>SRSE01000637.1:2418596-4837193 GCA_005024645.1 Planiliza haematocheilus
TGGACGGCGGGAGGAAGCTGGAGTGAACCCACATGGACACGGGGAGAACATGCAAACTCCACAACGATATATTTTTGACAAAATAATTACTGGTAATTTAACATTATGGTGTTTGGTTTTGTTTTTAATCACAGCGTACATGCAGCAGTCTGATTTCTATTTCCATGCGGCGTCACCAAATCCACAGTCCTCCCTCAACAAAAGCACCAAACGTTTGAGCCAAAGCTAACATGAGGCTAACTCAGTCTGTCATTCTGTTCTTTCCCCTCTGTGCTGCAATCTGTTGCAACCTCGGTCTATCACTCAGAGCAACCCGGCTGTATTTACCCTTTAGATTTTAGTCTGAAATACTGCTCAGAGTCTGTCTCAGCACAAATGCTTGGGCTAAAGTCACGACGGATTCAAGATCACCTATAAATGTGCAGATATCTATAGTGTAGCAGTGTAAGTAGGGACTTTAAACATTCCAATCCAATCCAATTTTATTTATAAAGCACGATTTAAATAAACACAAAGGTTTCCAAAGTGCTGCACAGCAAGATAAAATATAATAGGTACACAACACAATAAAAGCAATGGACACAATAAGACAAAATAAAATACGATAAAACAGAATTAAAATCAACAAATAAAAGCAAATAAATAAAATCATTAAAATAAAATAAATGAATGAAGTCAACTGCCTACTGGGTGTTAAAAGCCAGGGAGAAAAGGTGGGTCTTAAGGTGGGATTTAAAAACAGACAGAGAGGAGGCCTGTCTGATGCGCTGAGGCAGATTGTTCCACAGTTTTGGAGCTGCCACGCGAAGGCACGATCCCCTCTGAGCTTCCGCTTGTTTTAGGCTCTCTCAGGACCAGCTGGTCAGCTGACCTGAGAGACCGGGAAGGAGAGTAAACGTGCAGAAGCTCAGAGAGGTACGGCGGGGCAAGACATTGAGGGATTTAAAAGCAAATAAAAGAATTTTAAAATGAACTCTAAAATGTATGGGCAGCCAGTGGAGTGAGGCTAAAATGGGGGTAATGTGCTCGTGTTTTCTTGTACCAGTTAAAAGACGAGCTGCAGCCGTTCTGTACCATCTGGAGCCGAGAGATGGCCGACGCACTGACCCCCACATATAATGAATTGCATAGTCCAGCCGAGTAGTAACGAAGGCGTGGACTACTGTCTCAAAGTGCTGCCTGGAAAGAATAGGTTTTATTTTAGCCAGCTGCCTCAAGTGAAAGAAACTCGATTTAACGACAGACCTGATCTGGCTTTCAAGTTTAAAATCAGGGTCCATCTTCACCCCCAGGTTTGTAACTGTGGGTTTCATGTACTGGGTAAGGGAACCAAGATCTGGCAGGGGGGTTCCAGCGGTTCCACCAAAAACCATCACCTCAGTTTTGTCGTGATTAAAATTTAAAAAATTAAAAGACATCCAGGGCTTGATGTCATCTAGACATTTCAACAGTGCAGTGACAGAGCTGGTGTCATTTTTCTTAAGAGGCACATAAATTTGACTTTAAACATTCAATCATTCATTTAGATGCTGAACAGAAGTAAAAAGTGAACTAAAAGCTATACGTTCTTGTGATATGATGCAGATACAGTAAATAAAATAAAATAAAACATGAACGAGAGGACTTTACTTCCATTCATATCCTGCATATTTATTAGCATGATGGCATTGTAAAGCTTTCAGTTTTTCTTCAATTAGTCTGCAAACAACAACATTCAAAGCTACAAAACAAGACAGGGATTGCACCTTGTGTTAAAATGTTTGTGTGCAGGAACATGCAGGAGCTATTTTTTTGTAATCAAGAAAAATGTCTCATATTTGTTTTGGAAAACACTGGCACTATGTGGTGCCAAGGAATAAGCTAATGTCAATTTAAAGCTGTGCTGAGTTTAATGTGATTTGCCATTAAGGTAACAGAATCTGCTGCAGAGTGGAACAGCGTTGATCTAAAGACGCCACAAACCAAGAAGATTTCAAAACACAGAGAGCGAGAGAAAAGAAACCACAAAGAACACAGAGAAGGCAGGATGATACTCTAAGAACTAATGAGGGAACAAGACACAGGTGGGAACATCCACAGAGGAGGGAACGATGACGAGGACAGGAAGGGCACCTAACCTAAAGACAGTATTTCAAAATAAAACGAGAGAGTTTGGACTTAGATAAACTTTATACATTGCTTGGTCACAGTAGCATAGTTGTACATAAAAACACTCAGATAAAAAAGTTTAAATAAAATAAAATAGAAATCAGGTCTCCAGTCTATTACAGGACTAACACAGAAAGACTGACAACCATTCACACTCACACCTACGACCAGTTTAGAATCAATGAACCTAACGAGCCTGTCTTTGGACGGAGGAAGGCCGAACATGCAAACGCCACACATTTGAACCTAGAACTTTCTTGCTGTGCAGCATCAGCGCTAACAACCACAACACTGTGAACACAGTGTCGGACAGAATCGATTCTTCAGAAAATAATCAGGGTAAATACGTAGATCAAACTGTGCAATCTCCACAGCACAGCCATCCTGAAAACACTTTGTTTTCCACAGAACCTTGTTTTCTTTGACGCCAACAAAACCAAATAAACGAGGAAGAATTTGATGGGAAAAACTTGTGACTTTGGCCCAAAATAAAGTTCAAAAAGTCTTAAAAATGTCATTTCCATTTCAGCCCAGAGTGCCGTGATGCAACCGGCATCTCTATCTCATCCCATAAGAGCGCTTGAAGACATCTGATGCTGATTCATGGTGCAGATGTCCTGATTACTGTGTCTTGTCTTGCCTTGTGTCTTCAATCTGCATGCTCCTCCTACCTTCATTGGTTTCACCTGTTTCTCACTAACCAATCAGCCCTTGTGTGAGTATATATGAAGCCTTGTCCTTCACTTTATCAAGTAACCTGCTTGTTTTCTGGTTGCTTTTTCTTTCCTCCTTTGGGTTTGTTGTTCTTACTTTGACTTGCTCATCTTGTCTCTCAGTATGGTCTTGCTATGTTTGCACCCGTGTAAAATCTACACCAAGCTACATAATCCACTTTGTTCTTTTGCCTTTTCTGTTTTTTTTCCATTGGATAATTCAAACGTCCATGAACCTGAGCTGTGCCCTTTAGTCCGTGCAACAACGGGTCTGGCTTTTAATCTTTCACGGTTCGGCGAGAAAGCGATCTGGATCTCCCCCACGTAGTTCACTGTCGACTAACCGGGAATCAACCTTAAACCTATGCTTGAATAGCCGGATACTTGATCCCTGAGAAGTTACAGCGGCTTTGCTTTTAGTTTTCACATCCTCTGCTGAATCTACAACCATTTGAAATGATTTCTGTAAACGAGGAATTCAGAAAAAGCCTCACCCTGCTGCTGGGTGGGTGGGCTGTCTTTGTGTCATATCTACTATTAGTGAGATGGGGTGGGGGTGGGGTGGGGGTGGGGGTGGGGTGGGGTGGAGGCATCATAGAGCAACCCAGTAAATCAATGGTCACCAAGCCGACCTAGCCCGTCCTCATCTATAGTGGCTGTGGGAGGTCAGCTCTCAATGACAGAGGGGGGAGGATTAACTCAAATTAAAGGACAAAGACATTTTAATATTTACTCATTTAGCAGCTGATCTGACACTCAGAGCGACACGTTCTTTTTGCAGACTCTGTATTATGGTTTAATACATCCAATGTTGTAAAAGTTTGGGGTAGAAAATTGCCATCTTCAGTTTGAATGGACGTTGTAGAAGAGGTGAAAGGCGGGAACGATCCAGTTTATCTAAAAAGCTGCAAGGATCCTTTCTTCACCAAACCACTCCCAGATTTTCTCCTCCTTCTCCTCAAGGGCCTCGTTTGATGGGCCTCATAGACTCCAGGAGAAGGGGGGCGGCTTTTATTTATGCTGCCAGGGTCTTTCTTTCATTAATCAGGAGATGGGAGCTGCCCTTCTCTCTTTGACATCTTTTGTTCTCCAGCTCCGTTCACTGGTTTCAGGTCCAGACTTATTAACTGCATATACTGTAGATCAATTTGATTGTAAATCATCGTTATTATGTGTTCCCCAACTTTAAAACTCCTTCATCACTTTGGGATTTGAACTTATATGAGCTCTATACCCTGAGGTTTTACACTGGGGAGATATGAGGGTATAAAGCTATATTTCACCGTTGCACTGCTGCCGAGGCCTCTTCATATTTGATAAAGGTGGTTAATGGGTTTAAACGTCTGGGCTGCAGCAGGACGGCCTTTCCCTCTTTGCTCCAGAGCTCTCAGAGGTGTCCCCATGCTTTATGCCCGCCATCAAACTTTCATCGGGCGGCGGGATTCATTTTTCCGTCCTTTTTTTTTTTTTTTCATGCATTTTTTAAAACGGGATACAGCACACCTCCACCTGAAGAGTGAACTGTAACGGCGTACAGCTGTTTCTTTTGTCATCGCCGTGCTCCATTTCCCTGCACCTGTTCTGTTTTTCGCTAAATCGGAGGTAAACAAAAGGAGTCCTCGGGCCAGTAACAAATCCTGCGGTAACGAGAGCCGGCTCCATTAGCAGGGAGGGGGGCGGGGGGTGGATGTATGGATCGAGGCTTTGAGAGGTTTGCAAATGTATGGAGAGGAGAAGGGAACAAAAGAGGGGAAAACACAACGCTATCCATCAAGGAGTCAATTTGTACCTCCTCCAAGACCATAACTCTTCATTTCCTTGACGTTTCTGTGTTACTGAGAGTATTTAGTCAAGAGTCGGTACTTTGAGGAGACGGGGGAAAGGTACAGCTAGTCAATAAACGGAGCTCTGCAATCTACACCCCAGCCTTCCTGAACTACACAACTACAGCATATTATTCAAATTAATGAGCCCCGGGGACGCATTGATTTCTCCACGGCTCGTCTAATTTCAAATTAAATGTCACGTCTTTGTGTGCTCACAAGCGCCACAGAAACACTTGGATTTGACTGACTGCGTGTTTAAAGACAAAGGAGAGATCAATATATTTTTTGTTTTCCTCCCCCACCCCCTGCACTCAGTTCTTCAGGTTGCTTCGAGTTAGGAGAACATCGTACAAAGTCCCCGTGCAACAGCAGAGCTGCGTTTAGAAGCAAACCCACAACCTATTTAGAAGTGGAAATCATTAAGCTATTAATTGCAGCACAGAGTCCCTGCAGAGCGGCTTGCACGGGAGATGTTGAAAGGGATGCTGCACGTGGAGGCCTTTCCCTTTTTTTTGCTCACATGTCTCTTCAGGCAGCCCACACATCCAGCGAAGTGAAGGCTGTGCATGTTTCTTTTTTTATCTCTCCATTAGTGAGTCAGTGCATTCTCAATCTCAGGAATCTCATGGTAAATCTGACCTTGGACCCGCTCTTGCAAGAAAACTGCATGCAGCAACACAAAAGGGAAAATAACCGCGCAGCGTTTGAGGACACAACATGGCACTGAGCGGCAAAGAGCCAAAGCAAATCAGAAGCTTAGAACTGCGCGGTTGTCCTTTTGTCTCGTTTTCTGCACACAGCGTGCACACGGAGCTCTCCTTTTTATAGAATCGTGACCCGTAAACGCACAGGCAGAAGGTATTAGAGGCATTTCTGTTAAGCAAAGGGTGAATGTGAACATTTCCAACAATCTCTGCATGAGTTCTCGAAGAAAAACGTAAAAGAACGATGCATATTTTTGTTTTTTCCAGACTTTTTGTCCAATATGCTGACGCTACAAGCTGCAAAAGGTTTGACTTGGACTAAGAGGAGTGCACATGACCTGCACCGCCTTGTATTTTCCTTCTTTGTTGTGGTCTAATGGTTAAAGTGCACACCACATGACTGCAGAGTCCGAGTTTTAATGACTTACTTGCGCGTCTAACCTTTCTCTCTCTGCCCTCGTCTCTTTCTTGCTAATCTTCATCGTCACGCTGCTTTTCTTGCCTCTTCTTTCATCATGCGTAAAAACTGGGCAGACTAGCGCTTTAACAACCTCAACTCTGTGTTCGCCGTTGTAAATTTTGCAGCATCTCGACTTAAAACTAATCATAATAAATAAGAGGGAGGCCTCGTTCCCCGTTTCTCTCCCCCCCGAAGGCCTAATTTACAAACGTTGCACTGGGAAAATGCATTTTTCAGGTCGCTGTGAAGGGCGCAGGTGGTTCTGAATCCATAAACATGAGCCCACGCGAGGCTTCGGGAAGGTGCTGCATTGCGCCGAGAGTGTCAGAAAAGTCGGCAGAGTGACACCCGGCGTGCCCTTTCTGCAGCGGGAACTCGTGATAGCAGATGGCGGTGATGTAGGGAACTGTTGCACCAGGAAAGGTCAGCGGGATGACTTTTAAGCAGAGGCTACTTTAAGTTTGTCGGTAGTCTCTGAAGGTTACATGAAGCACTGGCTTTTGACACTTGCAACTCTGTTCTATCTGCTAATATCTGCAGGGACGGGGTTTATGGAGATTTAGGAGGTGGTTTGGGGGTGGATGGATGAGTCTTTCATGCAGGAGATCATGAATACACAACAGAGTTGCATGATTATGATATGCATCTAAATAACAATAAGTCTTCCTGCTGCTGTACACTAACCTCACTGACAAGGTTCATGTGCTAGGAAACATCCAATCTGGAAATAAGAATCTAAAAACTGTACTAAGTTCTTAGGACTTCTTTTATGGTGGACACACATTGGTCACTTTCTCCAGCAAATATAGAAACAAAACAAAGTTCCAGCGGTACAAAGGCACCTTATGTATCTGGTGTTCTTGTGCTGCCGTGATGAGAGTGCCTGCATTATCTTTAGCTCGACCTTTAAAAGCTGCTAGATTTCTTCCTCCATCTGACTGAGCGTGCATCTTATACAGTAGAAGAGGTTGGGTTTTTCTTTTTCTTTAAAACTCCTCGGACCAATCCAATAACTCTAGACCTCCAGGCCCAAACACCCAAGTACCTCTACAATTGAACAACCCTTCATTCATCCCTGATTCTAACTCTTTATCTTCAGCTCAGGACAAAAGAAACAACGGTTGTTTGGAGCGAGCGTAACCATCCATTTCCTTAAATTATAGTGACTTTGTCCTTTAAACTGTTATAAAACCGCAACTTTTCTTAAGCCAGAGCTCAGCAGCAAAACAAAAAAGAACCACCAGCCACTTCTATTCATATCTCGACAATATCACGACTTGCTTCCCACAAAGATTCCTATCTAGCCTAGAGCTGTGCACTGGTAAAGCTCCTGACGGCACTGACGGCGCGATGCCTCTGGGGCTGCAGAGGTAGTCTGAGGGAGAAATGTAGAGTGTATAGACTTTGGAGTAACACACAAAGGAGACTTTATCGCTCATCGACGGAGGCGCAGACCCCAAGCAGGACGAGCTGTTAACTGTGAGCTGAACCGACAGCAGGGGATCCAGGTATTGACGATGTTGTGATGAGAAATGCTGCATCAATTAGCTTGACTAGAATTTTAACACCGTAGAGTGAAGACGCCAAAATTATTGACTGACAATTGTAGGTAGAAAAAACGTGAAATAGCTCCGTCAATCTCAAAGGAGTTCCCACTTCTTAACCCTAACCCTAAGACCTAACCCTAACCCACTTGTCGGAACCTTTCACCTTCACTAATTTCTTCCTAAACTGTCTCACCTTGGTTTAGATTCAGATGCTTGCAAAAGTAGATTCATCCAGCACTCTATCACTCTACTCCGTGGTCAAACGGACCTTTACCAGCCCGGAGGTGTGTTCTGGCTCTTTCCTTCGTCCTGTATGAAAACACAATGCCGGTCCCACTGACCACAAACCAGATGTCTGAGCCAGATGTGCTGTGCTTGCTGTCCTGTTTGACCGTTGCCTTGAATTCAGTATCAATGAAATTGCAGCGAACCGCACATGAGTGGCTGAATCTGTACGTTAACTCAAATCCTTGTGATCGGACCACACAAATCAGTCGACAAATCAGGTTTGACCCTTGGCTGGTTCCCTTGGCAACACCATCAGTCCTGTTGTGAAAAATGTTGGCGTCTGGTTCGACTCTAGTCGAAAGTTTGAGTCCCACATTACTACGCTAGTCCAAACTTGTAGTCCAGACATGTTTTGAACCAAAATTCATCAAATTTTAGATGCAGATTCCGTTTTACAGACTTTCATTTCAATCTTTTTACCAGTGTTACCAGGGGAATAAGGGATCACATCACTCCGGTTCTAGCAAGTCTCCATTTGGATCCCACTATGTTATTAGAATTGATTTTAAGATCTTACTGATTACTTTTAAGCTGAAGACAAAAAGGGGGCAAGACGTTTACATTTGGGGCTGTGAAATGACCTGCCAGGTTAGCTGTTCTCCTTTAAATGTCTCTTTGAATCATTTATTGTCGAGCCTGTCATGGTTTTAATAGAGTTTTAAGTGATATTTAGATATTATAGGGAGGGCTTTAAAGTCTTATGGCCTTTTGAGGGACAAACAACCTCCTCATCCTGTCCAAGGAGCAGGACAGAGACAGTAGCCCGTCACTGAACGAGTTTCTTTGCTTGTTGCTATGGTGTGGAGGGTGGTGTTTAAAGATTGTTCATGATGGACTGGAGTTTGTGGAAGATCCTTGCATCTGCATGTTTAGTTATTTATTAACTTTGCTTTATGTGCCCGTTTTTAAAATGTCCTTGTAATGTTTGTTTGAAAAGTCCAATAAACAAGGGTCCTGTAGCCTAAATAGTTTTACATCTAGACTTCTCAGACTAACATCCAGATTTCCACTGGCTAGATCTAGTCCTTGTGTTTCCTGATCCGAGCACTTCTCTTACTCTAAGTACAGAGTCATACTGCGGCACGAACTCCAAGAAGTGATGCCGTTGGCTCTAATCTGAGGCGATTTTAATTGTTGATTTCTGGAGACGTTAACTCTAATCAACTTCCCCTCTACAGCTGGGAGAAGCCTTGGTCTCTGTTTCCTGGCGAGAGACAGCTTCATCCCAAAACTCACTGATTTCTGCAGCTGCGTTTGAAGAAAGCTTACGTCATAAAGGCAATGAATGACCGCCTTTAGTTAGTCTAGCAGGTCTTGCCATCATATGGGTTACTACAGTAGATGAAGGTGGCTGTTAGCTGTACACTATGACCAACGGTTTGACGAGGTTAACCTGGTAGTCCTCCAGCAATGGTGCACGGTTCGTTGTACATACATCTACGTACTATAGCCGTCTGTTGGTGCTTTAACTTTGCTTCTATTGCAGAAAATATGACATGGGAATATTAATGTGATGCCTCACAGCAAGAAGGTCCTGGTTTTGAATCCATCGGCTAACTGGGTCCTTTCTGGGTGGAGGTTGCATGTTCTCCCTGTGTCTGCGTGGGTTCTCTCCAGGTTCTCCAGCTTCTTCCTCCCACCGTCCAAAGACGTGCTGGTTCATTGGTGAATCTAAATTGGCCGGAGGTGTGAGTGTGAATGGTTGGAGACTGGAGACCTGTCCAGGGTGTACCTCGCCTCTCGCCCAATGACAGCTGGGATTTATTCTAGAAATCAATCTTTATGATTCCATATATAAGTGTTGCATTAAGTTGACCTTTGGTTTGTGTGTTAATACGGCCAAACCAGTCAGTGTCTTCAGTTTTCTTGGCTTCTGAATGAGGCCATGAAACATCTTATTCATAGACGACGCAGAGCTCTAGAAAGTAAAGAGAAATCTGAAGAGTTTCTCTCATAGCTGCCTGGTGTGTGTGTCCTGGCAGCCGGAGAGCGTTGGCACTAAACAACAATAAAAAAAAATAGATGAAATAGAGATTTAGCAGTGTACTCAGAGGCAGCAAACAGGAAGCAGCAGTGTGGACCCAAACTGAGGAGATTACACAGAGAACAATGTCATCGTGCCGGAGGCGTCGGCGAGCGCGCATCCAAAAATAGCTGATGGACTTGTTACAAACATTTGGCTCGAATCAACGATGGATTTGGTTTAATCCTGGCGCGTATTTACACGGATAAACTTGCCATTTGTTGTATATTTTCACAAATCTTAAAGGATAATGAGCAGAAACATTATCAGCACAGGCGTCTCTGGAAGAAATTATACAACTCTTGTTTCCAGAACAATGTTCAAGAGGCGATAGAGACGTGTGAATCTCATTAATGAGATTATCTCAACTTTGATATGTTTATCAGCTGCCAGGACACATCACTGAACGCCTGACTGATTATCTTTACCGGACAAAAAAAACGTCCACAGCAGTGCCCCTCCTATTCCCATACCTCTTTAGCAAATATGCAAATGTAATAACGCAGAGTGGCCTCACGGAGCCCTCTGTGGGAAACAAGCATTCCTTTAAATGGGATTATTCCATTTCATTTCCCTATCTGCTGCTAAGAACGGGAGCTCACGTTGCCATGGAAGACTCAGAGATGACAGAGCTATTTGGACGTAGAAATGAAGAGGCTCCGGATACTCCAGAGAGAGCGGCAAACCTCTTTTGAGTGCAGTGGAGAGCTGCTGCTTTATCTAATCACATGAGGTGTCGGTTTCCAGGTTTTTATGCGGCTTCAGGAGCGACCTTTTCTCCCTCGGCAGCTGAAATGACAAAATATTCATATGACAAACAAACGGAAATCCTGGAAAGCTGCAGGGTTTTGATGCAGCTACTGAATCAAAGACATTTGGGGAAAGTTAATCACACACGTTACTTAGTTTTGCTGCATTTGCTGCATTTGTTGCAGAAGTATAGTGTGTATACCTGGAGCTAACCTCCAACACCAGTTCCTTGATGAGCACAATTAATGACTAGCTGATGTTATGGCTGCAGCGCTGCCAGTTCAGACTTTAATCAGGACTTTCAAACCCTTCAGTCTTATTGAAACTATCAATCCAGAAACTTTAATCTTGGTTGAGGTCATTTAGAGATCAAGAAGCTACTTGGATGATTGACGAAACCCAACAAGTCCCGTTTCCACCCAGTAACACACTTTAATATTTAGCTTTGATTACAGCACACATTCACTGTGGCATTGTTTTGATAAGCTTCTTCAATGTTGCATTAATGTTTCACCAAGATCTTGAGTCTGACCACTGCACAAAGCCTTCTCCAGCACATCCCAAAGATTCTCAATGGGGTTAAGGTCTGGACTCTGTGATGTCTCATGCTCCCTGAACCACTCTTTGACAATCTGAGCCCCATGAATCCTGACATTGTCATCTTGGAATATGATCCATTGATGGAATAAGCTGCTCATTCAGTATATTCAGGTAGTCAGCTGATGAACCTAGACCTGAGCAACTGCAGCAACCCCAGATCATAGCACTGCCCCATAGCACAGGCTTGTACAGTAGACACTAGGCATGATGGCTGCATCACTTCATCTGCCTCTCTTCTTACCCTGATGCTTCTCCACTATCCTTCCAGTTTTTAATAATGCGTTGGACAGTTTTCTGTAGTAGTTTCTACAATCTCCTTAGATGTTTTCTCTGCTTGATGCATGCCAATGATTTGATCCTTCTCAAACAGACTAACATCTTTTCCACGACCACATGATCTGTCTTTAGACATGGTTGCTTAAGGATGTCCCACTCTTCAGTTAGAAGAATGACAGAGGACGAAAGTATTTAAATGTCTGAAGCTTGATGGTTTCAGTATTTCCTGTAATAAAATTCTCAAATTGGCAAGGTGGTTAGCACAGATGCCTCACAGTAAGAAGGTCCTGGGTTCAGATCCATGGGCTGACTGGGCCTTTCCATGTGGCGTTTGCATGTTCTGCGTCTACACTGGTTCTTTGGCTCCCTCTGACCGTTCAAAGACATGCTCGTTAGGTTCATTGGATAGTGTGAGTGTGAATTGTTGTCTGTTTTTCTGTGACAGACTGGAGACCCATCCATGTTGTACCCCACCTCTCGTCCAGGGATTGCTGGGATAGGCTCCAGCAGACCTTTCGACCCTTCACAGGGACCAGCGATTACAGAAGATGAATGAATGAATGAATTCTTGAAACTTAGTTCATTGCACTTTTTAATGAATATTACAACAATTAAATCTTGGGCAGAACGTGGACATCAGCACTATTAAGGGATGTAAGTGGTTTGATGGCAGAGTCTGGTGCCTCAGATCAATAAGTAATGCAGTAGGAGAGATGAGGGAGGAAAATAATAAGTTATAGAGTTCAATGAAAGTTTTGTTTAGGGTTCAAAACGATTCAAATGTATTTATACTCCTACGCTGCCTCTGGTTCATTCTCTAATAAGATTTACTGCTTTTTCTTAACTCAGTGTCAATTTACATGCAAAACAATCGACATATTCACCAAATCTGTGAAGGCTAACAAGCCGTTATATCAACATAAAGAAGCTAAATGCTGCTGCAAATGAAAACCTATGCACGAATGAATCCGTGTCAATGATCCAGATAATCACCATCATTAATTTTACATTTTGCTGATAATGCAGGGTTTGAACTTACTAATTAAATGTTTGCATTGTTGTGGTGCTATTAATATTCTCCACTGAGCAAATACTTATTCCAGCACCAGACTAATCCTCTTAAGAGAGCATGCTCTTAAACAATCTGCTCATTTTTCTTCATAATCACATGAAGGTGTGGTCTTTAGCTCATCTTATACTGCCTCAGAATAATCACTTTTTATTAATTTGCTCAGTATTTTAATGTTTAATGTATTGATTTCCTTTAATCCACTAAATAAATAATTTGGAATTAGCTCCAAAGACTGAAGTGTCTGCTGGAAATCTCGCTGTAAAGCTCATTAAGGAAGCTTCACACTGACAGCTGACTTGTCCAATGGTTGTATGGATCTGCTGGTTACCCAATAGCAGCCGAGTGTGAGCTGCTGCTGGTCGCCTATTGGTGGAGAGTGTTTGTCTGCCTTCTCGATGCTGATGCCTTTGCTCTGGTCAAGGTTGCACTTGCAGTTCCAGCAGCAGTAGGACGCGACTGGAGCTCCTGATCCTCAACTTCTCCTGCTCGTGTTTGCACGCCACTGACGGATCTCCCACTCCAACAGAAGCAGCCATGGATGAGATGGAGGAAGAGTTAAAATGCCCCGTTTGTGGCTCCTTTTACCGGGAGCCCATCATCCTGCCGTGCTCCCACAACATTTGCCTGGCTTGTGCCCGGAATATTCTTGTGCAGACCCCCGACGCGGAGTCTCCACAGAGCAGCCGAGCGTCCGGATCCGGCGTCTCCGATTATGATTATCTGGATTTGGATAAAATGAGTTTGTACAGCGAGGCGGACAGTGGCTATGGTTCATACGGAGGGTTTGTCAGCACCCCTACTACCCCTTGTCAGAAATCACCAAACGGAGTTCGGGTTTTCCCCCCGACTGTCCCCCAGCCTCCACCGCAGCAGCACCACCACCTCCTTCCGCACCCGGGCTCCTTGCCTCCGATCCCCCGCAACTCTTGCATCACTTGTCCGCAGTGTCACCGCAGCCTCATCCTGGACGACAGGGGACTCCGCGGGTTCCCCAAGAACCGGGTGCTGGAGGGGGTTGTGGACAGGTACCAGCAGAGCAAAGCGGCCGCTCTCAAATGCCAGCTCTGCGAGAAGAGCCCCAAGGAGGCCACGGTGATGTGCGAGCAGTGCGACGTCTTCTACTGCGACCCGTGCCGCCTGCGCTGCCACCCTCCCCGCGGTCCCCTCGCCAAGCATCGACTGGTGCCGCCGGCGCAGGGACGGATAAGCCGCCGCGCCAGTCCCCGGAAAATCTCCACTTGCACGGAGCACGAACTGGAGAACCTCAGCATGTACTGCGTGCAGTGCAAGATGCCCGTGTGCTATCAGTGTTTGGAAGAGGGGAAACACGGCACACATGAAGTCAAAGCTCTGGGCGCAATGTGGAAACTGCACAAGGTACGTGCGTAACAACGATCAATCTGCGTAACGTTTCTCGACCCAGTGCGTCTTTTCTCTGTTTATTTATGTGTGTGTAGCGTCTCCGCGCAGTGATTCATTATCCCCCGAGCTGAGCAACAAGTCCGTCTTGAAAATAATGTGCCCTCTCTTGTCAGCTCTGCTTAGCATCCAGCAGATATACAGAGCTGTGGGAAGGTTCATTCTGTCACTGTGGATTTAAATGAACGCCGAACAATGGATATTCCTCCCTGACACACATCCAGCTCATAGCTCAGACTCCAAACTGGGGACTTCACTGTCTAAGAGGCAGCTCTATTTAAAAATTCAGCTGGACAGCCAGCAGCAGCAGCAGCAGCAGCAGCAGCTCAGGCCTGTAGCTCATGAACAGGAATCTGCAACTTAAACTTAAGTTATAGTGATGTCTAATTTCAGCTCTTGACCATTTGTCTCCTGCGGATTCCTCTTCCATCTGGCAGCTCACAGGCGCCCCAGAGATCATTAGGCATGACTAACGTTGGAGCTTTATTAAAAGGACGGCGGCGGAGAACAGATGCAGGGCCTTGCAGTGTGGTTTGAGAGTCTATTTTGGAGGCTGTTGTTGTGGGCAGAGAGGAGCCCGGGCGTATGTACGCCTCTGCACCGGCTCCCCTTTGCACTCCAGATTTCAGCGAAGAGAAGGGATGTAGATGTAGATGTAGCTCTTCAGTACTCACACACACCCACGCAGAGAGAGAGTTGTGTCTACTGACAGGGTTCTCCTGACAAAACCAAAAAAAAAAATCATGAATGCTTTGAGCTTTTGTGCACGAGTTACACTGAAACACACTCCATCTATCTCTAAAGAAGCTGCATTCATCATTTACACCCATAACTGGTCTTATAGGTCTTCAGAAAGACCACTTAACCGACCGCACAGTCCAATCTTCTCTCCTGGATGATGCCGGGATACTGTTTCACCTCAGATATCATGGGGCCGCCATAAAGATGATGGAAAAATCAGCAGGTGTTCACACATCAAATTTCCATTGTTTGAACAGTTGCCAAGCCTTTCTCTGAAATATTTCTAAAGTGAAAAAAATAGAGGAGTGTATTTTTAGAAACCAATCAGCGGTATGAGGTGCGTTCGTGCCAATATCCGGCCGGTTGCCCCGTTTTTTTGGCCTCCATCACGGCACCTGGTTATTTCTGAGCTGTCATCTGAAGCTGCTGCCTACGGAGCTGCGACAGATGGTTTAGACCTCGGGGCTGGCAGAGATGAGGACGGGCATCTTTGTGGTGCTTCAGGGTGTTCCTCGAAGAACTCACGAGTGGAAAGAATTGGTGCCAGCTTTCCGTATCCTCTAGATATTTGGTAGATTCTCGTATATGGAGAAACACGGAGGTCTGTAAAGTCGTGGCTCCACTTTTCACCACTTGCTTTGAAACTTAAACTCATATTGTCTGAAAGATATGCATTCGTTGACGTTATATAAAATGTCAGAAAGTCTTCAGATGTCTTGCTTTATCAGTCCAAACCCTCAAAAGATCCAGTTACTATCGTATAAAACCAAGAAAAACTGAAAATTTCTGCTTTTGATTCATTTGTTTTCTGCACATACTCAGAAATTAATCAACTATTTACTCAAAACACCAGCTACAGAAGATAGATAGTGTTCAAACTCTTTGACAGTAACATCAACTTTATATTTACAGCATATTACAACTTAAACTAAAGGTCCTTGCAACTTCTCTGCTGAATATTTTAGTCGAAATTACAAATGCCCCTCTAAAAATAAGCAAAAAAGCAACAACAAAGCAAAAAAATCTGCCAATGGAACTAGTGAAAATCGGATTTCCTGAAATAAGATGTGATATTTAGGACTTTTGAGATAAAGGTGATCTTGAAATTAGCCAGAAAAACTTATTTTGTGCTATAGTTTAGTGTATTTAACCCAATATAAGTTCTAAAATAGTGACTTTGTCCTAGATTTCAGACCATCAACAGCTTGAAATTCGATTAATGAGTGTAATTCCTGAAACAAGATGATTTATCTTTAGAAAATAACACGGCAGCTGAAAAACATCGGCAAAAGTGCTGCAAAAGTGCTAAGAGTTTGTTTTTTTCCAGTGTAACAGCATTGTTAACTCTGAGTGCTCGTTATCATCAATTTTTCTATGGAAAAGGTTCAGCTACTGCAAAAAACACTCACCAGTTATGCTTTCATGCTTTCTCTGGGTGCTCTGGCTTCCCCCCACATTCTAGAGACGTGGTGCATTCTTGCCATGGTTGTTTGTCTTGTGGTTTGACCCGTCCAGGACATACCCCAGCCCCAGCCCTAGCCTCCTCATGACCCTCTAGAACATAAGCAGTAACAGATGACGACATATTCACCAATTCACACGATCAGATGTGTTCATTTTCTTGAACTGCGCAGCAACATGAATAGATATATGTGTATGTTGACCACTTGGTGCAACAAGATGCAAACAACGTAAAGCAGATACAAGCATCACTGGCAATTGTAATGTTGTCAGTCCACCAGATGATTCCAATACCTTGTTGCTCTGTTTTGGTCTCCACCATATCTGGCTCTTCAGTGCATGAGCAGCAAGATTACCATGAGTGTTTTTGCCCAAAGAAAAGCCACAGACCTGCCAGATTCTTGCATTAAGGTTCGCATCTGGCCTTGTCCATGACTGAGGTGCCCTGAGAAAGCGTCTAAGCCCCAAATTGAGTTGCTTCCAGGACGCAGTCCTGAGAGGCGGCTGCCGACTGCTCCAACTCTGTGAACAAATGAATGGGTCAAATAGCAGGAACTGAAATTTCCTGGGTTTGAATCCATTGGGCCCTTCTCCATAGAGTTTGTATGTTCTCCCTGTGTCTGTGTAGGTTCTCTCCAGGTTCTCCAGCTTCCTCGCACCATCCAAAGACATGCTGGTTAGGTTCATTGATGATTCTAAATTGGCCTTAGGTGTGAGTGTGAATGGTTGTGTATGTCTCTCTGTGTTGGCCATGAGATAGACTGGAGACCTGGGATAGGCTCCAGCAGACCCCACGACCCTTAACAGGAACAAGCAGTTGCAGAAGATGAATGAATGAATGAATCAAAACAGTGGTGTAGCACACGATAAAACCAAAACAATGAGCTGAAAGGCACTGATTCTGAGGAGCGTCTCTGTTCTCTTTCAAGTAAAGAAAAATTAAATACGCTTCTTGTTCAAACGATTGACTGTACATGGCTAATTCACTGATGGTCAAAGAGGTGGAGCATTAGTGGAACTGAGGCAGGCGGGTAACTCCTCGGCAGAGAGCTAGCAAGCCTCCTAGCTACGAACTTAAGCAAAAATCTTAACCATAATATAACTGAAACATGTTTATGCTTGTTGTAAAGTTGGGCATTCTAACATGGAGGCCTATGGAGACTGACTCGTTTTCGTAGCCAGCATCTAGTGGCCATTTGAGGAACTGCAGTTTGTGTAACTTTACGTTGTCCTTAGTTTTCAGTCCTGAAGGTTACCAAATGCTTTACTCATGCACTCCCAGAAAAAAATAGCACATAAACATCTTACTTTTACCCTTCGCGCAGATCAAAGCTGTTGTTTGATCTGTGAGTTTTGCGACTGGGCTGCTGCATTTATTCATTCCTTCTTTCGCCGCTGAAGCAGGAAGTACAACCGAGAAGCTTGACCTTGTGTCCACACCTGCAGCTTTCACACTTTTGGACCTTTACACTTCTATCATTTCATAAGATGTCTTTTATTTTATTTTCTGCACTCTTTGTTCTCTTAGTCTCCGTGTAACATTTCTCCCTTTATGGGGGGAAGACTTGAATCACCTGCCGCCATGGCAACCAGAGCTCTCTTGATGTTTTGTAGAGCAGCAGAGGTCTCTTAGATACCGGACCCCACGAGGAATCCGTCCCAGATGCTTTGCAGCGTTCCCCCACCTCCTCCTCCTACTGTATGCGTGCACTCTGATGCTTCAGATCATTACTGCCGCTCTTCACGCTGCTTTTCTGCCATTTGCTAACACGTGTTCTCCTCGGGTCTCGCAGGCAATAAAAAAAAACTCTTCGTCTGCCTTTCTGCCTTGCATGACCGTGTCTAAACCATAACAGTAAACTATTTCAAGTCTCCAAAGTCAGTCTCGGACGCTGCTTCAGATTTGCGTCAGGCGGTTTTATGTTTTGGCAGGATGTCTGCGTTAATCTCCGCAGATCACTTTGGAAAAAGAATAAAGTGGCATCGTCAGAGTGTTAAATCTCTGCATAATGAGCATCCTCGTCTATTCACGGATGTCATAAGAGGTCACGCTGGACGCCGAGCGCAGTCTAGGTCACGCTCTGTCGCCTTTAGTGGCAATTAAAGGTGATTAATCAGATGGAAGCCTAAGTACGAGAAGATGCGTGACTGTGCAGAAAATGAGAAGCAGATTGCGCCAGAAAATTAGTTTTTTTTTTTTTTTTTCAAGCGCCTCGGGAGGACAGATAAATCAGCGGCAGAAGAGAAGATTTTAACCCAGACCCTGAAGATGATTCCCCCCCTTTTGTAGAATTTGAGTAATTCAAGGATTTTCCGGTGTGCACTCGTGCTCCCCTTTAATGTCACCGTGTGTTTGATCCCAAGCTTTGAAGAAAAAAAGAAAAAGAAGGCCTAACAAGAAGCTTACACCGACGGTCGCTCTGCAAGCTCTCCTCCATGATACCCCCCCCAAAAATAAAAAAAGCCAAGCTAATGAGGGCAGACAGAGCAGGTGCTGGGAACCGAGTCTGAATCTTTTCGCCGATGTTGTCGGCAGCGTTTGATTTCTTTCTGGATGAGATACTCGCAGCTGAAGCGGTGGAAAAGCCTTGAAAAAAAGTCAGGCGGCGGTGGGTCGCTGTCCTTCCCTCCTGCTTTAACCGCCGTCTGCCCATAGTAATGAGGCCGACTGTCAGTCTGGATCCGTTGTAGCCGCAGTCGTGACCCGCTGTGAGGCTGCTCAGCAGTCGGGACTCGCACACGAAGAGCAGCAGGAAACTGTCCATTACTGAATATATACCAACTTAATTAGTGATAAGAAGAAATGTTTCATAGCAAGGCAGGGCCAGACTGAATCCAGGGCTTTGAGATTTCATTTTGGAGCGTGTTTCAACTCATGCAGAGAAGAAAAAAAATCTTCTGAATGCAACTATATAGTCCTTCAACCAATCAGAGCCTTTATTATGTAATTTGATTGGCCTGGTTGTCAAGGTATAATCAGTTCTCAATGGAGAGACTGCAAACCAACCGCCCTCATATGTCATCCAGACTAAAAACAGCACGCTACTTTATTGTGCAAATATCTCATTTTGATCTCCGTCTTGTCAATCAGCACCAAGCAGCACTGAATATATGGAAAACTCAGCTGTTCTTGGTTCTTTTAAACTGTTTTTGTCCAATTTCTGCCTTTCAGCCACAACATTAAAACCAATGATGGGTTCAAGGGGATAGCGTTAACTGTCTTTTTGCAATGCAATGTTCTGCTGAGAAATCTGGTCCTGGTGTCCATGTAGATGTTATTAAGACACATACTGCACGCCCACCCCATAGCAATGACACTCCCTAATGGTCAATGCAGGACAATTCAGCCTTCCAGACCACAAAAACTGTTCAATCTGTTCCAAACTCCCAATATGCCCAAACTGATCAAGTATCCATGGGATGCTCTGGATCCACTGGTCCCCAAAGACCCCCCAACCAACGTCCTGCTTCCAGACACGATTGGACATCCTCAGATTTCCCAATGCACCCAAACTTTGTGGGAGGCCAATGGAATTAATTCATTTTATTGATTGAAAATGCTCAAATGTGTCCAAACTTGGTTGGCATTCATGGTGCTACCATCCACCAGCTCTGCTCCATCGAGTCATGAATGTGGAGCGACGTTATCCCGATGTATCTCCAGAGGCCTAATGACAAATCAATAGAGGCCCAGCAGCCTGTGGTGAACATACTGTAGACTAAATCTTTATCAAGTAAAAGACACAGTTGCCCGATTATTAGACGCAGCAGACTCCCTGATGTGACGAGACAGAGGACAAAGTTGCGACTGAGGCCTGTGGAGAATGAATTTTCACAGTGGGCGTGGGCCCGGATGTCTCCGAGCCGTTTAGGTTGACGCTGCTCCATTAGAGGCGGTGATATTTACCCCTCGAGCTGCCATGTAAAGAGATTAGCTGTGTAAATGTTAATGAAAGAGGGAGATAAAGAGCCGGAAAATGAGAGCGACAGCATGACCTCGAATGCTTGGAGAGAGGAACGGAGATGGAGGCTGAGAAGGAAGGAGTGGGTGTCTCATCATCGAGAGAAAATTTTCATTGGTCCACATGGGAAAAACACTGGCTCATTCACTGATTTTTTTATTATTTTTGTTCGTGACATATTTTTTTATATAACATCTCAGGGTGGGAACACAGACCGGCTGAATATTTTAGCTTGCTCCAGGCTTGCTCACTATAACAAATGTCTCAAAAATCCACTGTGCCAACCGAGCCTCTTTTGTGGAGCAACTGACAAAAGAAAGTTTTCCCTTTTCTGTGCATAAAACGAGTCCCCACCAAATCTAGCAGTCAAATGTTTAAAAAGGCATAATTTATTATTCTGCACTTCATCTGGCTGCTCCAACGCAGTCAGCCCACTTTAAATGAGGACACCAGTCGCGTAGAAGGAGTTAGATCAACCTGAAATCTGAGCAGCAGCGGCCCGGGACAGGTTACAGTCTGCAGTGACCCTGTTTTTATCATCCTCCATTATCATCGTTATTCTCCAGATCGTAAAGTCGCAGTGATTAGCTTTCTTTTTCAAAATAATACAGATACAACAGATGCTGGAGCTTCTTTGTTCGTTGCAACCACATTGGGTTGTCTTTTGCATTTAACCCATCCATCCATACATAGACTGTATAAAGATGGATGGCGGCGGAACAGCTCTTCAAAAGTGAAGCCAAAGCGAGTAGAGCTCCCCCTGGTGGCCGGCTGCAGTATATGTCATAAGCTCCGCCCCCTCCATGTTAGCAGATCGGACTTGAGTCAAACTAAAACACTAAAATATACGTCAAATATATTTTTTGGGCTGTATTTACATTTACATTTTAGGTAGTTAAAATAATGCATGTTCAAGTGTCAATTTTTGTATAGGTTTAGTTAGTTATTTGACCCAATAGCGAACACCAGTTGCCAGGGGCGCCACTAGGGATTTTGGGCCCCATGAAAAGAATCTTAGCAGGGCCCCTCAACACAGCGGCGACAATTTTTGATGCTATTTTACATACAATTATGCATTTTAATGGTATTGACTATCATACCATATTTGTGAAAGAAGAACAACATTTCTGTATTATAATTTCATCATCATTAGGGGCCTCTCTGGGCCCCCCTCAAACATGGGCCCCTTGTAACTGGTGGACTTAGAACAGAGCGTAGTGTTAATTAAACAACACAGGAAGTGAGTTTGGTGGCTCCACTTTCGGATCATACTGTACCCAGATCCCCGGGAAAATAGCGTCAGTTTGTTGTCCATATTTATATACAGTCTATGACACATACACATAACACTAGGGGTGTTGGGTGACCTTGCACAAGACCGCTTCAGCCGCGGATGCCAGTAGGGCAAAGTGCTGCTTATGCTCTCCACCGGTGCATATTTCTTCCTAGTAGTCCTAGGATTCATACCGCAGATCCTCCAGTCCCAGGCCCTGGCTTCTCAAACCAAAATACCCACACAAAGCCAGGTCAAGTGCAGGTATTTTACTTGTAAGAACCAGGGTCTGTTGATGCGTTGACTGACACAGCTGGTCTTTTAAAGTCAACCAAGACTCGGGGCAGCTGCACAGATACGCCAATAAAAAAGAAAACTCTTGTTTCGGGTTAACATGCAGGTGGCTATTAAAGACACACGCGAGACAGCATTGTTCTTATCGTCAGTTAAATCCAAAATAAAATCTGCCTTACGTAACCATAGCAACAGTGCTGAAATTGTGCACACATCGAGCCAATGGAGAGCTGATGATTAAACCAAATATTTAGTTCTGGTGTAAGCATGAATCCCAGTTAATTAACTCTGGAAATATTGGCAGAATCGGTCCACTTGAACCGTTAATTTATCTTTACAGCTAATTTAATTAGTCCTGTTTTTTACTGACGTGTTACCTAAACTCAGGCTATTTCTTACTTTGCTTGAAGTTTCTGTGTACGCTACGAACACATCCTCTGAGCAGGTGAAGTGAGGTTCGCATTAACTCCGCCGGCTGCTTGCATGCTTTACTTCTGCTGCTTTTAATAACCACATTCATGTCAAGTCACGGCTGCAGATGCTTAACCTCTAACCTCCACAGTCCGTGCACACAGGTGTTTTTACCCAAGCGTTGGAGTGCGACAACTTAAACCTTTTATCAATCCGTTAAGGAGACAAATCAACGGTTTTGATCCTTTTCTGCTCGTCAAGTTTAGGTTTCTTTGACAGCTGACAGCAAAGAAGATGAAATGTGAGGATGGACATCAATATGTAACGAGGCTAGATGCCAAAATTACTAAATAGATACCGCTGTTGCCAACAAATGTGCTCTGTAGAAAACGTACAGCACCTGTTCTTCATAATACACCTTTCTGTTCCTCATACAAGGCTGAGCAGTCTCACTCTCTCTCTCTCTGATCTCAGTCCTAACAAGGTACTGTCTGCTTGACATGTATGAATTAGACCAGCAGGTAGTCGTCTTGATTGAAGACGACGTCCGCTCTGATAAGAATAGATCACTTCTGCCCCATTTCCCTCCTCGCTGCCCCAGGAGTCTGTCAAATAAGGACTCTCACATGACGAATCTGTGGCAGCGCTCAAAAGAAACTTCACTCTCATACTAATGATTATTTTCTTTTGGTATGTGGATAGTTAACGACTTCCTGTGCATTATTGATGGCGGCAGATATAAGTGATGAATAATGCACCAGCCGCTTAGGTTCTGCTTGGGAAAGATGGTTTCACATGGGATCTTGTTAAACACGGAGGAGAATCGCAATCTGGAGTCGGGTCTCGGCTCTTCCGACGTGTAAAAGAGCTTAATTTTTAACAAGAGAAACATTCCCAAGACGATAAATATCATCAAGTCGTCTGCTTAATGCTTCAAACCGTCTCCTCTGAGGACCGCAGCAGCTCATGTAAACAACCGCAACCTTTCATGTTAGAGTCGATGATTGGTGATTCTGCAGGGAGAGACACAATCAGTTATCAGGCTGTGTATTAATTTGCACTTTTCTTTCATCTGATAGCTGCGAGGAAAATTTAATATGTGTTTGTTTTCTTACTCTAACCAGAAGTTGACCTTACTGTCAGCTTACACGTGTTAACGGCGTGGACGTTGTGCAGTTAAATGACAGTTAAATGGAGAAAGTATTTAA
This sequence comes from Planiliza haematocheilus, assembly GCA_005024645.1. Lineage (NCBI taxonomy): Eukaryota > Metazoa > Chordata > Actinopteri > Mugiliformes > Mugilidae > Planiliza > Planiliza haematocheilus. The sequence goes on from SRSE01000637.1 coordinate 2,441,773, forward strand.
CCCCACAGCTCTGAGAGGAAGTAGAGAACTTTAAAAATTCTCCAAGAGGCAACGCAGCTTTTTGAAAGTAGGTTATGGGAGCTCGAAAGCTATCTTTGCCATTGAAGTGATGGACCGTTTTGTGGAGATGCAAGTTTTTTAATTAGCTCAAACAGGAGCGCTTTTACTTGACTGCCTCTGCGGCGTTAAGAGCTTAGCAGTGACATTATACATACCTCCTCCTGGCTTTACGCTTCCCACTTCCTAGTAGGGGCTTAAATTTAAATTGGCTCTGACGCCTTTCTGACATCGGCGGTTTTCTGTGACAGATTGGCCAGTTTGCTCGGCGAAAATGAAACGCGCAGGATGGCCCCCGAGCTGCTGGTGAATTATTCATGCCGTGCACGTGTTCCCACTCGGCTTAATTACTGAGATGATTAGTGCTCGCAAATAGCAGGGGCATCGTAAGAAACCCCCCACTACTTCAACAACCGCTCCAAAGCTCATCCAAAACATTCCAGTGTCCTCTTCTTCACCCTCATATTGCATGAAGCTTTTATTTCCATCGTCCCTCAACAAGATGCGTTTTATTCCCGGGGGTACCTCGGAAATCGTATTGCATTAATGTTCAGAATTGTTCAGCCGAAACTTTATAAAGCTCTTTTCTCCCCGAGAATCCATGCTCAGCCCGAGCTAAAATCACGAGAGCATGAATCTTGGCGTGACAGATAGATCTATCTCCCTTGCAAGAGATGAAAAATGCAAATGCAAGGTATGATGAAATGTAAATATTATGCATGATGAGTTATGGCAGAGCGTTCTCACATATCATTTTAGAAATGATGGAAAGCTCATCATGTTGCACACAACTGATCATTTGCTTAGTTTGTGAGGCGATGAGGTTTTTTTTTCTTAGCTTTTAGAAACAAACAAAAGTATGAGAAATAGATTTGACAGTATTTTTTGGTTATATATAATCTGCTGCTGTTAGCATACCTGGCTAAATGGAGGACAGTTTATGTTATAAGAAGCCCTGGACTGAGATAAGATTAAATATTTGGTGTACTTTGATTTTAGTCTCACAAAAACTTATACAGTTTGAATTAAACTGTGTTCTTCTCTAACAAGATGTGATTGTTAGCTTGTTTAGCTAACTAGCTTTCAACTGGCAAACTGCTAACTGCACATTAGCATAATTATTTTTTATGTTACAAAAAATAGGTGTGGTGTGTTGTATTTTGTTTTTAGTCTTGCATAACAGGAACTAAACAAACTGGATGGATTAACCAGTGCTGTACCCCGGCTATAACTTATGACAGACGTTAGCATGGTAAATAAATGAATACCTACAAGAGTTAGCATGTAATTTATTTCATACAGTTACAGGTTATGTAAATGAATTAGTGATTGGATGGTGCTGTCTATTGTTTTTAGTCCCACTAAAATAAAAACTAAATGATCTGGATGGAATAAATAGTCCATTCCTCTGCTAATATGCAAACGTTAGCTTTCCTAGCTAGCTTGCCAATTCGCCATGAAACACATCATTAGCCAACAAAATTATTTCAAGGTAGGATTGATTCTTTGCATTTTAAGAGTTTGTCTTTTGTTTTTACTGTTTGAAAAACAAAAACATAGTGAACTGGATGGATGTACCTGTGTGTTCCTGATTTGCTATAACATTAGTGGCATCCGTTAGCATGTCCAGCTAGCTTACTACTTACAAGCTGTGAAGGAGCAGATGATTTTTTTTATATACTTTTTAAGTTTACAAACTCAACAGTAAGTTTATCTGCTAGCATGTCCAGCTAATTACATGCAGACTAGTGGCAAGTAGAGTGTCATTAGCTAACAAATTTATATGCTAGCTCTGCTTGTTGTTTATTTTGGGGAAGTTTCTGGGGAATTACTTTTGCTTCAAGACAGAAAAATGCAGTTTATCTACTTGTGGATCATCAGGTGTTCAGTGTTTATATTTGTTTCAGGTGTAACGTTAGCCATAGTCTTTTAGCATATATATTTGATCTGTCTTCTTGTTTTAAAGTGAGTGAACTGGACATTTATAACGCAAACCAGAGGGTTAGCCTATGTATTTCCAAATCTTCCACATTTCCCATTTGTCCCAGTTTTGTTTTTCCATATGCCGACCTGCTGGCCCAGGCGCTGGGCTTGTCACCGAGCAGGAAGTAGCCGTGAGCTGTGCAAAGATAAAACTGCATCCTCTTTCATGGCACGTTTTGACCTGGTTTTGAGGACTGAGCTTTGCAGGCTTCCGAACAGACACTACGGAAAATCGCCTCCAGACAATCTTGTGCTTTCCATTTCATCTGCTCTGTCACTGAACACACGCTGACTGTTGAACCGGTGAGGTGAGACAGGAGCTCCCTGAACGTCCGTCAGTGGACCCATCGCTGTGTCGGAGAGGAATGTGAGAGAAAAACCAATCTAGGACATATGAAAGGGCAGGTGTGATTGACCTGCCCGATCTGCGATAAAACCTCTGGAGTGGGAGCGAACGTTTTGGATGGGTTGAGTTTGATTGACGGAATCTTAAGATGATGGTGGCAGCTTAGTGATGCGGTGGAGCTGATTGATTTCAGAGACCCAGAAAGAAATTCTTGATGGACCAGGAGGAAAGATGTACAGTTTGTTCTTATGTTTTACTAAGATATTCTGCCTTCAAATGAAGTACCCATGTTCACAAGCAAATATAATCCACAGATAATCCTTTATTTATCCCTCAGTGATTGTGGTATGTGCAACTTTTAAGTTGCATAGTTGTTAGCTTGCTAAACTGTTAGCTTTGGCGGCTTCATCAGCAGTTTCTTAGCAGGGGTGTTCTCACAACTTACAGTACTGTAGTTTTCATAAGCATTTATTAGTGAACTTTTGATGCTAGTTTTTCTTTTACCTCAGTTTGTATTTTTATGTGAAGCTAAGCTAATGGGTGGCTAACTGTACCTTCATATTTGCTATGACCAAATGAATGTTTCTTTACAGTACAGAATGTATGTACTTAAAAGTTGGCAAGCACGTTGTTCATTAAAGACATTTAATGAGCAAAATTGGCAAATTTCTTGACCTTCTGTTCGATATCATATTAAAGTTAACACTTATCCTGATGTATCCCTTTGGTGAAGGCAAAACGGTTCTTCAAACTGCATAGAAATCAGATTTTAATGCATCAGAGAAGGGACATACACTTCATGCCTTTCCTTTCGTGCAGACCTCTTGGGACTTTGAAATATGAGTCCCCAGATAACAAAGAGGAAGTTTCTTGAAGTTCTACACAATCCTGGAAAGTTTACATTTGGATCTTTGCTCAGCTGTTACCCGCTCAGACTTTTCCCCAGTAGACTCACGGCGGCAGCTGTCACAGTTTCCCAAACGCTGAGGTCGAAGGTCAGCTGTTGGCCCCTTGTAGACTGGTTCCCATTCGGCCGACCAACGTCAGAGTCCAGTAGCTGGGCTGACGCAGAGGAGCGGACTGCGTGTGATGGGTTGTTTTCACAGCGTTTTCCACTGTATCAGCTAGCTGCTGGGTTTATTGCTCTCTTCCGGAGTTGAAGAGATTTTTCTTTCTTTGGCTTCATAACGCACAATATCCTCTTTTACTCCCAGAAGACAATACGCAACCCCCCCCCCACAAACTTCAAACTTGTTCACTCAACCAAACGAGGTTCCCACAGGGTCAGGCCTCGTCCGTCACCTCCGTGTTCACACAACCCCGCTTCACATACGTGAACAACCTGCTATCCAAACAGGAGCATTTCTGTGTCATCGCACACATCCACAACAAAGGCCTGTCGCATCACGTGCACTGCCCTCACCTCTTCACAGGCTGTAATCCAGTGAAGACAATAACAATGCAACAGATAAGTGCTGACGTCGGTGTGAATCATCTCTGAGTTTTAGCTCGAAATGACATTTTGCGTGTGAGAGTGAGGCAGTCGGTGCATTTTGTGTCAGAGGTGAATACGTTGACACTTCAAAATGTCAGATTCTCAGCGGCGGTGAAAAGCAGCTTTTGTTTTTTACCAGAGTGGATCTGACTCGGGGTTCAGTTTGAGTGCAGAAGTTTTCTCAGGATAGTGGCTGAGAATATTTTTTTTTTTTTGGTGAACTGCACAGTGGGGATCTGTATACTAAATGACTCACCCTTGACTTCCTCTGTGTGTCTTTTCCGGTCAGCGTTAAAGATCTCGTGAAATAGTTTAGAGTCGTTAGCTTCGGCATAAAAGAATGAAGTTGTGGGGAAAAGTTTGTGCCGCTTTAAGTTAAAAATTAAACAATACAAATGTGCCCCCAGTCTAACAGTTGCAGAACCACAAAGAAGAGAGTTGTGATTCTGTATTAGGTGTCGAGTGGGAGAAAGCTGCTGCTAACGGCAAAAGCTACAACTAACAATTATTATCTGATAAATCTACAGAATAATAGTGTGATATTGCTGAATTTGGCCATGTTCTGCTTGTTGTTTGGATGTGATACCTCCTATCATCCGTGCAGCTGCACCTTTTCACGCTGAGGAACGGCGCCTGGGCAAAACGCGTCCTGCAGATTTACTGATTCGCCACGAACCCATAATAGAAGCGCTGCCCCTGTAACTCTATTTGTCCTCTCTCCCCCCGCAGGGTCAGCTCTCCCAGGCTCTTAACGGCTTGTCGGACCGAGCCACCGAGGCCAAGGAGTTCCTGGTGCAGCTGAGAAACATGGTGCAGCACATCCAGGTACTCACAAACGTACGAAACATGCAGAAAACTGGTGATTTTCTTGATTGCACGCACACATATATACATATATATATCTGCATAAAATGCTTGAATCCCAGTAATAAGCCTCTGATCTGTTTTTACATTTTGTCGCCGAGCTCTCAAACCTCTCTGTGATTGCAGACTGTGAACAAAAGCCAGTTTGCAAAATTCACTTGCATCAAAGCTGAGGCATATTCTCAAAGCTCTCTTTGTTGGATTTGCGTGCAGGGATGTTTAGCACGTCAAACATTGATCTGAAATCTAAAAAATAATGAACACTTTCACACGCAGCTCAAAGAAAAACAGTCGGGTTGCTAAAATATTAAAATCGGCGATAAAACTCATCCCTAACAGAAGCAGATTGAAGTTTTCCTCTCGAGTGTCTCCATTCACACCCAGCAATATGATGTAGTTACACCTAACACATTGACCAGGATTAAATGTAGATGCTCACGTGCAGACAAAGCTGCGGTCAGCATAAGAGGGCGATTAGAGGAGGATGGTGGGATTAAATGCCCTCGTCGATAATCGTCACTCGCTGAGGCACGAGGGTGGAGAAGCAGCAGGGGGAAGTTAGAGGAGCGGAGACGAAGAGGGAGGAGTGAGAAAATTTGAGATGTGAGAAAATGGATGGTACGCGGCGTAATTGCCGTTGCATGATTCATGATCGTTTTACGCACACCGCTCGTTTGAAGCCTCAGCAAACTATCCTTCCTCCGTTTAACTCCGCTAAATCTTTATCTACATCGCAGCGTTAATCCTCCTAATAAATCAGCGCCCCAGTCTGTTCATATCTTCTACTTTTGTGTATCAGCCTCGCCTGAACTTCTCTGCACATTTTCCGCATTCAGATACTTTTTATTCCTCGTCTGGCCTTGTGATCTTGCAGCCCGTGTGTGCGTTTGTCCCACAGGAGAACGGAGTGGAGTTTGAGGCCTGCTTGGTGGCGCAGTGCGACGCCCTCATCGACGCCTTGAACCGGCGCAAGGCCCAGCTGCTGGCTCGAGTCAACAAAGAGCACGAACACAAGCTGAAGGTGAGGGACCCGACCTTGCCTTAACTTACCTTACCTGGAAATCCTGAGCTTTATTTGAAATGCACATCGTGATTCTGTGTTTTGGAGCTGGACTTTAAATCTTGTTTTCAGCAGCAACGAGGTTCGACTAGATGCAGCCCGTGTTTGTGACAGACGAATAAGCTGTCTCTGCAAATCAAGCTACATATTGCAGGGGGAAAACCTAAACTTGGAGCTGCCTGCTAAAAAAAAAAACACCCAAGCACATTTTATGTTATTGATCATAAAGGTTACATGGAGAAATCAAAGCCAGTTCCATTCATTTCTGAAGCAGAACTCATTTTTTCTTTGTTTAAACCATCTGCAACACATGGAACGGGGGTTATAAGTGAGAGGAGGAGGGAGCGATACATTTGTGCTGTGCAGCATCCAATTTCACGCTTGGACGCTCTGTAGAATCAAGGTTTCACACGTGTAGGTGGTTTGAGAAACACAGCCTGCGCATGGCAACATGTCAGCACACTCGCTTACAGCACTGACGCACACACACACATTTACGTCCTGCTTATTTTTTATTTTTTTTCATATTTCAGATGTGAAGCACTTCATCAAAGTGGCAAATAAACCACTTGCTGTGTGATTATTAGTGATGTCAGGCCAGTTTACACCCACAGAGCTGCACTCGTTTTGTAGCTCCCTTGCCTCCTGTAATCAAACGGTAATTTATAAAAACGGGGGTCACGTTCACCTTACAAGAACACACTTACGGATGTGGAAGACAGAACTTCAGGGTTTTGTAGTTTTATGTGTCGGTCGACAAATCAGGTGGTTGTATCTTGAGATATGTATTCAAGATATTCAAATAATAAAGCTCAGGATTTGGGCGGACACAAGCATATTTTAAGATAAAGGAATCGGGTGAAAATAATAAATATAAAACTGTGCAGAATATAAAGATGTATGAACACTCTATGGTATCACATGAAGCTGCTATCACATGAAGGATGAGTGGAAGCATGCAGCTAGCAACCTACAAATTCTGTCATTCAAAACAACCGCACCCTAAATTATTATAACTTTAAGCCTTTGGTGTAATTTAAAAAGATGAGGTGTATAAAAATTCATCAAGCTGTATGTAAATAACACATTTATTTCTGCTGGATGTTTTAACATGTAAGTCTATGGAGATTAACTCGCTTTTGGAGCCAGCCTGTAGTGGCCATTTGTGGAACTGCAATCGTTTTGTCTTGGCTAAAAAAAAAAATACATAAATGTCCTAAAAACCTGCACCCACTGCCAGAACTTCAACCCTTTAACATTATGAATGAAACTATGAGAGTGTGAATGACAAAAAAAAATTGTGCAGGTCAGACTGTGCAAAACATTCATGTACTTTTAGCTTTTAGCAGACAATTTAGCTTTTTTATAAATCCGAATCGATTCTCTATCTCTCTAGCTTGTGCACCGATCATTTTTGAGTTTCAATATCTAGAACTGTAAAAATCCAAGACATAAACTACGTAAAAGGTTCACACGCGTGCAGCAGCAGCTCAAGAATTGAGACATTCCCCTCATTGCCTGCAGGTGTCACTATTGCAGCTGCCATTTCTTTGTTTACCTGTAGGTGGCGCTCAGTAGCTCTGCCTCCTTGTGTTATAGGAGGCGCAGGCTGATAAATAAGGAGCTTGCTGTTCTTTATTGATTGTGGCTTCGTGCGCTTTTACAATAAAACCTCTCCTGTTACTTGACGCGTTTTCGATGACGGACGGATGCTTCTTGACGGGCGCTGACTGGACGTGTTCACACATCCGACACAGAGGAATTTTAATGATTTAATCTCGCCCGTCAGCCCGATGCCCCGATGTGTTGTTTGCTGAATATTAACGCCGGAGAAGCACATTCCTCCGTGTGCTATAAGTGTCGATCCCGCTTGCTTTCTTACTCAGAGGTGCTGCTTTCATCAGAGACGATGATTCAAGATAACTTTTTTTATGATTGCCTCCCTGTAGCTCACTTTAGGTAGATGCCTGTAGAGTAAAGAGGAGGGGAAAGGGTCACTGGAGACTTATTTTCTCGAGTGGATCTCCTGTAATTGAAGCCCCTCTTACACGGACACTCAGTGGGAAGCTTTCTGTTTCATTAGCATGTGGCTCAGTGGCGAAGGTCATCCTGCAGCTTTGACTAAATGTTGCCTCAGTCATGACAATGTGGTCCTCAGTGTGTTTTTCCACGCGTAGCATCTCAGATAGGATTTACTTGCAGATGCAAAGCGCGGAGATTCCTGCATAAAACTGCATTTTACACGCGTCCAATTAGGAAACTAATGAAGCGCCGTGATTAATCCCGATTTAGTCACACGAGGCCAAACCACAAAAAGAACTGGAAAATATAAAAATATATAAAATCAATTAAAAACAGACGAAGCTACTGCAGCTGACTTGGCATCTCCGACAGAGCTTCCCGCTGCCCTGCCTTCTGACAATGAAGCCCGGTCGCCATGGTGACCGGGACACGTCGAGCTTGTTGTTTGAAGCCGAGAAGTAGTCCTCCATGGCGTGAGTCAGGTTCATGTTGTTGTTTTTTTCGCAGCACATCAGGAGGACTGACCCACGTGTTTGTTTAGAGAGGCAGCAGAGGCGGAGGGGTTGTGTTATGGAGGCTCGTCAAACAGAGAGGGTTAGAAAAGCTCCTTAACTGAGTCGCCCTCAAACAACCACGACTTCACTGCCAGGATTTCACAAACGCTGACGTCAGAGTGTGGCAAACTGTCGCCGTTTTATCTTTCTAAGCACAGGTTCAAAACGTCCCCACATCAAAGTTCTCAGGTTTAATTTTCAGCCTTCTTTTTTTGTCAGAATTTCCTGAAAAGAGTTTGGGCTGTGCAATCTAATAAAGGATAAACAGTTAGCAAAGATGGCCGCTTTTACAATTTTGCGGTTTATAAAGTTGTCGTTCTGCATCAGACCCTGAAGCCTGAGATGTCTGAGCTTCCCAAAAAGCACCTAAATGCACCTAAATCTAATATTTATAAGATTATCTCATGTCTGCTCATTTTACACAAAGCTAATGCCATGGGATTGTTAGCTTAGCTTAGCATGCACCTATTAGCACAATTAAAACTGATTCATTACCGGATTATATCTGTTTTTGTTTCAACTTTGTAGTGGATATCATTATTCTCTTAGCCAAACAAATTAACTTCCTGGCACTGTCCATGATAGCAGAACCTTGCCTTTGTGCTAAGCTAACTGATTCCCGGTTGCCTTTGTATGACATGCTCCTTTAAAATAATCTGTATTCTCTAAAGCATTCGTCTCATCTCGACGTCGAAACAGAGTGATGAGTGTAATTAAATTCGCTGTGATAGATCTCGACCGCGTTTGATTTGACTGAAAAAAAAAAAAAAAAAAAAACTCCAGCGTGGTCCTTTAATGTCGTGTGGCGAATCTATTAAACATGATCAAACAGAGGCTTGGCTGCTCGCTGCGTTCAGTCGGGGGAGATACGGACACGCAGACGCAGTCGTGGACTGATGAAGGCTGATTAGAGCGGCACAAAGTGAATCAGAAACGAAGTCGGCGTGCGTCGTTTGCCGCTCGATGCAAAGTTTGCCACCGGATGCTTTGACCTTAGGAGACCCAGCACGGCTTGATTACTGACTGCTGAGACTACTATTTTTATTTCTGCTGTCAGGGTAGTTGTCCCCTCAGACTTCTTGTCATCTGATTTAAGTGTTTTGCTCCAGAGATCTCTGCTCCCCTGGGTCCTCCTCACTTTCAAGCAGGAAGAGTTTGGACTTGATAGAAATATAAAGAACATTTGCTTCAAGTGTTTGTCAAGTGTGTGTTATGGGAAGATGAGCATGAAATATTACACTGCCACTGCGCCTGTTGCAGCTTGTATCATCAGGTATTTAGTTGGTGGTTCATGGTCTCTATAAAATATCAGTCCATGGTGATGTTCAAAACCAAAAGATGATCAGTTTACAGCAAAATAATGTGGAGAGAAGCAAAAATAATCATAAATGAGAGGTCATAACTTGGTATTTTCTGCTTTTTGAAATTTAATGTAAATGCTGCGAATTGTTTTAAACTTGAATCTCTGTATTCCAAAAGTCATTCCAGCTTCTTAAAGATGAAGATTTGTTGCCTCTGTACTCTATGTGGTTGACTTTAGAACATCTTTCAATTCAGTTCACTTGATTTTAATTTGTTTTAAAGCCGGGAAATCCTCCAAATTGTCTCAAGGTGCTTCAGGTTCTGTCTTTCTCTACGATGACGGACCGCAGACTGTAAAAAAAGTGGACGCCATAATTGCTCCTCAAGGCATGTGCAGCTCCCCCTGGTGGCTGGCTGCAGTATAGGCCACAAGCTCCGCCCCCTCCATGTTAGCGGATGGGGCTTGGGCCAAACTAAAATATTACGTCTTTCTTCCACCTTCAATAGATTTGAACTCAGCTGTACACATGCATGCTAAATAAATAATAGAAGAAGACAAAGATGGAGCCATCAACTCAGGTTACGTTCATCAATTCAAAATCAAAGTGAATCAACCTTTATTAACAACTGGTTGATTTGCTACGTCCATGTTTCTGTCCCCCCTGGACACTCTTCACCTGATGTTTATTAGGAGTTGAAGAGATTATCAAAGGTTTACACCACTGTTCTTAATCTGATTGTAAATTCCTTGAATCGTGTCTCTGAATCCTCTTCATGCAGTTTCCAATAACTACGACACATGCCACAGTCCTGACCTCATGCTGTGTATCCTGTGCGCCGCTGTATGAAGGCAGCTGCAGTCACGTTATCTTGCCAAAAGTGCTGCAGTGGCCTAATAATTACAGCAGAAACACACAGATAAGGTAGCAGTCGATCTGTAAAGCTCTAAAAACACGGTACAGCAGTTAGCAACAAGCATTTAGCAGCTAAGAGTCAGGTAGCTCCCTCAGGACTTGGTAAGAGAGTGGAGTTTGTGCTCAGATCTGCCTCAGGATGAATGATAAAGCTGCTGGTTGCTGATATGGAGTTAAATTTTAATATCAACGACTTTCTTGTGTTCCCACCTTCCCAGAGTGGCCGTAAAAAGCCATTGCTGCAGCTCTAAATGTTAAAACTAATAAATAAATAATGAAAATCCTTCAGCTCTTTGTTATACAGCATATTAAAATGCCTTAATGAGTCCCGAACATTTCTCACTGGGGGGAAGAAATTAAACCCGCCATAACCAGCATGGATGAGACGTATTACGCATTTCTTGTGTTTTTCTCCCGCTGCGTTAAAGATTGTTTCAGCGGCGCTGTTTGAGCTGCTGCCACAGCCACGGTTTGTTTCCTCTGTGGGGGAAACTGTGGCCCACTTTCACAGCAGTCCCTGCCCTCCACCGGCGTCCCTCCATCCGCCATCTCATCCCCGTCTTCTCACTTAATTTCTCCCAACTCTCATCAAGATGCTAAATTTCCCTCCTCCTTCGCCTCCACCGCCGCCGCTCCATCTCAAGCTGCTTCATTTTCTGTTAAATTCAGATGAATGAATCTCGCCCTTGCGCTGCTTATCCAGTGATCATCTGGCGGAGCGGTATAGCCGGCGGCAGCTTCCGTATCTTATTGAGAAGCTGATTTAAAGCAGATTTCAGGAAAGTTGACTGGAATGCTGAGAGAAGCAGCAGTGAGCGTCGAATCTGAGAGGAAAGTCTAATAACTTTTCTCTCAAAACGAGCTGGATACGATGGGAGTTGTTGTTTTTTTTCCACCTTAAAGCCAGATTCCTTTACATTCATTGTGCTCTGTGACTTAATTGAGCATTCAGAGGAAGGACAGCAGAGCGATTGTCGAAAAAGGCAGCGACAGCAGCGAGAAACTCGTCCTGGAAACGCGCCAGGCCACTGCAGGGGTGTGGATGCTCCAGGCTTGACACAGCAGAGACGGTTTGGCCCTCAGCCACGGAAATATAGACCAAATCATCAAAGCTGGAGCTAAATCTCTCACTGGATGGCGAGAAAGGTTAAACAAGGTCCCCCCCGGATGATTGATTTCAGCGCTAAAAGGGAAAGTAATGAGAACAGGATTAGGTGCGTCTCCGTAAATATTAATTTACTTGGAGTGCAGTCAGAGCCGCTGTTTGTTTTCATTTATCTGACGCACAGAGGAGAAGCTGTACTTTTTGTATTTGGTTCATTCACACTGACTGCATATGAATGGCTTCCTCACAGGGATGTGAAGCTGCAGATATGTTCTCCAACTTCAGCTCACCTTTGCTGACTTGTCTGCAGACTTTACTTAGGTTTACCTTCCCTGGAGTTTGCAATCGATAAAAACACAATTAAATAAGCAGAAGCAGTTGAAACTGAGAATAGTCAATGATTTAGTTAGTTTGTAAACATCCAGAGGTTACTTAAGACTATTCGCAGCTACCGCCACAAACTGCAAAGTTCTTGGTTTAAGGTATGAACACAACATCAAAGAACTACCGGTAACGGCTGTGTCACGACTTAAAAGATGCACTTGAACGCACCACAGAGACAATAGCAAACGGCCAGCTAGCATGCATGTTAATCGGCTGTGCATGCGTTATTCGCTTTATCTCACTTGTCACGCCGTACATGTATTAGCCTGGAGTCTCTTTGTCGGAAACCGAATATGCTGCTGCAAAGATCTGCCAGGCAACTGCTCCTCAAAAGTGAAGCCAAAGCAAGTAGAGCTCCCTCTAGTGGCTGGCTGCAGTATAGGTCACAAGCTCCGCCCCCCCCTCCATGTTAGTGGATGGGGCATGGGCTAAACTAAAATACACTTTTATTCAAGGATGGTTTCTGTCATTTAAGGTGTATATGTGGTTCATGTTCAAATTAAGTTTTTCTTGTTAGTTATGCGACACCGTTGTGAAGCGGCCAAATACAAAATAAGTTCAGTGTATTATCCAAGTTGTTTTTGTAGCTGGTGAAGACAGAGCAGAGCGCACCATTTATTAAACGAAACTGCTTAAGATGGCGTCGCCCGTATCCCAGGGAAACCAGCGTCGGTTTGACCAGTGGGAGGAAGTTGAGATGCGTTCCAAATGTCGTGTTAGCAGACTCCTTTTCTAATTAGCATTGAGTTTGGCTAAATCCATCTCTTTGGCTGCATCTTTAAACTGCAGCTTGGTGCACAGTGCCTAAGTTTTGTGCTATGGGACTGTTGAATCAGATGCATGCCTCAGTGCACCATATTATCTTGAAACCGTTCAGACAATCCTCAGATCTTCTTTCATGCACTGGAACACATTTAAGTTCTTAATGATTGCTTTTATCATCCGAATAAATTAAATGTTCAGGCTGCACCTGTGAGAGTCAAACATTATCATCCGTTTGTCTGTGGTTCACTTTGATGCACACATACTGACGTGCTCCGACTGCAGTCGTGTCGGTTAAATCATCGCCGTGCATACACTGTCGGTCTCCGAGCGGCTGCAGGAAAGGATTTTCCTCTCCGTTCAGCCCCGGAGCCCCTCAGATAGCAGCACTGAAGTTTCTGTTTCCTAGCAACCCTCGGTCCAGCACCTCCGTTTATTTCACACTGCTGCAAAGAGGCCGTAGACATCAGCAAGCGCCAGAGAGGGAATCTCCCAAGTCGTGTCCATCAAAATGTCCAATCAAATCAATCAGATCTCCGTTTGTGCAGTAACGAGGCGACAAGACTGTTCCCTTGTATATAGGTTATAATCACCATTAATGGGAGGATGTAAATGCATTAAAATCTTCTAAGCAGCAGCAGCATCTTCTCTCGTCGCCTGTCTCTGGTGTAACCAGCGATGACTGTTCACTCGGGCCCCGGCGTGTGAAAACAAAATGTCACTTCCCCTCCATCGGCGTCAATAACGGGATCGGTTGCTGGTGTCCCTCTCCCTCCGCTCGGCCGCCTCGTCCTCCCTCCATCCGTGTCTCAAGAGAAAAAAAAAATTACCCAATCAATCAGTTTGACAATCCTCCTGCTAATCTCATTATTGGTATTCCTCCCGGTCGCCTCGTTCAGCTTCTCCTCATCCGTTAACGGCCTTGTTTAATCTGCCGGCCTCCCTCGTCCCCACTTTCTCCAGCCTTTTCTTTCTTTCCTCCCTCTCGGTGTCGCCATTTATTTCCGTTGCTCATCGGGTTTTCTCTCTTCTTCCCCCATTTATCCGCATTTCTACCGCTTTATGCAAACCCCTTTCCCCAAACCCCTTTCCTCCCTCCCTTCGTCTGCCGTATTTATATTCTACGCACTTTATTCAAGCATCATTGTGCATTTCACTCCTGTGTGATTATTATTCACGTATGATTATCTTCCGTGTGTTTGTTGCTGTTACGCAAGAGTGTTATATTTGCAAAATTTGAATCTCTCTTCCCTCCGTCTCTGTTTTTTTCCAGGTGGTGCGTGATCAGATCTCCCACTGCACGGTGAAGCTGCGTCAGACCACGGGGCTGATGGAGTACTGTCTGGAGGTCATCAAGGAGAATGACCCCAGTGGTTTCCTGCAGGTAAGAAGCACGGCAAGTCGATTTCCTTATTCATTTTCTATTTTTCTCTTTATTTGACGAGGTGTAAGATTCAAAATGTTGCAGAGAGCATCATGCACCAATGTTTTTTTCATCTCGTGACCGTTGCGGATGAAACAGAAGTTAAGATTTTTGTTTTGCAACTCTGACCTTATTCCTGTGTGGAAACATTAGGTTTTTTTGTGGGGAGAAATATCCATAGACATTGTTTTTTGATATCTCTTAAGTCTGTTTGAAAGGCCAAAGCTTTGACAGTGATGATGATAATCTAAGTGAGCAGAGACATTTTAAATTAAAATTTAAATCCAATTATTTTCCCATTACTTCTTAAAGGGGAATTGACGTTTTTTTACAACCTGGACCTTATTTCTGGCATAAAATACGATCTTTTTCTCATCCATATAACTTTGGTGTCATTTGGAGTCGTTCGAAAGATATCCATATAGTGGGAGTGAATGGGGCACCGATACGCAGCCTCTAAATAACGCATTATTTGCTGCAAAACTCATTCATTTCACCAGGATGTTGTTATGATACGCTAGTGCTATTCCCCAAACAAAACACCAAAGTTATATGGGTGAGTAAACGCTCATACACTATATTACCAAAAGTATTCGCTCACCTGCCTTTACTCATTCTATGAACTGAAGTGCCATCCCATTCCTAACTCATAGAATTCAATATGATGTCGGTCCACCTTTTGCAGCTATTACAGCTTCAACTCTTCTGGGAAGACTGTCCACAAGGTTGAGGAGAGTGTTTATAGGAATTTTTGACCATTCTTCCAAAAGCGCATTGGTGAGGTCACACACTGATGTTGGTCGAGAAGGCCTGGCTCTCAGTCTCCGCTCTAATTCATCCCAAAGGTGTTCTATCGGGTTCAGGTCAGGACTCTGTGCAGGCCAGTCAAGTTCATCCACACCAGACTCTGTCATCCACGTCTTTATGGACCTTGCTTTGTGCACTGGTGCACAGTCATGTGGAAGAGGAAGGGGCCCACTCCAAACTGTTCCCACAAGGTTGGGAGCATGGAATTGTCCAAAATGTTTGGTATCCTGAAGCATTCAATGTTCCTTTCACTGGAACTAAGGGGCCAAGCCCAGCTCCTGAAAAACAACCCCATACCATAATTCCTCCTCCACCAATTTTCACAGTTGGCACAATGCAATCTGAAATGTACCGTTCTCCTGGCAACCTCCAAACCCAGACTCGTCCATCAGATTGCCAGATGGAAAAGCGTGATTCATCACTCCAGAGAACGCGTCTCCACTGCTCTAGAGGCCAGTGGCGGCGTGCTTTACACCATTGCATCCGACGCCTTGCATTGCACTTGGTGATGTGTGGCTTGGCTGCAGCTGCTCGGCCATGGAAACCCATTCCATGAAGCTCTCTGCGTACTGTACTTGGGCTAATCTGAAGGTCACATGAAGTTTGTAGCTCTGTAGCAATTGACTGTGCAGAAAGTCGGCGACCTCTTTGCACTATGCGCTTCAGCATCCGCTGACCCCTCTCCGTCACTTTACGTGGCCTACCACTTCGTGGCTGAGTTGCTGTTGTTCCCAAACGCTTCCATTTTGTTATAATAGAGCTGACAGTTGACTGTGGAATATTTAGGAGCGAGGAAATTTCACGACTGGATTTGTTGCACAAGTGGCATCCTATGACAGTTCCACGCTGGAATTCACTGAGCTCCTGAGAGCGGCCCATTCTTTCACAAATGTCTTGTTTCACAGTCTGCATGCCTGAGTGCTTGAATTTATACACCTGGGGCCAGGCCAAGTGATTAGAACACCTGATTCTGATCATTTGAATGGGTGAGCGAATACTTTTGGTAATATAGTGTATTTTATGCCAGAAACAAGGTCCCGTTTGTAAAAAACAGTAGTTTCCCTTTAAGAGGAAATACACTTTTGCGGTTTATGTCGGCAGTATTTTCTTTAATGTGATGTTTTTCCTCGTCGGTGTCGACTTTAAACTCTTCGCGTCCACATTTAAGTGGCTCCGGCTTCTGGACCGCTCTGACTCTGTTCACACACGAGGAATGAAAACTCCCTGACGTTCCTTGTGAAAGTGTCAGAAAACTGGAGGTGAGGCAGAGGCAAAACGGTGGGCGTTTGAAGTCGGTACAAGTGGAGTGATAAAATAAAAACATAGATATGTGTTCAAGTTTAAGGAACTAACTGTGGCTTTTTTTTATTCCTGAAAAAAGAACGCACGAATAAAAGAAAACCCCAGTTGAACTTATACAGCACATATTAATTGGAAGTGTTGGATATTGACATGCCGCTTCCAATCTGAGGTTTTCAGTTACAGATTTAACGGTGGTTTAACTTCTCTCTCAGATCTCCGACGCCTTGATCCGGAGGGTCCACATGACGGAGAGCCAGTGGGGGAAGGGGACTCTCACCCCGAGGATGACCAGTGACTTTGACCTCACTCTGGACAGCGGGCCGCTCCTGCAGACGATCCACCAGCTCGACTTTGTACAGATGAAAGGTACAAAGTTTTACCCAGCTGAGAGGCAGTGTCTGCTCTGCTGATCAAGCATGGCAGTCCTTTAGTCAGTGAAGATCTATATATGCACCGATCAGCCACAACATTATGTCCAGGAGAAGTAACTAACGTGAATCATCTTGTGACGATTCAGTGTCCTGCTGGGAAACCTTTGGACCTGGCTTCATTCATGTTACTTAGACATGTAGCACCCACCTAGACCAGACCAGACACCCCCACCCCATAGCAATGACACTCCTTGATGGCAGCAGACATCCCCAGCAGGAATCACACACAAAAACACTCAAAAAATCCATGAAGAACAGCTCAAGGTGTTGACCTGGCCTCCAAATTCAATAGATCCCAAACTGATCAAGTATCTGTGGGATGATCCACAGAGGCCCCTCCCCTCAAAAGCCCCCCCCCCACTAACAGTATTCTGTTGCCAGACGTTACAGGACACCCTCAGAAGGCCCATGTCCATTCTCTGATGAGTCACAACACTTTTGGAGGCACAAGGGAAGGTGGTCATAATGTTATGCCTGATCTGTGTGTACCATATGTGATATTTATGTGTGTGCTATCTTTTTAAATACATTACTGTTGGGGAGTGTCCTTCTTTTTCCGTGACAGCAATCCCCTGAGTTTGCAGTTGCAGTTTAAAGACAACCTGCTCCTGCGGTTTGTCCTCTTTAGCTTTAAAAATAACAAAGATGAAAACATGTTAAGAGGCGCACCGAGTGGGGGAGCTCGCGGTCAAGTCGCGTTCTGATGCGTCTGCATCTATAGGTGAAACGCTCACGAGCGCATTATTGATCCGTGACTTCTAACGAAACACGTGAACGTTTTATGAGTTGCGAGCGTCTCTTTTAATATCCTAACCTGGCCTGGTTTATTACCCCCTCCCTCCTCTCCCTCCTCAGTCCCAGCTGCTCCCATGCTCCAGCTGGAGGAATGCTGCACTCAGAACAACAGCGCCACGTTGTCATGGAAACAGCCGCCGCTCTCCACCATCGCCGTGGACGGATACATCCTGGAGCTGGACGATGGAAACGGGGGGCCGTTCAGGGTAGGTTCACTGTTCTCTGCACCAGTCGGGGAGTTATTTATTTATTTATTTATCCGTCCACCTTAACAAATGACAACATTACTTTTCCTTTTAAACGGGAACTTTTGTTGGATTTACATTTAGATTACGAAACCAGCCGGAGTAATAACTCACCTTTATAGGACGCTGCCTGCCTCTATCTCAACAAAGACCTGTTCATTTAGTGCCGCAAGGACAGCAGCTCAGCCGAGGAGGGTGGGGGCTTGTGAAAGCAGCGTTTTGTTGCTGAAATCTCTCGGCTGTACTGCTCGGCTCAGGTCAGGTGACACAGAGTAGCAGTAACGGCATTAAATGACATTTAAAAAAAAAAAAAACGAGTCTCTAACGCAGCTGTCTACTGCGGTGATCCTGCAGGAAGTGTGATCCGGGATCAAAGCGGCCTCTTGGAAGCTTCAGCGTGTAATCCATCCTCATAAGACCCTCCTCGGTTCTCTATACGCCGAGGTCGCTGCTTTGTCACAGCAGCAACTTATACGTCCTGAACAATTCCCTCAGCACAAAGGCAGAGGATATCTGTGTCCGCACCTCTTCGCCGCCATACAGTAGACCCGTTGACTCTCAGAGCAATCAATCCGAGAGATCTTTTCCACTTTTTCTCAAAGCGATAACAAGCGTTAACATTTGGGGCATACTGTAGCTTCCAGCCCAAGATTTTAAATCATCTTTTATTAGTGCTCACCGAGTGGGAATAAAAATGAGTCTCGTTTCTTATATTAGGTCAGGAAATCGTCATTTTTACTCTTTAAACCCGACAAAGCCTTGAGGCTTCAGCACCAGAAAGAAGTAATGTTGTAGAGAAGGTCTCAAAGGTTGTCTCACTGTGGAGACAGTAAATTATGACAAATTGTCAGGTGGCTGTGAAGTAATTGACAATTTGGGTGCATGTCAATGGTTCTTGGGAATAGTATTTGGCAAAATGTGAACAACTTCAAAATGCTACCTGACAATCTGTGTACATTTTGAAGTTGTTCGGGGATGTTTGTTGTATTTTCATCTGTTTAACAGTGTTATGATGGAGAAGTAGGTGAACCATTAACTGTTTTTTACAACCTGGACCTTGTTTTTGGCGTAAAATATGATCATTTACTCACCCATATAATGTAACTTTGGCGTTATTTAGAGTCGTTCGTCAGATATTTAGATTTGCGTGTATCCATATAGTGGGAGTGAATGGGGCACCGAAATGCAGCCTCTAACTAAATAACAGATCATCTGCCACGGCACTTGTTTGTTTTGGGGAATAGCACTAGCGTATCATAACAAAATATTGGTGAAATGAATGAGTTTCGTGGCAGATAATGTGTTATTTAGAGGCTGCGTTCCGGTGCCCCATTCACTCCCACTATAAAATTATCCTTAAATCCTAAAATCTTTGCAACCATGATTAGTTTTATATATTTGTGACATTTAATGAGATTTTCTAAACGCTGCGTTGTTGCACAGATATTCAAGACGTTATGAGCCCCTGACCTTTGAAAAAGCCGGATAAGATCCCATCGCTTTTATCAAGAAGCTAATAGAGAGAAGGTTTTATGACTTACACTGCTGTGACAAGACTCTAAGCCTGTATATCTAAAAAAAAGCAGTTTTCACTCCTTAAAAACATGAGATTCACTAACAAGACCACGCCTCTTGATATTCAAAGAAGTTTATTTGACCAGATTAAAGAGAAGTGAACGATAGGAGATTGAAAGGAAGGGTCGAGGGGAAGGAAAAGAGAATTTAGTAGCAACAGATGATGATCCTTGGACGACTGGACGTAGGAACGAGAGAGATTCAGGGTGAGGCCATATCTCTGGAGGCTCCGTGGCCCCCTGGTTCCTGCAAAGAGATCGTAAAGGAGAAGAGAGAACAGAGAGGGTCGGGGTGGAGGGGTGTGAGAACTGAGTCAAACGGGCCAGGTGCAGCTAATTGTTTGAGGCGTGGTCCTGTTCCTGAACCTCAGTTATTTAACTTCATTTATAATCATAATACTTGACTTTTCCAGCCCCGATGTGCACAGTTAAACTACATCTGCTGCGTTCACTCACACATTTTAGTTTAGCTGCTCCACCGGCTGTGTAATGTGGACGCTCCAGCAGCTGTTTCTTCAGGCATCCTCGCGTTTTAATTTAGGAAAAGCAGGCGGTGACCTCAAGTTTCCTCTCGTCTCCTCGCCGCGGCCCGTTGGCTAAAACCAGCTGGTGGTAATCTCTCAGCCTTTCCAGTTCATATTGTGATCTGTAATCGCCCGTTTCATCCCTCTGTCTTAATTACAACTGTTCCATAAGAGGGTGATCATTTGCATCTGATCTGCCAACTGATTCGCCGCCTGCATCCGCTCGCTGCTAATTGGTAGATAGTCGATGCCAGATTGCGTTACAGCTTGGAGACATTTTCCCGGAGTCTTCGCTGTTAGCCCGTGATTTATAACAGAAATGTACCATAAACAGCATCTCGCAAGACATTTTGAAACTTTAAAATGATTTAGTGTTTGTTTTTAAATGTTACTTCAACCTCCAATCCTTTTCTGTCACACCTGTGATACACTTATCCAAAAAAGAAAGATATATATATATTTTCCAAATTGCGAGGGAACTTTTCTCTTCCTCCTCTACTTTCTGACTCACTGAGTCTCGCCAACGCAGCGCCACGCTGAGCCTGGCGAGTTGTGTCCCCGGGTCTATTTATACCCCAGCGTGGGCCGGCGCGCCCACGCTCGGTTGTACGCGCTCACACTCTCACTTATCATCACCAAAACCCAA
The DNA here is from genome assembly GCA_005024645.1 of Planiliza haematocheilus. Classification (NCBI taxonomy): domain Eukaryota; kingdom Metazoa; phylum Chordata; class Actinopteri; order Mugiliformes; family Mugilidae; genus Planiliza; species Planiliza haematocheilus. Next base: position 2,462,368 of record SRSE01000637.1, read on the forward strand.
ATGGGACACGCCCTCAGAACAGCCGAGCCTGTCTGGCCGCTCCGTGTCACGACTACGCGCTTGACGTGTCTGCCAGCTTAACAGGAAGTGTGTGTCCTTACAGGAAGTGTACGTGGGGACGGAGACCATCTGCACGGTGGACGGGCTCCACTTCAACAGCACGTACAAGTCCAGGGTGAAGGCCTTCAACGCCAGCGGGGTGGGCCAGTACAGCAAGACGCTGATCATGCAGACCTCTGAGAGTACGTTGAGCTTCATCTTCTCCTTCCCTCCCTTCTCGCTGTAAAAAGAAAAAATAAACTCTTAGCGCAGGATTCATCCATCCTCTGACGCTGGGCAGGCAGCAAGTGTTTAATATTAAAGTAACTCAAACAGGGAAAAAGTCCGTGTTGGCAATTAGTGCTTCTTCACTGAATGTTCTGACCTCAGAAGCACTCACAGGCCTCGCTGCTTTATTTGTTATTAAGCAACTTTATTCTCAGTATTTTGATCTTTTCAAAGCAGAGTTACACTTTAAATTGCCCAGACTAGTGGATAACCCAATATTAGCTTGTTTCACATACTCCAATCAGCCACAATATTAAAACCACTGACAGGAGAAGTAAATAACGTTGATCATCTTGTGACAGTTCAATGTCCTGCTGGGAAACTTTTGGACCTGTCATTCATTCATTCATTTATGTGGATGTTACTTAGACATGTAGCACCCACTTAGACCGGACCAGACACCCCCACCCCATAGCAATGACACTCCTTGATGACAGCAGACATCCCCAGCAGGATGCAGCTTTAGGGAAAACTAAAAACCTGGCATGACCTGGCCTCCAAATTCACTAGATCCCAAACTGATCAAGTATCTGTGGGATGATCCACAGAGGGCCCTCCTCTCAACCCATAGGACCCAGAGTCCCCCCGACTAACAACATCCTGTCGCTCAGACACAAAATGATCAGGAATTGTGTAGCAACAGTAGCTTTTCCCAGAGAGTGGTCATGTTCTTAGCTTGTTATAAAAGGTCTGTGCAGGCGGCAGGACCGTCTCCATAGCTGGTCAATCATGTACAGATTCTGATTGCAAATTATAGTGCATTCGCATGCTCACATGTTGTTTTTCTATCTTTGCCGTGCTTTTAAGTTAGACGGTGGAAAAGTGTCGGCTCTGAGCTGATAGGTCTTTGAAGGATTTGTATTTGTACATGCACGTATGCATGTATAAAACCATCTTTTTGTGTGTGTGGAGATGAACATGCAGGTTGCTAGTGCCAAAACACATGTGCATAGTTTGGGTTAGAGTTTCTCCATGTTTCTGCACGTTTGAAGTTATTTTACTTATTTAGAAAAAATCTAACGAATGCACAATTACCCCACCAGTGCAAGACGGCAGCACCCATTTTAGTTTTACCTCTGGGGAGCTGTCATGCCGTTAATCTTCATATAAAAGCTATTTTAAACTGTAAAACAGCAGTTGCTCAGCTTGTATCTCGGCTCTTTAACAAAACAAATGCAAGAGATCTGTATGAATATTCCTAAATGTTATGTTATGCATTCATCTTAAGGAACACGGCACCAGTAAATCACTCAAATATTAATGTTAGTAGTGGCCCAATGAAACTAGCGAGCTCGGTTTGGCAGGTGATGGACTCAGCAGGTTCCAAACAAGCTCAGCCTGCAGGTGGTCCGTTCAAACGAGCCAAATAAGCAAGTGTGGCTGGATGGGCATGTGTGGAAGAGTCCAAACGAACCGCTAGATGCAAAGGCAGAGTGAAGAAGATGTGGAGAATAGCCTGATAAGACAATATGTATAAGAGGAGAGCTCATTAGAGGAATGAGGAGAAAGGAGAACGTGACAACGACAGAAAGAATAATGCACGACAAAGAGAAAATGTTTTAACAGAGCAACACATTTGGCTGGAAAACTAATTGGATGTGATTTTGTAACATGAACCGCCAGCATCCTTTTATAGAAGTGAATATTTTCCGTTCTTTTACCGACCATATGTTTGACTTTATATCTTTTTTATTCCCAGGTGGATTTCACTGCTCATACAGACAAATATAAAACAGCTAACCCTTTAATATTGTTGGAGCAAACGCACTTTTATTGCGCCTTGGTAGCATTTCCATTGCTATTATTTTCCTTGTTAATGCCGTGATGATCTGTGCTAGTAGCTAATAAGGATAGAAAACCTATGTATTATCCATGATTCTGTGCTTTCCCTCCTGATGTGATCACACAGCCTCTGCACAGTTTCTTTCCATTCATTTTTTTATTTTTTGGGGGGATGGAGCGACGTGTTCGTTCTACAGCAAACAAATCTTATCTGAAACCCAGAAGATCTGAGGAATATTAAATTGCCGCTGCCTGACTAAAGTCTTGTATCAACAGAAAGCGAAGTGCTTAAAAAAATCTGAGGGGAAGGATGACGTTCAGATCTTCTTTCTTCGCAAATTCTTTTAGACGCGAGCCGCGCTCCTCCGCTTGATTGTGGCTTTCAAAGGGATCTCAGAAGGCTTTGAAACATCGTCGGCCTGCTTTATTTTTCAGCCGGCACAATAAACAACAACCAGGAAAAAAAATATCTGTTTAAGATTTTAGTTCGCTGGCAGCGGCAAGAAGTGAATTCTGTTTGAGCTTTTAAATCAGGGGCATACAGCTGTCATGTGCTCGCCTTCCTGTTAGATAAATTCTGCTTTGCATAGAAGCTCATCGTCCGTCGGCGGATCTGAAAGACCTGGACGGCCTCCCTGCCCGACAGAGAGCCCTCCCTTGGGGCTGCACAAACCGATCTAACCACTTAAACATATTTTTTAGTCTGCAGCCTTCACCCTGACCAGCTTTGAGTTTGTCAGCCTTATTTCCTTTGCGGAGCGGAGAAGACGCAGCCCTTCTTTTTGTTATCTTCCCCAGGTGGTGTGTCTCTAGGAGCTCTTTAGTTTCATTTTCAGGATCTCCCCTGGTCTCCTGATCAAATCTGCTTTGTACCTCCTCATCCACCCCTCCTAACCCCTCTACACTACCTGCTTCACTGCTTCGCTCCGCTCTCCTCCTTTCTCCCTCCTTTTCCCCCTCTCTTCCTGAACCCCCGTCCCCATCATTTCACATTTCAGCTGGACTCCCCCCATGCGATATTCAGTCTATAGGCACAGGTATGGGTGGCTCTCATTGCTGACTGTTTCACACTTTAACCCCCCCCCCCTCTCAGGCCATTGCCTGTTTCATCAGTGAGGTCTTCACTCTCAAACACAGCAGGTGGGCAGTGTGCGGCGCGCTGTGGGCTACACTTATTAAACCAGGCCTCCAATAAATGCCTTTGTCTTATTTCCTTGGGGAAATGCAGACGTGTAATGAAACTTCAGCGCACGTAGTGACACCAGTGAAAACAGGTGCACAAATCAGGTCCAGTGAAGCCCATGAAAAGCTGCAAAGGCCCGCCTGTTTAACTCCCACATTTCTCTTTAAATGGACGATAGAAACATGCTAATAAAGTTTTCAACACCGAGTCAAACAGTATTGCAAGTTTATGGTTAGCGATGTGATCGAACAACCTCGGAGAATAACGTGCCGAGCAGAGCAAAGGAGCAGTTCACCCTTAATTACGATAAAGTGTTTTATTTGCTGAGCTCTTTAGAGCTACTACACCAGGAGCCGAAATTAAAACCAGTTTTGTGATTTTGGGACACTATTTGGCAGCGTATTTTAACATTTACCATTAGCATTAGTTTTTCTGGCGCTTAGTTCAAGTGTAACTTCAAAATTCACTCTTCTTGTTGCTCTTGTTTTGGTCTCCACCACCTCCTGAGGAACATATCTGTCTCTTCACCTTTTGAAATCCTCCCTCTGATCAGGAGCTGGTTGCTAACTGTGTTCGTCGGCAGTTTGTCAGTTCGTTTTTTTTTAAAATTGAGCAGTGACAGAAAACCAAAACAACGAGCTAAAAGAAGATAAACTGCTCAGTGCTGCGGTGTCCAGAGGCAACTCACTAAAGAGTTTCACTATGATTATTACTGAAAGTAGATCCAAAGTGATCCATTCGTTCTTAAATGTTAAAATTCCTGCTTATCTTATTTTTAACTTCTGCTAATTTGAGCGGCACAGATTCAAATTTTTAGTCACGTCCACTTCGGACCGTCTCTGCCGCAGACGCTCAAAGCTCCTCGGCAAATAAAACTAAAATCCAGACTCGAGATCCACTTACAGGCTTTCGGCTGCTTTCCTACAGTCCTGGCATTTGATTAGTTGCCATGGAGACGCTCTCATGGCAACAGAGCAAACTACTGAATCCACAGACTGAAGCAGGACCGCGTCTCCTGCTGCTTCGTCTCTGCATTTTTTTTGTATTTTGGGTGAACTGAACTTTCACGACATTAAGATGATTAGATGATTTTAAAGATTATTTATCTGATTTAATAATTAATTAAACTAATTAAATCATCACAGACACCATCTGCTGTTCCACGCAGGTGCCAGTTAAGATTTGCAGACTGTTTGACGCGGGTTTGATATTATAAAACTATTAAGCTTATTAATTTAAGTTAATTCATAGAGTATGATTCTAAGGATTATTAATCATAAGTGATTTTAATAGTGGTAGTGAATTTACTGCTCATCTTCCATACTGTTGTATCCTTCATTTAGAGATTTTTACAGTGACTTCACCTCATTTAACCGTCGACGTTCACATAATCATGATTCGGTGACGCTTATCAATGCTAAACATCAGTTTGTTCCTGTCTACAGTTGCTTGGTTCACCTTTGACCCAGCCTCCGCTCACCCCGACATCGTCTTCTCCAACGACAACCTGACGGTGTCGTGCAACAGCTACGACGACCGGGTGGTCATGGGCAACACCGCGTTCTCCCGCGGCGTTCACTACTGGGAAATAACGGTCGATCGGTACGACAACCACCCCGACCCGGCCTTCGGCATCGCTCGCGGCGACGTCCTGAAGGATGTGATGCTGGGGAAGGACGACAAGGCCTGGGCCATGTATGTGGACAACAACCGCTCCTGGTTCATGCACAACAACTCGCACACCAACAGGTGATATAAGAAGTATATCTCTATATTAACCCTTTATCACCAAAGCCTAATCCAAATCATGCTAGCAACACATTCGGTTTTAAAGGGTTAAGGCTCCAGACTCACCAATCCAATATCTAAAAGAACTACTGGCAACTAAGGCCGACTGTGACGTCTCCTTGCATCTGCTCTGTCTGGATCAAAAAGTTGCACTTGAAGCTGGTACACATGTTCTGCACCTACGTGAAAGGAAATAATTCTTCCTACCAGCAGGTGGCAGTAGTCTTGATTCGTCAATCAAAGGAGGGAAACTGGAAGAGCCACTGTTGGCTGGGAGGTCAAGAAACTAGTAGGAGCTACAGAACTGCGGTTTCTCTTCTCGTGCATTGGTTTTCTAAGCTGATCAGCCAATCAGAGTGATTTCTATGACCGACTCGTTCATTCACCATACTGAATTAGCTGAAAAGCCACAGACAAAGGTCTAATTAGTGCAGAAAATAGAGCCACAGATGCTTACCGATGCCTGACGCTGGAAAATGGCTTGAAGTATCAGCAAAATGTACATCTAGTGTCAAAAATAAAACTTCTGTTGCCGAAAAATGACCCTGTGAGTGACATGACATATAATCTTAAAAATAACTACTTGCCAACAGTAAAGAAAGTGCAAGTACTTTTTGTTTCCTCTGCAGTAAAGTTAAGGATTGTTCAAATGATCTGCAGGATGTTTTCTTTGAGCACATCTTTGCTGCTCGTTTAATTTTCCTGTGTGTGTGTGTGTCTGTGCAGGACGGACGGTGGCATCACTAAAGGAGCTACAATAGGAGTTCTGCTGGACTTCTCCCGTCGGATCCTCATCTTCCTCATCAACGACGAACAGCAGGGTCCAGTGGCGTTCGAAGGCTTAGAGGGCGCCTATTACCCCGCCATCAGTCTCAACCGAAACGTCCAGGTAGAAAATTATTCTCTTTGTGCACACAGTGAGGCTGCAGACTAGCTCAAGTAGATTATTTTGGCTGATTGCAACTGGATTTAAACACATCTCATGGTACAAATGTGTGTTTCAAAGAGGCCTATTTAACCAAACACTGCAGTGGCATAGAGAGCTTATTGTCCTAATATGAACCATGTTCAGCTCCAGATTTATTATTAAATCTATGCAGTGACTTCCTAGAAGCACCAGGGAGCGCTGTTTCCTAACCCGTGAATTCATATCTGAGCAAGGCTCCCCTGTCTACACTGAGACAAGAGATGAAGACTGCTCCACACACAGAAAGATAAAAGTTGAACAATGGTTTTATAGATCCAGTGGAAAATCCTTGAAACTACCATATTTTCAAAAAATAAAAAATAAAAAATACTTTACAGTCCTAAATATTTCTGACTTTGCTTGAAGCTGACAAACAAAGCAAAGATCTTCTGTTTAAGTGTGTGAAAACTGTTCTTTCTCTGGCTCGGGCATACAAGAACGATCTGAGCTTCATAAACGTGACAGTTAGTTGCTTTGAATTTCTCATTCCTGGTGTGGAAATAGCTCATTGGCCCCACCTGCAGGAAGAAAAATGCATCTTTACCATAATATATTAACTCATTGGATGTAAATATGTTTGTTTCTGCAGGTCACACTACACACTGGTCTACCCATCCCTGACTTCTACACCCCCGGGGAGGCAGATCCGACCGGCTCCGTGTGCTAAAGACTCATCGACACTCGGTTTGGATAAAACCTCCTGCCAGACAGTAACTCTGATCTCACCCTCTCTCTCCTGTCATTTACCTCCTCCTCCTGACCCACTGACCCCATGACCCTCTGTTAGAGGCCCCATCCAGCGCTGAGCCATGCCTGTATCATGCCTAAACCTTGGACACACGGACCATCGGCGGGACACTGTCAGAGTCAACACGGACGGTGCTTTGCCATCTCTACCTTGTAGTGCAGTTTGTCAAAATCCTGCTGGCAGACTTATCATTATATCAGCGATCATATTAAGGGGTTTAAAAAGATAGTTTGATTTTTGGAAGCTATACTCATCTGCGTTCTCAATACTTATCTGACTTTGGAGAGAAGAATGACGTCACTCTAATCTCTAATGCTGCCTTCAAATTCAGCTCGTGGGTTTCTGGTTACAACATGGGACGTTGTGTACACAAAATGCTTGCTGTTCAAGTGATAACTTCAGTCGTACGTCATGAAAACACAACTACTACACAACTGTTGGACAGTTTAGCAAGCTAATGACCTGGTCACTTAATGTAGGAAATACAAACGGATGGGGGAAAGAATGAGGCTTTCATACAGAAATGACAGAGTATGTGCAGTTTTTTAAATTGCACATACTCTACAAGCAGCACTTAGTTAGTTTAACTGAGCATAAAGACCAGAAACAAGGCTAAAAGCATATCCAGTGCTGCCTTTAAATTAGCCCATGGTTAAAACATGAGTAGCCATGTACGCAAAACGTTTGGCAATAACGTGTAGTAACATGGGGCGTAAGTTGTGAGAACACTGCTACTAGGCAACTGTTAGCGTCTCGAAGCCACCAAGGCTAACTGCAAGCTAACAGCTGGGTAGCTTAATATAGGCAAGGATGAGGCCATTGGGTTAACTTTGATTAGACATGTTCCAAAGTAACAAGGAATATTCTTTGCACATAAATTGACAATTTAATCTACTTCTCATTTTTTAAAACAAAGCAAACACAACTCATGAAACTTTTAAACATCAGTTTACACCGTTCTTAATACCACAAGAGGCCAACGTTCATATAGCAGCTTTCATGAACATGGTAAACACGGCCCAATTTGAAGGCAGCATACTGTAAGCATGAAGGCTAGTTTGGTTAGCTTACAGAGTGGAAACAAGGAGGCGAATGCTAACATATCCAATGCTGCCTCTAAATTAATTTGTGGTTACAACATGAGAAGTCATGTACACAAAATGTTTGGTGTTAAAGTGTAGTAACGTGAGCCATAAATCATGAGGACACCGCTGCTAGGCAACTGTTAGCGTAAGAAAGGCTACAAACAGTAGCTGGTTAGCTTAACCGAGCATAAAGGGCGGAAACTAGGGGTAAAAGCTAGCATGTTCAAGTTCAACCTCTAAAGTATAAAAATTACATGCTGTGGTTTTATGAGCACAACACTGTGTCGTTTACATTTAGACTTTTGTACAGATTAGTCATGACAGCTTTAGAGGCGCCAGGCTAGCCGCTCCTCCCAGTTTCAGGTGTTTATGCTAGGCTAAGCTAACTGATTGCTACCTGTTTTACCATAAAAATGGTATCAACTTTATATTAGTGTCAAATTTTTCATACACAAGTTGTTTGTAAATAAGTTTATTATAAAACGAGCCCCCAGATCTTTTCTCGTCATGACATCATGCAACATTTAAAACACCAGGGGGAGGAAAGGGAGGTCGTCTTGTCTGTTTATGTTAAACTGTGTGAGGGTGTGTTCAAACTGGTCAGCAGTCGTAATGGTCACAGGACGAGAGCAACAGTCTCAGCCTGGTCGCTGTCAAATCCTGGTCTGTATAAATGAGAAGCTTTTTTTAGTGGCTTAGCTCGTGTGAACCTTCTGTATTGTTTGTAAAAACAAAAAAATTCAAAATACAGCATCAATGTATAAAATGCTACTGGAAGCGAGACCTTTCGTGAAGCCTTTCTCTGCAGTGCAGCTTTCAAAACAGGAGGATTTTGGTTTAATGTATCATAAAGAGTGAGTTGAAATGGGTTCAAGGTGACGACTATGAAGATGTGTGAATAAGGTGCTACAGCAGCTCGCTTAGTTCTGGCTTTTTCTTTCTTTTTTTTTACTGTAGGTGACTGGATAGTTTTGTAATATTGTTATTGAAATGGATCTATTGCAAAGAGTTGTATAGCTAAATAAGTTATTGATGTTCAGAGTTTTTCAATGAGAATTCATCATTGTTTCTTTAGTGGATGTATAGTAATTACAGTAAAGAAAGAAAATGCTTTTAAAAAAAAGTGTAGTTTGATCTCAAGCTGCAGAGGCTTTTTTAGTTTTATTTCCTATAAAAGCAAACAGGAACGGTGATGAGACACGGGGATGTTTTGTTTTGTTTTTTGGCGGCAGCACATTTGGGCAACAGCTTCTTCACTGGGGCAACATTAAGCAATGCTAGATGCTAACATTAGCTTGACAACATAGCACAAAGACGAGCTAACATAATGATGTTTAGCAGGAGCTTTATTTATTATTGATATTTTTTTAACATATAGCAGGAATATCTTATGTTTAGCTTCAGAGTTAGCATGCTAACATTTGCTAATTAGCACAAAACAGAAAGCACAGAAAGCTGAGGATGACACGTATCCATGGACGAGAGTACCGGGCAACAATTAGCTTATCCCTAGCGCTGTGACACACCAAACCTGAGCATCTGTGACCCTAGTTTTGGCAGTCTGTTCTACATTACAGGCAGTAGTCAGACCCCTAAGTATTGAAAGTCAACAAAATGACAAAGTTTTAAGGGCACACAGAAGTTGTAGCTCCTTCTAGCTTTGTAGCCTTCCAGCTAATAGTAGCTCTCATGGTGCGTTCTCTGTTGGTGTTGCTAACGACGTGGACACCGATTGTCGACTTTTAGGGCGTGACTCAAGCGACCGTGACGCCATTGATTCGGTTTGGAATACGTACACACTGTGTACTTAAGTACATAGCGTGAACTCACCAGTCTTGGCGGTGCATTCGAGTGCAACGTGAGGCGGTACTGCGTTAAGCCTTTGTTTCTGCTAGTTCTTTGCGGTCGGTTTGGTGTGTCCATAGTTTTAGCTTCTCCTGCTTCATATTCAAATCAGACCCCTATCTGAATATGAAGCGTGCTGCCTTCAAGTTCCCATTATGCCCAAGAATGTCGTCTTTTTCTAACGCTAAAATGACCATAAACAGTTTCAACAAAACAAAAAAAAAAGCCATGATTTCTTTGCTGTCTACCAAAGAGGTCGACCACCTGACACTGCCGTCCACGCCCAAAAGAAACAATAATGATGTTAAAAAGATGTTTAACTGTTGATGTGAAGGAACTGTTGCCCACTGAAGTTGCCCCTAAAGTTTCCCCGTGAACCAGAACCCGGTGACATTCAACATGTCTAGCATACACATAAGGTGCTATCCTGTGTTTGAGCTTCATGGGTGTGCCTTTACTCCCCCCTTTTCTTCAGTATACCCAAAAATATTTATGAAACTTTGCTACAAACTAGAGTCATTGCTTCAGCAGAGTCAACTGTAACATCTGTGATGCCCGACTTCACCTGCTGCTACATATTTTTCTATCGTGAAAGGGCAGAAATCAACAAGAATCACGTCTGTTATGGATAAAACAACCGCAGTATTAAAGGTCTTATATTGATGTTTTATTTTTCTCTCCCATAGATTGTAAATCAGAACTAAAATGGCTGCACACGGCGAACTTGATCATTTCCTCTATGATATGTGCATGTGAAGTGAACCGGGCTGCTGCAGCGAGTTGCACGGCTGAACCCGAGCTTTGATTAATGCAACGTTTAACTGGCTCGTTTTCAAGGTGAGCCTTTTGTTCGGCTCTAATTATGAATCTGAAAAAACAGCCCATTTAGCCGTGGGTCGCTGAGCAGACACAGCTTTCCTTTGACTCACACACAGACAAGTGCAGCCATTATCAAAACATTACATAACCTCGGATATTTTTTAAAAAAGAAGAAGAAAAAACTCAAATTTAACTCAGCAAACAGTTCATTAAAGGGATTTTCTGTTCAACATAAGATAAATATTCTACTTCTGTGACTGAAAACCTACGTTAAAAAGTGTGATTGTAACATTTATTATTTCCAAATCAGCCAAATAACGATGTTAAGAATAAACCAGAGGATGATTTACGTGCAGCCTCGTCAAACTTCTCAGACTGAAAGCACACGATCGCTGGGCGACTCCGTGTGTTATATCTCCTAATGTACATACATATGTTTGTGTGTGTGTGTGTGTGCGCGTGCGTGTGTGTGTAACCTTCATTATAACCTCATTTAACTCCAAAGTGATTCTTTTCGATCCGAGGTGGAATGTCATCGTTATTATTTACTGTGAACCTGAAATATCTCCACGGAGAGTTTTATGAATTTAAGATGAACATTGTTTCTATTATTATGATTTTAACACGCTATGATTACTATGATTGTTCTGATTCTGTGTCCATCATGACCATGTTACTGCTATTATTATGATGATTTCAACTATAATACGAGCCTCTGTGTTTCCTGTATGTGTGAATATTCAATAAAATAGGTGTCAACAAGACAAGTCGCAATATGTCTGGAATCTATCTATCTATCTATCTATCTATCTATCTATCTATCTATCTATCTATCTATCTATCTATCTGTCTGTCTGTCTGTCTGTCTGTCTGTCTGTCTGTCTGTCTGTCTGTCTGTCTGTCTGTCTGTCTGTCTGTCTGTCTGTCTGTCTGTCTGTCTGTCTGTCTGTCTGTCTGTCTGTCTGTCTGTCTATAAATCTATCCGTAAATCTGTTTGTATCAACCTTTATCTATATCTCTATCTTGTCTTCACTTCTACCTCTATGTCTCTATTCTTTATAATCTCCTTATATCTCTATTTATCTCTATCTCTGTCTACATATATCTCTATCTGTATATATCTCAATATATCTCTGTCTATCTAGCTCATCTCTGTCCCATTTCTATCTCTGTCTCTATTTACCTCTTTCTATATCTCTGTTTATCTGCTTATATGTCTAGCTATCTCTCTCTCTATATATATTTATCTCCTTATCTCTCTATCTCTGTCTATCTCCATATCTCTATTACCTCCCTATCTCTCTGTATATCTTTGTCTATCTCTTTCTATCTATCTCTGTTTATCTTCTTATATCTCTATCTCTATCTTTCTATTTATCTCCCATCTATATTTCTCTATTATCTCTATATGTCCTTATATGTCTATCTATCTCTATCTCTATATATTTATCTCCTTATCTCTCTGTATATCTCTATTTACCTCTTTCTAACACCATATGTATCTGCCTCCCTATGTCTTTATCTATCATCCCTATATCTTTAGTAATCACCCTATTTATCTATAGCTGTCTCTGTCTATCTCTATTTATCTCTGTCTATCTCTATTTATCTCTGTTTATCTATCTCCCTAAAATGTCTCTTTCTCTATTTCTCTACCTCTATCTCTCTGTCTTTCAGGTATTTTATATTTTAAGCATTTCCATTTTATGCTACTTTAACCTTCCACAATATTTGACAGCTAGAGTTATAAAATAATTATCATAAAAACATTCAATTATAAGTTTAAAGATTAAAGCACTGTTTCATTTTCTGACCTCTAACCTTTCCTGTGTAAAATTATTTTATATGTCATTTGACTAGGTCAAACATTAAAAATATTTCATTCATTCTTTCCTGTTAATCAACTTTAGACCCCAGATCTTTACATATTGCCCACTGGAGGGGCCCAGACCTTCATTTGGGAACCAAACAACACGGCTAAAAGTAGCCCCACTCCACTTTGATTAAATCATGTATAAAAATATCTCACTCACAGCAAACATGCATCAATGCAACAAGTGTACATACTTTGGGAAGTTCTGTGTAAATCCTTCATTCTGTGTCTGTGGAGTTTCTGTTTTCACTTCCTGCTGCTCAGCTCTGCAGCTCAGCAGAGGGCCGGACAGAGAAACACCCTCCCCCTGCACTCACCAATGAAAAGCAGCACAAGGAGGAGACTGCTTCATGAAAACTGCCTCCATGTTACTTTTCCACTTCACTTCCAGCCAGGACGTGCACATCAACTCAGGACGAACCTGCTCCCTGCTCCAGCATGGCGACACCTCTCACCGACCAGGAGAAGCGCAAGCAGATCAGCATCAGGGGGATTGTGGGAGTGGAGAATGTCGCAGAGCTGAAGAAGGGCTTCAACCGTCACCTGCACTTCACCCTGGTGAAAGACAGGAACATTGCTACACCCAGGGACTACTACTTTGCCCTGGCCCACACCGTGAGAGATCACCTGGTGGGGAGATGGATCAGAACGCAGCAGTTTTACTATGAAGCAGACCCAAAGGTAAAAAAATGAAAACTAAATGTCCACTCACACCCAAAACTAGTTTGATTCTGAATCATCAGAATATCTCCACATTTACATCTTGTTATTTGAAACCTCCTTTCCTGTAGAATCTTATAAATCTAAACTGTTTAAATGCACAAGTAGATGATGTTTAAAAAGGAGTTCAGATCATTTTCCTGCTTGCATGCGTTTAAAAGGAAAGTCTTTGGCATGGTTTATTGACTTTTTGCAATAGGAAGTAGTTTACCGTTGCAAAAATACAAAGAGCTTCTGTGTTTGTTTTATGACATTGCATCATGGTTTGATTCGCTTTCATTCATTCCCTGCTCAGCATTTAGCTGCATTGATTGAAAGTTTTGAAAAAGATGCATGAAAGTCATAAAATGTCTTTCTTTTTTTCAGAGGGTGTACTATCTGTCTCTGGAGTTCTACATGGGCAGGACGCTTCAGAACACCATGATCAACCTGGGGCTGCAGAACGCCTGCGACGAAGCCATCTACCAGGTCAGACGTTAGTCCACAGAGGCTTCAGTTGCACACGCACGAACACGCTTACTTACATTTAATCGCTCTGCTGCAGCTCGGCCTGGACATGGAGGAGCTGGAGGAGATGGAGGAGGACGCCGGGCTGGGTAACGGCGGCCTGGGCAGGCTGGCAGGTGAGTTAAGTCCGCAGAGGTTCAGAGAAAGAGAGGAAATGTTTCACGGTATACCCACTCCTCGGAGATACAAATACAGGAAATGATAAAAAACAGAAAGTAGAATATTCTGCTTTCAAGTTGAAAATAGAGACACTAAAAATGCGGGTGATTGTGCAAACACTTTATCTCCATTAGAAGAATACTCCGTTAAAACGTCCAGGCTGTTTTGGCAGTTTTCCATCAAATATCTCCGCGTGCTTGCTGAACAATTGAAGCAACTTGCAGCAGCAGCAGCAGCAGGCGTTGCAACAGACTGTTGAACTGAAGCAAATCAGCAGCCACACCAGCAGCACAAACCATTACTCAATTCAGCATTAAAGAGTTTATGTTTTAAGATTTAATCCTGGCTGTTTTTACTTTTTCTGCATGCAGCATGTTTCCTGGACTCGATGGCCACCTTGGGTCTTGCAGCGTACGGTTATGGCATTCGATACGAGTATGGGATCTTTAACCAGAAGATAAGAGATGGCTGGCAGGTAGCTGAAGCTTTTTTTTTTTTCTTTGTCACAGTTAAATCTTTTGATTAAAATAAATTCAGCCAAAGCTCCTCCTTATCTTGTACTTTACAAGACCAGGTCTCTCTCCACAAAGTCGACAGATGGGGCCAAAGAAGAGATGAATTAGGTCAGAACACGTCACGAGCTAATCATTGACTGAAACTTGCGATCAGTCGGCAAGTTGGTTTTTGGGTGGAAAAGAAAAAGACGGCCAAAAGCGAAGGCCTTTGCCCTTTTGCTTTCTGCTGGCTGTTTGCAGCCCTCAGTGTAAACATGCACCTCTGAACACTGAACTGGAAGCAGAGGGGTGGATGAACCTGGCGCATCTAATCCCTGCTGCTGGAGCAAAAATCATTTACCTGACACAAAGCGTGAACTTCACTTCCTTAGCTTTCTGGCTGCAGAGTAAAGAGCCCAGATAAGGGCGAGTTTAAGGGTCTTACTCAATGGCGCTTTTTTTTTTGTTTTGTCCTGGATAACTTATCTGTGCGCCTGTCATGACCTGACGTGCAGGTGGAGGAGGCGGACGACTGGCTGAGGCACGGGAACCCCTGGGAGAAGGCTCGCCCTGAGTACATGCTGCCGGTCCACTTCTACGGACGAGTGGAGGGCACGAAGGATGGCTCCAAGTGGGTCGACACTCAGGTACGGATGTTTAATTATTGATCAGGTGAAGTGAGCTAATCTGATTCTGTGGTCTTTAGTAAAAGGGAATTTAAAGCAAAGATCTTTCTTTAAACGCATGCACCGTTTCCATCTTCCTCCATGCAGGTGGTTCTGGCAATGCCCTATGACACCCCCATTCCTGGCTACATGAACAACACTGTGAACACCATGAGGCTGTGGTCCGCCCGCGCCCCCAATGACTTTAACCTCAGAGACTGTGAGTGCTCGAGGCGATTTATTCTCTCACATTTCCTTGTACTTTTCCACACACAAACTTTGCAAGAGGGGCGAAGGAAACTGCTGCAACAACGGTGACACGCAAAAAGATGTCTGCGTTGCAAAATGGCAAACATGCCACGGTGACTTCCTCCCCTGTTTCATTCTGTAGCTTTACAATAAATGTTGTTATCTGTGCTTAGTTAACGTTGGAGATTACATCCAGGCCGTTCTGGACAGAAATCTTGCGGAGAACATCTCCCGTGTGCTCTACCCAAACGACAACGTGAGTTCAATATTTAGCACATGCAGCGTAGACACCTCTGTGCACGCTGAGCTGCAGAGAGTCATGCTTTCCCATCCGTGCGTGCTCCTGCGTTGCAGTTCTTCGAAGGGAAAGAGCTCCGTCTGAAGCAGGAGTATTTCGTCGTGGCGGCCACACTCCAAGACATCATCCGCCGCTTCAAGACCACGAAGAAGGGCAGCCCGGCTCGCACCTCCTTCGAGGCCTTCCCAGACAAAGTAAGCTCAGCCGTCTGCTGCTGGTGAACGCAAACACTAGAGTAATAGAGCTGCTATCAGTTATTTTGCAACTTAAACTTGCAGCAAGACTTTTTCTGCTTTTTTTCTGCTCTTTCTACATAAACCTGTTTGGCAGCAACCAAACCAGTCGGTCTTCCTCATTTAAGCGGCTTGCATAAGCTTAGATTGCTTTCAGAGATCCAATAAGTGAGATGCAGAGCAGAGATTCGCATCATGCATGACGTATGCATCGGGCAGTTATGGTTCAGGATGTAGAGCGGGTTTTCCACTAAGCGTAGAGATGGCAGTTTGATACCCCCCATCCCCATATGTTGGTGACCTTACACGGCAGCACGTGTGAATCAGAGACTTTGCAGAGAAACGCAGCAAAAGGTAGAAAAGTGTAAAACCAGACATGATTTGCCGTAAAACCTAATCGCATTAGAGCAACGTGAACTAACTGTGTCCAAAACCGTGAAACCGAGGAGGTAACAAGTCATGAACAAAGAGGCTGATGATGTGTCACTTTCACGATGTCTTGCTTTATTTTTTTCCAGGTCGCCATCCAGCTGAATGACACTCATCCCGCCATGGCCATCCCCGAGCTGATGAGAATCTTTGTGGACATCGAGAAACTCGACTGGGACACGGTGAGGTCTGAACTCCTGACTATGACTCTAAGTCAGGCTTCAGCGTTGCGTCACGTTAGAAGGTCGTCTGGCGGGAAGTACAATCAGGAAGAGGCTGTTTGTGGATGGGAGGAAGAGATCAGATAGAAACTCGGTGTCTGGTGTCACAACAAAATTTGACTACTTCCTCCTCCTGCAGGCCTGGGACCTCACCAAGAGAACCTTTGCCTACACAAATCACACTGTCCTCCCCGAGGCTCTGGAGCGCTGGCCTGTGGAGCTGCTGGAGAAGCTCCTGCCCAGACACCTGCAGATCATCTACCAGATCAACCAGGTCCACCTCGATGTACGTAAACCGTCAGCCATGAAACCAAACTCATTCTTCTCTTTTTCTAAACCATGAAGCTACAAATAATTTGTCTTAAAACCTCATCTGCTGCTGTTGTTTCTGCAGAGGATTGCAGCCCTCTTCCCGAACGACATGGACAAGCTGAGGACGATGTCTCTGATAGAAGAGGACGGATGCAAGAGGGTGAACATGGCGCATCTGTGCATCGTGGGATCTCACGCCGTCAATGGAGTTGCAGAGATACACTCCAAAATCATCAAGACCGAAGTGTAAGCCTCCAGCAGATGTAGGCGGTCAAAGCAACAAAAAAAGACCAAGCTGCCAATCTAAGCATCGTAAAACGGGAGCCTTTAAGTTATTACAGCAAATTACAAAAGCAGAGTACGGCACGAGTATGGGCTCACATGTTACCACAGGATTGAGTCATCACCTCCTGTTGCACATTCCCATCAATAATGTATGATGAAACACTCAAAGGAAAAAAACAAGAAGCAAATGCACGAAACCTGGAACAGTCAATGAGAAATAGTGAAAGGCTACTCTAAAAAAATCAGGGCGGGGTTTTTGTATGTTTTAGAGCAGGGGTTTTTAGTTCAGGGGCCACAAATGAACTACATTATTATAAAATATGTAATGAACAATCGGACATTTCTTTAAGACAAAAAGTGCAATTTCTGTATAGTTAGGTCTCAGTGTTATGTTATGGCCACAACTTTTACTAGATCTGTGTGAACCCAAGGAACAGCAATTACTTTTATTGGTCATTAACTGCACTTAATGTCTTCAGTGTCACTTTTACACTTGTGGGCCAGATTAGTGTCTGTAGTGGACCGCTTTTGGTCCACGTGCCGTATGTTTAACACCTGTGTTTTAGAGTCTTTACTTCAAATGACAAATATTTTGTGAAATATTCAACATCAAGAATGTGGAAGTCATCTAATCACCAACATTTCCCATTCTTCTCGCACAGATTCCGTAATTTCAGCGACTTAGAACCAGAGAAGTTTCAGAACAAAACCAACGGCATCACTCCCAGACGCTGGCTGCTCCTCTGCAACCCCGGACTGGCTGAGCTCATAGCTGAGGTCTGTTTGAATCGGGTGCCAAGAGACAGTGAAGTGTTTGAGACTCTTAGATCTTCAGAGATATATTCTCCATCTGCCGTCTGATGGAGCGTTTGGCGGCACTTCCTGTCCTTACACTTTTACATACAGTCATGTAGATGCACGAGGCTAAATGAAACACATTTCTCTGTGACCTTAAACGTCTCCTTCAGGTCATCGGGGAGTATTACGTGAAGGACCTCAGCCAGCTGGAGAAGCTGAAGGACTTCGTCGACGACGCCGCCTTCATCCGGGACGTCGCTAAAGTCAAACAGGTAGAGTTCAGAGAGTTGTGCACATTTCATACTTGGAAGCCGGAGCTGTAATTGCAAGATTTTCACACATGCATGATTTAATTGGTGGTTTCTGAACTTTTTGGCTTCTGATCTCTCAAAGTAAATTAGTTGTTCCACTTTAAAGTTCTCAGTTGGCTTCATTTAAATAACATTTTAAGGCCCAAAGAGGTGGAAATTACACAATATTAAAGAAAAATGTCAAAAATAATATTAATTTCATGGCTCCTGGATTTATATATTAACCTACTGGAAGTCCTGACCCATAGTTATAGAACCTGTGGACGAAAAAAAGTAATTTAGCTTAGAAGCAAGCACTTGAAACCAAAATAATACAAATATTTCAAATAATAAAACACACAAAACACTATTAATAACTCAATTAAAACCATACTTAACCAAACTCGACACAGAGATAGAAGATGATATATAATAATATTCGGGTCTTCTTTCTGCAGTTTCATAACCGTCCACAAGTTTATCCTTGCCATCCACATGGTCTGACTCTGTTTTGCTCCAACACAGCTGTTAGGCTTCATCTGATATCTGTCCATGTGTTCATGAACCATAATGGAAAACTACATCTCAGACCTTTTTTTTTTATTATTTATTATTATTATTCCTGCATGTCATAGCAGGCACATTACTTTAAGATGATCATGCTGAGCATTTCAACATTGCATTTTGCCTCAGCACATGTCCAGACAGGTATCTGTGATTCAGCGAATTTCGCCTCAGTGACTCTCGTCTTTCTGATTTTCTCACAGGACAACAAAGTGAAATTCGCACAGTACCTGGAGAAGGAGTACAGGGTTAATATCAACCCGGCCTCCATGTTTGACGTTCACGTGAAGAGAATCCACGAGTACAAGCGCCAGCTCCTCAACTGTCTGCACATCATCGCCATGTACAATCGTAGGTGTTGCACAGAGGCTTCATAGCTTGTTTAAAAGGCCAGATGCTCTGAGTGATAAGTTACATGACACAATCTGACATGTCCTGATGTGGATGTGGATCCTCCACCCATCTATGTCCCGAAACAAGTTAAAACAAACATGAAGAATGCTGAATATCTAAGTCATCAGTGGGATTTTTCCATGCAGCTAAGAGGCTACGATGAACAAGATAGTGGTTTTATCAGAAACAGACTTCACCTGCATTTAAAGACTTTTCCTCTGTTAAAAAAGTTCTCCAGAAACATACAATATATGAATATACAGTATGTATAATAGCCACAATATCACTGTCCTGGGTAATTCACAAATTAATCGTTTTATATTTTACTGAAAGGGAAGTGATGTACGAGGTCATATTCATATTCAGTTTTCGGCATGATCACAGTAAACACAACGCCATTTGAAGGCAGCATAATCTGTTCAAAGTTTGAAGCGACAACCAGTAGCTAGTTAGCGTAGATGAACATAAAAAATAGAAAGGAGAGGATAAACCTAGCATAGCGTAGTGTGGTGATACCACTGCATAAAAGTCCCCCAAACAACTTGACTGGCTTTGCAGGGGCATAATCAGTTCCCAACGGAGAGACTTCAGGGCGGGGCAAGTTGGGCTAGCTTACTGGCAAAGAATGTCCAGTCAACGCCTAGAAATGACATGTTAGGGTTTGATTAGCAATATAAGCTTGAGAGACCTTGGTTCGGTTGATTTTGTGGCGCGCTAGGTTAGCTTATACTCTCGGTATTTAGTCTCTTGCCGCCTCCTTAGTGGAAATATTTGATAAGATTCAAGTTCATGAGTAGTTTACGTACGACGTCGTAGAAGTTCTATTTGAAGGCTGCATCGATGCTAAGTTAAGCTAACTGACAGCTAGCAGCGCCTTGATCTTCTCACGAACTCCCCACATGGAAACACATTTTTCCTTAGCATAGTTTAGCATAAAGACTAGAACAGAGGGCAACAGCTATTGCCCTGCCAGATAAACACCAGAGACTCCAGGAAACCCCTGGATTTATATTTTAGACCTTTAGTTTAAGAAGCTAGCTAGCTGTTTTCACCTTTATTACTATTATTGGTAAGCTAGGCTAAGCCAACTGGGTGTCGGCAAGAAAACAGTTAAGCCAAAATACACAAATCAAATAAAGTGATGTTCTCGCTGTCACCACAACTTGCTGAGATTCATTAGCATTTAGTGGTCTCATGTAGCTGCTAGTGGCATCTTGTGCTCATACTCCTTTAGAAATATAGAATTGCTTGTTGCAGATAAAATCATAACTTAAGATTTATCATTAAAATCACACAAATTAAATAACAAAATATAGCAATAAGTGTTTTAGCATTTATATTAGATTTGTTTGTAATGATCTGCAGGTTCGTCTTTGTATTTAGTCATTTGATGTTCTTTTATTTAGAGTCTGATAAATTGCATCTCTCATATTGTCGTTTGTTTGTTCCCAAGGCATCAGAAAGAATCCCAAGGCACCTTTTGTACCACGAACAGTGATCATCGGTGGAAAGGTACCAGTTAGATCAGAGCAAACATACGTTAAGAGTTATAAAGAGGTCTGGATAAGGGGTGGTAATGTTTTGGCTTTGCAGTGAGTCATGCAATGTCGCCCCCTGCAGGCTGCGCCAGGCTACCACATGGCAAAGATGATCATCAAGCTCATCACCTCAGTGGCTGATGTGGTGAACAACGACCCTGTGGTGGGAAACAAGCTGAAGGTCATTTACCTGGAGAACTACAGAGTGTCTCTAGCAGAGAAAGGTACGATTTAATCAACCGAAAAATTACTTAAACTGAGATGAATTCCTAAAAGTAACTGAATTTTCTCTGCTCTTCCTCAGTGATACCTGCCACAGATTTGTCAGAGCAGATCTCCACGGCAGGAACCGAGGCTTCAGGAACGGGCAACATGAAGTTCATGCTGAACGGAGCTCTCACCATCGGCACCATGGACGGAGCCAACGTGGAGATGGCCGAGGAGGCCGGAGAGGAGAACCTGTTCATCTTCGGCATGAGGGTTGAGGACGTGGCTGAGCTGGACAAAAAGGGGTAAAGAGACCTCAACTATAAATGTTTAAATATCTATTACAGATCATTTTAAAAGCTGCTAAATCTACCTGCTGCTTGCTCCTCGTTAGATACGACGCCATGTCTTACTACACTAAGCTCCCCGAGCTGAAACAAGTCATGGATCAGATCACGAGCGGATTCTTCAGCCCCAAGAATCCAGACATGTTCAAAGACGTCACTAACATGCTCTTCAAACATGACCGGTGAGTCTGAGCTTTTTTGATCCAGATAACCATTCATTTACATGTTTTTTTATTTTATTTCTTTATGCCTCACTCATTGTTGTCTCTCTTTAGTTTCAAAGTGTTTGCAGACTTTGAGGAGTACATGAAATCCCAAGAGAAAGTCAGCAAGCTCTATCAGGTAACATCTGACTCCTTCCTTTTTCAACTAAACCTTAACTTTAGGGCCTTTAATTGGCATCTATTATCAGGATACAGCATTTAATAAAGGATTAAAAGCACACAGTAAAGTAGTAATAATGCAAATACATCCTACATCTATTCCTTTGTTTGCTGTTAACATATAGAATCAACTTTTACATCAGCTTATGTCACAGTTTTATATATAAGCTGTTTATTAAAGCCTATCTTAAATAGCTAAATAGAAACTCTTTTCTTTTTTAATACTACTGATAAAACATTTTAAAAGCAACAAATACAACAAAATGCATCATATAAAAGAAAAAAACTTGATTTTGTGCTGAATACAAGAAGGAATAATGAAATATTTGCCTCAAGATAAACCTACAAAAGCAGGAACACGCCGATAAACGTGATATTTTTACTCTAAAAGAACCCAAAGGAGTGGACGAAGATGGTGATCAGGAACATCGCCGCGACGGGGAAGTTCTCCAGCGACAGGACCATCGCGGAGTACGCCACCGAGGTGTGGGGCGTCGAGCCGACCGACCTGAAGATCCCGCCACCGAGCGAGCCCAGGGAGGCCATCGAAGAGACGGCCAGAGCGCTGAAGAAAATGTAAAGGCTGTCGTTTCCCTCCTTCTTTATTATTATTTTTTTTTTTATGTTTACAGAGTTTTATTTTTTCTCCCTTTAGCTTTCGAGCACAATTTAAAGTTCAGGATGAATTTAGAAACGCACATCTGCACCTGTTTGTATGTTGTCATTTGAGTCAAAGCACTGTTACCGTTCTTTTAGCACCAACACACACAGTTAAATGCAAAAAAAAAAAAGATTTATCATATTTAACATTCCTGAGGTTAAATTTTTTTATTAATATTATTACATTCCTGTGACTTTCTCTGGTCGGCGACAAATGGATTCCTTTAAATTTCTAAGCTTCTGTATCAGTTTATTTGGTTCAAGGAAAGATACAAACTCAATTTGTGTACGACAGTTCATAATGTTGAAATAAAAAGTTTAATATAGTGCTCAAGTGGTTTTATTTCCATTTGTAGAGGATGCACTTTGTGATAGAAATCTGTTCCATGTTATTTCACAAAATGTAAAAAGCAACAACAGGTAAAGAAATCTGAGAGCGGAGGAAAAACGTCTACTGTGTCAGGTTTTGTAGAAATTTCCTGCAACAGAAACAGACAAAGCGTTGCAATTATTTTGGTTTATGGGAAAGAAAACAAACACACACGATCAGTTTTAACTTTACCTAACCACATCTGATAAATTGGGATCCAAGTAAATCTTGTTGTGGGAGAATCCGAGGCTCGCGTCGTAGGAGACCATTTCAACCCGGGCGCCCGTGTTGAATTCTTTCTGAGCCTCGCGTGAAATCTGGTACAGCTGGGGACGATAAACGAAAAGTATTTCAGCGAGGATGCGGCGGCAACATCCGCCAGGAAATTGGAGACGGACGAGTGCGTGCTGCACCTTTAAGCCCATGTCATAAGGACAGATGTTGTCGTCCTCCGAATGCAGAATGAGAAGCGGGCTGGTCAGTTTCTTTAAACTGCACAGATGTTGGATTAAAAAAACATATATTAATAAAAATGCTAATCAAAATGATGCACCTGTCAAAGGCTGGAAACGTCAGATAAAGTAGAATAAGGCCTTTTCAAGCGCACTTACTTTTATCGTTTGCAAACACGATGTCGTTCCTCTCCACTACGTTCCACAGCAAGCTCTCAAATCCAGGAAGGAACATGTAGATCTGGAAATAAAAAAGGATGGAACACATTGTGCAGAAGTATTCAGCAATATCCTGTGTATTTTAATAAATACTGGCAGAAAACAAACGGCTCAGTGATAAAAATCTGTCATGAATGTGTCCAAGGAGGTTCACCCCTGCATAAATATACATAAAATTACTCTGTGATCACGCAACAAAACATCAGTTTTACCAAATTTGTGATTAAAAAAGGTTATTGAGTGATCTAAATATAAACACAATAATTCTTTAATATAATTTAGTTTCATATAATTAATCTGTGGCAAACAGAGAATAAGTTCTTTCCTCCCTTTTAGATTCTTCATATAATCCAGCGGTACTGAAGTGGTCCACGTCTTAGCATTTGTACAGTACATGGCGTTCTTTTGGAGCGAGAGGAAATGAACACAGCTGTGTTTTCGGCGGCTTGGTAAAAACCCGGAGGGCCTGCAGACGGACAAAAGCCACCTCACCTTAGCGAGTGGATGCTTGGCCACGACTTCGCCCATTCTTGTGTAAGGAGACTGAAGAATTAGAGCGTCCACAGCAGAGCCTGATGGTGAAAAGGGGAAAAATGAATCAAAATGACAGTATATTATATACTGCATAGGCGGCATTGAAATGCCTGTGTGGTCAGTGTTTATTTATTATTACTACATGCTGTATTTTAGGCTCATGTTGCAAAGAAGGTCACATAAAGTTCGGACTAGATTATATATGTTAATAAAAAACAACTAGATTCCATTTTTCAAAGGTTGCAGCCATTGAGAGAAGAGGCTACTATGACTGCAAAGGATGCAGAATTATTGTGTCCTCATTCTGATGCATCAAACAAAATGGATTTAGTGACATCATTGTCTATTTATTATTCATTTACATTTCTGCAGAAGTAGAAATAACAATCTCTTGCTTGATTTTTGCTGCTTTTTCAGATAACTCATTTGCCTTGAGCTCTATAGAGATAATGCATGCATTCATTTAAAAACTCTTCCATGTGTCTCTTATCCACAGAGCCCATGGCTGTTCATCTTGGTCTTACATTACTGCAGCTGTTACTGACTAAATTAGCTGTTTCTTCTTCATGTGAAAGTTTTTTTCCCCCCTATTTACACTTGTTTTTTTGCTACTGTGTGTTCTCTACCATGAATAAAGCCTGGCCTGTCACTCTACTCCATTACCAAATAAGAAAAGGAAGGAGCAGAGAGGAGTGTACATGCCCACACAGTCTTGAGATGACCAGATGACAACATAAATAACTTCTGTCGTCTTTAAATATAACCTAAACTCACCTTGCTCTTGTATTCTCACTGCAGCATTAGTTGCCACTCTGCCAAAAAAAGATTAGATTTTAAACATCTGCAGTGTTTTATTATTTATCTATTTGTGTCATAAGTGCTGGATGCAACGGTACAAAGAGAGAAGCTGACCCGGTGCCGAGCGAGTGTCCCCACAGACAGACGAGGTTTCCCTTGGTTTGTTTCTTTACCCAGTTGTGCAGGTAGAGGGCGTCATTGGTCAGTCCAGCTTCACTGGGCTCCCCGGTGGAATCTCCATAACCTCATTAAGAGACAAAAGAAAGATATTACAACCTCAGAATCATCAAATCAAATGCTGTATAATGACCTACTGTTTGGGCAGACTGTTTATATTTGGGGTCAGAATTTGTAGGAACTTACTGGTGTGTGATTTAGCATCAAATGAAAATAAGTCACTTTCTCTACTTATCACCTGACGAGCAACAGTAACCGTCTTACCTCTGTAGTCTAAAGACAGGACATGGTATCCTGTAGAACTTAAAATCTAAAACACACACACACAAAAAAAATATATTTATTGAAAATCTGAAAATCATTCACCAATCCTGAAAACCCTTACCTTCATTAGCTGCACTCTGTGATTCATCGCCCTGCAGAAATGAAAGGAATACAAGTAAACAAGTGGCTTTCAGACTCATTTGTTCTGACCCACAAACCCCCCCGCGTGCATTGTTCCTGTGGATGAAACCAGTGGCCTGAGCAGTCGTGTAATTCCCACTACACTCTATTGGGATCAACTGAAGGATCTCTATCTCGCTGCTCTCATCCCACCTGCTCCCTCCGTTCCCATGGAGATAGATAATAACAGGACGGCCATCTCCCAGAGTCTCCTGGTACCACTCAGGGCTTTTCCCGGCGGCCTGCTTCCATTGGCTGGCGGGCAGGGTATGCCTATGAGACACAAAGATAGAGTGTGAGACATAATAAAGAGAGAATACGCAAACAAGGTATACAGTCGGTTCTGGAGTGGGTCCCTTAAATGACAATGACGCGGCCTTATTCACTACGCATGAGGTATTTTCAGGCAGTGATGCATTTAAATGGAAACAGCAGGAGTCCAAAAATGGCCTACCACACTCCCACTGAGACGCCCTCCTCTGTGTTGAGGTAGAAGTTGCATGTGTGGTTCAGCACGTCTTCAGGTCGGCTAAAATCCACAAAGAATGGAAACCTCACTGCAGCAGATAAGACGGCACAAGGTCAGTATGTTAACGCATGTCTCGTAGTATTTGTTTTTTATAGTATATTGTCATTCTTTTAGCAATAATTGTATTTTATTGAACATTTTGTGCATTGTGTGATATTTTGCTGTATTGTATCATAAGATTACTCTACTGATGATTCGTAACTTTGTTGATTTGTAAAAATCCACCACAGTATATAATCATATCCTCTCACTTCACATCATGTCGCATAGTATTATATCGTTTCACTTGTCGTATTGCATTGTTTAGTTCCTTAATATATCGTATCGTATCAAATTATTTTGTTCTGAAATGTATTTAAATTGTATCGCATTGTTTTGTTTCGTATCGTATCGTATCGTATCGTTATGGATTGTATTGCATTGTTTCGTACTGTAACGAATTATGTCGTATCGTTTCATTCTGGAATGTAGTTAAATTGTATCATATGGTATCTTATGGTATCGTTATGGATTGTATTGCATTATTTCGTATCGTACCGTATTACATCGTATCGTAGCGTTTAATTCTGGAATGTATCTAAATTGTATCGTATCGTATCGTTATGGATTGTATTGCATTGCTTCGTACTGTAACAAATTATGTCGTATCGTTTCATTCTGGAATGTAGTTAAATTGTATCATATGGTATCGTATCGTATCGTTATGGATTGTATTGCATTATTTTGTATCGTACCGTATTACATCGTATCGTAGCATTTAATTCTGGAATGTATCTAAATTGTATCGTATGGTATCGTTATGGATTGTATTGCATTATTTCGTATCGTACCGTATTACATCGTATCGTAGCGTTTAATTCTGGAATGTATCTAAATTGTATCGTATCGTATCGTTATGGATTGTATTGCATTGTTTCATATCGCAACAAATTATATCGTTTCATTTCATTCTGGATTGTATCTCATTGTACTGTACCGCATTTTTTATTTTCATAACATTGTATCGTACAATATCGTATCACATCATTTAGTTTCATATCGTATTGTATCGTTTTTTTTTTATATTTCATTGCATAGCAGCTTTGCATCATATTTTATCGTACAGTATCGTATCATATCACTTCATGTCACACGTCTCGTGTCGTTTACTTTCGCATTACATCGTAATGTTTAGTTTGATTGTAACGTATGATCTAGTTGTTTCGCTTCATATTTTATCATATATCTTTGAACCTAACTGTTTCGTTTCACATTGTGTTGTGTTGTACTAGATTGCATCAACACATATTGCACTGTGTCATATCTTAGCGTACCAGGTCAAATCATAACGTAACATATCTTATTAAGTCAATGCGCTTCATCACGTCATATTTCATGAGGCTGTAGAATAAATCTGTAGGACATTTTTCAAATCATTTACCTTTAGTCATAATATTGATTTCAACCATATAAATACAGTATATGATCCATTCGGTCACCATGGCACTATGTTGTTCAAGCAGACATTTCAATTTTACAGCAGTTGATCTATGTGGCTCTAGTATGTAACGACAGGACTTTGAATAAACAGACCGGGCTGGAAACACACTACTTACATAAATGAGCAAATATGGCATGGCCAAGTATCCAAGGGAACAGATAGAGAAGGACAGGAACGGAGACGTAGGCGGTTATCAGGAAGGACACAGCTTTCTTCATTTCACTTTAAATGATTTCCACTCTGCAGCAGCACGGTCTGTCCTCAGTGTCAGTCTCCTTCGATCAGAGGGAAAAGCCAGCCGACAACATGGGTATTGTGAAACACAAGAGAAAAGAGGTCAACGTTCAACTGAGACCAATCATGCTCATTCACATTTGATACAGTGAATCAGACATGTGGTAAAGAGGAAACTGTGTCAGGCAGTGAAACCTGAGTGTAATGTAGTCAACCTGACAGCTAAGAGTGCACTGCAAGGCATTGTGGATACTGAAGTTCTTTAAATAATTATCTTTAGTTTCTGTTTACCTATTACCTATTATCAACCACCAAGCAACTTCTGCTGGTTTCAGAGTCAGAAGGCCGCAGTTTGTCAGCACTGGCAGTCCTCAGTTCTGGGGAGGCTCCATGGAAAAATGTCAATGTCGCTGCATCGCAACACGTCGTGCAATAATGTTGTAGGGATCGTGGGTTTAAAGGGGTTAAGGTTGTTGTTGCAAAATATGCCAAAGGGTAGCCATCTTGGGGACCCCCTTTTCCACAGGGTCCGAAATAACTGCTCGGTTTTCCTGTCCTGACGGTGCATCCATGGTTTTCAGTGTAGAACATGGTGCAGAAATTTAAACACATTTCTTTGGTCCTAATTCCTAAGGACAGGAATTACAGTTAAGGACAGAATTACACAATGGCTTGGTGTGTCACAACCTTAAAGGCTCCGTGTCAAATCTATTTTTATAATACCTCACCATGGCATTAGCCAGGGTTTTAGAAAGATCCAATGGCTTTCCATGGGGCTTAGGGGGCATGTCAAAAGTTTGATTTTGATGATCTAAATATGCAGATTTGAAGGTATTGAATAATAATAGCTTTCAACCATGCTGGTGGGCAGTAGAATAAATTATATCAAAAGCAGTAACAGATGATTCAGTCTTATCTCTCTCGCCCTGTCTCTCTTCTCTTGCTAAACCTTCTTGTTAGAGACAAGTAAAGTAAAGTTCTTTACTTTAAAGTTCTCAGCCTGACATTAGATGGACGGTATTATGTTAGCTGGTTAGCTCATTTATTCATGCGTAACTAATGAACCGGTGCACGGGCATCAACACTGACAGAGCACCGTTTAACTCAGGGTGTCGCCAGACAGGAGCTATTCATCAGGGGATGTCTGGGGATGACTGACACTGAGCTACGCTCCACCAGTAATAATAATAGTGTATACTTACCTCACGGTGCTGCGGATTCAGTTCCCAGTCCAGTTTGTTGCGGTTTGTTGATTTGATAAAAGAACTTCCGCATTGATCAAAGATATTGTAGCTGCAACAAGAGCATTCACTCCACGCGTCCGCTTTCCTATACACACAAATACGAGTAATGGAGCCATCGATAAACAGAACGGTGAGCATCTTGGTGTTTTATAACATCTTAGAAACAGGAACTTAGAGCCATTGTTGACTTTTATGAACTGTGGAGATGCAAGGAGCTGAACATGCCTTTCTTTCAGTCCATTGTTTGACATCTCCTTCTCCTGAAGGAGGATGAAAACAATAAAACTTTGAGTCAAACACAATGCCCAATTCCCAAAATACTACAGTTTGGGGCCTTGGATCCAGTCAAAATCATTGCTCTGTCTTCATTTTAGAGCATTTCATTTCACAAATGGGGTCTCTTTTTAATTACCTCGACAATTGATTCATGATGGATGTGTTGGCTTGCTCTGAAATAGTGGTTAGTCAATGTTTGGTACACGAATAAAGGAAACTACGGTTTACATTTTAGTATGTACTTGAGTAAATGCTCTTAGTGCCCTTGTACTGCCCTCTATAGCCCAACCAATACCACTATAGTGCTTTAAATGTGGAGCAGACTTCACTGAGGAGAAATCAGTATCACATAGTAATCAGAGACGCCTCCATCACTTTGTGTAACCCTCCATTAAGGGAGGAAGTACGAAATCATACTTGTAAATTCCAACAAGATGCTGAGTTTTCCCAGAACCTGTCAGAACCACTCATATGTCCACCTGCACGTCTGTTGTAGGCACCTTACAATTAGGCTAATAGATTGCCCAGTTGCACAAAGGACTGCAGAAAGGTTAACACCCAACAGCGTAGTCCTATTTTTATATCATATTTTTTAATTGTTACTAGTATTATTTGCATTTAATTCACTGTAAACATCCCTGTCCTACATAAATATACATATATTTAACCTAAATAACTCATATTTGTAGTTTTTTGCAGGATAAACAAAGGGTTCGTTTGATTCCTTGATGGGCGCATCCTGCTCAGAATTCCAACCGTTAGCTCGAGGAAAAATGTCCCACACAAACGTGCTTGGACATTTCTTGAAAAACGAAAACATACAATAACAGCTTTGTGCTGCGTTTAGAAAGAAGGGTGTGATTTGTGAATTCATCTAGTTCTGGTTTGGTCCACGGGGGGGCCGGGGGACGGTGGCCACTCAGGCCGTCTCCGGCTCTCCCGGTCACCGCCCCTTCCTCCGACAAGCGCTTTTCAAAATCCGCTACAAACCCAGAGGAGGATGATACACAGCAGCCGAGGACACAAAGCAGCAGGCACCAGAGTCCGAAAGCAGCTTCCTCCGTGATTTATTTCAGCAATTAAACCGTATTTTAAGTCAAATTAGCTGCTGGTCATCATAAACAGGAACAGGATAATTTACACGCCAGGACAACACGACGCCGCGGGCGGAGAAATGTTGTAGTTTAAAGTTAAGTTTTAGAGCCGCGTCCAGTCAACAGATTTCGGTTGGAGAAGGAGCCAACTGTCGGCAAAGTTTGGAGACTTTGGTGAGTTTTCTTTTTTTTTTTTTTTTAATAACAAGAAAAAAGCCTCCTCTAACTCTTTACCGGGTGTTTTAACTTGTTAGGGTGGAGTTAGTCGACAGTTTCCACCCAACGTGCCTGCTAATAAATTAGCCCGGTTAGCATAGCCCATCATTTCCCTATAGATGTCTCTGACAAATGAAGCTAGCTGGACAACTCAAGGCTACTGAGAGGCTATTAAATTGCTTTTAAACTAAGTAAACAAGAAGTTAATGGTGCTTAATATTAATGCTACACTCAAATTAAATAATCATGTAGGGTTTCCTTTCACTTTTTTAACTTTAATTACAATTCTGACTTGACAATATTTAAAAATGTGTGACTTTGTGAGAGTTTATTGACAGCAAAAACCCACCATTCCACTAAATGCATATTTTTTCTCATAGATATACGACACTAAAGCAATTGACTGATATTAAACTCAGCTTTTGAGGCTCATGTTTTACTCTAGCCTCCAGTTTCATCCATTTAGATCTGTAAAAGGTGTTTAAATTTGTTTGAATGCAGCAACAAATGGGTTATTTGCATGTGAAGTGCACTTTGTGGCTCTTTGTTTTGTCTTATGGTTGTGCAGTGACTTACTAGTCGCAGTGCTCGTATTACTGTAGAAAATACTACATGATTTCTGCCTGATATTGCTTGGATAAATACAGGACCGTAAAACGTTGCTTGCTTGGAAATATTTAAAAGCTTGTGACTTTATGGGACTGTATTCACAACACAAGAAACCTGCTCTAGCACTCATTAGCTTTCTGGTAGATGTATGACACTGCACGAGTTTGCAGATGACTTAATCGAGATTTATTGATTTGAAAATGAGTAACTGAGACCCTTGAGGTGCTCAGTTTGGATCAGGATCAATCCTTGGTTTCCAGGTTCGTCTAGCTAGATCTGTAAAAGCTGCCTAGGTGTTACTTTATGGCTTTTTATACGTCCTTCTCTTTTCTGCAGAGTCTTCCCATACTACTGAAAAAGATCCCTTTGTAAATTTGTATGCAACCTTGCCAATATTGGTTGGATTAATTGACATCCGCAGGAAGTTTATGCAAAGAAAATCATATAAAAGCTCGGACTGTAAAGAAATCCTAGACCTAATGCAAACTCTTTTGCAGACAGTGTTTGTTGGTTGTTTTGTTTTACAATCCTGAAACATTCCTCTATGCATTTTATAAGCTTTACATGCCCTTCAGACTAAATATTCACCTGCTGTAGCTGCTAAGTTAAACATCTTTATTTTGTGATTCTGTTAAAAGCCTATATAAAAATGTAGGGTTGAGGCGAGCTGATGCTGAAGAAGAAAACTTCCGATATTTTTACTTTTCTTACTGACATCTGCCCGCGACAATTAAAACCATTACGAGTGTGTGTCGGTGGGATGGTGTGAGGATTAACCTCCTTCTTGTGACCTGGCTCGGTGTGATTCTTTGGCCGCAGCAGCTGTCAACCCTCGGCCACCCCTGTTAGCGAGCCGAGCGCGATGGCTGCGGGGATAATTGGCTCGGAAGCTGTTTGCTGAAAGCAAACTTGGAGTCGTCGCTCATACGATAAGCAAAGTGTGCATTGAAAATCTTAATTTGTGAAGTCTGGCAGTGCGTAAGATTGTTAGCAATTTGTCTGCTGAAGCGTTATTTGCCTGCATTTCATAAGCTGCTCAAATGTGCAGATGCTGAATGCTGATTTGGTTTTTGTGGACAGCCTATTGTCTGTGGTGAATGGGTACCCCGAGTCTGCAGTGCAGGGGACACCTGGCTGAGTGCTTGTTGAGAGCAGCTGGAGAATCTGGAGAAGTATATCTGTGCTTTTGGTATAAATAACAGCTCTCGGTTATTTTAAATCATTGCAGAATAACATAACCTTTATGAAGCTAAGATTTAGCGCTGGACTGATTTATTAGAACGCATACGTTTTGACTGGCGTACCTAATGAACTGGCAAGTGAGTGTGTATCTGGTGCAGACTTAACTTTCCACGTATGCTTTACTCTCCTCAGCTCTCCAGTGCTATTTCTATTCATGTTAACTGCCATTTCCCTGCCTTAACCTTCAGGTGGATAACCTGCACGATTACGTACATTGAGTTATGTCATTGCTTAAGTTAGCGAGCCTCCACCTTTTCTTTTTGGGTCTGTGGCTACCTCTCCTCTGCTTCTTCCTTAAAATAAAAATACATTTCCTTCTGGGGAGAAACACAACTTACTGCCCATCTGTGTTCTTTACTACAGTATTTTGGTTATTGGAGTATTGGTCTCGGTCCAGTTGCTTTTATTGTGTTTCAATTACAGAAATAATGTAACCCAATTGCCAGAACAAAAGCTTGATAATGATGCTGGCAGCCAGTAAATATTGGCACAGAGCTCTGGTGTAACCTCCTCAATTAGTCCCTGGCTGTTCGGTCTGCTTGGTTCAGTGCCACATTGTTGTATTTGCCCTTGATCTTTTTCACTAGTTTTAGTAGTATTCAGTCTGAAAACTACAAACGTGCAGCCCTTTCTCTCATTTTTTTATTAGCATACATCTGATATTAACTTTTAATTTATTGGTTCGGTCACAAATGGTGCTAAAATTTTAATACTGCAATAAATAACGTTAAATTTGTCCTTTCTTTGTAACTCAAATTGAATTAATCGTGACATTTTCCAACTAAAAGCCATAAAAGAGGATTGTGGTCGGCGTCAGACGCAGCCATGTCTGATCAATTTGTCTGATTGTCTAATAGTGGTAATTGGATTAACCAAAGCCTCCACCACAAGTGACGCTGTAGCAGAGCGTTGGGAGCTCAGTCGCTGAGCAACGCGCTCAGATGAAGGTGCTTTTAGAAACGCAGGCTGTTGAGATAGATGCTTCCACGTTGTTTGTGAGTATCTTGTGAGAGTTGCTGTGAAGGTATTTTGAGCTATTTCTCGCCTCTAGTCTTGTTTCTTGTGGTAGAAGCTGAAAAGCAGTGGAGCGTTTGTCAAAATACAGATTTTCATCCCTTTTCTTTCAGGGCAGGGTGCTGTCCTGTGGGATGGGTAACAGCCAAGAGCAGGACCACTACGAGGAGCGCCTAAAAGAAGTTTTTAACAGTTTTGACACCAGCGGCTGTGGCTCTCTGTGCCCAGAGGAACTCTCTGAACTCTGCCAGTCCCTCCACCTGGATGATGCCACGCCGGCTCTTCTCCACACGCTGCTGCAGGACCAGGACCCCCTCACTGTCAGGGTAGGTTAATTCTCAAAAAAAAAAAATCTGTATTTGGAGGATAATTATGCTCTCCTTCTGATGTTCATGCGAGTTGTGGCCTTTTGGCTCTCCTGCGCTCAGATCCTGAGTCCTTTTGAATTCACCAGGCGTCTGTATGGAGCCACTTCAGCTCTCAGGTCCTTGTGTCTTCTCTGCGCTTTGTTCGGTGTCTTGTTGAGGGGAAAGTGTCCCCCCATCAGCCCTCAACCCAGGTGTCTGTCGTCAAGACAACCAAGCCAACTAATCAACGTTCGCAGAGACAATTTTTTGAGGGTGCTCCATATAAAGATAAATGAAACTGGGCTTTTACCTTGTGCTCTAAATGTATCTCCAGTTTTCAGTGTTTTGACCTCTAAGTTAAAAGAGGTTTATCCAAACTGCTTACCTCTACACTCTTACGTGAAGTTTTGTTGTATGTAAGCGTGTGGACAGACGGGTGGCTATTGTCTTGCATGTGCGGGCGCATGTGGGCGGGGTAAATGTTAGCACAGAGGCCAGCGAGCTGATTGCCTGCTCATGGCATCCAACAATAAAGTCAAAAAGAAAAAACCCTCATCCTTAAAGCCGCCAGCCGCCAGCCTCTGAGGCACAAAGAAAATCACCATATTCAGGGTTAGCAGCTGTTGATTCGTGAAGGGTGACCTCTAATGCTCAGAACCTCCTCCACCCAGACGTCCAGGGACACCCCGTCTCCACCCGGCACACGGGGAATTACACCCAGTCTGAGGAATTTCATGTTTGTCCTCGCATATTAAGCATTGTCTGCATTGTACACAAGGAATCTTCAATTTTCTCGTTGCAGGTCGACTTTGACCAGTTCAAGAATGCGCTCATTCTCATTTTGTCGGCAACCATCGAGCCACCTCAAGCAGAACAGGAACCCTTGCCAAAACCAGGTAAAAGTCTTGACTAAGCGCCACACTTTTAGAAGAAATTAAAAAATATTGAGGAAAGAAATGACCACAGTGGAAGCCTTGAAGGAGCAGAGTGTGAATCGATGTGATAACATGATCTGTGTCAGTGTCAGGTTTATTATTAAACCTTAAGGAGAGCGTCTCTCTTCATCCGGGCGTGAAAGGTGACCGTGTAAGCTGAATAAGTGAAACAGCCCCCATGCTGATTCAGCTGTAATTCAACATACAGAGGAACAGAGCCAAAAGCACGGGGCCGGGGCCAAAGCCAATTAGCTGACAGTTGAACTGTTTGCACCGTCATGCTTGGGCTGCTGTCATGGCTCAGTGATGACGCAATGAGTGGTTTTATATTTTAAATGTCTTCCTTTTCTGTGAATGATCACAGAATGCGTGTTGTAACAGACTCTTAGTTGGTAGTTTAGGCAAGACCGTATTGACTTAGATGCTTATCAAGGAAACACTCCACTGTCTGTGTTTATAAGTCTGTGTTACCAAAGCATATACAAAGAATATTGAATGTTGATAATTCCTGTGAATTTCTCTAACGTTTGGCCTGAGACACTGTCGGCTGTTGTTGTAGCTTTGTGTTTGTTTAACTGAAATGCAGAGGACAATGTGGATGTACTTATAGAGAACTAGCTGCCCAAGGCCTGTGCAAATATTAGTCACAGGCGTTTTCTTCTGTCTAATGTTCTTTATTTTCTGCAAAGCATATAATGAGACCTCATTTCTAAGTGATATTATTATTACTGTACTCAAATGATTATAATTATGGTTCCATGTCATCTTATTTCCTCAGACTCTCCTGAGATCCAACCAAAGTTTGTGAAGGGCAGTAAACGCTACGGCCGCCGCTCCACGCCAGAGTTCATCGAGCCTATTTCAGACTTGGCTGAAGCGGCGAGCGTAAACCCAGCCGATGAGGAGGATTTGGAGGACAACTATGACTCAGCTGTTCCCAGGAAGCGTGAGGTAAGGCCGATGAGTTTTTCCAGTGCCGTTCTGAACCTCCAGACGCTCGGATGCCATCCTTATCGCCTCCTGTCCTTGCGTGTACTGATTCTTTGCAGCCGCAAGCCCGTGCCGAGGCGTTATTCTTAGCTAATCAGCTTACCGTCGTGCACGGCAGATCCCGAAATGTAATATAGATACTGCAACACAGGATTCACAAGGCGACAACTCTGTACAGTCTGTAAATAACTACTGTTTGACAAGCCTTAGGTTATTATCAGGTGACCGCGGTGTTTGTGTAGCCACACAGTGTTGTCATTTCTGTTTTAAGGAGTTTGACTTGGTTGGCATGGGAATGTAGATGCTCTGATGTCACAGAGAGCATTAGATCAATTAGGGCCATGCACAGCTGACACTCTGCACAGTTTCTAGATCCTTTTTTTGGATAATCCTGCTCTCTTTGCTGACATAGAGAGTTACTTAATGACCCGTGTGTAGGGAGTCCTCAGTTCTCCTTTAGCCAGGGTTTGGTTTAGCCAGATTTAGCTGACTGGTAAAACTGTTAGCTGGTGAATTGGTGATGAAATTATCTAATCGTGGTAAAACTGGTTCTCGGTTGATGTGATAGACGCTGATGTAAATTGAGATTTCAGTCATTTAGCAATCACTAATTTGTGTGAATTACAGGAAGTTAGTTTTCAGGTCTGTTAAATATGATCCATTCAAAGTTGGGGCTGTTTTTAGGAGGTAATGTACGCGACAAGGAGCAAACTTCCTCTTTTGTTTTGCAGAAAAAAGATTTTAAGGTACACGAAAAGGAACTAAACTTGAGGTGCAGTCACAGCAGAGTCAATGCAAACTAAACAATCTGGAGAGCAGCAAGGATAAAAACAGTGGTGCAATTAAAGTGAGAATTAATAAATATGTGCATAAATAGTCAAATATTGAGCCTTCAGCTTCTGAAAAACAAGTCTGTTCTCCTTTGTCCTGAGGGGACGGGGCTAAGCAGTCCACAAACAGGGTTGTAAGAGTATATATTACACTATATTTTATATAAATATCAAATACGATGGCAGAGAGTAAATGTACTGCACACTATACAGTTAAGTTTTTGGATTTCGGCTGCAGCTTTGGGCTCGGTCACTGCAGCCATTTTGTCTCGTCGTTACAGAAAAGGCACAGCAGGTGTTATTAATAATTTAATGAAATATAATGCATTATTCAAGTGTCAACCTTGTCCTTTAAGCCATCATTATTTTATTACTTTATTAATCTGCATATTATTGTCTTGACTATTTGCTTCGTCAGTCTCTCTCTCTCCTTAAAAATAATTGCTGATTTAATGTCTGTTAATCAGTTAAGCAGTTAATCAACTAATCTATATGCAGCCTGACTACTTTGTGACCTTAAGGAAAGGTTAAAATGTAATAACGTCTATGGTTTGGTGCATTATTTAGTGAGAGTTTTAAGACTGATGCAGAACCTTGAAACTCACCTCAAGTATAAATGTGCTGCAGCGTCAGCAGCAACAAAGAGAAACAACATCCATCCATCCATTCACCAAAACAGAATAATGACGGTCAGCTCGGCTCCAGCACGGATGGATGTGTTAATATTCTCTGCATTGTCCGTCACTCCGCCCCAGATGCCTGCCACCGCCAAGACAAACACCATTCGAGACGCTGAACTGAAGTGTGTCTTGGTATTGACTAATCTAGTTTGCAACAATGCTACAATGTCCGGCCTGGGGACCAGCAGATGGGTTCTGGGTCAGGGGGCTCTGCCTGGGCGGAGGAGGAGGGTGTCGGACTCTGACAGAGGAACAATGAGCTCCACCGCCCCCTCCTCCCGCTAGGATTCCTACGCTCGATGTATCAAAACGCCACTTGCAGAATCCCATCTGCTCTTCATTCCCTCACTGTCGGCTTCCTAAACAATAGACAGCCACACTCTGGGATTGGGTAGAAGCGGAGTGGGTGACACCCGCCTAAACCCTGCTATAATATTTCTCAACAAGCAAAAAACTTTGTGCAAAGTCGGTCAAGCGGCATGAAAGTAAATCACTCATTTATTTAAAAGAATCGTGTTTAAGCTTTTTGGAGGGGGACTCCAAACAGTCCTGCACTAAATCCTGCTGAGTAAGAATGGTAGTCATTCAACTATATGATGATTTTGGATGATGTAGTTCGTGATGGTGTTAAACTGGGCTGAATTAAACATATACAAAAAGTGTTTCTGTTATTATGTACAGCCCATTGACTAAAACGGGTTTGTCAAAATAATAGGAACATGTCATTTTGGTGCAGCACAAAATTCAATAGTGCTGCAAACTACAAACCTGAAACTGAGATTTGGTGCAGGATTCATCTATTAGAGGTGTTTGTATTCAGTAAATATATAGGTATTTTTTGTTATTACATATTCTGTCACCATCTATATTCATCGCGTAAAAGTAGGAAATAAAAAGAAGTGTGTCTGCTCGTGCCGAATTTTCTTTGTTATTACTTTTTGTGCAGGCCTGTGCCTTCACAAAAGCTCCCTTGTGGGGGGGGGGGGGGGGGGGTTCTCTGACTCTACAGCCCCCCACCCCCCATTACATTGCTCTCAACCTTGGCTAATTTAAAAACGTGTTTCAACACAAATACTTGGCTGATTGTCACGTGTGAATATCCGTCTCGGTGGGTTCTTCTGGCAATTGTTCTCACAGATGTGTTTTCAAACTGATGCTACTGAAAAGCCAGAAAGTCTAATTGAAGATATTTTTAGCGTCTGTGTGATATTCTGTTCAGTTTTTGTGATGTTTGTTTCCCAACAGCGCTGGAACGCTCACGACACAAGCGAAGAGGAGTACGAAGCTGAAGGTAAGGAACGTTTGCCGTGTGCTCAGAAAGTAATTCATTTATTATATTCTGGGGATTTATGTCAGTAAACGATTTTTCTCTCGTCTCGTGTGCAGGTCAGATGCATCTGTGGAACCCAGACGAGCCGAGCACGCCTCGGGGATCCATGCGATTAGAGGAGAGACTGCGTGAAGCTTGTGAGGATCTGGCGATAACGTGGGATGGATGTGCCAGTCACACTGAACTGCTCGCGCTCTGTGAACATCTGGGCTTGGAGGTGAGTTGAATTAAGAGTTGACTTCACCTTTTCACTTCATAAATCACTTGGGCAAGCTCTTCTGTGTTATTTTTCCAACTACTCATCAATAAGGCTGGGACAACTGATTATTTTTCTGTAAACTTTATTTTAAAGGTCTCGAAATCGTCATATTTGGCAGACTAGCAGTCTAAACCCCCCAAAATATCTTTAAAGACGAGGAAAGGCAGCACAGTTTACTAACCAAATGAGGTTATTTCTTGCAAAATTTGAACATGTGCTGTCCTGCTTTCATTTCTCAGATAAACGGTGACGTGCTCCTGAGTCTGACTTCCGATGGAGTGATGAGTGTGCAGGAGTTTGTTTCCAGGATTGCAAACCACAACAAGCCCCCCACGCCATCCGCCTCCACGCCCTACAGGCAGCTTAAACGACTTCACTCCACTCAGGTACACAGCTTACTTGCTGATCTATACTTTTCCTGTCCAAAACAAAAAGGATGACAAGAACTTTGTGATTTTAAGCTAATGTTTAATCTCCCAAAATGTTTAAAGACACGATTTCATCTACTTACAGCCCTTTGATGAAGGCGGGCGGAGGATAGCTACTCCCTCCGCTTTGACCAGCACCATCGGCATGCGTCTCTTCTCCACACTCGATGATGGCACCGGTTATGCTGCGGTTGAAAACATCCTGGATGCCTGGATAGAAGAGGGAATAGATAACAGCACTGAGATCCTGCAGGTACTGAAGCCTGTCTACTAAACTACATTTTAAAACAGGATGAACAAAAGAAGCAGAGAATAACTGGACATGTTTGTGTTTTTGTTTTTTCAGGCTTTGAATTTCGACCTGGATGGAAAACTGAGTCTTGGTGATCTCACCATGGCGCTTGAAAACGAGCTGCTCGTTACTAAGAATGGGATTCACCAGGCGGCTCTGGCGAGTTTCAAAGCAGAGATCCGATATCTCCTGTGAGTATGAGTCATTACAGTAATATACAGCTCATTCTCATCTTAATGCTGTTTGGTAATCTCCTGTGTTAGAATTTGTTTTCAAGTTCTTACTCTGAAATAAAACATGAATTAAACTTGCAGGATTGCTGTTTGTTTGTCACTCTTGGTAAAATTATTGCCCCCGTTGCTCTTCTCTTGTCAGAGAGCGCGTAGACCGAGAAATCAGGGAGAAAGAGAAGATCCGGTCTGACCTGGACAAAGCGGAGAAGCTGAAAACTCAACTGGCCACCGAGGTGGATGAGCATCACTCTGCGATCGAACAAATGAATAATCTCAATCTCAGGTAATTTGACGCTCAGTTTGTTCTTCATGTGGAGACGCAAGTTCACTGACTGCATAGAATCTGTCTGTCTCTCCCTCGAGATCTTAGCTTGATTATCGAAGTGGATTTAAAGGATTAAAATACTAAGAGATTATAGCTGTCACTCCTTCTCTCTTCCATTCATAGTCCACACCTGATCCTATTTAGTGTTGTATACTTTCACTTTATAAATATAAAGAAGCTATTTATAGATTAAGCAAATATTTTTCTTGGTTTGAGAGGATGTGTTTAGCAAAAACCCTGCCTGTTGTAGTGTTAATGTTCCACTGTGGATGATGAATGTCTACAGGAAGCTTGAGCAGGAACACAAAGAGAAGCTGGCGGCAGTACGATCCGAGCTGATGAAGGAGATGGACCAGATCCAGCAGCAGGCCGGCCTGCAGCGCGAGGAACTGGAGGCAGAGATCGAGAAGATCAGGGAGGATGAGTCTTTCCTCAGAGACCACCTCTCCATCTCAGTGAAGGTAACAGGAAAAACGTAGAAGTATTAATCTGTGATGTTTATTTTTACATTTATTTGTAATTTTTTAGCTGTTAAAGATGCATTACGCTGTCTTGGGTTACAAAATGTGACCTGTATGTTGTTGATTTGTGTGTATTTTAGGAGAACAGGCGTCTTGAGATGGAGTTACTGGACAGCACTGACAAATTCATGGAGGCACAGAGTCACATTTCCAAACTCCAGACAAGTCTGGACAACGTTATGAAAGACAAGGTACAGAGACGTTGTGTGATTTCCTAATTAATACCTGCCTGACTCTCTTTCTCTCTTTTCTTTTTACATCTATATGATTAACATCTGTGTGATTTTATATTGTTTAGTTTGGAGAACTTGATCCCAGCAGTGCAGACATCTTTCTCCAAGAGGAACGTATTAAACAGCTACGCAACAGCTACGAAGCACAGTGCAGGGTAACTAAATCTTTTCCTTTTTATTCTGAGTTTTAATTGGACTGCAATGCTTTGAGAGAATTTAATATTTTCACACATGTTTTTATTTGTCAGGAACTGCAGGATCGCATTGACGAGCTGCAGTCGGAGTTGCAGGACTTCCGCAGTCTCGGTCGAACTCATCAGCCCGGCCACAAGCCTCTGTCTGAGGAGCTGGAGAGTAAAAGCCCTGGCATGGAGTCTGACCCAGGTGGGCCTAATGAGTATTTACAGTACACACAGAATCCCTGGGGAGCTCATTACATGGCACTAAGGACATACGTTCACAACAACAACCGCTACGTTGACATTTTGCACAGGAAACCTTGCCACAGTTGTTAACCGTTGATCTTTTGTCTTCCTGTAGGTATCGGTTCAGAGGAGGTTCAGCCTTTCAGCATGAGTCTAGAAGCAGAGATGATGCTGGAGCATCTGAAGGAGCAGCACCTTCAGGAAATGGAGGATTTGCGAAACCAGCTGGAAAGCAAGGTTAGCCTAGAAGAGCAGCACTTTGACAGCCTGCTGATTATCTGCCAGTATAGGTACATGTGTGATCTGTGACTGAACTACTGAGTAAATGAAATGTTAATCTCTCTCACGTCACTGCAGATCAATGAATTCGACAAGATGGTAGAAAAGCAGAGGGCGACCCACGAGGACCAGAAGGCTGCGTTGGTCCTCCAGTACCAGCAGGAGATGCAGGCGTTGAGGGAGGAGATGGCCAGCGTTCAGAGCCACGCACAGGAGCTCCAGAGCCAGCTCGAGCAGGCGGAGCTGGAGCGGACATGTCTGGAGCAGAAGCAGGCCGAGGAAAGGGCAGACCTCGAGAACCTGCAAGAGGAGGAAGTGGGAAACCTCAGAAACCAGCTGCTCGAGGCCCACACCCGCGCTGCTGACCTGGAGGAGCAGCTGAAGACACTGGATGCCCGGCAGGCAGATGCTGATGCAAAACTTTTAGCTGAGATGGAGGAGCTGAGGAAGCAACATGACACTGAGATTGAGAAGCTGAAAGAGGAGCATGCAGAGTTGTTGAATGCCAGACTGGCAGAGCAGAGAAAAGAACTGCAGGAAGAAACGGCTCAAATGGAGAAGAGATTGATGGATGATTGGGAAAGAGAGAAGAA
Organism: Planiliza haematocheilus; assembly: GCA_005024645.1. NCBI lineage: Eukaryota > Metazoa > Chordata > Actinopteri > Mugiliformes > Mugilidae > Planiliza > Planiliza haematocheilus. The sequence continues at coordinate 2,504,169 of SRSE01000637.1, forward strand.
AATGTTGGAAGAATGCCACGAGGAGAAACTAAGGGCTAAACTAGAGGAGGCGAAGTTGAGGTTTGAGGAGGAGCGTGAAGAAACTGTGAAGAGGCTGACAGAGCAGTGGCAGAAAGAGAGGGCTCAGCTGGACGAGCAGAATAATGAGACTCTGCAGGTGTTACTGGAGGAGGAGATGTTGAGACTTGTCAGGGAGCAGGAGGAGAAGGAGAGAAAGCTGAGGGAGGAGTGGGAGAGTGAACGAGCTCGGCTCCAGGAGCGTCACGAGGAGGATCTGCTCGACAGGATAGCTGGAGAAAGGTTGCAGTTGCAGGAGCAGTCTGAGCAGAGGGAGAAGAGGCTCAAGGAGGAGTGGGAGAGGGAGAGACTGCAGCTGGAGGAGGACTATGAAGGGATGATCCAGGAGAGGCTGAACGAGGAGAAGGAGAAGCTTGAGAGCGAAAAAGAGGAGGAGGAGAAGAGACTGGAGAAATGGATGGCGGAGGAGAAGGCACGGCTGGAGGAGAACCATCGGGAGGCTGTGAAGGAGCTGAGCAGCAAACATGCCGAGGAGAGGGATACGCTCAGCGCCATGTTGGACAAACTACGAGAGGACATCGCTCAGGAGAGGTGAGACGCGTTTACTTCATTATGTCTGGCTAAATAACTTTGTCCTTAAATGATATGTATTATTGTTCCTCTAAAATGTTGAACTGTTTTAAAATACCTAAAAGAGGTTTTTGTTCAATTATTCGCATTTATTATTTATTATATTAAGTCTAAAATCGAAAACTGTTGCCGTAACAATCATTGAATAACCGTGTGCAGGAGGGAAATCGAGATCAGCTTCAACCAGAGAATCAAAGAAGTGGAAGATCGATTCTCAGGTGACCAGGAATCTGTTGCAAAGCGTTTTCAAGCCGATGTATTGAAACTTGAACAGCACTACCAAAACGAGCTGAGGGCCCTTTCTGAAAGCCACGCCACGCAGAAGCTCCACTGGGAAGCGGAGATGCAGAAAGCTATTGAGAGCGCCGGGGAGCAAAGAAAGAATCTAGAGGAGGCCATGGAGCAGGAAAGAAAGGGACTGAATCAGGAGTGGATGAAAGAACGACAGGAGCTAGAAAGTGTTCACAACAAAGAAATGGAGGCACTGATGATGGAGAACAAGCAGCTGCAAAAGGAGCTGGATGACTTGGTTAGCAAGGCGCAGACTAAAGAGATCGAGCTGAGTAGGCAGCTGAATGAGCTCCATAACAGGCTTCAGGAAAGTCTGAAAACCAGAAACGAGCTTCTCTCTCAGTCTGAGAACAAAGCACTTGAGGCCGAGCTGCTGTTGAATCAAACGGTGGAGGATTTTAAACATGAGCGAGAAGAACTCGCGAATAACTATTCAGAACTTGAGGCAAGATTCACAGAGATGCTTTGCATTTCTGAGCGGCAGATCGCCGAGAGGATCGCGCTGTTAACCGAGCGCGACGATTTAAAGATGAAGATTGAGGAGCTGGAGAGGCTTCTTAAACAGGCGGCGGTGGACTTTGAGCTTGAGAGGAAGGAGCTACAGGGAAATCTGTCTGTTCTTGAGGAAAAGCTAAAAGCGAATGATGGGGCAGAGGTTCAGGAAGAAATAGAAGCGCTTAAGATCAGAATAAAAGAGCTGGAGATGGAAGTCAAACAGCTTCTGGCCTCTGCAGAGAATGTTGAGGAAAAAGAAGCAAAGGAATCTAGTGAAATGAATTCATTTGTAGAGAAGATGTCTGGAGGGGAACCACCTCAGACTCTAGCTGAACCAGACAAAGATGTAGAGACTCATGCTCTAGATGAAGGTGCTGAAAATATACAAAATGTTCATCAAGACTTTGAGGACGATGCTGCTAATGATGATGATAACCAGAAACAAGATGAGCCAACAGTTTTGCATGCAGAAAAGAGTGAGACTCATGATTTATGGCCTGAAAGTGCCACCGTCTTTGATGAGCAATGTGACGATCAGGCTGTTGATGTTCCTGATTCCCAGCATGGAGGTACAAGCCCCAGGCAAGCTGAACTTTGTTGTGAACGCTACGAACTGACACCTTGTGACCACCACGAACCTCAAACCCCAGAAAATAACTTGAATGCCGAAAACAAAAACAAAGCCGTTTCCCCAGAGATGCTGTCTGAAGCCGTCTCATCACTTGAGGCTTTGGCAGAGAATAAAGCAGTTTTTCGTAACGAGGATGACAAACCTCAAGAGGTGCTAGCTGCGGACTGTGGAAGTTCTTCCCATGAAGACGAGCAAAATCACGAGACTGTGGTCGTGGCCTCAACGCTGGAGGGAGCAGGTGACCCAGATGAACCGTCTCCTGTGGATGTTGAGGTTGAATGTTTACCAAATGACTCTCATGATAGCGGAGAGAAATTTTTAGATTCAGATCGTGAACATTTAACCACAGGAGGAGTGGATGAAAAGTACGATTGTGTGGAGACGCTGGATGAAGACTCTGATTGCGAACAACAGGAGAGCTCTCTCCAAAAGCTGCACGGTTTATATAACACCGCCGCAAACGAGAACGTTCTCCTGCACGAGAAGATCTCCTTGCTTCAGCAGAAGACGGAGATACTGGAGAACCTGCTGGCTCATAACAATGAAAAGATCAAAAGTGGCCACCAGGTTCTGGAGGAGAACTACGGCCTCAAAGTCAAAATGCTGCTGCTGATGGATCACGTGAAAGAGCTGGAGACGAAGGCCTTAGAGGTGACGGAGCTTGAGATCAGCTACGAAGACTGCATGTGTGAAAACGCCAAGCTGAAGGAGCAAAACGCTGAGCTAGAGAAGAGGGTTTGGAGCCTCGAAAGCAGGATGAACGTTTTCCACGATGTCCACGATCACCAGATTTCACTTGTGGACGAGATCAGTAGGATGAAAGAAGAAAACACGAAGCTCTCTGAGCTTTTTATTGAGCTGGAAAATCAGGAAGGGATTCTCGCAGGTCTGCAACCTCATGATGAACAACCAGAGAGCCCCACGGAGGAGGAGGAGGAGGAGGAGGCGGCTTTACTGGAGCTGTATCTGGACAGCCAGCTGGAGGAGAAAGTTCAGGCAGTGACCGAGTTCGAGAAGCAGAACACTGAGCTTCGGAGAGCCATCGCAGAGCTGCAAGACAAGTCGCAGACTTTAAATGAAACGACGCAGGCTCATAGGTAACACGGAGAAACCTCCTGACCCTCTGTGTCTCCAGTGGCCCTGTTACTCCCATCCCTTTGTGATTTGATGTTACAAGCACTCCTCCTTTATTCTCCGAGCACGTCGTAGTGCTGTTGTTCTACCTGTGATTTAACCTCGTAAACCCTCCGTGCACTGATGCAGCAGATCCTGAACCGTTGTGTTTTAGCCGCTTTGATCCTTGTAGAAACCAGTGGAAAAGCCAAATAAATGCAAGTTCGGTGTGTGTGACGTTGCTTTCAATCAACAGTTTTCTTTGCAATTCTGATGTAATCAAAACACGCATAATGTGGATTAGGTTAAATATAGTTAGTAGCTGTCCTGTTTTCTGACTTGTCCTAAAGCAGTTTTGTCTTTCTGTAGATCTGAAGCCAGTCGTCTCTCAGAAGAAAACGTCTTCCTCAGGCAAAGAATAGCTGCACTGAAGGAAGAGGACTTGAAACAGGCCCAGGAAGGGTTAACGTAAGAAGCACACAAGATAATTTACAATTCATCATGTCTTCTGGTTCAATTTTTGTTACTGAAATTTTGTTTTTATTCTTTATTGCGTATAGAAAAACACTGCAGCACTTGAAAAAAGAGAAGTCTGCAGCTCAGAAAGCAGCAGAGAATTTTAAGAAACAGGTGATGTAGAAACTTAGCTTCACACTATGAGTTGTAGCAGTAGTAGAAGAAGCAGCTGTTGACATTTACGCTCTCCATCTTCAGATTTCAGAGCTGCGTCTGCAAAGCCAGCAGCTCGAGGATGAGAACAAGATGCTGTCGGAGAAAAATGCCCAAAATGTTGCCGATATGGAGAGTCTGCAGCAGCAGCTGGAAGAGCTGATAAAGGAAAACGAGAAGAGGGTGGTGTTCCCTGCCGAAGAGAAACAAAAGGTGAGCGGCGATCGGTGGCAGGTCGATGGTTGTCGTGGTAGCCGGTAGTTAATCGGTGGCTGTTTTGTGTTAGCTGGCAGCGTGTGTCTCTGCGCTGAAGGCAGAGTTGACCAAGGCTCTGGAGGACACTGCACAGCTGGAGGAGAAGAATATGCAGCTGTCACAGCAGCTCTCTGACCTCAGAGAGAAGGTGAGCATCAGATTAAGAATAAAGTATTAACTCCACCTTCTCTTGCGTCTTCTCTTTAAACGTCATCTTCTCCATCTTCTAGTCTTGCGAGGGCTGTGATCTGCTGAGATGTTTGTGTGCAATCTCACAAGTTGTAAAGACGAACGCTACAGCTTTGGTTGTCTTTGTTTTCAGGCAGAGAAAGTGGACGATCTGGAGAGTCGGCTCAGCCATCTTGTCGAGGAGAGGAAGACTGTGGATAGAGAGACTGTAGGTCTGAGGAGCCAGCTAACAAAATCTCAAGAGAGAGTAAGAGTCGGCTGTCACTGTTCTTCCCTGAGCAGCTTAATTGTGAACTTAATGTTTGGAAAATCACGTTAATTTTCTACTTCAGGTCAAAACCATGGACGATTCTCTTCAGGGTGTCAGCCGTCAAAGTGCTCGTCTGAAGTCTGACCTGCGTGTCGTGCAGCAGGAGAGGGATTCCCTCAAACATGAAGTTACAGTGCTACACAAACAGCTGCAGAATGCCACTGACAAAGTAGGTAGATTAAAACAAATAAATAAACAAAATGAATTAAAGTAGGTTAAAGGAAATAAAAACGTCTCCTTTGTTAATCTCAGAACCATGTGTTGGAGATGGCCCTGCGCTCCAGCGGTCTGCAGAGCCACAGCAAGAAGCTGTACAGAGACGAGATGTCCCGGCTGATGGAGCAGGACCAGCAGCTGCTGAGGGACGAGAACGAGAGCCTCCAGGCAGAAGTGCACAGCATCAAAGGAGACCTGGTTCAGTCCAGAGAGAAGGTGAGCAGAGGCTTACTATGAAAAATACTATGACCCAAGTGAATTAAAGTTCAGTTACTAATCTGAAAGCCCTTCTTATTTCACGTGTGCAGGCCCGTCAGCTCGATGCTACCGTCCTGTCTCTGAAGCAAAGCAAACAACAGAGTCAGTCTTCGCTGGTGAAGGCCCTGGAGCAGGAGAACGCCACTCTGAGACAGGAGCTTGAAGCACAAAGGGAGCAGAATAAGGTTTAAACTGTTTTCCATCTAAACAAGGAATCTGCTTTGCTTATTGTGTGATGGCTCTCTTAATTCTTACTACCTGCCTCTTTGGTTTCAGGGCTGTGAAGCTGCACAGAGACACTCAGAGCTGGAGAGCCTTCAGCAGGAAAACGAGGCACTCAAGGCCCAAATGGCTCGACTGTCTACACAGCTCTTAGAGGTAGGTCGTAAGGACGGGTTGTCTCTTTTTCAGCGAGCATTAATGATCAGACTGTACAACATATTCATCTCCACTTTTTTTTCTTCTTTCAGTCCTTTCAGGCTCAGTTAGTCGGACTTCTGCCTCCGTCTCCTCACAGGATACCCAGGGGCCAACATCGCGCTGAAGATCCAGACAACGTGCAGGTACAGTTTTTACTTTCCTCAACAGTTTGGCTAAACGGGAGTTGCATGATTATTAAATTCAAGCACTTCCTGGGTGAGGGAGGTAGTACTGCATTCACCTCCTGTCATTTTCTCTCACTCACTTTTTCACATCATGGTTTATTGTCGTCTTAATGATAATAAAGTTATCATTACACATGTCATGGCTTCTGAGTGGGATATAATGGGAGCTGAATGTGAACCGTTATATTTGAAGCACAAATCGCTCAATTCAGGTTGTGAATAGTCTTTGTGGCTGTAATTTCTAGGTAAAAGTAATGCATTATTGATGTTTTCTGCAAATCTGGAGTACGGGACTATTAACAATGAACATCAGTTATATTCTGATTAAGCTTATTTGCAGTATATTGGAGCTTTAAACTAGTTTTCTGTTTGGTGTGCTTGAGAAAGTACAGTAACCTATAGCAACTGGGGAAAACCTGGTAAACAAGAGAAGTTTCTGATGCTCCAGATAAAACAAATCATTAAAAAAAACAAGCAGTAGTATTAAGAAGAAGAACTAAAGCCCACCAAAAATAAAATAAATGTATATAAAATCATTCACACACGTTGTTCCTGTTCTTACCAGAAGGGGGAGACAAACCTTCCTCATAATAGCTTTAAAAGCTTAAAACAAACATCTGATTAATTTTTCCAAACACCTGAGCTGAGTGTCATTTAGTCACAGTGGTCCTCATTATTTATTTATTTATTATTTTTCATTTCCTTTTTATTTGATCACTGGGTTTTGCCGTGTTCCTCGTCTTGCTGCTTCTGTCACACATCCATCTCCACACCCGTCCTGTCCTCAAATCCTCCTGTCATGTGTGTGTGTAGTGTAGTGTTTGCATTTTGGATTTGGTATTTAGTCTGTGGTGCCTGTGTGTCTCTTAGTTTCTGAACTCGCTGTCTTTATTTGATTTCCATCTCGGTGCTGAAGTAGTTTCGGTGGTGTGATAGTCTTAGGTGTGGTCCTGGTGACTGTTTTATTTATTTATTTCTTCCATTTGTCACCTTTTGTTGACTCATATTGCACAAACATCCTTATCACGCCGACAGGTAGATGTAGATGGGAGAAGTTTTATTTGTTGATGTGTAGGTAGCATGACACTGTTACTCTGTTAGGTTACCAAGAACTTACTACTGGTGGTTTCAGTTACTTGTTCAGAGCTACTCGTTACTCATGAAGCTGCTTTATTCAGTATTACATTAAATAAAAATGTAAGATATCGATTAAATCTAAAATAAACATGAACTTGTGAAATGTTCTAGGGCATGTCTCACAGTCGGGATATTATGTTTTCCTCTCCTGACTGCTCTGGTCACATTTGTCGTTATTAATCGAGACATTTGAGACAAAAACAGGTGAAACAAAACACATATACACATATATACAGCAATAACAGTCCTTACTTTAAGCTGAAATGGATTCAGACATCTTAAGCAGCTGGTTTTCGTTCAGAAAATTCAGTTTTTGTTGCTTGAACGTTACTTACAGAGTGAGCTGCAGAGGATGAATAATAATAAAATACATTAACGAAGGTGGACATAACTCGTAGATATTAATCCAAAATAGAGGCAGCTGGACTGGTTGAGATTTCTTGAAGGTGTTTCACCGTCCTCCAGGTAAATTTGAAGCCTCTGGTCACTAACAGACCCTCGTCATGTGAGTTTCAGGTGAATGTTAGTGATATTAAAACCCTAATCCCCTGAACTGAAGGAGATATTTGGATAAGTGGTGAAACGTCTTCAAAGAAACTCAAATAAATCCAGTTTATTTCTGTCTGGCTTAGTTTTTATTAGATAAACTATGATCTGGATCTTTTAGATTTCCTTTAAACCCTTTCTTCCAACCTTCACTGTTGAATCCTCACTTATACTTGTGGATTTTATCACATCTTAATTTGTTACGGACAAAAACAATGATTTCTCTTCAAATTTACAAATTCAATAATAAGATAATTTCACAAGTTCATGATTCATATATGCTGCTTGTATTTATTTATTAGTTTATAAAGGATTAACGGCATATCTCTATCTATATCCACCAGTCTGTGTACAGTAGGTGTTTAGATTAGAGGCGAGGGTAGAGCCCTGGTGAAGTGTACCTGCCTTTTCTCTCCAGGGGCCGATGCCGGAGCAGCGGGCGGCTCACGCGGACAGCTACCGGCGGATCGGTGGACTGTAACGGCGGCGTCTTTTTCCTGCTCCTCGCTTTACTCTCTTCCCCCCCGTATTCTGCTCTTCCTCTTCCGTGTTTGGGGGGAAAAATCGGAGGCCACGCTTTCCGCTTCCTTATAGGAGATCGTGAATTAACTAACGTGGAGCCCGAAGGTGTACTTGTATTCCCCTGCCGCTAGGTGGCAGGAAGACACAGACGACGCTAACAATGTTTCTCCCAATGGGATTTTAAATACAATAATGACACTGAGAATTCAAACTGGGACCAATCCTTTTTGTAGTTTAAACACGTGTCCTGATTACAGGGTTTTTAACATTTTCTGGGAGCGACTATTATGCACTTGTACCTTTTTTTTTTTTAATATATATAATGTGACAGGGTATGTATATCCTCGGAGGCTAAATCTTTTTTGCCTTACGATCATCGAGGAGCTGAGGCCTTTTCTAACAATCAAACCATTCCCACCTGCTAAAGTCGGGTGATGTCTGTGTCAGTCAGGGTTTCTAGAGGTTTCCAAATGAAGGTACCATGTTTTCACAGTTTGTATTTCCATGGTTCTGTAAGCTAACCTGCTGCATGTCGAATGTTATATTTGTGTTCTGGGCCTGTTACTGTTGCTGCTGCACGACCAAAGTAAATCTTTCTGGTTTATGTATTTCTGAAACACGTCACACCACTACAACAGCCGTCAACTCTGAATGTTTATCTGGTATTTATTATTAGGAGGTCTATGTGAACTCTTTGTTTGTTTGTCCCTGGTTAGTGTGTCATTAGTACAATGTGTAATTTATGTTTTTATTTTATTTAGGGTTTCTTTCCCACCATGTAACAAATCAGATGTTTTTGATTTATTAATTTATTTATTTTATCACGTTAGTGTTTATTTTATTTATGCATTAAATTATTTTATTTTGTTTGTAGAGGTATCTGGATTATATCGCATTATTTTATACTTATTTATATTTTATTTATTTGTTTAGCGCCTTGTCCTCTTCTTAGAAATGTACCAGTAAATCATTTAATGCAGAAATAGATTTAAAAAATAAAGGAACTAGCCGACACTAAGTGTTTGTTTGTTGTTTGTGCTTTCCTGCCGCCCCAGAGGCTAGAGGGTTCAGAATTTCTCATCATTTTATCGTTGATCGCGTAGCAAGCTTCGTGACATCCTCGACTGTCTTCTCAGCAGGACGAAAGGGAGAGGAAGATGAGGAGTATGGAGGAGCGCATGAGGGAAATCGAACTGTCGCTGCACAACGTCAAGCTGCTGCTCAAGGAGAAGGTGGCTCAGCTGAAAGACCAGGTCAGTTCAGGCGTTTAAAGCTGAAATATCTTCAAGAAAACTCAAGCAAATCCATTTTAGTGTAATCCTACGATCAATGACGAGCAATTTCATCCTTTGGGCTCAAGTAAAGTCGTTTACTTTCTCTCGCTTTTTTCTTTCTAGCTGAACAAGAACGGTAAAGCCGATGTGCTCATCAAAGACCTGTACACGGAAAACTCCCAGCTGATGAAGGCCCTGGAGAGAACCGAGCACCGGCAGATAATCGCAGAGCAGAAGAACTATCTGCTGGAGGAGAAGATCTCCAGCCTCAACAAGATCCTGCGCGATCTAAACCCGTCATCTGTCCCGTCGCTGATGTATCTCAAGTAAAACTGCACACAGATCCAGCCGAATGCACGGGAAGCAGCGGGGTTAAATCTTGTTACTGTGTTGAATGTGCAGTATTTTTTATTTAAGTTAAAATCTGGAAAGAGCCTGACTGTAAAGGAGACATGCTATTTTACAGTAATTTATATTTTTTAAATGTGTTATGACTGTTACTACTAGGACACTTCAAGTCTCTGTCCAAAGAGAAACGCAATACTGCAAGTGTCCTTTTGACATAAGAGTTCTTTTATCTGTGTCCACCTATAGCCTTTATGTAAATAAACCCGTCTGTCAGCGGTGAAATCATGTAAACAGAATAGTCAAATAATCCCGTGACCTTTGAAAGGCTTTTATCTCACACTACCCGAGGCCTCGCGGACCTTAGATGTCTCTGCAGTTGCAATACTTTTAAATATATATATATTTTTTTTTAAATGTTTTTATGATCTGTTGCAGCGAGTAAAGATGCATTTGTGCCATTATGAACTGTTGATTGTAGCAGAGTGAGCACTAAAAATAAAAACAGGCTAATGTCTGTATTGCATGTATGAATAAAAATACATGGACTGTGTTTGATGCTTGGATGTACAGTGTGTCCGCAGGTTTATATTAATATATTAAAGATATTAATTACCTTCAAACAAAACAGTATGTTTTACTCAAGTACTACAGATAAGATGAATTGTACTCTACACCTTGTTTTCTAAGAGCTGATTGCTGGCACTGAATCCTCCTTTGTGACTGTTTTAATGTTCAGTTTATGCTGAAACGGTGAGATAATGTCATTCAAATGGATGATCATGTTTGGAGGATATGGTTTCTGGTACTGTTAAACTGGACTGAATTAAACAAAAGTGGATAATACAAAACTGTGTACTACTTTATTGATTCATTAGCATACCTAATGGACTTATTATTGAATAATAAAGACACAATTATGTGTTTATACTGGGGTTCAGCCACTTTAATGCAGGTATTTAAGTTTATTTTTGTGACTTTGGTCCAAATGAATTCAGATTTTATTAATTACAGCACAAACACTTTATTGAAACCTAAAAATGTCACCATAACACATGCAACTTTTTCTTGCAAACAAAGTGGTGTTTAAGTCAGTGAAAGGAATGTATCTCAAGATGTCAACATCATTGGTGCTGGGTTCTCCTCCTGCAGAGGGCGAGTCAACCAGGAGTCAACAGATGGGAGGACCGTACAGCAAGTATTCCCACTGAGGAGAGGAGAGGAGAAGAGCAGCTCTGGGACTGACTGAACCGCTGCAGACGCTCCCAGTAGCTCGAGTTAGCTAGCTAGCTAGCTGGCTAACCGCTGCTAGCTAATCTAACGCCGAGAAAATGTTTACTCTCCGCGCTTTGCTAACTGACCGGGACGGCAGCAGAGTCGAGGGATTGTGCCATGACCACCCAGCGCCGCGTTGTTGTTGACGTCGACGTCCCCGAGCCTTGAGTTATGATCTCACGAAGGAAAAGTAAAAACGAAGCGTCGAAACCAGCCGAGGTACACGGGAAATATGTGAAGAAGGAAACGTCGCCGCTCCTGAGAAGTAAGCGCAACAAGTAGCCAGGTAGCCAGCTAGCTCGGGTTAGCATAAGTTAGCCCGCTAGCAAAAGTTAACAACCGTCAAAGCGCAGCCGTTTAACGTTAACCAACAATGTGGAGTGATTATACAGACACTTTTCTCACTTTATTATAACTCATTCGTTTGTCAATAACTTTTTTTTTATTTGTACATTTTGTACATTTTAATCAAACAAACTGCTAACACGATAATTCAGTGCTAGCTTAAAAGTCACCAACTTGAACGTCAACTTTAGTTCAAAAAGTTGTAAAATAACCGTTAAAACTTTTACATTTGGCAATTATGGTGAACTATTAAATAAAAAAACGTGATGAACTTTATTTACGGTGTTTACTTGCAGATATGTTGAGTGGATTAATGCACTTAAAAGTCAGATTTGTTGAGAGTTAGCCTAGCTGTCAGTCGGTGGAAAGGGACGTTAAAGAGGCTGTTAATGCCATTTAACTGACATTTAAATGACTCCATATGATTATTTTCTCCGCTATTGGTGCTTAATTTATATTTATTTATAATTTAACTTTTATTTTGAAGTTTGGAGCTATGAACAATGTCGTTATGTCAGTGTAATTATGACATATATAATAACATACACCTACACCATATAGTTTAGAGCTTCACTTAGCTAAATAGTAAACCACAAGCACATCCAAACTGGACTTATTTTTGCAAACAATAATTAATTTAATTAAATAATGATTTGAATCCACCTTTATTTTTGGAGTAACTCAGCAGTAGTATAGAAAATTGGCACTGTCACCTTTAGTAAGAGGATCGTACTAAAGGTACAGTATTTAAACAAAAGATTCCCACTATATGCACATTTAAAATAAAAAGTTCCATCCTTTTTCTTCTGCTTATAGCCTCAAAACAGTGTCTGGTAAAGATGCATTTCAGTGGTGCAGCTCTTCATTGTTTAATTTATTGGTTTCCCTCCTTGATCTGTCTGCTTTAGTAAATTAAACAATAACATAGCCCATATATCAGTCAGTAGTCCAATTCTTTTTTTCTGTGCTGACTCGATTTGTTCCCCTTCGTCACAGATCTGATGCCCTCCTTCATCCGCCATGGACCCACTATTCCCAGACGCACCGAGGTCCCTCTGCCAGACATGGGGCCCTCTTCCTACCCCGTGGCACCCAACCGGGAACCCGTGGTGTCCCGCAACAAGAGCTTCCTCCGTCCCGCCGTGCATAGGCCTGCACACGAGGTGGCCCGCAGAGAGAGCCACCGCATGTCGGCGCCTCCCTACCTGCCTCGCAGTCTGGGAGACCTGTCGCACGAGTACGGGGGCTCGTCGCAGTCCTTCCTCACAGACGTGAGCCCCATGTCCGAGAACGGAGACGCTGCCCGCTATTATTACTCCTCCGAACCTTATTATGACAACCAGCAACACCAACACCAGCAGCAGCAGCAGCAGCAGCAGCAGCAGCAGCAGCAGCAGCAGCAGCCCAGGAGAGTGCCGGAGCGCTTTCCCGAGGACTATAGATACTTTGAGCACAATGAACACAACTTCCAAAGACTTCCTCGACAGCACACTCCCCCAGCTCCAAGCAGACCCCCTTCAGGTAAACGTGAAGTAGTTATTTATTTATTTATTTTTAACTATTAACTGAGAGGTAGTCATACAAATTGGGCATGAGCTGCACATGTCAGGTTTCAGAGGGAATATCTCTTTATGGTTTTCTGTGTGGTTTAAAATTGGAAGAGTTGCGTTTGGGGATGAATGAAATCACACCAGCAGCTCCACAACATTTCAGACTCATGAGTGGACGTATGAGGAATATTTTAAGAAAGTTTTGCATTCAGAGAAAGCAGTTTAAATATGTGTATGATTGTGGTTTTGGCCCATACATAGGCCACTCAGAAAGGAATGCAGGCCACTGGTTGTCAAGCTGAAACGGGCAAGTTTAGTTCAAGTTTTTCTCGGGAATTAAATGTTTTTATCCCACTGCTCTAGATTGTAAACATTACCGTGGTGTAAGCGTGTCACTTCCTGGAGATTAAACATGTACGGGTTCGCAGGAATTTTCCACAAGTCCCCAAAAAACTATGGAAAACAAATTGTGGGCGACTTGTCGAGGACGCGTATACGGTTTAGCGTTACGTCGAGCCGGTCTATCGCATATCGCAGAGCCGTGTTTGGAGTGAAGTCAAACACGGCATTAGAGGCTCTGCATTTTTCACCTTATGCTTTGCTGGCAAGCTAGTAATTTGCAGACCGCCCCCAGTCATAAGTCTCAGCCTCAAACCGCTCAAGACTATGATTCATCCTCGTATGAATGCACCTCTCTCTTTATAGTCGCATTGAGGTTAATCAGAGACGGTTCACAGGAGTCACTCGTCTAATTCTGGCAGATTCAACCTTCTTGTAACGAGCTGGTTTTAATAATCTAGAAACTGACTGATGTGTTGACACCGTTTGAGGAACGAATTAGGTTGGCATCTTGAGGGAGGGACAAGGGATCTAATTAGCGCTGGAGCAAAACACAACACCACCACAGCATTGTTTATGTTATTTGAGATGTGCACAATCATGTACGCTTCGTTATGAAACTATGATTAGACCTTGGCGGGCCCTCATAGTTTTAGAAACACTCATATGTACAGCGCTGAGCTTTAGATCTGCTGTATTCTCTGAGGAAAAGGGCAAAGATGATGATGAGGAGGAGGAGGAGGAGGAGGAGGAGGAGGAGGAGGAGGAGTGCATTTCTGCGGAGCACTCACACATTCCATCCCTTCACTCAACAGCTGGCAAAGAGCTCCAGCTCTGTTGCTGTCACTCTCGTGCAGAATTTATCAGATTGTAGCCGCCATTTTGCTGCACATTCTCCCGTGTTTTCCTGGTCCCCGGCGTTCGCTTTGATACCTCTGACTCGTCCGCACAGCTGTTCTCTCGACATTCCTCGCTGACGTTAGTCACCAGTAAAAGTACGGGACCTGTTGAAAGAAGGCGCTCGGCCTCCTTTGCTCTCAGGGTGTTCACTGGTTTGTTCTCTCGCAGTGAAAGCCTCTTGTGTTTAGGCCTGGCCATGCAGAGATCTCTCGGCCTTCCTGTCCAAAATAACAACGCTCCCATTTCCTACCATTCATCAAAGCTATGTCAGAGTAAGATGCTTCAAAGGGTTTAAACAACCCTCTCCAGAATCACAGCATTACTGGACCTTTTAGACACTGTACAAACAAGGGAAATTTTCCCACACTCGTTGTTTTTTAAAAATGCCTCTAAATATTTCTTCTTTCCCAGAGGCGCTGTTAGCCGACAGCTGCTCTGCCTCTCTCGGTTCCTAAAAAGAAATCTGTTTGTTTTCCTCAGGCATAGGTCGAATACAGGCCAAATCTCTGGGGAATCTATCCAGTCTAACGGGAGAGGACCTCCCACTTCCGGCCGGCTGGACTGTTGACTGGACCATCCGTGGCAGGAAGTACTACATCGACCACAACACTAACACCACACACTGGAGCCACCCTCTGGAGAGGGAAGGGCTCCCTCCGGGCTGGGAGAAGGTGGAGTCCGCCGAGTTCGGGGTCTACTACGTGGATCACATCAACAAGAGGGCGCAGTATCGTCATCCGTGTGCCCCGAGGTTTGTCATCAGTTAGAAAACTCTTTCTGGGTTACACTTCATCCTCTACGTCTTTGCCCAGTGATATTCCCACTCTTATACTAATAAAACAACGTTTAAATACAACATATATTGTTTCTCTGTGTATCAGCGTGCCTCGCTACGATCAGCCTCCTCCGTTACCGCCTCCCGTCACCTATCAGCCTCGACCCGCAGAGAGGAACCAGCCGGTGCTCGTGCCAGCGAACCCGTACCACACGGCCGAGATCCCCGACTGGCTGCAGGTGTACGCCCGAGCCCCACTCAAGTGAGTACGGCTTTTAAAACCTGCAGCGGCTGCTAATGACATTAAAAAGCTCTATTCGCGCAGTTTTTGTTTGATTTGCGGCTTTTTCCTGCTTCTTTTCGCTGAAGAAGTTTGAAAGCTGTGTTTAAAGGCATCTGTCCAAAGGCTGGACTAGAGTTAGCTCAAAACCATCAGACGAACAAAAATCACAGAGGAAGGACAAGATCCAGGATAAGATAACGATAAGATCCAGGAAAAATAAATGGGTTAAAAAAATATTAATTCAAGATCTTTTCTAAATCCATTCCCAGATCTCTGCTATAGTTTTATTATAATGAAAGACTTCTTATCAAGCTAAAGTATCGATCGTAGGAGCAATTTAAAGCATCTCAGGAGGAATTATTGCTTAAACGATTCAGATTCAGATTGGCCTTTCTTCTACTTATTTCCTCTGCGATTCACTCTCCATTGTTTGCAAGAATCTAACAAAATGCATCAAATCACTTCATATCAGACGGATGCACCAAAACATTTTGGCCAAAAATGCATTTTCGTGACATTTTCATCTGAAAATTGCTGCAGTTGTTTCTTGCATTTCAGCGATAAAAGTTTTCAGACAAAATTTTATCGTCGAAAAATTTCGGTCCACAAAACAAAAATGTGCTTTCGGGCCTAAATTTTATCACCGATTTTTTTTATTTTTTTTTTTTTTTTTTTTTTTTTGGGTGAAGTTTTATTAAATTTTAAATTAAATAAAATTTTATCACCAGCCAAAAAAAACGAAAATGCACTTTCGGACGAAATTTTATTGCTGAAACAGGAAGTTGTGATGATGTGAGCAACAACCGCAGCAATTTTCGTACATTTTGGTGCATCCCTAACATCAGACTCTCAAGTAAAGCATGAAATCAGTTCTGTTCTTTTGACAACGTTCTCTATAACACGGCTCAAACAACCCTTTGTCGCGTCAGGTACGACCACATCTTGAAGTGGGAGCTGTTCCAGCTGGCAGACCTGGACACGTATCAGGGCATGCTGAAGCTGCTCTTCATGAAGGAGCTGGAGCACATCGTCAAGTCCTACGAGGCCTACCGACAGGCGCTGCTGTCCGAGGTGGAGTCTCGCAAACAGAGGCAGCAGTGGTACAGCCAGCAGCCCAACAAGAACTTCATGGGGAACATGTGATGTGTGTGTGGGTGTGTGCAGCAGCAGCAGCAGCAGCAGCAGCAGGGACGCCTCGCCGCCACGCCTCTCTGAGGTTTCCACAGTTTGGGAGCGGCCGGAGCTTCCTTTGAAATCCTTATTGACTCTTAATTGCCTCTTTACCAAACACATCTGTGCCTTCGCTTGATCCAAATATAACAGCCAGGAAGTTAAAACACTCACAGTGGCAGGGGGCCCTCGTGCCTTCACGTGACACTCGGTTTGTGAATGACTGAAAGAAAACACTCGGAATAACGCGCTACACACGGGGAGACGTCGACGTTTACAGCCTCCGACCTGAGAACTGTTTGAATTCCTGTTTGGTTTTTAAGACTGGGAAGTCAGGAAAAAAGAAAAAAAAGAAACAGCTCTGGACATTTGTGGATAAACATCCTGAGATTGTGCCTTCACTAAAATAAAAAGCAGCAATTTTACAGAGTCTGCGTATACACAAACCGGCTGCTCTCTCGTTTATCTTATTTTTTTCCTACGTGAGAAAACGACAAGCGGCTTCTTCTAATTCAAAACGTTTTCCTTTGCTTTATATCCCCCTCATAAACTGAAACCACATTATTTTACACTAAACATTTTTTTTAAATGTATGCTTTATAAGACAATCCACCAAAACCTTAACAGATATTTAAGTTTTGATATGAAAACACGTCTTTTTATTTAAAGACCTTTGACGGATGGAGCATCACGTTTGATGCGGTGGTTTGAGCGTCTCAGCTCTTGGCATTATTATGGGTCAGGAATGTTATTTTTGTGTGCGTTCGGTGAAACATGAATAAGCTACTGGAACAGAAACAGACACATCACGTTTGCCAGACAAGTGCAATGCAGTTCCTGCATGTTTCATTCGTTTTGGATTTATTTTTTATTTTTATGGAAGTGCAGGTTCACGGGAGCGTATTCTATCGATCACTAATCAGTCGGCTTTTCAGGACACTCAGAAATGTGTATATGCCTTATTAATGGGAAGAACGAGCAATGTATTACTTTACCCAGTAAAAATAAACATTAAATGTTCATTTGGGAGCTTTCTGAGTTTCCTTTAAGGGCCATTGATTCGTTAACGGTAGAACAGGCGTCCAACGAGCCGCTTTAATGAGTCCTTCTCTATGCAACGAGGTCTCGGTTCATCGTTTCACAGCGGTGTCATCAATTTTGTACATATCTGATTTTGTGGATTGCAAATACAGGACGTAAGCAATAAAATCTGCAGTGACGAAAAACAACCCGTGGATTTACGTTGCCTCATTGCTTCGTCTTTGGCCGCACGTAGAGCAGCGCCTATTTAGCTGCTAACGAAGAGGCTGGAGACCCAAATGAAACTGAACTGGAAGCCTGAAGCCTTTGGTTACACATACAGTGCTTCTAGCGTCTAGTATTTAAGCTGTTCAGACATCTAAATGAGCATTAGAAGTCATTTTATTTCTATTGCAGTTAAAGAAAAGTTATTTCTTTGTAATTTTATTACTGAAACGTTGATTCATTCAACATTTATCAAAGAGGCCCCAACTATATCCTACAGCATTTAGCGGCTAACGAAGATGGTGGAGACCAAAGTCAGAGCTAGATCAGTGAATTGAAAGCAGCATCGGCTTTGTCCTAAAGTTGACTAGTTTTGCTCGGCCATAATCATAATTCAAGTAACTGAGACGCGCTGGTGAATGTAGATGATGTTAAGAAGAAGGTGGAGACCAACTTTGGAGCTAAATGAGAGTGAATGATGAACTGGAAGTCTGAGGCTTACATCTATTAATTCAACTAAACGCTCACGAGCTTGGAGCTGATTCCTCTCATAGCCGATACAAACGACATTTTCTTTTACCTTTAGCTTAACGAAGCTTTAGAGCAACTTTCTGCCTATTCTGCTTCACTTCTACGGCACCGTGGCGCCGTCTTTGTCCACAGCGGGCACCTGATTGTTTTATTTTAGCTCGGGTCGGTTTGAGACGAGCTGGTGAACGTTGAGGAGCATTTAGACCAAAATCAGAGCAAATTGGAAGTCCGAAGCCTTCATTTGCACGTGCGTCTTTCATCTAGCAGCAACATCTTTGACCTAAAGTTGACTAGTTTTGCTCGGCCGTAATCTTAATACAAGTAATTGAGATGAGATGAAGGTGGAGACCAAAATCAGAGCTGATACTTCTCGTATCTAGTTTTTAAACTAAACACCCATTAACCTGTTCTTGCCTCCTATAGCAGATAGGATACATCATTCTGCTTCACTTCTACGGCTTCGTCCATAACAGGCACCTGATTATTTTATTTCTCGGCAACAAACAGACTTGAAACGAGCCGGAGAAACAAAAATGGTGGAGACCCAAATCAGAGCTAAAAGAGAGCGAACTAGAAGCTAGAAACATCCACTTTCCTACCATACCTCTTACACTGAGTCGCTAAATGACTCAAAACACATTTGATAAAACCAAAAAGTCTGGATTTCATTAATTTGGTCCAACTTTATTAATCATGTCTTTGTAACTGAAATTCTGCAAGTGCGTGTGCTGAAACTAAGCAGACTGGGAAGCTTTATCCATTTGACCTTTTATCAAAGAGGCTCCCACCGTATCCGGAGATGATTTAAGTGTCGATGAGCTTTTAGTTTGTTTTTGTTTTTCTTTCAACACAATGTAAACAGATACTACAGTACGTTTCTGACTCATGAACGGACACCCAGAACATAGTTGCGAAAATGGAAAAAAACAACAACACGGATCTCGACTCTTGACCTGACGGCTCTCTGCGTGAAGGCCTCGCTGACGCTGATTACACATTGTGGAAGACTGGAGAAGCCGCTCTGCTGCAGCGCCTTTAAATTTTCAAGCCTTGAGGTCAAACCTCACTATAAACTTGCTAAATATGCATGACAGTGTTCCTGTAATGTTGGCGAGCAAAGGGAAAAAAAAAATGAAAGTGTGTGTGCTGCAGCTTTTTAAACAGCGCAGTGTTTCTATGAGCTCAAAACAAGAAGCGCAGTTACAGAGTATTCACCACGACAAGCCTCTTTTTCTTTTTTTCTTTTTACAAATGCAAGCATGTTTTTGGAAAACCTTCACGGTGCAGTCGATTGAGCGTGTAGATGATGAAAGAGACGTGGAATGAGGATCCTTTTCTTTTCTTTTTTTAAGCGCCACGCCTAATAACATCAAGCTTTGATTCCTCGGCGGCGGCGGCGGCCGCGGGACGGCTACATTCCTCTGTTTTTTTTTTTTCTTTGTTGCTCGAACATTCGGCGAGAAACGCAACAAAACAATGGCCTCCGACCGCCTCCCTCGCAATGAATGAAATCTCTCCAAAGCCAAAACACACACACACGCACACATACATATATATAGAGAATTACAAAACTGCAAGCGGACTATAAAGTGAGAGATAATGTTGTGTAAACTTTGAACTTCCCCGTCCTCTGCTGTAGCTCCTATGTACACGCCGGCCTGATCCGCCAACCTCCAAAGACAAACTTAACAAATGTGCCAGAGAGTGTCCCACTGAGCTTTACATGTTTATGGCACGGTACCACTTCGTCACAACCACTGAAATACTTTTTTTTTTCTTTTTTTTTTTTTAATATACCTGGTTTTTAGAGCTTAAAGATGACAGACACTAACCATTTACCATGCTGATGAAAACGCTTCGTTACTTAACACACAGTAGATATTTTTGGCTTTCGCAGATCAGTAGATATTGTTCCTTATGAACGGCACTAAACTTCAACAGATCGTCACCAATGTGCGCAGGGAGGGAGGGATGGAGGGGAGGGTGGCGGGGATCTCAGAGACGAGTGGTGAAGCCGGGTACGCAGAGGTCTCCTCCAGCAGAGTGCCTTCAGTATCTGTACAGGTGTGTGTTTTTTATTCCTCCTCGGACAAAAAGGTGAGAGATGAAACGTTGCATCCATCGCTTAAAAGCAGCCTCCGGGCCGAGGAGACGCTCTGACACTGAACTACGCGTGAACATTATAAGGATTAAAGTGGTGGTGGTGGTGGTTGGTGGGTGAAACCAGCCGGGATAAAAGAGTGCCTGATGGGTGAGGATGTCCCTCTTTCTTCTTCATCACGAGGAATGTCCCTGCCGTCTTCTGACTTAATCAGTCCGTCTTCTTGTCCTGCTCCTCGGGGACCTCGTCCATCTGAGGCCCCGGGAAGGCGTGGTGGTACAGGTGCCTGTGATTGGCCGCTACATTGTAGAGCTTGTAGAGAGCCTGCGGAGAGAAGACGAGACGCAGTGATTACAGGCAGGAGGCTTTAACCCGCTTAAAAATGTTAAATAACGTTTGTTTATTTATCTAGGAAAGATCAAATGACTTAGATCCACACATGTACAGCCACAAAACAGTATTATTAGAAATCTAAGCTAGTGTGTGCAGCAGCTCATGCCACCAGATTAGATTAGATTAGATTAGATTAGGACACATGCAGCCAGTAAGTGTATTTTATAATACAAAAGTGTGTGGGACTGGTATTGAGCCTTGAGGGACACCTTCAGCAGACTAAAGCTTTAATTTGCAGCTGCTCCCAACGCAACGGTTTGAACTCTATATCATAATTTAAAACACCTAAAGAAACACTTTCAGAAGCTTTAGACAGATCGACAAATGGTAAAATGCAGTGTTGCTTTTTATCATATGTGAGTTAGGAGTCGTGCAAAGAAGTGCAGACATAGGCCAGATTGTCTGCTAATGAGCTTCAAGGCAGAGCCGAGGTGGAGAATACAACCTGAGTTCAGACTCCTCCGTTCAATAATTAACGGTAAATTAGATTATTGTGGCGATATCTTCTATCTGTGCTCAGTTATAATAATTCAGCCTAAAGTCAAATACAAGCCGGTTTTAGATTGAAGCTGTGGCACAAATTTCGAAGATGCTGATCCACTTACCTCATTTGTGCTCCCCTGCAGAGGCATGAAAAGAAATAAATATGTGAAATATGAGCATGTAATGAGCTATAATAATAAAACAAACAGTATGTAAAGATGCCACATTAGCGTAATAATGATTTAAAGGAGGCTGCTGCCCCCTAGGGGTATTTAAACTGTCACCATTAACCTTCACTGATTTCATACAAAATTATTTGAATTATTAAAAATGTTCTTAATTTTTATTATAAAATTTTCAGTGAAACTGAATTTTTTTTTATTTTTTTCCAGAGAAAATGATAAAATCTTATAACTATATAACTTATACTTAAAACAGACTGGGTACCAAGACCCTGAACTCATGAATATATTATTTAAACTTGTGTCACAGATTTAGCAGCTAATCAGATCTTAAACTACTTTCTCTGCGATTTACCTGGTCCCACAGTGCTCCAGCCACCTGGTCGATGACGGCCCCGAGTTCCCTGTACTCCCCGGAGTACCGGATGTAGGCCCAGGTGCAGAGGGTGATCAGCGCCAGGCCGAGGATCATGTTACACAGGCTGGCGATGATGTCCACGCCCACAAAGCCCGTGATGCCCGCCGCCACGTACATGACAAAGATGACCACGAACAGCGTGGCCGGCGTGCGGGCCGCGTGGAAAATGTTCTTGGAGTCATTGTGCTTGATGTACTGGACGAACACCTCGTCGATCTCCGTCTCCAGCTGCTGCAGGTAGCGCCGGCTGAACTCCTCGCCGCCCATCTTCTTCACGCCCCGGAACACCTGCAGGGCCTCTTCTCTGATGGCGCTGTGCCGGGCCTGCAGCTCGCTGGGGGCCAGGAAGGGCCGATCGCCTCCACAGACCTGGGAACAGATGGGATGAGGTCAAAGCAGGTGATAAGATGATAGATGGTTGTAATACATTTAAAATGAAAAAGCATGTGTTCACCAACCTCCTCCATTTTCTTGTTGTACAGATCTTTTGCCGCTGCAACGGCCGCTAAATTAGTTCGCCTCTGCTGTGGCCTGAGAGGAAGCACATGGAGGTATTATTTGAATACAGTAAAGTAACAAGCTCTCTATAAACATCTACTATACAGCCGTATCAGCCATAACATTATGACAAGCTTAGTAATATTGTGTAGCCTCCCCTTTTGCCACCTAAACAGCCCTGACCTGCTGAAGCATGGACTCCACTAAACCTTTAAGGGTGCGCTGTGGTTTCTGGCACCAACATGCTGGGAGTGATTGCAAGGTAGAGCCTTCACAGGTTGGACATTTCCTTCCTTTAAATCACTTGTGATTGACCACTGAGGAACCAGAACACCCCACAAGATCTACAGTTTTGGACAGCCCTTGTCAAACACATTCAAATCCTTCAGGTTTTATGTCTAACACATCAACTATCGTCATAATGTTATGGCCAATTAGCGTACGGAAATGAACAAAAGTAAAATGTACCTGTAGCATTGACTTTGGATGTGGCAGCTCCTCGCCTTGGTAGATCTTGATGTACGCCTGAAATATAATAAAAGCAATAACATAATAGTTAGAAACGTGGCTGTGACAGGTTATAACTGAATCATCTGATGAAGAGTTTTAACTATGAAGCACTGAGTCATCTCCTCCTGTCCATCCTCATCCTGTTCTGACCTTGAAATACTCCACCAGGCCTCTGCAGGTGATTTTGCTGCCGTTGATCTCCTTGACGTCGATGTTGCGAGGACTGAGGAGCCAGGGGACCAGGACCTTCAGGTTGTTAATGAACTCGCCGTCAATCTCTAGACAAGGAGGAGAACAACTGGTGAGCAGAAATCCAAGAAAATAACAAATTAAGTTCATCAAAACTTTCATCTTTCCCCACTGAGAGCTAATTGTTGCATGCTAACAATGACAATGTTGACACGCTGCTGGTTAGTTACCACAGGGTTTACTAGGTTTACAGTCTTAGCTTGGCATGTTAGCATGCTAACAACAAGGTGCTGCTGGTTAGTATCTCTG
Source organism: Planiliza haematocheilus (assembly GCA_005024645.1). Taxonomy (NCBI): domain Eukaryota; kingdom Metazoa; phylum Chordata; class Actinopteri; order Mugiliformes; family Mugilidae; genus Planiliza; species Planiliza haematocheilus. Next base: position 2,527,169 of record SRSE01000637.1, read on the forward strand.
ATATTTACCAGGTTTACAGTCTTAGCTTAGCACATCAGTATGCTAACAACAATAATTGTTGTTAGCAGGCTAACCACAGCAACGTTAACAAGCTGCAGGTTAGTAGCTCCAATGTTTCCATGTTTATAGTCACGTTAGCATGCTAACAACAATAGTGTTAAAAGGCTACTGGTTGGTATCTACAGTGTTTATAAGGTTTACAGACTTAGTTAAGCATGTTAGCATGCAAACAATGATGTTAACGAGCTACTGGTTAGTATCTCCATAGTTTACCAGGGATACGGTCTTAGCTTAGCGACATAGCACGGTAACAAACATGCAGCTGAGTTCTGTACGTCAATGCAGCAGAGAAAAGTTTGTCTTGAGGGGGTAAACGGTTCCAAATGTCAAACAGACCTGCTAATGGTCCTCGTTGAGGAGACACATGATCACCAAGATCATAAAAATGAATCCTTTGGAGATCACAAATATCCTCACAGAGCTAAACTAAATTATTCCATGCACTTTGCTCCAACGTCTCCTTTAAAGCTTCCAGCGTTGAGAATCTACCTTTAATCCTTCCGTCAAAGTGTGGGTTGGTGGCCACTTTGAGGCCGGGGTGAGGCATCAGGAAACAGGAGATGTTGGTGAAGCAGGAGTGGATGTGTTTGCGCACGTTCTGCAGCTCCTCGTGTTGGTTCTCTGAGATCTGCAACGCAAACCGTCCCATTAGTAAACCGTCCCGTTAGCGGCGATGCCAGCAGAGGATGTGGAACTGATTCTGACCTTCAGCCTCTTCTCCAGGAACTGCATGCCTCCTTCCTGTCCGTAGGTAAACTCGTACGGAAAGCTCCAGTCTCGAACGAGGAAAATCATGGACTAGGAAAGAAAACAATTTCAAGTTGCTTATAACCAAAGTTAAAAGAGATTTGTATTTAATATATATATAGTAATAATCCAGTGACTAGTACCTGGAATGGTTTGAGAAATGTCTCCTCCATTGCTAGTCTGCCATACTCGGTAAAAAGCTGAAATAAAAGACATTAATAAAAGACACAGCTATAATTTATGTTCATGCCACAGCTCTGGAGATGCAACCAAATACTGAAGTACACGTCTAGCTGAGCAGATTTAATCGTTGAGGAGATATTGTTTCCAGTCTTACCTGCAGGTGCTGAAGGTCGTCCTCTTGTACATTCTGTGAGATGTTGTAAACCTGAAAGACAAGATTCATCCACAGTGTTCATTGGTATAATTTAAAAATATATGGTACATGTATTTAATAAAAAAATGATTTAGAATTAGTTAGAAAACAATTTTTAGACCCTTTGCCACAGTGTGGTTTCGAGCTAGATGCTAACGTGCTGCTAATATTTGCTAATTAGCAGCTTTTGGGCCTGATGGGAATGTCCCATTGAGTGTCAGTGGCATAAATTAAGTTAAAACAAAAAGATAACATAATTTATTCTTGCTTTTATGCCTTTTAAAAATGTAAACGAGTGGCTGACGACGCCCTCTGAATTTGCATTTTTCTTGAGAGCGACTCAGAGAGCGCTAATTTAACCAACAGCTTGGACAAAATTCCAAACATACATTTATGCAGTCACATAAATATGCAGCACTCCCTTCTAGGTTAAAGCTGGGCCGGCTGAGTCAAGGTGATTGTACCTGCATGGAGCTTATCATGGTGCTCAGGGCGAACACGGTGGCTGAATCCCTCAGCGTCGACTGGCTGTCAAACGTGCCCTGCGTGTCCATTAGCAAAACAGCGACCTGCGTAATGAGACAAGACGAGGACGGGGGAGTGAATTATTTCCAGTAAAGAGGAAAAAGAGGAAGGCTGCCAGCCGACTGTGAAGGCACGGCGGTGGCAGCATCATGTTATAGGGGATATATTGGAGCTACGTGTAGAGGTATCAGCAAGGAAGTTAAAGCTTGGTTGCAAAAAGATTTTCCAAATGGACACAGAGCATACTTCTAAAGTTGTGGGAAAATAGTTTAGGGATAAAAAAGTTGAGGTATTGCAGAGGCCATCACAAAGCACTGACCTCAGTCCAACAGAAAATATGTTGACCACAAAACGACATACCTAGCTTGAACAGATAGTTCTGAATGAAGCCTTAAAATTATAAAATATTTGCTGTAAATGCCACAAAAATGTTCCCTTTGAGTTTTCCAACTAAAGTGTGTTCATACACTGCAACTTTTAGAGAATATCAAGCTGAGAAGCAGCGAAGAAAGAGACGACCTGTTGCCAAGATTACTGGAAAAAAGTCAATAAAGCACCTGTGTGACATATAACGATATCTAATCCAGCTGTGGGACGATGCACGCTCTCTCAGACTTCACCTTTCTTCCGTCTGGTTTGTCCACCAGAAAGACCTCGCTCCAGATCTGGATGCCGGTGGTCTCCCTCTCCGAGCCGCCCCTCCAGGAGAAGCCGGTCAGGGGCTCGTCTGCGACGCCGAGCCAGTCCTCGGACGCCTGGGCACCGTGAGATCAGACGGCGGGTCAGTTTATCCTCTACGGGGGGGTTTTCTCGACTTGCAGTTAAGTTGCAGTTAAAAATACTGACTTGAATGCACATATATAGATATATAAAGGGAAAGGGAAATATTTATGGTTTATAAGTGTTCAGATATGTGTTTCCTAAGTGTTTTTGTACGTTTTATTAATTTTCTGCAACTTATTTAATTTAAATCGAGTTATAATTGTTTGTAAACGGCCTTTTATTCTTTTCTTTACGTCCGTTTAAATTTAAATCATAGAAAACTGTTGACAAATCTGATTTTAAATAGACTTTTCCAAGATTCTACAAAACTTAAAGGCTTTAAATTCATTAGATTTACATTATATTCTTAGATATTTAGGGTAAAAACATCTCAGGACTGCAAACCTTCACCACGCTCACTGATTCCAAGGTCTCAGACACTCACGTGGTTGTACATGTAGCGCAGCATGAAGTCCATGAGGAAGGACTTGCCCTTGCGGAAGGCCCCGGCCACGGAGATGGCCACCACCTCTCGGTCTCTGACCTCCTCGGACAGCAGGATCCGGTTCAGCGCCGCCTCGTCCAGCTCGAAGGTGTGGTCGTCTTTGACCAGCAGCACCTGCACGGGCCGGGCCTTTCCGTCCGGCTCCTCCTCCTCTGAGCTCCAGTCGTACACATTTTTGTCGCTGAGGGACCCTGGAGGGCAAGAGAGAAGGGGGAAGCACATTCAGCTCTATATGAACTCACATGCAGAGATGTGTACCGGGTGTGAAATAGCAACTAAAATGTTATTAAATGAGAATGTGAACAGCCGGAACTTCTGCACAGTGATGATGAGTGGACTTAGTGGTCCATTAGGAAAGAAAAAAGAGGAAGCTGAGTCCATTATTGCTTCCTGTTAGCCCTGAATCAATAGCATCGCCTGTTAATAATAATTACAGTGAATCAGGCCATGCTAGCCATCCAATCTGTTTGTATCCAGTGAGATCATGCCCATTGAGAGCTTTTTCCGGTGCTTTCCAGGCAGTGACTCAGTATGTTTCCAATCTTTGCTGCCTCATGTGGAGCATGCAAGCCGCGGGACGGTCCCGAAGCGAAACATTTTCAGGGATTTGAGCCAAGTCTTCCCTCGTAACGTTTGTTTAATGCCACCGCAAACTTGCATCCTCAGACCGCGTCGCTCACTCCAGTATTCGAGGGTGTAATTCCAAATAAAAGCCTGTAATTCTCACAGATCTGCCGTGACAGACCGAGGAGTAGCAGGCAGAGTTTTAGGGGAGGGGGGGCCGTGCTGAACAAGACGTATGCAGGGCGCCAAGAATGCACCGTGAATAATTCAGCCAGGAATCATCCGTGGTTTCCTCTCGAGGACTGTGAGTTGGCCTCGGCTTCCTGTCTCCTGCATGGAAAGGCCTCACCCCCGGCCGGCCCTGCGTGAGCCTGCCTGGTTAACCAGATCATGTTGCAGAAGACGTCAGAAGCCCTGTCTGCTTAAAGTGGGTCAGACTAGATAAACTAATGACAAACAGCAGCCTTTTTCTTTTTTCTCTAATCTTATATTTTCCCTCACATAGCCTACTAACAGCCCTTTCCTTCTCCTTTACAGGCCCGGGTTTTAAAGTTAACACTCCAGGGTCAATTGGGAGGCTGGTTATCATCATAATCATGGCTCGCTGGAGGTGATAGTGATGATAGCTGTGATGCTCAGAGTGCAGATGATGCTACTGAAGATGATGACAGATGCAACATTACATAATTTTGTACCAAATGCACCACGGACCATGATAAGACGCGCACGGTGACACATTTAATCAGCCCAGAAGGTGATTTTGGGGCCTTTTCAGGGCCTGCACATGCATTTCTTGTGATTTCTGGTGAAACATATGCTTTAAAATCTATGGTTTATGCTCGACTGGGCGATATTCCTGCATAACGATGAGCTGAAACGCGGCGTATTCCCCTTCTGATTATTAGATGTTATTACATGAAGATAAATGATTGCAAAATGAACAAAAACAAACCCTTTACGGTTGATTCTTGAATTAACCTCTAATTGGCTGCATCGCTTACACCCTCTCCTCGACAGGAACAAAAAAAAAAATGTCTGTTCGTCAAGGGGAGCATGAAATATGAAACAGTGTACGTACACTCACCCCAGCTGTCTCTGTCGGGACGGTGCTTCGCCATTAATGCTGTCCGTGTATCCCTCTGTTCGTGCGTTGATGAGCGACCCTAGTCGGTGGTCATGAGAGGAGCTGGGAGGACGCCCCGTCTCCACCAAAACGATGCTCGCTCGCTCCGCAGGAGGATGATGATGATGGAGCTTTTATTCCCAGAGTGATGCAGGGGCCGTGCATGTCCACACGGGGCGCTGTTGTCTGTTGTTCCGGTTTTTTTTTGTAAACGCTTTTCCTTCCGGGAAATCGAAAGTGGTTTGTGACATAATTAATAAAAATAAATAAGACAGCTGAATATGTGGCTGGAGCTGCGACCAGGACTGCTTTCTTCAACACTAATATACATTTACTTAATGTGTAATTTTAGATTTTGTCAGTAGGTGGCAGTAATTACACAGAAATTGGAACCCACGCTGCCTTCGCGTACTGTCGTAAATATGTAAACAAGGATCAACAAACAGGTAGTGGCTGGTGAGGAATTCAAATTCCGTTATTTAATTAAAAATACGTCAGCCAATCTGGGTTAAATTAGCTCAAAGACATTTTGATTCAGTTTAAAGACAGCAATCTGTGTCTTATATAAAAGCACAGAAGCATTATTACTATTTTTTTTTAACTTGGTGAATATAAGTAAAAATACCGTTCATTATTATATGTTATTATATATTCCAGTTATAAAACTGGATTACTATTGTGGATGTAATGTTAATGTAGTCATGGTGGAGCTGATAATAGCATCCTATATTAAGAAAAGAAAAGAAGATTTTGTGAATGCCACAGTTGATAATTAGATGTTACAGAAGTGAGGCAAAACAGTGCAAAATGCATGAGTTAGATAAAATATGAAAAGGTAAACAAATGCATCTTGATCTTAGAAGATTTAGGAGCTAGAAACAGTATTATAAATGTAATTGCAGCAGGAAATTGGGAAAATAAGAGACTATGAGACTAAATATTTAACACCCCCGATTATTCTTGTTGTGATGTGCACTGTTATTTATTCAAATGTACACGGATGTGCTCCATATTAATTAATTTCGTATTCTTATACTTGTGGGACTCGATATTCTGCACTGGTCTGGTTTTTCCCGTTGAGCGAGTTGGATTTCCGTGGTGCTCCTGAACGCAGCACTGTAGTCCTCCTGTAAATGCGGCTCCGCAGAGATTAGTAGCGGCACACTGTTGCTTTCACGGGAGCCCCATTTTTTTTTCTTCTTTCACCTAACTCCCGATTAACACATTATTTCTCTACTTTCGTGTTATTATTCCACGCACGAGTCTGCCGCGTCTCTAAATGTGTCAGCGGAGGGAAATGACACGTCAAGGGCAGGAGTTAACGCTGGTGTTTTTGCGGGGATTGAAGTGGACGGTTAACGTCTGCGCTGCCGTTGCCCCGGAGGAGACGGAGTGAACCACCGCCGCCGCCGCCGCAGCAGCAGCAGCAGCAGCCAACTGAAGTTTACTACTGTTTCCTCGATAACAAAGGGGCTCCGCTTTTCTTATTAATTTGTGCCGTTTTTCGACGCCGCCGTCACAGTTAACGGTCCGGGGAGGATTTAAAAACATGCGAGTCGTTCTCCACCTCGGTGTTTGCGTTGTAAAAGGTACGTACGGCTAGAAGTTAGAAGACGAGGCTAAGTTAACGTTCGCTAGTTAGCATTAGCATTAGCGTGGATGCTAAGCACTCCCCTCCCTCCTCCTGCTTCGGGCTATGGCTATTTGCTGGAGTGACCACATCGTTAACGCTACACTGAGTCATGTTTAGTAGCTGCTGGTTAATTATTACTTGTTAAATTATGTAAAACGACACGTTTAGGTAGATTAAAAGTTAGCCTTGCTCGTGAGCCAGATGTCAAAATAAAAGCCTTCACCTTTTTTTTTTTGTTGTTGCTATCATTCATCCACTTTCTCCCTAAACTTTTTATACCTTTATTCCAGGACATGGACCACAGAGGAGCGCTGTCTGATTAACATCGATTAACACCCAAGACCTTTGCTTTTTTTTTTTTTCTTTTTAATCCAACCACCGACGCCAGACTTGATCAACTAAATGTAAAGAAAAAACAAAACAAAAAGGAGGTTTGGTTCAAGCTACTATGGATAACTTTCCACGGACGAGTGGTGAGATCCAGAGGAGAAACCCTCAGCATGACTTTGAGCTCATTCAGAGGGTGGGAAGTGGCACATATGGCGACGTGTACAAGGTACAGTGGAGTTATTGGTTCCCCCAGTCTGTCATTACAGATACCAGATACTTGCCATCTCCTGACTAATCACCCTGTTGTAATTTTAAGTGTTGGTTTGTCCTGTGAAGCCGTGATAACATGTGGTGAACACATTTGACAGTAGCCTCTGAATGCGAGCCAATCCAAGCATTCATTCATTCATTCATTCATTCGCCTCATTTACTTTTTTTTTATTGTTTTGGCCGCACCAGTAATCGGGTGGTTTACCTTTCTCCTGTTTGCGGCGACTGTATTACCGTTAACTGCAACAGTTTCTTGGACAAGATGCCGTTAAGTGAAGCATTTTATTGTGGACACAACGTTCTGCATCGTCCCCCATCGTCATGTATCCATGCAGCCAGTTATGTACTAAATTATAAGTCTTTAGATAGTGTGCAGCCTGCCTTGAGTGTTGGAGACTTAGTTTTGCATCTCATAGTCATTTGATATCTGCGTAACTAAATATGTACTTGAACTACACTCACCTGGCTGTTCATTACGTACACTAGTGTAAACAAATGATATGCTAATTAGGGCTTTTTAATCAATAAATGTTAAATTATTAATTAATCATCTGATTTCCATAGTTAAATTAGATATGAATGTAAATTTATAACTGACACAACACTCTTACAAACATGAGAGATGACAGATGCAGCTTCGTTGCAAACTGTCCAGAGTGGTCTGCCTTTGACGGGGGGGGAGGAGGAGAGGGCTCTCTGGATCAGCTGTGAGCTAGAGGGAGGTATTTGGGACTTGTCATACTCTGGCACTCTGGCTCGGTTCTGGTCAGTGGTGAATGCAGCTGGCTCTGCTCTTGTCGGGAGAGCCATCTGGCAGGACTCTGGGGTCTGAGCCTTGCCATTCGGAAAACCCTTTTGTTGGTGTGTTTCTGCTTGACATCCAGAACGTTTCCTGATTTCCTAAACTGCAATTATTATCGCCTTAACTTTGACAAGTCCAACTCTGAGCCTTCAGTGGCGTCGCGATGGTTGCAGTATCCAGCATTTATTTAAAATGCAAAAAGTACATCAAGTTGTATGATATTGTACGGACACATGTTGCTATTATTTTGACACCCCCATTTTAGTCAGTGAGTTAAACTATGATTAATAATTAAATCCAGTATAGCAGCACCAAAGTGTACATCCTCCAAAATGATCTTGCTGTTGAATTACCGTTTTGATGTTCTTTCATCATAAACTAAACATTATAACTTAGTGGAGGATTCTTATATTGGAATACATTAATTCAGTGTGTCTAATAAACCGGCAAGTGCATTTACTTACAGTCTTGAAAATCCCTTCCACTCTCACCCAATTTAATTTGCAGTAAGAGAGATGAAACTGAGAATTTAAGTGTATATTTTGAAAATAGATACAGCTGCAGGCCTACGAGGAAGTGTGCACCTTTGCTTTCCTGCAGAAAGCCCAACAGAAATATAACTAAACAGCTGTATTTCTCTGAAGTGATTTCAGTTTCTGGGCATGATGTGTTGTTAATGTGCTGTATAGTCTAGCTCCTGTTTGTCTGGTCATAGCGAGGTGTATTACGCTGGAGAACTTTCTACTTGTTTATCCATCTGTCACAGACAAACAGACGAAACCATCTGAGCCAGACGCGATAGTTCAGCCGGTCTGTCATAGGCTCCATACAAAGCCTCTCTGGCCGGCCCCCACCCCCAGACCGGTGGAATGCTGCGCCTGGTATTCTCCCAGAGCTGAGGGCCGCAGCGGCCTGAAATACGATCAGGCCCCTGTCTAAACACGCGTTTCACTATGGGTGTGTTGTGGGCCGTGCTGACGGCGAAAACACCTCAAATTGGGAAAAGTCCTCTTATGGCCTGTAACGCCCACACAGTTGGAATTTAAAGATTCATTATCCTGCACTTATATATGAAAATCACACATGCCTGCTGTTTATCATTCTATTTATATTAATTCTGGGCTCATATCTCTTAATGCTATTGGATTTTGTCTTAAAGTACTACTTTTTAAACTGTTTTTGTCAAGAATATGTTTTTTTATTTGTGAAGCACATTTGCTTCAGTGAACAAAAGCTAAATATCATCTACAAAAGGCCCGTCTTTTAAGTCGCCTCTGTTAGTGTTTGTGTTAAAGTTGGACGTCAAACTAAACTAAGGAATCCTGTACCTTTTGGTCATTTTTACTCTTCTTGTTAGATTTCATACATTTCTAATCAAGTTTTTTTTGCCCCCGGATCTTCTGATATTGCGCATCAGCTGACCTGAGTCTCAATCTGATCTTAAACAAACTAAATATTCCCATTTAATTTCCCTGGCAGGTTCATAAAGCCTTTTCTTATCATACTTGTATTCTAATAGATCAAATGTGACGGCATTAAGTCCAATAAACAGGGCCGTAAAAAGCTAATGTAGTGTTGAGAGACGATAAACACCTGTGTTCTCTACCGCAGGATCGGCCTGGCCTTCCATCGCCATGAGCTATCTCAAAGACATTTTCCTCTTCTTCGGTGTTCAGTGTTGTTTCGTTGCAGCCTTTGCTTGAGTGTAGCTGGTACCATTGAATGACGACCTACTTCAACCTTACTAAACATCCACATTGCACAATTTCTGCCCGAGTGATTTCATTTTCTGCATGTTTAGTCACATGATTTTGGTTCTTTCAATTTTGGTAGTTTTGACACTAGCCAACCACAACTAAAACAGAAGAAGTAGTAGGTTTTTTTCTTCTTCTTCTTTTCCTTTTCTGTTTTTTTGACTGCTTTGACGCTAGCTAACTGCCAATGTACCAGATGAAGAAGAAGAAGCAGTTGTCGTCTTCTTCTTCGTTTTATTTTTGCAGAAGGAAACGCTACAAGGACATGGTTTGAAGTCTTTTTGTGTAGAAAGCTTTCTGTAAGTCGTTAAAACTTGGATGCAATGGAGTATTTTTATCGTAAGGAGACATCTTTACTACAGGTGACCTCAGATTCATGTAGACACTTATCCCTGAGACAGAGATGGTGATTGATCTCATGTCAGATCTCGTCTCTTTACATGCCAAAAGATAGCTTAGGGTTGATAGAGCTGTCTTCTCTGCGGCATCATACACATGAAGAGCCACTTCCCCTTTACTGGCTAAGTTCTCAGGTTGGTTATTCAGGAAGTGTAAAGTGAAATGCAGGTTTTAAGCATGTACTCTGTTTCTGAATCTGAAAGTTGAACCAATGTGCCTGGGTACATTTTTTTTTTTTTTTTTAGAAGGTGGACATTTGTTTGCACGTGGAATCAGCTGCAGAGCTTTGTGTGGGTTAGTGTTTATAACTGGAGCACATTCCCAGCTTTGAAAGGTGGCCGTGCTGGAGGGTTTTATGGTTTACGGATGATTTAGCCGCCCGTCCCGTCACTTCACTTCACTCCCACGGATTAGCCAGCATCCCGTCTTGACCTGGATTTGGAAGTCATCCTACTTTGGCACAGAAATTTCACAAACCTACTTCTTAATGTCTCTCCCTGCAAACAGTTGAGTAGATAGATGCTGTCCAGCCCCTATTTGCTGACTAACACTGCCTATGTGCTGACCTCATGACCTCTGGATATGATGTTCATTTAACGGGACGTTAGTTTGGTTTTTAAATTAAGATGACCAACATTTGAAGGACTGTTGAAAATGCATTGACGCTGATTTCCTCTGATGGGTGAGCCAACATTTAATGGAGCTGCATCATCCGGCTGACACTCATTGTTTTAATGCCCAAATAGGCCTGCCCCATTAGAGTCTCATGTTATGTAATCATTCAGCTTGTTATTTCTAAAGTCAATTTAACTTTAAATGACTTAAAATAGTCAGAATACCTGACAACAAATAAACATAAATCCTCGCAGTGGATGAATTTGAACCATATTGGGTGTTTGTCATATTTAACGGTCATAACTGGAGACTTATTTTCTGTCAAAGTTCAGTTGAATAACAGTCTGCGATGAAAGCACTAGAAGTAACATTATTATTTGTAGTTTTGCTGAAAGTTGTTGTCGTGTGTTTCAGGCTCGCAACATACAGACGGGAGCGCTCGCTGCTGTGAAGATCATAAAGTTGGAACCAGGTGAGTGTCGTCTTTGGTATCTTTAATGAGAAATATCCTATAAAACATTATTTTGAATATTAATCAAAATGTCCGAGAGACCCGAGGTGAACGGAGAAGGACGGGGAACATATTTGTGACTGTGCCCAGCTTTGGGGTCTGGTGCTGGCGATGACCTAGTGACAGAGTTAGCCCGATCCAGATTAGTGGGATTACGAAGAGGGCTTTGTACCACCAGCATCCAGACAGAGCTCAGCTGATTACCAGCCAGGGAAGGAAGAGATTCGCTTCTGTTTGTTTTCTCCTTCATTCATCACGTCTCTGTGCTGCGTGTTTTCATCCAAAGTTCACTTTTGTTTGTTTTCGTTTTCTCCACAACGAACTTGCTCAGTGTTTAACCTGTAAACTCAGCACGATCAACCTGAAATCAGCTGAAATGTCTCGAGCCGTAATTTAAGACTTACATATTCTGCATGATATCAGAGGGGAGAGGATTAGAGCATTAGAAGATCAAGAGGGGCTAGCTGGAAGAAAGATCTTGCTGTCATGATCTTTGAGAGAGGAAATTGTTGATGCATGCAGCTGTAATAATAACAATTTGTGTAAATTTAGCACATTAAAATATAGATGAATGATTTCGTTGCAGTAAAATGTAAATAATTCCTTTACTACATGTGCACCAGCTGTGCAGCCCTGACCAGGTTTTAAATCCAGCTCGTGTTTGCTTTACTCGTGTTTGCTTTACATTTTTTTTAAACAAGTATTAACAGAGCCTGCGTCATCCTGTTTAAAAAGGACGATCTTTTCTTTCACCCCAGGTTTTTTTTTTTCGTTTGCAAGAGTCACTCCTCTCTGAACTTGAGGTAAACAGCTTTTGGGTGGACCGTGCAATCAAACAGGTTAGACTAGGAGGAGTGACGCTGGCGCGAATCGAGGGACACAGTTAGGAGTGGTGAAGCCCTCTGGCTGCAAGGCTGTGGGGGTTTGTTCATCAGATCATTTAGAAATAATAACCACTGAGGGCTTCAGGCGTCTTTTTCTAACTTTTGTTCCTCTTATGGCAGTTAAGTTTTTCAGTTTTGTCTCTTTTGCACCCACTTCCTGACTGACATTATAAATTCTGCTGGAAGCCGTAAAACAACGGGGCAGTTTCTATCAACTATATGTCAAATTTATTCTCTCACGAACTTAAGCGGTGACTTGTAAAAATATCTCATAGCTTGGTGGTTAAATAGTTGAAAGCCTAAAGAGTAAAGATACTGCTTTCATCTTTCATCTTCGTAAATGTAATTTTAACAGATTTAAAACCGTCTATACGTGACAGTGGTCAGCGTTGAATAACTCCAACATGCTGAATTGAAACCTGACACGAGGAGCGAGATTGTGTATGTACAGAGCAGAGGGAAGCGCTCAGTCTGAGGGGAAGTGGCGAGGCTCTTCGGCCTCAGCTCGCCAAGAAGAGAAGATTGTGGGGGGACTTGTCATATTCTTTTTTATTTCTCGACCAAGGTCAGAGTCATGTCATGAAATTGCTCACATTCTTGTGGCTCTTCGAAGCGTTTGCTGTCAACAGATCCACTGGAAAACGTAGGTGATCAACGGCAGCTCAGCCTCATGTGAACTACTGACTCAAGATTGAATAACGGTGTAATTATAGTAACACTAATCAACCGGTTCTCCAAATTCAAGCTTCTTGTAGTATTTCTAGTGTAGCAAGACTCCAGGAAATAATTCACACATTTGTCATCATTCACAGTCTGCGTTGAGGCTGTAACTGGCAGCTGTGAGACATTCACGACGCCCTTGCAGTGTCTTTCTACATTTTAGAGCTGGAAGGGAAGGTTCGGATCGAATAATGCAAGCATGCCACTTCCACAATTCAGCACATAGTCGTTTAGTCATTCTCAAGAAAGAAATGTGAAGTAGGGCCGCTGCGGACACTGTTCTTTCAGCTGATTAATCTATCGTTTAATTTGAGGAGCCATAATCCTTTGATTAACCTCTACATAGTGACCCAAATAAACACTAACAGAATTATATTACAGTGTTTTCACATGATACCTACGACTAAAGAGCCTATTTCAAACTTAAACTGACAGACTAGTTAGGAAACTTGTTGTTTAATATATTTTGTTATTATGTAATTAACAGAGACAGTGTTGAGCATAATTTAACTACTTGTGCCAGTTGCAATGCTAACCATTAGCATCTGTCCCAGTTGTTGTTGTTGTTGTTGTTGTTTCTTTGTTTGTTTCAATTCTTGTCTGGTAAATTGCTGACGAAGTAACCAGACAGCGATCAGACAAAAGTTCAAATACTGGCGCTTACTGTCTCTTAGTTTTAAACCCTGCAGAAGTTCTCTGTCGAGGTACGCATTCATAACAGCCTCGCTGCAGTGGTGGGCGGTTTAATTTTTTACAAATTGTGAAACTTATCGTGCCCCTGAAAGAAATTCGGAACGCTTATGACGTTCAGTTTGGGAATTTTTCTGTAATTTTCTGCATGCTTGGCAGCGGGACGAACATAAACACTCAGACACGTCAGCGTATTCCAGCAAATTGTTTCTGCGGCCTTAGTGTCAACTATCTGTAAAAACAATAAAGCCACGGCGCTGTGACAGCCTCTTAACGCTCCCTCCTACTGGTGACATGCTGTTTCTTTTGCGTAATGAAACATCTCGCACATATTTTTTGGCTTGTGTCACCCCCTTTGAGAAGTGATCCTATCTGTCACTTGGAATAATCTGATTAGAAGACGTTAGATGTTTTGCCCCATACGTACGTATATATGTTTAACAATAACCGGTACCCGTATGTGTTGCTTTAGATCAGATAAGACGTTAAATAATTAGGCCTCATGACTCTTGTGATGACACTCGATATTCTGAAAAGTCTTAGTTCAAAGCGAGTGGAAGTTTAGAGGCTGGCTGTTTATTGGTGGCGCACTTTTGCACGTGATAGCATTCCCAACAGGTTTTAATTCAGACGCTCACATGAGAGAGACTTAACCTTCCCAGACGGGCTCAAAACAAGGTACAAACTGTTATTGCTTGATAAAGAGCCTTTGTAAGATACCTCCATTCATCATGTTTTCCTCCAGAGGTCAAATAGCCCCATATCTCTTTAATTGAGTTGGACCACGAGCCACCTGGTTCAGTTTCTGGAGCTACGTTGCTGGCGTCGTTCAAGGTTAAGCACTAATAGCCAAAATTTTCTTGACAGAGTTGTTGGCCTCCGATTTTCAAACCCATGTTTGTGAACACGGCTGACACGTTTGATCATGAGCAGGGAAAAGAAAAGAAAAATCAGTTTATTGTGTGTAATTTCCACCTCCCGTTAACGTGCAGCCTGTTTTGATTTTAATGTTTCTTGGCAGAGTGTGTGTGCATTAAATGAGCTTAATCTGGCCTGCTGCCTACGATGACAGTCTGTTGATAGAGCGCTGAAGCTGGCAGGGTCTGGTAGATCTTAACCTCCTGTTAATGTATTCCAGGGCTGTGTCTCTCCGCAATTGGGAGCAGCTGGTCCTACATATTTTTGTCTTTTTGCTTCCTACTGGTCGGATATGTTAAAAGTGCGTCGCCGAACTGGAAAACAGCCTGGATATTGGCCTATACCGAATAAACTGTAAAAAAGTACAAGATGTTCTTTCTCATGTTATTGGCTCGTCTATAATCTGCTGTATTTGCACAGAGATTATTAGAGGTATGGAGCCACAGAGAGGCAAATATGGTACGAGTTTGCTCTGTGGTATTTTTCAAGTATGGTTAACCAAAAGGAAAGATTTGAGCATTTCCTAAAGCCTTAAGTTAAATTCAGACTTTATTCTAGTGTCATCAGCATTTGTTTTGTCGGATTGATTATTATACACATACCGTAAAACAAATAGTTTCATGTTGTCTCTCGTGTTAAAACAAAGCAGCTCCTTGTGCAGAAAATGAAAATAATTTGCGTCCATGTGTCTGTGTGATTTCTCCCTCTGTTTCCAGGGGATGACTTTTCCATCATACAGCAGGAAATCTTCATGGTGAAGGAATGCATGCACCACAATATTGTGGCCTACTTTGTGAGCTACCTCTGGTAAGAGCCAACTCTCCTCCTGTACACTCCTGCTTTGTCATTTTACTCTGTTTGTTTTCTCCCCTCTCTCTCTCTCTCTCTCTCTCTCTGTCGGCAAGTTCTCGGTATAACAGTTGTGGAATTCATAGGTAACTGTCAGAAGGATTTCACAAGCCGTTGCCCGAAACTCACATGATGTATTTAATTACTTAGTCACGCCGGCGTGTGAAAGTATGACTCAGACTCTTCAACTGGGCTGACCGGTGCTGACGAGGCCGTTCAGCGCCAGGACGCCGCTCTTATGTTTTAATGGAGCCGGTGTTTTGTGGCCGGCATCTTAGAGGAAGCCGGTCCGATCCTCCCACAACTGCCTCAGACTTCCAACAGGTTTAACTGGATCAGGAGCCTCTGAACTCTTTTATACGGCTGTCTTATCACAGCGGGCATGTCTTGAAGAGTCTCGCCACACAGGTTCCAGTAAATCCTTAATGAGCACCCCATCATGCATTAATTAGAATAAAATCACATTAACTGTATTAATATAATTGGAGAAAGGTTTTCTTTTCTTCACACGCAGTTAAAATACCAGCAGTAGCCCTGTTGTGTTTTGAAACCTTTAACCAGTTAGCAGTACCTAGTGATTAATGTTTGATCAGTTCCTCTTATTCTTCATGTTCTGTCAGAAAGATTACATCATGTTGTTTTGTTCTTCTTAGCCCTGTGATACATTCACACCCAGCTATAAAAACAAACAACAAACCACAGCTTAAAAGACAAAGCTCTTGACACCCATGTAGCCATTTTGGTGGCATGGTTTGGGTCCACTTACGTCTTTAAGTGACAGACACACGGCGACGTGGCTACAAGATATCATCAAATGTGGGTGGAAACAAACTTCAGCTTTAAGGTGATGACCAATGGGAGCGATTGATATTATTTATTGATAGATTGTGCAAATGTAGAGCTCCCCAAACACAGCTTGGAGCACCTGGCGGCCCACGAAGAAGCTGTGACACTGATCACAGTATTTTTTATTCAAACAGATAGCCGTGACCTTAAAAAGAGCTAGCCGTTTCCACGGACTACCAATATTTTTTGCGGTATGCTTATTTCACGTGTAAACATACAAGTTAGGAAAATAAATAAGAGGGTTACCTAGGCAACCAGAGGCTGAAACATCCACTATCTTTATGCTGTGATGAAACCTTTACTCCCCTGATGGGAGCGGCCTCTTATAGCAGAAATAATGGAAGCCGTTTTTAGTGCATGAGGAGTAACTGAATGGTAAAAGTACGCGTGGACATAAACTGAATCACAGGCTGTGATACTTACAGTCGACAATCTAATTCATCACCTGTGGGGGTTTGTGTGGAGCAACGTGTTGCAGTTTGCTCTCCACCACCACCACCATCGTCATAAAAACACACACATACAATAGCAGAATGGCGTTCTCTTCCTCCATTAGACCTCATCTGTAGAGTCAGTGCCAATATGCATAAGCCTGTAGTGACAGGATGTGGTGGCCCAACACCCCTCTCACTAAGAGTTGGTTTTTCCTTTAATCATTCACACGTTTCTGTGTACGTTTAGTTGTTTTTAAGCATGTTTGCTGATTTGTGCAGGTCTATAATAACACAAATTGTTAATTTACACATTTGCTTTTTTCAGTCGGGAGAAACTTTGGATATGCATGGAGTACTGTGGTGGAGGATCTCTGCAGGACATCTATCACGGTGAGCTTTTCTCTTACTCATACCTATTTGTCTGTACTTTATATTGCTTTGTGTGATGCATCTCTGCCATCCTCACCATGCAAACGTCTAATGAGATTGTATTGTTGCAGTGACTGGACCTTTATCAGAGCTTCAGATAGCGTATGTCAGCAGAGAGACCTTGCAGGTAATTTGAGGTTTAGGCCGTGTGTTAAATAAATATCAAATAGTCTGTGGTTTCACAGCTACTTGTTACAGATTGCTTTCATTTCCTTTACAGGGGTTGGGTTATCTGCACAGCAAGGGCAAGATGCACCGAGACATCAAGGTATCATCTCATTTTATTTCATTTGTTTTCTAAAGATTTTTTTTTCCACGTCATACTAAATCTGCTGTACCACACAGCTATTTTTATTCCAAGACAAACACAGATTAAAAGCAAAATCTTTGAGCAGCAGCTTTGCAAATTAATAAGAGGAAGGAAGGGGTGAAAAAAAAAGAAAAAAAGCAGACGTTTGACTCTGGCGAAAGGAAGCAGCAGTAGCGCAGCTTCAGACTATTAATGTCGTTGTAAATGCGTCTTTTGGCCTCCAAGCCGTCCAGGGGTCAGGCTTGTCTCTGACGCAGCATCACAGCAGATGTGTGAACTGAAGCCACAGGAAAAGCACAGGCGAGGATGTGCTCACTTGAAAGCATGTGACCACTGGCTCCTCTCTGCAGGTTTTGAGGTTGAGCCGAAGTTGATGGTGTGCGATGCATGCGCAGAAAAAGTGTGGTGCCTCGCTCTCACGTGTTATCGTAAAGGTCAGGGCTGGACGTATTATCTTTTCTCAGCTCTACGCAGCAAGCACTTCCTGTTTCCTCTACTCTCACCCCAGGATGCCTCCAGAGAGACTGTCACTCACAGCCAACAGAAACACCGTCAGTGGAACTGTCAAAAAAAAAAAAAACTATTGGTCCAGTTTTATTTGATGTTAGATCAGTAACAGATCAGGAGTTAATGCATCAGTCTGATGAGGTGAAAGAAATGGTGGCAAAAACATAAATGCCACATGAATAAGAAGAGCAAAACATCAGCTCAGCCTCTTGACACTAAAACATTATTCTCTTATTATCTAATAAAATAAATGTGTTTTTGTTTAACAGGGTGCCAACATACTTCTCACAGACAACGGAGATGTGAAGCTAGGTAAGCTGCCGTTGAGCATCTTAATTGCTCAACAGCAAAAAACAAACGCTGGAGGCCTTGAACTCCTCGGTAGCTTTCAGTCTTATGTTCATTACATAACCTGAAAAGCCCTGTCACTCCTTGTTACAGCTGACTTTGGAGTTGCGGCCAAAATAACAGCCACCATTGCCAAACGAAAGTCCTTCATTGGAACACCTTATTGGTGAGTGTGTCACCCTTACAAAACAAGCCTTTGTGGCCTTTTATAGGGTTTGTTAATCTAATTCAAAGGAACTGTGATGAAAGACTTTCAGTCACATTTTAGAATATTTTCCAGCTGCTGACGTTGCGTGGGTGTTTTTAGACGGATGCTTCACATGAACTCTGCATGTTCAAATTCCCACAGTAGTGTCCTAGAGCAAGAAGCTAAACCCTCAGACACTGACCTGTCTTCTGTCACTGAGCTAACCCCTTATTCACTATTTATCTACTGCAGTGGATTATCACAGTCTTAAGATCCCTTTGCATCCAAAGTTCCTAGAACTTTTAGCACCAGGATCATTTTTCAAGGAATCAGAGATTTCTTTAGATTGTTGCGATGCAACTATGCAGCTACCTGCCCCAGGTCAGTCTGAGGTTCAAGCCATGCTGCTGTTTATTGTTATTTACTGCTTTGCAAATAGCAAAATAGATTTAAAACACTGAAAGTAAGCTAATCAACCAATCAGGAATCTTCAGTAGTACAATCCTCAGTCCCAAGTTTCCTGTACTTTTAAAAGGTTTCACTCAAAAGCTGAACGATTTCCACCTGAGGGACCTTACTCCTGTGGTTGAAACATGCCTTCAAAGCCTCTCTGAGGTGGAAATGCAGCTCCAGTATTTATTTTGTTTGTAATTTCAACAAAGCCGACCGCCTTTCGTCCCGACTGTTGTGCAGCCAGTGATTCCTTGTCCTGACTTTGTTTAGGATGGCTCCAGAAGTAGCGGCAGTGGAGAAGAACGGTGGCTACAACCAGCTGTGTGACATCTGGGCCGTTGGCATCACGTCCATAGAGCTGGCCGAGCTGCAGCCTCCGATGTTTGACCTGCATCCAATGAGGTGCGATTTATGTCACCACCCGGAAAAAAGATCACTCAGAGCTTCTTCCTCACACGATTCTTAGGCTGCTTCAGCACATTCATTTATTTTGATTACCTGAATGGTCATCCTGTTTTAAGCAAATTATATTTATTTTTATTCCTCGGTTTCATTTCTTTTTCTTCTTCAGGGCCTTGTTCTTGATGTCAAAGAGTAGCTTCCAGCCTCCCAAGCTAAAAGACAAAAACAAATGGTGAGTGTCTCCGAATAATCAGTCTGCTGTTGTGGGGTTACGATATGAAACTGTATACTTTGCTGTTACCTGATAGCAGGAATAATCACTGTATTAAAACAAAACAATCTCCTCCCACAGGTCTGCTGCCTTCCATAACTTTGTCAAAGTGTCTCTGACAAAGAACCCAAAGAAGCGGCCAACTGCAGAGAAACTTCTATCGGTAATAAATCTCACTCTTATCGGCGTTGTGCAGTAAATGTCTCTAATGTGAGACTGAAAAGTTTATGCTCCGCAGCTGCTATTTATTTCTTTATTTTGAATATTTCATACTAAAAAAAAATGTTTGCCGAGTCTCAGTCATGGCAGCGCCTCAGTTGGTCTGATGAGCTTCTGTGTGGTTTGGCTCCGTTTCTAGCTGTTTGACATTCGGTTCAGATTCTGGCCTTGAACTGTTCAGTGTTCAATAGTTACATATTAATTAACGCTCTATAATTACGTCTCATTCAGAGGGCTTGATTAGCTAGCCAATGTCAGTTTGCACCTGCCTTTTAATTCCTACGTCTCGCTCATACTATAAACACAGTTGTCTTACTCTTTTATTATTATTTACACAGCGCCCTGCCCAGTAGTTTTCATAACCCTGTCAATAAAACTGGTGCTGCTTCTAGTTTCACGGCTCTTGTTTGTCACACGAGGGATGTCGAAACCGAAAAATCTCTATTTATGACTGCACTAGTGACCTTTAATGTTGTGTTGTTTCTTGCAGCACGTGTTTGTGGCCCAGACTGGTTTGACGAGGCGGCTCGCCGTCGACCTTCTTGATAAGATGAACAACCCAGACAACCACCAACATTACAGCGAAGTGGACGATGACGACCTCGAGGTGATACCTGAGTGCATCTCACATGCACGAATAATGCAGTTTGAGTGCATGTAATATATAAAAATAAAACATACGCCCCAGTAATTGATGTTTTCTGACAATCTTGTTGCAGATAAGAAGTTAAAAACTTAAAGTATTGTGGCGTATTTGCATAGAGTCTTGTAGTAACACAGGGTTTGCAAACATTGACACTCTATCAGCAGTGAATGTAAATATCAGACCAGCTTGGCTCTTCTGCAGCTCGGCAATAAAAGATAATCACTGAGATTGAAGTCTTTCCACCCCTAAAAACGTCCCCCACGTCTTGATTCTGTCCCATTAACATTATTATTCCAACTGGAATCACATCTATGTGGCAGCCAAAGAGGTGGTACCATTGTGCCTTTATCCCTCTGACAGCAGTAGCACTGTCTTGGCCACGATGTGTGAGAAAAAAAAAAAAGAAGGCTATTGACTGCGAGCAATGGAGCTTGTTACAAACACACAGCCTCTGAGATGCATAATAATGTGATGACGCACAAGAAAAGCAGCTCTCGGCTTTCCTTTAACATGAGTTTCAGAATTGGTCTTTACAGATTATTTTGACAGATAATGCCATAGTTTAAGTCACACTGCTAACTCTTCTTCTGCTTTTGTTTTCAGAAGTGCATTTAATCTTAAATCTTTTGTTTCAGCCCCTCTCTGTTGTCAGACATACCATCAAACAAACGACCCCCAACAAGCACGCCAGAGCTGAGAGGACGCGCTCCGAGATAGACTGTAAGTGAACAAAAAAAAAATAAAAAATCCCAGCCTCCCCCTCCCGCTTTGCATCTGTCCCGTCATTGGTCGGTGCGTCAGTCAGCCTGCCTGCCTGCTTAGGTCGATAGAGAGGTCCCGTAGCTCGTCTGAGGATCACCCCACTAATCCTGCAGCAATGACTGGCACTTTTCCAGACCACAGCATGTGGTAATGTGTGTAAAAATAGCCCCGAGGTTCACGGAAGAAAAAGTCGATCTAGTAGAGTCCATGTTGCTTCTGTGTAGCACGTGTTCTAGCTAAAAGATGTGAAGTAGTTTGTCTGAAAGGCTCAGAGGTTTTTGATCGTTGCTGATTGTTTGTCTAACTTGATGTTGTATAACGCTTCAGGGAAGTTGTTGTGTTTTTGTGTTGTTGCCGGAAGTGAAGGTGAAAGCTGTGACGCGTGTGTCGTGTCAGGAAGCCTCAGATCTGTGTCTGTCGTATCCATTTGTCGTGGTGCATACTTGTCTTTCATTGTGTTTTGTGCTTGTCTGCGCTGCGATCGTTTGCGCCAGACTCATGTCTGGTTTGGTTTTCATGTGAATTTCTCACTATTATCTGACCTCCTTCCCTCCAACATGAAGCGAGCAATGGAACAAACCACGGAGGGCCGCTCTCAAGTCCTAGCTTCACTGAGGGACACAGGGGGGACGCAGGTTAGTGACAGTGTAGTGAGACGGTGTGTGTTTGTCCAATTCCCCCGCTTGCTTCTAAGACTCCCTGAGAAGTAGGATAATGCTGTAGCATAACAGAACATTGGGTTTGAGTCTTAACACTGTTAAGGTGAGTTCCTCTGCATGGAGTTGGCTGCAAAGGTTGAATAGTTTGAGTGGTGTGTCATCTTTGTTTCGTGTCAGACTTACGACAAGAAAATAGATGATTACTTATCTGAACAAGGAAGTTTAGTTCCTCTCTCACCTGATGCCTAAAATGTTTTCCCCTGTATGTCTGTTTCATAACCTCCTCCTGTTATCTGTGTTTACAAAAAAACTGCAGCACACCTGAGAAAAACACTCTGTGGTTCAAATTCTTGAAAACAAGGTTTCTTTGTTAATGAGAAGCTGATTATGTGGGCGTATTTATTGGCAGGTCGGTGGATTTCTTTCACCTTCACAATTACAGCGGGATCACATCCTGTTTATTCTGGACTTTAAACCCGTCTCTCCCCTTGGATCAACAGTTTGACAGAATGTGACCTCAAACCTAAACTAAGAAGAATCTGCGGCACGATTTATTTGTAATTCTTTTCTCTCGCCGATATTTCCCCAAAGCGAATGGATCTGCTCAGTGTCAAGTGCAATCTGTGTTTGTCTTTAGCGACCAACTCATCTTCAGCCTCCAGACAAAACGTTCGCGCACCGGCGTCATAAATCAGCCAGGAACTTCTGTGTTGTTTTGGCAGCTACGCCATAATGGAAACGGTTCATCTGCATTTGATTCATTCTTACAAGTGATTGTATGTCATGGACAGAGTCTTGAGGCCCCTGCTTCCTCCAAGGCTTTGTGTGTCTTTAAGTGTTGGGCACTGATGCCCTCTAGTGTTGAAGGTGCGTTCAAGAACAAAAAAAACAACAACAACACAATGTTTTTCGTTTACAGTCGACAAGCTGCAGTTTGGACCCCCGCTCCAGAAGGAAACTGAGGCTCATGCTGAAATGGTGATTGGCATGTTTAACCTCCACTTATACCTACGTTTATGTTTCTAATTAGTCAGTTTTACCCAAAAAACTATTTCTACAAATGAAACAATAAAAAAACTCAGATATGTAAAAGTCCTATTTTTGTGTCTGCGTGCCTTTCCACAGGATGTGAGCAAAGATAATGACTTCCCTTCCCCATGGAGTCCCTTCGCAGAGGGCGGAATAACAGCCAGGTAATCCATGGAAACCGTTGTCATGGGAACTGCTCCTATTTACTCCCCACACTCTCTCCCTCTCTCTCTCTGGCTCGAATTAGATAAATGTCCCTCATCTGAGTTTGTTTATAATGAAAAGACGGCAGGTAGTCAGTCGCGCTCTGCGCTTTGATGTCAGTTCTCTAGATTTATGGGAATTTATCTTCACCGTCTCTCGCGTTAACCTGCATTAACTCGCCGCACCTAACCTGAACGTGCGCTCAAGCTCCCACTCCCACGTGTTTGCAATGTCACTTTACTCCTTCTCACTTTTCCATGTGCTTTGACTGTTGCTTTATTTTTTTGTTTTATTTCCCTTTCACTTCTTGCTGTCCTCTTTTGGCTGCCTCTCTCTCCCTCTCTTGCACTCTCATCTTGTCCCTCGAAGGAGTCTTCTCAAAAGCGTTGAGGATGAATTGTTCCAACGGTAACACTAACAATGTTTGCTCTAGTAACCTACGCCATCCAACCCAACCCACCCCTCGCTCTGCTACGATGTTCACAAATCACCCTCCCCGATCAACCCCCCTCCATTCACCATGTGTGGTGTTGATAATATCTGTTTGTCCAGACTATTGTGCAAACTCTTTTTAGAACCTGCTAGTCACTGAGAGTAGTAATACTTCGATAAAATCCTAATCCAAAGAATTTAGTAGAAGTTGCTTTAATTCTAGTTTGATTGATTACAGAGCAACGAGAGGAGTAGTTTTCAGATCATATCTTTGATCCTGTGCAGACTAGCATCAGTATAAATGTGATTGTGTCATTTATAGAAGGCATACGCCACCTCTTCTCCAGAGATTTTTACTCTCGTTATACCACGGAGGGATTTCATCCAAACATTTGTCTCATTAGCACCCCTCCTGAGCCCCGATGACTCTTACTTTCCGCTCTGATTGCTGTGTTTGTGTCATGCAGGGGGCACGTCGCTCATCTGGAAGACGCTTTCGAGGAACCAGAGCTGTGAGTCATGTCAATGAATTTAAATATAACCTTAAAATATGTCGCCAGTCGTTGAAGAAGTTTAACTTTTGCCTGTTTCAGGTCGACCCTCAAGCCAGTTGTTCCTCCTCCTCTGCCCCCAAAGGTAAAAAAATCATTAAATTCAAGAGGATTACTTGCTATTTTTATCCTGTTTTACATTGTTTTCATACTTTCCCTTTCAGCCACGATTAAACAGCTCATCGGAGGAAATTGGTCTGAATGATGAGAGGTCTCTGACGGTCCGGAGGCTCCCTAACTCGGAGAATGGACCGAGCCAGGCGTCTCGCAGACAGAGCACACCCGAGCAGGGCAACAAGGCGGAGAACTCCTCTCCAGATTTCCTCTCAGTCAGCGTCAGCAGCCCCGGCCTTTTGTCTCACGCCTCTGATCCTGGTGAGTCTCAGCATTCCTCTTCTAACTCTTTACGTCTTTAGATACGAGTTAACCTTCACTGACCCACACCTAAATGAGCATTTATTTTATTATTGCAAGCTCTCAGTAAATCTGAATGCAAAGGTAAGAGAGCCTGATGTCACCATGTGTTCTGGTTTGACAGTATTCATGACTGACGTGTAATTTTACCCGTCTGTTTTTCTTTTTTATGACAGATAACGATTCAGACGGCAGCGTGAATGGAGGAAGTCCGAAGCCACCACCCAACCGGCAGCACCGCAAAGAGAAAAAGGAATTCCCTGTAAGTTTAAAGATATTTCACACACGATAGTCACGATGCTGATCTTTAGCTTTATCAGGTTTCAGGACAAAAATGTTGCACGGGCTCTATATTTGATATGCGCAGTGTATCTCACTGACCTTCCACTGGAACCTCAAATATGCTGTTTTCCTCTTTGAGAGGGGGATTTGGCCTCCACGCACGCGGAACATTTAGTGGACTCTGCCAGGACACACACAAAACCCAGCCACAGAACTGTTTGTTGTTCGGCTCATTGTTGAGGCTGCAGCTAAATCAGGCAGCTACATTTAAAATGATTGTTGTTGCTTTGTCTGACTCTTCTGCATCTACGCTATTTTATGGTTTCCCCTGCTCCTCCTCAGAAACCAGCCATCAACGGTCTGCCACCCACTCCTAAAGTCCTGGTGAGTGAATATCTTCATTGTCCCTCGCAGTTTCCGCTCTTCCCTTCTGCCCTGGTTTCACGGACACTGTTATTAAACTCTTGTCTGAGCCACTGCTCTACATTCTGTAGATATTTGGGGTCCGCAGGGCTTTCTGCTTTGTGGTTCCAGCTCAGCTCCAGCTCGTTAAACCCTGGCTGATGCTTTAGCGCTTCTCCGAGCCAGATGCTGACTGTTTCTGAGCCGCACTGCCTTTTATTGCAGATGGGAGCCTGTTTCTCCAAAGTGTTTGATGGCTGCCCGTTGAAGATCAACTGTGCCACATCATGGATTCATCCAGACACTAAAGGTACATGTAGAGGAAGTAGGAACCATTCACAAATGATCAGAAATCATGTTTGAGCGGAAAGCTTCATTTTATTTTCCTCCTTTTAGATCAGTACCTTATCTTTGGGACGGAGGATGGCATCTATACGCTGAATCTTAATGAGCTGCATGAAGCCACAATGGAGCAGGTAACACAAGCTACTAAAACAATCATCATAAAGAGTATTTATTTATTAAATTACAGTAAAATTAAAATAATATATTTTTTAGTAAGCTGCGTATTTAATTGTAGTTCTTCTTTTTTTTCCAACTTCCCCTTAAGACCTGTTATCTGTACAAACAGAAACATCACAAATGTTAGAAATGCAGTTCATTGAATGGCCACTAGAGGCAGGCTCCATAAACCTCTCTGTGTTTAAAGCGTGTTTAAAACATATTTAGAGCCTGGTACATAAAACAAACCTGACTCTAGAGCTGGTTTCTCCTTTTATGACTTTATATTATCATTATATAACTCACCTGTTTGGATTATATAATTACATCAAGGCTTAAAGTTATGCATATGTCCACATGAACACAAGTACAGACATGAAGCCATAGAACTACACACAAGCTCCTAACAGTTTCTTTTCTCTGGTAGAGTTAAACAGCCACAGGCAGCTTGTGTTAATGTTAGTCAATGAGTTTGTTATTTAAATGTTTTACGACAAAACAGTGAAGGCTTTGTGCATGATATTTTCATGTAGATGAAGACGAGCTTTGTTTTTGTAAATCCTGGTAGAAGAGATCTGACTATAGTCTGCTGTAATTTAACCCGGGCCAAGAAGCTACCATATTTGTTCATGTTTTATATCATGGGAAGTGAAAGGGTTTTGGCGGTAAAGAGTGTGTTTGGCAGCTGCTGGAGCGATGCAGTGAAAAGCTTGAACCTGAACACTTTGAGATTGTTGGCATGTTCTGGTAGGGAGGACGTTTGGCAGGTCTGCTTGTACTTTACCTACTTAAAGTTGCTACGGTCTGATTGGATGAATCAAGGGAGGATTTCAACAAACGTTCTTTTGTCACTCCTTCTTTGAACTAATATTCAACTATATTGTCTCTTTTTTTGTTTTCTTTCCCTTTAGCTTTTCCCGAGGAAGTGTACATGGCTGTACGTTATCAACAACAACCTGATGTCTCTGTCGGGTGAGTGATGGACTCATCACGGCCTCCTGCTTCACCGGGCCGCTGTCATAACCTGCCGCTTCTTTGTCCTGTGTTATCTGGCCGTCCCTGAAGGCAACACACTCCGCATCTTCAGCCCTGAAATAAATGTTTTTCTGTTGTTTGCCACCAGAGAGCCTCTGTAGAAGCTGTGACCTTATAGCACAGTGACTCCTGAGTGACAAATGTTATCGTTCTACGTCACAGTGTGTGTAATAGCCGCCAAAAGCGTGGTGTTTTATATCTAAAATTAGAAACACGGTTAGAAAACTCACTTTGAAACCAAACTACCTTCACTTGGCTGTCCTAGGAGTCTGTCCTTTTTTCTCGGTTTAAATGTTGAGGATGGGATTACAAAGTGAGAGGTCCACTTTCGGTTTTACCTTCAGCAGGTTGCCCCTTGGTATACTTAACCTCTGTTCTCTTCTTCTCTTCCCTTGGACACTGTCCATCCTCCTCTCGCCTGGCTTGATTTGATATACTACTAACTGGCTTCATCAGAAGGTAATCATGCTTCACATCATCATCATCATCATCACACTTCTGTTTTTACCCCTGTTCACATCTAACCTTTCTACACTTGAAAACTCCTTCATGGGAATCAGGATAGTTTGGATAGTATTTTATTTGTCTGAGACATTTTAAATATTGATTTTGCTCATGAGGTTGACGATTTAACCGTCTGTGTTCCGCTGCAGGGAAAACCTTCCAGCTGTATTCCCACAATCTCATTGGACAGTTTGAGCAGCTGAAGAAACCCGGCCTGGCTGCTCAGTTCCAGACTCACCGCTTCCCAGATAAAATTTTGCCCAGGTGAGATCGGTTGCTCTGAGTCTTGCATAAAACAAGACTGATAAATTCAAGCGTCTGCATCTTAAGTGTGGTCATGCCGTGCAGTCTTCTTGTTATATTTCTCCATTCCCTGCTCTTGTGACAAATCTCTGTTGTGGCAAAGAAAAAGGAGAAGCACCGGCGCTAACTTCCCTGATTGCAGACGCACTTTTAAGACTGTGGTCACAGCGTCGTCACTTTTTCTTTCTCAGGAGGTTTGCCTTGACGACTAAGATCCCCGACACTAAGGGCTGTCACAAGTGCTGCATCGGTGAGTGTCATTTCCTTCCAGACAACTTTCCCAACATCTCCGAATTAGACACGCCCTCCTTTAACTTGCAACAGCATTTGTTTTTCTCTGTAAGCCCTTATGGCGCTCTATAGTTTCCCACTATTTTTTAACTGTACACCCACTTAAAGGGGAAATACTGTTTTTTTTTTTACAACCTGGACCTGATTTCTAGCATAAAATACCACGCACGCACCCGCAACCGTCGGCTTGTTCACCTGTAATTTCACTACAAAATCGGAAAAATATTCAGCCATGTTGCAAAAAACTAGCAGTAGGAAATTACAGGTGAACAAGCCGACCGTAGTGGGTGTCAGAAGACATCATCCAGGGACTGTAGGTCAATCTACAAACCCCGGATGATGATGATGCATAACTCTGGACTCAACGGGGAACAGCACTAGCGCATGATAACGAAATGAACGAGTTTGCGTGGCAGATAATGCGTTCAGAGGCTGGGTTTCGATGCCCTGACCACTCCCGTTATATGGAAAACAGTAGTTCCCCTTTAACATTTGTTTAAAATAAGAGAGAGAGAGACAGCTGTGACAACTGGGTTTTCATTTTGAAGTGTAGTAGCTTGTAGTATTATTGAATTGCACTGTATGTGACGTTTGTTTCTATTATTTTGACAACCCCATTTTAGTCAGTGGGCTAGACTAAATTACAGAAACGCTTAAATATCACCACAAACTATAGGGTATTTACGCTACAGCACTAGTACTCGAACAGAGATAGTTCAGGGACAGTTTTTATCAACAAGCTACATCAGGCTACTGGACAGTTAAACTGCCACACACATGCACAGTTCCACTTTATTCTGTTTCTCTACCTTATGTTTTATCATGCATTATTACAGAGTATTGACTATCTGCAAACTACATATTACCACCTCTTGTACATGTGTTTAGTGCAGGACTAGTGTGCCTAATGAACTGGCCAGTGAGTGTGTTTCTGGTCTATTCACAGTGAGGAACCCCTATACAGGACACAAGTACCTGTGTGGAGCTCTTCAGTCTGGGATTGTGCTGTTGCAGTGGTATGAACCAATGCAGAGGTTTATGCTCATTAAGGTCAGTTGGTTATTTTCCTCTTTAAATCACTTGTTTTTCTAGAAATTGAAGCATCATTAAATGTAAGAAACAACTGATTCTAACATTTACTTTGTTTCTGTTTTCCCGGTGCAGCACTTTGACTTCCCTCTTCCCAGCCCGCTCAAGGTGTTTGAGATGCTGGTGGTGCCGGAGCAGGAGTACCCTCTGGTGTGTGTGGCCATCAGTCAGGGCACAGAGCCGGGCCAGGTGGTGCGCTTTGAGACCATCAACCTCAACTCCTGCTCCTCCTGGTTCACAGAGATGGGGACGAGTAAGCATTAATCACACATTAAATGGGAAATTGGGAAAAGTGGGAAAAATACAAGAGGCAACTAGAAGGAACAGAAGACGAGCAAATTAATTTATATATGATTAAGTTACATCTTTCTGTCCTGCAGGTAATCAACAGGTGGATGCAATTCATGTCACTCAGCTGGAGAGAGACACGGTGTTGGTGTGTTTGGACCGTGAGTACATTCTCAGCCTGTCAGATAATTTCACACCAGTTTTCTTCAAGATCAGACGTAAATATCACTCCTCTTTTATTTCTTTTTCTCCACAGAGAATTTAAAGATCGTTAATCTCCAGGGCAGACTGAAGTCCAACAAGAAGCTGGCGTCCGAGCTCAGCTTTGATTTCTGCATCGGGTCTGTTGGTAAGCTTTCGCACAGGTCCCTCCTTTTCTCTGCACAAGATATTTGATATTTAACAATCCTACTATACAGCCATCTGTGATATCTTAAGTCCTTTTTTTAATCTTGGATCAAATTGCATAGTGCTTACACGTATTTTAATTTCCGTGTGCACTAATACACACTTACCTCTGTGTTGTGACAGTGTGTCTTCAAGACAGCGTCCTGGCCTTCTGGAAACATGGCATGCAAGGAAAGAGCTTCAAGTCTAATGAGGTAAAACATAACCACTGAAGATTTATGAGTCTTGATCCTACAATGATTTTTGATGCTTAAAAACACTTCGTCAGCATCCGTTTTCGTGTGTCCTGAGTAACGGTTTGAGTAGAAACTGTAAATGCAGCATGTTTCACCTCCCTCAATCCTGGATTGTTTGCTCTACATGTGAACAACCACTCGGTGTCATCTCCACAAAGACCCTAAGTCCTGGCCTTATATATGTGTGGCTACATGCTGTAGGTGATCCCAGGGGATTATCGTCAGGTGAAGCCAAACAAAGTGTCTTTGTGTCAGGCTGAGGTAATGAATTTGTCCACATTTCACGGAGGGATTCCATGCACCTGATCACGAGTCGCGCTCAGCGGCACAATGAAAGTTCAGGAGATCGCGGGGAGGTGAAGCGTTGTGTTTTTATGAAAAGTGATACGGCGATAGAGGCCGGCCTTTTCAAAGCCTGGCCGCGTCAGACGTGGTCCTGCAGCACGCGGATGAAACCAGCCTGGCCTGACAGTTCTCACCATAGCAAGGATTTTAGAAATGTCAGCGGCCATGTAAAATTCATGCTCGATCATAAACGAAAGCCGTCACACAACAGGGAGCAGCACTAAATAATTCAGCCTTTGTCTCGTTATGATTCCTCTGAAAAGCGGAGGCATTCATGGGGGGCAGGCCTGTTGATCCGTGCTCGACTCGGTGGGTGCTCCGCCGAACACCCGAGACCGTGTTCTCGATTAGGCTTAAACAGATCAGGTCTCCCCCAAGGCCAAGGACTTACACCTAGCAGGTGTCACCCACCCACTGTCTCACATCTGTCAACAAGTTTTCATGACATGTCAACACGTGAGTGTTTAGATGGGGCCCCCGTCGCTTACACCAGAAAGTGTCAGGCTACATCTCCAGACTAGAACGGGTCGTGTGGACGTCCAGGTACACAGCGACACAAAGTCCGTAGAGACGGGGCTTGTTAAAGACGCGTTTATGATCCTAATGTAAACAGTTACCCCAGCGGCAGAATTAAAACACAGACGACAAGCTGGCTGACGCAGACGTTGATCGGTGGGTCTTTAAACGCACCGGCTGTCACTAAACAACGCGTGAATCCATGTTAGTGATTAGTAGATTAGTGTCTTTTCATATTGACCGACACTGCTGCAAAATAAAGCTGCCCTGCATCTCACCTCCATGTGGCACAGTCGTCTTGTTTAAATTTAAAGTCAGTGACGACACAGCGTCTGAAGATGTGCATGCATGCTGTGGAGTTCAACCACAGAACCAGTTGTCATGTTAACGCTCTCGTCGTCTTTCATTTCCAGGTGACCCAGGAGATTTCTGATCCGAGCAGAGTCTTCCGCCTCCTCGGATCCGACAGGTTGGCACAGAAATATTTACCCTTCAGCTACGTCAGTGCACGCGAGCGATCAAGGCAGTGAGTGTAGGAGCACAGAAATCTCAAAGGAAAGGGCAGCAGGCAAACTGTGTGTCTCTGTGTTTCTCTGATACCTGGAGACAACCAAACAACCTCCTCCTGAGTTTTCCACACACAGCTCTCATCTCTCGCTGTGCCGATTCTCCACCTGCAATCACGTTTTCCGCTCGTCTGTCCGATGACGTCCCTGAATGCACCACAGGCATCCTTAAATACCCCGTCACTGTGTTTGCTCCGTGCCTCATACGTTTCCTAAGTAGGTCAGGTAGCAGGGATTTCTGACGTGGTGCATTTATGAATTCATTCAAATACAACTGAGATATAGGAGTTTTGTCAATTAAATGATAAAAAATTGTGAAAAATTACAGAAATTATGAACTATTCCTGAAAAAACATAACAAATTAGCAAATCTTTATACTGGAAATGCTGGAACAAGGGATCTTACCTAACTTATTAATGAATCAACAAGTCAATGAGTCCTCTTTTTACCTCCCAATAATTGTTGTCTAATCAACAGATCAGCGTCACATCATAAATCAATCACTTCCGATTACAAACGTGCGGTAACTTCACTCATCACTTCCAGACACGATGACAGCTTCTCTCAGCTGCAGACGAATCAGGATGTGATTTATTTCCCGCACAAACAAACGCAAACAGAGCGTGCTCAGCGAAGGACGGCGTCCCACCTGTGGCGCTCCGTCCATGACGGAGCCGCCCTGCCTGTGGCACCGGAGTAAGGCATCTCCCCGCTGCCCGTCCCCCCGCCCTCCCCTCCCACCCGCATGTTTTATTCACCGCCGCCCGGGCACGGCCAGCCTGGTGTGAGTGTCCCTCCACGCCTCTGTAATTTCATCTGATGGAACGGGACAGTATAGACTTAGCTTCGCCGCTCGCCTGTCACCGCCTCGGGAGACACCTGAAGATTCACCCGTCCCGATGCGAGTGACGCTTAACGTGACATTTGACATGCACAAAATGCAGACTGATACCATCAACATGAGGCTTGTCATTAGTTGTCAGTGCGGTTGAATTATTTCTAAGTTTCCGATCAGTAAGACTTTTTAAACAAGCTGCAAATGCTCTAGAAGCTGGAGGAGATAATTACCTGATGACTTCTAATGATTTCTTTATATTTTGTTTATTTTCTGTTGATATCGATCACGTGTCTATAGCGATATATATATCGTTATCGTTTTATCACCCAGCCCTATTCTAGACACACACTCATTTTCATCCATTTTATAAAGGTGCAATTACAAATGATTAAAAAAAAAAACACATTGTTTACTGGAGAATTTAAAAGCTCTTTGTCACTTTCAAACATCATAAAGAACCAAATCTTTTAATCCGTTAGATGAGAGGATTGACACCACTCAGATTTAGCTTAGCGTAGCTCAAAGACAAGAAGTGTGGGGAAAACCGCTAGCTTCCCTAAAGTTTACGTTTAATCCAGTGATTTTAAAAGAGTTTGCAGAAAACGTGTATTGAGGTTAAAATACTTGAGAAAGACAAACATCGCATGGTGGTCCACTGCTGCGAGCGCGGTCCGACGGGGGTTAAATACAATATTTGGATGTGCTGATTTGGTTTGATGCACGTCACGCTTGTCTAGACGCTGCATGTGGTGGCGGGTTAAAGAATGAAGAGAAGCGATGGGTGGAGGGCTGCGGGAGGAATGTAGGGTTATGGGTTACACATGGTTCTGTCAGAAATTAAAAGAAAAGAGGAAGCGGAGGAATAGATAGAAGTGAAAAAGAAGGAGATTAGCACGAACTCCCGATGGAAGCAGAACTGAGAGGGACAAGGGCTTCCTTACTGATCTTTAGCCAAAGATTTATTTGTTTAATCTGAACAAAGCCTCATAAAAGATTTACTCATTTACTTATTTATATTAAGAATGAATCATGCATAGTTTACTGCATGAATAAAGTCTCTTTTATTGGAAATCTATAGATTGTCTTTAGTTCTGTGACAGACCACAGCCACCTCTGTTTAACCTTTCTTTTTCTGTTCCCGTGTCTCTTTTACAGAGTGGTGGTTTTGGAGAGCCGACCGACCGACAACCCCACGGCCCAGAGCAACCTCTACATCCTAGCAGGTCACGAGAACAGTTACTGATCCTCCCCGCCCCCTTTGAGGGAGCGGACGCGATGCCTCAGTTTTGGGAGAAAACTCTTTTGTTTTTTGAGAGAAGCATCTTAATGGAAACCGTTATTTGGGAGCATGTGTTACCGATCCCAGGATGTGCAGGTCAGTAAAAGAGGAGCCTCTTCCGTCTGGATTCATGAGTAGCCTTACACCGGCGAGACGTTCGCTGCAGCTCCGTTCATCGCAAAACGTCGGGGAGACTGTAAAGGAGCTGGAGGAACATTAAAATCTCAAACGAACTTTGTTACGTAGAATTTTTCTCACCTTCCTGTACTGTGGACTGAGTTACAAACAGCATATCTTGAGGTATTATTGACAAAAAGTGCCATTAAAATATTCACAAGAATTGTGATTGTATTAGAAACCAGTGGGAGATTTATTGTGTTATTGACTGTCACTCATAATCCCCGCCAGTGGCAGACGTTAGGAGGTTTTACGATGTCTTTAGCTAAACTAATCGATCAGTTTAAGCAGGAACCTGTGAGCTGTGGGTTATTTAAAGCAATATTTATTAACCTCATGTTCAGTAACACGGTATGTTGGATTGACAGACGGCGACAGTCTGCTGTGAGAGGATTAACTACCTAGTGAACCGTTCCCGAGCAGCTTTGGGTTATTTTTACCGCGATGTAATATAGTTGCATCTCCAGCTCTTGCTGCGTTTTTTTTAGGATATAATGTACATGTTTTTCCTTTACTCTCCTCTTTTATAGACCTTTTACTTCTCATTATTTGCACCATGTAAGCACTTTTGTACATTTTTTTATTTAAAATGACAAAATGAGGGACGATGCTAGGTTTTATTAACATCTCTGCATTCCCTTCGCAAACTGTTTAATGTATACTGATGTTTTTCTTTTTTTGTAATAAAAAAAAGACTGTCGTTAACATGATGGAGTGAGTGCAATGGTTTATTTTTGTGTCATGGGATCGGGGGGTGATGTAACAGGTGGAGACGAGTCTCTTGTGGGACGAGCATGGAAGACGAGTGAGTATTAGTTTCCAGTAGTTTCCCCGTTTAGTCTGCCTTTCCTCTGACTTGACTAACCTAATTGGTCTCGGTGCGGCGGGACCGATTCTCCTGACTGCAGCTCCTCGTCACAGTCTGGATGATGTGGATAGATGAGGTCAAGAGAAATGGACTTTAACGTGTTAGAAATCAGCTTTGTGACGATGAAAATGTGTCTTTCAGACGTGACGGTCGGTGAACTCTCCTCTGAGGATGAAGCAGTTTGACTTGGGTGAGTGTTTTTTTTCCTGATTCCTTTCTGTTTATTTGCCGTCAGCAGCATCTGTGACGATCTCTCAGGTGTGAAAACCTACAGGAGTCCAGCTTTCTCTTTTTATTGTGGAGGTGGAGTCAGCTGTTGCCATGGGGACCACAGCGGAAAAGGCAGAAATGTGTGAAGCTGCTCGGTGAGAGCGTCAGTGGACGGAACAGGAAGTCAGCTGAGTTGACCTTCAAAATAAAATCTTGTTATTCAGCTATTGACAAGAAATGAAAGGTTTTTATTATTTCTCTTGATATTTATTGTGCATTTCAGGCGTTTTATTTCAGAATAAAACACTTAGCATGATTGCAAGAAGTTAATTTGGGAATCGACCAGCATTTTTTCTCTTTTTAAGTCTTATAAAATAAGTATAGAGGATTAAATTAATTTAAGAGCATTTGTGCTCTCACGATTATAATATTTTTGAAGGTGCGGCGAGATTTTAATACTCCATTTGACTTCAGGGAGTCTAAACTAAACAAAGGTTGTTTATTAAGTTGCTTTAAACATAAGTAATTCTACCTTATTAGTCGTTTTACAACCATGCTGGAAAACTCTTATTTTGCATGACAATTCACTTGATAAAATCTTATGTTGCATAGTTAAACGTAATAATATATGTGATCTAACATTTAATAACGCAAAAAGTGTCCCTTTTATTACTTGTAGTGCATGAAAATATCGAAAAATCCTGCAAGAAATGTGTGTTTTTGTTATTGTTTTATTCTGAAAAGCCCAGCCAGACGTGAGGCTTCACTATATCCGACTTGACGCCTTAAAGCAGGAGCTGGTTGGAGCTGCAGGGACAGTTGAGCTGTGATCGTCCACCTCAGAGGTCGGTGTTTGGAGGACGAAGAAGAAGAAGAAGAAGAAGGTCCTCCTTTCTGACTCTCAGTCTCCGTCTGAGGAACGTTTGTTGTTTTTTACAAAACGGTGAGTTCAAACGTTTAACTTAATAGCAAACAGGTCGTGGTTTCACTGAAACATTTTTCCCAGAAACTTGTTTCATGAGGCAACTTTGCTCAGACTTGTGGTTTTGAGGTGTTTTTCCATCATATGTAAACTCAGATTATCAGAAACAAACATGCAGTATAATCTATTAATTCCCCTTTAAAGCATTTATGTAATATTTTCCAGTCTTGTTGTGCAGCACTTTGATTTTATTCCCCTGTCTTGTTTCCCCTCTGTGTGTTATTTGTTTTCTCTCTGTGTCCCCTCGGGGAAATGTGCTAATATGCTTTGCATTGCAAATGTTTTTGTTACGCAATCTTAAGTGTTGGGAGACAGGTGTAATGTTCCCTGTACGCCATTTAATCTATCTTTTGGAGATTTAAGAGGTTTAAGAGGTTATCTGGACATTTTGATCCACACAGAGCTCAACCTGAGCACACAGGCCTGCTGCTGTTTGTCTTAATATAATATATCAGGTGCATGATATTTTTCTTTCCCATGATTTTCATCTTATTTTGCTGTCAGTGGTAATTAGGTGATGTATCTGACATCCATGTTTTATAAAAGCATGTTTTTTGCAGCAGCAGGTGGTGAAATTAGCCTCCCTGCTGATAGCTCCTCCTGTGTCTTGTTTCTTTTCAGGCTGCAGAGCTCGTCCTGCTTCCCTGAACGCTGCCTGCACAGTTTATTAGTCTTGCCTTCGGACGAGGAGTGCCGGCGTCCTCCCCTTGAGGATGGAGAAGTACGAGAAGATTGGGAAGATCGGAGAGGGCTCGTACGGCGTCGTCTTCAAGTGCAAAAACAGAGACACGGGACAGATCGTCGCCATCAAGAAGTTTGTGGAGACTGAGGACGATCCCATCATCAAAAAGATTGCACTGAGGGAGATCCGAATGCTCAAGGTAACGACACCTGGAACTAGTTATTATCCTCGGTTCGTCGTTAATAAAGTAATTCACTCATATTTACTCATATTTCTGCAAATAATATGACATTTTCTCTTATTAATGAAATAAAAACTCCCAAATTAGTCACATTTAAGTTTATAGAGCAAGAGTTGGAAAAATAAAAGCCGAAAACACAATAAAGGTCAAACATTTGATTATTATCAAGTCATAATCATTGAGGTAGTATCATCCAAAGTATTACAAAGTGCTTATATTATTATTTTTAAGTCCAAATGATGAAACTTGTGACCAAAAAAGTAGAAAATATAAATTAAAACATCAAGTGCATGAATTATTATTTTATTAAATTAATTATTAAACATCACAGATGCTTATTAAGTTAAAACTATAATAGACAATAGTTCACAACATTTTAATTTTGGCTGATAAATAACAAATTCTGTGATTAAAAAGATAAAATGTGAAATAGATCCTCACATTTATCAGATAGTTTGTCACATTTAGGATTCTACAGAAAAAAGTTAGGTCAAATATCAATATAATTAATAAGATATAACAAGGTATATCTTATTAAATCACAATCACGAGAACATTAGTGTAATATTTACCTCAGGTACCTAAAAGTAGCGGGGTAAAATTATAAAATTTTGTCTTAAAAATAGGAATTATCCTTTTTTTTAGTCAAACTAATATGAGCAGTCAAGGATTGACTTATATTAATTAATATAAAATCTTAATAATGTAATTGTACGTCAAAAAGTCTGAATTAAGCTTAAGTTCATGCAGATAATTCTGTGAAATATCAACAAGTAAAGAAGCTTTTAACCATGTCTTAGCATTTAAAAGCTTCTGCTCTTACTTCCTAACTTTTATTCTAGTATGTTCAGGGCATAAATCTTGTTTTCTGTGCCGTCTAATATAAAGCGTTCCTCCGGCCTTTGTGCAGCCAGCTGCAGGGGCGCCGTGCTATTAACCCTGCAGACGGAGGGGAAACACATTTCACATTCAAAACAGCAGCGCTCAGAGACGCTTTAGAGGAGAAGCCCTGCAGCGTCGAGGCTGACTCCCGTTTTCTTTTAATCTCAAAAGTCTTGTGAAATGAGAAGCTACGCAGCTTGTAGAAGCCTCACATCTCTTGTGATGTTCTGGTCCAGGTTTCTGTAGATAAAAGCCAGGACCCGCCTGAGTCTGTTATTTTTAACGTTGCATAATAATCATCACGGATGAACTGGTGCAATTGTGTGTGTTTTAATTAGTCATGCGGTGGGTGGGTGGATGGGTTTAGCATCCCGCTGGACAGCCAGAGCTCGTAAATAGGACAGGTTGTCAGGGGCAACGGCATGTTTATTACCTGGTGTTAACAGTTTGTTGCGTTTGATAAGATGATGCACTCCTCCGGTGCAGTCCCGCCCGCCCCGCCTGCCCCGCCTCGTCTAACGTTTGTGTCCCGACGCAGCAACTGAAGCACGCCAACCTGGTGAACCTGATCGAGGTGTTCAGACGGAAACGGAAGCTGCACCTGGTGTTCGAGTACTGCGACCACACCGTCCTCAACGAGCTGGACCGGCATCCCAGAGGGTGAGTGCGTCTCCACGTGAGACAAAAACGCAGACTTTACTGTCGTATAAATGATAGAAAGTTGTGATTTAAAGTGAGGAAATTATGTTTGTAACTGACAACACACAGTATCAGACACAATATATCACCTTATCAAGTCACAATTATGAGACAAATTATCAGAATTCAACAACAGCACATGCAAAATGTGGCTTAGCGGTAAATTTATCTGATAAAACATGAGAATATTGAGATAGTTTGCAGATATTATGACATATTCCATCCACTATTAGCTTAATAAGTCAAAATAATGAGACGAAAGGTCCAAATTCAGGTAAAATCATCTAATATAATGTGATGATTATGATATGAAATGGAGAAAATAATGAAATATCATAATAAATGAGCTTATCAAGTCAAAATAATGAGATGAAAACATCATACATCGTCAGTATTTGCTCAGCAAGTCAGGAATAACGCATTAAATGGCAAGTTTATGAAGTAAAACATCAAAGTCTGACTTGATTTGATAAAAGAAAAGTCCAAAAAGTCGTCGTATTTAACAAGAAAGTCATAAAACTAATTCAAAGTGAGTAAAGAAAAGAAAAACAAATGTTGAAAAATGATTGTTTTTACTCTGAGCTTCATCTAAATGCCACACACAGCTGTATACGTATAAAAGATGCTTTATTTAATTATTATTAACATAAATACAGTTAAAGAGAAGCTCAGTTCATCTCTAATACATCCTCTGACAGGTTTCTACCTTCTGTTATTTCTACATCTTACATATTGCACAGCGCACACTGAGCTTTGTCCGGGCCCCGTCTCCCAGGAGGCCGACCAGCTCTCCGCGGTATGCTTACAGTGATGCTGTCCCAGAATGCTTTGCTGGCGGGGAGCCACATTTTATAGAAGGGAGTGTTTTGACGGCCTGGTTCCCCCCCCCAGCACCCACCCTCCAGCCGCAGAGGGTTCAAAAGGAGAGAAAACAAAGTGGAGAAAAGAGGCGGGGACTGTTATTAATTGCCGGTCACAAGGCTCAAATTAGCCATTTCCCCAGCAACGGTGATCGACGGCGGCCCCTGAACCAACAAAGGCTCAGTGTTGAACGCGGTGGAAACGGCAGAGTGAAAACACGTCTGAAAAACACAGAGATGACAGAAAACAACACAAGAATAACCAGGACATAAACTTTCCTCCACAACCTTTTCTCATAATTTCATAATTTAAACTCAAAAATAAAAAAGCTTCAAGAATAGTTTGAGGAACACAAGACGTTTAAGGGGTCGACGTCCATATTTGAAGGCTAAGACACCACAGCAGATATAGAGAGATCAGTCATAATGTTATGGCTGATTGGTGTACATGAAAAAGCTAAGCCTGTTTCTCGTTGCAGAGTCCCAGAGCATCTGGTGAAGAGTATAACGTGGCAGACGCTGCAGGCCGTCAACTTCTGTCACAAACAAAACGTAAGTGACTGCTCTTCTTCTTCTTCGTTTTCTTCTTCCTTGTCTTCTTCCTCTTCTTCTTCTACTTCCTAGTCTTTGCTCTTCTGTTTGTCTACCTCTTCTTGTTTGTCTTCCTCTTCTTTTTTGTCTTCTTCGTCTTTTTGTCTGTCTTCTTTGTCTTCCTCTTCTTCTTCGTCTTCTTCTTGTCCGTCTTCTTCTTTGTCTTCCTCTTCTTCTTCGTCTTCTTCTTGTCCGTCTTCTTTGTCTTCCTCTTCTTCTTCGTCTTCTTTGTCTTCTTTCTTCTTCGTCTTCTTCTTCTTCGTCTTCTTATTCTTTGTCTTCTTGTTCGTCTTCCTCTTCTTCTTTGTCTTCTTCTTCTTCTTCCTCCTTCCTCTTCTTCTTTGTCTTCCTATTATTTTTGTCTTCTTTTCCTTTTTCTTCTTTGTCTTCCTCTTCCTCTTCTTCTTCGTCTTCCTATTCTTTTTCTTCTTCGTCTTGTTTTCATACTTCACTCGTCAGAGCTTCCCCTCAGCTTGTTTTTGAATTCCTCTCTGCTCTCCTCCCTCCTCCAGCTCCCACCAAGCCTTCCACTTTATGACTCCCTCTTCTTTTTATTTTTTTCCTTTTAACAAGAATTCCTTCCTCTTGGCTGAGCAGCAGTTAATGTATCACCTAGACACAACAAATGCCACACGGGCCCTCGTTTTTACAGTGAGGCTTTAAACGTCTCCCTGCTTTTACGCCACGCTCTCGACGCGCGGTGACATTTCATTTCCTTCTGTCCCCGCAGTGTATTCACAGAGACGTCAAACCGGAGAACATTCTCATCACTAAACACCAAGTCATCAAACTCTGCGACTTCGGCTTTGCCAGGATTCTCAGTAAGTTTGTTCTCAGGAAGTTTATCGGAGCGGCTGTGAGATCAGTCACGCTGCCACTTAGTGGTCAGAGACCACTTTACATTTAGAGATCTGAATGATGTCCAAATTATCATTTCTAAGCACTCTGTGAGCTCCTAGATGTGCTTTAAAAATAAGAAATAGTGTAATTAAAGTCATATAATTGCTTAATCTGTGAAGGAAATACCAAATAGATCTCAGAGCAGCATTAAAAAAGAATGATTTCCTCAAAAAAGAGTCAAAACTATTGCAGAAGATAAACATATTTCCCAAACCTGGTTCTAAAATAGAAAAGCGTTTGATGTCAGTAGATTATGAGTTTATTAACTAACTGAACCAGCTCAGCTGATCTCTATTTAACTCCCTGCATGTCTCTGTTTTCCATCAGCTGGTCCGTGCGACTACTACACAGACTACGTGGCGACCCGCTGGTACCGGGCCCCCGAGCTGCTGGTGGGAGACACCCAGTACGGGCCGCCGGTGGACGTCTGGGCGATCGGTTGCGTGTTCGCCGAGCTGCTGTCGGGGATTCCTCTGTGGCCCGGGAAGTCCGACATGGACCAGCTGTACCTGATCAGAAAGACTCTCGGTGAGACTCGGACCGCTGCAGAGAAAGCGGGGAACATTAAACGCCCTCCAAATGTTCTGCAAACATAATCCTGGCTTTCTAGCACAAAATAAATATATTTATACTCTGTTATAGTGCAAAATAAAAGCTAAAGACAGCCCCAAATATGTAAATTAGCAAAGAACACTGTCTTTTTGGTCAAAACAAAGCAGAAAGCCTGAAGCATCAGCATCCTGTATCAATGTTTTAATAATAATAATAATTAGTGGTATTGGCCATGTATACTTGTGTATACATGGAATGTGATTTCTGCATTTATCCCATCCGTGAAATTAGTGAACACACAGTGAGGTTAAGCACACACTAACCCGGAGCAGTGAGCTGCCATGCTACAGCGGCGCTCGGGGAGCAGTGAGGGGTTGGGTGCCTTGCTCAAGGGCATCTCAGCCGCTTTCTACTGGTCGGGGGTTCGAACCGGCAACCCTTCAGCCACAAGCCCAAAGCACTAACCAGTAGGCCACGGCTACTGGTTAGTAGTTAGTAGTTGCAGATGCATGAATTAATTTAAGATGTATTTATGAGGATTATTGGGATATTAATGGTGAATGTGATGGATGCTGAAGCGTTTTCATGAATAAAAGCAAGAAACCAAGTTGCCTGATACGTTAAAAAATTAGAAATTATAAAAACATCATGTTTGCACTTAATTAAAGCAAAAATAACCCAAATCTCTTTTTTTTTTCCCCCCTCTTGCAGGAGATCTGATCCCTCGACACCAGCAGGTCTTCAGCAACAACCAGTTCTTCTGTGGAGTTTCCATCCCAGAGCCACAAGAGATGGTGAGACAAACGAGCTACTTCTCAACACTTTAGTTTGTTTGATCGACATTAGCCGTGTTCAGAAACTGCATTTGAATTTTTTTGAATTCTTGCAGGAACCTTTGGAGCAGAAATACCCGAACCTCTCACATCAGGCTCTGAGCCTCATGAAGGTAAAGATGTCGACTTTTAATCCAGTTAAATGTGCATGTCTTCCTTCATTTAAAACCACAGAGGAAAAATGATTTTATCTGTATCCGCTCTCCTCCTGCGTCTGGTGCAGGGTTGTCTGAGGATGGACCCGTCCGACCGGTTGACCTGCGAGCAGCTCCTCCAGCACCCGTACTTCGACAGCCTCAGAGAAAAGAGCGAGAGCACGTCCTCTAGAGAGCAGGACCGCTCCGGAAACAAGAGGACGCGGTTAACTCGGAAGCACGTCCCCCCCGGGGTAAGGACAGAGAGAGACTCTGCAGGCTGACTGGATGTAGCGTAGGTTTGGAGGTATCGAGTCATGCAATGAAGACTCATCTTTAAATCTGCAGGACACTAGAAATGGAAGAAATCACCTGATAAAAATCTAAATAAATTAGTTTTTATATATTTTAAGTAAGTGTAATTAAACTAAACTTAAACCAGCAGATAAAATACGACATAAATTAACATTTCAGGCTGAATAAAATAGAAAAAGTAAGTTTATAGACTTGCTGTAGATTAAACGAGTACGTCCTTTGCGTACTTGCAGCTAAAACATAAACCAGTTTACGTCTATATATGATACAGATGTTGAACTCATACAGAGGTGACGCCTCATACAGCGGCGCTCAGAATTTTCTACATTTACACAGACAAAGGGAATCAATTTAAACAAACGAGCCAATATTACATATCTGTGAGGTGTAAAAGTAAGTCCAGGGTAAGGAATACAGGTTTGTTTCAGTGGTTTTAAAAATGGGGATCGAGGCCCCCTGGGAGGCCGCCAGGGGGGCGTTAGGGGGGCCTCAGACAATTGGAGGGAAGATAAGAAAAAAATTACAAAAGTGAAATAATTGAATTATTTTTAAAAATTACTATAATATAATCTATTTTATGAATCATTATTATAAAACGTAACCAAATTTTTGAAATCATTATCATAAAATATAATTATTAATAATATACCATATCTAAATGTTATTTGCTATGCTCATCTTTCTGATTCCCTGCCAGTCAAGCCTTTATTAACCTGCTTTGCTCCTCAAGCTAGCATGTAGCTAGCATGTAGCTAGCATGTAGTAAAAATACGAGGCAGCTCTTATGCTAAACAAATGTAATAGTTATTGAATAGTGAATGAAAGTAAGAAAAACATTATAAAAGATGATTTACATATTTTGTAGCATTGTCTGTAGGTTTGCTAAGGGGGTCCCTGGCCAGAAGCTGATGCTGTTTGGGAGCCTTGTCATGGAAAAGTTTGGGAACCTTTACGTTAGATAACCTG
The DNA here is from genome assembly GCA_005024645.1 of Planiliza haematocheilus. Lineage (NCBI taxonomy): Eukaryota > Metazoa > Chordata > Actinopteri > Mugiliformes > Mugilidae > Planiliza > Planiliza haematocheilus. Next base: position 2,570,085 of record SRSE01000637.1, read on the forward strand.
CTGAAAACCTTCTCAGTCAGACTAGAAATCAAAGAGTCGTATCATTAAAGTCTCAAATCATTCATCTCTTCACTCTGCAGTATTTACCACAGCTGACGAGCAGCAGCATCTTTCCAGCTCTGGACAATAAGAAATACTTCAACAACCTGCGCAAGTTCAACTATCACCTGCCGAACATCTAACCGCTCCGAGCCCGGTCTGACTTTCTTTCTTTTTTTAAACGATTTCCGAAGAGCTCAGGAAATGGATCAGATCCTGGAAACCCCTCTCTTAAAGACGTTCACCACGAGGTGTCGGGCGTCTCTTGATTTCGTTGTCAGTCTATGCACTATCCCCGACTCGGACGCGTCGGTCCACGTATGTTGCCTTTTTGTTTTGTTTGTGTTTTTTAGACGAGGAGCGACCTGCTGCAGCTCCACTTGTAGTCGCTGAGTAGACTGAAGGTAAAACGACGACGTACTGCCTTGCCTGGTTTGCCAAATGTATTTTTTTATATATATATATTAAACGATGGACTCTGTTAGAGTGACGTTTTTTCCTTAGCGAGATTAATTCTCATTTATTAAGTTATAAAGTAGGACGCAGTAACCTTTAACGAGGCGATATTTATTGATCACAGCTGTAGACGTTCCTTTAACCCACCTTACCCAGCATTTATCAGTAGCTGTAGTGTCATTATCTCTGAAACTTTGGTGCTAAGGATGTTCGGCCATCTGTCTGTCCTCGGATACTTTATGACAAAAATAAAAATAAATAAAAATGCCAAACTGGTCTGAGAAAAGAAAAATAAATAAAAGATGTAAACGACTCAATATTTATTTTCACAAATCACCTTCTCTGTGTTCACACGTATGGAGTAACATTTAATAAACTACAGGATGTCAAGGACGTGCTTCAAACTTTGTCTTTGTTTTTTGGACTGTTTCTTTAAACCTGGAGCAAAACCAGCGTCACACTTATATACAAACGGAAATATGGATAGTTTCTCTGATCTGCCATAACATTATGACAAGTTGCAAGTGAATTAAACTGATTATCGGGGCTCTTTTCAGCGGGTGGGATGTATTAGTGAACATTTTTTCCTCAACGCTGACACACAAACAATGTGACTGGACCAAATTGTGATTGCTAGACCAAAGCTGCAGCTCCTGTGGGGTGATCCTGGTCTGCAGTGGTCAGTGTCTATCAAAAGATCAGTGAAAGCACCTAAAATGGACACATGAGCATCAGAAATGGACCATGGGGACAATGGAAGAAGGTGGCCTGGTGTAGTGACATATGCTGTTGCCATGAAGTCGTGCCAGGACCCAGGTTTCCCCGAAGAACATTAATTATATTCACGTCACCACTTTGGTGGTTTTAATGTTGTGGCTGATCAGTTTATGTTCAGCCTATTACCAAAAGTAGACCTAAGAACTGCTTTGGATGGGGTCAACCCCTAAAACAAGGCTCAAATAAAAAGTCTGTTTCTATATTTTTCTGAAGGCAACACCTGATACAAACGTCACTTTAAATAAACCAAGCTGTGAGATGAAGCGCGCTGGACAGTCGGCGCCCGTCGTGTCCAGTCAGAACTTCTTGAAAATCTTAATATTTTACAATTGGAACAGGAAGTAGCTTCAGTCCAGGTCCAGCACTACGTCCAGACGAGGAAGCGCCGTCTTCAGTCTGTCAACTGTCGTCTCCTTGTCTCTGACGGCTGGGAGGTCGCTGAGAAACAGATACTCCAGATTCCTAAGAGGAAGTAAAACGTAATTAGTGACGGGTTCGTCAATGACTTGCATCAAAACACACTTTTTATTCTTTTATGAGGCCGACCTGAGTTTGTGAAGAGCGATGACGCCTCTGTCGGTCACATTTCCGCAGGACACCACCTCCATCATGTACAAGCTCTTCTGCAGGTTCTCTATTGAGCTCAGCCTCTCCAGACAGACGTCCTCAATGTAGATGCACTTATTGAACTTGATTTCCTCCACATGTTTCAAACCGTCTGGAAAAAGCAAACACGGAATCAGAACATCGGCAAAGAGGGACTTTACACCAAAATAAATAAATAAATGTGCGTGTACTTTGGTTTCAGCTGCCAACAAGGTCAGAGACCGTGTGTATTCGTGCCCGCTCGGTGTAAAACATCCCGGCTACTTGCGTCACTTGGATAATCAGGCTGAGAGAGATACACTTTCACCCTCGCCTTTCCTTTCTTGTTAACACAGGGGAATCGCTTTCAGGTCAACAGTCGAGGTCGAGCTCAGCCTGGCGTGTCTGATGTAAAATTTATGCTTTCTGAACATGGCGTTAATCTTTGATTCGACCGCGCTGTCAATACAACAGGAGGGAGACGTGTTGACGTCTTCTGGACGTGGAGGCAACTCCGATCGTCCACGGAGCACGAAACGTTACGACTTTAGTGATCTCCTGACTTTTCATTAAGCTCCACCAATGAATAAATAATGCTGGCTTTTAATGACCGAAGACCGTCAAGTCAAGCTGAGCTAACTGTGGACGTTTTAACTTGTGCTTACCCAGACATGCCTGTGTGCCGGGCTCAATCATTAATCAACATCCGAGGCTGAAAATGTTCAGCCAAGTTCAACAAAAATGTAACCAGACAGTATGAGTCTGCTGCAGATAATTCAGATTTTCCACCTGCAGACTGATCGGTTAAAGAATCGGGACCTTTTTCTGCCTCAGAGTTTTAATCTGCCTGAATCTGCACCTCTGCGAAAACTTTAGGGAACACACTAATGAGTCTGGGACGAGCCTCGGCAACGTCACGTCTTCCACACTGTAACACTGACCCAGGTGGTCAAAGCCTTTGTTCATGATGCAGGACTCTGTGGCGTCGATCGCCTGGATCTTGTATCTGCCCAGGGGCCCAGTTGGCAGCCCGTTGTAGTCGTGCTGCCAGCGATCGAAACCCTGGAACCTCACTTTGGCACCGCACCTCAGCAGCCACTCTGCTGCAGCTTGGTCTGGGCCGACCGCTTTGATCCTTTCGTGGTCCACCCTGAGAGGAGATCGACAAAGGGTCAAAGGGCAGCAGACGTGAAGCGTGTTGCATTAGCTGGGTGCTAAGCGGGAAGGGAGGGGGGGAAACGGAAGAGTCCAAATCTAGATTCCCACTCGATTACTACCACTAGTTGTTTTAACCTCAATTTATCATCCACAGTTTGTTTATGTGGTGATTTATTAAAAGAAACATCACTTTCATAGGTTCCTACTTTAGAAATTGGACTATAGTGATCTATAGAGTGACTCGTGGACTCTATACATGACAAAAACTCGAAATTTAACCTCATTATTGTAATTTTCTGGTTATAAAGTTGCCAAACATCGCTGTGTTACAGCAGAATGAAATACTATATATATAATAACTCTGCTGTGTTTCTCAAATCCTTCCCAGGAATCTGCAGAATCATTCATATTTTGCGGTAAATCCTCAAGTTATTTCATGTTTTAACTTGAAAGAGATACAAATGAAATTCAATACTGTTCTTTGGATTAGTGCATGGCATTATGAGCACAAATAAAGTGCAGACATAAAGTCCATTTACCATCATATACTGTATGTAAGAGCTGGCCTGCAATTAGAGCAAGTAGATGTGTTTATGAATGGGTTGTTTTATCCCCTGAACATAAAATCCATTCACAATCTTAACATCTCTACATCCAGGCCTTGAGTTTTGGGTTTCTGGGCATTAATGGGTCATTAGAGAACCACTAACAGTGCAAAACAAACAAACAAACAAACAAAAACAAAAAAACCAAGGCCAGGTTAATGTGAACAACTTCTTTCAAATGCAGGGGAGTATCTGGTCAGATTCAAGTGTGCATCACCTACAGATGTTCCAGATCAAAACCACAACTCTCCACTAAGCTAAAACAAAAACAAGTCCAGTTGTCTTTGTTTTGGCGTAGTTTTTTTTTATATTAAACAGTTCAGCTTCAGGATGAAACAGTTCAATTACATCCCGAGTGTATTCCCCTGTAGGTGTTAGCTAGTATTATTAAAGTTTAGGCTAAAACTAATTAATGAATGCTTTCTCACGTGTTAAAAACTGCATTGAGCCACCCCCAGAAGTGTCTGCGGCTGCTCTCTCTCTGACGCACCGCATATTGCACCGCCTGCGACAACAGCCTCATATCTCTGAGCTGCAAATAAGAACAAGAAAAGAACAACAAAACATCAGCTCTCAGTCTGGATTTGAATTCTTAAAAAAAAAAAAAAAAAAAAAACATTGCGACAGACGAGCTACAGATTAACAGCTTCTCACCTGTCCTCCAAACAGATCGGACTGTTTACATATGAGAGGCGGACATGACTGTGACCTTTGACCTTGCGACGTCGCTAAGAAACGTGCCCTCCCATTGGCTGGTCGGGGGCTTACGCAAACGTCGCCGCTGGAGGAGGCGTGGTCACGCAGAGCGGCGGCGGTAGTAGAATGGGGAGCTAGCAGCGCAAAGCCGCAAAGAGAGCAGGAAATACAGGACACGGAGCTCGGGAAGAGTCCGGCCGACACTTGTATAGTAAAAGAAACGACTTTTAGCTGTTTTTAAACCTTGTCAACATGATACGGATACTCAGTTGTGCGTCTTTTAGGCCGGTGCTAGCAGCGCAGCCCAAACTGCTAAAGGACATAACAACCAGGCAGCTGCACAGGTATTTACAACGAAGAAGAAGAAAGCATGTTACCTCTACCGGTCTGCCCCTGTAGTGTATTTACTCACAACAAGGAAGTAGGTGCTTGTCTGATAGCTTTACTTACTGACAGATAAGTTAAATCAAGAACCAAGAGCCTATATTTGAATGCCTACCTTTTTAATTACAGGTTTCACCAAGGACACCAGTTACCCGGTTGCTTAACATTCCTGCTCTATGTGTAACCTGCTTTACACAACCTGCAGAGTATTAACACGCCTCCACAACGTGTATTTGCAGAGAGTGTATTGTGAGACTTACCTGCAGAAAGCAACATGTGTCAGACAGTCTTTCATTTCGTCTGTCCCTTTAGGAGCTCATGTCTCTGCTGCATGTGTTTCATATTAGTGAGCGACACCCTGGGGGGCGTTTAAAGCCCTCTTTTAAACTGGTGCATCCATAAAAACAAAGTTTAAACAAAGGCAACCGGTGCCAGGTGAAAGTCACATGATGACGGGCTGGAATTAGAGGGATTTGTTAATTATGAGCGGTGCTCTAAAGATCCATTAATGGAAAGAAATTCCAAATTCGTTGAGAGTCAATGCCGGGATATTAACAATAAACAGAAAATGATAAAATAAAAAAGTTCATCTTTTGTAACTGCTTGTCCTGTGAAGGGTCACTGGGGGACAGGTCTCCAGTCTATCACAGGACTAACACAGAGAGACAGACAACCATTCACACTCACACATACGACCAATTTAAAATCACCAGTGAACATAACCAGCATGTCTTTGGATGGTGGGAGGAAGCTGGAGAACCTGGAGAGAACCCACACAGACACAGGGAGAACATGCAAACTCCACACAGTCCCTCTCCCTAGTTTTAACCAATGTTAGTTCCTGTCAGTCTACCTAGATCATGGTGCACCCAGCGTCCAACTGGATTTATTTGTTCCACCAGTTATGGATTTTAATTATCTGTTTGCTTATGGAGCAATATAACACTTTGTTCGCTTCACATTCTACTAAACAAAACAACACGCAGAGTGTGTCCTGTTCGCTCGAGAAGGTACAAGATGTAAATGTCCTCCCAGCCTGAACACTGTGTTCTTCCTGCTCTTTGAAGATGCTTCTTTACGAGAAAATCCTGCGGCGAGCTGAGAGCAGATTGTACAGACTGGAGCTGATGCTTGCACCGAGAGCACACCCACTACTTTTTAGTCTATAAACTGATTTAGTTGTTGGAGTAACAGAGCTGGACATCCTCTTTTGTCGTTAAAAAAATAGCCAGTTCACCACAACATCTGTGTCACAGGGTTCCCTAATGATCAGTTCCAAAGGTCTGTTTCTCATAAACGCGTGCACACTTAGACATTGAACCTCTGACCTAAATGTTCTGCTCTCCTCTCTGCCTTTCGCAACCCACTAATCCCACTTGATTATTTGTTTTGTTTTTTTCAGCACATACGATGTGGCCATCGTCGGAGGCGGCATCGTGGGCTTGGCCACGGCCAGAGAGCTCATTCTGCGGCACCCATCGCTCAGCTTCATCCTGCTGGAGAAAGAAAAAGAGCTCGGTGGGTTTGAGTTCTGAAAGTTATTTTTTGCTTTTCTTATTATCTACTAATAAAAAACTACTCAGGGTAATCACCTCAGTCAAAAGCAGAAGCCTCTGTCACACTTAGAGGGTGGTGTTAAGCTTTGGTTATCGGCTCGGTTTAAAAATAATAACACTCAAGAAACATGTAAATGCTTGATGCGAACAGTTTGCCCTATGTTGGTTAAACTTCAGATGACATGACAGTTTCCAGGAGGCACTGGAACAGGGTGTAAGGGTGTAGCTTAGTTCTTCTTCCTCTTTTCTAATAGTTCTTGTCGTATTCATGTTTATTTACTGTCTGTGTAAACAGTTAAAAACTCATCAAAATTATTTCAGTCGAAGTGGAGAAATATATTTCCATGTAAGTGTAGAGCTGTTATATTTTACATGCAAGTGCACAAAGCCAAAACTATAAAATAAAAACCAACCACACACATATCTGCACAGAGGCTGGAGCACTTTAACATCTCTCTGCTTCGGCCGACGACCGAGACAACTGCTTGCGAAATGAAACCTGCTCTGCACAAAGCACAGGTCATTGTGTCTCTCCTGTGGTTTCCAGTCAAAGCTGATCTCGTATCAGTCTCCTGATTGCTTCACATTCACAGACAGAGGAGTCATATCAGTCGTCTCATCTAATGAAATGAATGATCATGTGTCTGTCAAAACTTCTCCTTTAAAAAGAGAGACTCTAGAGCACTCTTTGTTTCTGATTAATCTGTGAGTGTTAATAAGGCGTTTGTCGCTTTCTTCTTCTTGTTCTTCAACGTCTCCGTCTCACCAGCTGCACACCAGAGTGGGCACAACAGTGGAGTCATTCACAGTGGGATCTACTACACGCCGGGCTCGCTGAAGGCCCGCCTGTGTGTGCGTGGAGCCACTTTAGCCTACGAGTACTGCGAGAAGAAAGGACTGCCTTACAAGAGATGTGGGAAGGTCAGCTGTAATATCTTAGCCAGATAATAGTAGGCATGATACAGAGAGCTTACTTTAGATGATTCACTCTGGGTGGTCAGATGACGTGGGATGACAGCAGACATCATTGCATTGCCGCTGTGATAAAAGTCGTATGTCGTAACCTAAACAAACCAAATGACAAATAAGTGACTGAAGGCTTGGTCTGAGGAGTCTCCTGACATATCACTACCAAAGTAAACATTATACTTAGAGAACACATAGAGACGGTAAATTAAAGCAGAAGTTTTCAAATGTTTGGTGGCAGCGTAAGAGACTTGTTTTTAATAACAGTTTAATATTGCGTTTAAGAGTACAATACCTGTTTTTTCTGCTCATAAGTTTCTCTTGGTACCAAAGGAAGTATTAATGTTTGATACTGAGTAGGAGAGGGAATCACCAGAGGCTCCAACGATACAATACTGGCATGATACAGTATTATCGGGATACAATGTTCTCACAATACAGAATTGTTACTGTGCAATAGTTTCACCACACAATGATATTACAATACAACGTTATCAAGACACGATATTATCACGATACAGTATTACCATGATACAGTATCATCCCGATACTATATAGTATGGTAAGATGTTATCACGATACGATACGATGTTATCACGATACGATACGATGTTATCACGATACAATACGATGTTATCACGATATGATGTTATCACGATACGATGATATCACGATATGATGATATCACAATATAATGTTACCACGTTGCGATATCATGATATGATGTTATCGTGTTATAACATTATCCCGATAACATTATTATCACGATAAGATATTATCATGACACAATATGTATCACAATCAAATATTGACATTACATCATTATCATGTTACAACATTATCTCAATAAGATCTTATCAAGACGCGATATTATCACAATACATTATTACAATACATATTTTCACGATAAGATATCACGATACAACATTATCACAATACGATCTTACCATGACAGGATACTATCGCGATAAAATATTATGACATTATAACATTGTCACAACGCAATGTTATCACGATACGGTGTTATCGCGATACATTATTATCACGATAAGATATTATCACGTTAGAAGATTCTCACAATATGATGTTAGCCACGACGGGAAATTATCACAACAAAATATTTTGACGTTACAGCATTATCACAACGCAATGTTAGCACTCTAAGAAATGATCACGTTACAACATTATGACAATAACATGTTATCAAGACACGATAATATCACAAAACATTATTATCACAATAAATATCACGATACAACGCTATCACAATACGATCTTATCATGACAGGATATTATCGCAATAAAATATGACGTTATAACATCATGACACAATGTTATCACGATAAGATACGATCACGTTTCAACATTATTATCACGACAGGAAATTGTCACAATGGAATATTCCTACGTTACAATGTTACCTCAACGCAATACAAAACAACGTTAGCAGAAAACATCATTATCATGATACAGTATTATCACAATAGTAGCAGACAATGTTGGGTCAGTTGTGGAAAGGTGTTATAAAAGTTGTACGCACCTGACAAATCATGTATTTAATTAGAATCTTTACTACAATTATATTTGTGTCTTTGTATTGAACTATTTATTTCTTCACTGGCAGCTTATAGTCGCTGTGGAGCAGGAGGAGATTCCCAGACTAAAAGCTCTGTACGAGCGTGGGATGAAGAACAACGTGCGTGACCTGACCATTGTTGATGCTAAGGGCATCAGAGAGCGAGAGCCGTACTGCAGGGTAACAATCCTTTCCTTTTAATTTTCTTTTATTTGGACAAAATAAACCTTATCAGTGCAGGCTAATAGCGGCGGCGTGTCGTCCTTCCAGGGGATAATGGCCTTGGATTCGCCCTACACCGGCATCGTGGACTGGAGGATGGTGGCTCTGAGGTACGGCACAGACTTTGAGGAGGCAGGCGGCACGGTGGTAACTGAATCTGAAGTCAATGACATCTCCATGGTGAAGGAGAGCCCAGCTGGGAGCAGTGAAGGTAACAAACAAGTTCAAAGGTGTCCCGATTTAAAAAGATCTGTTACTTCTGCTAAGCTTGTGTCTACATTTACAACTTTTTCAGGAATGAAATACCCAATCGCCATCAGAGATAAAAAGGTAGGACACGTACGAATGAAAGCACCACGATGTTCAGATTGTGTTCAGCTGTTATTGATTACTGCGTGTTATCATTACAACAGGGTAAAGAGGTGCAGTGTCGTTACGTGCTGACCTGTGGCGGCCTGTACTCGGACCGTCTGTCTCAGATATCTGGATGCAGTCCAGAGCCGCGGATCGTCCCGTTCAGAGGAGATTATTTGGTCCTGAAGCCTGAGAAACACTATCTGGTCAAAGGAAATATTTACCCAGTGAGTCTGAGGAAGATCTGTGTGTCTACATGTCAGTGCGTCAGATGTTATAAGTCGGCTTATTTAAAAATACTCAACAGGTTCCCGACCCTCGTTTCCCCTTCCTCGGAGTCCACTTCACACCGAGGATGGATGGAAGTGTTTGGCTCGGCCCCAACGCCGTCCTCGCCTTCAAAAGGGAAGGTTATAAAGTGTATGACTTCAACGCTCGAGACTTGGCAGACGCGCTCTCCTTCAGGTAGAATATGGACTTTGTTTCTGCAGATCGAAGCGATTAGAGTTGTGTGATTGTCGCGTGATGTGTCGCGCTGAACGTTTCCTCTTGTCTTGCTGCAGAGGCCTTCAGAAGCTGATAATGAGGAACGTAACGTATGGGATTGGAGAAATGTATAGAGGGATTTTCATTGGTGCACAGGTTAAGATTCTGCAGAAATACATCCCTGAACTGTCCCTGAGCGACGTGCTGAGGTACAGGAATAACGCGCCGTGAAACGTTCAGTGTTTTCAGGTTGTTTTCTGTAACCTCACTTGTTTCCTCCAGGGGTCCTGCTGGAGTTCGAGCTCAGGCCCTCGACCGAGACGGAAACCTCGTGGATGACTTCGTGTTCGACGGCGGCGTCGGGGACGTGGGCAGTCGCGTGCTCCACGTGCGGAACGCCCCCTCGCCGGCGGCCACCTCCTCCCTCGCCATCGCGGAAATGATCGCAGATGAAGTGGAGAGCCGCTTCGCACTTTAGAGAAACGACAGCGGAAAACCAAAAAAAAAAGTCGGCTTGAGGTCACAGTGAACCTACAAGCCTCGTCTACCTCAGCATCACTGTCATCAGAGACTTTTTATCACAGGTCAAGCCTTAATTTGATGAAAGTGAAGTATATTTGACTACATTTTTAATGAAGTGGTGCTATTTTAACATTTTTACACACTACATCTCTAAGAATAAAGAACATCATGAGTTACTTAAAGAGAAAATCATCAGTCTGAAATCCACAACGTCGATCACATATTGAATGTGAACTTTTAACGTGTTAAATGAGGGATTTTCAATAGTTTCATTCTGGTACTGATTTTATTTTTTATTTCTGAATGAGCTTCTTCAGCTACTGACTCTAAGAGCTGTTTGTTTTTTGAATATTGTATATACGGTTGCATATGTAATAAGAGTTTCAGTCCCACAAAACTGCTTTTAGGAAGTATTTAACAACAAATCAGTTTTTAATGCAGTAGAAAATGAAATAATTAATGATCAGGAGTCGGTTTTTAATCTTGTTTATCAGTTATCAATGAAACTCTTCATGTAATAGCACAGTTATTGGTACAGAATGCACAGTTTACGAAGATAGACAAGTTTCTCATTCGTGTTAAAAAGATTCTTAAATTACATCACGACTAAATAGTGTTTTATTTTTTTAATAAGGCAAAACTGATTTCATGTAATTTTACTAGAATTTCACCCTTTTCATTGACAGATGTTTGTTAATTATTTTTTCCATAAATATCTATTTTTTAAGTGTTTGTGTTTGTGCCATATATATATATTTCAGACATTTTCATCTAAGGAATTAATATGGCCTTACATATCCAAGGAAAATTATGAATTTAACATGTATTTTTTTAAACACTACAGCTTGTTGGCAGTTTGTTTTTTTGGCAACACTTGCATCAAGAGGAGAGCTATGGCCTCGGTTTAAATCCTACATCACTGGCTGGTGTTTCCTTGAGCGAGGCACCTTTACCCCTGAACTGCTTCAAGTGTGCTCGCTGCTTCCTGTGAGTGCAAATGGATGTGTTAAATGCTGAAAACAAAATCCTTGTATGTCTGCATATGCTGCACACTCATTTCCCAGTTCATTAGGTACATGCATAGCTTTTCGTAGGGCATAATGTTCTGATAATTCAACAATATGATCATTTTAGAGGCTGTGGATTGACTAAAATGTCTAAATAATAAGAACATGTGTCTTTACAATGCAATAGTGTTAATAACTACAGCCTCCAAAATGGAAACGCTGAATACCATGACCTTTATTAAGCAAAAAAATTAAAATAAATAGTGCAGTACTGTTACATTAGGGTGCATTTGTTTTCACTAGTGTACCTAATGAAGTGGCAGGTGAGTGTATACGTAAAGTGCTTGGTCAATAAAGACAGATGCACTCAACAATTCATGAGTATTTACTGGGTTTGTCCACAAGGGGGCAGAATCACAGCAACATACATGAAGAGTGTAAGTAAAAGCACAAAATATGTTTAAATATAATGTTAATTATAAATGGAGTTATTAATTAAAGTATTTTTAATGATTTTAGATTTTGTTTGGCGTAAATGTGTTTTTTTGTGCGTCTTATAAAGTGAATTTAATTATGTAAACAGAAAAGTAAACAAATAAAGGTTAATTTTATTTTAAGGGTTTGACTGTTAATGTTTACTGGTGTGAAATTTGTGATTAATTATACGTTTTAGCGCTGTTGTTGTTATTATTTGTTTATTTATTTATTTTTATCCAATAAACTGTGCAATTACGCAGCGTGCGTGGCTGACAGGACGCGCGGCGCACGGAGCGGCGGCGGTAGCGGCAGCAGACAGAAGACAGACAGGCAGACAAGCAGACAAGCAGGCAGGCAGGCAGGCAGGCAGGCAGCGGAGTTGGTACGAACATCTTCGACTTCTCAAACCAAAAACACCTCGACTCCTCTTCAGCTGCTCTGCCCTCTCTCCCTCACACACACACACACACACACATACGCGCAGAGAGACACCGACACATACACGGAGACATGCCTCGGACTGCGCGCTCCGCCTCTGGGATTATACTCCTCTGGATTTAGCGTCCGATCGCTGCGGAGAAGATGACTAAATGCGAGGAAAGCAGCGCAGGAGAAAGTGTGCCTTGTTTGGAGCTGAACGGGTCGTGTGCCACAACATAGAAGTCGGAGCGCAGCGAGGCCAGCGGCGGCAGCCTGTAGCACCAGCTAGCTAGTCGGCTAACGCTAGCCTGCTACCGTTACAGGTGTTTAGGCAGCAAAATAACCAAACGTAACTTGTAGCTGTGGTTAGCCGGCGACAAGCTGGCCTCCCGCGTCTTGACTTGACGCTGAACTTAATGTGCCTGTTATAAGCTTCTCAACGAACGCCAAGTAGCAAGTATAACACTTAGCAACATTGTTATTAGCTTTCCAGTTAGCCTTAGCTGCCCCGTGTTTACAGCAGCAGCAGTAGGCTAGCCCCGTTAGCCGCCAAGCTAGCGAGTTAACTTTATTGCTACATGTGCTTTATTTTCTAATCTAGCTACATTTTTGCCGCTTTAACCGACTCGACTCTGTGCTCGGGTTGTGCTTGGGTGTTGTTCTTCACGTCTGCAAGCGAGCCAGTTCGACTTTTTTGGCCCCCTTTTCCTCCACCGTGCCTGCCCTGGACTGACCCACCCATAAGGACTATCTATCCGGGGCCGATGCTGACAGTTCAGCCCGGATCACGGCAACGCCAGGAGCCGCTACAGCAATGCAGCCCCAGCAGATATACGACTTTTCTAGTGACGAGAACAGTCACAAATGGAGAGGCCTCTTCGTGCAAGCTTTACGAAAGGTACCACTGTGATTACTACACTCTCTTTAACCCTCATCTGGTCTTAAACCCTCATTAAAACCTGTTTCCAAACACCTACTCTGGCAGTGATCAGGACAGAGTACTTGCTTATTTAAAACCTGAATGTTATATTCAAGAAAAATCTCTGTTCAACCTTTGCTTTGCTGCCATGTAGGACTTGAAATAATCATGTTTAATGTTTAGACAGGTCACTAATCATTGCTTTGGAGATACTGAAAGTGCTGCGCTCATCTTCTGCAACACCTCTTGAGTGTCTTCATTCAATGAGCAAGTTCCCCATGACAATATTTTTCCCACAGTGATTTTGAAGAAGTTGAAGCAGTTTTTACAGTAACTCGATCCGTCGGTCGAGGGTGTGTAATAACAAGAAGGGTGCAGGTTAAATACCAGGGAAGCTGCGCTGTCCCTCCAGCGAAACATCATTAGAGATGCGTGTCAGCCCTCTTTTCATTTGTTCCTCATTCGCTCTCACAGCAGAGATGCCCCGTCCCCGCTGAGCAGAGTGCCTCCTGCAACCGTTTTTTTTTTTTTTGTGTGTGGTGCTTACACGTCTGTTTTCTCTTTCGAAGAAAAAGAAACTTCTCGCCAACCTGATTGAAACTCACTTGGATAGGAAACGTTTGGATTTGAATGTCCTTGGTCAGCAGGACTGACCCGTATCGGTTCCCTTTTGGCCGTCCCTCTCTTTCCCTCTTCTTGCATCATCTTGGCTTCTTCCCATCATCGCCAGGTTTAATTTCTATTTTCTGATCCCGCCACATCCCTCACTCTTTCGGCTCAGACTTGCAACGTCACGGCCGTCTGGAGCTGGTGTCTAACCCAGCACACAGAGTTATCACGCTCTGCCCTGCACTTTTCTTTTTTCAGATGGTTCTGTGTGCGCAGAAACCTACAAGATCTTGTCGAGGCCTAATCGTGAATGTTTTGTTGTTGGAGAAAGAGAAACCGCTTTGTGGGACGTTTCTCATTTTCCATACTGGTTACAGGCAAAGATGCAAGCGTCGTTTTATCAGGGGTGGAAAGGCAGATAATTTTTTTTGTTTTGTTGTGTTTTTATTCGGCACAGAGGCGGTTTGAGGTTCACCCAAGCTACAGGAAGTGCTTATGATCTGCGCCTCCAGTGCTTCTCTACTCACGGGGCATCAGTTCATCGTCACCTTTCGATTCCACGTTTCCCCTTTGAAAGCGTGGGTGTGCCTCTGTTGTTGTCTTCTATTAAATGAATTCAGTGTTGGGGAAAAACAAAAAACAAAAAAACATCTTCTTCTTCTTTGGTTGTATTTCTGGCAGATTCAACGCTCCACAGCCGGTCGAGCCCCTTCTGTGTGCGTCTGACTCACGTTCTGGGTCTTGAACTTGTGAATTTTATCTCATTTCTTTATTTAGCATCCACACAAACAGCTCATATCTAATCAGGGTGATTTCAGAATATTATAGATGTTGCTGAAGTGAAGTATTAGTAGTAGATTTTTAAAACGCTGAACGCTGCAGTAGAAACTTTACAGCATGTGGACTTATTTGGAAAAAGACATTGTCGGAAATACTGACTGTGTTCTTTAAATAGATGAAAGAATTGCAGAACAAGTTTATTCTCAGCATGAAAGATGTATGACTGTTTGCTTTAAAAATACTAATTTGTATCACTGACTTTGTTTTTTTTAAGTTCTTTTCCCCTTTTTTGTTTTGATATTGCTTTCTCATTTAAATGACAATATAATAGTCATGTTTTAATCTGGCCCTAAACCAAATACGGCATGGATTTAATTAATTATTATTGTCGTACATGCTTTATTTTAGCACACAGAGAGTACCGACTGGATTCATCCGCGCAGCAACCTGCCGTTTATAAATACCGCGGCCCTGTTCTTGTCCGTATTACAGTAGAAACGGCGTGATGAATCAGGTGAAGGCAGGTGGTGGGTCATGCCGCCGTTTCATTGTCTCAACTTGCTGCAGAGCCGCCGGAGGGAATGCCTGTCAGAGATTGACGTAAGAGAGGTTTGTTATGGTTTTTGGCAGACTGTGACTCGCTGTTTTTCACAGCTGTCCACCAGAGTGTTTCCTTATCAGAAATGAGCCGTGGCGGATGACTGCGTCCTCGAGACCCATTAAGGTTGTTGTTCGGAGGCAGGATTAGTCTTCAGAGACGGAGCGGGGAAGTGGCCCTCTGATCGGGCGGGGAGGCGTCGGCTCCAGGTGGTCGTTGGCCGCCGAGGCTGCTTCTGACGTTTGACCGACGGCTGTGGCGTGACTGAACCTGTTAGCTGACTGACAAGAAAACGAATGACCAGTTGTTTTCACAGTCAGTTAAGTGTTTAGTTTATCAAGCACAAATGCTAAAGATGTAGTAGTGGAGCTGTCAGATACAAGGTTTTGCAGCATTTCTCCGTTTCACGGTTTTGTAAACTAAATGTTTTTATATTTTAGGCCAGTTTGAGAACCACGGGCGTGTTTTAAGACAAACAGTTGAGCAAGTAATTGTTCATTGATCTGTTTAAATGTAAGAAATTCAAGACTTGTACCTCTTTGAACATTGTCTCAGGTTTAAATGTTGCCCCAGACTTTGGTTGAATCGCTCGGATTTCTCGCCGCTCAACAAAGGCGGGAAAATGCAAGATTAGCTGTGCAGCCGTGCCTCGGTAATCGATAAATGCGTGGAACCAGTGTTTAGCTTTGTTTCCCGGCTGCGTTGAAGCTGAAGCTCGGGCGCCAACAACGCGCCAACTTCGGGTAAATCTGCACGGAAAAAGCCTGAACTCTTATCGCGCTGAGAGAAAACCTTCCAACCTCAACCAAACTAGCTAGCTGATTCTTGGTAGTCGGCGCTCGGGTTGTGTTTCGGATAAGATCTCCACAAAGACTACACAGAACAGAAGCTAACATCTAATTCTGAAACTGTTAGCATCCTCTTGCAGGTTAAGAACGCATCTACATCTCCAGTTACAGTCAGTAGAAGTCACTGAAGTCAAATCACGCTAAACACTTTATAGAAAATAATCTTTAATTAGATCTATGCTGCACAAATGTAGTAACATTTGGTTAAAGTTTGACACGGGCAGACGTTTAAATGTGTCAGTTTGTGCTAGGATGAGTCGGCTGCTACTTGTGACGTCAAACAGCGTGGACTGTTTTCACGCGACGCCTTCGTCCGCCCGTGCTCCTGTCTGTCTGTCTGTCTCGCGCTGATATTTCAGCGCCCAGTCTCCCGGCTCCGTCTGCTTATCCTCGATCTCCGCGGCTCGTGCCCGGTGCCACGCGAGATGCGTTATTCCGCCGCCGACACGCTGGCGTTAATAATAACTGTGCATTCCCCAGGTCTGCTGTTTCGCTGGCATCGGGAGTCGGGCCAGAGCTTTGCTGGGTACGGTTTCATTCCATTGCCATGTTGAGTTAGAGCAGGCCAGGCCAACATTTAAAGCTGCAATTGGTCGGGTTACAGGCCCTGCGTTTGTGCGTTGCCTCTCTAATCCTGCCGACCTGAGCAGTCAGTTAAATCCTGACGGGGTGACTTCACTTCAGACCAAAGCTGAGATAGTTGTTTTATTTTAGCCCGACGGTTTTGTTGCTTATTTTACCCAGGCTAGACAGAGCCGCCGTGGCCCCAGCGTCGGACGGGCGCAGTGAGTTTATGACAACACGCGGCGCGCTGCTGCGTCTGTCATTTATCACGTTTTATATTTAGGCAGCCAAGAGAGTCAAGATTTGCTGAAGTTAACATTTCAGGAGTAAATGAAAGCAGCGCAGAGGCAGGAAGTGTAGAATAGCAGAAGAATTCATTTGACCACAGAGGTTTCTGAGAAATCAGCAAACACGTCTCCTCGCTGTTGCCCGAGAAAGTTGCGCTAAAGTTTCCCATAGACATTTCCAGCTGAGATTTTATTTTCACTTCTTTTATCTTGAATTTCTTTTCTTTCTTTTTTTTGCATTAAATTGCTCATTGGAAAAAAATAACAACAACAACCAAAGATCCTGCTACGAGAAATCAGTCCTGCCGTCTCAGATGTGTTTTATTTGCGTCTGTTTATTTTTATAACCTCACCTCGACCTTTTATCTCGAGCCGTCAGTCTCGATAAAGGAACTTTCACTTTAAGAAGGTGACCTAACCTGACTCGGCTCCATCCAAATCTGCTGAAAGATTTGGCACGCTCGCAAATAACTTTTACGACTTGCGCTAGCTGGTTGTGTAACTTTATATTTGTAATCCGTCACCAGTTATGTCGTGTTTTATTTTTTATTTTTTGCTGTGCAGAGTTTTAATTTAAGATGTCAAGGTTTTGGTTTTGGTCTGCACGGACAAGATTCAGTGCATGCAACAGCTTTGTTTACATAAGCACGCATGTTTTAATTATCAAGCTGAGAGTAGAGGTGAGAGAAAACTTCACCGTTCACCTCCAAGTCAACCTTGAACCACTTCACATATACTTTTTTCTTATGTTATTACGCTAAGAGATCATGCAGGGTTATCTGCAAGGGTGAAGGTTGATCATCACACCTGCCGCAAGTGATTATTCTACATATTAAAACATTAATTTGGTGAATGGAGAAACCATTTGAATATTTGCTTAAGCCTAATGATACTAATTACTACAAAAGTTGAGATTTTTGCAGGACGGACCTAATTTGGAGCGGCGTCATGATTAATTAAGTGTAGCCGGTGTTGATTTAACTTGGCTTGCACTGATTGTAATTGGTATTGAGTAGGGATATTATCGGCCGATATTTATGACCTAAAAATGTAATATCAGGAATTATCGGTATCGGGTTTTTATAACCGATATTTGTTCTGTAGGTTTCAGCATTTCCGAGTCTGCATGAACGCAGCATGGGACATTACCAGGCGCGTGCTTGATGACGTATAACAACAACAACACGCTAGTCTCGTAGGTTGCTAACCGTGGCTAACAAGCTAGCTCGCCCGGTGTATGAGATGTCCGTGGTTTGGAAGTATTTCCAAGTGTCACCTACTAATTATGAGAGGAGGAAACAAGGCGTCTTCCTCTAATACATCAAATTTGATCACCCACCTCAAGAAGAATCATGCAGAGTTATACGCTACATTTGTCTTCTTTGTTTTGATATTGTCTGTAGTTTGTTTGAGGCAAAAATTTCTTTCTAAAAACACAAAAAATAAATGAATGGCACTTTTTTCGGTAACTTATTTTGCACGGACAGTGTTTACATTTTAAAAGCCATGTTGCATTTATGTTTGCATCCAGTGGGACATCACAATAAAATTAGGCATAATGTGTTAATTCCATAATAGGTGATATGTTATGTTGTTACCTCATAATTTTGGTGTAAAAAGACTGAATACATCGGTATCGGAAATTAAGAGTTGGACAATTTCGGAATATCGGATATCGGCAGAAAAGCCAATATTGAGCATCCCTGAGGTTGTTTACATCTGCTTAGAGTGTTAAAAACTAACTGTTAATCTATATTTTTTATAGTTTATGGGTCTATATGTGCAAAAACAAACACTTTAAACAAACGCTTTACGACTCGCACGTTGCTGCTACATTAGATATTATCATCTGCTTTAGTGTTTGTTGAATGTTTGTAGTTTTAAAGCGGGAAAGCCAGCAGATCTTCTCTGTTGAGGTGCTCTTGCATGTTTGCTGTGGTAGACCATTTAATTACTTTAATTACTTAATTTCATTAATTCCCACACTTCTGACACTTGAGTTCACTTTCATTTTTTACATGTACCTGCCAGTGGGAGTATTATTGATTATTCTCATAACGTGACATAGCAAAGACTTTAATCTTCATCTTCTTTTTCGTATTTGTGTGTATTTGTGACACTGTCTTTGTTATTGTGAGTGAATAAACCTCTTATAATAATTTCATTGTCTACAGTCGCCAATGACAATAACAATTCAGATTATTTCTGAATTGTTAAGCATAAAAAAACCGAAAACAAAACCAGATGTAAAGCCAGGAAATGTGTTTTATAGCTATAAATGGTGAAGTAATCCATAATGAAACTAATTAGCTGCAGCCCTAATAATAATAACTAAAGGCCGGTTTGGGGAGTGACCGTCATGATTTCTCGTGTCGTGGCAGATGTTCACTTGTGCACATGTGGAAAAGTTCCTCTGGATTTGTGCAGTCGAAGTGGAAACGTTAAATACGCGAGTGAGATAATGTGCACCTCCTTGATCTTGTGCAGCCGTGGCTTGCTTCATCTCCGGGATGAGGTTGTGTGTGTGTGTGTGTGTGTGTGTGTTGATGATGACAGGATGTTCCTGGTAACAGGTTGTATTTCCCGTGCACCGGCCCCCTAGGCCGTCCACAGAGAGAAGACTGGGCATGATTAAAACCACGTCAACAACGCAGCTTCTCCACCCTTCCCGGGGTTTTGCATCAGAGCATTTGAACATCGGTTTGTCCCGATGACGTGGGTTCAGGCAGAGGATGGGTGGATGGCGGGCGGACGGGCGGGCAGGCGGGGGTCAGTGGGTCGCTTCAGACCGGGGTCAGCGCCGGGCCGCGTGCTGTTAGCTTCATTTCAGCTAGCTGTTGACCTGAATGTGAGGCTGTACGTCGTGTAAATCTTCGCCTTGTGAGGGTCGTGGTGTTCAGTATTTGCTTAAAATAACAGAGCGCTGTTGATTCGATTTGAATGTAGTGTATTGTGTTGTCATGCCGACACGTGTTCCCATTTTTATTTTTAATATCTGCCACGTTTCTGCAGCACGTTTGAGCCTTAACTGAACACTATACGAGTCACGAAGGAGGTTTTAATGCGGCACCGTTGTATTAATACGCGTTTGCTTTCACTGGTGTGCTTAATGTTTTGGCCGGTGAGTGTACATCGCCTGTACGTTATCATGTGTACGTGCCTATTGTCTCAGAGCTGATCTGTGGCCGATGCTTCCCCAGACAGTCTGGTTGTAATGGCAGATGATGTCATGGCATGAATCACAAACAGTGACACATGGTCGGGTATAATAACAAGCCCCACCCCCCACCTCTACACCACACACACACACACACACACACACACCAACACACACCACATTACCTGCAACCTGAGCCTCGTGCAGCTCCGTATACACAGCCTGGAGAATAATCAATCGAATTAGAAACGTTAACCCTGTATTAACACCGTCCCGCCTCTATTATTACCTCGCTTCTCTTGCAGCCAGCGCGTATAACACCTGATCACGCCGTGCATTACAGATGAGATGTGCACAAAGATGATGAAACTGGATGCAAGCTCGTGTTAAAACGCTGCCTTTGTTCCACTGACCTGCATCTCTCTCTCTTTTTTATTTTATTCCCACCGCATCCTCTGCACACCGAGTTCCTGCACACGTCTATTAAAGCCGCTCCTTAATCACAAACTTGAACAGCGGCAAGTTTCTGTCAGTCCACGTCTCGTATTCAAGATTTATTATTATATATATTTTTTTAGTTGAGGTAAAATGTGTGGTTTGGACGTTTGGGAGAAAAGCCCACGTGCACTTTTCCGCTCGGAACGATCAGATTATTTATTTATTTATTTATTTAGCCTTAAGTTTCTCCAGTAGGCCGCACAGCTCGCTCCATTGTTTTGATGTCGGCTCTGATTTTCTCTGTGGGTTGAGGCGGGCCACGTGACAGTGTTGTGTTTAAGTTGTGAGTATACAGTAGGAAGACGCGTTCCCACACACGAATACGTGTCGTGTTCCTCGAGAGTCTGGGTCGCTGTAGGCGTTTAGATTGGTTTTATAAACGTGGTTTTTGGACTTTTGCTTCAAATATTAAACAATTAATGACATAGAAATGACAGTTAATCTATTATTTATTTTAGTGTTTGGTCTGTAAACTTAGAGGTACATGATACCCATGGTACCCACGCTACCCTGTGGTGACAAATCAAATCGTAACAGTTACTACTATACTAGAAATTCTACACGACGGTACTACCATGGATTACTATACTACCGGTGCCAGTTTCTGCTACATAGCAGCCGCCTCTAATCTCTTCTCGGCTTCTCAATGCATGCTACTTCCTTGAAAACAAACCCAAATGGCAACTTCTGCATCCGTGGGGTAGCGTGGGTACCATGAGTACCATAACGGGTCCTACTATTCTAGAAATTCTACACGACGGTACTACCGTGGTTTACTATACTACCGGTGCCAGTTTCTGCTACATAGCAGCCGCCTCTACTCTCCTCCTGTCTTTTCAACACAAGCTACTCCGTTGTAAACAAACTAACATGGCAACTACTGCAACCAAACTACACAGCTGTTAAATGATTGGCTGTTTACGTCCGGGCACGCTGGGTCCGCCCGTCTCTTAGCTGATTGGCTGTTTGTCTGTTTCTGCCGGCAAGAACGAACTCCATGAAGACTGCTCTGCTTTGATAGACATTCACTTCAAAACAAGCTAAAGTTCTGTTTCGGCCGGATGAACGCACGGCTTACGGTCACAAACACGAGACGACGCACTCACCACGGCAGAAGCACCGGGCCCTAGCGGCGAGTCTGACACGGCGTTGTCGTCAGTGGCACCGCTAATATTGCTCAAAAAAACAAACTCCAAAAGGCACATTCAGAAGTATTTTGACTAAACAAGGCATATAAGTGTTTATAATTTGTACAAATCCAAAAAAAATTACTGACTGACTGACATTGCAGTTCATAAAAATAATAATAATGATAATAATAAAAGGCTGCAGTGTCGCGATAATACCCAGAACTGTGATACTTTGTCTGGTATAGTATCGTGGTTACTCATTTTGGTATCGTAAAATAGTCTTAAAGTTTACGTCCAGTTCCTGCTCTTGTTTTCATCTCTCTTATTTCAGTAACGTGCACCATTAACGGATAAAATCATGTTTAAATTATTATAAATGGACTGTTTTTGTTTTTTGCCTCTGCTCGCATTCGGCTCGGTTTATACTCCTGCTTCAGTCTTGTTTGCTTCTGTGCGCTGGCGTTGTTGACGTCATTCTGTAATGATGACGCTGTTAAAATGCTAATCGGTGGCTACTGTGTTTTTTCTGTATTTTAAACAATGACGAGTGGAAACGAGCAGCTCGCGTTGGAGCTGATAAACAAACTAGCGTTGGAGTTGCTGACGTGCGCCGTCGCTGCAGAATGTAGTTGTAAATCTCGCTTTCTTGTTGTCCATCATTTCAACGGAGACTTGCTGTAAACACTCTGTAGTAATTCATTATCACTGGCGTCATAATATTGTTTTTACAGTGAGGAAAAACATTTTTGCTTTTGTTCGGACATTGCAAAACGCTGAGCAGTCTCCCAGCCCCCGCTGTGTCGAGTGCTGCCGCTGAATGAATCCGTCCCAGCTTGTGCATCATCACCTCCCTTCCTCATGTCTCAAGGCTCATTTAAGATGCTGTGGGACATGGACGCCGTAGCACACGTAGCCTACGCTGCTGTGAGGCTGCTGCGATTTATAAAACACCAACGCTAGTCAGCGTTGTGTCTTTTTTTTTCGCCATTCGGATTCATTTTTGTTTGAAATTTGAAAACTGGCTGGTCGTACAAATGTTTGTATCTCTGAACCTCCTCAGTTAACCTTTCCTCGTCCATCTTTATTGACCCAAAACAATCATTGTTTCAAGAGAGGACGAGACGAGGAATAGACCCGAGGAGAGAAAAGTTGAGATGTTAAAGCAACGCCAGCTCAGATCTGACGTCTGGGGCAGCTTTGTTGTCGTTGGTACGTAACAAATGGTGGTACGCAACAAACCTAACTTGTGAATCTTTGGTTTTAAATCTAGATAAATAATAGGGTTGTACCGATCCGATCACGTGACTCGGAAATCGGGGCCGATCACGCAACTGAAGACTCGATCGGGACTCGGACGTTACGACCCGATCAGAGATCGGTTTTATATATATTTATTTAGTCATTATTTGTATTAGATTGTTGATATATGGGCTATTGGTGATTCAAAAAAATTAAAAATAAAATGAGTATTTACTACCACCGTTTACGGCATGCGCATGTGCAGAAGACCAGCATGCTAGTTTGTTTTGAAGCGGAGTGGCGAGTTGTGGCGCACCATGTCTGCTGTGTGGAAGTATTTTAAAGTATGTGAGGAGAACGATGCAGTCGCAAACTGTCAAATTTGCAAAGCTACCTTTTAGATTAAACACACTGTGAATAATCTTCACCTCAGGACACGTGGATAAACTAGTTATTGTATATATTTCCTGCTGGTTGTTATCTGCGTTGTGGTTGGCCTCCAGTCTTGAGTGTGTACCATCAGCCTTTCTGCTGCTGCTGCCTCCTCGTACGCTCACATCAATACCTCTCAGTCTGCCGCTATGATCTGCTCTCCCCCGGGGTGGATTGGTGGATTGGTGGAGGGGTGGTGGTAGTGGTGGGGGGGGGGTGGTCATGGCTCTGTGTCGGGCAGGGAACGAGGCTGGAAAGGAGGGGGGGGGGGAAAGTGAGAGTGAGCGAGAGCGCAAGCGAGCGCTGGGACTTCCTGTAGCGCTAGCCTTTCCCTCCTTAATGGAGCTGACCCATGAAACTGAACACGGGAGGACGGGCATGAAATCTTACATATGATCGGGATGCAGCAGCAGCAGCAGTAGTAGTTGTAGTAGTTGTAGTATGGCAGGAAGTTAGTGCCACTGTAGCTCATGGAGGCGTGTGAGCTGTAAACCAGTTAAAGGGTTTGTCATGTGGTGAAAAAGCTGCACATAACAATTATGTTCATCTGTGATTAATCACATATAAATTGACTTCTTGATAATACACAGATCAGCCATAACAGTATGACCAGTGTGCATGCCTTATGTTGAGGAGTAGATGAACATTTTGACTTTAGAAACGTCGTCAAGATCCAATTGTTGATGACCAGACGATTGGAGACACTTGGCACCAGGATGCATTACAGGACAAAGATAAGCTGGAGGACGTAGTGTGATGCTTTGGGCTGCAATGCTCTGCAGGGATGTTACTTTGACACGTACCTCCTACCTAAACCTCAGTCCCGTCCATCTTCTGTGGGATGTTCTGGACTAACAAATCCGATCCTCAGAGGCCTCACCTCTGCAGCGTGCAGGACACCCCTCGAGTAGACCTTCCACGTTTTGGTACGTGTGGATGAGGCCTTAGAGGATGTGCTGCTAACATCTCGGTCCCTGATATCACAGGACACCTTCAGAAGTCTGCTGAAATCCATGTCCCGGCAGATCAGGGTTCTTTTTTTGCGCTGGAATTAGGCTGGTGGTCGTAATTTTATGGCGGATTGGTGTAAGCATCAGTAGCAACCTGGATTGTCAAAGCTTTATTAACAGATTGACTTCTTTACATTTATAGCAAGCTTCTGACTTCTGCATCTGCAGGGATCATCTTGTTTTTCTAAACTCTCGTCTGATTTGACCCGAGAGCTTTTGAAATCCAGGACTTCCCCTGCTATCATTCCATTCGGTTGCTTTCACTTTCACGGGGTGCGCTTACACTACAGCGTCCCGGCTCGCACTAGACGTTGCAGCGCCCGTCGCCCATTAGGATCGAGTTGCAGCGGCGTTGTAAATACAGCGAGCCGCCCGTCATACCTGCACTCGTCGGGGCCGAGAGGAGCTGAGCTGTAGGATGTGTTCACGTGCCGTTACAGGCCAGAGGTTCAGGCAGTCAGAGTGAACTGCAGCTGTTATAACCAGCGTGTTAGGAGAATATTAAAACAGGCAGAGCTGCAGCTATGATTGTTTTCAGTATTTGTTTGTCTTGTGGTTATTTTTCTTAATTAATCCATTGACATTTTTTGGTCCAGAAACCGAGAATAATGTCCCATAAATTAAATATTTTATTAATAATAAGAAAAATATATATTCACCAGTGTTTTCTTTTATTTCCTTCATTTTTTTGCATTTTCTCACAGAAAAACGGACGTAAACAATCAATTAATAGCACCATTTTGTAATTGTTTAGGCTGTTTTTAAGTGTGAATTCAGTCCAGAATTTTTACCGAAATATTTTTTAGTCGACTGATAAAATTGTTAATTTATGCATTTAAATGTCTTGTTTTTCCAAATAAACGTACTATAATAATAATAAAAATCCTACAATAACACAAATTATTCGCACTGCAGAAGTTGGAACTACAGATTTTTTTTTAATTTAATGAATTAAACGTTATGTTAAACATCAGTTATCATAAATTCCATATATTTACAATGGACTTTCCCATCAAAATATATTAAAGGAGGCAGAGCTGCAGCTTTTAGTTTTCAGTTATTATTAGTCAGCTGATATTTTTATTAATTAATCCTAATTATTGATTTTTTTGTCTCATAAATGTCTATAAACAGTGATAAATGTCATTTAAGTTGATGTCTTTGTCCAAATAAACAACATATCCCTTTAATTATCCTGAAACACTAAGATAAAATAAACATTTACACCAAAAAGCTTTAATATCCTGTAAATAATCCATCGATTAGAACAGTTTTCTCTCTCAGTTTCAGCAGAAGGATCCTGCAGCTCGGCCTGGTCTCTGTCCAGCTGAGCATATTTGTATTCGAGTCCAGTTTCTGTTATGACGACCGTGATCTTATTCAGATGACATTCGGTTTTGTGTATTTTTGTTGCCCCGTCTCCCATCCTGACATTGTTGGAGATAGACGACACTTGTTGGACGTGGGCCTCTCAGAAACTATTCTGTGAATGGAGTCGGGGGGGAAACCCCCGTAGTTTCAGCGTGGTGACTCACAGCTCCTGGTGTCCTGTGGAATTTGGTCAAGTGCCTATTTGCGGTTGAAAGAGCCGATCTCATAACCTACTTCTGCTTTGATATGTGTATTTAGAAACTTTCCGAGCAGAGTTTACGCCTTATTTGTGACTGTCAGGTCTTGTGAGCGTGCATCAAAACAGATATGACGTAGAGAAATGTTTAAAAAAAAAGGTCCAGATGTATATTCAGTTTTTCCTGTTTCTGAATACAGTGAATGAATCAGAATCTAAATCAGATCGAGGACGGGGGTCTTTTCTAACCCCCACCTAGGGAGATGCTTTCACCCTCCTGTCTCTTTCTCTGATTTATTATTCTGTCTCAAACAAACGAACTTGAGACAGAGGGGACATCCTGCCTGCCTGCTTGCCCGGTTCGCCGTTGACCTTTTTAACTCTCGCATTCCTTAATCCGGGGGCAATGTTTTGTCATCGTAACGTCCCTCCTTTACGATACGCCAGGGTAATTCCATCACTGGCGTGCGAACAGGCCGGGCTTTTGTGAGTCTCGAGCAAATGTGAGGCTTTTCTATCCACCTCTCTCTCTCTCTCTCTCCTCGTGTTCTCTCCCACAGCTTTTTTTTCTTCTTCTTCCTCCCCCCTCTAAGTCTGCTTTGGGTGCTATTATAGTATCTCAACTGACAGCATTCCTGCGAGAGGGCACGGCCCGAATGACGACAACTTTCGGGAGGCTGCAGGGTAGTTGGGGGGGGCGTTCTTCCGTCTCTGCTCGCAGGCCCGATGAAGCCACGCCTTCTGCGCCGCCTGCACTTGAAACCACGCCTTCTGTCGGCCTTCCTTCAGGTGTCCCACCGCCGAGCAAAAGAAGAAGAGAAGAGACAGCGAAAGTTTTGAGATTTTATCTGCTGTGCGCTGCCAGATTTCACAGGAAGATGCTTCTTTTGGTTTTTTACATCAGTTACCTACCTTCACACACATATTTACATTTAATTCTGGCTCATTTCATATAGATTTATGTTGTGGTGCGTTCAAGGACCACATCTAAAAGACTGCAGGCCCATACCTGTGGAGGTGCAGGGTGAAATCAGTAAATTAAACCTCAATCAGATGCCTTAGAAATGTAAACCATCACACGTATATATGTTGGTTCATCTTGAAAGAGAGGTTTTGTATGATGCTCGGGGTCGGTGAGTCATATCTGAGCAGATAAAAAGAAAAATAACTTATCTGTTCTGCCAAGGTTAGAGCTTTGTCTTTAATTATGTTGGTTTATAGCCGACTCTCAAATGTCTGAGCTTCCCTGAAAGCAACATCAAGGATTTCTCATTAAAATGTGTTTTTTTTTTCTTTTAATTTGTTTTGAATTCAACCAAACCTGGGGTCTTTAATTATTTATGATTATACCTTGGAAAATAACCAGCTAAAATAAAAGTCACCTGTAATTTAAGACACATTAAAAAAAAAAAAAAAAAAAAAGACAGAAAATATCACTTTTAAGATTCGGTCGTTGTCTGTACTTGCAGCCTTGACGTCACATAACGTGGACCCGGCTGAGGTGCATCATACCAGATGTTAAGATCACGTATTGCGCAGTTTCACTTTACGTCATGAAAACTAGAAAGCAATTCATTTTTTGTGACTTATCTTATCTCACTCTCATCTCTCTCTCTCTCTCTGTTTGTTTGTCTTTAACCTTCAGGTACAGAAGCAGGTCCACCCAAACCTGACGGCGAAGGAGGATGCCCTCCAGCACATTGAGGAGCTGATCCTGCAGCTGCTCAACATGCTGTGCGTGGCCCAGCCTCGCTCCGTGCAGGATGTGGAGGTAAGGCCGGAGCGCTTGCCTCTTAGCGTGTGAAGTTTAGGAAAATGCGTGGAAGTAAAGGTCGCGACACGGCGAGGCGTTGGCTGGCTGTTGATTGTTGAGCGTATGCGGCCGTGCGTGCAGTGTGTCCTGCGCCTTCTGCACTGTGATTGGCTGGTGAAGCAGTGCACGTTTAAATACACAAATATTTTCAGAGCTAATCATCTAGAATGAATAAGATGCAGGCCACCTGATTATTAGGAGGTTTATGTATATATGCGTGCATCTGTAACGGGTGCTGATTTAACAAGTTTTTTTAACCGCTCTTAAAATTTTACTATCCTGGAAGCCACACCAACTAAATTTTGTTGTGGCTTAAAGGG
This sequence comes from Planiliza haematocheilus, assembly GCA_005024645.1. NCBI lineage: Eukaryota > Metazoa > Chordata > Actinopteri > Mugiliformes > Mugilidae > Planiliza > Planiliza haematocheilus. Next base: position 2,598,142 of record SRSE01000637.1, read on the forward strand.
GAACTACTGTTTTTTTACAACCTGGACCTTATTTCTGGCATAAAATATGGTCATTTTCTCACCCATATAACTTTTGTGTAATCTGTTCAGGAGATGTTTTGATCAGCGTATATCCATATAATGGGAGTGAATGGGGCACCGAAACGCAGCCTCTAAATAACACATTATCTTCCACAAAACTCGTTCATTTCAGCAATATTTTGTTATGGTATGCTAGTGCTATTCCCCGTTGAGTCTCTGTTATCATCATCCTCATAATTTGCTACTGCTAGTTTTTTTGCAATATTTTTTTTTAATATTTTTGGAGGTTGGGGACGAACCATAGCAGTAGCAAATTACAGGTAAACAAGCCGACTGTTGCAGGTGCGTGTGGTGCTCAGAGACGACATCATCTAGGTTCGGTAGGTCAACGGAGAATAGCACTAACGTACCATAACAAAATATTGGTGAAATGAACAAGTTTCGCGGCAGATAATGCGTTATTTAAAGGCTGCGTTTCGGTGCCCCATTCACTCCCACTATATGGATATACGCAGGTCTAAATATCTCCCGAACAAATTACACAAAAGTTATATGGATGAGTAAACGACCATATTTTATGCCAGAAATAAGGTCCAGGTGGTAAAAAAACAGTAGTTCCCCTTTAAGCCACAACAAAATTTTGTTGGTGTGGCTTCCAGGATAGTAAAACAATGTTCTGCAAGAGTAAACTTTTAGGAACGGAGAAGAAAATTTGTTGAATCAGGACCCGTTACAGATGCATTTCGGTGCCCCATTCACTTCGCGGAATTTGTTTACAATGGCTGCCACAGGAGAACCAAGCTTTTTAGACTCCACTATCATGTTGTAAAATATATTGACGGCAAAATAACTAATAAATGTCACATTTTGTTGCTCTGATTGGTTATAGGACTGTTTAATTGATGTTTTTTTTTCTATATCGTTTGAAACATACCAAGCTCTTTGAATTTTGTTCTTCTCATTTGTTGTTTAAAAGAAATTAAATAACTCTACCTCTTCACTCTTACCAGGAACGCGTCCAGAAAACTTTCCCCCACCCTATAGATAAGTGGGCGATTGCAGACGCCCAGTCAGCTATTGAGAAGCGTAAGAGGAGGAACCCCTTACTTCTCCCCGTCGACAAGATACACCCATTACTTAAGGTAATTCCCTTTTCTTACAGCGAACTATTTGGACATATTGTAATATTGTAAATTTGAAGTAATCCAGTTATTAATCAGTGTGTTCTCTGCTCTCTCTTCTAATAGGAGGTTTTGGGCTACAAAGTGGACTACCATGTCTCTCTGTACATCGTGGCAGTGCTTGAATACATATCAGCAGATATACTGAAACTGGCGGGAAACTATGTCGGCAACATTCGGCACTTTGAGATCCACCAGCAGGACATCAAGGTGTCCATGTGTGCAGACAAAGTAAGAAACTGAACTCGCCCTGAAGGAAGGAGGAGCTGCTTCTGCTCGACTTTGACTGACTGACTGGTCGTGTGTTTGTTTGTTTGTCCAGGTGTTGATGGACATGTTCGACCAGGAGGAGGACATCGGCTTGATGTCGCAGTGCACAGAGGAGCCGTCGTCCTCCGGGGAGCTCACATACGACGACCTGGTGAGGCTTGAAATCGCAGAGGAGCGGCAGTACCTGCGAGAGCTCGACCTCATCATCAAAGTGTTCCGCCATCACTTCCTGTCCAACCCCAAAATCTTCACGCCTCAGGTGAGGACGGACTTAAATGTTGATTCGGAAATCTGCAAATGTTTGAGTACTGTATCCTCAGATTGGCTTTGCACAAAAAAATAATTAAATAAGTTTGAATTCACGCCGTTTTGATTTGTTTTGTGTTAGCATGGATAGATTAGAAAACAATTATCTTGGTGGTGCATTCAAGGACACACGAGCATCTAAATAGTGATGCGTTCACAAATTATGATTTCAAATCCAGAAGTTAAAGCGTCAAAACTATGAAATAAATGTTGCTGTAGTGGAGACACAGTTAAAGTGCATCTGTCCTCCGTGATGTGGAGAGACGGTTTCAAATGACTCGAGTAAATCTCTACAAACTATTTTAAAACACACAGTTTTTCCATGTTCAGACAAGACGTTTCACAAATTAAAACCACTAGTCTGCTCTATGTCTGATCTATGGATCCTTTTTTTTTTAACGCTCCTCTATAAGCGTCTGGAAAAAGCTTTTGAAGCTCGGTGTGGTGGCTCCAGGCCGCCGCCATCTTGGCTCTGCCTGACGCCACCTAACTACTCGCTGAAGCTGAGGCGGCGCTAACTGCATCTACTAGGGTTGGGTGGTATGAGCTAATCTTATATCACGGTATGAGTAATTTCATATCACGGTAACGGAATATATTGCAGTATTTTTATTCCCCCTGTAAATTTAAATGGCTTAAAATAATCATACTGACGCATATGATCTTTTTCCTCTTTTATTTTTATTTGCTCACAGCATCATAACAAAAATATCTTTTGGCTTTCGTATGTTTTAACTTTAAGTGGTGGGAGAGGTTACCGGTGTTTGCACCTCCAGCAGCAACAGTTGCGCGACATTCTTCGCAGAGTGTTACTTTTTGTTGGCCGTCAGATTTTCTAAATCCAATAAAGTTCATCACAACAGACGTAGCGCCCCCTTTTCTGAACGAGTTCCTCCTCCTCTTCGTCATGGGTGGGTCGGTCTGCCTCCGATTCCTCGTGACGTTCCCTCTCCGCCTCCATCATGATTGTTATCACTCAGGTAAAGCTGTTTCTTCTTCGTCGTGCTCATGCAACCACACCAAGCAGTCTGCTGCAACGCCTGCAGCGCCCCGTGTGTTGAGGCGGTGTAATTACAGTGACTCAGAGAGATCTTTCTCTGGTATAAACGGTATTGCAAAATCTCTACCGGTAGACACTTTTATAGCATCTACGCGTCCCTCAAAGCTGCAGGACCCATAATTAATCACAACATTAAGCTTTGATGTCACTTATTCTAAGCAAGTTTTATAGAAACTGACACCGTGTTCAGTTGTCACGAGTGGAGAAATTAGCTAAAGAGGCCAGGCTGTTTATTTCTGGATGTGTTTCCGGGGATTTACTCTGATATTAACAGTTCGGCGTCAAGTTGGAACCCAAAAACTGTCTTTACTAAAGGTTACTAGGTTAATGGTTGCACAACACTTCTTATTTGTTTATGTGTTAAGTGATTTGCAGGGCTTTACTGTAACAGAAACACAAGAAGTGGCGTCAGTGGAAGCTTTTTGCAAATGTCTAGAGCCTCTGTGGGGATAAATAAAACCTTTGATTGTGGGCTGCACATCAATAAACAACAAAGGTACTTCACGTTTATCGCTACTAATCATTTCATATGCGCGTCGTGTTGCTTGTGTATTAAACCAGAGTGAAATGATACCTATTATCGGTGTAAATTCTGCAGAATAAGCGGCTTACTCTAAAGCCAGCTTACAGACGAGCAGTCAAGTTACCAACAAAGCGATTTCAGCCAGATCCAGGGTAAGATCATTTAAAGATTACGGCTGAAACTCCGTTAATCGGCTAACTGGAAATCAGCGCCACAGAGCAGCGTGAAATAACCAGTATCGGGTTTTACGAGATTGGTTTACATCGTGCACGGGCGGATCTTGTGTGCAGACAGCTACATGCTTAGTAGAAATGATTAGGGCTCTATGACCCCTCTAGTTAAACAGGCTCGGTAGCTGTGCGTTCATATCTCTCTCTGAGGGTTAACCAAAGAAACAAAGTACTAATTACATCGTGTCTAATACGGCAATTAAGTGCTTTAAGTTCACAAAAAAAAAGGAGGAAAAAGTTTAGGCAAGGGAAGCAATTGAAGCGCGTTCCTACGGGTTGAGAGGGAGCTGAGTGGAAAGTTGGGCTTAATGGGTCGCTGTGGCTTTGCATATTTTGGGTTGGGTAATTTGTGGTATCATTTGGGTGAGGAGGATAAACCTTTGCGAGGCCCAGTGGAATGCAGAACATGCAATTATGCTGAGACAGGAACAACATGTGCAGCCCCCGCCAGAATAACCTCAATTATGTCTGTTGAAACACGGCGCAATCTGAAATTACTCGGGGAGATGTCAAGAAAGTGTTACGGTCAAATAATGACAGGGCCAGGCTTCCATTCAGACTCCAGCAGTCAATAATCACACACCCCCCCACCACCATCACCACCACCTCCCCGTGCTATTTTAGGGCTCTCGTCTGCCTGGCTAATTGTTTCCTCAGGCAGATTTCAGCCTGTTGTTGTCATCATCTCACCATTTTTATTTATTTATCTTTTTTTTTTATATAAACTTTTGTTTATCCAAAGGGACGCTGGCTGAGAACGGGGCACTATTTCAGCACTCCCCTGCGACACATTCAATGTGTTTACATGCACTAGAATAACCAGGTCGTCGTCAGTTTTCTTTGGCAAGAAAATGTCTTAAAACGTGACTTAAAACGAACAAGTTTGTTGTTTTTAAAAGCCTTGACAATAGGAATGTGCGATATTTTATCGTTATCAGTTTATAGCATGCAAGGTTAGCAAATAAATAGTGAAAACAAAGGACAGTAACGGCTCAAACCAGAATATAAAGAAAATGCGCAAGAAGCAGCGTCGATTTCATCCAAAGCCTCCGGTAAAAAAACAAATCAAACAAAAAAACTAAATAAATAAAAAACTCAGACAAAATTTGCCAAGTCACTGCGTTCAAAAGGATTAAGCTAAAATTATGTTTTCATCACCATTTTTATCGTTACCGTGATAAATAGCAGAAATTATCAGGATACATTTTTTAGTCCATATCGCCCATCTCTACTGGGCACCTTCAGGCAAAAGTAAAACAACAACATTTACAATATATTTACTTAACTTATATGTTAGCAACTTTACAATCGTGCCAAATTAGCTGGAAAGAAAGATTTCACCTATTTCTTCATGCTTTCTTAGTGTATTCATGGATATTTATTTGAGACTTTTATTCGGAAACGATACACAATTATTTCTTGACTTATCCGTCAGGACCTGATTTCGATTTGGGTCGTGTCGAGAGCTTAGTCGTCTAATGGGATTGTGTTTACTGTTTTCTTGAGAAATCGCAATGAGAATGGCGCCCTCTTGTGGTACACACAACTTCGTAAGTGGAAATGTTCGGAAATATTGTCTTTTTTGTATTTTCCCACCGCTTCCCACGTCGTAAACACAAGCTCATGCTGCAGCTGCTGACTATGTTGATGCATGAGTTGACTGCTGCCCCTTTCACCTCACGTTTCTCCCCCAGAGAAGTCACCTCAGTTTGAAAATCTCATTAGGTGCATCAGTAAGAGAAACACAGCGTCTGTGTGATGGCAGCATTGTGGGAGGACATGGCTCCAGAGTCATAATCCTTACCCTGAAAACTTAAATAAAAATACGTTTCCACTGAGACAAAAACTGCATCTAAATTAAATCTTTAAGCTCTGAGCTCTCATCAAGCTGAGAGCACTCTAGTGGCGCCTTATAGGGGTAATAAGGATATATCGTGGTCTGTTCCAGGACGTGGAGGTGATCTTCAGTAACATCCTGGACATCCACGAGCTGACTGTGAAGCTGCTCGGACTGATCGAGGACGCTGTGGAGATGACGGCCGACGGCAGCCCTCATCCTCTGGTGGGCAGCTGCTTTGAAGACCTAGCAGAGGTAAGGAGCAGAGCCTCACTTCACCGTCCAGTCATCAGCCCAATGCGATTTTTAAGCACTTTGTTTTGCGTCTTGCATCCTGACGTGGGGTTATGATAAAAAACTGTGAGCTGAATCACTAAAAGGACGCGTTTATACTTGCACAAAGCTCTGATTATAAGTCAAATAGTGCGTATGTGCCATCAGCAGTGGCTTCAAGTGTCCCAGACCACCTCCAAAGTGATCAGATCTCTCTCTGTACTCACTCGGGATCAGACGTTGCGCTAGACTTTTTCGGTGTCTGTCATTTTGACTGACCCTGCATCCCGTCATAATCTACTTTTACTCGTCACTTTAATTAAACGATAATAAATACATATTCAATAGCATTTAATTTTCATTGAAGTTTAATTAACTTTAAGTACTATTTTTCAGAACTTTTTTCTGACTTTAAATGGTACGACAACAACACAAGTGCATTACACACAACGAGAGAAAGAATCGGGCTGTATGGTTATATTTTCAGGCCGAAAATGAATCGATAGGAAGTTGTACTATTTCTAAAAAGGCTGTAAGATATAGTGGTAACACAACATACTTGTACAAGTGATCATTTTGTGTTGTTTCTGAACAAAAACTTTTATTGTGATAATAAAATATTTTCTATTTACTTATAAACTTTGCCCAAGTTCTGTACTGGATTTTAACTGATTAATAATCCAAAAGGCATAACACAAAAACACTTCAAATGTCATGAAAATTCATTCAGATACACCTTAATTTTTCAAAAGTATCGATATCGGTATTGGTATCGGTATTGATATCGGTATCGGAATCAGCGATGCATTTGCTTGAAATATCGGCATTCGATTGCACCAAAAGTCTGCGATTTGAGGCAAACTGCATATACATTATACGTCACTCGCCACCAAGTGGTCGGGGTGTGAATTGCAGTCTGTCAAAATGACGGATGGCCTTCAGATTTTTCTAGTCACATTTTAAAAAAAAAAAAAAAAAAAAAAAAAAAAAAAAACGGTCAGTGATGGAAAATATTCGGTTAACGCGACCCCTGCTTGGGATGCATGCTAACTCCAGGTCTGAAACATAAAACCACAGAGTAAAGAAATCATTCAGTTACAAAACAATTGCTTCATCAAGCAGTTCCCTTATTTCTGAGAGAGAGGGAGAGAGAAGGAGCCGCCGTCTATCTTCACATGCCTCCATTTGAGTACCATCATCTCGTAACCGCGTCAGTATTGACTCTTCTTCTTCTTCTTCTGCGCTTGTTGTGTAGGAGCAGGCGTTCGACCCTTACGAGACCCTGTCCCAGGACATCCTCAGAAAGGAATTTCACGAGCACTTCAACCACCTGATGGCGCGACCGACAGTCGGCCTCTACTTCCAGGTGAGACGTTTGATTTGATCACAAGCTTAGAGTCTGGGGTTTTTGGCACGCAAATGTATTCTGTTGATGATTTTCACATTTTAGAAGCTGTATTCTCACAGAAACACGACCGATTCTTATTAGTTATCGAAAATGTGTCGAAACTTGCCAATGGAAATGTGCAGAAACGTTGTTTTTGTGTTAACTTATCTCACACTCACATCTTTCCTGTCATTCTCTGACGCACGCTTTTTTATGAATCTCAGAGAGCCATAAAAATTAAAAGACAAAAGTTAGTTTTTTTTTTAACATCAGTGCACAAGTAGGTCATTGTATGTGTTTACACCTAGCAAACAGGGTTTCAGTATTTGTTCCTGCTCTGCTTTGAAGTCAACCTGGGTGCCGGCTGGAATTCCTCCCAATATCGTTCGAAGGGCATGTCATGACATATTCGGCGTCCTGTGTACGGTTTATTCACTGCTGCCGCATTGTTTTATTTGGACATTCCTCACAAGAATAGCATTGAATTATGCTCGGTGGGGTGCAGTTTGGCAGCCTTTGAAGATGAAATATTTGCTGGTGTTTTCTCAGGCCAAAGACCAGCGAGGCCGGCGGTTCACATGGAGCGGCGTCGCAGCGCCAAACCCGCTCGTGCTGTATTCACAGAATCAGGAGGTTTTTAAGGTCAAACATCAGATTTTTATCGAAATCTATCACTGACTCGTCTTCTTCGTCTTCTTCGTCTTCTTCTTCTACACCTCGTGTGTGCCCTACAGCTGTAGTGGCCTCCACGTGTTTACCCGCCAGCCGCCAGTCTAACCTTAGTTAGATCAACACTGCTGGCACTGTCCTCTGATTACCCACACCCACTGTTTATTTTCATAAACTCATTGTATAGGAGTGAGGGAAAGGGCACAGGAGCTAAAAATACTGTGCACTCTGTTGACAGCATGGTATTCTTTTACAGTGGGCATAATAAGGCCTAATGTTTATTTATTTTTATCTTTTTTCTATGAAATATATTTTGGTGTTTTTTGGTCTCATTGCAAAGGTTGGGATTTTTAAAATAAATGTATAAAAGTGGGTTTTCTTTTTTTTTTTTTAAATAACATATAATAACCTGCAGTGTTTTGACTTTTTATATCCACTGTGAAATATCTACCTGGTCGATATTTAATCATTTATTTATCCGAACCATTAAATTATGGAATAATTAAAAAAAAAAAAATGAAAATAGGCCTATTTGTGGAAAAAAAAGAAAAAATACCTAATATTTGAGTTACATAAAAGCTTTTTATTTGTTTTCTTCCTAATTGTCCTTGAAATAGTGGTCAAGAACCCCCCCATCCCCAACAAAGAAATGGTTTGGCCACTAATAAAAATTTGACGTTGCCGTTTGATTGGAAGTTCAATACGCTCAAAATGTCCGGTCAGCACAAGTCCGAATCTCAGAAAAGGAAATAAAAGAGAAGAAGATTTTAGAGCTGAAGTAAATAAAATAAATATTGACTGACCAATACTCTTTATGGTACTTCTTGAAAAGTGTAAAATATCACTTTTTTAATAGAGAAACAGTTTCATTAAGGATAGAAGCAATCATTTATAATAGACCTAAATTATTATTTTTACTATTTTTGTCTCAGTTTTCTATTACGACTAAAAATACCTGAGATATCTGTGACCGAGTGGAAAGAAAAACAACACGAAACATAAAATATTAGTTGCACCACCGTGTCCATTACGTCTCTAATTCTGAAACTCGCTCAGATGAATTGTTTCAGTGTGCGTCTCCATTAATCATGGTGTTTTTTTTATGTTTGGTATTTATATAAACGCCACAAAGGCACAAACCACCAATTATTTTCATGATTCACTCATCTGTCGATTGTTTGCTTAGTAAAACATCAGAAAATTACAGACAAAAATGTCCCAAACACTTTTTATTTTTTGTTCTGGACCTTGTTTTGTCCGACCGACAGTCAAAGAAACTAAATTTCACCATCATAGGAAACAAATGTTGAAACAGACGTGTTTTCTTCTCAAAACACGCGACACAGACGGACGTGAAAACTGCAGAAGAACCTTTTCTGTTCGGTCCAGCGGCTCGGAGATGAATTGATTAATTGCTTCAAATGTGATATTTTTAAAATCCATTTCACTTGAGTGTTAGAGCGACATGAGCTGTGTGTGTGTGTGTGTTGATGATGATGAGTGGTCCCAGGGGTGGATGGTGTAATGCCATTTCTCCACCATCTCATCATCCCTCCACCTCGCTTGTGCAACACAAATCTTTACGTGGGCGCTTCCACCCGCTGTGTTTTAACTCGCACACGCGTGGATCAAACCTGCGTCTGTGGCACCGTCGTCGTCTTCCTCGTCGGCTTTCGTCTCGTCGCGCTTCGTCTTTCTCGCTCCATCCTTCTTGACTTTCCGCCTCGCTCCCTCCCCTCTCTGTCGGATAGATGTGTCTGTCGAGCACTCAGCCCCTGCACTCTGCAGCGTCTGGTATTGTGGGTAAATTACATCGCCTTTTAAAAATAGAACAGGCAGCCACACTGCGGGCCATTTTTCTCCTGGGGGGGGAGGAGGAGGAGGAGGAGGAAGAAGAGGAGGAGGAGGAAGGGTGGCCCAAAGGCACATTTCATGTTGAAAATAAGCTGTGAATTAAGAAGGCGAAAAGGCCGTGAGTTCAAGCAGCCGCACAGTTACCTCTGTGAAACGGGAACATGTTGTCCTCGTAGCGTTTATATTTAGGCCGCTGCGTCGATGATGCATGCTCATGTAGAGGCTCATCACGACGGAAAAGTACTATTTAAGTATTTAAATTATGTACCAAGATAGAAAGGTGGCACCTGCTTGAGTAGCACCTTCACAGGACACGCGTCATCATGTCATCATCATTATATAGGCGTCAGTGAAATAGGAAATATAACGGTAAATGATATAAAGACACATAAACGGCAAAATAAAGAGGAAATCTAAGTGTGTTTCTGTTTTTAGTTTTACTGGTGATGAGGCTGATGTGTCCATGTGATAAATATGAATATAAATAACCGCGTTTGTCATGATCAGTGTAAACATCGCATCCTGAATGTGGTGGTTAGCACTGATGCCTCACAGCGAGAAGGTCCATGGGGCCGACTGGGCCTTTGCATGTTCTCCCTGTGTCTGCATGGGTTCTCTTCAGGTTCTCCAACTTCCTGCCACAACCCAAAGACATGCTGATTAGGATAGTTAGTGATTCTAAATTGGTCGTAGGTGTGAGTGTGAATGGTTGTCTGTCTCTCTGTGTTAGCCCTGAGTAGAGTTGTCACGATACCAAAATGAGTAACCACGATACTCCAGGTATTATCGCGATACTGCAGCCTTTTATTATTATTATTATTTTTATGAACTGCAATGTATTTGTTTTAAAGATTTAAATATTTATTAATTACTTAAAATGTTGAGCAAAATTAGTGGTGCCACTGACGACGACGCCCGGTGCTTCTGCCGTGGTGAGTGCGTTGTCTCGTGTTTGTGACTCTAAGCCGTGCACGTGTCTGGACGAGACAAAACTTTAGCTTGTTTGTTTGTTTTGAAGCAAATTTCTATCCAACTGGAGCTGTCTTCATGGAGTTCGTTCTTGCCGGCAGAAACACACGAACAGCCAATCAGCTAAGAGACGGGCGGACCCAATGTGCGGAAAATCATCACTAGCAGAAACTGGCACCGGTAGTACCGTCGTGTAGAATTTCTAGTATAGTAGGAACCGTTACGGTAACCACGCTACCCTACCGTTGCAGTAGTTTCCATGTTGGTTTGTTTACAAGGAACTAGCATGCATTGAGAAGCCAGGAGGAGAGTAGAGGCGGCTGCTACGTAGCGGAAACCGGCACCGGTAGTATAGTAAACCACGGTAGTACCGTCGTGTAGAATTTCTAGTATAGTAGGAACCGTTAAGATTTGGCACAGCAGGGTATCGTGCAACTCTAGCCCTGAGATAGACTGGAGACTTGTCCAGGGTGTACCCCGCCTCTCGCCCAATGACAGCTGGGATAGGCTCCAGCAGAGCCCGCGACCCTTAACAGGAACAAGAGGGTACAGAAGATGAATGAATGAATGAAAACGATCTGAAACTTGTAGAGTTGCGTGTAGCTTCTTCAGTTCTGCAGGACAGGTGGGAGCATCTGTGGTTCTGTTTACGACCAGATACTCAGACTGTAGTTAGAGGACACTGTTATGATCATGTCTTCCTTCTCCAATGAACAGTACTTCTTCAGGTAACTCTCAAAATCCTAGATTTCTGCATAAACCTAAATGACTGAAAGACAATACTATGTGCAGTAAAATGTTTCCACCTGCAGCAAATCTTTTATATTTTATGAAATGTTTGAGACAAATCCAGCTTCAAACGCATCGCACCACTCCCGCATCCCGTGTGGACAATTAGTCGGCCTGCAGGATGCTGACATATCAATAACATGATCTAAACTTAGGTCATTGTTCCCCTGCTGTCCATCAGCGTGCGTCAACCAGCTGATGTCTTTTCTCCTCAGTGCACACGACCCTCCTCCTCCTCCTCCTCGTTTACCCTCCTCCCCAGGCTGGCCTCCTCCCTCCGTGCAGACACTGTGGCCGCTGCTCTGGAGTCTGAGTACTCGCGTATTGATTCTGAGTCGTCTATCGGGGGAACAGGAGATTTAAATGGATACTATGACGGCCCCCTCTCCGGTTACCCCTGCCAGCCGCGCTCGGTCAACTGCCTCCTCTTCTTCTTCCCACTCGTCACCCCGCAGCCTCTCGTCTGATCTGATTTCACATTGGTAGACTGCACATTTTCACGGCGTTCTTATAAAGGAACAGTTTTCCTAGTTAGCGGTAAAGACATAACTGTTTTGCTCAGCGTCTTCTACACTGGTCACCAGGCTGATTTATGTGGTGGTCAGATGACTAGAAAATAAAAGCCTGTGGACGTGAAAATGACGTCGCTAACGGTTCCTCTGTGTCTTTGTGTCTCCAGTCAGTTGCAGAGGGATTTAAAGAAGCTGTCCAGTATGTCCTTCCCCAGCTGATGATGGTCCCAGTGTACCACTGTATGCACTACTTTGAGCTGCTACAGGTACGTCCAGACACGTGGACCTTTCTGGTCAATAATGAATCTGTTCATAATCTGATAACAGTTATCAGGAGCCCAACACTGTGTCTGAACATCACTGAACATCACTACACTGACTTCAGATGATCAGGAGGCTACAGAGCCTTTAATACATAGATCTGTCTGGATCATGTCCCAGTAACATATCATGAGTTATACCAGAATTATGGCAGATCTCCTCCTCCTCCTTCTTCTACTCCTTCTCCTTCTCCCCCCTTCTTGTCCTCCTCCTTAGCCTTCTTCCTTTTGTCTCCTCCTTCTCCTCCTCCTTTTTTTCTTCTCCCCCCTTATTCTCCTCCTACCCTTCTCTTCCTCCTTTTCCTCCTCCTTCTTCTGCGTCTCCTCCTTCTCTTCCTCCCCTTCTTCTTCTCCTCCTCATCTCCCCCATCCTCCTCCTTCTTCTTTACTGCCCTTTTTTTTCCGTCTCCTCATCCTCCTAATCCCCCCTCCTCTTTCTCCTTCTCCTTTTCCCCTCCTCGTCTCTCTCTCCTTCTCCCTTTTCTCCTCCTCCTCCTCCTCCTTCTTCTCCTTCTCCTCCTCGTTCTTCTGCTTCGTCTTCTGCTTCATCTCCTCCTCCTTATCCTTCTCCCTTTTTTCTCCTCCTCCTTCTTCTCCTTCTTTTCTTCTTCCTCCTTCTCCCCCTTCTTCTCCTCCTGCTCCACCTCCTCCTACCCTTCCCCTCCCCATCATCCTCCTTCTTCTTTACCTTCTTTGTTTTCCTTCTCCTCCTCCTAATCTTCCTTCCTCTCCCACTCCACCTCTTTCTCCTTCTTTTTCCTCTCCTCCTCCTCCTCTTTCTCCTCCTTCTTTTTCTCCTTCTCCTCCTCCCTAGTTTTTAACATGGTAACAATAAACCTTGAGTACCATGAGAGACATGTGTTTATATCTTATTTTTTTTCTTCTACAGCAACTTCAGGAGCGCAGTGAAGACCAAGACGACAGAGAATGTCTGAAACAGGCGATCACAGCTCTGCTCAACCTTCAATGTAGCGTGGAGCGCATCTATGCCAAGCACCAGCCTCGCCGTAAGCCAGGGTACGTCTGCTCCTACACTGCAGTACAGTATCTATAGATAAACAGTCACATTTCTGCTTCACTCAGATTTACTCTTCTCTCCCTCACAGTGAGCCAATGTACCGCCTGTACAGCAGGCAGGTTCGTAGCAAACAACTCGCCATCAAACGCATGAACGAGATCCAGAAGAGCATCGACGGCTGGGAGGGGAAGGACATCGGTCAGTGCTGCAGCGAGTTCATCCTGGAGGGGCCGCTTATACGAGCGGGCGCCAAACACGAGAGACACAACTTCCTCTTCGACGGCCTGATGATCAGCTGCAAGGCCAACCAGAGCTCGCGGCTCCCGGGGTCGGGCAGCGGGGCGGAGTACCGCCTGAAAGAGAAGTTCGTGCTGAGGAAGATCCGCATCGTGGACCGCGACGACTCGGCGGACCTGCGGCACGCCTTTGAGGTGTTAAGCAAGGATGAAAACTGTGCAGTTTTCTGTGCACGGACAGCAGAGGAGAAGGCAGCGTGGATGGCCGCGCTGGTGACGCTGCAGTACCGCTCCACTTTGGACCGCATGTTAGACACGGTCCTGCAGCACGAGGAGCAAGCACATCCTCTAAGACTGCCCTCCCCGGAGGTTTACCGTTTTGCCGTGCAGGACTCTGAGGAGAATATAGTGTTTGAGGACAAAGTGCAGAGCAAAACGGGCATCCCCATCATTAAGGCCGGCACCGTGGTCAAGCTCATCGAGAGGCTCACGTACCATATGTATGCTGGTAAGCTGCTGCTGTAGCTCCACAAGTGGGAAAACAAACAGAAATATTAATGTTTATCATCTAATATGTTCGATCTGATTCTAGATCCCAACTTTGTGCGCACATTTCTTACCACGTACCGATCATTCTGCAAACCACAGGAGCTCCTCACCCTCCTGATAGACAGGTACAGTTCACCAGAAGAGCTTTTATGTGGACATCTACTAGTTAAGTGTTGTACCCTGACATTATGAAATATCATACGTCTGATTGATGCCTTCCTTAGGATTGAGATCCCTGAGCCAGAACCGACCGAGGAGGACCGACAAGCCCTCTGGAACGGAGATCAGCCAATGGCGGCCGAGCTCCAGAGGTTCAGAAAGGAGTACGTGCAGCCGGTCCAACTCAGGTACGTTCAGTCAGAGCACACAACCTGCAAATGAAAACAAGAAATGGAATAGGTTCCACTGCAGACGCTGAGGAAGTGGAAGTAATACGGAAACTGCTAACTCTTGTTTGTCTGTGCAGATTCTCAGTCGTCCATATCATGTTAAACCCAAAACACAGATCACAGACGTCTTGCACAAGTATAACAAGTTAATAGAGGTCTCCGGGTAAAACTAGCCCAAATAAAGCCAAAATATATGTGAGGAAATGTAAAATGTAGGGCTGGGCGATATGGCTGAAAAATGTATCACGATGTAAGTGTTTCATATCAGTCGATATCGATAATTATTGATTAATTTTTTTAGTCTATTCTACTCAGACTTCTCTACTGTGCTAAGCTTCATCCGTTATTTCTTTATATCGTTTGATGTTTTGTCGTGTGGCTCCGCAATGACATATTCAATAGCATTTAAATTTCTTTCATATAACCGACCATCAAAGACGACTCGACTCATAAATCTAGAGTCTATTTAAGCGGCTCAGTCGAGTCCTACCACGATTGATTGTTAATCAATAAACATCTTCCATCTCACTCTGCAGAGAAACAAAACGTACTACCAGACTTGACCAGCAAAAAAATACGCATAGAAACGAAACTTAACCGACTCATAACCGCTGCTCGTGGATCCCTGATTGAGTCAGCAGCCACTCACTCGGCCGGCAGATAAACAAAACTTAACCGACTCTTACACGACTAATCAAGAGAGACGAGCCAGTTAATATGCTCACTCACCATCAAGTTAGCAGACAACATCGGTCTGACTCATGTCTGACTTAAAATAACCTAAATATTACCAAACTGGTGACGTGATCTTTAATTTTTTTAATCTACAATTTCCTCTCGCGCTCGAGTTAAAGTGAAATTATCGAACATTCTGTTGATAGTCGTATTTTCTATTGATATCGGCCACGCGATATATCGCGATATATATCGTTATCGTTTATCGCCCAGTAAAATGCGTATCATCGTATGAGATTAGATGGATTCACCGTTGGCCTCCATCTTGAAGTCAACAACTTCCACATCTGCATATGAAGCTACTATCTCGTCGTTCATCTCTTTGGTCGCTAGTGGACGTTCCAGTGTCTGGTTGCCTAGGTTACCGTCTTGAAAAACATTGCTATACATCCGTGGTCTTTTCTGGTGGTCTCTTCCTGCGCGTTCGCCTCTTAACCTTCAAACTTTCTCCTTAACGCACGGCAGGAGTTGTGCCATTGTCTGCTTATATATTTTGATCTGTTTAATATCCACACAGCGTGTCGTAGGACATTTAACTGGTTTCTTAGATTTCCCGACGACGCCTCTCCAAAAGTCTTTGTCCTCTGTTGTTGTTTGTCTTTTTTACACCCTCCCATTAAAGGCCTGAATGTTCTCCCCGAGCCGCAGAATTACTTTTGCATTAGACCCTGTGTCCTTATAAGGAGGAAACAGTTGGAACTAATCTTTGAAGGGCCGTTAAAAACTGAGAGCCTCTCGGTATCAGGCAGCTGCAATAAAATCCTTTAAATGTTAGTCATGGAAAGAGTGGAAACACGAGTGGATCCTTAAGTCTGTGTGATATGAGAAGATAAACTCTGCATCAACTGTCTTTAGTGAACAATTAAATATGGTGGTTTTTGATTTTCTTTCTGTCATTAGACAACATACAAGTGTATACAAGTACATGAATAATAGGAATCCTGACTGTGTTCGGGTATAGATTGGGGACAAAGGTTTGGGTGGTCCGTATAAAGTAAACACTGTTACGTGGTCCCAGTGTTTATTTTAGAACTAGGGCACTCAAAGTGAAAATGGTGTCATGTCCAAAGAGGTAAATATACCACTTCCTTTTAAAACACAAAACATTTTCAGCAGTTTCTATTTTTAAAACGTGGCACCAGCCAGAAAACTGAAAACTGAAAACCTTTCTTTTCTAAATGACTGTAAACAATAAGTTAAACTTCTACGCAACATCATATGCATGTCAGACTGTATCAACTGTCCCAATACTTTATAAATTAATTTTCTTCCCCATTTTCTTACTATTGAACGTTTGTTTTCATCTCGCAGGGTTCTCAACGTTTTCCGTCAGTGGGTCGAACATCATTTCTACGACTTTGAGAACGATCCCGAGCTGAGGACTCGATTAGAGGAATACATCACCAGCAAGATTCAACTGCGAGGTCGGTCATAAAATACAAACCACTGCCTCCGTGTTCACAGATAACTCTTCAAAGCATAGACTGTATATAAATATGGACTATGTGTCGTCGCCGACTCGAATTGGCCAAACTGACGCTATTTTCCCGGGGATACAGGCAGTGCCATTATTACGGAGCAGTTAGCATGGCAACTAGTAGTCTTCACGATGTCACATCCTGTTTTAATAGCGCGAAATAATGAACTAAATTTAAACTTCTCAGAAAAGAGGACACTTGAATATGCATCAGTATTATATTAACTACCTAAAATTACTGGAAAAAAACATATTTGACGTGTACTTAAGTGTTTTAATTTGACACATCCAGTCATAGACATATATACATAGACGCCTCATTGAGTGCTGTCGTCTACTGGAGTGGCATGCCTACAGGGCAGCCATCTTGGAACAGGGCCACTCGCTCCTACAGTGCATTACTTCTATGGAGGAATGGTGTTTCTACACAATAAAAGTCATCATGAATCTTTCATCTTTTCTTTACAATCCTCTGTCAGAAGCTAGTCTGCTGGTAACATTAAGTAATATTTGTATTCGGGTAGTAAAACCATATTTTTATCATAGCTACATTTCTGACGTTTTTAACAGATCAATACGTTTGGAAATCGGTCCAAAATTCAGCGAATAATTCCACTTTGAGATTGAGGAGTACCTCTTTCCTTCGTATGTTCATGCACCGCTGCCTCTGCTAGCCCTGTACCAAGATGGCGGCGCTTTAGGCACGTCTATATATATGTCTATGCATCCAGTCCCATCCACTAAACATGGAGGGGGTGAAGCTTATGACCTATACTGCAGCCAGCCACCAGGGGGAGCTCTACTTGCTTTGACTTCACTTTAGAGGAGCAGTTCTATCTTTATACAGTCTATGCTTCAAACTACATTGCAAAAATAAAAGCAAATTTTGCGTGTGAGGAGTTAATCTGTCACCAAGTTTACACGGTCACTGTAGGTGTAAATATATTCTTGTTTAATGGTTAATAAATGTCGTGAAGTACAGCAGAGGAAGGGTTTCCCCTTCCTTGACTCTTGTCTCACACTTGTCCTAAATATAGCATATGTTAGAGTCACATCGTCTCTTTTGCTGGAAACAAACCATGAGCAGCAATAAACCGCAATGAGTAATTTACTGGTTTGGAGACAGTTTGATGCTGCTGGCAAAGAAATGGAATTTGGAGCAAGAATTTCAAGTGAAATATGTCCAGGTGGTGGTTGTAGATCACTTCACTCACTGATGACATATTACGACAAAATGACGTATGAGTCTTATAAGTTAAGAAGCTAATTCAGTTCAGATGTGAGCAAATCCTTAGTAGGATTCCCTATGTAGTCTCTAGTGTCTTCTGTGTACTTTTATGCTAAATGTAACGTTGTGCGTTTGCTTTTTAGGCAAGTCGATGAGAAAGTGGGTGGAATCCATCAATAAGATCATCAGGAGAAAGCTGCAGACTCAGTCAAACGGCGTCAGCCACAACATCACCTTCGAGAGCTCGCCCCCTCCCATCGAGTGGCACATCTGCAGAGCCAGCCAAGTGGAGGCGTTTGACCTCATGACCCTTCACCCCATAGAGATCGCCCGCCAGCTGACCCTGCTCGAGTCGGAGCTGTACAGGTGAGCGGTGGATAAAGTCTTGCAGTTAAAGAAGTTAAAGTAGCAGGAATCGGTTTTAAAAGCGTCTGTTCCATCCACAGAGCCGTCCGACCTTCTGAGCTGGTCGGCAGCGTCTGGACCAGAGAGGACAAAGAGAAGAACTCGCCGAACTTGCTCCGCATGATCCGCCACACCACCAACCTCACGCTCTGGTTTGAGAAGTGAGTCAAGTTCATTCACGGAATAAAAAATAAATAAAATCCTATATTGGAAACTCCACCTAACTCTCCGTGCGTGTCTTTGTTTTCAGGTGCATTGTAGAAACGATGAACATGGAGGAGAGGGTGGCCATGTTGTCACGGATCATTGAGATCCTGCAGGTTTTCCAGGAGCTGAACAACTTTAACGGCGTGTTGGAGGTGGTCAGTGCCATCAACTCTGTCCCGGTCTACAGGCTCGACCACACCTTTGAGGTGAGTTGGGCTTTCTAACTGCACAATATTTCTTCTTCTTCTTCTTCTCTGCTGTTTCTTGTTCTTCTGCCGCTACTTCTCATCTACTGCTGCTGCTGTTGTTTCTTTGTCTCTTGTTCTTATGCTGCTGCTGCTTCTTCTTCTTTGGTTCTTCTTCCGTTCCTGCTGCTTCTTCTTCTGCTGGTCATTCTTCTTCTGCTGCTGCTTTTTATTTGGTTCTTCTTCCGTTCCTGCTGCTTCTTCTTCTGCTGGTCATTCTTCTTCTGCTACTTCTTCTTCTTTGGTTCTTCTTCTGTTCCTGCTGCTTCTTCTTCTGTTTCCGCATTCTACTGTTGCGGCTGCATCATCTTCTGCTGCTGCTGCTTCTTCTGCTATTGCTGCTGCTTCTTCCTCTTTGGTTCTTCTACTGTTCCTGCTGCCTCTTCTGCTATTGCTGCTGCTACTTCTTCTTCTGTGGTTCTTCTTCTTTAGTTCCTGCTGCTTCTTCCTCTGCTGGTCATTGTGCTACTGTTGCTGCTTCTTCTTTTCTTCTTCTTCTGCTGCTGCTTCTTCCTCTGCTGGTCATTGTGCTACTGTTGCTGCTTCTTCTTTTCTTCTTCTTCTGCTGCTGCTTCTTCTTCTTTGGTTCTTTTTCCGTTGCTACTTCTTCTTCCTCTGCTGGTCATTCTCCTACTGTTCCTGCTGCTTCTTCTTCTTTGTTTCTTCTACTGTTCCTGCTGCTTCTTCTACTATTGGTGCTGCTGCTTCTTCTTCTGTCACTCCTTCTTCTGCCGTTGCTTCTACTTCTTCTTACCTCGTTGCTTTTCGGTGTTCTCTTCTTCTAATGTTCATGTTGTAGTATTACCGTCAATTCCTGTAGCATGTACAAGTTTGAAGTTAGAGAGGACAGTATGTGTGTCTTCAGTGTGCTGACCCCTGTAGTCTGAGCCTAGTTTTTAGCGACTGTTATGACACACCTAAGGTGAGCGGTTCCTGATTGGTTGTGGTTAATGTAGGCACCAGGTTCCATCACAGAAGAAGAATGCACGGTCCATTGTGAATCCAGGAGTGCAGCGTTGAGTCCAAGCACTCTCGCTAACATGTTCTGTCATGCTAACGTGCTCAGGGTAGACACGTAGGCATTTAGCGTGTCAGCATTTCTTTTCTGTCCTGTTATTATTTCATTAGCCACCAAGAAACATCTGATGGTTATCACTATATAAACGCTGTGTCTTTTTCTCCCTCCTCCTCCTCCTCCTCCTCCTCCTCCTCCACAGGCAATACCAGAGAGGAAAAAGCGGATCCTGGAAGAAGCTACAGAACTGAGCCAAGACCATTTTAAGAAATACTTGGCTAAACTCAAGTCAATAAACCCACCCTGTGTGCCTTTCTTTGGTAAGCCTGACTCTGCCGTGTTAGTGTACAAGTCAAGTATAAATAAATATATAAAACTATCTCATCTGGATCCTGTCACAGAGCCATCCTGTGATTTTTGACTGTTTTAGGTGATGGTTTTAGTCTTTAACAAGTTTAAAAGGAAAAAGCACTGAAAATCTCATCTCGTCTTTCATTCATCCATCCAGGTATCTATTTAACCAACATCCTGAAGACAGAGGAAGGCAACCCCGACTTCCTCAAACGCCACGGCAAGGAGCTGATCAACTTCAGCAAGAGGAGGAAAGTGGCCGAAATCACAGGAGAGATCCAGCAGTACCAGAACCAGCCCTACTGTTTGAAGGTGGAGCACGACATCAGGGTGAGAGCTCCTTCCTCTTCCTCTTCTTTAATCTCTTTAGGCGTGTTTTAACTTGTAATACATAGTCCTGAATGTGTGTTTCTCTCTTTTTGTTTTTTGTCGAGCAGAGGTTCTTTGAGAACCTGAACCCGATGGGGAACAGGAGCGACAAGGAGTTTTCTGACTATCTGTTCAAAATGTCATTGGACATCGAGCCACGGAACTGCAGGCAGGCTCCCCGATTTGTAAGTGTGTTTGGTGTTTGGTTTTGTTCAGCTCTAAACCGATCGAAATCATAAAACACACAGTTAAACGTGTTTGTCTTTGATGGTAGGTTTGATTTTTAATTACGCGGTAGCCTTAGGAGGCCGCTTTACTCCATGGCTGCTGGAAATGTGTAACGTTAAGAATTTAAACTGCAGCATACACTGATCACGTACGTCGTCTGTCTTTATAAATAAATTTCACTTGGAGCATATTCAGTGTGCAGACCTTTTTTCATTATATGCATACACTGATCAGCCATAACATTATGACTGTCTGCAGGATATGTGAATACGTTGTACTTAGAGTTCACGTTAGAAGCAGGAAAAATGGACAAGGGGTGGAAAGACTTGAGCGACTTTGACAAAGGCTCAGTTTCGATGGTGACTGGGTCAGAGTTTCTCCAAAACCTGCAGCTCTAGCCGGGTTTTTTCAGTCTGCAGTGATCGGTATCTGTCAGAACTGGTCCAAGGAAGGAAAAGAGTTGAACCGGGCCAGCGCTGACTCGCGTGGTCCGATCTAACAGACAAGCTACTGTTAATGCTAGCTCTGGGAGAAAAAATATAGTGTCGGAAAGCACAGTGCATCGCACTTTGTCTCATATTGTGCTGCAGATCAATCAGTGTCCCATGCTGACCCCTGTCCACAGCAGTATCGATGTCGTGCTTTGTCTGAGCTTGACAAACCAAAACCTCGTCTCTGTAGCATCAAAACGTCTTCTTCTTCTTCTGTTTTAAATCAAAGAAGAACCAGAGTCATGTGACTCAACATGTCTGCTGTGAGGAAGAACTTTACCCTGGAAAGGAAAGTCAGTTAGACAGCAATTAATAAATGGTGTAATGTGGACGTTTGGTGAGCTGCTAGCAGGAGATCGTCATGCATTACTAATAACTTGATTCTCCACCTACAAAAGAAAATCAGGAAACGATACGTGCAGTACGCTCAGACAAAGGCGGCACCGAACGCTGCGTTTAAAAGAAGGGAAAGGTTTCGTTGAGGCGGCGTCGAGAGGGTTACAGAGTTTATGGCGCTGGATGACCAGGAGTAGAGAACGCAGGATTTGTTTCAGAGCCAAGGTACGAGCTACGACGTTTACTCAACCAGTTCACACGAGATCCAGGAGAATACAAGTAATATAACGAAAGAGTCTGCTAAGGAGGACATTTTGTTTATTTAAGATCCGACTCTGATTGGCCAATACTCGATATTAAAAGATCGGCATCGGATCGGGGCACGAAAAAAAAAATTGGGATTGGGAAATGTAGTGTTAATGTTGTGGGTACTGGGTGCATATTTCCCGAAAGAATTCCTCTTATCATTCTGAGTAATCCTCAGATCTCCCTGGGCACAGTTTCATTGGGGCTGCTTCTTTGGTATTAGGTAGTTCCAGGAAACTAGTGATAATGTGGGACCAGTTTCAACTTGATTCCTGTTGACACACATTCTATTTTTGGAAAATCAGTTGGCACCACAGGATATTCTTTCCACCTGGTATAACAAATTAGTTGGAACAACCTGTTGGTTTGTTTTGTTTTTGTCTTGAAGTAAATGTCTGACAGATAAATTGATTATCTCCCTCTCGTCTCCCTCTCCAGCCCAGGAAGACCACGTACACTCTGAAATCCCCAGGGATCCGGCCTGTGCGAATGTCTACCTCCTCTGGCACCTTGAAGGGCCACCCCGTCCCCTTGGAGCGGGAGCCTCCGCACAAGATCACCTTCCGGAGTATCGCGGAGACCGAGCCGCCGGAGACGCCGGCGTCGGTGTCGGTGCCCACCTCCCCGAACACGCCCACGCCTCCGCAGTCGGCCTCCTCCGACTTCAGCTCGGTGTTCGCCGACCAGCAGCACGACCTCAGCAGCTCTTACGGCGGTGAGTTGAGTCCTACAGACGTTAAACTAATGTCCCATGTCACTCGGTGTGACTCATCTGATAATAAATTCTTGACGTAGCCCGTTCAGTATCAGTGTAGGAGCACGTTAGATGATGTGTTTAAAGTCTGGTGAATCATCGGACTAGGATGTTAATAGAAATCAAACCAGAAGAGCTACTGTTAGCTCGGAGGCTAGGAAGCTAGGAGGAGCTCCAAACCATCTTCATTACACCTTCATTAATGAACGTAAACATCAAGGAATTTTAATCTCTACAAGAAAGAGCCAGAGCTGTTGTGAATTTCCTAAAAGGCATATTCAGTGTTTCGGTCTACGTGTGCGTTTATTGTTGGGTAACAAGTAAAGATCACAGATCGTAGCTGCGTGCGTCGCTTTTGTGCTCATGTCATAAAACTAATATCTTCTCTGCGTTTTAATCCTGCAGGGAACAACTCCGTATTTGCTTCGGTTCTGCTGCCGCCTTCAAGTGAGTGCAGAGTTTTGTTTCTGGTTTTGCTTCCGGGGGCACGCGTGGCGTCTTATTGACCTTTTTTGTGTCTCCTTTGTTTGTCCTCAGAGTACCAGTCCGTGTCTTGCGGCAGCCTCCACCAGCTCGGAGAGGAGCTGAGGCCGCCTCCTCTGCCTCCGCGGAGGAAAGACGCCATGTCTGAAGCTAAAGTAAGAGCAGATGCTGAATGTGTTACGGTGCAGAGATGATTTTTTTTTTTTCGTTGAAGTCTTGAAGTAAAATTTTGGGGGTGTGGTTTAGAGTTTTGGGGGTGTGGTTTAGGGTTGCTAGTTGCTCCATAGGCACAGTTAAAGGTCAAATGATGATTAAAAAGCCTGAATAATAAATCTAACTGTAGTTTAGTCTCAATAGGAATAGTTTTAATTGAAGCGTGTCTCTGTGTTTTGAATCCACACATAAGACCAACTTCTCTTATTCCTCTATGGACCCTTCAAACTTATTTATGACCCCTTGCTGGGATCCTGAGCCTTTTGTTGAGAACCCCAGCTGTGTATTATTTCCTAAACTTGTCTGTAAATATCTAATTTTGACTTTTTTTTTGTGTGACTCAGCTGAGCTCCAGGTCCGACAGCCCTCCAGCCATCCCTCCCCGGCTGCCTCCTCCTCTGCCCAGGAACCAGCCTCGACCTCCGGTCTACAACGGCCCCCCCATGGATGGCCCCCTGCCCAGCCCTCCGCCTCCCCCGCCACGCGACCCTCTCCCGGACACGCCTCCCCCGGTGCCCCAGCGGCCGCCGGAGATCTTCATCAACTACCCCCTGAACCTGCAGCCTTCCCCCGTGGGCCGCTACCACTGGGACTTCAGCAGCTCGCCCAGCTCCCCCAACACCCCTCCCAGCACGCCGTCCCCCCGCGTCCCCAGGCGGAGCTGCCCGCTCAGCGCCAGCCAGAACAGCCTCTGCCCTCTGCCTGTCCCCATCACCGCTCCGCCCGTGCCCCCACGCCACAACTCCAGCCCGCAACTCCCCAAACTCCCACCAAAGACATACAAAAGGGAGGCGCTGCAGCCGGCGCTACAAGGCCTCTCATTGGTGGAGAACGCTGACAGCAGCCAGTGATTGCTTAACCACCAAAATGCAAACTTCAAACCTGCAAACTACAACACAGCTGACTCAAAGCCACTGATCTGAAAGAACAACACTGCTCCACACACTCTTAACTCCACCCTCCTGTACATCGACTCCCCCCTCGCTGTGCCTCTCAGGGGATCAGTAGCTCCGCCTCCCATCACAAACCCTCTGTGCCAATGAGAAACCCACACCGGTGTGCCAGCTAATAAACAACAATGAGTGTCTCTTTGGAGCGGGACCGTCTGCTCCCGATAAAAGTTCTCACCCTTTCACAAACTTCTCCCCCGCGTCCCACTCCTCCATCCCCCCCTCCTCCGGGGTGGGGTGGGGTGGACGTGGGGGTGCCTTGGACTTTGTAGCCTCAACTGTCATGCTTTGTTTTCTTTTGGGCATTGACATCATCTGTTGTCCTGCTGCAGATCACAGATTTTCACGACCTCTCTCTTCTCCTCAACGATCAACTTGCGGTGCGTGTGTGTGCAAGCAGCAGACATTTCCACCGACTCGTGTTTTTTTTTTTTGGTATTTTTTTTTTCCTACTAACTGAACAGTTGCCAAAGTCTTATTTTATGCAGGGGGATAAGGGATTTTCTTTTTTTTTCTTTCTTTTTTTTAAAAAAACAAAAAACAAATGTGACATTAAAAGAAACACACAAAGGAGGCGACACTGAATCCCCCCCTACACCTTGTATCTCAAGTGTACACTGTGACTGTATAGACTGTAAGGAGTCAAACTGTCGTGACTGTTTTTTTTTTTGTTTTTTTTGTGTGTGTGCGTCTGAAGACAGGCCTTTCTCGACAGCCGCAAAACGTTGCCTTTAAAAGAGAAAAAGAAAAAAAAAATCCAACAGTGGTGACCTCTGACCCCAGTCCCCTCGGCCTGGATGGGGGAAAACGAGAGCCGAGAACACTCCATTTGCACATGAAGCTTGGGCAAAGTCAGCAGGTTTTGATGAGACTATTATTAAAGTAGAAAAAAATAAATTAATTAAAAAAAAAAAAAAAAAGGTCTGCCACGATATCAAAACAGCACCAGGATCCAGGTCGAAGACGAGGACTTATCCTGCTCTTCAAAAGCTGATGTCTTAACCGACCCCCGTCACGGACGTGCGCTGCTGTCTGACACTGTGCTCTTCTCCAAACCCCCTCACGTAATGGCTTCTTCATCTGTATTAATAGTCAGCACTGGAAGCATCCTCCCACAGAGCCTGGGTCGACCCCAGCCCCACCCCCAGTGGCTGCTCCAAATATACCCACGAAAAAAAAAAAAAGAGGAACTTTTTAACACTTCTTTATCTCTTTCTCTCTTTTTTTTTCCTCTCCTGCTCAAAACCTTTCATTCACTTTGGAAACAAACTCAAATAATCCATGCATCATGCTCAGATGTGCCTTTTATTTTGTTTTCTACTTTACAGAAATGGTGTTTAAAATGCTAAAAAAAATAAAGTTGCCTATGTAAGGTTTAGTTTGTTAGTTTACACTATGAAATTGTACATGTTTGTGCATACTGTGTATATTTAACATGTATACACTAACTAAATAATTTGTATAAAGTGACAAGTTTTCCCCCCCTCCCCTGTTGTATTGTACCCTCATCCGCATCTGTTCAGTCAAATATTGCCTAATAATCCAATGCTGCTACAGTCGGATAAAAAAAAGTTTAAAAAAAAACAAAAACAGGTCACTGTCACTAACTTACTTACAGACAATCTCCAGTTTGAAACACTGGGAGTATTAACTGAGGAAAGCCATTTTTTTCTTCCCTCCCCCCCTTTAGGTGTTTAAAGCAATGAAAAGAAATATACAGTTCAATATGCCAAGCACTTACTTAGACGTGTGCTTCACTTTGTACATCTTACTAATTGCCTTTTCTCCTTTTCAAAGACTTTTTAATGCTTAAACTCATTAAAGAGAGGTCGGAGTTGTATTAAAGTGGCAGCTGAATATATGCAGACATATATTCAGTCGCAAGTATTGGAGCGTAGTAGTGAAAAATTTGACTTTTTTTTTTTCTGAGAAACACACTTTGTGCACTTTAGGCTGTACTGTTGAAGAGCCGCAGTTGTTATAGGTCATGTTTGTAAATGCAGTGGTCCTATGCAGCTGTTAAACTCACTTACTACATGGATCAGGGCAGGAAAAATGAAAAAAAAACAGAGTCTACCACCTCACTTTGACGCCCCCTGATGTTTGTGAACGACACAAACGCCTGAGGAGGTTCGACCGCCGCGAGGGCGAGTTTTTAAAAAAAGACTCCCTCGTGCCCTTTTGTCTCCATGCTTTGCTCTGAAGACACAGAGCCGTCCTCCTCCTCCTCCTCGCTCTGTTTTGTGCAGACGATTTTGATCAAACTAGGGATGTAAGGGGAGTTTTGGAGGATTTCTGTCAGCAGTTGAAGTGACAGCACTTCGCTGTTTTAGCTCGTGTTCTGTCCATTTCTCAAAGGTTCCCATGTCAGTATTGATGGGGTTAATTATGCCAAGATTTTTGTTTTTTTGTTTTATTTGTATGGTTTTGTTTTAACCCCATGCCTGACAGAATAACAAATTGGTTTTCCTCTTGGTGGCACTGTAACAGCTTGATCCAGCAGTTGGCTTATTTGATGGTATGTGGCCTTTTAACTGCTTTTTATTAATGGTCTTGATGAGATTAATAAATCACCCAGTCTTATTTTGTACTGAACTACTCATTTCTCGCCTCGTTTTTTTTCTCCCTTCATTTTGTTATAAATCCAGTCTATGATATAAACAATAGCAATGGAGGTGAATTAAAAAGACGGAAGATCTTCTAAAGCTAACTTCCGGTTAGCGTAATTAGCATAGATTGGAAACTATTAAACACTATGAAAGCATGTAAACTGTGAAACGGGTATCTTGATTTGGTTCAGCAGGAAACAAAATGATCTACCACCACACTTAAGATCAACTACTAAATTATTAATTATTTAATCAATGTACAAATCATAGTATAAAAACATTTATGTAAATTACCGGGCTAATTAACGTACCTTAGCAGTTGCTAGGCAACCAGGGGATAGATGTCTGCCAGCCTGTTCAAAAAATAGTTAAGAATAAAAAGTACTCTACCAGCATAAATAAGCTGGCCTATTTGGTTGTGTATTATGCTTTTAATCTTTTTATTTTTTATTTATTTTATTTATTTTTTTTTTAAAAAAAGTATAAAAACGGTGATTATGTAGCTTGACCTGGTTATTTTCTGTCAGTTAGCGGTTGCTAGGCAACCCAGCGGACATTCCCGGATGTTAACGTTATTGTGCCAAATGATCGTTTTAAACAAGAAACCCGTGAATAATTGACAGAAAATAAAATACAATTTTAACACATAAATACATGTATAAATAAACTAAACTCGACAACAAGTACTTTACAGGTAGGTGGCATATATTACTATTATTGCTAAGTTATTTCCTTCTTATGTGCTAGGCTAACCGGCAACTAGATCTAGCTTCATATTCATATTTAGCTAGTTGCGTTGCTAATAAAATATATGAAAGTTCTTTCAGAGTTTTGAACCATTATTTTTATTTCAAAATTGCTAGTTATTCCCCTTAACTGTATTTAAAATTGTGATCTGAAATACTAAGGTGTTCTTTTAATGTAAATCAAGTAGAAAATAATGATTTAATGAAAAATCTGATCAACACAGCTTCTCTTTTTCTTCAGTATTTGGTTTAATCTGTGCTTAAACACCATCCCACATATGAAAGTGGGATCCTGAAGGTTTCCTTTAGAAATGTGGCTTCAATGCCCAAACAAACTTTGACATAAAATCAAAAACAATCCCTGTTTTCTGGCTTTTAATTCCCTCGTGCATCATCCATGCACTTTATGTCTTCTGTGGACTTTTGGAGAAAACAACCACAAAATCAGAAAGGTCACAACTTGCGCTCCGGTTTGTAACTTTACATGTTTGGGTTTGATTGCTTCTAATGTTAGTCATCTTGTCTCTGGGAAGGACGGCGGAGGTCAGACAGTGCTGCAGGGTCCCTCGCTGTCCTCGCTGTCGTCCCACATTGCTCCATTGCTCATGGCTGCTGCATGGTTCCTTCGCTGCTGAACCAGGCAGGGTCTGAAGACATGAAGCAACAGGTAAAAGTTGATCCTTACTGAGCATGTTGGATGCATAAGAGCAGGTTACGCTGTTATAACATAATGAAGCCTTCTTACCTCAGATTTTCTCTGCTTGGATTCAAATTCTGAAAGTTTGGCCTGGCTGGAGTTTGAATCGGTATGAAGCCTTGTCTGTTGTCTTTCTCTGGAGCTGCATCAGCCTGGTATGAGACATAACGTGGATGGATCCACACGTACATAACATTACAATTATGCTAATAATAACTTTATTTAGGCCGAAACTCTAGAGAAATAAAAGGATAAATAATTCAAAAGAAATTATGATTATGGGAAAAAGAATGAAGGCAGTAAAAAGGCCAGAATTAGGGAGACAACAATAAAAAACAATAAATAAGACAAGATCACATTAAAGAAGTGACTTCTGTGAGCGTCATCTCCTCAGGTTGGTCTTCCAAAGCTCAGCGGCTGTGACCTGATGTCTGACCTGAAGTACAGTCATTTTAGATGAAAGACTTTGGACTGAGGATGTAATGAAGTAGGCTGACTCATAATGGGTCAACGTTTCTATTATGTATTTGAAGCCAGACCCTAAAAATGATCAGTAAATTATTAAAATCAGCTCTAAATCAAACAGAGAGGAAGTGGAGAGAGGCCAGGACTAGTGGTGATTTGATGTCTGTTAGAACCATTAAAGAAGCCTTTTAATAACTCCATGGGTCTTCATGCGGTATCAAGTTGCTTGAGAAAGTATTTGACAGTTCTAAACTAGGTTTGCACTTTTATGAAAATAAATGACTTGTTTTTGGTCCAGATTCTCATGTATGTATTTGAACTTTAAAGGGAAATCTCCAGTTTAATGTGATCTGAAAGTCACTGTAATAGTTCACTAATTCGGGGCGCCAAATTCTACACAAAGTTGATTTAGTGTTAATAAGTAATACCAAGCAGTGCTACTCAGTGCTTGTGTAATAAAAGCTAAATACCTGTTTGGAC
The DNA here is from genome assembly GCA_005024645.1 of Planiliza haematocheilus. Lineage (NCBI taxonomy): Eukaryota > Metazoa > Chordata > Actinopteri > Mugiliformes > Mugilidae > Planiliza > Planiliza haematocheilus. Next base: position 2,627,325 of record SRSE01000637.1, read on the forward strand.
GGATCGTCCCAGATGGGCCTGAAGGCACTTTTTGGATGTAGAGGAGGCGACCCTTTCCTGACGCTGACCAGCCTCTTCCCATAGGAGCTGACAAGACACGGCGTTGTCCCGTCCACGTGCAGGCCCTTGGGGTTCCTCAGTGGAGGGTGAGGGGTCATTCTGGGAATCTGCCACCTCAGACACACAGTCCTCTCCCTTGGCACCTCATCGCACTGCTGCTGCTGGCTGTACGACGGCTTTAACAGCACCGGCACCTGACTGTCCTCTTCTTCGTCCTCCCCACTGTTGCTCCCCATCGTCTCCCTGCGCAGGGTACCGTCAGGGCTGCAGGAGGTGACGGAGGAATAGTCGAAGGCAGAGGTGTCATCGGGGTCCGTGTCGCCGTCGTCAAGGCTGCAGTTTGTCTCTTGTTCATTGGTGCCTTTGAGTGTGGGCTGGCTGTAGGTGCCCTGGCCTGAGTCGCTGGTCTCGCCCCATCCTGCAGTGTCTGGCGTGACGAGGGAGCAGTACATGTGTCCACAGTTGTGCGCCGGCTGGTTCAGGGCGGCCCGGTCCCTTCCACATCCCTTCCTCCTCACTGGGCTGCAGGACCAGCACTCCAGACGCATCGAGTGGCAGCCGTCCACGCCGTTAGTGAGGCTAACAGTCGGCTGTTCGTGTTCATCTCTGTTGGGAGATGATCAGTTCATGAATACGTGCAAAAAGATTCAGATCAGACTGATCAGGGAATCAAAGCCATAAAAATACTCGTGTTCTGGCGCTTGCTGTATTGTTTGAGGCCAGCAGAGGGTGACACTCACCTCTGAGCAGCAGTATTTGACTCCTCTCTGGTCTGCAGGCTTCTTGTGCAGCAGCTTTCAGATGATGTAGCGGCTGCAGCATCAGAGTAGCTGCTGCTAATGCAAAGAACAAATACATATACATTTTTTGAATCCATATGAATCTGTTCTGCTCTATATAGAGTCTGTGATCATTTAAAAACACTAGTTCTTATATAAAGAAATTCTCTGTTTCTTTCTGGAGCTGCAGTCAGGAATAGACTTGCGTAAATGATCAGCTGCTTTATTCAGATTTCCATCAGAATTTACCTTCAGGTGTCACTCAGGTGAATTTGAGCCTCTTATAAATTAAAAACTAATCTCCACTTGTTGTCTTCAACATTTAGATCCCAAAGTTTACATTAAAGTATAAAGTGTCACCATATTAAATAAACAGACTTATCTTGTTGCCCCTTCCAAAATTTAATTGGTGGAATTTGTTACTGTTACATCTTGTGTTTATACGTCTGTGCTCTCCTTCTCATTTCCCTCTGACCTCTGTCCAGCGCCTTCTCCTTCCTCCTCCCATCGCACGTCTTCCTCGAGGATCACGTGACAGCGAGACAAAATGCTCCTCAGCGCTTGCTCAGTTCCCAGCAAGAGGCTGCAGTCGGGATGCTCTTTACCAGTCCACTGCAGCAGGCTCTAGAGAGGGAGAGTCAGCGGATTGTCAGGCAAAAAACAAATCTGTTAAAATCTTCTGAAAGCGGGATGAGACCTGAAATATATCCTCGTGGCTGCTGACTCACCTGAATGTGACTCAGGTAGCTGTGAATGCGAGCGACAGGTGCCAACAGCAAGGAGAGCAGTTTTATTTCCTCCTTCTCCATTTGGCCGCTCTGCAAGTTAGACAAAAAGCGACTACAGATAAATCTGCTCTCTTATTGTGACTGAATAAATCTAATTCACCAGAGATACCTGCATTTTGTGACTCTTCTCTGGATTATTCAGTCTGTTGAACTCAAACGAGAGGAATGACGCCAGGGTAGTTGTGTATCCAAGATACATGTCTGAAAAAGCAGTCTGCAAGAATCCAAACCGGGATAAAATACCAGCAGCCTGCTTGAATTGTTCAAACTAAAACTGCAAAAAGATCATCAACTCACGTCATTTTGTCCGATTAGCTGCACCAGGATGTCTCCAAGCAGAGACTTCCAGTGTTCGGCGGATAAGCGTTCCTGCAGAGTGTTTCTGAAGAGCAGGTGTCGCTGCAGCAGCTGCTCCACAAACTTCATATACGTCTGACTGGATCACAACGACAACGAAAGACAGACATACTAAGTGTTTACTCCTGTCCTCTGACACCTGAGCTGTTTGTTATAACACTCACTATGGCTCCACAGTCATCTGGTGGGCTGGTGGTGTCTTGTACTTGTCATACAGCTGGTTTAAAGTGGACACGTACTCCCACTCTGAATGCAGGAGCTGCATCGCCACCTGATGTCGAGCATCTGCAAAACACACTGAGATGTCAGCGAATATATGACATTTAGCTCAATTCAGTGGAGGCTGACATGAAACATAGCATCTAGCGTCGTTTTTTCTCCTTTGTTTTGTTTAATCGGCTTTCTTATGCAAATGCATTCAAATTGAGAAACTATTTCTATGCCTAACGTGACTGGTGTTACTGATCTCCCACCTGTGCCTTCGCTCAGCCCGGCTTTGAGTCCCTGCAGGAAACAGTGAAGGAGCAGTTTTCCTCTGGACAGACAGGCCGGTGGAGCAGACGAACAATCACACTGACTCCGTCCGACGGCTGCCTCTGCAGGATCGCTGCTGCAAAAACAGATGCCAACATGTCTGTCTGCAGGCTTTACATTTACTAATTGTTTGGCATTTTAGCCCTCAAAACTGTGTCAAAAAGCAATGAGTGGTCATACATTCTTCCAAGTTATTATAATATTAGATTAGATTAGATTAGATTAGATTCAACTTTATTGTCATTACACATGTACATGTACAGGGCAACGAAATGCAGTTTAGCATCTAACCAGAAGTGCAATAGGCAGTAAGTGCACGTGGCATATTCATATCTTCTGTGCAGCTATGTGATTTTACCTTTCTCTTTGTTTAGATGTGGAGCCTTTTCCATCCTGCTGAGGTCTGTTTCTGTTACTGTACAGCTGCACAATCTGACACCTCATCACTCCCAGTTCTTCCTGTAAGTCAGCATAAAAAATAATACTGGCTGAACTCATCTTACAGTCACCGTCGCCGTGCCTTTGATTATATTTTTTCCTGTCTCACCCTCAGTGATTCGACCAGAGACTCCAGCCGGAGAGCTTTTTTTTGACAGCTCTTCCTGTTCTCCTCCAGCTCCTCTCTCAGGTAGGTGTCTCCATGTTGGATCTGACTGAGCTCCAGCAGAGCGCTGGTAAACCCCGTCTTCAGCTCCGAGACCATGCACTGTAACTAAAGCACAAATCTTTTCAGGTGGAGAACAGAGCGCCATGTTCTGTCCTAGGAGTTATTCTTCTTATCTGTTTTCCATATGGAGATAATTTTGCAAACGATACCAGGGTGTTTAATGAGGGACGGTACCTTAGAGATTTCATTGACAAGCTCTGCCTCTTGAGGCTTCATGACCTGTGCAGAGAGAGACACAAACAAACCTGTTGGCAAACACACAAACGATTAATGTGTTCAATCTGTGCAGCCTTTACGAGGCTTCAGATTTTCCCAGCAGTCGTGATATTTAAAATTAGATATTGATTCAAACACATTAGAGACAATACGCAGCAAACATATACAAACCATGATTATAAGAAATACACATTAAGTAAAATATAAATTCTGTCTTCAGCTATCCTTCTTAATAATGCACTAATCCTGCGTGTTTACCAGATAAGCACGAATAACATTTCTAACCTGACTTGAGGACGTCTGTGCCCGTGTTTGTTTGTAATACCTGCTCAGATGTTGCCCCTGCCAGCAGCCCCTCTGCTAAGGAAGTAGCAAGCCAGCCAAAGAGCTCAGCTCTGCAGGGGAAACGGCTGCAGGAGCCAAGATCGCTCCTTATAAGTCTGCTGACAGAAGGACAGGCAGGGATCAGTGAAAAAAGAAAAAGAAATATGCAATATGCAAAGATCCACTTTGAAATAAAAGCTCTGCCATTCTTAATTGAATTAAATCAATCAGTTATTTCAAGTTGCAGAACTATGGTTCACATTCTTGTTATTTAAGCATTACATCTATAATCTAATTTTTCTAAATATCCAACTAAAACACTACAAAAAGACTTATTATTGACACAAATGATGTAACAGTAACTAGGGACAAACTCACCTCAGTTAATGCTCTGAAGTCCTGCTTCTGCACGCATTTGAAAAGGTGCAATGAATCCTAGAATCCTAAAATCCTTATGGTCTCCGGTTACTCCTCGTCTGCGGTAAAGCTTGTTTTGAGTCATTTGTGTAAAGGCTCGTGTCGTGACGTGTTGTGCTGTGTTTGGTGCAGCTCTGTGCAGAGATGTAGAGAGGAGATGTCCTGCGTGATGCTCTGTGAGCGAGGCTGGGATTTAATGAGGAAGCCAGGCGGAGTACAAACCATGGAGACACCTTAAAGGACACACTGCTTCATGACCCAGTGGTATACTCTAACTGAGTGATGCATTCATTTGTTTAATATAAATGAGTTGGGGAAAAAGTTGTAGGAGGTGTCAATGCATCTCCTGCAGCATTTATATTGAAGACATAATAGATATATTGTAGGTGGTTTATGCATGTGACAAATAAAATGTGTTATCTATTATAAATATGAGTAATCATGACAATGTATATATTCATATGGTAAAGTATATATAATGTCGTATTTATGTTTAGTATTGACAGCTATATATTTAGTAGTATTAATTTCATTTTTTTAGAGTATGTTTGATTGATGAAATGCTTCTGCCGGCTGTTATATGATTCATCTAACTTAAACATGCTGCTTAATAAATACAAGAACAATTTCTGTCAATAAGCTCAAGAGCACAGATAATCATTTATAATTTGTAGGATTTGTTTAGTTTTTAGAGACTTTGTCGCCGATGACCACCTTCTCTCCGCCCGCCTCGATGGCCCCGTAGAGGAAAACAAGCGTTTGAAACGTTTGCGTTGTTTGGGGAGTGGGCGTGGCTATTGTCCGGTACTTGAATCTGATTGGCTGTTGGCGTTGTGTAGTTTTCAAATTGCAGCAGCAGCTGCGGACGGAGCTGTCAAAACAGTCGACAGGAGGAGAGCGTGGCCGGTGAGGAATTACGAAGAAAACCACACAATAAATACCGCGTTTCAGACACATGTTGATATTTCCGTAGTGCCGCATAGTTTTTTAAAGCTTTTCTAATGATTTTTGGATAAAAGTTTAATTTAATTCGTGACATTTGTCCGTCCGTTGGGACATATTAGCTGCACAGCTAACGATAGCTAGCTTCATCAACATTCTGATGCTGTTTCAGACAAAACGTCGTTTTTTATTGGAAATTCAATATATTTTGAATGCAGGAGCGGTTATAGGAAGGTTATAGCATATTTAATTTATAGTTTACTGGGTTGGTGTGTAACCTATACCTACTGACTTACCTAACTGCCACCTTAGCATAGTTAAAGGACCATGCGTCGTGTATTTGTTTTGTACTACGTGGGCTTAAAAAGTATAATCTGTTATTTCAGTATACACATAACATAAGAACAGGGAAACTAAACAAAATTACCGGAGAGTTATATCAACATTTCCGTTATAATTTCAACAAAAACTGAAGATAGTTTTGACAGAAGTAGGACTTTAAACTCGAGAAACAGTAAACTTATGTTGTTGTCTTGAGATATGACCTGTTATGGTATTAATCTGACATGCTTGAGATTATTGTTTTCTTATTTGATACTGTTTGTAACTCACTGATAAAATTCATCCAACATGTGAAATATATTTCTGATATTAAACCTGTATAGGAGCTGTGGTAAATAGACCATGGGAGCATATTTCTGTGAGTCACATTCTTTCTGATGCTCATTTCTCAGCTTTCTTGAGCGCTTAAGAAATGAGGACAAGTGAGTTTGACTCTTCATCTGAAGAGGAGGAGGTTGGAGAGGAGCAGCTGACTCCCTTCCACATCTCCTGGTAAGTTGTTAAACTTTTTGTCTTTGGCCACCAAAAGCTGTGTGGATGTTAACTGGTTCATGTTGGTTCAGGTTTCGCTGTGCTAATATATTTCTGTCTTGTCTTGATTGTCTTTAAGGTTACCTCTCGCCATAGTAGAGAGTTCACAGTTTCTTGGAATATGTGCACTGCCAGGTAGATGTCATCTATTGATATAATTTATTCACTTTATTTTGTAAGATTTTGCATCTTTAACTACTTTATTTTAATCATAGGTTGCAAATACAAAGATATCCGCAGGAGCCTGCAGAGAGATGTTGGTAAGATGACCTTTACAAATCCTAAAACTTTTGTCCCACACATCTGATTTGCCACTCTCATCTCTAAGCTTTATCTTTCTAATCTCTTAATAGTGACAGAATAATAAGTCTGCAGTCTTAGACCACAGCTACACTTGTTTAAACAGGTTTTGCAACAATACGTAAATGCCAGAAAGGGAGTCATCTTCTTTTCTGAAAGTTTAGCAGTGCAGGGATGTTGGCAGCGACAGTAAAATACAATTCAGTTTCTTATTTTCCAACAATATGAGCAAATATATAATAATGATCATGTTTAGACTCTAAAAGAACTGCAAAAAAAGTTAGGGTTTATTTTCTTACGTTTGCCTTTCTTGTTAACAGAGGAGCTCCAGAACCAGGGGGTGCAGGATGTGTTTGTTTTCTGCACCAGAGGAGAACTCCACAAGTACAGGGTTCCCTCCCTCCTGGAGGTCTACCGGCAGCAGGGCTTCACAGTTCACCACATGCCTTTCCTGGACGGAGACGCTCCCGAGCTGGAGCAGTGCTGCCAGATCCTCGACAAGCTGCAGGTCAGCCTCGAGAACAACAGGAGGACGCTCATCCAGTGAGTGAAATTTTGTATTCCTCTTCGCTTTGGATCAGAATATGACTCCGCTGAAGTTTGTGATGAGCATTTGATTCATTTCACCAGAGATTCAAACCCTGCCACTTGCAAATACTGCTAAAATCTGTTATTGGTTTTTAAATATTCAAGCACTTTCCTCAGAAAGATGAAAAACTGGTAAAGAGAAGATTATAAACACAATGATCCTTTATAACTCAGACATCTGTGCATGAACCACAAAGAAGACACTTGAAATACATGAAAGTTTTATCTCTAACTTGAAACCAAGGAAGTGTTTCTAACTGACCTTTTCTTTAGTATAATTAACGTGCCAGCCTCCATGTAAACACAGACCACAGTGGTATGTAAAGGACGAGTACATGTGTCACTCTGTAAAACCAGCACATGTAACACCATCAAAGCTTTGTCTGCCACTAAAAGGCTCCTGAGAGGCTGTGAACTCCCCGAGAGAGCTGATAAAGCTGCTCGCCAGGCAACAGGAGAGGCAACTGCTACAAGTGGAGGAGTTAGCTGCGTAAATCAAAACAGCGTTTCTACCAACATGCAACTTAAAAACTCCTCCAGGTCCAACAAATGCTAAAAATAAAATCTGAAGTATTTATAAACCTTGGCATCCTCATACCTTGACATGCCAGATGGCATCTCTACAGAAGGATTTCTATTTTCAGCAGACACCTCTCTATAGCTGTGCATTTGATGGGATTTTGGATTTGTTTTCTCCTCCTCTTCAGCTGCTACGGAGGCCTGGGACGATCTGGATTAAGTAAGAATATTACACTATTATGAAACTTTAGGTTTACTAAATATGTCTTTTCACGTATATATAAATATATAATCTCTCCTTCTTCCCCTTAGTCGCTGCCTGTCTGCTGCTTCAGCTCTCATTAACGATGACGGCCAACAAAGCCATCGAGATCCTCAGGGAGCACCGAGGAGGAGGAGCGATACAGACTGTGAAGGTGAGGTGTCACTTTTATTCCTCCCTCTAGTCTGTAGTTTTTAAAGGACCGTTTTTGTGATTTCACACATTTTATCAGCTTAATGTAAAACCTCTGAAATCACTGGTTTCAATTAATTTTAGTATTCTTTCCCAATAAAACACTGGGAGGAAGTATCAAGAGAAAACGTGGTGTTAATGGTGCAGTAATGAGCAGGCAGTATTTCTGAAATATCGATAAATTGATCAGTTATCTAGTCTTTATAATTGTACAAAGAGAGGCTTTCACACTGAGTTATTATCAAATAACTCAGATGATAAAACAATAGGCAAACATGGTAGCTTTGAAAAGAAAAATGTAAATTACTTGTACAAGTGTAGCTTGAAATGATAACATGAGCTGAAACAGTTTATCAAACACAAAATATCTTTGTAAATGAACTATTTTCAGTGTTTTTCATCGTTTCTGACGTGTTAATAGAGAAACAAATTATGGATAAGTAGATAATAATGAACAGATTATTTATTAAGACAGTAATGCTTTGATGGAGCCCTTTGTTCTTGTTTTGTTTTCAGTTGATTTCAGTCATCGTTTATTTCACAGAACATATTTTGTGACACATTTGAATTTTTGAATCCTAAAAAAAGCATGTATAATTATAAAAAATATGTAGTTTCTGATGACTAAACACTATTTAGCATAATTAAAACATGCATGTTGTTACTCTTCCGTAGCAATACAACTTTCTTCACGAGTTTCGGGAAAAGTACTCGGCCTACCAAGAAACTAGAGGAGCTTCCACAGAGCGCTCAGTGTCTCGATGATCACTCCTAAAGGTCTGGAGGAAGGAAAAGAAAAAAAAAGTATATTGATCTTGATCTTTTTCAAACAAGCTTATTTGTCTGTGATTCTCTTTTCTTTTCTTTTTTCTTGCTTGTGATATAATTGTATTCTCTAAGAACTGCACTTTAAAAGAATACTCTAATATATTGCTTTCTGTCATCCACATTATAATCAAATAATAAACTTGATGAGGAGCTTCTGCCACGTTGTTGCTGTTTGAATGATCTAAAATCTGTTTGTGCAGAGGAATTGTCACCTTCTGTATGTGATCTTAAACATAAGTGGAGATTTTCAGGTATAAATCTAACTATATGTGATTCATATTGTACCGATCCATTTCAGAGGAAACAAGACGATTAACAGAGTGGGATACTTTTTATTTAGATTCAAATAAATCATTTCCTAGATGTGACATGATGGGATCTAATACATAAAACTTTTATTTATCAAGTGACACATGATAATCCTCCTCCCTGATAAATTTACACATTGGAAATGGAAACAAATACTCCCAGTATTAATGGCCTCTAAAGAAACTACAAACGTCACTCTCCAGATTTTGATGCTGGAGACGAGCGACATTGTGAGGAGTGCTTGATATCCTGGACACAAAAAAAAAAAAGTAAAATTAAAAACACTGAATAAATTAAACACTTGAGTTCCTAACAATATGGAAATATTTGGTGTTGAAACTCAAACGTACAAAATTTTCCAAAAGGTACATTCAACAGTGTGGCACATCAGCAGTTACTTAAATGCAGAAAGCTGAGATAATAAAATGCTATTTCCTCCTAATTAACGCTGCTGGATACATAATGTACTGTTGAGTCTACCTTTTTATTTTTATTGAAATCGATAGCAATAAGGGCGATTCTACAGAAATACAAGTCACGTACACGTGGCGGTCTACTCTGATTCACATTTAAAAAAAATAATAATAATATTGCAGGGATTACATGATAAAGAGACCAGAAGTATGGGAACAATACACAAGATAGTTTGAAAGGCGATGTTGCGACAACCAGACCCTGATTGTCTTTGTGCAACACGTCCCGCTAAGTGATAACAGCCCATGCACTTCAGCCCTGACAACTTATCTGAACCTTCAGGACGTCCGGTTTTAAACCTCACCCATCTGTGGGCGAGAACAGAAGTCTGGTTTGCTATTTGTCGTTAATGATGGTGATGAATTTCTTGGCAAGTTATATAAACTAGCTGTTAAAGCCCAGAATCTAAATCACAGGAGAAAAAAAAAAAGCTAACGCAGCTCAGCACACCGCTTAAATTCTCAGATAAATTCACACCTGGAAATGTCTACCTAATTCTGTAAACACTCAAAAGTAGGGAACCATGATGAAAAACAAAAAAAAATCTTTATTTAAATCCCATCAAAGCATCAAAACTCACACCATTAAAAATAAAAAATAAACTCGTCCATTCAGTTTGTCCGTATTTTCCATAAAATCTTTTCACTGTAGTGCTATGAGAGGAACGCTGCGACCGAGATGTTGCCTTAAAACTGCTTAAATGTTTCTGAAATGACACTCTGCTCTGTGTTTGTTGTTGTTTTCTGTGTGCGTGGCGGCGGGGGAGGGGGGAGTCGAGAGTTCGTCCACGTTTAATGGCGTCTTTGCGTTGCTGAACGGTGGTCTCCAGCAGGTCCAGTGTTCCAGCACTAAGATCATAGTGTCTGGTCGTCTACCGTACATGCAGGTCCTTTGTCCTTCATCGGGCCCGTTTAGGAGCTCACCAGAACGTAGATCATCCTGTCAGAGAGAGCAGGTGGAACAACAGGTTCTGTTAGCGTTAAGTTGGATGTTTGCAGAGATGAATTAAAATGGGTTAAATATGACGCTAAAGCTAGCAGCTAGTTAGCCAGGAATAAACTGCTAGCATAGCTAGGGGGAAACAAAATACCCCCAATCTGCATTGTTTCAATCTCAAATGAACAACTTCTACACATACTTGCCAAAATATTAGGTACACAAGTGATTATTAATTATGACTGTTATAATATTCTGTTTATATTGAAACGGTGTCTGAAAGGTAATAATTCAACTGTATGATCATTTTGTAGTTTGTGGTGCTGTTAAACTCAAATGGGGTTGTCAAAATAATACAAACATTTTACAGTTCAGTAGCACTACCAAAATGAAAACACAGCTGAATCAACATCTCAGTTATTTTAAACGACTATAACTTAAACGCAGCTAGGATTTAGTTCAGGACTGTTACATTAGAATGCATTAGTTTTCAACTCGTGCGTACCTAATGAATTGGCAAATTAGCAAGTTTGAAACATGCGACAAACAAGTTTCTTGGCCTGTAGAAGTTGTTTATAACCCTCTTGCATGCTCGCTATGTGTCTGTCCATTCACTTGGGGTCCCAGAGACCCCAAACGTAGCACGAGGGTTAACCGTTTTAGACTCCTTAACCAATTTTAAAAGATTTATAAAGAAAAGAAACGTGTGTATTAGTGTTTTTAAATGTGGGACAGAGCCAGACCAATCACAATCCCAAAGAAGTGGAGCTACTAATTGAATATACAAGATCAGAATATTATTAATATGAATTCAAATCAGACTACAGTCCTTTTTCCTGAAAAGAAAACTTAAAATTTACTGCAAGTCTCCCCAATCATAGCAGACTAGATGTCCTTATATTATGCATATAACATGAACAGGTTTTCAACACTTGTTGATTGAAAAAAAGCTGGAAAAGCAAAAACGTACCCGTAGAGATAGTAGAAGAACGACAGGAGGTAGAAAGCCAATTTGCACCAGCCTTCTTTTTGACAGTACGCCAGGATGTCAGCGTTCATGATGGTCGTCGGGTCGTAGAGTCCTGGACAGCTCATCACAGGTCGGCTCATGTACCTGCGGGAAAAGTAAAGCGCGGGCGAATCAAGTAACAAGCCCAGCTTCGGAAATATACGGATATTAACGACACGACTGGGACGGATACGCACCTCCAGACGTGATAAGCCAGCAGTGGCAAGTTGAGGCAGAGGGTGAGCCACTCGGCCGCACAGAAGAACATCACGCAGAAGAAGAAATGGATGAGATACTCCGGGAGCACCAGCTGAAAAGAGTCGAGGAAAATGTCACAATCCACGTACGGACGATGGTTTAATCCCCCTGTTCTTGTAAGACCAAACAGTTTGGAGCCACATGGAGGAAATGCAGTGACTTTTAAAGAAGCACAAACTGCCAGAAGACAAAACAATATGAAGTTACAGCTCCTCAAAGGCACAGAGCCCTATTTACAAAGAGGAAACTGAGCTATTTAAAGAGCCAGACATCTAAAAACTGCAGCCAGCTCCACAGAGTCCAGAGAGGGGAGTGTAAGGCTCCAGAAAGGCTGTTTACCTTTTCATTTATCTAATATGTTGTTAAACTTTTGTGGCTCTGCTTCAGGCCAAGCCTCATGTTTAATTAGTATGCATAATAAGTCACAATGACGCTATTGTTCAAGAGTTAAAACACTGCTCTGGCATTTACACAAGAAACAAGAAGTAAAATGAAAGAGAAACTGTTTGGAAATTGTGGTAAATTATGTGAGCTTCTCAAGCTTAGCAATTCAGAAATCCACCCTGGTTATATTTCATGCATCATGATGTTGGACTACAAGGGGTAAAAAAAAGGAGGGGGAAAGGAGGAGGCACCCATCTACAACTCTGGAGAATATCTGTGCGTCTGAGCATCAACATTTTCAGCAGCAAGTGTGAATCTAGACATCATCTCAACTCCTGACAAACAGACTGGACGAAACGCCGGAGAGGGACCATGCTGTGAGCACTAGCAGTGTCGATGCAGCAGCCTGCCTCAGGTTGAGCAGAGTTCGAACTGGTGCTGGGGGGGGGGGGGGCAGATGGAGGCGCCACATGAAAGCCATGCATTCAAAAAAGAGCAGAGGGCGACGGGCGGGCGAGGGAGGGAGGGAAGAGGAGGGGGGGCAACCAACAGCCCACAGATGGAAAGGTGAGGGGCGTGTAGGAAGAGGAAGGTGCAGAGAGAAAAGGGGGGGGGGGCTACAAATGTGCTGAAACCCTGCACTGTGCTGCCAAATACAAAAAGGACTGATCACAGCACAAAAACTGTGCCAATTGAGCTGAGCGAAGAAAAAAAAGAGAAAAAAAAAGCCTGGCCGCGGTCAGAACGGCAGCTGGGGCCGTGGACTGCATCATGGATTAAAGATAGAGGACCTTTTTTAAACTAAAATAACTCCTCCTACTGGTGAAATCACCGACCAATCGGTGGTCCTGAATAATGCTGAGCTGGGAAGTGTTGGGAATCTGCGGCCATCTGCTCTGAACCACAGGTGACACAGGTTAGAGCCAACACTGAGCTCATGTGCAGCTTTGAGCTGCTAATTGACGACTCTTTGTGGAAAATATTAGCAAAATAATTTATGCCTTATTCCTCCAACGTCAATCAAACATCGTCTCCTACCTCCATCCTCAGGTCAAAGTATCAAAAAGCTTTTGTCCAAAATCCAATTAGCATTAATCTGCCTTTCTGTGATTATTACGATAAAGGCAATTATGTAAAAGGTTGAACTACCTGGCTTTACTGGGAGTTTACGGCACCAGTAACTAGAACAATATATACAAACAAAGGGTAGGTTGTAATAAAGATCATGCATGTTTTGAGCATTTGCAAGTCTTTTCAGTTAACAGCTAAACTTATGAGAGTAAGAAAACAAGGACATCCCACTGCTGCTCAATCTAACGTATCTCATGCCTTTCAACAAAGCTTAAAACATGCATTTAATTAGTTGGATGAGGTGGAACGTAATATATTAAATAAATCCTAAAACCTGCACTTTAGGAAAAGGCTCACTAAAACAAATTAAGTTTAAAACAACACGGCTGCAGTGGAAAAACTTGAGGCACAGGTGGTTTGTCGTCTAATCCCGAGCTGAACCCTGCAGACCCTCAACTCTTCAGATTAGTTAACTGAAAAGACGTTTGCAAACACTTCCCCCGTGCAAAAAAAAATTAAAAATGACAAGACTTGAGTTGAACTGAGCGGGCATTTTAAAGACTGGTACCAACCTTTAATGCAATTTTGACTCTTTTTATCTTTTTGACCTTTTCAACTGTCTTTTTGCCGTTAAAAAAAAAACAAAAAAACAAAAGGTGTAAGAACAAAACAACAAAAGGCGTTAGAGTTGGACAGCTGACAAGATAACGGAGTTCACAACAGGCAGGTTATTCAGCAAAACAGTGCAGAGAAAATGAGAGAAAAAAGACAAAGAGGCGGATAAAGTTATACTAAAATAAACAGAGCGTATCTGCATGCGTTCAAAGGGGGCAAGGGAGGTGTGTGGAGTGCCGCTGGTGTCACTTACCGGATTTAAAGTGTTACACTGATCTATAGGATTCTTGTAATCGGTCTTCAGCTCGTCAAAAGCTATTATCTGGAGGAAGGAGATAATCACAAAGTAATAATGGTCAGCTTAATAGAAGAAGAAGTGCGACGTTTTATATAGTTATCTGCCACTTCCTCAAACAATACTTTACTCTTCAAAATGTTAAAAGAAATGACTGAAAAATCCAGATTATGTCTTCCATATAAACTAAAAACAGACCAGAGATTGCCTTGTTTTTTTTTGTTTTGTTTTTTTTAAAAATCTAAATCACTCAAGATTTGGGCTGTCAAAGTGAATGCCATAACTGTCAGATTGTCATTTGTTATGTTTCACAATGCTTCATATGAATCACTGCTTTTTTACCAAACAAGTCCTATTTATCTTGTTTATCTTGAGCCCATGAGCAGTGTCTTGTGTTATGTTTTATTCCACCTTATTCATTCCTGTAAACGCGTAAGTAGCTAAGCTAAAAGATAAGATCCGGTTTTGTAAACATTCATACAAGTAATACAGGAAACATGTCAGCACTGTCATTCTAGCGTCTTATGTCCATGGTTGGAGGTTAGCTTATCCTGCTAACTAGCCGGCTACCTGCTAGCACAACACAAGATTCTATTTTGACACGTTAATAGACGCGTGCAGTACTCATATGTTGTTTACTGAAACACTGACAGCACATGCGGATGAAATAAAACGACGTGTACCTCTAAATATTGTCCGTTTTTCTGTTTAAGAGGTAAACTTTTTGTGCTAGTTAGCTAGCAGCAGGGTGTATGCCATTCATTCTAGAAAAGACACTGGTTATCAAAGCACTGGGCGCGCGGCTGTTTTCTGTTTCTATGGAGCTAGCTTGGCTACGTTCTATTTAGACGTCGATCAACGGTTAGTTACGTAAAAGCCCCAAACCGTCCACGGTGTGTGCGGCTACCAGGCTGGCCTAGCGGTAGCCCGCCGTTAACCAGCCTTCCTCGCTCTCTAACCCACTTTTACCAGCTACAGGAGCCCGTCGGGCTAACGGTCCGTCCAAACGTGTACTTACATGCCAGATAGCGAAGAAGATAAGAGCCGCCGTGAGCAGCAGAGCGAGCATGTAGCAAAAGGCCGCGAATGTGAACGCCATTTTTTCCCCCCTCTGGTTCTGTTAGCGTCGGTTCTTGGCTCGGTTGGCGGATGATGCAGGCAGCTTCCCCAGCCCCGATATGAGATTTGTCGGCGTGTCTTCTTCTCCAGTGAGTGTTTCGCTTCCTTTATAGTTGCATTACTGCCATCTTCTGGATTTATTTGGTCTCTAAGCAGCCTTCAGTCTTCCTCCTAATTGCAAACATTTCTTCCTGTATTTGTTTTCAAGCATATCATATTTGTGTCCATTAAAATTTTACTTTTACCAATTACTTTTACTATTACCATTAGGTATACCTCTTTTATACAACAGAACAAAATACCTTTATTTTCATGGACAACAAAAACTCAAAATATATATAAAAAAGACTATAAAAATTATTATGACTGTAAAATTAAAGATAAAAACCAACACATTTCGCATTTATTACACAACTGCCTAATTTTCAAGAGTTCAAACCTTTAGTGAAGTTTTGATTCTGGTGTAAAAACATTTTTTTTTAGTCAGTTCCTTTGATTGTCCTAAAACGCCTGTCGGAAATCAGCAGTTCAAAAAAAACAGTGATTTAAGCAATTTGTTGTATTGTTGATTGTCAATCTGCCGGGATTTCCACACCCAATCACCTCTGGAAAAAAGAAAACGTCCTGTTAGCATTATATCTGTAGGTTCTCAGCCATCCAGGTTATATATATTTAAAATAAAAAAGCTAAAAAACAGCAACTGTTGCTGTATTCCTAAATATTCCTAAAGCAACAAGTTTGCATCACAATCTTAGCATTGTGATGTTTTCTTAGTATTTCCCTGTCAAACTTAGGAGTAGATCCTGGTAAAGATAAAAGGTATTCCTAAAGACTTGTAGCTTTTGAGAGACTTCCTAAAGCAAGATCTGTTAAGAGCTTAAGGGTTTCTTAAGCAGAGGAGTAAAGGAGGCATTTATTTGTTGTGCTATATTTCCCCATGCCTTCTTCTTGGCTTGTAGTGTAACACTGGGGCCAAATCTAACTCTCAAAACACTTTTATTGTCATTGATCAATTGAGCCAGTTGGGTTTCCTACTTCTTTTGTTCTCCATTGCTGTTTAGTTTGTGGAAGATTCACAGCAACTGCTGAAAGTTGAACCATTTTACCCTTATTAATACCAAAATGGATGAAGTGCAAATATCACCAGCGTGGTCAATGAATGCAAGCAAACTGGGGTTTAATAAATAGGAACATCTGTGGGTGAGAAAAGCAACCTCAAGGCGGGTACATACTCCATGAGAAGCGAGAAATCAACGTCATTGTGTATGTTAAAAGAATTGGTTAAACTAGTATGGCCGGATGAGAAGGCATCAAGCAGATTACAGGAACCACCATCTCCAGCTATAGATAAGTATCTGGTCACTAGTCAAAGAATGTCTGATGAGTTTTTATCTGACCAGTGTTTAAGACGTATGAGAGTAAAAAGTATCTGGAAAACGGAGGGGTAAACATCACTGTCATTTTATTTGGACAAATAGGACAATGGACACTTTTATAAAGAATGGGGAAATACAAATATCTCAAGTTTCACTGATGCCACGAGGCGGCTTGTTATGACAAAAGTTTCAGGTGTTTTTAGTAAAAAGGAAAAGAAAATAGAATCGTAGAGGACAACGAGAGCCGAACAACACGATTGCAGGTCAAAATAAAAAGACTCCAAATATACAACAGGTTTACCACACAGGAGGGGAAAAGCTATTAGATCCACATAACCAGACACATAGCTCAAGATCAGAGTGAGCTCCGAAGGGATTCTGATACATAACGAATGGACAGTTTATTACAACCATCCACTTCTAGGAAGAATAGCAAGAACAGAGAAGAAAACACTGATAGATTAGGAACACAGACGTTATGAGAAGCAAACGCTGCACCTTTGTGAAGATTTCATGTGCAATTAAAGTGTATCAAAGAATTCATGCAACAAGGAAACTTCCATGGAGACCGTTCACATATGTTTACAGTAGTTTTCCACATTTAAGAGGTTTTAAAAATGTACCACCAATGAACATGTTCCTATATTCACATCAAAACCAGTACATTGCACGATCCAGAGTTTGCATTTGTCAAAACAATTCCTATGTGCATTTGTATTTTTAATTTGTGAGATTTGAATGGATTTTGCAGGTCTAAAACACCATAAAACACCATTAAAACAAAACAAAAATCCAAAAGTAACAAAATAAACCGATATAAACACGACAATCAAGGATGCTGTAGTTTGATTTTTTTTTCTTCTACAGCGGCAAATTACCGTCTAATATCAAGCTGACAGTGTAAATCTTGACTTTAATGTTATCAGCAGACATCAAAAACGAATGATACAGTTATGTCCCATTGTCCCTGTTGGATTAAACCCTGTCCTTACTTGTCAGTCATTAATCGCTGTCTAATACAGGACAGGAGCAAATGATTTACACGAAATGGTTTGATTGTGCGTACATCGAGTCAGATCGCTTGGAAAAGGAAACTTTACTTATTATTTATTCTATCCAGGACTACATGAAAGAGAAGGAGAAAAAAAAAGACTTAACATATTTGTGTCATGTTTTCATTTTGGCCTCGTGATTATTCAAACAGACATAAATGACAAAAACTATTTAAGACAAGGCATTGGTACGGTAGGCTTAGCAGAATGACATCATACGTTATGTGGTGATTTGCTGCCTTGAGGCTTTCAGTCATCGCCAACCCTCCCTTTCCAAAATAAGAGTTTCTGAGTAAAGACAACAGCGTTGATGTAGAAGTCATATTTGTGCCTATTATTTCTCTACTAGGCTCGATAAACTAGTTTCTCCCTCCACCTCACTTACAACCAATGTAGCATCTACAATGCATTTCATTTTATTCTGATTTTTGAATAACTCTTTATGTGGCTTTTAACTATCTACCAGACAGTCACCCTGCTGTTAAAGAGCTGCTAATCCTTTAAGTATAAGCAACTCATTTTGAGTTTTAAGTGTGCATCGTTGGTTTAAATGCAGTTTTAGAGGATTTTCAGCAGGAGACGAGTAAAAGATGTCTTTCTGGGGCATGGGGGGGAAAAAGGAAGCCAAATAGAGTGTTTGGAGAGTGACACATTTTTTGTTGTTTTCTTTTTTTTAGTGTGCGCTCCAGCACAATGGATTCAAAATGTGCTCGAGTGCACCAAGCATGACTACAGATGGAATCGCAACAAAAAAGTGTGGCTGTGCAAACACTTGCAGACTCAAGATATTCAACGTTGGCACACAAAAAAAGAGCTGCTGGCATATTCAGCACATAAATGTCACTATTATTATTATTATTAGCCTTCCGAATAGAGCTGAAAAACACGTATAATCGCCTGGACATCTAAATATTGAGGTGGCATTTTGAGAAGTCGCAGCCATCATCGTAAAGACGAAGCAACATTCATAAACACTAATAACAGTAAAAGCTGTAATGCACAATAATAGCTAACAATCTCTCTAAAGACACGGTAACCCATTTAAACAGTAGCCCAGCAGATTAAAAAGAGGGCAGGTAACGCCACCCTGTGTGTGCAGTGTTATCTTCACTGTCGTGGTCGTCAGAGGTTTTGTGTATAAACGTTCCTGTCTGGAATGTTTCAGCGGAAATGTCCTAGGAAATATTCAGGTCAAAGGCATTCACTGTTTTTCTCTAAACAGATTAAAAAGATCTGAAGACAGGCCGACAAATCTGCAGCGAACTAAAGCATCACTGGAGGACTTCTGGCAGCTTGTGTACAAGAGAAGGTAAGCATTAGTGTTATTGTCCTTTGAAGGCTAATTACAGTATCTAAATTATAATTTAAATGCCCGACTACAACAGAAGTCAGTGGATTGTAGTGATGATTGTTTGTGTTCGTCAGTCACAAGAAGGAAAAAGGAAATTAACTTAACCTTGCAAACACCAGAAATAACAACAAGAAAAATCTAAAAAGGAAACTCCCTCAAATTATGAAAAATGTATAAATCATAAAAGGTTAAACTCAGGATGTTCAGAGTTGCAAAAACACTGTGTAAACTCCATAAGGAAACAAAAACAGTTGTTGGTAAAATGCCTTTAAATTCTCCTGAATGCTTCGGAAGGGCGGATGATAATTTTCTGTTCACCTCACGAGCTACGGGAGTGTTAATTCAATACAGACACATAACTGGCACATGGAGAGATTGCGTGGGAGACGAAAGCAGACCTGCGTCAAATAGCATTTCCAGTTTTAGGCTGCCATAGGTGAAGTTTAGCCGGCGGCTCGAATGGCGACAGTCACAGAGAAGCTTTACGGCCCATGTGATTGTCTGAACCTTCTAGCGCTCGTGGAAGTAAAATATGACTTAAACTCCACCAGGCAGACCCAAAACTGAGTACACAGAGTAGCACTATTTAAACCAGGTCTGGTACAAAGAGGAGGGGAACGATAACTGTAGTGTGTTCTCATCGAGAGTTGTGCAATCTGGATCCTCCTCGTATCCCAGACCTCTGCATGAGGTGATGACTTTAGCGGAAGAACCCGAGTTTCTCTCTGAGCCATTCCTCTGTTAGGTCCTCTGTGTTTCTGATCTCAAACACCTACGAATAAAACACGAAAGAAAGGGAAGATTGACTTGATACAACAATAAAACACCAACATCTAAGTGATACCATATTAGTAAGATAGATTAATGCTATGAGCATCAATGTTAGAAATATTCAGTGATACAACAATGTTTATTGGATTCATCTTCTGGGCACCATGAATATTTGTATCCATCCAGTAGAGAAGAAACCAATGATACCTTTAAATAAATAAATAAATAAATAACCTCTGGGCACCATGAATATATGTACCAACATTTTTATAAAACTCCATTCAATATACTGTTACTGAGGATTTTTTATTATAATTATTATTTGAAAACTAAAATGGAAACCTCATTTCAGTTCAAAAGAAAACCCCAGGGATAACCAAAAGACAAAAAGATTAATCCTCTGGGCACCATGAATATTTGTACCAATTTTATGGAAATCCATATAATGTGGAAGACATTTCTATAAAAAAAACCAAAGGCAGGAAGATTAATCCTCTTGGGAACATGAATGTTTGTAAAACGCTTCAAGACAATCGACCCATTAATTCCTGAAACATTTAAGCTGTGTACCACGTTGCCGAACAACATCTTTAGATCCACAAAGCTAGTGTGGTTCATAAAATAATGAACACAAGGTTAATTTAGACAGCTGCAGTAATTATACCCAGCTCTTTGGCTACAGATTCACTAACCTTGGTCAGTTCAACAGTTTGTACCAGCTTGTTTTTGCTTCCTGCGTACATCATCTGCTGCTCTGGTCTGCAGCCTGCCCAACACAAATACACCAGCATTTACAAAAGTGACGCCAAGAGTTGTTTCTGGGTGCTGCGTTAAAAACTTCCAGAGGCGTTCTTACCCACTGGACTGGAGAAGATGAAGCAGAGGGGGTAAGACACGCGGCCATCGTCATGTTGGTACTTGTAGCTGTAGACGATAAATGTTCCTGGCGCTAAGGACACTTCACGTATTTAGCTTTTCAACATCAATTATTTAAACGCAGTTGAAATAAGGCAGGTAATCAGTTTAAAGGATATCTGGGCTGTCTCTCTGGCAGTTCATCCTTTAGATCATCAGGAGAAATATCCTAAAACGAGACAGATATGAAGAAGTTCATTACTTAATTTAAACTCCCAGCTCCATAAAATCCACATTTAAGACGTCACATTTGATCCCAGACTTTAGAGCCGGCACAAAAAATTAATGAGAAATCATACCTCATGTTCTTCCTCCAGAATAACAAGCTGCTTGTCTTTATCGATCTTCACTGGAGGGTACAAAGAAAAAACAATCTATTTAGGAGAAAGATAATAAAATAGCAAGAAAACAAACCAATATTTTCTATTGCAAACGTTCCGTGTCATGAAAGCACACTGCTAATCCCATTCAGCACAAAATTATATTGTGATCCAGAGACAGTGGAGGATAAAGCTTAGAGCTCAGTTTGGATACTTCTGACTCCACCTGCTGCTTTTAGAGGTTACACGGAGGTCGGTGACTTACTGACGATGGCCGCGTTATTGGTCTCCTTCCGAAAACGGAACTCCCTCAGCTTTTTGACCAGATCTTCGTCCACATCACAGACCACCAGTGATTCGCTCTGACAAACAAAAAAAAAATGAAAATACATCAATGAATGTCACAATAGTCACAATATAATATTATATGTTTTATGTGGATATGTGCTTATTGATACTGGATAATTAACCCTTTATTCGGTGATCACCAATCAGAGGGCTCCTGACCTTTAAGTCCCCACTTCCTGCGTTACTGCTGCTAGATTTCCTCCACTATACCCCCACTCATTGGCTTTGTTTTTCAAGTTTCTGATGAATCACAATTACGTGTTTTTATGCTAGCTATGTCTGCACGTTCTGAGACTGATCGTCTCCAGGTGTTGACTCGTAAGAAGGCACGCAGCTTTCTGAGCTCGCACCACTTTGTGCCTTTGTGTTATAGTCCATCTTGTTTTGCGAAATAAATAGATAAGTCTCCATAAATCCAAACGACGGTTGATGAAGGACAAAGTGGTGTTTAGTTTAAAAGCACGCACCGCTATAATTCAAACAGCAGCAGCCCATTAGTGGCTTTTTAAGCACATCAAACAGCCAGTACACGACTTTCTGCGAGAGTCCAATCTGACCCACGGGCTTTAATCCAGAGAGAGAACAATGCACCAGTCAGAACAGGATTTTATTGGTCTGAGGCTCCCGGTGTCCGCACACAACATTACATAACTCCATCACAAAGACATAAACTCTCTAAGAGTCTCTGCAGACGCTCTCAAATCTATAATTACACCTTCCCTGAGCAGATGGCTGGTGGGAGTCAGGATTTCACTGAGCTCAGGCAGAGATCTTCACAGATTAAGGAGAGACTGGAGTGTCTGGGGCTCTTGAAAAACAGGATGCATGCGGAGAGGAAGGGCAACAGGCATGACAATAAAAGGACGGACGTGGCCACAGGTTTACTTCTGGTTTAAATTCCTCCTGACAGCTAGCCCGTCAGTTTGGCTGCTAATTGATACAGGGAATAACAGCCACTTAATAAGGCACACAGTGAGCAGGGGATGGGGCAGTAACTCGGCACTGATGTTAATCGACAGTGAGAAGAGTCGATCTGTCATGACAAGCATGTAAAAAAGCCTGAGGGGGAAATATAAGCATACGAGCTAACGTTGAGGCAGCTCCCCAACCCATACGTGTTGAAACACATCACTGCCAGTCCCTGCGTCAATGTACCCATATACATCAGCCGGAAGTCACACACTTTCGCCTACAAAATAAAACCCTACAAGTTGCAATCTGTTTTAATATTATTTTCCATTTGCAAAATGTCTTGTTTTGTTCAATCAACAGAGTATCATCACTCAAAGTGACATTTTTGCTCCACTAACCAATTAAATTAATTCAACTTTACAATTACACTGACTCAGTTTTGAGTGTGCAAAATTGTTAAAACACAAAACTTCCTAGCTAAATCTTTAAAAGGCAGGTGCAATGTGTACAACAACAACATAGTAAGGCCCGTAGCTTTGTGTCTATTTGCACAGATGCAAATCTTTATGACCAAGCACAGGAATCACTGAGCCAGTTCACCTTTCAAAGTATTTGTACTTGTTTTAACATTTTTACTCCTTAAGACCGACTCAAACGCCATCGTGCATTTAAAAACAAATAAATATGACACAGATGTTTCCGCGTTTGTAGAAGGAGTGCATCAATCTAAATCTTTCCACTCCCCGTTGTGCTTTTATTTTGAAATCCCCTGCCGGAAACCCGTCCCTTCTGTTGTGACTGACTTGACGCACTGAACGGAGGGTGGAACTAATGCTAGGCTAGGAGGCTAACGCTAGCCAATCTGCGATCTCACTTTTCCCCAATAGTGCCCTAAACTTCACATTTGTTAGAAGCACACGGTTGCATTGCGGAAACGAAAATCTCGTCCACCCTGTTGCATGAAAAGTGAACAACTTACCATTGTTGCAGAGTTAAAATCCCCGTGAAGCTACAGCTGCCGCTCTGAATGGTAGGGACGCTTTCAATGTTTTTTTTTTTTTACTTCACATCATCTTGTGACTGCTTTGACCGACCAATCCCAAACAAGCACCCCTCCTTCAAAAGTTACTCATAAATATCTGCAGTTATCCGTAAAAAAAAATTAAAATTTAAATTAAATTTTTATTTTTATTTTTAAAAAATTGTTCTGTTAAACTTTACACTCAACTATAAAAAACAACAATGTACTAACAACTGTATAAAAACACAGTATTAATACGACTTACCATTTAATAATAATGTATATTTGAACAAGTCACCCATAAATGTACGTTTTAAGCAGATTTATATTTAATTATTATATTTATTTTGCAGAATGAGACTATGGAAATCCAGAAAAATTATATCCACTTTGTCAAACGTTGCTTTAAATAATGAAATATTATACTAACTGCATATTCAAAGCATTTACTTTCCAACTGTTTATTTAATTATACCAGTAATGCTTCTACTTCCAGACGATAAACAGAGATTAATGCACAGATTGATATAATAAAGAACTTCATTCTTCTTCTTTTTCTTCTTCTCCTTACTCCTATTATTATTATTAATAGTATCTAGTCTTGGTGGTAGAATTTTTTTAAACTTTTATTGGATTTATTTTATGATTAAAATAAAGTTTTTGTTGTCGCATCACGCTTTAATTTGGGCGTGTATGGGTATGTGTAATGTATCCTTGTGAGGACCAACGTGACTTTTTAGACTTTTAGAAAGTCACATCGTCTGGTTCTGACTCACCTTTTTTGAAGCTAGAGAGGTGGTTTTAAGTTTTTTAGGTTGGATTAAATGTAAAGGTTGGTGGTAAAGAGCGACGGAGTGTGTTACGTAAACGAGAGTCCTCACTAATATAGTACAGACTTGTTCGCGTGTTTGTGTTTGCGTCCGGAACGCGCCCTCCCTTCAGAATACGTCATCAGTGAAGCGCGTGTACGTCCGTCCTTTTCAAGAGTTGTAGTTTAGAGCAGATCTGGCGTTAGCTTCGACAGGCTAACATAGCTGGCTAACTGCTCCCCACAGCTGGACAAATCGCCGCTAACACCCGCTGTCTTTTGAGAGGAGACCATCTTCTGGCGAGGTAGCGCGAAAACTAAGCTCTCGGCACTTATTTCTTCAGACGTGTTGAAGCTGGGAATAAATAGACGAGCCAGCGTTTACTAACAGTTAGCTGCTGTTAGCTAGGTCGGTAGCCAAGTATGTAACCTCAGATAATTGGGTGTGTTAAAAGCTAATTTTAAACCTAAAGTGTAGCATCTGTTTGACTCGCTGTATTCATAACATACTTTGGTCTGGCTGTTTTGACTCGGGATGAATGGATTTTGTGGATCATCATTCGAGGATGGAAACATTTACTCTGCTATTACTCAGAGCCTGTGTGACATGCCCAGTGTTTGACAGCTTGTTATATTTGGTTGTTATAACTACCCAATAAAGCTGATGAAACTTGTGTCTTGTTTTGTTTTAGATCATGGCGGATTTCTCGGTGAGTTCATAGAATGTCAAAGTTTCGCATCATTTCTATATTTTTCAATTTACTAGTAGCTGGTAGTTACACAAATCTTCAGTTGTCAATGGATCGTGTCATTTTCATTTTCTGTTGTTATGTAGCTGACAGATGCCTTAGCAGACGACACCCCAAGCCAGGCAAATA
The DNA here is from genome assembly GCA_005024645.1 of Planiliza haematocheilus. Taxonomy (NCBI): domain Eukaryota; kingdom Metazoa; phylum Chordata; class Actinopteri; order Mugiliformes; family Mugilidae; genus Planiliza; species Planiliza haematocheilus. The sequence goes on from SRSE01000637.1 coordinate 2,652,193, forward strand.
AAATAGGCCACACCAACCCAACTGCTCCTGCCGGCCACCCTCCACCTCCTGCAAACCCAGGATGGCCTGGCTCAGCCCCAGGAGCTCCCACCCAGCCCTCCGCTCCGGGTGACTTTTCTGGTGGATCATCTGGCCCGGGGGCTCCAGGGCAGTTCCCATTCCCCTCAGGTCCCGGAGCACCGGGGCAATATCCAGGACCTCCTTCAGCACCTGGTGGGTTCCCCCCCGGTCCGGGGATACCTGGACAATATCCACCAGCACCAGGAGCTCCTGGACAGTTCCCCTCTGGCCCTGGAGCCCCTGGGCAGTTCCCTGGGCAGTATCCACCTGAAGGAGCTCCAGGACAGCTACCAGGAGGCCCTGTTTCATACCCAGCTGGACCGTTTCCTTCTGGCCCTGGAGCACCCTCTGGGCCTTACCCAAATGTGCCTTACCCAGGTGGTCAGCCAGGAGGAGGCAACGGCATGTATGGACCAGGAGGTCCAGGAGCATTCCCCCCTCCAGCTGGCCCTGGCGCTTTCCCAGCATTCCCAGCTGGAGGCTTCCCCCCTATGCCACCTGGATCATGGGGACCACATGCAGGTGGAGGCTTCCCTCCTGCCCCTGGCCCCTTTGCTCCAGGCCCTGGACCCATGGGTCCATATGGTGGTCCTGCTGCTCCTGGAAGCAATCTGGTGAGTACAAACACTTAAAATATAAATGTCACGATGCTTGCTTTGCTGATTTGTTTTTTCCTCTGGGGAGGTGCTGACTTGAGCATCCTTAAACTCTTGGTGTTGCAGTCTTTGGGATTTATTTAATACTGCACATGGTGGACAGAGTACGTTTCTTGCCTGTGCTGTAGGCATTTAGTGAAGAAGGGTTGATTCTCAGTGAGGGCTGCGTTTGGACTATTTCTCTCTATCTTGGGCTCTGCTGGATTGCAAAACAAATATAAAGATCAATAAATATTCAAAAGTAGTTATCAAAAATGTATTCTTGTCTTTCAGCCCAGATATTATCCACCATTTTATTGAAAGCATGAACTCAGCTTTTCTGTCGGACAAGGACATCACTCCCAGAATCAACATATGGTTTGATAGTGCCCAAGGCCGGATGTATTTACAGTATACAGTACATACAATAATATAAAGATGGTATTTAATCTGCTGGATGTTAAGGTTTAATTAAGTGCAATATGAACTAATCTACTCACACTGTTTACCTTGTTACATTACAGGTAAAATCACAATTTGATTCAATGACTTGTCACACATGTAAATGATTATAATTAAAGGTTTTTTGTTTACTTCCAACACGTTCAGAGGTCTATCTGTATAATGTTTTGCTGTTGTGGAAAAATTATTTTTTCTGTCTTGGCTAATCACTGTGACTTACGTGTGAGTGTGTGTTGAAACAAATGAAGGAGATAATGACTCACTGGGGAGTTCCAGCAGGAATGTGGGCTGAGTCCAAGTTTTAAATAATATTTAACTAAAATTCTCTACTTTAGTGTATAATACCAAGTCCAGACTGTTAGTGATAAAACACTTCAACACGGTAAACATTCAAATACGTATATTTTCCATTTCTGTATTTGTCTTGAAAACATACATAAACATAAACGGAGCACATTAAATGCATCCCACGGCGTTAAATGGAAATGTTTCTTGCAGATGGTGCCGTATGATCTCCCTCTTCATGCTGGAATTATGCCCCGCCTTGTAATCACAATAATCGGGGAGCCTCTTCCTGGTGCAGACAGGTATCATCCTTACAACAAAGACAAAACATATTACTACTCTCTGTTCTATTTGTATCACTTCACAACTGGTTCTTTCTTTGCAGGTTCAATGTTGACTTCCTCAAAGGCCCAGATATCGTGTTTCACCTGAACCCTCGATTTCACGAGCACACAGTCGTCAGAAACTCCAACCTAGGTGGATACTGGGGGCCTGAGGAGCGGGACGGATGCTTTCCTTTTACTCCTGGACGTCGTTTTGAGGTAAAATTAGCAGGATGACTACCAACAGATGTCCAAAATGAACCATCTTACACATTTAAAGTATTCTTAATAGGCTTAACCTTTTGTGACTATGTATAGCTCTGCCCATCTCTCTAAGTGAAGGTGCAGAGCATTAAAGAGACACATTCAATTAAGGCAAATGTCACTCGGCTTTGGAAGGAGGGAAAAGGAGGCGCGTTGTGTTTCATACTAGACGTTTAGACACGAGTAAATACTGGGACCTCGGCGTACAAACAGCTGCTGGGCAATGTCAGTTTTTAAGCACACATTAGAAGAATGCTAACGGGCTATTAGTTTAGCAGTGGAAATTTGACATGCAGCATTTCCCTCTACTTGAGGCAGAAGGTAGAAACACAGACAAAAGAGGAAGGTGGGTCAGAAGGGAAGGGAAGGGAGGAGAATAGAGTAAAAGAGAAGCAGAAGCAAGTAGATAAAAGAGGGTATACCGTGTTCTCATAAAGTTATGAAATCAGTGGAAACAGAAGCAGGGAGTGTCACTTTTCTAGAGGTGCCCTGTAGCCCTGAAGACATCACCCAGAGGAGGTGTTGGTGAGAACTTTACCCCGCTAGCTACCTAGTACAAAGTCTGTGGAGTCTCCAATCAAAGCCATGTGTGAACGGAGCGTATGAATCACGTCCTGCCTCTGGTCAAAGAGAGTTTTAACAGTTGTGGGAACAGACAATCTCACTGAATATACTCGGAAACATCAGCGTGTAAAGGCCCTGCTGATGTGACGAAGGTTAGCGTTAGCTTTAGCCCATTAACATGCATTTGGGACTGCAACTAATACTAATAGTACTATTTTTTATTATCAGTCAATGAGCAGAATCATTATTCAGTTAATTGTTTGGTCTGTGAATGATCAGAAAATTGTTATTTTTTTATAATAGATTGTATTTTTCTAGCTGTAAGTAAAGAGAGACAGGAAGTATGGACAGCATACAGTATGGACTGATACTGTGCCACTGCAGTGAGGACTATAGCCTTAATTTAAGTGCTGCCTGCTCTGATCAGTGAGTTACAGCGCTGCCTCAGTCCTAAAGATGAAGAAAAAACTGCAAATATTTACCTTTAAAAGCTAGAAAAAGAGCTGCTGATTATTTCTTTTTTTGCCCGTGAGTGAACCACTTAGATAAATCATCGTGTTCACATGTCTTGACGTCCCTGCAGCTGAAGATCCTCGTGGAAGAGGACGTGTTCAAGGTGGCGGTGGACGGCACACACCTGCTGGAGTACGAGCACAGAGTTGGCGGTCTGGAGGAAGTGACCCTGCTGAGAGTGGTGGGAGACATCGTCCTCTACAGCGTAGCCCCCAACTTGATCTGAGTCTGCTAGCAAACCGAGCGCTGTACGCCGAGCCTGGGTCAAACTCCACTGCTGTGTTTGAAATCCTTTCAAATACTCTGATGCATTTTTGATGGAATTTGCAAGACATATAGTCAGCGAAGTGCAATCGTTGCCCACCTGGCACATTTACGTCAGAGCAGACGGCAGATTAACCCAGGTTAGAGCTCTACTTTTCAGTTTCGTTTCTTTAAGCCACTCACAAACCAATATTGCTTTGACATAATCCAACTAAGTACAACAGAAAAAGATTTTAGGGAAAATTAATTTATACCTTAACTAAAAGATTGTAACACATTTCAGATATTTTCCTCTAGTGTTTTGTTTACATGTTTGTTTATTATTCTGTCCTTCATTTCAACGTCATGATAAGCCTTAGTGATGCATGAGATGCTGAATCTTGCTCTCCTTTTACCCCAAAACTCATGTATTTATACTCCGACTCTGAGCTGTATACTCCTCCTGAGCTCTCAGACTGGAGGGTCTGGTTATGTGTAATGCATTATGATTTCATGTTGAAGTCAAACCCGATAGTAGGAAAAAAAAAATACTAAAATGTGGCCACATGGAGAGAGAGAGGAGAGAGAAAGAGGGGGAGGTCTGATATGTTGCCAAAGATGACAGTGGTGCAGTATTTTGGGATGATAAATAAAGTGGCAACAAACAAAATAATGAATGATAAAAGCTGTTTAATTCAGATTATTGTACATTTATCCTGCCTGCACACAATAAATACTGGTTTCCCTCTTCTCTTTTGTTTTCATCCAGTCGTCTGTCAGTAGACATTTTAACAAGTAATATAAAAGCACGTAAAGTGTCGGGTGGTGCTATGTGGGATAAAAACACATAAACTGACATAGTCACTGATGACATTATTACTTTTAAGGTATTTAAATAGAATCTATTATAGTTTTTTTTAAGAGCATGATTTCACAAACCAAAACATACGAATAATACAATAAGTTATAAAAGATTTGGAGGTAAAAATTAAATTAACTTTTAACCATTAAACCATTAAATTTTGTGTTATAACACTTCAAGCTTTTCGGCACATTATTATTATCCTGTATTATAATTTTACTTATTTGGGTAAATTGCGGTTTACACAAAGAAGACAAAATAGAAACAATACATTTATAATTAAATAAAATGGATAAATAAAGGATTAACTTATTACAAATAAAAATATGTACTTAAAATACCATTGTTTATTGTTTTTGATACCTAAATTGTTCTTAAAGTATGTTTATATGATTATGTTGAATGCAGGACAATATTTATATTGATTGAGTATTGAAGATTGGTACTAAATTACTGTGGAAGCAAAATCACTGTTGTATCAGCAAGATAAAGTTAAAAATCAAATGGCACAGTTTGCTAATGTATAGTACAAATCTATAAAGTATCAACAGTTTTTATTTTAATTAATATATATATATAGTCAGAATTACGCCATTACAAAAGCTATACAACACAGGCAATCAAATATGAAAAACGTGATATACATTTGAGTATATACAATATTTGTGCGGACACTGGCAGACCATTCCTTACAGACTTTAGCTTTAGTTTAAATTAAAGTTTTAATTGTTTAGTTTATGACAAATTATAAATGTGATTCTAAAGTGCAGATTCTCAGCTTTAACTTCAGTAAAACATCTAACATTCATATTCCAGTCGACATAATCAGCATAGCAGTGATATTAAATAATGACATTAAATCACAGCTTCTTCTTCTTCTTCTTCTTCTTCTTCTTCTTCTTCTTCTTCTTCTTCTTCTTCTTCTTCTTCTCTTCTTCTTCTTCTTCTTCACTCACCGTCCCTGTAATTCAAAGCTCAGCCTGCAGTTCCGCCTCTTCCCGTCAGGGGGCAGCACAGACACAATTCCCGTCTCCACCGGAGGAAGCAAATCGAAACTCCTCAATGAGTTCACCTTCAGATAAATAGTTTGTCCCACTTCTTCCAGCGCAGTCTTCTGGGTTTTTTTTTAATCGTTTTGGCGTCTTGACGCGATGAACGGCTCTCTGCACTCCACGCCCGGTGAGGTGAACATAAAGCTGAAGCGAGGACCTGCGGGTAAGATGCTAACCTAGCAGAAAGTCTTAGCAGAGCTACATAGCTAGCTAGCTAGCTACGTGGCTAGCAGCAAAAATCAACGTTGTCAGGGCTGCTGGGAACTCAAAGCTAAAGGCTAATTTACACGTAATAATGAGGAAAACTCATCCTGTTAATGTCAAAACAAGTAAATACACGTGGTTGTGGTGGCTGTCTACGCTGTATCAAGTTACTCCGATGAACTGAAACTGATTTATGCACTTTTGACTGTTTTTAAAGTCTAAAAAGTGACATTACTGCTCGGCCTGTGGGTTTAATTTAAAATAAGTTTATTTTGCTACACGAGAAGCTAATGAGAGACGCATACGTTATATAACATTTAGTGGACTAGTGGAGAGTTGGAAGGACTCCTCTTGTACTTTGATCCGTGGAGATAAATGGCACGATTGGATCAGCTTCTGCCCTGGTAAACTGGTTGGACTATTGACTTTCACTTTGTTTTTTAGGCTTGGGGTTCAATATAATCGGCGGCGTGGACCAGCAGTATGTTGTGAATGACAACGGCATATATGTGTCCAAAATAAAAGAAGATGGAGCAGCGGCGCTGGACGGAAGACTCCAGGAGGGAGACAAGATCCTGGCGGTAATGAGAAGTTTCATAGGTATACACTGATCAGCCACAACATTAAAACCACCGTCCTAATATTGTCTAGGTCTCCCTTGTTGCCTCCAAAACAGTTGTGACGCATCAGAGAATGGACATGGGCCTTCTGAGGGTGTCCTGTGGTGTCTGGTAACAGGATGTTGTTAGTGGGGGGGTCTTTGAGGGGAGGGGCCTCTGTGGATCATCCCACAGATACTTGATCATTTTGGGATCTAGTGAATTAGGAGGCCAGGTCAACACCTTGTGCTGTTCTTCATGTGTTTTGTGTGTGTACCTGTTGGTGTCATTGCTATGGGGTGGGGGTGCCTGGTCTGGTCTGGGTGGCCGCTACATGTCTAAGACCACAAATGCCAGGTCCAAAAGTTTCACAGCAGAACGTTGAATTGTCACAAGATGGTTGATGTTATTTACTTCCTGTTAGTGGTTGTAATGTTGTGGCTGATCTGTGTATATATGTTGTGTATAGTACCTTCAGCAGATCTACACTATTTGGTTCACCCCCCCTCTTTGGATCTTAACCTGTCGACTGTATTCCTAATCCAATAAGTCATTTTGCACCACATAAACAATGATTTTCGGCTTCGTTTCGTGTCGTTGTTGCAGATAAACGGAGTCGAGCTGGTGGACATGACACACAGAGCCGTGGTGGATCTGTTCAGGACGGCGGGGGAGGACGTGGAGCTCCGTGTTCAGAAAAAGGTAAGAGGCATTAGCGTGAAAACTGTCTGTAGCTTTCAAAAGCATAAAAGCAGCTGATGAACAAAACATCTACATGTTGTCATCTAGGTATAGGACGAACCGTACACAAATGAAAGTTAAGATCTGTCTGACTGCACATTGATTAAAAGTGTTTGTGACTCCCCAGCTGAGGAAATGAAGGATAAAAACCGTGTGTCAGGATGTTTCATCTCCTGACATCACAACTGGTGGTGGAAATATGAAACAGGACTGAATTAATGATTGCTTTCCCCCAGGAGATTATTCAGATGAGGTGGTAAACAACACAGAATGATTTAGTGGCTCATCAGCTCTTTTTTCCCTGTCGGCAAATTTTTATTGACGGTAGCTGCTTTTCATGCGACTTTAAAATCAGAGATATTCAGACCAGTTTCACAAGGTGTTGCTTTTTAAAAAGCTTTAAAACGGTCAAATAAACGGAGCTTTTCCACACAGCTGATGCAGCGAAGTAACTCTTAAAACCACATCAGGTCTCGTTCACATGTTTACAAAAGCCCTGCTGCTACCCTCTGATTCTTGGGGGTGTATTTTAGCGGTGGTACTGATACTGATGTATTGCAGTATTTACGTAAATCCCTGTTACTACTGTGCCAGAAATGCTGTAAATTAACCGACTTTCCAACCTTGCAATGAGGAGACAGCGTCAGTACTTGAACTAGTTTTGTCTGATTGTTGGTTGAAGGTCAAAGCCTGGATGTTTCAGACAATAACTGAACAAAGACTCTGTCCAGATGTTAATAGCTAGCACGGCAGCGCTGCTTTCCGTTGCTTTTACAACTTCGTAAACAGTTTCTTTTTGGCACATACAGACGATTAAAACTGAACCGTGTAAAACATTATCCTCTAACTGGGTGCAAGCAACCTTTAACAGATGAATAATACAGCTGCATTTACAATTACAATCAGCACAAGTCATTAAAGCTCAATCATAGCCTTTAGCTAATTAATAATAAACAGGTTTCCTAATTCCCAGTGGCAGCGGGAGGGGGGGGTAGGTAGGTTCCAGCCCTCATCGACCCACCGCACGATAAACAGTTATAGGTGATGGATGAAGTTCAGAACAGGCTCCTCATTCCCAGATATTATATTAAAGTAGGTGTGTTGAATGTAAATGGAAGTTATTTAGAGTCTAAACAAAGGATTTATTGACTAAAAATAATCAGTTGTTTCAGCTTCAAACTTTCACGTTCGTGGAAGGAGACAGCGGCTTTAATCATTTTTCCTTTTATATGTATTTACTGCCAGAACTGGGGAAAAAGCAATGCTCAGTATACAGTACATCTTCTTATATAAACTGATCAGCCACAACATTATAACCACTAGTAGGAGAAGTGAATAACATTGACCGTCTTGTGACAATAAAATGTTAAGCTGGGAAACTTTTGCACCTGGCATTCATTCATGTGGATGTTACTTAGACATGTAGCACCCACCTAGACCAGACCCACCCCACCCCATAGCATGTATGACACTCCCCCTGCAGGATGCAGCCACAAAAAAAGCTTTAGGAGCAACTAAAAAAAACATGAACAGCAAAAAGTGTTGACCTGGCCTCCAAATTCACTAGATCCCAAACTGATCAAGTATCTGTGGGAGGATCTACAGAGCCCCCTCCCCTCAAAGGCCCCCCCACTAACAACATCCTGTAGCCAGACACCCCAGGACACCCTCAGAAGGCCCATGTCCATTCTCTGATGAGTCACAACTGTTTTGGAGGCAATGAGGGAGACCTAGACAATATTAGGAAGGTGGTCATAATGTTATGCCTGATCATCTCCTATTAAAGAAAACATAACTAGGTGAACCTCTTAAGTAAATAATGAATCACTGTGAAACCAAAGTATCTCCTGCTCTAAAACACAGTCTGAGTAAACAGATGAGGTAACTCCACTTCCATCACGACCCGTAACAAAAAAAAACAACAACACCTCCGACGCAGCTTTGAAAATGTCTGTGCTTTCTGTCTTGCAGCCGCCTCGACACATGAACGGACCCAGGGGCTCACAACCCGAACCCTCGTTTCACGGCTCTTTCTGGGGGCCGCTGTTGGCGTTGGCGGGAACTACAGTGGTCCTCGCGTTCATTTACTACAGGCGCAAATAGGCAGCACTTTTAAAAAAAAACGGAGCCGACAGCGTCTGTACAATTTCTTTCTTTCTTTCTTTCTTTTTTTTTTTTTAAAGTTCACAAAACTTTCCTAAACACCAAAGAATAGAAAAAGGGAACAAAGTCTAAACTATAGACCTTATGTTGTTGATTAGGAGGTGTTGGTAATAGATGACCTTGTGATGGTGACATGAAGGACGAACACATTCCTGCTGCCGGGGCTGAGAAACAAACAGCTGCCTGCACACACACACACACACACACACACACACGCGCGTTTTTGCGTCAGGCTTCACAGTTCATCCACAAACTGAAAGACAGGGTTGTGTTCGGTCACTCTCTGGCCTCTCCGTACCTCCGTGACTGAAAGACGGGCCTGTGTGAGGGAGGAGGGAGGAGGGGGACGTTCAAAATTCGTGGGTTTGATTTTCGTTTTGCACCGTTGCACAGCCTCATGGGAGGAGGAGGAGGAGGAGGAGGAGGAGCGGCGGCAAGCAGCAGCAGCATGCTTTTAAATGTGATAAAATATCACATGATGGATTTGCTGAGTGCCTTTTTTTTCCTGTCTGTTCAAAATCAATCTCAAAATGAAAATATACCTAAAACTATACTTTCTAACGTCCTGTAAAAAAAGACCAAAACCAACTTTCAACCAACTCAAAATAACATCACAAATTCCTGCTCTCTAGTTTTTGTTTCGTTTTTAGTAAACATGAACTCAAACAGGAGAAGTGCTGCTTCCGTCTGGGACTATTTTTAGCAGCGGATTAATCCACATTCACCGCTCTAGTGAGTGTTTCTGGAAGCAGCTCGCCGTGTGTATGTGTGTGTGGGATTAACGCGTCACTCAACGCTCACTGGTGTGTTTTTAATAGTTTTTGGATGACAGTGGCTCTGAGGAATGAACTATATCAGTCAGGATTGGGTAGTGACATTGATTTTGGTCTTTTTTGTTTTTTTTAATGGCATTTAACACTAAATAAAACAACATATCTATATAGATTATCACCAGACTTATCCGTCACCAGGTGGTTTAACCTTAAAGAGTTTATTATAAAGCGTCGTCTGGTCACTCAGGGTGGAAGCATTGAATAAAATTCTTAATGTCGCAGCTAAAGACGTTCAGATTTCGCGTTGAGGCCAGTGCTTGTAATCATGCTGCGAACACGAAAGAAGAAAGAAGAAATGCGACGGACAGGAACATTTAAATGTATTCGTTTTTTTTTTTTTTTTTTTTTGCACTAGCCACAATCGCGGGACCCCTCCAGTAACGGCCGTAGAGCGGGTGATTAAGTGAACTGTGCGTGCTGGGTGGTGTTTGTTTTGTTGTTTTTTAATCCACATCTGTCGGCGTGTTTATCTCCAAATGGTTGTGGGTTAATTGTCTGTAAATACATTTCATGTCGCTCTTCTGAGTGGGAATTGTGAATATGTGCAGTATGCCAGAGAAATAGATCAGAAGAACTAAATATAAATTATGCAACAAATAATGTGTTGGACATCAAGGCAACTATTAAAAATCATGTTCAACTAACCTGGTTGTATTTGTTTTGTTTTTAATGTGCACGTAAATGTGATTATTTCTGGTTAAAGTGGGAAAAATAGTAATGAACCATCTGACGTCAGATTTTCTGCTGATTCACCAGCTTGAGTCAGAGTGAGATATCTGTTTCTGGCTGATCAGATTAGAGAACCAGAACTAGAGAAGTGAAACGAGGACGGAATCAGGAGTTAGACAGACACATCCTCCAAACACCTCCTACTGCTACCTGGCCAGACGTAGTAGGTTATAAAACAGCGCCTCCTACAGCCCGCAAAGCCTTTCCCTTCAAGAACCTGTAATCTGTTTATCTGTTTTAATGGTGTGTAGCAGTGGATGGTGTTTTAGTACAGATGGGAAGAGTTAAAAGAAAACAGATGCATTAGCCACGCGAGTTATTAGCTTTACCTTTAATTTGCCATTTAAAATGTTGATTTTTGATGATGATGTGTTCCAGTACGACTTTAAATGGGCTAAAACTCACAAAACTGTCACCAATGTGCTAAACCGACCTGCGAGTCACCGTTAGCTAACTTTGCTAGCTAGCCCACCTCACATTAGCTTGCTAATGGGGCAGCAGGATTTAAAACCTAGACTATAAAAAGATAGACAAACCCTCCACGAAGTCCATTTCCAAAGATCAAGAATGGCCAAAGAGGCTAGCAACCTGAGACAACACCCACCTGTGAGTTACATGAAATCTTAACCAAATAACGTTTAAAGACCAACATTATTTTTAAATATATGGTTTATTCCTGCCAATTTTTTGTTTTTGACTTTTTTTTTAATGTACGTCAATGGGGTTTGACTCGCTTTTAGAGTCACCCTCAAGTGGTCATTTGAGGTACTGCAGCAGCTTCAATTTGGGATTTTTTTTTTTTTTAGCAGTCGAGCCGAGGATTTGGAAAGAAATTAGTCTCACCTTTTTTTAATGTGGTTATTCAAAGGGTTGGTATCATAACTGATAACAAATTTGCTTCTCAGAAATATTTTTGTCATTCCCAGTAATATTTTTTAAACTAATTAATACTCGCTAACATGTTTTGTAATCTTCCTCATAAAACTAGTTCGGTTGACGTTTAGTCTAAAAGTTTATGAAACTATTTTTAAATAAATAAATAAACGGTATGCTGTGTGGTCAGAGCGGATGTTGTGATTTGATTTTCAAAATAAAAGCAGCAAATTGCGTGATAACGTAATCACAGAATAAAGTACATAACCTGTTGTATCGCTGCATTAGTCACAGGTTTTTTTTTTTTATTAAAGGTGTAGTACTCGTTTTAGTTTAAAAACATGTTCATTCTCAAAACATTAAAGCTGTTTAACCCAAAAATAAACGGGTTTTGTTGCTCGTGTTGGTTTAATTGGACAATATAATTAATTGATGTGATAGTTAATCATGGAGGTGGTTGACAGAAACAGTAAAGTGGTGTTTTTTGGGGGGGGTAAGAAAATGTGCTGCTGTCCTCCCACCAGCGGCTCTGTCTCTCATCAGCTGTTTGGAGGCAGATATGATGTAATCAACCAGGGAGGCAGAGCCGGAGAATAACCGCACCACACGGACGCCGCTCTCCGCTGCTCCGGGACTTTTTCTGAAACCCATTTAAAAGCCTCTGATCGAGCGGTTTCAAATGGGGGGAGGAGAGCAGATCCGGGTTATTGTTGGAAGTCATGTCGGGGAGGTTTGAGCCGACAGTCCTCCCCTCCCGACGAAGAGGATGCTGGATGCAGAGAAGCAGCAGCAGCAGCAGCAGCAGTGCCGGGTTTGGATCCTGCTCCTGAACTTGTCTCCTCTCCATCATCAGCTGTAATTAACCTCCGTGGAGCCCGGGAGTCTCTGCTCCATCGTCCTCCGCGTGAAAATGGCCCGCACTCCGCCTCCATCGTCGACATCGCTGCGCTCTCGCCGTCGCCTTTTCGCCCGTGATGACACGAGGACGCCCGCTTCAGACCTCCAGCGCATGTAGGCCCCTTCATCACATCACCAGCCCCGGATCTGTGGTCGCTGTTATCACGCAAACGCACGCTCCTCCAGCCGCCGGCTTTGATTTCCCCCCTCCTCTTACAACAGGTCGGATCCCGGAGATGGGCCGCCTCCCCTGCTGCTGCTGCTGCTTTCACCTGCTTGGATCTGAGTTTCCTTCTCCCCTGGCCCCACTTCCCATCATGGCCATTTGAAATCCACCTAACCCTCGGCTGCCAGGTCTCTCTGGACATTATTCCTGGCTTTACGCGCGGAGCTGTGCCCATGTTGTTGTTGCCCTGCAGGGGAATGAGCAGCCACCGTCCCTCCAGCAGAAGTCTGCCCGCTGCCTCTCCTGCTGTCCACCGTGTGGCCCTGTGACTTCTCAGGGGTGTGGAGGTGCTGACTACCTTAAACAAAACAAAAAGTGTGGAGCTTCTCCAGCTCAGGTTTGAACCATGGCCAATGAACCTGTCATCCTTAACGTATATGATATGGTAAGAATCCAAACTACACTCAGTTTTTGCTATTTTCCTTCACTAAATGTGTCTTTGTTTAATTATTTGTAGCACAGGAAGTGATTTTATTCACCTAACAGCTATGATATGGGACTTATGCACTGATTCACCTTAAAACAGAGCATTTTTAAATGGACTTTGGTCTGCAGAGTCAAAGATTTACTGCAACACAAACTGAAGAAGAGGATGGTTGGTATGTAGGCTATAGTAAAGACAAACATGTGGTTTTCTGCAGATATTTATTGTCTTATGATGCTAAAATCTAACCACCGTTTAGCTGCCTCGCTGCATTTATCTCGTGAAAAAGTACCTGAACAAAAAATAAGAAAGCGAGGATGGAAAGATTTGAACCTCGGGCCTGGGAAATAAGAGCCTTTCCTCAGCCTGGCTAACCACGCTGTCACTGTGCCTTCACTTTGCATGATGTGCACATAAACCCACACACTGGAGAGACAAGAGAGCTCATTCAGAGTTGTGCCCACTGCCTGGTTTTCAGCTGCCGAGCATTGTCTTGTCTGTGTATTATGCATCATGTTCCTGCACCGAATTACTCACTCTAAAACAATGCACTACATTATTTGAAACACGTAACTGACAGCCCTCTGTAACCGGTGTGAACAAACTCTGTGTGACGAGGAATTTATGTTTGTAAATGCTTTTAATTTTGTGCAAAATCTAAGAAATATATAAAAAAAACTGTAGATAGATGTCTTCCAAAGCTTTTACTGAAGAATAAGAAGTATTTGAAATGTTCTTGGACATAATTTATGTTGGTGAAATGTTGTTTAAAGCAGATTTTATTTAATATATGTGTAACAGCTGAACATACGGCACTAGATGTCAACGTGAGATGATAAAGCAGTTACATATTTCAGCGTTTCCTTGTAATATTTTGAAAATCCTGCAACATCCTCGTCTCTTAAGTATCGTTTATACGTCTGCAGGACATAGACGGCGTAACCTGAGCATGTAGCCTACGTCAATACGAACCATTCATACTTGTGCTCTTTTTTTTATTTCTACTTCCTGCTTCACTTCATCAACAATGGCGACTGAGTTAACCTTTCCTCCATATGTTCCACTGTTATTGATCCAAAACAATCAATTTGAAAATTGCGGAAATGGAGAAGCAAACGGAAATACTAAAGCAGAAAACATGCTACGACCGAGCGGACCAATTGCAGCTCTTGCCGTTCCCCGTAGTTCCAGTTCTGGGGAGGTGCACGCCAGGCTACGGCGCTAGGGTCCGCGTAGGGTCTTAGCTTAGCATAAAGACAGGAAACAAGGGGAAACAGTTAGCCAAGCTCTGTCCAGAGGTGACAAAAAGAAGAAATTAAGTGAAACGAGACACTGCTGTGTGTTTAATGAACCTCAACGGCTCACAATCCAACTTTACATGATCAAAAACATTGACATATATACATAGACGCCTCATTGAGCGCTGTCGTCTACTGGAGCGGCGTGCCTATGGGGCGGCCATCTTGGAACAGGGCCACTCGCTCCTACAGTGCATTACATCTATGGAGGAATGGTGTTTCTACACAATAAAAGTCATCATAAGTCGCTCAGTTGAAGTCCGGCATCTTCTCTTTACAATCTTCCGTCAGAAGCTAGTCTGCTGATAACATTAATTAAAAATTTGTATTTGGGTAGTAAAACCATATTTCTATCATAGCTACATGTGTGACGTTTTTAACAGATCAATACGCTTGGAAATCGGTCCAAAATTCAGCGAATAATTCTACTTTGAGATTGAGGAGTACCTCTTTCCTTCGCATGTTCATGCACCGCTGCCTCTGCTAGCCCTGTACCAAGATGGCGGCGCTTTAGGCACGTCCCTCCACAGTCCATGCGGCGTCTATGTACTGTATATACGTCTATGATCAAAAAGAAGGGAACTTTCCGGACCAGATGTGGGTTTTAAAGATCGATGTGGGTCGCTCTGGTTGTCGGTTTGTACAGTAGCCCAGAACCGTTAGAACCAAACGCTGTTCTAATGGTTCTCATACATGACCACTAGATGTCGCAAAATCCCCCAAAGTGCTCCTTTAACTGTGAATTAGCTAAAAGCTGGATGCTGTCACCAGTATGGTTAAAACAAGAGGTCGGTCTCCAACGACAGAGTTGATATTTAAAGCATTTATTCTTTTTAACAAGTGCTCTCGTCCCCAAGCTTTCAAGACTAACTTTCAGAGAAGCTGGCTGAGTAGCCACACAAAGGTTCCTCCATACTCCCATAAACGAGTCACTTGCACACGGCCACATGCAGTTTTGGACTCTCTCCTAAAGTCCTGAAGCCGTCTCACAGACGAGCACCTCGGCGTGGAAGCAGAAGCGCCCGCTGCCCAAACGGCTGATGTAATTCCAGCGCGGCCCTGAGTCCGGCGTCGGGGCTTTACGGGTCACGTCGCTGGTTGTTGAACTGGGAGATCAAGTGATGGAGAGGGCGGTGGCGGTCAGATTCGACCTTAAATACTTTGCAGGGAATTAAACACAGGAACATGAGAAAGCAGCAGGGGATGGGAGTGAATCGTGCCGGGAGGGATGATGGTAAATCGATCATCTTCAGTGCCAAATCAATGCGTATGAGAGACGCGCACGAGAATGCTGCTTGCTGCGTCTGCAAAGGGAGGAAATTGCAGGGGAGGCTGCGTGCAAAGTGATTTCAACAAAAAGATCCACTAATGAGATGCAGTCATTTTCTCTCTCTCTGGGGAAAGTCAAGACATTTTTTTGATTGTCAGCTTCATCACAATTTAATTTCGTTCTCGTAGGTGGAAGAATTTGTCCTCCAGGACGCTCAGGGGTGGCCTTGGCTTTCCATCCAGCCCTGGTGTAAAATGACAAAACCTAGAGAGCCAGTGGGCCAGAGGTCACTGCAGAAACATGAGAAGCCTCTGTTGACACAAAGTAATGTGGAGGAAAAATGCTTTTATTCTGTTACTCTGAGCCCCGGAAACGCGTTTCATTATTAATAGGGGACAACAGGGGCAGCGTGGAGAGCTATTAGCATGCTTTCTAGGTGGTGTCTATAAGGGTGAGGGAGTGTCGATGGGTGTGAGTGGGGGTGGGGGGTGGGATGTGGTCCCCCTGGCTGTCTGCAGTGAAGGGCGGCAGGTTGGCTCACAGCAGCACCGACCGCCGGCTTGATGGGTACATTTTCCTCCCCCACGGTCCAGCAATCGATCGTAAATCCACCCCGTGATGGACTGGTCCGGGATGTTTTCTGCTCAGTGCACACGGGGCTGTCGCTGCCACTGAATAAATAGATAAAGAGGATGAACGTTTGCTTAAAGATGCTTTAAAACCGGGAAAAGGCTGCAGCAATCATAGAGTTACAAGCAGCAGCGTTAAATAAATGTGTAGGAGATTGAACCGTGTGCATGCTAGCAGTTTATCGCTGTGTTCAGTTTTAATGCTAAGCTAGGCTAATTGGCTATTTCCTGAGTGGTATATTCAGCAATCGAGTATTTTACTTTATGTATAACTTGCAGTGTTCTGTTGCAGTTGTTTCTTATTTCACTTATTTTCCTCTTTCTCTGCAGTACTGGATAAACGAATACACTTCCAATCTGGGCATTGGAGTCTTCCACTCAGGCATTGAGATTTATGGCAGAGGTAAGACAAGGAGGTTTCCTTTACGCCTCTCAAATCCCGCTACAATTACAGGTCGTGACGCCGCGCCACGCTTCGCATCCTTTTTTCAGGAGGTTTGCGCCGGAAGAAGTCTGGTGTTAAAAATGGAATATGGGATTGTGTTCCTAATAACGTGGCCCCATTTCTCCAGGGTTGAGTCACCACTGACTCACCAGCAGTGTGTGTGTATGTGTGTGTGTGATTTGAAAATAGAGAGGCAGAAAACCAGCGTGAAACTGGATCACTGGGAATCCATTACACGGCTGCAGCCAGAAATGTTGGTTCTGTGATGATGGAGAAAAATGTTTCTTTAATAGAGCAGGAAATTACTATTTTACATTTAGTAATTCATCTTTTTTTTTTCATAATAACCTGTACACACATAATCACAAGGAATTTAATAAACTGAAATGTAAAAAGAAGACACCTTGAAGCCCCAGTTTTCATAGCTGAGGGCAGAGACTGTATATAAATATGGACAACGTGTCCCCACTTCCTTGCGTTGGCCAAACTGAGGCTCCACCAGTTACAATAAAATGTTGGGTTATACACTGTACTCTCACGGTCCTACGAGACCGCTTCACAGAGCGGTTGGTTTGGCAACTGGTGGTCGCCATTGTGACACATCCTGTTTCTATAGCGTCAAATAACGAACTAAAACGAAACTTAATCAGAAAAATGTACACTTGAACACGCATCAACATTATATTAACTACATAAAATGACAAAAAAAAACATCCTTGAAAAACTTGATTTGGTGTTTATTTTAGTGTTTCTGTTTGGTGAAAGTCCCATCCACTAACATTGAGGGGGCGGAGCTTATGACCTATACCACAACCAGCCACCAGGGGGAGCTCGAGTTGCTTTGGCCTCACTTTACAGTCTATGGCTGAGACCTCTGATACATTAAATATCATTAGGTTATATTTTATAATAATGGCTAAAATTAATTCGATTATATTTTTTTCATTTTTCAAATTTATTTCTGATCTTTCCTGCAATTGTCTGAGGCTCTATAGCGCCCCCTGGCGGCGTGGCGGTTCTACACCATGTAACCACACTACATATACTGCACAGAATCATAATTGAATGTCAATGTCATGGGTTTTATAGTCTGGATATTAATCAAAGGAGTCTGGTTCTGTTATTTTAAATAACAACCAGACATCTGAGAGGTTTTCTAGATTAAAGACACAGAAATACAAAAATACAATACCAGTCTAAGGTTTGGGCACATATTCTCTTTCCTTGAGCATGGAGCCTATCCCATTTGTCATCGGGTGAGAGGAGGGGTACACCGTGGACTCCAGTCTATCAGAGAGACAGACAACCATTCACACTCACACCTACAGCCAATTTAGAATCACCAATGAACCTAACCAGCATGTCTTTGGACGGTGGGAGGACGCTGGAGAACCTGGAGACACAGGGAGAACATGCAAACTCCCAGTCGGCCCAAGGATTCAAACCCAGAACCTCCTTGCTGTGAGGCATCAGTGCTAACCACCAGACCAATGTGCCGCCCCTGAAATAACACAATGTTGTGATTACTGTCAGAATAAATCAGAAGCTACACAGCTGTTTAACTGCATAAGGCTCCCTCCGTGTTCATCCCTGCTTTTCATGATGCAAACACAGAGCAGAGAGGCCTGTAATTAGCCAGGACTAATGATTTAAGCGCAGTGTGTCAGGGATTAATTACTTCACTCCGTGTAATTACAGCAGTTTGGTTCTTCCATACGAGGACCTAACGTGTGTTTTGTGTCTTCACTCTCTGCCACTCAGAGTTTGCGTACGGCGGCCATCCCTACCCCTTCAGCGGGATCTTTGAAATCAACCCGGGCAACGCCGCCGAACTGGGCGAGACTTTCAAATTCAAGTGAGTGCGCTCTCTCTCTGTTTTAGCACTGTGATCGCGTTAACGGTGGAGATAAGAGCGCTGATGTGTCCCCCTCTCTGGCTTTTCCACAAGGGAGGCCATTGTTTTGGGCACGACGGACTTCACAGAGGAGGACATGGATAAGATCATGGAGGAGCTGGGTAAAGAGTTCAAAGGGAACGCCTACCATCTAATGCACAAAAACTGCAACCACTTCTCCTCCTCGCTGTCTGAGGTCAGTCTTTGGTTGGTTTTTATTTGCATACAGAGCCCAAAACTGTGATCAGATCCCAAAGGACACATGCTAATACCAGATGTAATCAGGCCCTTATTCAACCTGCAATTAAAGTAGTAAATGTTTTCTGCAGCTCTGAACGAGAACTGAACTGAAAAAGATCACCCCCATTATCTCAGCTCGTTCTTCCAGGCTATGAATTTTAATAACGCTGCAGCGTCTGTCCACCACTTTAGTTTTTTTTGTTTTTTTTTTAACAACTATCAGATGGATTGTCGTAACATTTAGCGCAGACGTTCATTTGCGTTGCCAAGAGGAAACATTATGCAACGCTGCAACAAGAAGCGGACTATTTGTCAGGCAAGCATTAAACAGGTGATTTGTTTTTTTTTAGTCACACGAGGCTCAAATAACACAAAGTGCACGGTTAAATGGCACAGGGCATCAATTATTAAAGCCGCACAGATGTCAACACAAGTCGAGGTTGTGTTTCTGCTAAAATATGTTAAGTTGCACAAACAAAAACGGGGAATTTGAACCTTTAAATCCGATATGTGACTTTCACTGACGTTGAATGAATTAGAGCAGGTAGACATGAGCCTCGGTGAAATCCAATAGATGACACGAGATATTTGAATGTTCAGATTTGTAAATTGGACATACATCATATGTACTTTGTGCTGAGTGCTAATTAGCAAATGCTATCGTGCAAAGTTGGTGAACATCAGCCACAACATTAAAACCACTGACAGGAGAAGTAAGAAACATTAACATCTTTGTGACAGTTCAGTGTTCTGCTGGGAAACTTTTGGACCTGGCATTCATTCATGTGGATGGGAAAAGACGAGGCCTTAGACCCGCCTAGACCAGACTAGATCCCCACCCCATAGCAATGACACTCCTTGATGGCAGCAGCCATCCCCAGCAAGATGCAGCCTTACACAAACACACACAAACACAAAAACACTTTAGGAGCAACTAAAGAAAAGCACAAGGTGTTGACCTGGCCTCCAAATTCACTAGATCCCAGACTGATCAAGTATCTGTGGGATGATCGACAGAGGCCCCTCCCCTAAACCTTCCCTAAAGGCCTCCAACACTAACCACAGGACACCCTCAGACGTCCATTCTCTGTTGAGTCCCAACTGTTTTGGAGGAAACCAGGGAGATCGACACAATATTAGGTCATAATGTTATGCCTGATCAGTGTGTACTAATAAACCTTCTGGGTTTGCTATTTGCATCCTTGGAAACACAGGACACGTTGTTTATAGAGCTTAAATCATTATAGGGTCCAAAAATCTAAATTTAAAAAGACAATATCATGACTTATTCCATCTTTTTTTTTAGTTGCTGTGTGGACGTGAGATCCCTCGCTGGGTCAACAGACTGGCGTACTTCAGCTCCTGCATCCCCTTCCTGCAGAGCTGCCTACCCAAGGAGTGGCTCACCCCGGCCGCCCTGCAGAGCCACATCAGCCTCGGCCTCCACAAGGAGGAGCAGAACGAGTCCAGCGACGAGGACCCTTCCTCACCGCCCGGCGCCGCTGCCTCCGCATCGGGCTCCTCCCACAGCTGTCGCCACACCAGGGTGTGATCCGTGCCCCCCCCACCACCACCACCACAAACGCTGACCTCCGAGCCTGCCTGCCACCGCTGCTCGTGGCATTTGTCGGCTTGAACAACCACCTGACCTCATACTGTTTGTCCTCTGAGTAAAGAGGCAGGAAAATAAAGAGTCTCCTCTGTGTGAGGAGGAGAACTGCTGCCGAGGACTTCAGACCTACAGAGGCCCCGCTTGTCTTCTGACTCGACGACGGAGGCAAACTTCAACCCGAGCACTGGAGCGTGGCTCAGGCTTCAACAGAAACCACTTGTAGATCTGAACTTTGTTATTTTTAGTCTTTTCCACAAACTTTTAAACCTCTGTCAGCCTTGTTCCCTGCCTTCAGAGCTGCTTTTGTAGACTAACTAGGTAGACACCGGGAAACCGCAAATCTGCTCAACTTCAACAAAGTTCTCGTGAAATAACCTCTATGTGGCCTTCAGTTGATATCGTTGACTCAGTTTGTGTGGAGCTTTTTATTTGGCCATTTTAGAGGAGCGAGCAGGTTGGAACGGATTCGACTGTTCCTCGAGTTCAGGCTGAACAAGTGAAAACATTGCATGTCGAAGGAATTAGACCAAACTAATCTGAGACACTTCTGATCGCACCATCAAGTTCTTCTTCTCCTCTGGTTTAAACGGTAACCTGGCGTCTAGCTGCCTGTGTAATCAGTTCATAGACGGTTGGAAAGCAATCAGGGGCGAATACTGTCGCGGTTCGTTGGTCACCATCTCTGAACGTCTCAGTAAAATCCAGCTGCTACTCTGACAAACATTGACTTTGTGATGCGGTACACTTTTTGTCTACGGTTTTATATCCAACTGGTCTTTTTATTAAAATGGTGCGATAACTTCCAGGACAGGAAATGTACAGTCCATAAACCAAGGTAGACAAGAAATATATTGTTCTCCTTTTAAAACTGCAGAGGTCGTAAAAAAAAAGAAATAGTTTTGGAGAGTTACACAAAATTTCTCATTTTGGAAAATGCGAAGCTACAGAAACCGGTTTTCTGAGCTTGTTCACATTCAGAGCTCGTGATTTAGCGACAGTACATCTCATTTGTTTATTATGCACTAAAAAAATACAAAAACAAGGTGTTAAAATGACTGATGTTGCCATTAAAGCACACCTGGTTGAGCGGGCGCTGCCGTTCTTAATGCAGTGGTGCATGTTGGACTACAGCCCGGGCCATTTCTGCATGTCGTCCCCGTAACTTCCCACGTCTTTCTCTGCTGGTCATTCCGATGAAGGTGCAGGAGATCAATTTCCTACATTCATCTGCATTTTATGGGAGATGAAATACGCTAAAATACTTCAGCAGCGGCCTAAAAAATTCTGCCCTCCCTAAATTGCTGACAACTGCAGTTCCGTAGATCTCCACTAGAGGCTGGCTCTGAAAGTGAGTCAATCCCCGTAAATGTTAAAATGTACATTACGTTAAACATTTACGTAAAATATTTTGCTCTTTATTAGTAGTCTCCCCAATCATTGACAACAATATACATAGTTTATTTTATTTTTTTGTATGTTTAAATTATATTGAGGCTTAGAGGCCAAAAGTGAGGCAGAGTCTGACTCAGTCAAGATGGCGACGACCGTAAACGCCACGCCGAGCTTCAAAAAACTGCTCTTCAAAACTTAGTTGGTCCATCTTTATTTGCCAGCTGTAAATTAAATGACACTCCACCCAAAACAAATTTGGTTTCTTACCTTTGGACAGTTTCAGACAGAGGTGGCAAGTAACGAAGTACGAATACTTCGCTACTGTACTTAAGTAGATTTTTCAGGTATCTGCACTGAAAAAGTATTTCCTTTTCTGGCGACTTTTTACTTTTACTACCTGCATTGCGTACTGTATTGAACAGGCAGCTGGTTGCTCAGTTCGAGCTCTGCTGCCACCTAGTGACTGGAGGCTCAAGTATCATTAGAGACATTAATACTGAAGAACTGAAGAACTACTGGTCTAATGTGAAATAAAAACAAATTCATGTATGGTGTGGTTTCTGTTGCTATCGCTAGCTTAAACCGCTAGCTAGCTTAAACCGCTAGCTAGCGGTTTAAAAACAACAACCCAATCACCCTCAATTTATTATTAAAATTATCCAGATTTTTACCTAAGTACATTTCACAACCTGTACTTTCTTGAATCAGTACTTTTACTTTTACCAGAGTATTTTTTTTACACAAGTATCCATACTTTTACTTAAGTACAAAGTGTGTGTACTTTTGCCACCTCTGGTTTCAGACTGGTTATTTCTCCCTTCTTTCCAGTCTTTATGCTAAGCTAAGCTAATCAGTTGCGTATAAATGTGTCTAACAGACATGACAACAGACAATGCTTCTACGTTTGATTATATAAAGCACTTTGACAACTTTTCGAGTTTGAGCCACAAAGGGAATAAACGATGTCATGAAGTTATTTAGCGTACATGCTGGCAAACAACCACATTAACAAGTATTTTTAACACAAATCGGTTGTGACGGTGGATTTGGGCTCTTTGCCGTGACGTGAACGAGGCCTCATGTGTTTTTAATCTCCCTCCTCCTGCTACAGTGCGTTGACGGACCGCGACCCTTTCTCAGGAAGGAAATCACATAACTCTTAGTGACATTCACCTCATTCCTGATGAACACCTTCACACCTGAGTGGGAATGAAGTGCAAATGAGTCGTTTGACTTCTTCTTGGTGTTCTCAGATAAGCTATTTCCTTATTTTTTTATTTATTTTTTTGACATTGTCTTACTTTTCACCAGTTGTTGGGTTTTTTCGGTATAATTTCAGTCGACGGAGGGCTGTACAGTGATCAGTGTTACATGCTCAAAGGTCTCAAAGGCACTTTCTACACAGAGCAGACCAGACAGGTATTGTTTTTACTATTGTACTGTGTCTACCTAAACCCTGCATTTCCTTTTCCTAACCCGAGACAATGTCAAGAATGATGATAGTACTTGAATAAAGAGACGGATTACAAGCAGATGTTTGGCCTCTTCTGTTCTAGACCAAAATATGTTTATTGGTAGATGATCTGATATACCTTTATTTAATCCATGTTTATAATGAATGTTGAATGTGAGCAGAGCTGCTTTTTTGATTCATCAGGTATTAGTCAGTAACATCCAGATGTTCCTGTTTGGTTGATTCATTTCCAGAAAATGTATTATAATACAAAATATGTAAGTTATGTTATTATTACATGTTCTATCATGACCGATAGATCGGAAATACTGACAACAATTACTGACAACAAATTGTGGAAGAGAAATAGCCATTTATTGACTTGAAATAAGCTTATTATTAAAGTGTAAAATGTCCTACTCTGTTCACAGCTTTGTTCCAGCTGGTAATGAAAACCTAAAAGATATTTAATTCAATATAACATAAAACACAGAAAGGGCAAATACTTGTACGTTGGGAATAAGCTAAAAAGCTATAGTAAACTACTTTTCTCTTTATTTTTTAGAATATTTCAGTTTTCTGGTAAATAATATTATAAATAATACGTTTAAAATATTAAACTATGATCAGTTATTTAGAGATAAACTATGCAGAGAACTGGAGTTTAATATGGTGTCCCAATGGGTGGACCCAAAGCTGGGTTGCCAGATCCGTACCGTATTCCGCTTTCCAAGAATAAAATGAAAATCGCGTATTTAATTTAATTAATCATGTAAAAATCGAAGGAAACCTAACGTATTTCATTCTAGCTACGTTATTACAGACAGATGTGCTGACTTCTATCGAGCAATAACGGTTTTAAATCCCCCAGCTTTAAAATAGTTCATCGATAACTGCAACCGTTAACTGGCAACGCCAAAGCAGCGTTTCCGGCTCCCTGCCCTCTCCACTCGACGCTCGCCATTTTGATCCAGTTTGAGGAGGCGACACGGTTAAAAGTTGCAGCAAACCAGCGACGTAAACAACAATTACGGAGCATCCCGACAGCTACAATTGGTGAGTGTGTACGAGGAGAGGCGTTAGGAGATTTTTTTTTGCTCCAGGTTTCTGTTTTATAAAAAAGAAAAAAGCTCACCGCCACTTTTAAAGCTCTCAACGTCGACGTATGTCGCCAACGTTAGCTCGCGTGCTAGCTAACGGCCTCGAGGCGAGCTGCGCGAGCGAAATTGTTGCCTCGGTGATACAGCCAACTTTAGCTCGACGTTTGACGGCGAAAATAGAACAGTTATACGATATATTATCGGCTTTCGCGTCCAATATTTCAACTTGAGTTTAGCGTTACTAATTAAAATACCAAATTTAGTAACGGCATCGCAGCGTGTGCTCTGAGTGAAGGTCTGGCAGGCGAAGGCAGGGCCTGAAAGGAAATCAAGATTACTCGGTTTGTAAGGATTAACTCGGCCTAGAACGAGCCAGGTATCCCTAAACGCATTTATTATTATTTGATACCGTATACCGTATGTTTAAGGTTACTTTAATTGTAATTTGATATGCTTTTATCGTGCTACAGTTTATATTGGCGCTTGAAATTATGCTGCACCTTCGACAATGAACTAAGGCCAATACCACGAACAAAACACAATAAGGTTTTCTTGAATGCGCTAATATAATAATATTTAGTTGTTTAAAATATTCCCTCGATTCCTGTTAAATTATAGTTTTAAATTTGTGTTTTTTGGGGAAGGCAACGACTATCCGGAAACTGGCTCAACCAGAACTAGGTCAACATGTGGTTTTGGCTGCTACCCCCTGCTCAGTTTCGTTGGGGTAGTTTTCACCTTAGCTTAATGTATGACTTGTTTTTCCACAAATGGGTCAGTGGATTCTTTGAGAGAAAAAGGGAATAACATTTACAAATAAAAAAGACTAGGTTAATTATTAATTTAGTCACTGAAAGTTGCCCTCAGCAAGTAGACTCTGCTGCTCCCTTGTTTTTGTCTGGGTTAATATTTAATTCCAGACTTGTTTATTAACTTTTACGATGTTGATAGAGGAGCCCTACGCCTCTTATCTGTTAAACACTGCTTGTGACTTCACAGATAAACCAGCAGCAACGAGTAAACATTTGTACTTTTGAGTTAACTTAAACAGTAATGACCTAGATGTGTAAAAATAATCTTTGGATGTGAGTCTGTGACCGTTTAATGTACTGAAATTTAAATCTAAACGAATATAGGTCAGTATAGAAGCCTTTAAGTGTCACGTTTAAAAGTATTTATACTTCACCCCCTCTGGTGAAGTGTTTTACAAATGATATATTCTTCTGTTTCAGCAGATAACAAGATGAGCGGCTGTCGCGTCTTCATTGGCCGCTTGAGCCCACACGCCAGAGAGAGAGATGTGGAGAAGTTCTTCAAAGGATACGGACGGATCCGGGAAATCAACTTGAAGAATGGATTTGGATTTGTGGTCAGTGTGACAAAGCATTTTGTGTAGGTTTTTTATTATTATTATTCTGTCTTGTTTATGTTTCTGTTAAATCCAATTTCCCATCTCAGGAATTCGATGACCACAGAGACGCAGATGACGCAGTGTACGAGCTGAACGGCAAAGAATTGTGCAGCGAAAGGTAATGAGCTCTTTATATTATTTGCGAATGTGCACATGGACAGTTGAATGTTGTCTCAGTGTAGTGTGGCATTGCTTACTTCCTGGATACATAAAATGGCTTTTTATGAGGAACTGGAAAGTGATATGTGACTCAGCAGCTTGTTCGTTTTACGAGTAGAGAGTCAAAGAAACTGATTTCAAGTCTGTGCTGTACTGAGTCGGTCTAAATATTTGTCAAAAATAGTGCAAACACGGTTTCCTTTGCTGCAGTGCCAGTAAAAAATGCATAAGTAATTTTTATGAGCAGTCGTGTTTGCAGTATTTTGAAATGAAGAAGCTGCTGTCCTCCCACATGGACCAGTAACTCTCTATGTGTATAACTTGTGCTTTCTGATTCTGCCACAATCATCTTAAGATTAACTCGCATTTGTTTCAGGGTAACGATTGAGCATGCTCGCTCCAGAAGAGGAAGAGGCGGCGGCCCTGGAATGGGACGTTTCGGCGGCAGTGGTGGCGGCGGCGGAGGCGGCGGCGGCGGTGGTGGTGGCGGCGGCGGAGGCGGCGGCGGTTATCGCCAATCACGCAGCAGTGGATCAAGGTACACAAACTTCTGCAAATGATTTGGGAGAGGCGGCTTCTGCTAAATGTTTGGACGCTGTGGTTCCTGTCAGGGACCCCGCTATTTAAATGGTGTCTACAAAATGATAGGGTGAATTCTTGGAGCTTGCTAATTAATTAACGCATCATAAAAAGTAAAAAAACATGTCTGCTCTAACAAAGCATTTACTGTAGAATAAAAAGTTCCAGTTCGGTAACATTAGTATAAAGTTTTTCTGCATTGTTTGCATGTTTCATGTCATAATGTCCCATATTATTAGATTAATATGAAGCCATGCAAGTCATTTATCTAATTGTGTTTATGTCAAGACTCTGTGAACAGGGACAGCTGGACCATTATGTTCTCACAAATATATCAATAAAAAAATAATGAAATGTGTATTTGGCAGAAAAGGTTAGCAAATAAAAACCTGTTGTTCCACCTCAGCATATTCAAATATTAACACAACTATACGACAGACCCAAAATAAACAAAGCAGCAGTGAGCATGTACTATGAGAATAAATTCAGGGGGATCTTACGGCCTTGTTTTTATTTCCTGCGTAGATATGGCCCTCCTGTGCGGACAGACCACAGACTCATTGTGGAGAATCTCTCTTCACGGATTAGCTGGCAGGTAAGAGATGACACGGCTATTTTATCTCCCTCACAGCACAAGCTTTATGAAATAAATTGTGTATATCCCATCTTCCAATTATAATGAAGCAGCAGAAATCAAATTATTTTAAATCTTATTAGTCAATTGGCTATTTCTAATAAAAAAAAACAGCAGGTTTTTTTTTTTTTTTTTTGCTTTACCACAGATTATTTTACCAGAGGCAAAAACATATTTTTACTGCTGATGATGGGTTTTCTGACCAAAAGCTTTCACTGTTTCTTAACAGTTGGTTTCCATTATATCAGAGGTGAATAAACACCCTCCAGTGGGGTATCAGAAGTATGTAGCGCCCTCTGCTGGTTGTTTTTTTTTCTGAATAGTGTCCATTTGGTGCCTCTCCTCACACGCAGTTGCCGCCGGTCTAAAGTCTTGGCTGGGCCCCGTAGCGGGTGAAAGTGGTCTAGCGCAGGATACGGTAGCCTTAGGAGGTCCGTAGCCACAGTCTGGAGGTTCTGTGGGCTGGCATCCCCGACTGCTGTAACCCCCCTCAAATCCACGGTTCCTTCACTCTCCCATTTGGGTCTTTTTCTGTTGCTGATGGAACTGGGGGGGGCCTTGAGTCGGGCGCACACCCCCTCCCCCCTACTTGCTCTCTGGTGGTTCCTTACTTGTGGAGGCCGGATGCTGAGTCAAGGCCGAGGGCGTTTCTCAAGGGCTTAACACTGCATTGGTTCCCATTTGCTATTTGGACAAGTGGCTCTATGCTAATATCTACCTGGGTATGGAGCGGTAAGTAGCATAAAACTCATGTGATTGGGTTTGTTCAGGGTCGGGTGGTAAAGGGGTGTAGAGTTACAGCCACAAAGAGGGATCATGTAAACAGTTACACATCTGCTGAGCAAAAAAAATACCCTTTACTACTGTTGTCATCCAACCCGTAATAAATACACAGCTGCATCTCATATACTCCTACACATAAATCCAGTTTTAGGTGTAGAGGTGTACAGAAATGAATTAGATCTGATCTTCAACAAAAACTGTCAGGTGTCTCACTGTGGAGCAGAATTTGGTTTTTACTGATCATAATAAAAAAAAACATCAAGTCTCTGAGCCAGTTAATGGGACATAGAAAGAGATTTTTACAGAAAGGGCGACACCTCCCACAAAGTATTTACTGTGGCTCTAGTGTTTATATGGCCTCCACTGAAATGGGAGCTTATCACACAGTGACAGCATTTACATATCCCAGGTTTCTGTGTGTGCTGCTTTCTTGCTGTCTTGTTCATTTCTCTCCCCCCAGGTGTGATAAAGGCTCTCACCGACACCTTGCGATTCGTTGTCTGTTACTAATCCCACGTTATGCTTTGAAATAGGACCTGAAAGACCTGATGAGAAAAGCAGGTGAAGTTACCTTTGTGGACGCTCACAGACCCAACAAAAACGAGGGGTAAGTGGCTGTTTTTTGGTTTTTAAGTTAAACGTCTCGCATCAGCTTCAGTGTGAACTAAACTGTTGTCTTGACTCGATTGCAGGGTGGTTGAGTTTGCATCTCGCAGTGACATGAAGAACGCCATCTCCAAGCTGGATGGGACAGAACTGAACGGACGTAAGCTGAAGATCTTTGAGGACAGCAGAAGGTGAGTTGTTACACCTGAAAGAAGTTTATTGTAGTTGGTTTCATCAATGTAATATGCAAAGAACCAAAGTCATGGCCTTTGTTTCCTTTTGGTAAAAGTTGCACTTAGGTTGCACGTTGTCAGTAAGATGCTTTAAAGTAATTTCCTCTCTGTCAGCATTGATTACACAGCCATCTTGTTAGAATAAACTCAGTGCTTACTTTTAGCGTGAGTTCTACGTAGTGGGCTCTATCGATCCGTACGGTGTCGGCAGGGGAGTTGCAGGTTCTGGCTGCAGGAAGGTCAATTAAAACATGACATCAATTCAGAGAGTCTGTTTTTAAGGCTAACCTAGCTAGCATGCAGTAGCTGACATCAAAACGTTAAGGGTGGAGTTCAAGTTTCTGTGATGATTGGATCGTTACGTTATCATCGCCACACATAGTAATGATTTCGTTCTTTCCCCACAGCCACAGCAAGAGCCGCTCTCGCTCCCGAAGCTACTCCCGCTCCAAGAGCCGCTCCAGGAGCCGCAATCGTTCCAGGAGCCGTTCCAGGAGCCGCTCCCGGTCCATCAGCCGCACTCCAGAGAAGAAGACCTCAGGAGGGGGCAAAACCACGGCCCGGTCCCCATCCAAGTCCAAGTCCCGCTCCAAGTCTCGCTCCAAATCCCGCTCCAAGTCCCGTTCCAAATCTCGCTCCAAGTCCCGTTCCAAATCCCGCTCCAGGTCCCGCTCACGTTCACCAGTTCGGGCTCAGAGCAAACAGTCCCGCTCTCGTTCCCGATCCCGCTCACGCTCCCGCTCCGCCTCAGCAGACAGCAGGCACTGAGATAAGTCCACACGTAGGCCGTCAAATAGACTGATAGCTGCTCACCGTGGGCCTGGATGGTGGTGTGTGATTCGTTTATTTGTTTTTTCTTATTTTTTTCCTCTTTTTTTTTTAACAAAGGGGAGAAATTGCCTTTTACATGGCTTCCCTTTGAAATATGACAGGTTGTAAATTAGCCAGTTATCAATGTGCACACACTTGGCTTTGGTTTTTATCTGTTGTGATTCTTAGTTTTTGATGTGCTTCCATAGGAGAGAGATTTTTTTTTTTTTTGTTAGACATTAATTTTTTTTCTTTTAGGGCCCTTTCATATCACATGTATAAACGTCTGATTTTGATCTGTGATGAAAATCCTAGCGTGTCCCCGAGCTGTCTGCCACGTTTTGATTCCATCCACTCCTCTGTGCTTTGTTGAAAAAAAAAAACCTATTGATGCGTGTGTTCTGGTTCGAGCTCCTGGTTTTGCTGTGAATCTGTGACGAGTCGCTTCTACACGTGTTGCATTCACTGCCCCGATGTACGAACATGGTAATTGGAAACATCTCCGCTCAGCTGGTGGTAATATTTCTTGTATCATGGTTTTGAAACCTGGCGTCTGTTTTGACTTGCTTTGTTTTTTTAACTCCACCCGGGACGTT
This sequence comes from Planiliza haematocheilus, assembly GCA_005024645.1. NCBI lineage: Eukaryota > Metazoa > Chordata > Actinopteri > Mugiliformes > Mugilidae > Planiliza > Planiliza haematocheilus. Next base: position 2,682,289 of record SRSE01000637.1, read on the forward strand.
GTCTCATGTGTCTGGTTTTTCTTTCTTATTAACTTAATCTCTGGCCTGTGGGGTGTTGAGAGACTGAACACAAGCTTGTCTCTTAAATGTTTCTTAATTTGATACTAATAAAAACGCCCTCTGCATATTGTGATTACCTCTTGTACTGTCTTGTTTCTTTTAAATAATAAAAATGTTGTGAATGTGGGTCGTGAGACGCACATTTATATTAAATTCTGTCTCTTTGGTTGAATTCTACAGACTTTTGGGGACGCTAAAAGACGAGAAAGAAGCTCTAACTACCTGTTAATGCATTTAAAACGGCAAAAAAAAGTTTATTTTCTAGTTGTTTTTTGATTAGTCATCTTATTTATAGAACACATTTAATATAGCAACCATTTGACTAAGATTTACAGAGATTATTATAGTAATATTTATGATTACAGCCAAAAAAACACCTTAAAGTGAAAGTTTTATATTCTTTCATTCATCTAAGAGGAGAGAGGAGCAGCCATTGACAAAATAACACTTATAGACAATCTGAGGATTAACAGCTTATCCAGCAGCTCGTATTAATCCTTAAAGCGGCCGCGTTCACACAGACTTTAATCAAGACACTGGAGCAGGAGTGAAACGTTTGTCAGCGTCAAAAACTAAAGATTTAAATATGTTGAATTCAAGACTTGTGACATAAAAGTCACCACACGGGGGCGCTGTCTGCTTTCATCATGACCTGACTTCTTATGTCAATGTTGATCAGTAAACATCACTGAATAGTGATTAGAGTAAACAGAAAAGGGATTTCAGAGGTGAATGAAAATGAAAAATGGCTCCAAGCGTCAAAACAAGAATCGTGAGTTACCTCTTACGCTTTTCTCTGCAAGGATCTTTGCATGTCCACAAACTCCACATTATGAGATCCAGCAGCAGGAGTTAGGGCCACCGTCCAAAGACGTGCTGTTAGGTTAATTGGTGATTCTAAATTGGCTGTAGGTGTCCATGTGACTTAAGCCCTGTGTTAGACTGGAGACGTGTCCAGGGTGTACCACGCCTCTCACCCGATGACAGCTGGGATAGACTCCAGCCTCCACACGACCCTTTACGGGACAAAAGGTTACAGAAAATGAATGAATAAGATTAATTAATGTCTCTTATAAACAATAAATGTGTCACAACTTCACAGATAAGAGAAAAATCCACCTAAAAATCTATCTGGTGAACCTTTGGACCCCTAGACTTGTAGCTACTGCACTAAACTGTCAAAATATGAAGTAGTTTAAAGTAGTTCTTACTAAATAACAGTGGATTAAAGCCACAAATAATATATATATTTGTTAGAAGGGACATATCACAGCAGAATGATTAAGTCTCAGTAGATATACATTATATGCCCCATTCATATTGTTCTTGAGAGAAACATATGGGGGGTGGGCAGTGACCTGCTGAAGGACTCTGCTGTATGACATCACTAACACATATACAAATTAAAGTAAAAAATATTATGTTTTTGATGGCGGACACTTTGACATTAGGGAAAGTAGAGATGTATTTGACAGGAGTTCAATCCTAATTTGAGACTTGCGCATTTTTTATGCCCAACATCCACCCCTAACTCCTCCTGCTGGATCCTAAAATGTGGAAATGTTGGCACTTCTTTTGTTTTTCATTTGTTATTGATCATACATTTAAATGTAGTTTGTAACAGTCAACTCCGGCGCAACAGGAATCTCCCTCTGTACGTCCACCATCCGCCCCAAGCTCCTCCTTTGGTTATGCAATTCAGTATTTTTGGGGTTTTTTTTGTTTATGAGAAGTGTATTTTAAAATGTACTCTACAATAAACCACTTCCTCAGAAACGCACGCTCTTTGGCATTTATCACCCTCCATACATCCTCCATCTACGTCAAGTAGAAATCTCTCTGATTTCTTTCTGAGGCTCTTTTCCAGGGCTGTATTAGTTATTTCTGTCATATCTCTTATATTTGTTGTTTTGTAAAACTTTTATTTTTATTTTTATCTAAACAAATTCCTAATAATCAATCGCTCTGTGGCATCAATCATCCTCCATACGTCCACCATCCACCCCAAGCTCCTCTTTCGAAACTGAAACCTTCCTGTTTTGTGTCTGGATCTCTTTTCCGGGGTTTTACAGTACGGTTAGTTTGAATTTGGGCTTAACTCGTTTCTGTAGTACACCATAGTGTGAATTACTCATTTTGAAAAGTCTTATCTAAACTATTCTCACCGCCTTTAACGCATTGACAAATAACAGAGCGCTCCCTCCCCTCTCCCCTCCTCCCCTCCTCCCTCCCCTCCCGCTGCTGTGCGGCATGAATCGCCCTCCATACTCTCGGAGCAGCGTGGTAGGCACAACAAGCTCAGCGGTCGGTGAGTTCAGTCCTGCCGCTCCGCTGCAGTCCCTCCCTGGCACAGAGGACCACACCGCGCGCGGCTCCACACGGACGGAGAAATGAGCTGGTCCTCCGCCGTCCACATCGCACTACCGTGAGCGTGTGACGGCTCTTCTTCGCGGGGACACGAACGCACACAGACCTACCAGAGAGGAGCCTGACATTCAGAGCGCTGTTTACAAACCCGCAGCCCGGACGGTCCCACCCGCAGCCCGGACCATGGCGGAGCGAAGCGGCCGGCTGAGTTTCCCCGGGAGCGGGGCTCTGAACAGACCGGTGCCCATGAACCTGTTCGCAACGTGGGAGATAGACGGATCCTCCCCGAACTGCATCCCGAGGTAAGCCGCTGCACGCACCGCACCTCTCCCTCTCTCTCTCTGTGTCCTTTTAAACTTTAAAGTCAGTGTTTGCAATGCGCCATGCGTGCAGCTGATTGTCAGATTGCTAACGGTGCAGCTGCACCAGCTAGCCGGATGACTGTGCCAGGAGGATGCCCATGCAGGCCCCTGCCCTCATCCGTCTGCAGCAGCAGCAGCAGCAGCAGCAGCGTTAGATGTAAATAACGGGCCGGCCCATGCGAAATCAGTGCACATCCTCCAGCTTCAGTGTGGAGTTAAATCAAACTGTGAAGGCGCGTTTTTGTTTTGTTTTTCTGCACATTTCCACCTTTAGCTGCGTGATGGAGCAGTCTTGAGCCAGATATCTGTGCCAGGCTGCACCACGGAGACACGCTGGCTCCTGTGACCTCCAGAGAGCCAGCAGCTGCCTTCACACTGGAAGCAAAACAGTTGTGTGCTCAGGGTTTCATTTTATGTCACTGTCAGTCTTTGATTAGCAAAACACAACTCAGCTCATGAGCTCTTAAATCCGGTGTGATTTCATCCTTATTTGGTCTGCAGCTGATAGCAAACCTCCACTAATCCACTGGTAACATCAGTCCTGCCAGAAATAAGGGGATGTCTTTAACTCCCTGGAGTGCTGACCGGCCTCATATCTTCTCTGTATGAACCATCAAGCAAACGAGCGTTTAAAAATAAGGACAAACACCCATAGGTGTGTTTGTTTAATCCGAGCGTGTCACACAAAACCAAGGTATCAAATGTGCCGAGCGTTTATCCAGTTCAAACGATATCCAAACAAGTTCATTTTACGTTCATCATCTGAGCAGCAGATGTTCACATTTCAGACGCTGGAATTAGCAGAAATACTCAATCCATTCGTCAGTTATCAAGATTCAGCATTATATTACCAGTCTTTCCAAAGCTTAGAGTTTTATTTGCATAGTTTTTGAGTGTAGTCACTCCCTGACCCTCTGAGTCAACCAGCACGTCCCGAAGAACAGTCCCAAACATCTTTTGATTCTCACGCAGAAGAATTGAGGTCATGTAAGTAAATAAATACATAAACACACGTTTTCTCACCCGTCTGTGGCGAGTTCATCTTTCCTCTCTTAATGAATCAGCTTGTTGAGCAAATTAACAAACAGACTCTCTGTAATTTACGGCCTAAAATAGACGGTCCTGTTAAAAATTAAACCACACACATGTTGTTTCTTCCCAGACTCCACTAAGATTAATTTATTTGTCTGACGTCCTAAAACGCTGGCGAGCAGATTACATATCAGTTTGAGTCATTTCTAAACTTTCTGAGGACACCGGGAGTTTGAAACGAATGAATCTGTGGTGCGTTCAGGTGCTGCTGTTTGAGATTATACAAATAATCTCAAATAATCCTCATCCACTTGAGATGTAAAATTAGAGCTTTATCAGAGGAAGTCATAAAAAGGAGGAAGACTGCTCCTTCAGTGATGAGATCTGGACACTTTCAGGTGACTGAAAGCTCGTAGACGAAGCTAAAACCAGCAGCTGTCAGCTTGTGGAGAAAGACTGGGGTAAAAAATAAAGCTGTGATTAAGATGAAAATTCAGGGGAGTATGTGTGAGTGTTTTTATTTTTTAAACTGATGGCCGTCTCTCTATCCTCTTAATTTAATACCTTCAGTGGGTATTACATTGCATGGCTTTTAGCTGAAATAAGACTAATTCATTTCCAGGAATAGCTCGTCACTCTGCAGAGTGGACGGCCGGATGATAAAAAAAAAAGAAAAGGTTCCTGTAACTAAAAAGTCCCGGGTTCAATCCTCGGCGACCCCAGCAGGAGCGTGGGCGTAGGAAGGCTTTCACGTTGTGGGTCTGCTTAATGTGGCGCTGCAGCGGCTCTCTATTGACCGCTGCCTGTCAGAGTTTAGACAGATCAGCTGTGATCGCAGCCCCTCGAGGGGGCTCAACAAACTGACTGCTCTCCTGTCTTTCACAGGACAGTTTGTTCTTTAATTTAACAGCAGAGGAGCCTTTTTGATTCACTTATTGGGCATCTAAACTGAGTTTATACAGATAAAGAAATGACTTTAAAATCAACTGAAAAGTCCCAAGGTTTGTTGCAACAACTCACATTTTCTTTGTAGATTGATTGATAGATTACCTGCTAGCTACAAAGCAGGTTAGGAGTCTGACAGACCGGAGTGAGGGCAAAAAAAGCGAGCTCAGAGTAACAGATGAAGTTGACTCAAACTTAGAGGAACTTTAAGTAAGAGAGACGCGTGGGCAGACTGTCCAGATGCTAGGCAACTAAACTGAGCATATTCAACATGTTCAGTTATGTAAATGACTCTAAAATCAGTTGTTGAGTGTTTTCACATAGTGTCATTATGGAGTCGCGTAAAAAAGGGGGAAAGGCCGTACAGAATAATCAGGAATGAGTGCACTGTCACCAATTAAATCCCCACTCTGTTGGTAGATGGAGTGGTATGTTATTAATTATATAAGCAAGTGAAGAGCCTGAAAGACAAAAGAGAGGGCAAAAACCTAAGCTGTTGACTTAAATTTAGAGGAACTTTAAGCAAAAGAGATAAATATGCATGTTTTCTGATTGACTGGTGTCATAAAGAGCCTGAAAGACAGAATTGAGGGCATAAACTCGACTACATAGTAACATGCAGTTAACTTAAACTTAGAGGAACAAAGTAGAAACATACTTTGCATAATTTATAGACATTAGGCTTTTAAATTGAGCATATCTTCAGATATATAACTGAGTCTAAAATCAGTTTTATTATAATACTATTACACGGCTACATGAAAACTGAAAAGGGCCAAGGTCTGGTGCTAGCAGGTAGATTGACTGATATCTTACCTGCTAACAAGCCTGAGAGACAGAAGTGAGGGTGAATATGTGGGCGTACAATAGCACCTGAAGTTGAATCAAACTGAGAGGAAGTTGAAGTAAAAGAGGCATTTAAACTGATAAAATGAAGCCTTTTCAAGTACGTAAGAAGTGCCTCTATAATCTGTGTTTTCATGTCGTATATGTTTGACGGTGTCACTTGAAAACTCAAAAGGTTCAAGGTTTGGTGCCATGAAGAATTTACGTTTAAACTAATGTGATGTTTAATAGATTATCACTTCTTAAACTAACATTTTAATGGTAGATTTATCCGTCTCCCACCTGCTTTCTAGAAAGCAAGTGCCTGAGAGACAAAAGCGAGGGCAAACATGAACTAAAAAGGTTCAAGGCTGATGGTTTGGTGCCATAAAATAGAAATAAAATATGTACTGCCTCAACTTAAATTCACATTTGTAGATTTATTAGTTTCCCGCATGGACTGTATATGAAGATGGACTTCGGGTCCATCTTTGTCATAAGTCATAAGCTCCGCCTCCTCCATGTTAGTGGGTGGGACTTAGGACAAACACGTCCAGAAACGTTTTTTCAAGGATGGTTTCTATCATTTAGGTAGCTAGTATAGCATTAATGAATGTTCAAGCGTCAATTTTTTGATTTTAGTTTAGTATAGAAACAGGATGTGACATAATGATGACCACTAGTTGCTATGCCAACCGCTCTGTAAAGCCAAAGTCACAAGTGGTCGCCGCCTGCAGCCCCAGAAAATTGGCGTCACTTCAGCAAATGCAAGGAAGTGGGGACGCATTGTCCATATTTATATACAGTCTATGCGATTAGTAGCCTAAGAGACAAACACCAGGGAACTAAAGCTCTCAGACACAAAAAAAGCCTTCAGCGTTATGATTAAAATAGTTTGTAATAAGAAAAGTTTAATTACGTCTGAGAGAACTTCTTCCGAGCGGAAACACTGAAAAGTTCCTGGCGTATGTGACTGGAGACCGGAGCGGTATCCTCTAATAATGGACTCAATCTAAACCTTCACTCAAGGTCAAATCATCGGGAGCTTTTCAAACGCATCCCTCGGCCTTTGAGGATTATTTTTTAGTATTTATAGGAATACGTACCGTCCTGTGCTGCAGTTTAAATGTGATGCATGTACACGGGATAAACGTTTTCCTCCCTAATCCGTTCCTGTCCTTCGTTACCGTTTGGACTTTTAATGTAAACTGGCACACCACTCTCTGCTACTACTCTTCTCCTGAATTGTTTCAATCAATTTATTCCATAATTTCTCTGTGCTTCTGTAAACCCAGCTCGCCGTGGCTCGGGAGGCCTCCGAAGCCCAGAGCTATTAGGCCGGGAGGCTTATAGAAGTGCTGCCTCGGCGGCGCTGATCTCACGTTTCCCCGAGTCACTTCAGGACACGTGCCGCTCCACGCTGAGATGCTTAATAATCACCTATCATGGGAGAGGGAGGGGCTCTAATCATCCAACCTGGAGGGCGGTGGAGTGATGATAGGTTGTGGAAACCCAGATGGCAGATTTAGAAAAGAGAGAAGTGGCCACTGAATGTTTTTATGTAGGTTTTTTTTAATAAGGCAGCACGGAGCCTTTATGAGACTCTGCTGCTCATAATCTTCAAACAGGATATGAAGGCTTCACTGGCGGCCGTCCTCGTTACTCTCCTCCTATGCACTTAGCTTGTTTAAGCGTCGGCCTGACCTCTAGAGTGAAATATGGCGTTCGTTTTGTGCCACTTCATCGTGAGAAGCATTTGAATGAGCGGCTAAATGCGGGCTCTTAGGGCGTGTGAAGGTGTTGCCGTAATAGCGCGTTTATTCCTGAAGATGGATGCGCCTCCTAAGAGCCTCCTCAGACCTCTGTGCCGCGCGCAGAATCAATTACTCCTCTCCCGCGCTCATGATCCGGAGAAGCTGCGTTTCATCTTGGTATTTCTGAAGTGGGCATCGGTTGCATTTCTGCGCGCCGGCCCACGGGCGCGAGGCCGAGTGCGGCGGGAGACGGGGGCCAGTCTCCGAGACAGAGGCCGGGATTGAACGGGTCCTCGAGTGGCAGCTGGAGCCAGTAGGCTGTCATATTTGAGCCTGGTGGAGGCGAGAGTGCTGAGATGTCGCTTTGAGCTGCGGGGAGACACTTGCTCTTTTGTCCCCTGGCTGGCCGGGGACGGGCACGCTGCGGGAATTTAGAGTAGGATGAATGAGGGCCCGTTAAAGCCTCTCATTGTTTTATGTTCCCCTTGTTGTCCTTGTCCTGTACTCAGTGTCTCTTCTGTGCTAATGTTTGTGAGGTTAAACCTGAGTAAGAGGCCAGATGGCTTAGCTTAATGCTAACATTAACGCGCTAATAGGTTCACCATTTATAATGTACGCAGTCTTCTAGCTTAGTTAGCATGCTAAAATTTGCTAATGCGCTGGAATAACATTTATTTTGGGAGTAGCTTTTGATCTGAAGATAAAAAAAAAATACAAATGTTGTGATTTACAATTCATCCTAAAGAGGACATTCATGGAAATCCAACCAAAACGTCTCTGGGAGGTTAAAGGAATCATCATCTGGGAACCATGAACGTATCCTCTACGTTGATTTTCTTCTTCTTCTTCTTCTTTGCGATCAGGCCATCAGCAAAGTCAAGAAGATCTCACAGTCTAGAAACCAGCGTCGCTGAACCTAGACCTGAGCAACTGCAGCAACCCCAGATCATAGCACTGCCCCATAGCACAGGCTTGTACAGTAGACACTAGGCATGATGGCTGCATCACTTCATCTGCCTCTCTTCTTACCCTGATGCCCCCATCACTCTGGAACAGGGGAAATCTGGACTCATCAGACCACATGACCTTCTTCCATTGCACCAGAGTCCAATCTTTATGCTCCCTAGCAAACTGAAGCCTTTGTTTGCAGTTATTCTCACTGATTAGTGGTTTTCTTAAGGCTACACAGCTGTTCAGTCCCAATATCTTGACTTTCCTTCACATTGTACGTGTGGAAATGTTCTTACTTTCACTATTAAACATAGACCTGAGTTCTACTGGTGGCTTTCTTCCTCGTAGACGATGCTTCTCCACTATCCTTTCAGTTTCTAATAATGCCTTGGACAGTTCTTAACCCAGTTTTAGTAGTTTCTTCAATCTCCTTGGATGTTTTCTCTGCTTGATGCCAATGATTTGACCCTTCTCAAACAGACGACCACAGGATGTGTCTTCAGACATGGTTGTGTAAGAAATGAGAAGCTACTCATTGCATCAGTTGGGGTTAAATAACTTGTTGCCAGCTGAAAGATAATCACCCATGCGGTAATTATCCAATAGGAGGCTCGTAAGTATTTGCTTAGATACACTATATTACCAAAAGTATTCGCTCACCTGCCTTTACTCATTCTATGAACTGAAGTGTCATCCCATTCCTAACTCATAGAATTCAATATGATGTCGGTCCACCTGTTGCAGCTATTACAGCTTCAACTCTTCTGGGAAGACTGTCCACAAGGTTGAGGAGAGTGTTTATAGGAAGTTTTGACCATTCTTCCAAAAGCGCATTGGTGAGGTCACCCACTGATGTTGGTCGAGAAGGCCTGGCTCTCAGTCTCCGCTCTAATTCATCCCAAAGGTGTTCTATCGGGTTCAGGTCAGGACTCTGTGCAGGCCAGTGAAGTTCATCCACACCAGACTCTGTCATCCACGTCTTTATGGATTTTGCTTTGTGCACTGGTGCACAGTCATGTTGGAAGAGGAAGGGGCCCACTCCAAACTGTTCCCACAAGGTTGGGAGCATGGAATTGTCCAAAATGTTTTGGTATCCTGAAGCATTCAATGTTCCTTTCACTGGAACTAAGGGGCCAAGCCCAGCTCCTGAAAAACAACCCCATACCATAATTCCTCCTCCACCAAATTTCACAGTTGGCACAATGCAATCTGAAATGTACCGTTCTCCTGGCAACCTCCAAACCCAGACTCGTCCATCAGATTGCCAGATGGAAAAGCGTGATTCATCACTCCAGAGAACGCGTCTCCACTGCTCTAGAGGCCAGTGGCGGCGTGCTTTACACCATTGCATCCGACGCCTTGCATTGCACTTGGTGATGTGTGGCTTGGCTGCAGCTGCTCGGCCATGGAAACCCATTCCATGAAGCTCTCTGCGTACTGTACTTGGGCTAATCTGAAGGTCACATGAAGTTTGTAGCTCTGTAGCAATTGACTGTGCAGAAAGTCGGCGACCTCTTTGCACTATGCGCTTCAGCATCCGCTGACCCTCTCCGTCACTTTACGTGGCCTACCACTTCGTGGCTGAGTTGCTGTTGTTCCCAAACGCTTCCATTTTGTTATAATAGAGCTGACAGTTGACTGTGGAATATTTAGGAGCGAGGAAATTTCACGACTGGATTTGTTGCACAAGTGGCATCCTATGACAGTTCCACGCTGGAATTCACTGAGCTCCTGAGAGCGGCCCATTCTTTCACAAATGTCTTGTTTCACAGTCTGCATGCCTGAGTGCTTGAATTTATACACCTGGGGCCAGGCCAAGTGATTAGAACACCTGATTCTGATCATTTGAATGGGTGAGCGAATACTTTTGGTAATATAGTGTAAATCAAGGTGGTTTACGGCCGTGATTAGATGAGTAGGGTTTATCCTCTTGAGATTATGAATGTATCACATATATAGATTAATTTGTTTTAGCCTTTGATCCTGGAGATTTCCCACCATGTTTTTTGAATCCCACGTCTGAAGGTGTTATGTAAGATATCCCTCCGCCCCCATCTTGGTGATGCAGACGTGACGGGACGGGACAGAGCGGTCGCCTCCTCGCTGCACACACCCTTCACACACATTCGAGATGCTTTGTGACTCTGCAGGCCGATCAATTTTGCCTCCAGCTGACTTTCATCGTGCCTCAGTGCTCAGCGCCATGCCTCACTGCCTGCTTTTTGTGTCCTCCTATTATTTCCCCAGAGACAATATTTGATTTCTATAAACCAAATATCTGCTCTGCTTTACTGCTGAATGAGATAAGGAGTCGCTATGTGACAGTCTGTGTACGTTCAGGCTGCACGATATGAAATAGTTTGCACTGAATTTGTACTTGAGATGAAAGGACAAGGTTGTGACAGGGGCTCCAGTCAAAAGTCACGGCCAGATGATAAAGCGTAGACATAAACAGCAGCTTACTGTAAATAGTCTGGTTTTACCAAGCATGTTCAAGCATCTCCACGTTTGCTGCTTCTAAGAAACAGCAGCACAACACAGAAAGGGCTTAATCCTTTAATAATTTGAGTGTATAAAGGTTGAGGAGAAAGCTTTTGTGTTTGGGCTCAGAAGAAAGAAATGTGTGCAACTACAGCTGTGACGTTCTATCAGCATACGCTCCTAAAATTAAATCCATGCTAATCAGAAAACGGGACGCCTGTCTCTGGAGATATAGAGTGGAAAATTACATTTCTTTTTCAGTTGAGCGGCGTTTCTTGGAAGAAAAACGCGCCTTGACCTGAACCGTCAGCTGCTGCTCTTGTAAATGTTCAGTGCAGGGTCACAGCGTCCTCTTCAGCAGATCTTTTAGTCTAAATAGACCTGTGGGTGACGGAAGGCAGACTAAGTGGCGCCCAGCTGAACCCAACACGTGATGAAAATAAGCTAGCAAACGCTAGCAGCAGAATTGGCGCAGTAAAATGTTTGCCACCGGTATCCACAGGGACGGATAAATGTCGTTGATGGATGGCATTTAATTTTCAGTGCCGTTGTTTGGCCCTTAAGCTCGGTTCATACTCCCTCAACAGACCTACGCCGTGAGCACTGATACTAAGCATTGTTCTGTAAACGCTAAAATGCTACGGCAATGCTGAGCTGCTAATAGTTGGAGCTAATAAATGTCGTACACTTCATTTTGGACCAATCGCAGTGGTTGCGGTCTGCGTTGCTGCAAAGTCTGGCTACATGTCTGTAGAGTTGTACGCCAGGCTGTGGTGTCGGCTAGATCCATCATCATGCATCTGGCTTTAAAATATGTGTTTTGTGAGCATTTTAGCATCCTTCAGCTATCTGTTTTGGTTTTGAGGGCTCGCTAAATTCTTCCTTTTTTGTTTATCTGCTCTAAAAAGCTTCTCTAAATGGTAGAAAACAATGGCGTCGACGTTAGCAGCTACAGAACCAGATATTTTTGAGGTGGTGGAGACCAAAAAAGAGCTAAAAGGGGAGTAAATAGTTGCCTTACACTCATCGGATGGCCAGAAACTGGACTCCAGATGAATGATAATGTTGCTTTGGACAGGTCAGAGGTTACTAGGTCAATCTACAGACCCCCGGATGATGATAACGGGTAACTCTGGACTCAACGGGGAATATCACTAGTGTACTGTAACAAAATATTGGTGAAATTAACAAGTTTTACAGCAGATAATGTGTTATAGAAGCTGTGTTTGGGTGCCCCATTCACTTCCACTATATGGATATACCTGGATCTAAATATCGTCCAAATGACATCAAAGTTACATGGGTGAGTAAACGATTGTATTTTATGCCAGAAATAAGGTCCAGATTGTAAAAAACTGTTGTTCCCCTTTAACTAAAAAGACAACGAGACACGTAAATCGTCATACTCCCTGTTACTTTTATACTCTCTGACATAACTGTGATAATGTTCACTTCACTTCCCCTAATGCTCCTTTGTTAACCCAAATCCACAAATCTCATTCCCCGTCACAATTCTGCTAACAGATAATTTCTAAACAACGCTGTGATGTAAGACTGGATTTTCTGCAGAGGTGACCTTATTTCCAGTTGATTGAAATAGCCCTGTGATTACACAGGCCGTGTTTGGGGTCTGTTTACTTCCGGGGCACTTTTTAGGGGGGTAATGCAGAAAAAAATGAGGTTAACGGGCTGAAAAAGACAGAGGGAGAGATAGATAGAGGGAGATGTGTCAAAACTTTGTGCCAGATGCAGATGAGATTACACGGAGGCTGCTCATGAACAGTCGAGGCTTAGTGCTGCCAAAAAGGAAATGTGACATTTCTGGAGCTGCGTGTGCGCCGGCCGCCCCGGCGTTCGTTGAATCATGTGTTCCTGAATAACTCTGCCGTCGTCGTCCGCGGTGTCTTCACAGTCCACGGGCTCGTTGAGGACGAGCTCAGGTCTAATTTAAACGCCAGGAAATGAACGGACATGCTCTGTTTAGTCTGCAATGTCATGATTGCACAGTAAATTGATAACATTTCACGGATGGTTGTCTCTGGCTGAAATGACATGTTCCACCTCGCGAGTAATGCGGCGGCTCGATTATCACTCGGGTGTAGGAGAAACTCTTACACTGACTTTTTTTCTTCTTCTTCATCGTTAGCTTTGATTCGCTTCCTGCCGCCGTGATCCGTCTCTCCGTTCTGCTTGTTTAGTGGAAATGTCAAGTCATTGTTTCTCGCCGCTGTCCTTTTTCCACCGTGCCTGTGTTTATGATTTGTGGGGTCCAAACACTGACTTCCAGGGAAATCCTTGTAAATGTATTAGTCACCGATTCCCATGGCAACACTGTTTGTATAACTTCGCCCTTTGGCAGCGGCGAAAGCGCAAAAAAAGCATCAGGTGTTTGGGCTTCGGCATCGGCTCCAGTGTGTTGCAACTTCTGCAATCTCTGCAGTTTGTCTTCCCTCTTGTCGCATTTTGCACATTCTCCCGTGAATGCACCGTTTTATTCTCGAGGCTTCCTCAGAGGACGACCTGTGGGTTGCATCGTGGGGTTTTTTGTCTTTCTCTCTCTTGCAGCACCAGCCGCCGTGAGAACAAGGAGCTGCTATTTCAGTCAGTCTCCCTTCGGTGGAGGCTTAAAGAACTTTTCCCGAATCCAGAGAGCGTGCCGGGAGAAAATGTAGGTCAGGTTCCTTTTGGAAAACTTGCGGCCGGGTGGGGAGGTTAGGAGGTTTAACATATTGTAGTAATTAGGAGGAGCTGCTGTGCCACGTCTGGCATCTCGCTCCTGGGTGGCTGAGTCATATGACTTCCTCTGGACTCCTCCCTGACGTATTGGCGGGACAGATGGACGCGGTGGAAATCCTAAAGGTTGGCATCGGCGGCGAAAACCTTTCATCTGTGCCCCTAGAAATCAGCGGTGATTGTCGCTGCCAGTCAGGAATAAGCGTGGCTTTACGTGCCTGTAAACATAACCTCTGCTGGCCTCCTGGATGCTGAGCGAGCTGCGGGCGGCATCGGTCCTGCTAATCTGCTGCAGTGCAGACTGAAGTGCAGGGCTTTTTAGTACATGTCTCTCAGAATGATTCATCATGTCTGGCAGCTGTGTACAACACCGAATCTAGCCCAGAAAGAGAGGTGTTTTGTGTCTGACCTGTTTGTAAAATGGAGCTTCAGAGTCTCTTTAATCCACATTTGTTTTAGCAGACAGCGGATATTAAAAGCTTCGGTTACAGCTTAGAGAGGAGACAGGGCACAGATCTTTTGAAAAGGGTTACGGTGTGATGTGTGACCCCCCCATAAACGAAATATATAACGGCGAGGAGCTGAGCCGCCGGTGAGAAATATGGAGCCGATTATCCAGAAACTGTCAGTTTTAGGCACAAAAAGTTTTTATGCTCAAAATATGTGTTTCCATCATGTTATCGATTCTTTGAGGCGTACCAAACGGGACCAGTGACATCCTGGAACAGACCTGGAGAAGATACGTTGTAAGATAACCTCTTTACGTCTTCTGGGACACAATATTTTCTTTTTCAAGAAGTGAAAGGAGCACAACATCATCTTCTTTAACACATTTTTGCAACAAATTACAGATAAAGAAAGGTTTCTGTGCAAGATTTACAAAAAAATGTAGGATGTGAGTTCGTGTCTCCACGTGGAAGCTTCTGACCTTTGTTAGAAAACCCACCGCTATAACCAAATGAGATGAGACCAACATATATTCACTCACTTGCCAGTTCATTAGGTACACTAGTGAAAACTAATGCTTTCTAATATAAGCACAGGCCATGCATTTCCCACCAGGGCCTTCAATGGTGCCTTCAAAGCCCTCAAACCTTTTCCAAAACACTTCCAAACACCTTAATAGTGTCTCATATATTGAGATGAATGCCGTTGCTAAAGCGAGAAACTTGTCCTGTGAAGGTTCGAGAGTGGGCCGGAGTCTACCCCAGCTGTTATTGGACGAGAAGTGGGCTACACCTTGAACAAGTCTCCAGTCTATCTCAGGGCTAAGGCCGGGCATGCACTGTGCGATATTTTAAATCCTTTGACTCAGCTCCATCTCAAACTGCACGACCAGATCGCTGAGTTCAAAAGTTCACAGCCTGCGTCGGACTTTTGTATCCGGAGCTACAACGGCAAAAAGAAGTAGAAGAAGAAGAGGAACCCAGAAGACGCACATCGAAGTTGTGTTGACGTGACTTCAGCGATCGCGCCTGCTCTGTGCGAGAGGTTGAGGCAAATCGCTGCTTCTTCTGTGCGATTTCAAACAAGTCTGATTTTCTTGTGAGCACACGGTTTGTGATCGGGATGTCGTCGTGAGGAGTTAATCCCACGTACGACACGCGATTGAGACATTGAGAAATTTTGGAGGCCCGAATCAAAAGATAGTCGTACGAGTGGCAAAACGTCTCAAAATGAGCCGACAGTCGCACAGACAACCAAACACACTCATGCCTACGGCCAATTTAGAATCACCAATGAACCTAACCAGCATGTCTTTAGACGGTGGGAGGAAGCTGGAGAACCTGGAAAGAACCCATACAGACACAGGGAGAACATGCAAACTCCACATAGAAAAGAACCAGTCGGCCATGATGGATTAGAACCCAGGACCTTCTTGCTAACCACCTCGCCAAGCAAGAACCTCAGTCTCACACGTCAAATCCAGCAGAAGCATCAATGTTGACCCAATAAAATGTCAAAAAATATACATAAAAGATGTAAATGTCTTTAATTAAGGTACAGTTTCTTCTCTGAGTCTGTCAGCCAAGACCTGAACGTGGCGGACAGGGCCTTTCCCCGGCTGGGACAGGCCAGCTAGCTCCAGGGCTGGGTGGACTTTCCTCAAAACATCCAGCTTTTCCTTCAAAGTCCCTGACGGCCCTCCTGCACTAACTACTCTTATCTGTGGTGGTCAGCATTCGTTTCAAATAAGCTGTCGATTCAACTTTGTTTTCATTCTGGAGGCTGTTCTTTGCAGCATTACTGTGCTGTGTATGCAATGACCCCATTCAGGTCACGCTGGACTAAATAACAGAAACACCATCACAAACGGCATCCACCCAAAAGTGTTGATAAGTTTTACTGTTACCACACCATAATTGCTTCCACACATGTATGCCACGGGCTGACCCTTGCTCTCGGGTTTTAAAAACATCACAAATGAACGTGCGCAGACACGTTTACACGTCTCAAAATGCCGGGTTTGATCCAAATTAAGCCTGTGAAGGTCCTCGTTAAATATTATTGGGCGTTTTTCTTGGCTCACGCGGCTTTGAGGCCTGAAGATTTCCACATAAAGATGAATATTAAAACGTGCTGCAAATCTGTAATGATTTTTATCAGATTAAAATAGTCACAGGTGGCTGCAGTTTGACCCTTTCAGCCACAGTCGGTCAATAAACGTTGATATTAATGCACAGAGAGCTCCGCGGGTCCGTTTTCCGGCGACCTGTAATCCAGAAACCTGTCAGAGGAACCGTGAGAGATCCTGGATAAAAGGGCTCTGCAACCAATCGGCACGGAGATCGGTGCACATGTGGAGTCTCTGTTGTGACTGCGCAGTTAATTTGCTCTGTAATTACTCAGACAAAAGGGCTAGGCCAAGTTTTTGTTCTGCAATTACAGCTCCTGTTTACAGACTCTCCAACGGCATGAAAACTGTTATCTAGGACACTCGAGGCTTACTTCAGACTGTAACGTTATCTGAAGTGGCTGCTATTAAACCTGACATTAAGATATAAAACCTGGGCGTATGGCGATTTTTTTTTTTTTTTTTTTTTGCCCAGTTTTATAGGTTTTTAAAAATGCATTAACTGACTAAATGATAATAATGATTATGAAGATTAAAGATATTTCAGTCATGAAAACAAGCGGGAAAAGATCTCAGCTGCAGAGAGAGATGTCTTCAGATGTCTTATTTTATCTCAGCACAGGTCCAGGACTTAAATGCTTTCAGTTTATAATCATATATAACAAAGCAAAGTTGATATTTGATTCTGTTTTTGCATGCACAACAGCTCCTGAGAATCCTTCTGTTAAAGTATGTAATTAATTAACATTATCTTATCTCTAGCTGCACATAAAGGTCAAATTTTAAACTTTGGAGTCGTTTAATCTGAAGGTTTCTGATTTATATTTGCGTAAAAGTTAAAACTATATTAGAACTGACACATTTGCACCGTTTTTAAAGTTTTGTCGTTGGCTTGATTGAGATTAATTTTAATCCTAATGCTGCTGTGAGGGCCCAGACACTCCAAACCGTCATCTGAGAGCTACGGGCCGTTAAACGTCTCCGTATATCATCTGTGTCTGGACCAAGTTAAAACGCAACGCAAAGAAATAATCTCCACACCAGCAGGCTGACTGTAGTCTGTATTCTACTACTACTGTTCTACTACTACTGTATTCTACTGTTTGCTTTGAGGCTAAGAGGGGCTACAAACCGTCGTGCAGATTCGTGCTGATCAGTTGCTCTACAGTTAATTAACTCTAGATGATCAAGATGTTGTGTAAATATTTGTGCACTTGAACGTTCAAATTGAAAACTGTCAGGGGCGGCGTCAGTGCAAAACTACGATTACAGACTTCCCACACACCCTGTTCACGTGAAAGACGTGTCCGTAAAGATAATGTTTTCAGAACTTTTGTAGATTTATTTGCAAAATTACAACAAATTCAATGAAGAATGCAACAAAAAACTGAGAAAAACAAAACTTGCAATAACTTTTTTTTGGTTAAAACGGTGTTAACCAGAGCCTAAAATATTAAGGTGGAAAGTATTTGTTGACGGGACAAAAGTCTGGACAAATTCCTCAAATGCATCCAACACCTTTATGGAGGAACTGAACAAACGTGTGTGTGTGTGTGAGGCCCATTCTAATAAATGCAAGCAAATCCCTGCAGCCATGCAAAAATAAAAAATAAAAAAATCTTGTTTTTCTCATTCCTCCTGGAGGAGTATTATTTTATTAGCTGTGTTCAGCATCCACATACTGTACGGGCGTAATGTTTGGCTCATTTTCATATCAGAGATAAAGCCCGCGTGCCAACTTATGCAAATGTTTTATCACTGTTTAAATCTGACAGTTTGAATATTTCTGGCCGGTGAAAGGGAGCACGCATGTGACGTGTTGCTTCGTGACGATTTCGTGTGAACGCTGGGAACGGGCGAGGTGAAAACGCAGGGATGGTTAAAGTGGGTGTCCTGCAGTGTGGCATTATGGGTGGAGCAGAGTGGAGCGGCGTGCTGCAGATCGCTGCATACAAAGCTCTCATTTGTATTCCAGCTTCTTCTTCTTCTTCTTCTTCTTCTTCTTGTACTGTGCACCCACCTCCTCCTTCCTCAGAACCCCGGGGCTCTCAGAGGGCACAGATCATTTTGTGTTCTTTAGTGGATTAGATTTTCCACACCTCGGCTGCAAAACATAAAACAGCGACTTGGCTCTGGGCTGGCTGCTTGATGTTCCTCTGCTGCTGCTCGCCGTCAGCTGATTTAACCACTGACCCTAAAAGCAGACTCATAACCTACATTCCTACCTTTTCCGCTTTCGTGACACGCACATCTCTTGCTGTCTTTCTCTCACACATATTTTATTTTTAGATGCTTTTTTTTTTTTTTTTTAACCACAGACTTACAAATCTCCCTGGTGAGCAAATCAGTTTTAGGATCCACTGTGGTTTTAATTGTTTCTAGGTCAGTCCAGCTCTGAGCTGGTGGAGGATATGAAATTCATATTCCTCTGTCCTGCATTTTTAATGGACTGTATTCATTATAGATAAAAAAAAAAAGGAAAAAAGGATTTCTACTTTCGTTTTTATGAACGTGTTTCTCTATCCGTGCTGCTCCAGTGTTTCCTCTTATCACTCAGCCATCAAATATCATAGCAGACGATGCCTTGCTGCAGAGAGGAGATTTGATTACTGGGCTCTTACGTTGTGGAGGACTCTTCAGTATTCTCCAGCCTGTGATTGTGCGTGGTTAGCCTCAGTTAGCTTCAGAAATAGCTCGGCTGCGCATGAAATTAAGGAATGGCTTATTATTAGAGGAAATAAAGGGGAATACATTTGCATAATACGGACTAATAAAAGCATCACGGCTTGAGGAATTCACTAATTTGGAGATGATTCGCTCCTTTCATGTCTGCGTGCATACAAATAATGCATGCAACTGAAATAGCTGTTGAGCACAGAGGTCGGTCTTTATGCACAGCAGTTCACTTCCTGAGCGTTTCAAGGAGATTTTTTTGTGTTGCTTTAACAAGAAGACAGATCTCCCCAAGGCTTCGCAGGCTTTCGGTTTCCGCGTGTGAAGTCCTCCAAACTAAAAGACTACTCATTCTTTTTGTTCCTACCGTCTGAGTACGAAAAACAGCTCAGATATCTTTGCTGTTCACTTTGATTTAAGTTGAGCTTTGTTGTCATGGCAACGGTAACAAAAATGTGGGTTAACAAAAAACAGGCAGACAAGAGCTTGGTCAGCGTTTCCAGAAATCAGCCCTTCTTAGGGTTTGTTTGGTAAATTAGCTTTGTCTTTGCTAACAATGACTCAATCCAGACTGAAATATCTCAAGACTTCATGCTTCATGAGCACGAATCCTAAGGCTCTAGTAGCGTAATTAGATCAAAGGTCTCACTTATACTGTGAAAGCAGCTCTACAGATCAGAAACATGCAGCTACAAAAATCAGAAACATGCAGCTCTACAGATCAGAAACATGCAGCTACAAAAATCAGAAACATGCAGCTCTACAGATCAGAAACATGCAGCTATAAAGATCAGAAACATGCAGCTACAAATATCAGAAACATGCAGCTCTACAGATCAGAAACATGTAGCTACAAATATCAGAAACATGCAGCTCTACAGATCAGAAACATGCAGTTCTACAGATCAGAAAAATGGAGCTCTACAGATCAGAAACATGCAGTGCTACAAATCAGAAACATGCAGCTACAAAGATCAAAAATATGCAGCTCTACAGATCAGAAACATGCTAAAACTAGGCGGGATAAACGTTAACTGGATTCGCTTATAGACTCTGATCCTTTTTCATTGAAATCAGTTTGGCAGATATGAATGCTGGATGAAAAAGGGAAGGAAAAAAGGATTCACATTCTGACAGTTTAAATCCATGAAGTACTTTCCAGAGTTTTTCCACTATAAACTAAAGTGGTGGGCTTACCATCCTTAGAGCCATTGTGTGCTCAAAATGAGACAGTCTAGATTAAATGTAACAAAAAACTAAATGTTGCACCAAAAGCCTAATTTTTAAGTTTATAACAAAACCTATATTTGTAGCCCACTCCATTTCACCCTCTATTTTTACCCCAGCAGAAATCTGTGGTCTCAATCTGATCGGCTTGAATCCTGAAGGTCTGTGTTTGCTCGAGTGCACCTCCAATAACTCTTATCTTCCCTGCAGTTCCTTTATAGGAGGATGAGCCTCTCTCCGTCGCTTCAGTGGGATTTCATTCAGCAGCTGTGCTGTCTGCATGCCCTAAAAGCCATAAACCAGCATTAGTCTCAGTTCCAGTTCACACAGGCGGGTGGATAGTAAGGGACACCGCTATTGATCTTAGTTGGGTTATTTTTATTTTCTCCAAGGTTAGTGAAATGTTTGTCTGCTCAATATTGTCTGTTAGATTCACTAATACACATTAGGTTATTCAGTGTTGCTGGATGCTTTGGATTCAGTAGAGTTTTAATTAATGCATTATTTAATCCAAAGAGGCTGTTTCAATACATTGTGTCTCTCAAATCATTCTTTCTTGGGGTTTGTTTGGGTATTTAGCTTTAGCTGTGCTAACTGTGACAGTGTCTCTCAAGCCAGGCTCAAATATCTCAATGCTGTAAGTTCTCTAGCATATGTCCTGTAACGCAGTTAGATCAAAACTCTCAATTATTCTTTGAAATGCAGTTCTACAGATCAGAAACATGCAGTTCTACAGATCAGAAACATGCAGCTCCACAGATCAGAAACATGCAGCTCTACAAATCAGATACATGCAGTTTTACAGATAAGACACATGTTGCTCCACAAGTCAGAAACATGCAGCTCTACAAATCAGAAACATGCAGCTCTACAAATCAAAAACATGCAGCTCTACAAATCAAAAACATGCAACTCTACAAATCAGAAACATGCAACTCCACAGATCAGAAACATGCAACTTGACAGATCAGAAACATGCAGCTTGACAGATCAGAAACATGCAGCTTGACAGATCAGAAACATGCAGCTAATTTCAACATGCGTTAAAATAAAACATGCAGATGCCTAATAGGAGAGAAGAGCTGACTCGACGCATTAAATATATGCTATAGTAATTATGAGAGAATTTTAACTAATCTTTGGTTTATGCCTAATCGGCAAATATCAGTATCCTAAATTATAAACTAAAAGGGGGAATGTGGTAAACATTGTATCTGCTGAATACCAGCAAGTTGGGGTTGTCATTGTGTTTGATTCATGAATATTAGCACTGAGCATCACATGGACACTAACATGACAAATTCACAGCTTCGGTGAAATATTTGTTGTTATTATTTTATTGCAGTTGTTCTACTTGTGTTGTGATTTAGTCTGTTCCTGTTTTAAATATCCCCAACTAGTCTGGTTTATACACAGGAAATCATCATTGCTTTGTGTCCTCTCTGGCCTTCCGTACTTTGTGACTAACAACAGCGACATTTTGTCTTGCAACCTTCATCGGATTGATTTTCATCTTTAGCTCAATGGGATTCTTTCCCTTTGACTTTGTCCGTCCTGTCAGACTAAACTGAGGCAACGTCAGTGAAAGGCGTGGAAAAACACTGCATTATTATTTTGAGATAAGGAGGTTTTTAAGTTTTAACTATTTTTACCTTCTTTGAAGATGCTTAACTTTAGCTCCTGCAGGCATTGTTCCACTCCAGAAATAAATATTTGGGGAATTTTTCAAATACTTTTTCTTTTTTTTTGAAAGGAACCCATTCACCCTGCACTGTGGGTAGCATGGTACCACCACAGTGACACTGAGGACACCTCTGTTGTGTATGAGACTAATTAAGAGGCTACGCCACAGCAAAGCATTGAGCAGATGCCAGAATATGAGACAAAAGGAAAGAGGAGCCGTCTGATCTGAGGACCGGCAGTGCTTTGTCTCAGAGCGCATCAGACCAGACTCAGGACGAACGTTTGCCTTTGCTCAAATCGTTTAAGGCAGTAATAAAAACACTCAAATCACGGTGTCTGTAAAGATGTAAAATACTACGCTACGAGTGAGTGGACGAATGCGTAGCACATAAATAAAGTCTATGCCGAACATGCAGGCTGAAGCCCAGACATGGCTCGGTGGCCTAATGGCTCCCTCTATTAATAAAAGATAAGCAGTCAATTATTGAGCTGTCAGAGTGTCGTATGGGGCGACACGAGCTGGAGGGCGGAGGGGAGGCGGTCTGTATCATTCGGTTCATCCCTCACCTTTAGTTCTTTGTGTTTAACTCAGCCTTTCTTTGTCTCTTGCTTCATTTCTTCCTTGTCCTGCAAAGAAAACCCTTCTAACTCCCCAGGCGTAGATGCCACCTTTGATTTTTTTTCCCTTGCATCTCCCGGGTTTTGTTTTTTAATGCGTGTTTTTCCCCCCTCCGGTTTAGGTTTTGCTTTCATTAAGTTCCATGTACTCCAGTTTAGTTTTGATTGTTATCATCGTGCTGTTTTCTTTTTATTTTCAGTTTCATGTTTCATGTTTTTGACCCCTGGGACTTCTCCCTTTGAAGCGCACACAGTTTCCCTTTGTGCTCATTATTACCCGGCTGTGCAGATTAAAAATTTAAATTCTTTCTCACCCACACTAACGCGACTCCAGGTGGTTTCGGACTGAAACCATTTGCGGGAATACTGCAGCTGATGTTTTTCTCCTTCTGCTCAATCTTTACACTCATATTGTTTCCTCCCTTGGAGCCAATTAGGAAATACCAAGCATACAATTTGAAGTTCTCTCTCTTTCTCTGTCACTTTTTCTCTCTCCCCCCCCACCCCTCCACCTCACAAGTAATGGCATTCCTGTGTTTGGCAGAGAGGAGGGGAGCCCCAGCCAGCGTTTCCTCCTCACCGCCTTTCACGATAAAAGCGTGTTGTTGTGGAGACACAGGGCGAGGTGTGAAGAGCCGTATCTATCGCCTGCTTGCCCCCCCACTCCGCTGGCCTTCACAGCTTAATGATCTACTGACACAGATTCATTGACCAAATATGAGCGAGATTTATAGATAGCGAGGGCACCGTTCAGGAAGGAGTTTAGACTTTGCCTCCAGTCGCCTGTTTATTATTCATGAGCGACGGAGAGACGGTTTATGTATGAACCTCAGCGTCTTCAAAGGAGGGATGAATGTGTATGAGTGTGTTTGTTTTTCTGCTGCGTGGGTTGAGGATTCAGTTTGTTTGTGTGCCTTGACTTCGCAGTTTTTAATGATTAAACCTCCAAGTGTTACATCGGTGAAATGTGTAGTTTTCAGGCTGAATGCACGTTTTAATTTACCTTTGTTGAGAAGCAGAAGCATGGGAGAGTTTGTTCTTTTGCCAAGAGTCACATGAGAAGATTGATGCTACTCTCATATCTGTGTTAGATATGAACCAGCAGCAGATTATCTTATCTGAGCAGAAAGATTAGAAACAGCTAGAGTGGCTTTCTTCAAAGGCACCAGCCTCCAAAACAAATCACTCCATTATGAGCACCTATTATTGCGTAGGTCTCCATTGTGGTGACTCATCAGAGAATGGACATGGGCCTTCTGAGGGTGTCCTGTGGTGTCTGGCAACAATATGGTGTTAGTGGGGGGCCATTAAGGGGAGGGGCCTCTGTGGATCATCCCACAGATACTTGATCAGTTTGGGATCTAGTGATTTGGAGGCCAGGTCAACACCTTGAGATGTTCTTCATGTTTTTTTTGACTCTTTTTTGTGTGCCTGTATCAGGCTGCCATCAAGGAGTGTCATTGCTATGGGGTGGGGGTGCCAGGTCTGGTCTAGGTGGGTGCTACATGTCTAAGTAACATCCACATGAATGAATGCCAGGTTCGAAAAGTGAATTGTCACAAGATGATTGATATTTACCTCTCCTGTCAGTGGTTTTAATGTTGTGGCTGATCGTTGTGTTTAGCTTTAGCATATATATTAATGAAGGGATCCTCATGTCTGGTGTTAGGGTTGTGACAAATTAAGCCGATAGTTGTGGATCAGCGACCCTGGTGGCATCTCCTGCACCATCGCTGGTCGTCGGACCTCTGCTAGCTTCTGATTGGCTGCTCATCTTAGTGAACCAGTGCAAGAGAAAAGAAATGACGAGACAAAAGTAATAATCCTGTAACATTAATAAAGTGTAGGCCAGAGAGCTCAGGTCTCTACATCAGTTTACACCTCTTAGTAGCTTCCTAGCTAGTAGCAGCATTTCCATTTCCCTCTTTTCAATTTCTAATTCAGACTACTGCCACCTGCTGGTTGGAAGAGTTATATCTTTACATACGTACCAATAGTCTCTGTGGTGTGTTCAAGTGTTAAGTTTTTGGTCCAGACACAGACAATGTGAGCAGTCAGTCTTTGTTCCCATTGGTTGTTTGAAGCAGAGTTGGTGCGTCTCTCTATCTTTTAATAATAATATACAGTGGAGCTTTAAACTGCATTGTATATTACACTGATTGGAAACACTTATGCTAATCTGACTTGAAATCAACTTGTAATCATAGATGTGCACTTAAACCTCACAGATATGTAATATTGACTCATTTTTTTCAGAATAAACAAATACACAAGTATAATATTTTTTATTTAATTTGTTAAATTTGGCTCTCTTTGTCTACTATCAGGACTTGTGTGATGTTTTAACTAACTTTTATGCACAAATGCTTTTAAGCGACACTGTATTTTGCTGTGGTGTCACTTATTTAGCCCCATTTTTTGCCAGTTGTAGCCACAATCTAACATATTGTGTGCAGATTTAGCTTGTGTGCATCAAACTGAAACACTTTGCAGTTTCAGTTTGATGATCCGGATTCACAACTCTGGTGTGAACCCTCTGAACTGACCCACTCTAAGTGTGTTTGTGTGTTTGCGTGGTGTGTGCTCATGGGACAGACTCGTACTCTTCCCGTCGTAGCCGCCTTCCCTTCCAGACAAGTTGAACTCAAATCTATTTTAGGTTTCATGACCAACACACACACACAGTGCTCACACTGCTACCGAGCTCTGCTCTGTCACTTCACTACATCGTCTCCTCAGCCATCCGGTAAATCCCACAGCTGAATATTGCATGAGCAGCTGAGCGCTGGAGAGCTCCCGGCACACGTCTGAATAATGGGAAAGAACCACGGCAGATTGATTATGTGTGTGTGTGTGGTGGGACTGCAAGGTCTGCCTACCGCAGCAAAGCCCTGCCAGGACCTTTGTCACCTGCTACAACTTCCATGTATGTGTTTCTGATGCTCTGTTATCAGGGTGTCAGCATGACTCATTGACTAGACTGAGGCACTAACTCAGGGTCGACGCCCACTGAGGCCTGAGCCACAAATGTATTCTCACATACGAGCTGGTTTCAGGAGTCAACGTGTAAAGATTGAGACGCTGCAGTCAAAAAATGCTGCAGTGTCTTAAAGGAAAGAGAATCAATTTGTTAGCTTAGCTTAGCATATAGACTGGAATCAGAGGTACACAGCGACCCTTCGTAGACATGTGTCTCAAATAGTGACATGAATGCCATGACTAAAGCTGGGGATAGCTAACGGGGCATAGCACTAGCGTCTAATAACAAAATATTGATGAAATTAACGAGTTTCGCGGCAGATAACGTGTTATTTAGAGACTGCGTTTGGGTGCCCCATTCGCTCCCACTGTATGGATATACACGCCACTGTGCTGGATCTAAATATCTTCCAAACAACTACAGCCTGTCAGAGGAGGTTAGCGCCCATAGTTGCTGACCTGAAAGTGGTGGTTCCTAGGCTGGCTAGCTCCGGCATTGGTCAGCCTTTCGTTTTCAAAGTCCGCCGAACCAAAACCAAGTTAATAGCCCCTCCTTCTTCCCCACAAC
Organism: Planiliza haematocheilus; assembly: GCA_005024645.1. Taxonomy (NCBI): domain Eukaryota; kingdom Metazoa; phylum Chordata; class Actinopteri; order Mugiliformes; family Mugilidae; genus Planiliza; species Planiliza haematocheilus. The sequence goes on from SRSE01000637.1 coordinate 2,708,122, forward strand.
ATAGGTTCAAACAATAGCAGGGAGGCTTGTGCTTCTCGCAACAGATCAACACACCAATAGTTTGGCTCTCTCCAATACGAGAACGCAAAAACACTGACGTTACCGTAGGCCACAGAGAAGGCCTAAGAATACGTACTTGGAATGTAATTGGTTAAAGGAACAACGTCATTACAGTGTGTTTCAGGCTTTAGGCGCCTGCAGTTTTAATTGTGAAGTCCCAGGCAGATTTCTTTGACTCCGGCGACACGTGACGGCTGATAATGCAAAAGTTACACAGCCGGAAGCGCCGCAGCTAAGAGACAGATAAGCCATAAAATGAAAAGAATATTGGGAATAATTTAACAAGATTAATGGGAAAATATTAAAATGTAAGTCAGTGATTTTGATCAAGCTTTGCTGGCCCCCGACGGTAAGAAATCTGCTTAAGCTCATGCTGCATTCATGTCATATCAAAGTTACTTGTTATCAACGTATGAAATGCCAAATATGTGACTTTGCTGTGACTTTCCAAACAACCCACGATGTCAAACTCCAGCCGGAGTCTGTTTAATAGACGTGGTGCGGTATTGGAAAGATTCTGTCTATTTTTAAGAAACACGCCGGTCGTTTCCTGTTATTAATGTTCTGTGTTGTATGGACGGAATTTGCAAATGGTCGGTTCCCAGTTGGCAGTGAACGTACTGTAGTCTGCGCCCTTTCCTTCCTGTTTTTACTTCTGTCCACATCTCAAACTAGCTTTTGTTAGCCTCAGGTAGCTGCCACATGAACAGAGGGGTTCTTTTATTACCTTTTGTAAAAAGATGCCATCAATAAATGAGACTTGATAATGGGAAATGTGTTTAGCCAGTTGGAAGAACACCTGGGACTTACAGTAGAAGGTTTAGCTCGTGTTTGCTTAGCATCCAGCTTTTATCCTTCAGAAGTCTCTCTCTTTCTCAAGATGTGCATGTGAGACACTAATAATACACTCTTACCTTTGTCCTTGACCGAGTCTCAAGCCTCTGGCTGCAGTTTGGCGCTGGACGCTGCTAATAAATAGAGGTCGTGGAGGACAGATTTCCCAACAGGGCAACTAATTTAAAGTGCGCCGACGCAGCATCCTGGCGATGCCGGCCCTTTCTTGTGTGTGTTATTATGACACCAATTATCTTTTGTGTCGACCTAGAAAACAAAGTAAAACACTGCCCCCTGTCTGAGGGGAGGAGAGAAACCGAGACACAAACAATTTAAATGGAAATTTATCTCCAGTAAAATACACAAATGTCCTCACTGTGTGTTTGATTCACTGTAATGCAACTTAAAATATAGAAATGATAAAATGATACTGCAGTACAAGTGGTTTAATTGTTTTTAACTCATCTACTACTAATAATATTCATCATTCGTTCATTTTTCTGTTACCACTTGCCTAAAGCTAAACACACCAATCAGCCACAACATTAAAACCACTGACAGGACAAGTAAATATCAATCATCTTGTGACAATTCATCGTTCTGCTGGGAAACTTTTGGACCTGGCGTTAATTCATTCATGTGGATGTTACTTAGACATGTAGCACCCACCTAGACCAGACCAGGCACCCCCCATCCCATAGTAATGACACTCCTTGATGGCAGCAGAAATCCTCAGCAGGATGCAATCTGACACAGACAGACATAGTCATCTTCTGACCGTTGGTCCTGTTAAGGGTCACAGAGGGGAAGAACTGGAAACTATCCCAACTGGGCTAAAAGTGAGGTACCTTGGACAGGTCTCCTGTACTCATACCTACGGCCAATTTAGAATCACCAATGAACCCAGACCCAGACACAGGGAGAACATGCAAATTCCACACAGAAAGGACCCAATCGACCCATGGATTCGAGCCCAGAACCTTTTTGCTGTGAGGCATCAGTGCTAACCACCACACCACTGTGCCGCCCTCACTAAAAATAAAGAATAATATTATAAATTATATAATAACCGCTATCACTAGGTCAGAATTTAAATTTGAAATCAAAAGGCATGAACGACGTTATCAAAATAAATTTATTCAATCAATTCAACACGAAATATTAAATATACTGTGAAATTACCCAGAATGCACTATGAATTACACCGTGTTACTAATTTAACTGTGATTTTTCTCCCTCTGATTGTAGCTTTATGTCCATTTTTGCAGTTTGGATAACTCAAAGGAAAACTAAGTAAACTAACTGTGATGCTTTCAGGGTCCTGAGTTAACTTGTTCCGCTGAGTGCCGTCTCTCTACCAGAACTTCCTAATCAGTTTTGACAAGACTCATTACCCTCTTGTTTGTCAGACAGCAGCCGTCGGCCTTCACGCAGCGATGATGGACGTATGTTCCCCTCCGCCACTGCCAGGAAAGTGAGAAGGTGGAAGCTTTTAAATCACTCCGCTGCTGTTTTACTGTAATTTGTCCGGGTGAATAAGCGACAGAGAGTGGTGCTCCAATTCTGACGTCCGGGGTTAAACATCACCTCCCCTGATTGAATGTGTAATCAACTTGACGCGGCTTTGAGCTTTTAAAAGTGATAGCTGCTGTGTGAATCAGTGATGCTGAGGGATTAGTCGGCGTCGGTTCGTTCCCGCGGCATCTGAGAGGCTGTTACGTCCAGTCGGCATCACTTTAATGTCTCCACGAGAGTTTGTGCAGCGCTGAAAAGCAAAGATGCACATTTACTTGACGGCCGTAGATTCATATTCAAATCTTCCACGAAAAATATGTCATGCATTAAATATTAAATTGGGGGTTTTCATTCTTTACGGACAAAAATGTGCTGCCATCTTGTGCTTGTGGAGTAATCTGCAGCCAGAGTAGGTGCTAGCCTCCAGCCGCCATCTTGGCTGCTAGCTAGCTAGCTACATATAATCTCCCCGTAGATATTCTGCCTTTAAAAGGTGTCATGAGCGTTATAATACGTATGTTTCCAGCTACCTCATCCTTACATTAGCCTTTGCATGTCCTACATTAAGTCACTTTGTCGTTAGCTCGTTAGCCGTTAGCCTTGGAGGTTTCTAGGCGGCAACGGTTGCCTAGCAGCGGTGTAACCACAAGCTCATGGATTCCATTTGACGGCAGCAACAGATTATGCTCTTTTTTGCTTCATGTCGTCAAGATGAACAACATCCCCAAACCCCGATTGCTCCTGTGCAGGACCTGGTTGCATAATTCTGCCTTTTTATTTTTTATTTTTTTTTACATTTTGAGTGACTATCACGTCTTCCATTTCAATACACCGTCTGTGCTTGATGTCTCCTTAGGGCTCCTTGTCACGTCTCGGATGTCTCTGGGTAATTTCCTCTCTTAACTTCTCACACGGTTTAATTTAAACAGCAGTTCCAGGCCCAGAGAAATCCAGTGATTCGGCATAAGATTTGTGAAGCAAAGCTCATTTATTTCTTCCCCACCCATTAATATTTTAACAAGCCTTCAGATTAACTTTGCCCTTTTGGAGCAACTCTGACTGGAAACCATGGGAATAAAATTAATTAACTGTAGTTGAAGTATTTCATTCTCCGCAACAAGAAAGTTGATTTTAAATCTTTGCGTTTGATAGTTGAACCACATTTCACTGATAGTGCTTTTGAATTTTATATCAATTTCTTTCTAATATCAATTTTGTGTGCTTGTTTCTTTTCATAATTCCCTGCAACACACACATATGCTTAAAAAAGGGTTTATTGAAAGATCCTTCTAACGTACAGGAATTGCCAGAGTCAGATTTTATGGTGTCTTTATCCTCGGTAATAAAATGTACACTAGCCCCTCATTGAGTCTTCTCTCTCTAAAGTTCGATCCCTGCCTTGATGCTGAGAGTTCGCCTCTGCAGGAAGGTGCAGTAATGGGAGCGTCGTAGCCTGGCACATGTCAGTGCTTGAAACCCAAACCTCGTGAAAGACTGGCCCGGCTGTCAAATCTGTTTTTGCACCGGGCTGTGACTGTGCAAGCGCTGCTCTCTTTCTCTTTCTGTCTCCGACACGCCCTCGCAGCCGTCATACGGCCTCCGGTCTGGCTTTATTTTATCTGCTTTCTCCACAGTCTCAAACTTGCAGCCTCATGCACGTCCGCTTGGCTTGCATGGGGGGGGTTCCTGGCATCTACTCCAGCAGGATGATACGATCCCACAGAAGGGAAGAAAGCTGAAGGCAAAAAGAAATGCCTGATCATCACTCTGAACCTTTCACTTTGTAGCTTTTTACAAATTCAGCGTTTTGCCCTCACGGCTACGCTCAAGACGCTGCACTCAACCAGTGAACTTTAACCTTTAAAAGGGAGAGTAATGCAGCTTCCTGTTAATGCAGAAATAGTAATGAAATGGCCGCAATCTGTGTCATTTATTTATAGTTGTGTATTTTATGATGTAGACTGACACGCTGTACACGCAGCACGGTCAATGTGAAGTTTCAGGAATGTGTCATAGTGCTGGGATTTGATTTCAGCACAGGCCGTGATGGAGTCGAGACGTCTTGACCTCGACTCAGAGCCAGGAAAATCTAATCCACAGCGATCAGGCATAACATTATGACCTAATATTGTGTAGGTCTCCATAAAAACAGTTATGTCTCACCAGATAATGGACATGGGCCTTTAGAGGGTGTCCTATGGTGTCTGGCAACACAATGTTGTTATTGTGTGGGGTCTTTTTGTGGATCATCCCACAGACACATGATCAGTTTGGGATCTAGTGGATTTGGAGGCCAGGTCAACACCTTGTGATGTTCTTCATGTTTTTTTGAGTTGTTCCTAAAGCATTTTTGTGGCTTTTTGTGTCTGCTGCCTTCAAGGAGTGTCATTGCTATGGGGTGGGGGTGCCTGGTCTGGTCTAGGTGGGTGCTACATGTCTAAGTAACATCTACATGAATGAATGAATGCCAGCTCCAAAAGTTTATAATATTCATAATATTGTGGCTGATTGGCGTATGAAGTGAAATCTCTCTCCGCTCTGTAAATCTCAAGAAGGAAAGAACTCAGCCTTGTGTCTTGTTTACCAACCTCAGCTTCTGACGGCGGACGGCGAGGCATGTGGCCGAGAAGCCGGTGCCACAGAAGGTGTTGCGTGGCATGTGGGGCATTCGAGTCACTGCGTGTGTGAGGCATGCTTAGAGCAGGCTTCCACCAACGTCTGTGTGTGTGTGTGTGTGTGTAAATAGCTTGAATGCAGCATTCGACAGTAACGTGTGTGTGCCTCAGGTTTCAGTCTCAGCCGGGACACTGCGTCCCATGCGGCCGCCGCTGCCTCTGCTTCCCTCACTGATGCCTCACCGTGCAGAATGATCAGTATTTACATGCGAGCTGTGCATGCACTGTATGCTGCAATGTGTGTGTGTGTGTGTGTGATCCCAGTTGCCATAGAGACAGCAGCCCACCAGTCAGCCGCTGCCCGTCCGCGCTCTGTGACAGGTGCGAGATGCTTTCCTCTCTTAAGTTTGAGAGAATGAGACGCAGATGTGTGAACAGCAATTACAATCACGTCGTGGAAGTTTAGATCAGGCGGAGGAAAAAAAAACAAAAGTTCACGAAGCTCGTTATTTTCCAGCAGATGTGTGGCAAATAATAGAGGATTGATTTTCTTTCTGCAAGTTAATGGCACTTACATAAAGGTTATGGGATGACTCATTCTGGGGTTATTTAGCCTGCAGCTGGGTTTGGTTTGATAACATGGCAGGTGATGGACGGCCGCTACATGCTACCTTAAATGTATATTTAAGTATAATTAAATGCTAAATTTACCTCACTGGACATTTAAGGCATTTTTTTCCCTTTGGCTTGGCAGGTGGATGAATCTACTGTACCTGCCACTAGCTTCCTGTAACACATAACCCTCACATCAAATACATCTGAATGAACAGTGAAGCTCTTAAAATGTAACTTTCTAATGAATCTACACCGAGTATATGAGACTGTCGGGACCTTAGGTAGCTCCTTCAGCATTTATTGGCACTGCTGCTGAGTTTCCTCCACAACTAAAGGGCAATATCTCTGTCTGTATCTCAGGAAATGTACCAATTAATGATTCTTTCATTTCATTCTGTTCAATTTCTTTTTTTCTCAAGTGCATTACGTTTATCTGAAGTCATCTCTGTTCAGTGTTTGATTTTAAGGACAATACCACAATGGGAGTTATTCACAATATTTAATATCTATGTTTTTATTCAGCCTCTACCACTTCACTTTTATTTCTTTTTTAGATTTAACTGTAGTTCTTTAATTTGGTTGATTCCCAAGCAAACAATCGTTAGTTATCTTGTCTGGTCTGGTTGAACCTGGTCTAACCTGGCCTGGTCTAAACTGGTCTAATCTGGTTTAACCTGGTCTGTTTGAACCTGGTCTAACATTGTCTGGGTCTAACCTGGTCTGGTCTAAACTGGTCTAATCTGGTTTAACCTGGTCTGTTTGAACCTCGTCTAACCTAGTCGGGTCTGGCCTGGTCTTGTCTGGTTCAACCTGGTCTAGTCCTGGTCTAAACTGGACTGGTCTGGTCTGCTTGAATCTGATCTGGTCTAACCTGGTCTGGGTCTAACCTGGTCTGGTCTAAACTGGTCTTGTCTGGTTCAACCTGGTCTAGTCTTGGTCTAAACTGGTCTGGTCTGGTTGGACCTGGTTTGGTCTAACTTGCTCTGGTCTAAATTGGTCTTGTCGGGTCTAGCCTGAATCGATCTGGTTTAACCTGGTCCGATCTAACCTGGTCTTTTCAGGTTTAACCTGGTTTGGTCTAACCTGGTCTAGTGTGGTCCGGTCTAACCTGGTCTTGTCTGGTTTGCTTGAACCTGGTCAGGTCTAACTTGGTCTGGTCTAAACTGGTCTAGTCTAAACTGGTCTAGTCTTGTCTGGTCTGCTTGAATCTAGCCTGGTCTAACCTGGTCTGGTCTAATTTGGTCTTGTCTGATCTGTTCTGGTCCAACCACTAATGACAAAGTGAAAACACGCGTTTAGAAAGACGTCATCTAGTAAAGTGTTTAGTCTCTTTGTTGTGTACTGTGATATACAGCAATAGAAAGTTGTTCAGTTATATATTCATGAAGAAGACGCCGGTTTCTTCTGTTTGTTAGATTATTTTTGAATATTTATTTCATCCTGTCAGTCTCTTGTTTTTTGTTTTATTGCATTATAGATTCAAGAGTATTATTGGATGTTGCACGTGCATTTCTTACATAGTTTGGTGATTAGCTCGGCTGCCTCGCGCTAAGAAGGATCAACTCTGGACGTGGATTTACTCAAGGTGCTCCGGCTTCCTCCCAAACTCCAAAGACGGGCCCCGTATACTAAGTCACTTAATGATGACAAACGACAGCCCGAGTCAGACAGACAAAGCTCCAAGTGAGGGAAGTGGATCTGATCTGAGTCTGAAATGACTTAAAATAGCCGCTTCGCAGGGAGTAGATTTACAACTTAACCTTTTCTCAAATCAGACTTCCTCACCAGTCGAAAGGAACTGAAATAAAATCAGCTGTCTGTCTATTTTTGATTTAATTTATCTCCACCTCAAGCGCATACATCTTGTTTTATTTACGCTAAAGACGGCTCCATGGAAAGTTTGCATTCTTGCAACGATGGTGTTTCTCAAAATCTTCTTCTGCAGCTGAGGAGTTGCTGCAGCGTCCCCGAAGACTCGCGTTTTTTCTTAGTGAGTCATATCTGACTAACGGGCAAGAGCACAAAAAAAAAAAGGAAAAGAGAGAGAGCAAGAGAGCGAGAGAGAGCAGGATTAATGTAGTGAAAGGAAGATGGATAGACAAGAGGAAGTGGATTTTCCCAAACCTCAAGAGATGGGAATTTAGGTCACGTCAGCTGCTTCGCTCAGTGGGGAAAAACATACGAGCTGCTGGAGAGGCTCAGGACAGACTGGGGTCGGGGTGATGATGATGATGATGATGATGTTGACGCGCACACATGGTGATATTCAGATGGTGGATAAGAGGATAATAAATACAGTCTGCTCACAAAGTGACCTGATTAAAAGCATATTTTTACTTTCAGTCATGTAACAGCTATTGAAAAAGCAACCCTAAAACAAAACCCAATCACGGGGCTGTTTGTTACGGGCACGCCGTCGCCACGGTTACGGACGTCCTAATATTCTTTGTAAATTATTTAGAGTCGCTGAACTTTCACTCCCAAGTCAGAGGGAAACATTAGGGATGCGGGTAACCATGGCGACCGCTCGACAATGCCGCTGAGTCACCAGATCCCGAGGTGTGATGGGATGCCGAGGCGAGCCGATGCCCCCGGGGGGGGTCTCTCTCCGCGTTTCGGCGGTGCTGGAATTCGGTTTTAAATTTTTGATGATTGTTCTTTACTTTGATGGAGGTAAACACAAGACGGGCCTGGTTTTCTACACATCATGAGCTCCTGTTATAGACGGAGAGACCACATTAATTAGTAATGGTGCATGTTACTGAAAACATTCACATTTAATTACTTTCAACCAAATTAAAAGTTTGTTTATGCTCCTGTTAGAGATCTGCCCCGAGCACATGCTGCTGTACGCATTTACACTCAGTCAGTGGCTGGCTGTTGAGTCTCTGCTAAAGTTAATAAGTGTTAAACAACTGTTTTGTTTATTTTTTATTTTTTTTACTGAAATAACTGCAGGAGACATTCAGACATGGAACTGCATTTCAGACGCGTATTTATATTTCTGAAAGGTGCATGTCAGGCTACAGCATGGCATACATCAGGCATAACATTATGACCACCTTCCTAATATTGTGTAGGTCTAGGCCCTTGTGCCTCCAAAACAGTTGGGATTCATCAGAGAATGGACATGGACCCTCTTGATAGTGTCCTGTGGTGTCTGGCAACCAAATGTTGTTAGTCGGGTGGGCTCTGTGGATCATCCCACAGATACTTGATCAGTTTAGGATCTAGTGAATTTGGAGGCCAGGTCAACACCTTGAGATGTTCTTCATTTTTTTTAGTTGTTCCTAAAGGGTTTTTGTGTGAATTCTGCTGGGGATGGAGGAGTGTCAAGGAGTGTATGGGGTGGGGGTACCTGGTCTGGTCTAGGTGGGTGCTACATGTCTAAGTAACATCCACATGAATGAATTAATGAATGCCAGGTCCAGAAGTTTCCCAGCAGAACACTTAATCGTCACAAGACGGTCGATGTTATTAACTTCTCCTGTCAGTGGTTTTAATGTTGTGGCTGATCGGTGTAAGAAAAATGTTATTGACAACATAAAGAATGAATGTCCACACCGACTCCATCATCTTTTCAAACACGTGTTTCAACACCTGGTTGTTTTCCTGCCTCCATGTTTTGCTATTGATTATCAAACACCCCTGTCATTCTGATGGAGCTAGTCTCTTCAGACTGAGGTGGTTACAAGATGCATTTTTATTCTGATTATAAGTCGAGACAACAAAAAAGATGAACTGTTATCTAATTAACATATAAAATCTGCAAAGCTAGCTGTATGTTCCTATGACAGTGCTCTCTGTCACATATTAACACAGCTCGCTGCACTTCAGGAGACATCACAACATGTAATGTGTAACAGTGCCCGACTGCAGGGGGTAAAAAAAAACTCTTTCTGTCCGTGGTTAATATCCACCGGGGGGGGGTTCTGGTTCACACACATTAACCCCCCGACTGTTCAAACAGGAACAAAGCTTACCATGTAATCCGTCGCTGTGCATGATCGGATGCCCTTACTGCGGCCATTAAACTGACATTATCTGGGCTCATTAACACCTGGAGATTGATACTCCGACGCTTGGTGGAGAAGGATAATCTCTTTTAAGAAACCTCTAGGGCAGTAATTCTCAACCAGGAGTACTTCTGTAGTTTCAAAGTCTGCAGTGAGTCAGCCGTAACCGTGGTGATTGAGGGCGCATTCAACCAGAGTAGAAAAGGGGTCAAACCATTTAGACGAAAGCATCTGATAAACGGCCGCCGTGCACAGACAGAAGTAGTAAACGGAGCTGAACATGTGTGGTTAAAAATATTTAATAAAACTGTTAAATTATTTAACCTGAGCTCAGATGAATTATTAAAGGGTTGTAATGGTTAAGGAGGAAGCATAAAAAGGGGGAAATATGCAGCTTGAGTTGTGCATAAATATGGGCAATAGCTATAATTAAAGGAAAAATAGGTAAATGTCACAGATTCATGGCTCGAGCATGCATGAATCTGCCTTTAAATACCAGGAACAGAACTTAACCAAACTATTAAACCGAATAAAGAACTGATTCAGGGACCTGTCTGCTAAAACTAGTTGGGAATTGCAGCTGAAGGGTAGAATCACTTGCAGCACAGTAATCCACTTTGTCTTTAATGATCAGGCCAACGAACTGCCCTCTCCTGAGATAGACTTAGCGCAGCATCCAAAGAGTCTCCATCCGTCAACCTTGGGCAACGCTGCCGTCTGCTTGGTCAGCTTTCACAAAGGAGCAGGTGCTGTGTTGAGTCAGTGCCATGGTCCATTTAAGCTCAATTTTTTCCTTTAATCTTAGATCTTTGGTTTATTTCTAAACTAATTCGAGCCGTAGGTGGAATTAATGTCAATTTGATGCTCAGATGCGACAATAACGAGAGAGAAAATACAGCGATAATCAGATAAAAGCTGACATAAAGTGGAAAAGTGAAATGTATTTCTGTTGAGTGCCCGTGGAAATGTCAGAACAGAAAAAATACATCAATTTTGACGCTCATCGGGTTATATTCCGATGCCTTTCTGCTTATAAAGACATTTACTCACACGCATACAGTCTTCATAACTGTTGCTGTTGCCTGTTAACCTACATTAGACGAGGAGGAAAAAAGTATTTCCATGGCAACCCTGAAAATCCACGCAGCGTACGGGCAGTAAACTAAATGTGATCTGAATTCAAAAGGATTATTAGAGGCTATCCGAACGGTTGCTGCGATAAATCTGTCCGTCTCATACCAGCAAACCTCGCTTCCCATCGGTCTTGCTTTCATCCGTGTGTAGTTACAGCATGTGCGGCATCTGTCGATTTACTGCTAGTCTTATGTTTCAAATATTAGGAGGAGGGGGGGTAATCAGATCTGGCTGCTCCTCTCGGATTTGACTCAGCCTGCCCGGATCGGTCAAGTGTGGTAACTTCAAAGTGAGCCAAAGATCTCTGGTGGGGATCCCTGAGCGCAGTAAAACAATAATTAGAGTCCAAAGAGCCGTGGTTTGTGGCCTCATGTGACAGTGGCGTGTGAATGTGCCAATATTATTTATGTTTGAATCTAGCTAAAGCCAGGAGGTGATTAGCCAACGCAAGAGGAAGCATGGGGCAATCAAACTGTCCTAATTTCCTCTAAGCTAATTAACATGCTGCGTTTTATTTTTACCTTATTTATACCTGCACACAAACAGAAGGCAACCTTAGTTTGTTTTTTTAGCATTTCAACTTGTTAGACCACAAATTACTATATAAAACTGCTAGTATTTAGCATGTGGCACTGACGCGGATAGTATTGAGCATTGTAGCATGCTAATGTTACCATGACATGGAGTAACAATTTTGCATTTAGCATACTAGTGTATTAACATGCAGTACATAGAGTTTGGCATATAACACATAGCATTAGCATTGTAGCATGTTAATGTTAACATGATACAGTGCAACAAGTTTGCTTTATGAATCATTAATAATAGCATTTTAGCACGCTAATGTAAACACAGAGTAACATGTACAGTAGTGTATCATGTTAAATCTCCATTCTACAATGCTAATGAATAAAGAGCAACACATTAACATTAGCATTGCAGTATGCTAATTTAACAAGATAAAGAGTAACAAGTTTGAATTTAGCATCTTAGCGTATCGTGTTGACATTTGCCTGCCCCGATGCTAATGTCATGATCCAACAAGTTTGCTTTAGCACGTCAGCGTATCATGTTAACTTTAGTATCTGAGCATGTTAATGTTAACATGATACAGAGTAACAACTTTGCTTTAGCATATGTACATATCATGTTAGCATTAGCATTTCTGTGTGGTAATGTTAACATGATACAGATTAACAAGTTTGCATTTGGTATTCAAGTGTATTGTGTTAACATTAGCATTGTAGCACAATAATTTAAACATATTTGAATTTAGCATCTCAGTGCTATCATGTTAACATCATGTTAAAATTTGCGTGCCACAATGCTAACATGGGCAGTTTGTTTTAGCATAACAGCGTATCATGTTAACTTTAACATTTGAGCACGCTAAAGTTAACGTGATACAGAGTAACAACTTTGCTTTAGCATGTGAGTGCATGATGTTAGCATTAGCATTTTTGCGTGATAACGTTATCATGATACAGATTAGCAAGTTTGTGTTTAGTATTTTAGTTTATTGTGTTAACGTTAGCATTGTAGCATGATCATTTGTTTGAGTTTAGCATCTCAGTGTATCATGTTAATATTAGCACCGTAGCATGCTACACAATTAAGCTAATCCCTGGAAGTTTAAGAGCTGAGAGCTGAGCAGTAAATGCAACAGCGCATAACAAATGAAGTTGGCTTTGGGACAGCTAAAGTTTGGCAGCGTTTGCCCAGCAACTACTAATGGTATGCTAATGGTGTTTCAGACGGACTAATCAAGAAGTGCCATTTTATTCTGCAGAGGCAAGCCATTACATTTGGCTCACAGCTGTGGGCAAAATGTTCATTTTATTGGTAAGGAAACAATCCCACACAGGGATCAAAACCATGCTAGCACACTGTGTGAAGCCTGGGAAAGAGAAGTGAGTGTTGACATGTGGGGTTTCTTTTTCCTATAATCACCAGTGGATTCTCAAATCTGCCAAACGCTAAATAATTGGCTTTAGTCATGAGAAGTTTTTAGTAAATGCTACCCGAGAAGACAAATCAAGATCCAGCGTCGGGCTCGGACCAGAATAATAAACAGTGGATTTGCAGTAGAAGGTGTTGCGGTATAATTTGGTACAGGCTGCACATGTAGACTGAGGTTTTTACACAAGACATGAGAGTCTGGGGAGTTGAGAGAGTTGGGTTTTCTCGCGCTCTGAAATTATTCTTTTTCTTTTTTTTTTTCTAAGCTCTAAAGTGTTGTTGAACACTGGCAGCTTGGCCCAAATCCAATTTCAATTCAGCACATTCAGAAATTGGATTTTCTGTCAGAGATTGAAAGCTACAGAAAGCATGACGTGTCCTGTCTCGTATGATGGGATTGAATTCTTTGTTATTTAACTGTGAAGTGCTGTTGCACCCTATATGATTTATACACTGGAGCAACAGTGAGTGAGCGCCCGCCAACCCCTATAAGAGTACAGAAATCCTTTGAGCTGTCCGTGAGCTTGACAGTAACATGTAATCTAAAAGAATACAGGAATATAAATCCCCCATTTTATCCTTTACCCTATGCACATGGTCTGTATGCGAGACACATACAGTATTGGTGCTAGTGGATAAAAGCATCAGTCCTATCTCAAAGGACTCGAAGTTTGGCTCCTTCTCTCCAATTGCACCACTAGGTTTCAATTACATCCACTTATTAAGAGAGCCGCTCATCGTACATCTCTTTGTAGCTGGCAGTTGGTTGCTAATGGACGTTTCAGGCTCTGGCCTTCTTACATATTTCACACCCGAAATGTTTTTTTGAGTGAAACAAGCTGAACATAAATGTGTTGCTGGTGAATAAATGGAAGTAGTTCTCCTCTACGCTCTCTATATAAAAATAAAATACCCTCTAAAGTGAGCACACTGCTGCTCCAAGCCCGCTGTCGGCTTAATTAGATTGGTGGTAGGAACTATAGACTGTATGTACATATGGATGATGCATCCCCATATACTTCCACTGGCCAAACTGACGCTATTTTTCCGGGGATATGGGTGGCTACCTCCACCAGGTACAAGGAAATATTGGAGTATTGGTTGTTATGGCATCTTCTAGACTTCTCAGGGTCACGTCCTGTTTGTATAGCATCAAATAACTGATCAAAATTAAACTTCAAAGATAAATCAATACTTGAGTATGCACCCACTATTATATTAACTGCCTAAAATGACAGAAATCATGCTTGAAAATAAAGTATTATTTGATGTTTACTTTCATGTTTAAGTTTGGCCCAAGTCCCGCCCACTAACATGGAGGGGGTGGAGCTTATGACATATACTGCAGCCAGACACCAGGGGGAGCTCTACTTGCTTTCTCGCCATAGACGTCTTTATACTGTGTATGGCATGAACCAAAACAGCGTTTCCTTGTGGTAAACATTTATATCATAGATCAGTCAATCATATCAGTCGCTCCCATTGGTTCTTGATGCAATCATCACAAGATTAATTCAAATTGGTACTTCAAATCTCTGTATTTCACTAAAATTCATGGTCTCCCGTTTCCACATCACTGCTAGTTTCGTCTAGTGTGTACTCCCCTTACGGCAGAGTACTCATTGTCTGCAAGAACCAAAGGAAGCTGTAAGATGGCTCCACTGATGATATCCGATCCGGCTCTTACCTCAATTCATAAATTACACTCTGCCTTCTATTTTAAGTGCCTCTGTGCGTGGGTGAGGTCAGGGGCGGAAGAGCAGGAAGTGGCAGTGTGAAGTATGGAAATCTCATTATTGATGCAGCTCGGTGTAGCACGGCCCCCAGTGTCCAGTTGCTAGATTTTTTTTTCAATCCACTTAATACAGTCCCTTACGAAAAAACATGTATTGATTTTATTAAGGTAATGCATCTGCTTAAATCTGGCGATCCAAGCAGTTACAAGCCATATTCGTCATTAAAATGCAACCCGTATATATTTTTTGCCGACCGTGGCACATTCAGTGAATAAACTGCCTCGTACTACAACGATAAAAACGGGTCTAACGCCGTTGAGCCTCATTAAATCACAGTTGTAATTAAGGATAATTTTTGCTTGTGTTTATTGACTCAGTGTTATAAAGGTGTTGTGTAGTTTGGATTAGGTAAAGAATTTGCTGGATTTTTTTTCCAATGTCTGTCCAAAAAACAAGCTGAAACAAAAGAAGTTGGGCTTGTAGATGTCCAGTTACCCATGTTCCTTAAGGTCAACTTACATAAAACATAATTTGAAAGTACATAGAAATGAGATAAGAGGGAAACTAAATGGAGTAAGCAGTTGTTGTAAGATGTATATGTCAGAGGCATGAATGTTGGTGGAAACAGATGGTGGACAGTCGGCAGGTGGTGCAAGAAGTTGGATAGCTGAGGAGGATCTGAGGATACATGATTGAATATGAGAAGTTCAGACAGATGTGATAGAGCCTGGTTACGTCTGTGAAGGTTCTCAGTCATCCAGGTCACGGTATATCCAAAAAAGTTTCAAAAAATACAACTGGACTGTGGTTGTCTTTTTTTTGAGAAGACCACTCATCCAAGTATCTTCTTCAGATGAGTGGTGGTGAAACATCTTCTCAACCCCCCCCACAAGTCCAGTTGCCTTTTTTTGAACCTTTTTTGGATATGGAGCCTGGTTTTGAAGGGCCTTGAAGGGACCTTGTATTCAGTGTGAGATTTTATTGGAAGCCAATGGAGCTGCTGAAGAACTAGGGTGATCTGGTCCATGAAAGGAGTTCAGGTGATGATACACTCAATGCTGCAACGTTTTGGACCAGTTGAAGTTCGCGGAGACATTTGGAGGTTAAACCAAAAAAGAACAGAGTTGCGGTAGTTTATGACGAGGGCGTGGACAAGAATGGCGGTGGTGCTCCGTGCCAGGGACGGGAGAAGTCGTTGGATGTTGCGGAGGTGGAAGTAAGCGGGCCGAGTCACATTGTTGATGTGGGTTTCCAGAGATAGAGTGCTGGGTGTACTGTGACTATTTTATGATATGGCAATGGGCCCAAAGAGTCGTATTGTTCTTCACAACTCTCCCATGTGTTTCTTAATCAAATCTCTCAAGAACCGTTGGATGAAATTCATGTTTCTGAGAGGACGAACCTGTTGCTGATTCCCTCCCTTTTCACCTAGCACCACTTTCTTTTTTTGTTTTCTCATTAAATACCTCAAACGTATATTTGGTGGATTATAATGACGTTCGGTGCAAAACTTCAAGTTTAGTTTGAGACATATTAAGCCACTTAAACACGTCTATTTCCAATTTAAGGTCAATCAGTGAGATGTGAGATATTTCTCCATAGTTGTAACAGGTATTCTGGATGGATCTTTTATTATTGTAATAATACAAGACCTATTTATTGTAATAATTCTTTGTTTAAATTGCTGGGGTCAAACTGACCCAAAGGATAAAAAGTGTTTGAAGGTAATATGAGGAGAGTTAAAGTAAATTTACATGTCAACAAATGTTAGCATGCTAAAGAAGCACACAACGTTACTGTTTGTGCGTGTATTTCTCAATTAGTTTGTTCATTAATTTGAATAAAATTGTGCAAGAGCAGCAGTAGCAGGAGTCCTTTTGTTAATACTGCAGTAGAAAGTGCCATATATCTCTTAAATGAAGCTTGTGTCAGTGTTGCTGCACATGGAGGAGCAGTAGGAGTAACGCTTGCGTCAGTCTTTATGGAGTTTTTTTTATTTACTACGCCTCAGAGTGTTTATCCTGACAGTTGACGTCAGGTTCAAGGATCCAAAATGAAAGTTCAACAGTAAATCTGTCACGCTTTAACATGTTCCCGTAGTGTGTCACGCTGATAAGCTTTGGCAGCCGTTGTCAGGTTGCTCCTCTCCCAGGATGCTGTTTGTGCATCTCCGCATGAGTGACCCCAAAACACATTCCTGCTGGTTTGTTGTTCCTGGCACTTGAAGTGATTGCAGGTTGCGCTATCACAGCGTCACACTGGGCCTGCCGCTCCTCTCTCTCTCTCTGTTTCGCCAGAGCATCTGTGCTGAGCTGGACGCCGGATCAGGATCTGGCAGTGCCGCGTGTTTTCGGCCAACCGGAGTCCCTCTGGGGCGGCGGGGGGAATGACCAGAATAGGGAGCAGGTTTCTTTGCTGCAGCGCCAGAACAGCAGCTGTGTGCGAGTGTGTGTGTGTTTGTGCCAGTGTGCGCACGGATTAGCTGATGGCAGACATCTTTAGTGCAGAGTGAAAGAGGCAGCAGCTGAGTGTTTTTTCTTTGTGTATCAGTGATGGAGCAGAGAGGCTGCCCGGGCCAAGCTCACCGGTGTTTCCTCCTGGAAGAGTTCCCTGGGCTTGGGTTTTGTTATTATTAGATGAGATTCAGGTTCAGTTTTAAAGCAGAAATCGATACTCAACTTCTCATTTAAGAAAACAAATGCCAGGCTGGAGTTTTGTAACCGAAGTTTGGCCCAGATTGTCTGGTAATCTAAGAGTTTACAGAGAAGTGCTCACAGATTCATCAGGATGGACCCAAGTAGAATTTTCCATGTTTGATATTTAGGATTTAAGTATCTGGATGATTGCATCAGTACCATCAGTGCAGCCAATGGGAGTGGACGGTGTTGTCAAGCAATCATTAACGCACTAGCCCTGTAGGCCAAAGGTCTTCAACAGGGGGTCCGTGACACCCAGGGGGTCCATAGAGGTACTGCAGGGGGGCCGCGAAAGTTTTGGGTTGATTAGACATATTTTTTAAATGTTTTTAAATACACATATACATAAGTATATAGGGGGTTCTTGGCCTGGAAAACTTTGAACACCGATGCTCTCGGCCAGTGGTTTTCAAAGTGGGGGCCGCGGCCCCTTGGGGGGGCGCCAGGGGGCGCTAGGGGGGCCTCAGACAATTGGAGGGAAGATAAGAAAAAAATTGAAAAATTAAAAAAAAAATACAATCAAATTATTTTTCACCATGATTATAATATAATCTAACTATTTTATTAATTAATATTATAAAATAGAATGTACTTATTTTTGAAATAATTACCATAAAACATAATAATATAAACATTAATAATATATCATAATGAAATGTTATTTGCCATACTCATCTTTCTGATTCCCATCCAATCAAAACATCGTTCATGACCTCATAATCTATGAAGACCTGGCTGCTTTGCTCCTCAAGCTAGCATGTAGCTAACATGTAGCTAGAATGTAGTTAGCGCAAAATGGACAGGTTTGTGACAAGAAAGAGACGGAAGGGACGGACCAACAACCCTCTCATGGAGGACACTGCTGCAAAACAAAACCTAAGAGCTCCTGGCAAACTAAAATCAAAAAATATAAGGCAGCACTTATGCTAAACAAATCTAATAGTTATTGAATAGTGAAGAAAAAACATTATAGAAGATGATGTTTCTTTACATATTTTGTAGTATTGTCTGTAGGTTTGCAAATGGGATCCCCGATCAGAAGCTAATGCTGTTTGGGGGGCCTTGGCATGGAAAAGTTTGGGAACCCCTGCTCTAGGCTAACATTAGCTAGCATGTGACTGTAGACGGATCCCCAACCATTTTTTTCATCCACAACTTGTTCAGCCCTCCACTTTATTATTTTTTTCTCACTGCAGAGTTATAACAAGTCCTTCTTCCTGTTTTGGATCTGATTAGCAGTTAGCAATAAGCTTACAGGTGCATCACTGTCCCCAACAGACTGGAGTGTGGATCAGCAAGTTGTTGCCTTGCAGTCTCTGTTTTTCCCTGTGAGATCAAGAAGTGTGGTGCGTTTAATGCTCTCTTATCTGCCACAGTGATCTAACTAATTTCCTGTTGTGTGCACAGGTTTCTCTTTAAGCGCGTGATGCAGCCTGATTTAAAACTCAAACAGGACTTTAAAGACTCCTGCAGTCTAAGCAGAATTAAAGGTCAAATCCAGCCACATCATGTACACTGAACAAAGATCTCATTTGGTTTCCAGAGATTCTTGCACAGACTGTCACTTCCTTTAGGCAGATTAATTTCCTGTGTTTAGCAGATGAAAAAAAAAAATCTAACCTCAAATCCCAAAAATTCAAATGTGACTTTTAGCTAAGCGGCCTGTGTGGCAGAAATCGTTCGGCTTCCTACGCAAACCAACATCCAGCCACCTAGCATAACTGAAATAGATGGTGTTGTGGGCTTGGGACCAATGGAAATGGAGAAGCATACAAATCAGGACTACAAGAATGCTGCCTATTGTCTGCGTGTGAGCAGGCTGAAGACAATGCGAGCCTTCATTTGGCTTGTGTCCATTGTGCCTGGGATTTCTTGGGTTTGTGTCTCGGGCCGAAGAAGAGAAAGGTCTTCATTCAGGCTGCCGGGGCTTCTTCAAACCTGCCATTGTCATCGGTCCTCCTCTCTCCATCCCAGTGTTTTCTTTTCTCTCAGGACTGATAGAATTATGTCACTCAGCAAACTGAAAGCCCTTGACTGATAGTGCTGCTGTTTTCTTTTGTTTGCGGTCTCACCTATCCATTTCCTGTTCTCAAAATAGGAGAATCGGAGAGGAGTCGGATTGCATGCAAGGTCAACTCCTCAGTCTTTACACTAAATGACAGTGGATATGGTTATTGGTGTATTAATGTCGACTCCCTGAGCTTTCACTCAGCATGTTTCCCTCATCTTAGTCTCTCATGGTTCATTGTGACCCACATCTTTTACCTTGTTTGACAATAAACCTTGTTGAATAGCCGTTTCTGCTGCAGGACGACATTCAGCGCTGCGGAATAATTTAAAAGTGATGTCATTCGAACCAGAAGCGCCGTTTTTCAGTGTGGAGAAAGGAGAGACAGATGATAAATGGTTGGCCTCCAGACTGAGCCTGTTCTCAGCAGCTCTTCTGGATGATTTAGTCAAAGGGAACCAAACGGTGCCTCAAAAGAAAAGCTCCTTTTAAAAAAAGTCTGGTGAGGAAGTGTCTCAAAAAAATCGTGACAGGCTTGTTAAAGCACCCAATCCACACACACACACTCTCACTACCCTAACAATGCCACCCCCGGCTGCCCCACCACCGTCCTGCTTCAGTGTCGCTATTCTGCTCTGCTGATTGAGACCAGCCGGCGCAAACTGAAGAGGATTTAGCTTGGTTAGACTAATAAGTCTATGTGGAAACTTGTCTGTAAACTTTAGCCAGTTTTTCCTCCATCACTTTGGTGACCAATTTACAGGCGGATTCGTAAACTTTGGTCAAGCTAGAGCCCAACCAACAATATATTTTGTGCAACTTTGGCCTCATAACAACCAGTATATGCAAAAAAAGATAAATAAGTACATGTTAGTCATAGAAATAGACTTTGAAATTAATTTCTTGCATTTATTTGAACTTTTCATTTCCACACATCAACTTTTAATGAGGTTATTTCTTTTCATGTCTTTATTTGTCTCTGCAATTATACGTTTCTCCATGCTTCATACATTAAGTTGATTAATATTGAATGTAAACATAAGTACAACTCTTCCAAGTCCCTCTGAATGCAGTTACAGGGAATCTTTAGATTATTTAGCTTTCATGGCATCACTGATAAAACTGCTCATTTGCTAATAAGAACTGAAATAAAAGATGGCGACCATTCCCCCTGACAGATGAGTCTTGTTAGCTTCCATATTTATCTTTATTTTTTTCCATTTTTGCCTCAATCCACAAAGAATATGCCAGACAACAACGAATACAAGTGACTAACAGTCAAATGCTAACATGTGGTTTTATACGACTGCCGTTAGCTTGTCGCTGCAAAAGTTACGTTAAGTTTGACAAGTTCATAAGAGAGCAGTCCAGTTTAAAATCACTTCCAGAGCTACAACACAATTAGCCAGGTTAACTTAACATAGCGACAGAAAAGAAGTGGTAAGTGTTGGATACAACTGACATGCTAACGGTCAGATGCTAGCATGTGGTTTTATACGACAGCTGCAGTTAGCTAGTCGCTGCAAATGTTAACGTTCAGTTTGAAAAAAATCCTAAGAGAGCAATAACAATCCAGTTTATAATCACTTTAAATACTACAACACAATTAGCTCAGTTAGCTTAGCATAGCGAGTGGACAAAACTGACATGCTAATGGTCAAATTCTAGCTTGTAGTTTTATACGTCTGCGGTTAGCTAGTTGCTACAAAGGTTATATTAGGTTTGACAAATTCATAAGAGAGCAATTACAATCCAGTTTAAAATCAGTTCCAGAGCTACAACACAATTAGCTGAGTTAGCATAACCACAGAAATGAAAGGGTAAACAAATATTTGACCTGTTATGATTATGTTGAATATCTAACAGTAAAGAAAATAAGTTTTTCAGGCTCTCTATATGTAGATAGACTATTAAAAATCAAACACACTTTTGTAAGAGCACTTCAGTTTGTTTTTTATCACTTGGTGGCTAATATACTCACTTCCTCAGTCATCCAGGTCATTATGCTACATGTAAAAAGAAAACTAAAGCAAAAGAAGATGTGCTGAATATGTTTCATGACTCATCCAAGTGGCCTCTTCAGTTCTAAATAATGAAACTAGTGGAACTTTAACAAGGACAACAACACAGACATTTGAGCCAGAGATGACTGATGGTGTGAAAGAGGAGCATCGCCCTCATTCGCGCCTCGAGTCTGGAGCTAATGGGTCATTAGAGAACTGCTAATTATGGGGGGAAAAAAAACAGGACACCACCTGGTTGATCTGAATTATTCTAATTGCAGGTGAGTACCTGGTCATTAACAGACCCTAGTCGTGTGAATTTTAAGCGTGCACCACCCACAGATGCTCCAACCTAACACCTAGAGTCAATCAGAGCTGAAGAAGCCACTTGGATGATGGTGATGGTTTAAATGATCACACCGTCAGACCTGTTGACTCCCTGAAGATACCTCTGGGATGCATTTCCCGCTGTACTGTACGGGCTTAGTGTGCCCGTGAACGTGTTCGTGTCATTGCTTGTAATTGCTTGATAAACACAGTCTGGCTTGTTGTGAGTGACTCATATGTTTGTGCAAATTAAGGGAAAGAGAAAAAAAACAAAACCACACTGCCGGTGCTGAAATAAACATGTTTTCTGTCCTTTTCCCCCCGTCTGTATCTCTGTAGATTGTGCAGCCTGACTCTGAAGAAGCTGGTTGTGATGAGGGAACTGGACAAGGAGCTGATTTCTGTCGTGATAGCGGTTAAAATCCAGGTGAGCTCGTGCAAACATGTCACACATGAAGCATGCTCTCAGCCCCTGCTGGAAGAGATGGACTTTAATGCAGCATTTGGTTTAGGTGCATGCGATGTAGTGTGACTATCCACCTCAAAACCTCCAGGAAAAAATACATTTAAAGATAATGTTTGTGCAACTACACGCTCTCCACACATCTAACTCCACGTGCTAAAGCATTAATACAGTGTTTAATCCATCTGAATTATGCTCATCTTACGTCTCACACCTTTGCTGCAGAGGTAAATTGAACACCTGCCTCTTTTTCTTTTTTCTTTTTTGTTTCCCAGGGCTCCAAGCGGATATTGAGGTCCCATGAGATTGTGCTGCCCCCCAGTGGGTCTGTGGAGACGGATCTGGCGCTCACCTTCTCACTGCAGGTAAAAGATGGAAAGCATCAACCTGCTGCTGCTGTTATAATTTAAAAATAAAAAATAAAAAAATCAGTTCATACGTTGCCAAATAAACTATTTAGGAATAGTCCTCCGCTCTGTTCTTTCCTCTTCTTTATTAAAACAACATTTCATAGTGTTTAGTATGTGCCAGATTGGGTTTATTAAACACGTTGCCGCGGCAACTGTTCCAACTTACATTCAGTGTCAGGGTTTAAAATTAAGCTGTCTTTTCTGTATTGGTGAAATACTGCATCCGTAGGATAAAATGTAGATAATACTCCTGCAGAGGATGCAAAACAAGTCACTAATGTGTGTTTTTATCAATAATAACGCTGAGCATTTTCTCTCCAACAGCTAAATGTTGTAGTTTTATAAAAAATAAAACACTTTTTTATCTATAAGTTGTCACGGTTTTAGTTGTTTAAGATGAGATTTTTTTATTATCTGTGCTCTTTTCTTGGACTTTGTCAACAATAAGAAAGATAATATTGTGCTTTAATTATAATTCACACTTTTCCCTCCCAGTATCCGCACTTCTTGAAACGAGAGGGAAACAAGCTGCAGATCATGCTCCAGAGGCGAAAAAGATACAAGAACCGAACTATCTTGGGATACAAGACCCTCGCCGTGGGCTCCATCGATATGGCGGAGGTACGGCCCGATGGCGTTGCGGCTAGCTTCCGCTCCTTATGTGTACATGTGGTGTCCGTGCAGTACGCAGAAGATGTTGTGTCTAGAAGTCTCAGGGCAGCTACAGGAGCAGACAGGTGTGAAAATCTAATGAGGGAAATAGAGGATGCAGGTTAACTGTCTGTGCTATTTCCCCTGGTGTTTAGATGCCAGAGTCTACAGTACATTCATGAACTAAACAAATGCAAAAATTTTTAGCATTATTATTGGTTACAAATATATGAAATGTGAAGTTTATAAGAACTGCAGTTGTCTTGTTATTATTAAAAGTGACAAACTCGCAAGATGCTGCCGCCCATATCCCCGGTAAAAGAGCGGTAAAAGTTTAGCCAATGGGAGGAAGTGGGGTCCATATTTATACACAGTCTATGCTCCAAACTAGCATTGCAACTAAAGATTGCATTCATTATTTATTATTCTGCATTGATTGTGTTTTTCCAAAACCAAAGGTGAGCTCTAATTAGCCCAAAACCCTCAGTATACGACAATGTCGCATTAGAAAAGCTGTAAATTAATTAATCGTCTAAAATTTTTAGCTTTATTCCAAACTTACTTTATATTTTTCGCCTGTTTTTATTTTAACCAAATGCTTTATGTGGGCATGAGAGGCCATTTGATAATTTTTAATGTAGTTTATTATCACAGTGAGAAAACTTCAGCAGATCAGTAGTTATCAGACATTATTCTCCTTTGGTTTCTGTGATGTTTACATGAAAAGTTATTCAGCATTAAATAGAGGTTTATAAAATCAGGGAGCAATACTGAAGGCTCACGACTGCTGCTTCATAAATGGGCTATAGATTAAAAAAAAAAGATCAATATAAAGTTATCTATCCCCCCACTCACACAGATCGTTCCTCGTGTTTTAATAAGCTCCCTCTAACACACAATTACAAAGGCTTGATTTCACTGCACACGATGGTGATACACTAAGGAGCTCCCATACGGCCGACAAGGCTCGGTGGAGCTTATTAAGGTCACGTCTCGGCAGCTGAGAGAAGAAGGAAAAAAAAACATTTTGGCGCCAGAGCGGTGAGAGAAAAAAAACAAAAAAACAGAAGCTCGGAGATGTAGTTAACCACAAAAAAAAAAAATGCTTCTCGTAGTTTCAGCAGAAGGACACAAAGACGCCCTGACACAATACCACTGTACCACCGCACCAGATCCTGTGTAAACTGCTCAAGGCCGACATGCTCTCGTGGGACTGCGATAAAACAGAGTTGAGGGGCGGCGTTATCCTGACGTGACCTAAGTTTGAATCTCTGGAGTTAGTTCAAGGAAAACAGTAAGTTACTCCTAGAGAGATGCTGCTGAGCAAGGCACCGACGTGCAGCTGAAAACAGGGAGGTTTAACTGAGCAGCACCTCAGAGCTTAGTTAAAAATCAAGAACCGTGTAGTAGAATTATTCCAGCAGGAAAGTCAAATAATTGAAAGACCATGACTTTGAGACGCAGGACTCTTGTGCTCTACCAGGTCTTCAAGATGGATTAAAGTGTGCAGTTGGGAAAAGATGAATTTATAAATGTTTGAGCATAGTATTGTCAATCAGTCTGATGGAGTGTTGGAGTGGAGTGATGAGCATTAAACTCTAAAAAAAACACATTTATTTAAAACACATGCAAGTATTTAAAGATGTCAATGACTCATCCTGCACTAGGGGGCGTGTACGAATTCACAAAATACAATTTTTTTTTCAAATTAATTTCAATATTCTATATTTTTTTTGCACTTTATGTCACAAGTACTCCAGCATCTGGCACCATCATTTATTAGGTGTCCTCAATGGTATTTTGTAATTATTTAAAGATGTCAATGACTCATCCTGCACTAGGGGGCGTGTACTAATTCACTAATTCACAAAATACACTTTTTTTTCAAATTAATTAAAATTTTTCTATAATTTTTTTGCACTATATGTCACAAATACTCCAGTATCTGGCACCACATTGATCAAATAGTCGTTTATTAGGTGTCCTCAATGGTATTTTGATAATTATTTAAAGATGTCAATGACTCATCCTGCACTAGGGGCGTGTACTAATTTTGCCTCCAATCAGAAGCTTTCTGAACCAGTCGACTGAGCTCTTCTTGCTGGATTAAAGTTTGCAGCATCAGTCGGAAAAAAGACGACTTTATAAACGTTTGAGCACGTCGTTGTCAATCAGTCTGATTAAACTAGACAGGATTTGTGTCATCTGTTTCATTATTTCCCAGGTGATGCAGCACCCGACAGAGGGAGGCCAGGTTCTGCCTCTGTGCAGCAACCAGAAAGACATGCTGGGCAAAGTGGCAGAGATCTGGATCTTCTCCCTGTCCAGTCAGCCAATAGACCACGAGGACGCGGCCCTGCAGGGAGGACAGAAGATCAAATGCTCCGGTACGCTCTGCTCCTCACCCACCGCCGATGTTAAAGAGTTTAAAACGGCTCCGTCACAATCACGTAACGTGCTCGATGGCCCGAACAGAGCAGCGAGGATGTTTCTCGCTCTAATCATTCAGAAAGCTTTAAAATCCACGTAGCAATCAGCCCCGTGTGTACCGTACGCCGTGTATATTTAGAACCTGGCCGTGTGTCAAAATTTAAAAGGGTCACTGCTAAGTGTATGAGGCATACCGCGCAGTCCAAGTCTTTAGTTTACCGGCTTGTCTTCTGCTCCAGACAACTACTCAGAGGAAGAGTACGAGAGCTTCTCCTCGGAGCAGGAGGCCAGCGATGACGCCGTGCAGGGACAGGTGAGTGCACCCGGATATCATTTGAGGATTTTAAAGAGAAAACGTCTGCTTGTGCACTAGTGCGTAGTCTGGAAAAGGAATTATTTTAGAAATGAGAACTTGACTGAATAATGGTTTGTTCTGGATGCATTCAGGATCTTGAGGATGACGAGTACGACGTGAGGAAGCCAAAGAAGCAGAGGAGGTCGATTGTAAGGACCCCCTCCATCACCAGAGTAAGAGTCCCACACATCACCTCCACCTAACCACTGTGTAATGAACGCCAGGATCCAAATAGGATGACCTGGATGACTGAGAACCTTCACAGACGTATAATTAATTGCCAGGTTTTAGAGGTTCTGTAGGTGAACCAGAACTAGCCTAGTTGTATCTGCCCTCTTCAGTCATTATGCTTAACTCTAAAGCTAAGCTAAGCTAAGATATGTTTATTAATCCCGGTATGGGAAATTTCATTGTCACAGTAGCATGGAATTTGGCAAATATATAAAACTTCAACAGGGAAAAAGTTCCAAATACGAAAATTTTTGAAAAATATAGTATACAACAAATACAATACTCTGAAAAAATATAGAGATAAAGAACTAGAAATATAAAGATCTTCTGTATATACACTGTAGTGGTGGAGTAAACTTTACAAATAAATAGTTGCTTAAACTTTGAAGAAAAGAAAAAAAAAGTTGGTGAAGTACTGGTTTGTGCAAAAACAAAAAAGGCAGCTCCGTCCATACGTAAAGCGATGCTGCCCGTCTCTTTGCAGCTGAGAGTCGGTCGCTAGTGGACGCCTCAGACTCTGGTTGCCTAGGTAACCCTCTTCTATATTTCCAACCTCCAGCGTTTCCAAGTAAAACATAATTAGGTTGCTATTGTACGCACGGAGCTGGCTCTTCTATTTGAAAGGAAAATGCAGCCATCAGTGCCGCCGCTCTATCTCTGTCCAAGTCTGCTGTCATCAACGTTTCCAGGCGGTGAACGTTTGAGGAGCGTTTTGCTTCTGTTACATGTCAGCCAACTGTTGGTTGTCGCCTTAGTCGTGTCGCCTCAAACATTATAGGATCTCTTGAACTGTTCCTTCATGATTAAGATCCACATTTGCTTGCGTTTGTGTGTCTTTAACATATTTAACATTGTCTTTCACTCATTTGGTGTAATCTTATTCAAGCTTCCAGATTCCAGCTGCATTATAAAACAAAAGTCCGCCAGTATTCATCTTTGCTCAGCCGAACAACTCTCAGTTTCAGCCTGCAGAGCTGGCATTGTTGTACTTTTGTTTTTCACACCTGAAGCGAAACTAGCACACAGCAGCAGAGTACAGGAATGCTCTGTAAAATACAAAAAAAGCTCCCGGGGTCGATAAACTCATCACATCTTATTCACAAACGTATTATTTTAGCTCTTTCCTTCTTTCTTCAGGGCCAAATACAAACTCATTATTCGCAGCGCTGCGGCTAAAGAGGCTCCTAACACAAACTCTGATTAATAAATAAATTCTCATTTTGATTTATCTTAACGGTCGGTTCCTAATAAATGAAACTAAACACCTTTCAGTGAGACGGCCTGTGCGTGATGTGGTCCTCTGAGGCGGCTCACTGAGCTGGTGATGAGAGCCTCAAAAAGCAGATGAGGCGTGACGTTGCTTCATCATTGATTTACGTGAGCACGCGCAGCAGAATCGATACCCATCCAGCACTGTAAATGCATCTGCTGCTGGTAAAACGACTGAAATGGAGGAGCTCTCTGTATCGAGCGCCAGTAGTAAATCAGAACTGGGTCACAAACTGACTCGTGTGTTTCGTCCTCCCGTGTTTCAGCAGCAGAACTTCAAGCAGCGAGTGGTGGCTCTCCTGAAGCGCTTCAGGGTGTCAGACGAGGTGAGTGCCTTGCGTCGTGCGTCGACTTTTACCGCAGAGCCGCGGAGCCTTTTGGTGACGGGATGTTTGTGTGTGTAATCACGTGCAGGTGCTGGACTCGGAGCAGGACCCCGCAGAGCCGCCTCCTGAGGTGGAGGAGGAGGACCTGGACTTGGACAGCGTGGAGTTTGAGAACCCCAGCGACAGCGGCCCGGACCTGGACGACGACGACAGCGTCCTCAGCACACCAAAACCCAAACTCAAGTGAGTGGTCCTCATGGATGGAGAGCGTCCAGCGTCTTTATGTTTAGTTACGTGACAGAAACATGAAGTGTGACCTTCAGCTGACACTTATATCCTGTTACAACTCCAGGATTAGGTTGCCACAAATCAAACATATTGCACAAGTCCTATCCAATATCCACTATTCAATATCCAATATCCAATCCCAGCATGAAAGCCAGGCCTTATTTCCTCTGAGGTGGAGAGATGATCTAGGGGTCGCTCCGTTGGGAACTGATCCAGCAAAGATCTGCAGGGTCCAAATCGAATCATTTGGGTGGTGGTGATGGAGAGAGTGCAGTTGAATTAGTTCACAACGAAATGGCTTTAAGTTGGTTGGACTCAACAGTTACTTCCATGGAGGCAATAGACTTTAAAATCTAAAATCCATTAAATTACAATGAGGCTTTCTGTGTGGGATGTTCTCCCTGTGTCTGCATGGGTTCTCTCCAGGTTCTCCAGCTTCCAGATCTATCTATCTGTGTTAGCCCTGAGATAGACTGGAGGGCCAGGGTGTACCCCGCCTCTTGCCTCCCTCTGCAACCAAGCGTTTACAGAAGATGAATGAATGAATTTATGTCGTTACTGTCAGGCTCTGCCGTTAGATAATCTCCAAAAATGCAAAAATGCCTTTCTCTCCTCGCAGCCTCAGACACAAACAGGAGCATCTCTCAAGACCCACGCAAAACATTACACACCTGTTCTTGCACAGTCTCCACTTCAGGACTAAATTCACTTCGCTACCTGGCAAAGCTGACGGACTATACGCAAACATATCTCCGCTGTTGCTTCATTCATTCATCTTTTGTAAACGCTACTTCCTGTTAAGGGTTGCGGGGTCTGCTGGAGCCTGTCCCAGCTGTCATTGGGGCGAGAGGCGGGGTACACCCTGGACAGGTCTCCAGTCTATCTCAGGGCTAACACAGAGAGAGAGAAAACTATTCACACTCACATCTACGGCCAATTTAGAATCAATGAACCTAACCAGCATGTGTTTGGACGGTGGGAGGAAGCTGGAGAACCTGGAGAGAACCCAGACACAGGGAGAACATGCAAACTCCACTCAGAAACCTTCTTGCTGTGCCACCTCCACTCTTTCTACTGAGTAATAATACCCTATGCATGTGCAACCCACATCCTAAATGATGGATTTGAAGCCTATATACTGTAAAACTGGCTGTAAAGGTTTGGTGCTCTGCTATAAATAAAAACATGCATGGTGACTGTGTGACCTTGACGAGGTCTATTCTGTTTCAGGCCATATTTCGAGGGCCTCTCTCTCTCCAGCTCTCAAACTGAGATCGGCAGCATCCACAGCAGCCGGAGCCACAGGGAGCCGCCCAGCCCGGTGAGTCCTGTACGTCCCGTCAACACGCTGCGAACAACAACAAAAAACAAGCAAACATCTGAATTAATCAGAGCGGAAAGGCTGTTTTTGTCTGCACATTTTGTTCAGATTCAGATTCTTCTACATTTACATAAACAAATAAAACCTCTGGTATGACCACTGTCTCCACTAAACTGCCCTTTAGACCATGAAGTGTCTTGGTTAAGGACTCTCCAACATCTTAAAAAAATTCATTTATCTGCTCAGATGTTCCCACAGGTCTGCAGGTTTAAACCGCCGATAGTTTGTTTGTGAAGCCGTAGGTCTTCTGTTGACACTAAGGATCCGTCGGGAGGATGTCGAGTCAAACAGCTCTTTGCTTTATGTGAAATTAAACTTCCTGAGACTCCCTCAAAACCTGGTAACGTTTATTATTCTTTCCCCCCTCACCACCGCCTCTTTCCAGATTGACCCAGATAAAGCCAAGAGCGGCGGAGCCAAGTTTCCAGATGATGGCGTGTCCGACAACGTCTCCTTTGTGAGTGTTAACTTAATGAGATCATTAACTGACATCAGTGTTATTATTAGTATTATTCATTTACTGGAGAAAACAAGACAGATTTGGAACTTTACAATGCAGAAATTGTACGGACACACAATTAAAGAATAAATCGTACCTTAAGGAAGTTTAAGATGATGTGAGAAAGTGTTGTTTGGAAGAGAAAAATGCACAAACACATCTGTTTTTCTCTGTTTTCTTCCCTCAGGAGCAGCCAGAGGCGGTGACTCCGACCACAGAGCTGGAGATGGACAACATGGACACGTTTTTGGAGAGACTGCCACCAAGTGGCAAAATGACCAAGACCGAGTCCCTTATCATTTCATCCAACAGGTACATTTGGTAATTTTGAATTAATTACTTCCTTTAAATTATCAATAATTACACTTTATACACATGATATTTAAAAAGTGTTGAGTCGTGCATCTAACGGTTCAGTCCGTTGTCCCTCTGTCTTGTTTCTTTTCAGGCAGGAACCAAAGCTGGCGGGGAGGCGAGGAAGGAGCACGTCGCTGAAGGAGCGCCAGCCCAGCAGGCCGCAGAACGAGAGGGCCAACAGCCTGGACAACGAGCGGTCTCTGGACACACGGTGCCAACTACAGGTCGGACGACAGAGCCACAGGACAAACCAAAAACTACATACTGCAAGTTTTCTTCTTATTCACAGTTGTAGTAGGGATGTGAAGAGTCGCAAAGTCCCTCACAGATTTGTCTGCAAGAGATTAGAGCCTGAGTAGTGCCATGTGTTGTAGTTTAGTTAAGTGGATTTAGATTTAGAAAGAATGGTGACACGTGCAAAAAACTATACACAAAACTTCTTCTGTGCAAGCGTCATGTATTCATGTCTGAGTAGCTATGAAAGAATGAATGAGGCATGAGGTTTTGATTTGGTCCCTAAATCAAAACTTAAAAAAACATGAGTCCATATTTAAACCCAGAGTTTTTTCATTTATTTTAGATCCCAAGAAAAACGGTGTACGACCAGCTGAACCACATCCTGGTGTCTGATAACCAGCTCCCTGACAGCATCATCCTCATCAACACGTCAGACTGGCAGGGCCAGGTAAGAAGAGCAGGGGGTCAACAGAAATCTTACAAAGCACTGGATTCAGCTTCCTCATCCGTTCCCCTGTGTTCCTCCTCTCTCAGTATCTTTCTGATATGCTGCAAAACCACCACCTGCCTGTGGTCTGCACCTGCACCACGGCCGACATCCAAGCTGCGTTCAACACCATCGTCTCCCGCATACAGAGATTGTAAGTCTGCCTCCCATGCTTCACCCGTCTCATAGCCGATAACTTATAGACGTTTAAAGTAAAGAACCGTATCTGTTTTTCTTTCCAGTTGTAACTGTAACTCCCAGACGCCCATTCCCATAAAGATAGCTGTGGCCGGAGCGCAGCACTACCTCAGTGCGGTCCTGAGGCTTTTTGTGGACCATCTGTCCCACAAGACCCCGGACTGGCTCGGCTACATGAGGTTCCTTATCATCCCTCTAGGTTGGTGGATGTCTTATTCCAGTGAAACTCTGTCTTGAGTCATTCTTTGAATATTTAAATACCTTATTTCTTTAGATAGATACACTGTATCGCCAAAAGTATTCACTAACTCATCCAAATAATTGAATTCAGGTGTGCCAGTGACTTCCATGGCCACAGGTGACTGCTTCTACAAATAGTTGTGAAAGAATGGGTCGCTCTCAGTCGTGAAATTTCCTGACAGTGGTATTATTACAAAGTGTAAAGCGACCGGGAACGACAGAGTGGGGTGAGTGGATATTGAGGCACATAGTGCACAGAGGTCGCCAACTTTCTGCAGAGTCAAAACTTCATGTGGCCTTCAGATGAGCTCAAGAACAATACGTAGAGATATTCATGGGATGGGTTTCCATGGCCGAGCAGCTGCATCCAAGCCATACATCACCGAGTGCAAAGCGTTGGATGCAGTGGTGTAAAGCAGAGAAATGCATTCTCTGGAGTGACGAATCACGCTTCTCCATCTGGCAGTCTGATGGACCAATCTGGGTTTGGTGGTTGCCAGGAGAACGGTACTTGTTTGACTGCATTGTGCCAAGTGTGAAGTTTAATGGAGGGAGGATTATGGTGTGGGGGTGTTGTTCAGGAGCTGGGCTTGGCCCCTTAGTTCCAGTGAAAGGAACTCTGAATGCTTCAGCATACCAAGAGATTTTGGACCATGCTCCCAACTTTGTGGGAACAGTTTAGGGATGGTCCCTTCCTGTTCCAACATAACTGCTCACCAGTGCACAAAGCAAGGTCCTTAAAGACATGGATGAGCTAGTTTGGTGTGGAAGAACTTAACTGGCCTGCACAGTCCTGACTTCAATCCGATAGAACACCTTTGGGATGAATTAGAGCGAAGACTGAGAGCCAGGCCTTCTCATCCAACATCAGTGTCTAAGCTTACAAATGCGCTTCTGGAAGAATGGTCAAAAGTTCACATAAACACACTCCTAAACCTTGTGGAAAGCCTTCCCAGAAGAGTTGAAGCTGTTATAGCTGCAAAGGGTCGGCCGACGTCATATTAAACCCTACAGATTAAGAATGGGATGTGTTAAATTCATATGCGTGTAAAGGCAGATACTTTTGGCACATTAGTGTATTGTCTCAGAGTTATGTAGCATCATTGCATATTTAAAGCCTGTCTGATTTTAGTTTTATTCTCTGTGTGTATTTAGGTGCACATCCAGTCTCCAAATATCTCGGTACTATTGACTATCGATACAACAGTTTGTTCCAAGATGCTGCCTGGAGGGACCTGTTCCACAAACCAGAGGCTCCTGTTATCGGTGAGCTGTTAGGTCTCATTGACTGTTTCTCTCACAACTAAAAATATCTGCTGCTATGAAACTACGTGACGCTGACATTTGGGTATTGATTACTGATGACCATCTCCCTCGTGCAGCCCAGGAGAACCTCGATGTAGTGTCGAGGGTTACGCAGTACATGGTGGGAGCTAACGGAGCTCACCAGCTCCCCATCGCAGAAGCAATGCTCACCTACAAGCAGAAAAGGTACGTTTGTTCTGGAGGATTTCCCGCTCTTCTAATGAGAGATATGAATTTCCTGTTGATTGTTTTCACTAAGTACACAGAAACTTTAAAATGTGTTTGTGGGAGCTACAGTTGGAAAGTTTAAAGTTTAAAGCTTAGTGAAGTCTAAATATTTCCTCTAACAAAAGCTTCTAATGCTGAGCTTTCATCGTTTTTTCAGAAGGGGATTGAAACGTTTTGTTAAAGATCAACAAATCTTGCATCTGGAGAAATACACTTGTTTGCTTTCTTGTTGGCTATGTGTGTGTGTACTAGGCAGCCAGTTAGCTTAGCATGAAGACATGAAACAGGGACAAACAACTAGCCCAATGTTGTCCAATTGAACACTTGGAAAACCGTGGTAGGTAGTGAATTGTCTCTGCCAAGAAATAGTCATAACTATTCAAAAACTGGATTTTTGTTACACTTGAATTGCTTGTATTTTTTCAAATAATTAAGTGGTTCAGTAGCTACCTTCAGTCTCACTGCTAAGCTAAGCTAACCACAAGTTGTAGCATCATATTTAACAAATTGGTCTCTTGCTTTGAAGTGTCCTAGCATGTTTAGCAATGTGTTAGCTTGACACGCTAACTTGGCTAGCTTGGTTAGCACTAAAAATGTCCCAGAAATTGTGCCAATTCACAGATTAACAATCAAAACAGCTAAAACAGACAAAGAATAGCATCAAATAGTGTAGCTGTGTAGCTTGAGGCTGCTAGTTTAGTGTAATAGCTAGCTTGGTTAGCACCAAGCAGATCACCGAAGGATCAACTCTCTGAACAGATAAAATAATTGAATAGTAGCTATAGACAGTATAAACAAGGACATCTGGAAAGTCATTAAACTGATTTTTCAGTGTTGAATTAGCCCGAGGTAGCTAGCTTAGTTTTTACAGCTTGGTTGAATTAGCCTGAGGTAGCTAGCTTAGTTTTTACAGCTTGGTTGAATTAGCCTGAGGTAGCTAGCTTAGTTTTTACAGCTTGGTTAATAAAAACAGACCTCATAAAAACTGAATTGTGCAGATTCTCACATAAACAATGACAAAACATCTACAAGAAAACAAGAATATTTCAACTAGGGCATCTTGGAAGTAGGATTATTATGTTAAGTGTATATAAAGTTTTACATTCCCCTTGTGAAAAAAAGCTGAAGTGAAGTGTCACTAATGTTGTGGGGCTTTTGTGTTTGTGTGGGAGTGGGGGCGGGGCTCAGTCTTCTTAGCATCACTGTCTTTCCATCACTGTGTGTGAATAACATGTTTTATCTTTTTGTTGTATGTTTTCTTTTCTTTGAAGGAAAAAGAGCTTTCATTTTGATTTTGCAGTAAGGTATTGTGGTCGATTGAGTTCGTTTCTTACGTAGCCTTGGTGATTCATGTGCTTTCTCTGTGTTGGAACCACTTCCCCATGTACCTTCTTGGTCTTTGTTGGATCCTGCCACTTTAACAGGCGCCTGTAAAGCGCACTTTTTCTGCCCTAAGCCAGTCACTATCAGTCAAGAGATGCAGTAAAGCAGTGTCTGACCTTGATGAAGATATTCAGCTTTGTCTTTTTTGTTTCAGTGAAAGTGCAGTTAATACAGTTTATTCGATAATAGTTAATAGTCTTCTAAATAATCATTCTTGTTAGCACTGAAACTTCACTACACAACAAAGACTCTTATCTATTTGAAGTTTCTGCTATCAGTTAGTTAGCTTAGCTTAAGCCGATTAGCTTAGCTTAGCTGGTATGCTAAGAAAATTAGTTTTACAAGGAGTTAGTGTACATATCAACATATTTTACTTCCACCTGTCAGTCACCAGTGACACCACAATGCTAAGCTAAGCTAAGCTAAGCTAGTGGACGGCTGGCCATGCATTTATATTCACCACATACACTGTAAATAAATGTTTTTTCGAAGCCGCCAAGCTAACGCTGTGTGCTTTATTCAGAAGTTGGAGAGCTTTGCAGCTAAATAATGCAAAATTTTGGTCAGAAACATTAGTTTGTTAAAAGGCAATTCTTAGTTTCTACCCGCTGATAAAGTGGCAGGACGCCAAATACAATCAGCTTTGTCCTCTTTTGTTCGTTCCTCTCTGTTTCTTCTTCATGACCTCCCTCTGCTTTTGGCCATTCATGTCTGTCTGTTATTTGTCCAGTCAAATGTAGGAAATGAGCACCCAGTCAGTAAAATGATATCAAAGGACAATAACACTGTCATTGTTTGATATAATCACAACATATTTAAGTTACATTTAGTTTAAATCTAGTATGATGTCAAAATTATATGCATCATACAACAGCTTTAATGTACTTTAAAGCTAATTTGAATACTTTTAGAATAATTTGGTGTAAATTTTGGTGCAAAGTGGTATTAATAATGAGAAAATGGAGGACAAGAAATGTTTATGGAAGCAAAACTCAACTAAACACAAGCAGATTTTCCATTTATTTTGTATAACTTCATTCTATCTGTGTTACTGTGAGCTCGCCTGTAAACAAATTTTCCATTTCTGTATGTTCAGACTCAGAAGACTGTCAAGGTTACTAGCAAATAGAAAGAATACATCAATGAAACACTGTCTGTTTCCCTTATATGAGAATTACCAGGAAATTATTTCATAAAATGCTGTAAATTATTCAAACAGGATATGACAAACTTAGAAAAACGCATGTCCATAATTCAGCTCTGTTATCATAGGTTGGCATGCATGTGCAACTTTATATACATCACACATTTAATCCAGTATATGAAACATGAAACCTATCAGGCAGAAGTCATGTCCTCTGTCCTAACCCATCACATACCAGGCAGACATCTGGCTTTCTGTCTCTGGCTGCTCTCAGTCTGATTACAGCAAAGATGTGTTGTGATGGGAAAACAAATCTGTTACCTACCTGTAGTTTTCTCTCTTTCTCTCTCCCCCACCTCTGTAGTCTCTCTGTTTCTTCCCTGGGGGGGCGATGGCAGGTTTCTTCAAGGCAAGAGCAACAACCTCTCATTAAACACCATTAAACGTCCATACGCTAAGATAACATAGAGTACAGTAGATCTCCATTCAGGCTATTTTTCTGGGCGTTACCAGGAAAATAGTTCAAACCGTAGAAGGCTTGTTAGCGTAGCGATGCACTACCGCTCTGAGGTAGTGCATGGAACCAGAGAGGTTTTGGATTTAGGTTGGTGCTCTTCCTGCTCAGTGACTAATTTCTGCCTCTTTTGTTCATTCCCCTGATGGACTTGCTGCCTCCTGAATGCCTTCCTGTTTAGGTTTATCCAGCCTACCTCTGCAGTGATTGGATGGCTTTGTTTCGAGGCCAGAAATCGGCCGATAGCTTGCATGTTTTGCTGTCCGCTTCTCCGACTACAATCGGACGCCTGCAGCCAGGACGTGACTCTCTTTCAGTGGAGGTTAAAGTCCAGCAGCATGTGCAGCAATTGCAGCTGGGCTTTGCATAGCTCCTATGCAATGACTTCAGTATTTCCAGATGTGAACACTGGAAATCGTCAACATGTACAAGCTACTAAGATACTAATCACTAGAGCTAAATGTCTGTAGCTGTAGATGCAGTTTCTTTGTGATCCATTTCTTTTCTCAGCCAAGTTTTGGAAATGCATGTAGCTATTAGTCCCTTTACTTTCTGCCCTCCTTTTTATCTGAACTCTTTTTTTTTTTTTTTTGGGTTGTTTTACCTCTCCACAGCCCCGATGAGGATTCCTGTCAGAAATTCATCCCTTTCATTGGGGTAAGTAGTAAAGAGTTTCCCCTGATGCTGTACTTTGAGGCCGTTAGTGGCTGCAGTCCTAACTTTGTCCACTCCCCTTTTAATTCCTCAGATGGTGAAAGTTGGAATCGTGGAGCAAACATCTGCAACATCAGGCAAGCCGCAGTTTGGACACTTTGTGGATGTTTAACATTTAAAGAAACAGTTTTTGTGAATAAAGCTGCAGTTAAGATTTTAAAGCTGCATCAGACAACTTTATATTCACATTAAACGAGCAGCACGGCCATATTTACATCGCTGTGCTCTTAAGATGCTGGCAGTCAGCCGTTTGTTGGAGTCAGGCCGTCAATGAGCGTCTCTACTCCCTTAGTTGGACCCGATCTGCAGCTTTAGAGAGGATTAGAGCATTTTGATTCAAAGGGCACACAGAAGGCGCTTCAGAAAATTAGTTGATAAAATTTTCTTCCTCGTTTCATCTGAACATAGACTGTATATAAATATGGACGGCGGAACTGCTCCTCTAAAGTGAAGCAAAGCAAGTAGAGCTCCCCCTGGTGGCTGGCTGCAGTATAGGCCATAAGCTCCGCCCCCTCTATGTTAGTGGATGGGACTTTGGCCAAAAACACTAAAATACATGTTAAATTATTATTTTTTCAAGGACGGTTTCTGTCATTTTATGTAGTTAATGTAATGCTGATGCATGTTAAAGTGTGCTTTTGATATAATGGCGACCACCACTTGGCAATAGTTGTATTGCTCGGCATTGTGGCTCCACCCTTGGACCGTACTGCGCAGACTCTAGCTCCAAGACACAAGATGGCGCTGTTTACATACATATTTATATACAGTCTATGATACAACATGATCATCTAGAACGAATAAACTTCCTGGGAGCTTCCTGACTTCCCAGCCAATAGTAGCTCTTCCAGTTTTACGTTTTAAAAGACTAATGGAGGCTACTGCCACCTGCTGGTAAGAAGAGTCACTACACACGGGTGTAGAGCATATGTACCAGCTGGCTATTGGTTTTAGTCTTTGTGATTTGTTCATGTGAAAGCTTTTCTTTGTCTGTAAATGTACATGTAAATATCTTTAATAGTGGTCTCATTCAAATCAAATTATTGGGTCAAAACATACTAATGGCTGTTTTTGACCCAATGATGCTTTGTCACACAAATAATGGAGGATACGCTGCATCGCTAATGGCGCTGCTCGCTGTTCATCATGTGTCAGAAATGAACTTGTGTTGTTTCCCTCCCTCAGGAGACTCTGACGATGCAGCGCCTCTGGGCTCCTCGCTGCTCTCCTCCACCCCTCCACAAGTGTCGCCTGCTCTCAAAGAGGCATCGCCCACGCCGCCCTCGTCTCCCTCAATCAACACCAGCTTTTGTGCTTACAGGTAAAACGCGATTCCTGAAAAAAAGAAATGGTAAAAAATAAATCTGAATCATTTGAAGGGCTAAAACTAGCTGTGTATATGTATATACACATATTTTGCCACATGCAGTCTACAGCTGCACATTTCATTGTTTATTAAATGTGTATAGCCAAATGGATGTATATTATCATCTATTTAGCTAGCTATGCTAAGAAATGTAAAGAAATAAAAAACGGTTCATAACTGTACCAAAAGATTTAAATTGGGCATATTTAATGAAGTATAAGCATTGTTTTTCATTTTTGCAATTAATATGCACAGGAATTTAACAAAAAGCACATTTAACAAGTGGCAAAATGTTAACAAATATTAAATAAAGCAAATAAAAGGTGCAGAATTAAGCCAAAGTTTACACTACAGTGCTTGCCCCTTATTCGGTATATTATTTTTGAACATTTTTGAACATTAATGACTATTACATCTGAAAATTCACCCTTGCATTTATTTTATATTTCAGCTCTTAACCCGAAATCTACTCTAAATAGATGTTATTGTACTTTTTTTAGTTCACATTAGTTTCCTCTACATCATCTCAGATTGAGCTGTTGCGTACGCAGTGTTTTATTTCCTAATAAAAGCACTTTGCTGACTGTTTCCTCTAGTTCTAGTAGTCAGTCAGAGCTGATGGGCCTTCAGGTGGACTACTGGGTGGCTCCGACAGAAAGGAAGAAAGACATGGAGAAGCGGGACTCCTCCTCCAAAAACACTCTGAAGTGCAATTTCCGCTCGCTGCAGGTCAGCCGGCTGCCACTGGGGGGCGCTGAGCCGAGCCCTCTGCCCACCATGTCCATGACAGTGGTGACCAAGGAGAAGAATAAAAAGGGTAGGCTATACACGTCTTTCAGGATTTAGTTTCTGATTGTGATGATATTCAGCTTAAAACTGACCTTGACAAAGACGACATGAATTATTTATTAAACGATGCACAAAAAAAAATGAAAAACCGCAGATGTTATCACATTTTTTACGTCCCCAGGAGACCCGAACGATTCTGAATCCCTCATTTACTCACAGTGTGCATCTCTGTTGTTTCCCTTCTGCCAGTCATGTTCCTGCCAAAAAAGAGCAAAGACAAGGAGGTGGAGTCGAAGAGTCAAGTGATCGAGAGCATCAGCCGCCTCATCTGCACTGCCAAGCACCAGCAGACCATGCTGAGAGGTAGTTTTAACCCCCACCCCACATGCCCCGGTTTCTTCTTCCTCCTCCTTCAGTGAACCAGATGTCCTCACAGTTGCTTTTAAGTATTACACCCAAATATTTGAATATGACGTCAGCAGTAGGTGATTCTCACATACACGCATACAAAAACTGAGATTACCTCTCAACTAATTCAGATAAAAGGTTTTATTAATGCCTTTACAGTAAGTCTCAGAATGATTCTTTAATGATTCTTGGATATATATTGTTTTATATTGCGCTGTTATAGGCTAATATATGTATGTATATATCTCGTTATCAGTATTTTAAAGGTGGATACAAAAGTACGTACGCATATTTACAGTATTTTTTTATTTAAAGGGGAATTACCGTTTTTTACAACCTGGACCTTGTTTCTAGCATAAAATATGATCGTTGACTCACCCATATAACTTAGGTGTCATTTGGAGTTGTTTGGAAGATATTTAGACCCAGTGGAGCACCGCGTATATCCATATACCAATATTTTCTTATGTTACACTAGAACTATTCTCCGTTGAGTCCGATGTTACCTGTTATCATTATCTGAGGTCTGTAGATTTCTTCTGTAGAGATGACTTGGATGATGTTGGCTTGTTTGGCTGTAATTTGCTACTGCTATTTTTTTGCAACATGGCTGAATATTTTCCGAGTCTGAGGTTGTTGACGACGACTTTATAATGGATGTCATTACCGTTTTGAGCTCATTGAAAGGAGGATGCGGAGGCAGAGAGAGGAACAGCTGGCTAAAGAACAACAAACCTGTGCAGGTCCGCAAATAGATAACAGGTAACTCAGGACTCAACGGAGAATAGCACGAGCGTATCATAACAAAATATTGGTGAAATGAATGAGTTTCGCAGCAGATAATGCGTTTTTTTGAGGCTGCGTTTGGGTGCCCCATTCACTCCCACTATATGGATATATGCAGTGCTAAATATCTTCTAAATGACTCCAAATGACACCAAAGTTATATGGGTGAGTAAACAATCTTTTTTTTTTTATGCCAGAAATAAGGTCCAGGTTGTAAAAAATAATATTTTTCCTTTAAGCCCTTTATCAATATTTTTCTAAGATATTTTCTTATTCTTGCAAATGAACCGTTTTTGTGTTTCAGTAACGTTCATCGGTCAAAACAACCAACTAAAAGTTCTGTCAGTTAAAATAACCGTAGCTCTACTCAGAACACATTTAGAAGCAGTATTTAATTTCCTGGTTTCCTCAGGAACACGTTCTCTAACTTCTATAAAGTAAATGTTTCTCTTGTGTCTCTTCCTCTTCAGTGCTGATTGATGGCGTCGAGTGGAACGATGTCAAGTTTTTCCAGCTGGCGGCTCAGTGGTCCTCACACGTCAAACATTTCCCCATCGGGATCTTTGGACACACAAAAGGCCCTTACTAGCAGCACCTAAAAAGAGACTGAAACATGGAGGACAGCTCCCCCTTCCCTCCCTTCCTTGTTTCCCTCGTGCCAACAGCTTTTAACCCCCTCCTCCCTTCTTCACCCTGCACAGATTCTTTCTGTTCTGCCATCTTAATTTAAACTCCTGCTTTCCGCTGCTGCGTTCGTCCGATTATTTAATCTTTTGCGTGTTTTTTTTTTTTTTTTTTTTTAATTTTCTATTTATGTAAAAACGTCTCTAGGCAAGGCTGCCATGGGAATATTTCTTTACTCGGCTTTTTAAAACAAAAAATCCTGCTGATGTTTTATAGTATTTTGAGAAAAAAAAATCAAATTAAATATAAATATTAATTAGAAATGACTTCTAACCATTAACATATTGAATGAGTGCACAGGTTTTACTCTGCCGTCATGTTTTTTTGTTTTTATCCGGTTGGTTTTAAGCAATTGGCCAGCACAATTAATGAAGAATATTAAAAAAAGAAAAAAACAAGAGTAGCTGCCTTGTAAAAAAGTGGAAGACGAAATTGTCTTTTTTTTCTAACAAAGGTGAAGAAATTTTGGATTTGCAACTTCAGAGACTGTTGATTCCTCGTCTTAACGCAGAAGAAGAAAGAAAAAAAAAAACAGCCTCGATGAAGAAGTCTAATGTGCAATAGACTGAATACTGTGTGAATGCGATTCTGAATTAACCTGGCACTGTTAGAAGATTACACACTACTCTTAGTTGTGATTTTCACTTAATGTACCCCCCGTCCCCCTTCCCTTTGTTAC
This sequence comes from Planiliza haematocheilus, assembly GCA_005024645.1. Lineage (NCBI taxonomy): Eukaryota > Metazoa > Chordata > Actinopteri > Mugiliformes > Mugilidae > Planiliza > Planiliza haematocheilus. The sequence goes on from SRSE01000637.1 coordinate 2,749,462, forward strand.
TTTTTGAGACATTGGCTCAAGGTTCAAGAGTTTTTCTCCAAAAATTTAATAAAAAAACAAAAAAGTGAAGACAAAGTCAAACACATGGGCTTTTAAAAATGATTAATAGCACAAGATTAACCTAAAGGGATATATTAATATTTTTGGGAAATACACTTGTTTGCTTCCTTGTTGAGACTTAGACGAGAAAATTGATACCACTCTCATATGTCTACGGTACATATAACGCTACTGATAGCTGCTAGTTAGCTTAGCATAAAGACTGAAAGCAAGGAGTTAGCCTAGCTTCCTTTGAGGCTAACAAAATGTTCTTCCAGTACATCTAAAGCTCAATGATTAAAATAGAATATTATTTGTTATTTGTTCAGTTTAAGCTAACCAGTCGCTAGCTGGAGCTTATGGGGCTGACTGCACACTTTCTATGAAGTACTTTGGAGTTTGTTAAACATGCAAATGTACGTTTGTTAAGCATGTGTTGGGTACCATACCAGGGCACAGTAAATCCGTATGAGCAATGGTCTTTTTGGAAGAGGCGAGCTCGGGTGCATGAAGTGTGAAAGCTAGCTAAATTCTGTATTTCTGCACATTTCTTGACTCCAGAATCAGAGCTCTGTGGTCTCTAAATGAAATGGCAATTTATAATAGGATGTAATGGGATTCTTTGTAGGAAGGCTACCTACAGTTACTGGTTTGGGCTCTAGACTGACTGGGCTAATAAGTCATTTGTTTGTGTGCAATGCTATTGCTCGGTAACATACTATTTATAAAGTAAAAGTAAAACATTTTATTGGCAGTTTTATTGGCAGACTTAATATGGTAAAAATATATGTCCAGGTTGGACAGATGTAGCTATCAAGTGATGTTATTTCACCAGCTTAATGTTGGAAGACTCAAGGTACGTGAGTGAACATGGATAAATATCGCTTTTCTCATGTATCTTGCTCATATTATGGCAAGTAGAGTGGAAATATATATTCTTGACATTGCGTCTTTGGATATTTTAAAACGTAATTTATTCTGGTGGTCCTCAGATGGTTTTGTATTGTACTACTATTTTATTTACAGTATTTTTGTTATCCCCAAAAAGGGGCGGAGCCAGCATTCTGGATGTGCAGGCCTAATTTGACCCAACGAGATTATTGTAGAGCTATGAGTGGCATTATATTTTCATTTTAGCGAGCAAGAAAGTAAATAAGCGTGTCTCCCAAAATGATGAAATGTTCCTTTAAGTTTGGTTTATGAAATTATACTAATTGTACATAGTGCATTCTCTGTATTAAGCAATCAGCTTGTTGGATTTTTTTCTCCAAGAAATATTTAGAAATAACTCTTCCTCCTTAAGCCCCACACTCCTCCGACACACTCCATATCTTTGCTCAGAGCAAATGTTACTTTTGCCAAAGGAAATACTCATCAACTGCAGCTCACTTATTACCTGTGTGGTATTATAGAAGACTCATAATGTAGAGGTGAATGTATTGAAGGTACCTTAATGTAAAGCACTTTTAAATGTTTGTCCATCATAGTGTGTTAAACTTGCCCCTGGGAACCTGCAGGTACGACCGGCTTTCTGCCATTTTATCTGAGCGGGACAACGGCACAAACAGGCATAGTTCATATGCGAAGTAAACCAAGTATCTGTGTCTCCTCAGTGCTGTGTAACAACACTTTACGCTCAGTGTGAGGCCTCATTGGACTGTTTTAGATTTTAGTTTAATATTCTGTGTGCTTAGAATGTATATGTGATATTAACATTTCAAAAAAAAAAGAAAAGCTCTGCCAGTATATCTTGCTCCATCTTTAGTTGACTGTTAAGCATAAAACTAAAAAAAAAAACTAAAAAAACAAACAGGCATTTCGCTTATAATATTTTTCTTTCGGTAGCAGTTTTGATCATAACCTTTGCCAATTTCTTGATAAGTGCCTAAATTGCTTAATTTTGACAAATCAGTAAATATCCCTGGTTAAAATGGTGCTGATTCTGGTCCGACAGCGACAACAAGATATATCTCAAAACAGCGCGTTGATTTTGCAACACAACCACAACCGCAGTCAAGCCTGTTCACTGGCGGGAGGGGAGAAGGACACTCTGGCCAGTTGGCTCTCAATAATTAAAAGATGCCCATTCATGTTGAGCACACGTTTGTTTTTTCTGTGTAGAAGAAGTTTTAGATGTTTTTGCTTTTTCATGTTGTCTCAGAACAGGCTTGTTGAAACTGAAAAGTTCCCTAAAGACTACCACTGTAATCCCAAAAAAACTGGGAGTAATAAAACTACTATACACACTAAAATGTACTTTTCTTTCCACGTGTGAGTTATTAAGCTCCGTTACCTGCCGGGGAATTGATTATAATCAGTGTTGCAGTGATAAATAAACTATAAAATATGTAATATTTTGGTAAAAACAAAGTTTCTCAAGGGTTGGAGTTCACACTTTGAATGGAGCGTTGGAGAAAATGATCTCACCAATCACATCTCATGATCTTTATTAACAGAGCAGCTACTAATTGGACTCAGCTGCCATTTCCAAGGTCAAAACTACACTTTGTGCCTCTGTTTTTAAGCCAACATGTTATTACAGGACTGAGGACAAAAAACAAAAACATAAATTTTAATATGCACATTTCCTCAACAACTTTATCTCCAGATGACGATCATGTGATATGATCGAAAGCTCCAGCTCCACCTTAAGTGACCTTATTGAGACTTTTCTTAAGTTGTTAGGGATTTCTCTAAATTAAAACAGAAGCTGAATGTAATAATACTACAATACGAACATATTCTAAAATTAGAATTAAACTTTAGTTTAAGTGAAATGTGTACATATCAAATTTCTGGGATACCACTGATGCATTCATGTACTGTATAACTAGTAATTTATCCAGCTTAAGTACTTCAAATCTAAACGCTGGTCACGTTTGAGCTCTTTTAAATAATTTATATAGTGTTCTGGAATATTTACACAACTATGTGGCAGACTTATTAAAAGAAATACTTAAAAAAAAGATTTTTACATGCAAAATATATTAGTTTGTAGAATATGATGCTTTATTATTGAACTTCCCTATGTTATACACAGAATATTTTAAATTTGTTAAATAATTAAATCACAAAATAGCATTATTTTGTGATTTAATTATATTTTTTCAGCTCTTCCATTGCTATTTAAATGTTTTAGTTATTTAAAATAATATATATTGATGATTTGGAGTATTTGTTTGGACAATACAATCAATGCTAGTGTTTCACTTTGGTAAATTGATCAATTAATTAATAAATAATATTATACCAATTATGTCAATGAAATAATAATAATATTTTGAATAGTTGTGGTGAAATAACATAATTTTCTATTTGAAATAAGGTATAAACTGGAAATTCCCACATAAACCTTAGACTTAAATACATTTATCATATAGAATGTAAAGGGTGGTGAGTTCACGTACACCTAACACGGGTAGTAAAAACATCTCACTGTTTCAGTTAATGGTAAAACTTGGGTACAATGCATTTTGAATAGAGAGCGGAGTCCTGGCCGGTGATGCCGACTGACAGACAGGGGGAGAGAGAGATCCTCCACCGGAGCAGGAAGCTGCCGCTGGGACTGCCGAGAAGACAGAGGAGGTGCGAAACAACGTCGACATCAGCAGGCAGCCAGCGGGGTATCCACCATAATGTAGACCCAGCAGAGCAGGAACAGTTCACATCGACCCACCACCGACGCGAGCAGATGCCCCGGGTGCTGTGGTGAAAACAGCTTAAAAAAAAAGCAGTTGTTATTTTATTTTTTATTGCACGGTGACCATGAAGGAGCTGAAGGGCTGCGGTATGCGCTCCTCAGTGGGCTTTCTGTCCCGCAGAGAGCTGACTGGGCAGCCGCTCTTGAAGGAGGAATTCCAGAGACGCAGGCTGGCAGGCTGCAGCAGCCTCTTCAAGAAGGATATGCTCGGACATTTCGGCTGTGTCAACGCCATTGAGTTCTCCAACAACGGCGGGGAATGGCTGGTGTCTGGTAAGTTGACAAACCGCTCTTCTCCCTAGCTCACTCTTGTTTTAAATTGTTAGCATGCTAGCGGCTAGCTAGGCAGCCAGCCAGTCAGCTGAAACCCTCCCGGGCTAGCCACATGCTAAGTTAGCCTAGCCTCCGCTGCTAGCTAGCCAGCTAGCCAAACAGTGAGCAGCTGAGAGGGCAGCAGCCCCGGACCTGTCCCGTATGTCATCCCAGAAGACGGCCAGTGAGGCACATTTTTTTCAGCCCGGATGGATCTAATCATGATGACTTCTTGGAATCACGAAGCTATTTATGTCCTGAGAGGATTAAAAACAATCATCTGGCCTAGTGTAACAGCCTGTGGCTTGCCATTTTGGATCTACTGATGATGTTTACTTTGCACAACAGGGCTGCAGATTACTTCGTCACCATTATATGTTTAATGGGTCACACTGAACAATGAGAGACGCACACTGATCCTAGTGAACTTTTAAAGCAACATACTTATTTAGATGTTGCACCAAAAGATTGCGGTATTTTAGTTTTCACATGTTTATTGAATCAAAACTAACTCAACCAGAAAAGGTAAAGTTTACACATATACTGTGCAGAGTGGCAACTGATAATTACAACAAATCAAAAATGAATCTGTTTAAGTATAAAAATAAGAAAACAAACACCTACACACAAACTCAATATATACATACCCACAATACATATATAGTCTAAAATCAGACGTCTCCTTTCACGACAGCTTGTGAAATTCTGTTAGCATGTCTGCAAAGACGTCAGGCTCCAAATAATATATCAGATATGGTTCCCAAACTTTACAAAATTGGTCTGACTTTGTGTGTAGTGTGGATGTAAAATTTACCACCTTGCGACACCTTGATCCCACTGATCCGGTGAAGTAAGATGTTCTTCATTGCAGCATGAGTAAGAGCACAATACAACCTCTCTTATTTGTTAATGTCAATGATTCACAGGTTTAAAACGAGAGGTACTGGCTCCGTTTGCAGTTTCTGGGTCGGTATCTTGATACGTTAGACCAGTAATGTGACCACAGACAATCAGTTAAAGTACCAGTTTTTGTCTCACATTAAAGACACATGAGTTGGGTTGAATTTATGTCTACGACTGAGGGATATGTGCAACTGCATTAAAAGTTTCCATCCAGTGTTGCATTTATTTTCCACCAAGATCTTGTATTGATGATGGAGAGTCTGACCACTGCACAAAGCCTTCTCCAACACATCCCAAAGATTCTCAATGTGGTTAAGGTCTGGACTCTGTGATGTCTCATGCTCCCTGAACCACTCTTTAACAATCTGAGCCCCATGAATCCTGACATTGTCATCTTGGAATATGATCCATTGATGGAATAAGCTGCTCATTCAGTATATTCAGGTAGTCAGCTAATGAACCTAGACCTGAGCAACTGCAGCAACCCCAGATCATAGCACTGCCCCATAGCACAGGCTTGTACAGTAGACACTAGGCATGATGGCTGCATCACTTCATCTGCCTCTCTTCTTACCCTGATGCCCCCATCACTCTGGAACAGGGGAAATCTGGACTCATCAGACCACATGACCTTCTTCCATTGCTCCAGAGTCCAATCTTTATGCTCCCTAGCAAACTGAAGCCTTTATTTCCAGTTATCCTCACCGATCAGTGGTTTTCTTAAGGCTACACAGCTGTTCAGTCCCAATCCCTTGAGTTCCCTTCACCGTGTATGTGTAGAAATGTTCTTACTTTCACTATTAAACATTAGTTATACTGTTGGTTTTCCAGCCACATTTCTTCCTAGAAGGAGATGGTTCTCCACTATCCTTCCAGTTTTTAATAATGCATTGGACAGTTCTTAACCCAGTTTTAGTAGTTTCTTCAATCTCCTTAGATGTTTTCTCTGCTTGATGCATGCCAATGATTTCTTCTCAATCAGACTAACATCTTATCCACGACCACAGGATGTGTCTTTAGACATGGTTGTTGAAGAAATCAGAAGCTACTCATTGCATCAGTTGGGGTTAAATAACTTTTTTGTCCAGGCAGTGTATATTTTGCGTTTTGCTCTGTTAATCGTATCTTATCTTGAAAGGTCAGAGGTCTAAAAATAGTTCTGGGCAAACACTCATCCAGGCTAGAGACAATGAGCATACATATTTGAACACTTCTCTACAGGAGGAGATGACCGCCGGGTGCTTCTGTGGCACATGGAGCAAGCCATCCACGCCCGGTCCAAGCCTGTGAAACTGAAGGGCGAGCACCTGTCCAACATATTCTGCTTGGCCTTTGACAGCACCAACAAGAAGGTCTTCTCTGGTGGTAAGAGAAAGATGGACACGCAATAAAAATATTGCTGTAGGTCATACTTTTTTTTACACTAGGACTTGAAATAATCAGAAAGTGTGCAAGCAGCTGGAAACGTGCTGCTTTTATATGGATTTAAGCGGTTGTAGGAATGCGCCATTAAAGGTGCATTCTTTTGTCACGTGAGTGGAATAATGCTACAGTGTGAATATTTTATCTATTTTTATCTGTTGTATTTGTAGGATGTCGTTGTTGACGCATTCATTTGTTGTATAAGTAGTATTGTAATTTAAAAGCTGGTTATTGGGAGGGTTTAGTCCATAAAGAGACTTTTAAACCGCCAAAATGACATATTGGCAAGTTACTTCAAAAACTACATTTTTTACACGCAAAACCTGTGAGTTTATAAAATATTATGTGTTATTATTGGTCTTCTGTGAGTGATAACTTAAATAATCTGAGTTTAATTTGTGTAATCTTGGGATTTGGTCCATTTGTTCGGACAGAATAAGCATTGTGAGGGTTCCACTTTGGTAAATCCATTCATTAACCAAAAACAATACATAAATACATCAATAACATAATTAAAAAAGAATTAATCAGCCTTATTTAACCAATTGCAACTGGAAAACAACCACCTTTTACCTGTGTTGTGCTTCTATAAATGTGAATGTGATAATTGTGGAAATTCCCACGCAAACCTCCAACTTAAACACACTTTACTTTAATGACCGTAAAGGATGGTGAGTTCAAGTACACCTAACACCTGTGGTAAAAAACGTGGCATGTTTCAGTAAATGGTAAAACCTTTCACTGTCCTCTGTAGCAGCAATGCTAATCAGTCTAGAGTGTCTGTGAAGTGGTGTCAACTTGTCAGTAGATAATTAATTAACCAAGATATCTTTTAGCTTTGAGGCTGAAGGCTTCAACTTCGTCTGTTGCTCTTTTACAGGAAACGATGAGCAGGTGATTCTTCACGATGTGGAGAGGTGAGTTGAGTAACCTTTATTACTGCAGCATCAACACATATTTGAGGTCATTACTAAAAGGTCGGTAGTTAAACCGCCGGCTGATTCACTTGCCCTCGAAACAGTCAGAACATCTGAACGTCTTATCCTCTTTCAGAAGGGAAACCCTGAACGTGTTCCTGCACATCGACGCCGTGTACAGCCTGTCCGTCAGCCCGGTCAACGACAACGTCTTCGCCAGCTCGTCGGACGACGGCCGGGTGCTTATCTGGGACACCCGCGAGCCGCCGCACGGAGGTAACATGGAGGTGGATGGACTGGATGATGAATCGTTGTGTCGAGATGAATTCTCTGAAGGAAAGTTTAAAGTAGGGCAGCGCTCGGTTCAGATTGTTTACTCATACTTCTGCGCAGACAGGCAGAGTGAAAACAGGCCACAGTGGAGACAGCTCTGATTGGTAATAATAATAAGGACAGAGAGGAATATAAACCAATCAGCCACAACATTAAAACCCTCACCACTATCTTTGATGATGAGATTTTTTTAAAAACCTGGGCCTTTATGTAAATGATAATGTTGCTGCAGACTAATCCATATGTCCATCTTTTGACGTTGGACCTGGACACATCCATACAAAAATACTGATGCACTGTCAGAACCAGCATTAAATCTTGCAGCGGTTTGAGTTACATTAGCTCATCTGTTGGATCGGTCCAGCCTTTCCGCTCCTTACATCTGTCCCCGGTTCACCTCGTCTCCTTCCTCAAACCACTTTTGAGTCAGATTCGCTCACATCCTTCCGCTTGTCCATTTTTCCTTCTACTAACATCAACTTTGAGGACAATATGTTCCCATGAATCCCACCCAGTGCCATAATAATAGCCAGATATCCATTAATGACTAATTGGTTGTAATGTTATGGCTAGTTGTGGTACACTGCTAGAATGTGATGGGTTTAGTACGGATTAAAAAGTGTTTATGGAAAAAAATTCCTCATGCACTGGAAGAAACACAGACACATGGTTCACATCCTGCATCATTAATCAGTGTTTAACATGTTAACGAGTTAATCAAATGAAAATTAACCTCGGCGGCCTCTCGTGTTCCTAATTAAACACCGTCCGCAGTCACGCCGTGTATTTTAAGTGAGCACTTTGTGATGGGACTCGTTGATAACTTTAAAAATGCAGAGGATCATCTTGCATGACGTCCACATCCTTCTATTTTAGAAGCCTTCCTTGTGACCAGGTTGGCCTAATAATACATTTAGCAGCAATCGGTCTTGCAGTGCTGCCTGCGGGGTTTATATGTCGGCTCATTGAGCCTCTGAAGCTCCCGGTTTTAGAGGAGGCCTCAGTCGGCGGAGCTGCATTTAAGTGGTGTTATATAACAAAATAAATACATGGAAGGAATTGAGAGAAGTGGTGCAGTGGGCAAATATCAGCTCCTGATAACCATGTGGACGCCTGCTCTGGTTGTTACTCTCTGGTTGGATTAGACCCGTGCTTTGCCTCCATCTTGGATTTCTCCCTGTAGTATATATGGAAAAACACTTCTTCTTCTTCTGTTATATTTCAGGTAGATTCAGTGCTTCTCAGCAGGAAGAACAACTTTGCACATGTTTACCAGGTGTTTTAGAGTGTGACAAGAGAGTGAAAACTGTCAACCTTTTACATTAGGTGAAGATAAAATTATTATGTCTTTTTAATGTGAACAAAACATACCACTTACGTAATCCTCCTCTCACCCCGTAGAGCCGTTCTGCCTGGCCAGCTACCCTTCAGCCTTCCACAGTGTGATGTTCAACCCCGTGGAGCCCAGGCTGCTCGCCACGGCCAACTCCAAGGAGGGCGTCGGCCTTTGGGACATCCGCAAGCCACGCAGGTCCGTTTAGTTTTGTCGTGACCCAGTTCTTAAAGAGTGAGGGTGAGTTTAGCACGGTGAATTTACCTGTGATAAACTGGAGATCTGTCCAGGGCGTACCCCGCCTCTCGCCTGATGACTGCTGGGATGGGCTCGACCCCACCCGCGATCCTTCACAGGACAAGCGGTTTACAGAAAATGTGTGAATGTATTTAGAAGCATAGTGGCTATAATGGATTACAGGTGTGCAAAGAGACCGCATAGATAATAAGAACGTTTCTTTAAAAGTTTACAGAAAATGTATCTCTCTTAATTTTATCCGTCGTGTACAATAGTTTTCCTGCTTAAAATCTTTACATTTTTCCCAATCCAAGGTTTCACAAGTATATTAATGTGGTAGGGTCCCCCTTTTCAGTTTTAAAATAGTTTTTATGTTCTACTAATTGTTTTTTTATTATTATTTAATGTAAAGCATCTTAAAAGTAGCATCTGCTGTTGCACTGCATGTTTGTTCGTCTCCACTAGAGGGCGCTGTCCCCTCACTTTTAACTAACCTGACTGGTAGCCTGCAAACTACACACTCTATCTCTATCTCTGCCTCTTCCAGTAAGATTAAAACACTGGGATGTGTTGAGTGTGTGTTCAGACGGACTAAAAGCACAGAGTCATATCTCCTGGCTCCTTGTCTCTGTAGAGTTACTACGTATAAAATTCTATTCAGTTTAAAAAAATAAATAAAGACTTAAATTAGTTTCCAGCTAATGAAGTTATTTCTTTTAATATTTAATTAACTCTCTTTAATTTTCCTCACAGCCGTAGACACAGTTATCTTCCCATGATGTCAGATTCATTGACTCTGATAGTTTTTTTTTCTTTAAGGCGACAAAGTATCTGAGGAAATTTGAACATAATCGTCGAATTGCGTAACGTCGTGTCAGGAAACTTTCACAGGAGGCTCGAGTTAACAAAATAAATAGTAACGTCCATCGGTAGACGGCGGGATTTCATCAAAAAATTAATCACTTACCTGATTGTTTTTGTTTAAGGGTGGGGGCTGGGTCTGAGAAATGGTTTTAGGTTGTCACCATTCATCAGCTCTGAGCATCTTTATTAAAGTTGGCGTGTTTATGTGAGAGCACACTAATCTGCGCGGTTCCTTATTAAATCAAGGTGCTCTTTCACGTCATTTTCTACAATAAACTATGCAAAGAAATGATAACCAGGTTGCATTGATGATAAAAACTCGTGTGTGCTTACCTTTTTTACTCACACAGAAAATTAATCAGGAATCATTAAGGACGTATGTGTCAATAAAATCTTAACATTTCTATTTATTTCAAAGGAATACCCTATAAACTATTTAAATACAACTTAAATATTGGCACTCGCTTCTGTTTGGGGAACATGAAGCTGGAGGCTGCAGCTTATTAAGTGTAACACAGATGTGAGCAGCTCTAAATGTCATTAATTACCATTTAAAACAACAATTGAAATGTTGAAAGTCGTCCCGTTGTTTTGTTACGTTTGGACAGAGTTGTCTAAGCTGACTTCTGCTACGTTTTATTAAAATGAAAGATGAAAAAATTAAATCAACCATTTCATCCGACTCTGGTGGATGAGGTTGAGAAGTTTTTTTAGTGTACACATTAATCTAAAGCAGAGGTCTTCAACAGGGGGTCCGCGACCCCTAGGGGGTCCGCGGAGGTACTGCAGGGGGGTCGCGAAAATGTTTTGATTGATTAGACATTTTTTTATATTCACCTCCACAATTTTTTTTAAACACACATGAAGTTCTTTTTAAATGTTATACAGCTTGGGGATTATGGGGAAAAGAATCAAGGCTCTAACTATTATATAACATATATTTATGGGCGATTTCCTGATAGTAGTGATCATAAACGGCAACAGAGTCAACCATCTTGATGTAACCTGTTTGTTATTTTAATATCTTAGTATTGAATGCAGAACAACAAGGTACATTTCTACAAGGCACTATAGGACCGGTTTAATATAAAACACAATTTTATACAATATATATATATAAGTAGGGGGTCCCCGCTCCATCTCTCCATCAGATTGGGGGTCCTTGGCCTGGAAAACGTTGAAGACCCCTGATCTAAAGTAATGATTTTTCTTTGTCCTCTCAGCTCTCTGCTGCGTTACGGAGGCAGCATGTCCCTGCAGAGCGCCATGAGCGTTCGCTTCAACAGCACCGGCACCCAGCTGCTGGCTCTGCGGCGCCGCCTGCCCCCCGTCCTCTACGAGCTGCACTCCCGCCTGCCCAGCTTCCAGTTCGATAACCAGGGCTACTTCAACTCCTGCACCATGAAGAGCTGCTGCTTCGCCGGGGACAAAGATCAGGTCGGTGATCGGGTCGCAGGAATCCTAAACTAAAACTACACCAGCTGCTTTTAGAGAGATTAAAATGTCACCGTAGGGATGTGTGCACACAAAAGCTTACACACGACGACTAAAGGTTTCCATTTCATTTCCGACAATAAAAGCAACATGTTGCCTCTGATATATTACCCACAAGGCTGTGATTTGGCTTCTGGTACAGTGAGAATATAGAACAGTGGAAAGATTGTGTTAAATTACTTCTTCAAATGAAATTTTAGGAGGATATCGGGAACACAGAAGGATTAAAAATAGAATAATTTATGAGTGAAACCGGGACCTTCGAGCGCTGGAGGAGCACCAGAAGCTCCTGTACTCGGCCACCGATCCTCCCGTTGGTCCTCCTCAGACATGACTTCACCCCGTAGTCATGTTTATTATGTTAACATTATCCTTGGGTGTCAGTCGAGCTCTTGACGGCTTAAAGTAATGATCCTCCGCGGCGTGAGTGAAGGAGGCAGTCTGAAGGTTGCAGAGTCGGGTCGGGAGCGAGCTCGTCGGTTTGAATTTGATCATCTGCTGCTTAGGTGGAGGAGAAACATGGAGCTGGAACGAGGGTGACTGATGCAACTTTCACTGCGTTAGATCGTATTCAGGTTGTTGCTGATGTTAGATCCCTGACAGTTCTTGTTTTTAAGTTTGCTTAAATACAGGATTGCTGAAAGCTTTGCAAGGCAAGTTTTCCAAACTCTGAAGATTTTGGGATTTAATAATGATTTAGAATGACTAATGTAGTACCAATGTTGACCACTAGGGACAACACAACACGCAAATTCATTGTTGGGTCCTTGTTGGGTCCTTGTAGGGGAGATTTAATAGTGATTTAAAACATGCAATGACCAGTGTTGACCACTAGGGACACAAAGTGCGAATTCCTTGTTGGGTCCTCGTTGGGTCCTCATTGGGTCCTCGTTGGGTCCTCGTTGGGTCCTCGTTGGGTCCTCGTTGGGTCCTTGTAAATCCAAAATCCAAGTATTCAAAGTACAGCTTTTTCCTTAGAGTTCTAAATTGAAGAAGACATCTCTACCATTAAATATATAGCTGTTTATTACCAAACTCTGTTCATATACATGTAAATACATTCCATTAAACAAATAATTTGCTTTGGAAAATAAAAACTCCTTAGGTTTCTCATAATTTTACAGTCAGTATTTTTATTAACTCTGTTTCAGGGTTAAAAAAAAAATCATCAACGTTTGCGTCGACACAGTATTTTCAGCGTCATCCAATGACTTGATTTTATCATTGATTTTCCAGAAAATGTGCTAAAACGTGATTTTATTTCTAACTCAAAGTAAAATTACTTCTTGACTAAAGATATTCCCCCTAAAGTAAGTCCGTAGGCAGTCACTTTAAGAGCAGGCAGCATGAATAAAACTAAGAAAGAAAAGCTTAAGAGCTTTGTCCGAACAGCGATCCGGTTCTCGGCAACTGCTTCGTACAGGCTCCACAGCCGCTGGAGGATTTTCTCGCCGTGGTGTGAGAGCAGAGGTGCCGAGCGTGAAGCCGATGGAAAGGAAAATAGGGTGGGAGGGAGGTCTGGGTGCAACATTCCTACTTGATGTGTCCTTTGGGAACCTGAGGCAGAGCACACAGGTGTCCGGCTCAGAGCGTGTTCACGTGCCCTGCAGCTACACTGATCTGATCTGAGAGCAGACTGGAATAAGGAGTTATTGTTTTTTTTTTATCCCTGCAGAGAAATCCTTGTAAGGACAAAGACATGGGAGATGCTCTTTTTTTTCCTCATATTAACATGCATGTAAGGATGGAGATGAACAGTGAAGCTCTCAGAGTCTGGAAAATGAAAAATGAAAAGAGGAATATGCCCAAAGAGAACAAATGAAAATATTAATTAAAATAACCTGCTAATAAAATTGCAACTGCAAGTCAGCTCATTGAAACAAATCTTTTATCATATAAATACTAATTACCTTGAATCATATCACAAATTTTACTGCGAGGAATTTTTGCAAAACTTAATATTTTCGGTGGCTCCAGAGGTTTGTGGTATCTGCCCTTTAGTTTACCTCACGCAAAACCAGTCTTGCACGAACAAAAGCAGCAGGATTTTATGACTCAAAGTCAGATCTTTCCCACGTAGATCGATTTCTTTTAAAACCCCAATAAAGCCCTGATAAATATGTTCCTGCTGGGTCCTGGATCAGCTGGTAAAATAAGTTTGAACGAACATTTAAAGTTATACCAATGTGAAATGAAAAATAAATAGAAGTAAAGGGAAAAGTGTTTAAGATATCGGTATGTGGATGCTTGCTAACATCCTAATCCTGATCCTAATCCAGATCATTTCTGGTATTTATCACGGTAACGATAAATAAACTTCAATTCAGTCTAATCTTTTTGACTATAATGCATTGGCAAGTTTTATCTGAGTTTTTTTTTTTTTCCCGACTCTTTGGATGAAGTCGACGCTGCTTCTGCATCTTTGCTCATTTTCTGTCTTTCTTCATATTCTGGTTTGTGCTTGTGTTTGAGGTGGTGGAACAAATTAGTGCTGTTACTGTCCTTTTGATGCACTATTTGTTTGCAAACCTTGCATTTTGTAATTTGACTTTTTAACCCCTTCATGCCTAGTGTTGCTAATTCACGACGTTTCCGTTCAGACTGCAGCTGAAATAACGCATGTAATACTCCAATGTCGGTTTGTGCGCATTCAAAAAATTCCTAGGAACCTTTTGCAAGCACTAGTTTCTCGTAGGACCGACTGGAGTGGTAACAAAAATACAAATATTTATATCTTTTATATAATTGAAAAATCAATTCAGGCATTATGGGGTTAAAACCAAACCAGATAATGGAGGTGAAGCCTCGTTTAGGAACAAGCTCCTTGCTGCCCGGCATATCTGCTCTGCCTTCCGCCATCGTCAGTTTGTCAATAATCTACACATGTTGGGCTGCAAGTCGCTCACATATATACGTCATCAATGTGAATTTATCGTTTTTATCGCGGGATGACATATTCTTACCGTGGGGCATGTTTTTTGACGATGTATCGTAAACGATGAAATATCGCACAACCCTAATCCTGTGTATCCCCAACCTCCAACTGAATGTTATTAAATTGGCTAATTATAGAGTTGCTAATGTTGTAGGTACAGTAAGTAGTGCAGTTCCTTTCAAACGTAGTTCAGTATTGATTTTAGAGACTTGGAAAAACATTTCGCTTTGCAAGAATTTTGAAATTGGATATCACCGAGGACTAAAATCCACACCATGTGAAGGTATGACAGGCCAATGTGGCTTCAACTAATGGCATAGTTGGACGGTAACTGACGGGTTATCCAAGCAGCTTAATTTCCAAATAACCTTCCATTACAGCTCGCGACCAGAAGTCACCTTCTATGAGCTCTGTCTCCACATGTCACTTCAAGACATACGAGCATAAGAGCAGATAACATCCACCCCCCTCCCAGACTCTGTTACCCCAAGCGACAGGTTTAAGTGGAACCATGTGTTTACAAAGTCTCACAAGAGTTCAGACAGAGAGCAGGAGCTCGGCTGAGGTCAGACTGTCATGTCACACAATGACGGCGTTTGATCGCCCATTATGACACATGTGATCAGATCTGATGGGTTTGAGCTATGTGTTAACCCCCCTTCCTCCCCCTCCCCCTGCCTCAGAGGGGGTGAACCTCTCTCCTTCATATAGAAATATAAGGTTTCCTCTACCTCGACGTAAAACTGAAATCTAAACATCCATCTGTTTTCCTCCTCAGTACATCTTGTCTGGGTCGGATGACTTCAACCTCTACATGTGGAAAATCCCCAAGGATCCAGAAGCAGGTGAGTTATTGAATCTGTCTGCACCGACTGCGTATTTATGTGGCTGTATGCTGACATGTAGAGCATGGCTTGGACAAAAGGAGTAGAATGATTTAACGATATACACTAGTGACTGTAAAGATGCACAATCCTCTCGTGTTGTCACCTGTAAGATATAGAAGAGTGGTTTTGAAGCTCAGTATGTGGCCATGGACGCCGCCATCTTGGCTGTGCCTGATTCCACTTAACTCCCAGCTCTCTTGCTAAATGTTTTACTTCCAGGTGTCTCGTAGCTTAGCTTAGCTTAGCTTAGCATAGCATAGCTTAGCGCAGAGACTGGAAAAGCCTTTTAGAGCCTCAAGTGGTCATTTGAGGAACTGCAGTCTTTGGTATTTCCTCTTTTTGCCCCGAAGGTTGTGACTTGATCTGGATTCTGGTTCGAGGTTGTCGATTACAGTTATGGAAAAACTGTCTTTTTGTTTCATAAGTGATTATAGTTCCTATAAAATGACCCTTTTTGTGAACAAACCAAGGCTTTGTGGCTTTAAGGAGCCTGTTTCTGAGACAGTGGATTGGTGACCTCTCCTTGTGCAAGGTTAAAGATTTAGCTGGCGTCCACGAAAGCGAAACAAGTCATATTTCAGTCACTGTACTGTAACTCTGAGCCACAGAAAGCATGACAGGATCCAGACTGCGGTTTGCTCTGAGGCCATTTGGTCATAATAGACTTTCCAGGCATGTATTTCTTTAATCTGATATTCTGTTGTGCCAAATTAAGGTTGAATGTTCCCACCTGGCCGAACGAACAAAAGACCCAGAGTAAGTGCTGAAAAGTTAGAAATAACTCTTTATTTCCTGACTTCGAACACGAACGTAATTACACTCGGAGGAAAGTTCCCCAAAAATGCAGCGGTCCAAGAATGCGGTATTTGTAGCTCTGTGGCACCACCTGACACATTTATGGATTTCATTTTTCCCTGGAGTTACTCACTCTGAAAATATGCTCTCAGGGCCTATTCGGTGTCAGACTAATGACGTATGGTGAGGATTGCGACTGCTGTATTTCACAGCCTGTGTTCTCTGTCTCGGGAGGTCCAAGCATCAAGTCGAACGAATGCGCGTCTGAACAGCTTTCCTTATAATGGGCCCTTGTTGCGAGCCGTGCGTCTTTGCCTGTGTCACATTAACAAAACAACTTCCTTTTAAGGAGGCCCTGGTCGCGTGGTGAACGGGGCTTTCATGGTCCTGAAGGGTCACCGCTCCATAGTGAACCAGGTCCGCTTCAACCCTCACACCTACATGATCTGCTCCTCCGGTGTGGAGAAAGTCATTAAGGTCAGTACTTTTAAGACGGAATCGGATGTTTAAAGAGACTTTTTCCATCTTACAGCTGGATCAAGACGATGCAGCGTTCAAAGTGTCTGAGTTGTTCAGACAGTGGACATGCCCTTAAGTGAGACATTGATCTCCAATGATAACGCTGAGTAACTGACTGAACTCTAACCACCTCCTCTGCAGTGGGGAATTTAAAAAAGAAAAAAGAAAAAAGGATTTCCCCCCTTTTACTGACTGTGGTCTGCTCAAACAGATGACACTGAGCAGCATTCAGAAAACTGGGTCATGGAAGAAGATGGGAAATGTTCCACAGATACAGTATTTTTGAAAAACCAGAGCCAGGCTGTGAAATGATGCCAGCTTTTCCTACGGCAGCTGGAAGCTTCATAAGCATGAGTCACATAGATCAGGTGTTGCTGCGTAAGCCTTCCCTTTAGTTCTGACCATAGACTGTATATAAATATGGACAAGGCGTCACCACTTCCTTTCACTGGCCAAACTACAGATGGCGCCATCGTGCGAGTTTGGAGAAAGAGGAAATGTTGGATTATACCAGTGGTTCCCAAACTTTCTCTCCTGGGACCCCCTTTGGTACATAAGAACATCTTCACCCCCACAAAAAAACTTTATTTGCTTTTACAGGTTTCCGTTTCCGAGAGATCCAAAGCTTGTCCATCACATCTCTAGCAGTGTCTTTTATTGATTCATTCATTGCATCTAGAGAGTGACACGGGAATCAGTTGTCGCTCCTTCCCCATCCCGAGCCCACAAAAATACTCCTGTCATATCCCGATCACATGACTGCTCACCCTCATCCCGCAAAATCCCGACAGAAAGACTCTCAAATCCCGCTCCTGTTATCTAAAACTGGGCGCACACTCACCACATTGCAGCGTCATTTTTTAATTTAATCTCCGGCTCCGTCCCGTTGATTATTTACTCTATCCCGTCCCGATCACGTTACCAACAGTGAAACTGACTCACGCAGGAAAACCGTAACCCGCGGGAGTCCCAAAAAATTGTCATGTTCTTATTCCATCTGTGTCCCCCCTGCAATGGCTCCACGCCCCCTCTAGGGGTCGCACCCCCCACTAGAACTCTGACAGTCCCAAAGCGGTTGGCATGGCAACTGGTAGTCGCCATTACTTCATGTCCTGTTTCTGTAGTGTCGAATAATTAACTAAATAAACTAAACTTTTTCCAAAAAATTGCCAATTGAACATGCATCAATATTATATTAACACCTAAAATGATTATAATAAATATTTGACATGTATTTTAGTGTTTTAATTTGGCACATCCACTAACATGGAGGGGGCGGAGCTTATGAATGACTTATACCGCAGACAGCCACCAGGGGGAGCTCTAGTTGCTTAGGCTTCACTTTTGAGGAGCAGTTCCATTGTCCATCTTTATATACAGTCTGATTAAGCTGCAGTTGTAGTTTGCAGCTGAAATGTAATTTACTTGGTTAAATCTCTTCATTAATTCTCCTTCACCTGTAGTTAACCTTCATTCCTGAGTAACTGTGTCGCCTTGGTGCTGACCCTCTGAGTAAACCAATCTGCATTTGAAGTCGGTTAGATCACTACCCTTTACTCATATCAGCCAATACTCCAATTAATTCACTGATCTTTTAGAAGAATTTAGCTTGAATCTATGGAGACAATTATGCAAATGTTAGCATGCGTGCATTTAGCAGACTGCAGATGTTTAAGGAAGTCTGATTGATGAGTAAAGACCGTGCAAACCTGACATGTAAATACGTCACACAGCAGGGGAGTTTCTGACAGCAAACAGCTGGTCTGCAGATTATGTCAAAAGTACATCTGTTAATTAAAGTTTTATGCAAATATTAAACTCTTTGGAATAAGTTACTATCTTGATCTTTATCTGAAGTGTTTTCACAGGAGTCTTATTTCTTTTTCTTTTTTATTCCTCCCCCACTGTTCCCCTGTCCCTCCCCAGGTGTGGAGCCCTTACCAGCAGCCCGACAGCCTGGGTGACCTGGAGGGCCGCGTGGAGGACAAGTCCCGCAGCCTCTACACCCACGAGGAGTACATCAGCCTGGTGCTGAACAGCGGCAGTGGCCTGTCCCACGATTACGTCAGCCAGTCTATCCAGGAGGATCCGCGCATGATGGCTTTCTTCGACTCTTTAGTGCGGCGGGAGATCGAGGGCTGGAGCTCGGACTCTGACAGCGACCTGAGCGAGGAGGCCATCATGCAGCTCCACGCCCGAGGACGTCGCGCCACGCGGGCCACGCCGGCAGCTCCCGCGCCCGCGTCTGCTGCTGCTGCTGCTGCTGCTGCTGCTGCGGCTGCTAGCCAGCCCACTGACTCCGATAACTCCTCCTCATCGTCACTGGCTGGACCTGACGCATCAGGAGGGGAAGAGCAAGCCACAGAGGAGGGGGAGGAGGCTCCCAGGAGACGGAGCAGACACCAGCGTAATCAGTCGGGCTTCCTGGTGAACGAAGACTCGGACTCCAGCGAATTCTGGCTCGACCCGATGCCCCGTCCTCGATCCCCGAGCCCCAGGGACAACTCCACGCTCTCCAGCCCCGCCTCCTCCCCTTCTCTCCCAGCCGGAGCTTCCAGCTCCTCCACATCGACTTCCAGTTCCAGCAGTGAGGACGAGGAGCGGCGCAGCGCAGTGAGGCGGCGCAACGTCATGAGGCGGCGGCGCATGAACGTGGTCTCCAGAGCCGAGGACCGACCCGAGTCCGTGCAGGCTCTGTTCTCTGCCATAGACTCCTGCAATTACCCATCGATCTCAATCGAGGACCTGTCTACCTCCTCGTCAGGCGAGGTACAAAACTCCCTCCAAATCAAGCCCCAAGCCGAAGAGGAAAAATGCCTGAGCCCTTCTGACTTTGTGTGTCCGAGCCCAGTGATGTCCCCCGAGAGCCAGGAGAATGAAGACGGCAGTGACAGGACTGAGCTGGAAAGACATCCAGCTGCATCCCTCCGGTCAATGGAAGCGCGCCGGACTGAACGCAGGGCTGCTACAGAGCCGGCTTTGGACAGCTCCGATAGCGGAGAGGCGTGTAGCAGCTCCCAGAGCCGCCGCAGCCCCGGAGTGAACGGGCAGCACCGGACTGTGACACCAGCGAGCGAGAACCCACAGACGTCCTCGGAGTCAGAGGACGAGACTGTCACCAGGCCGCGGAGGGACAAAGGCCCGACGGCGAGCGCTCTGAAACGGACTCATGTGGGAGGATCAGACGAGGGAGAGTCAGTCTCCTCACCGTCAGAAAAGAAGTTAAAGACATAATGACGCCTCTTTGTCTCTTTCTCTCTCTCATCATCTCAAATCATTTGTTAGCAGACTTCGTTTAGGAAGTGGGTTTTCTATGGGTTTTTACAACTCAGCTTTTGCATTTCATTTGTGTCTTGTATCCAGGTGACACATGGAGTCGCACCGCTTATGACTCCAAAGACTCAAAAAAAAAGAAAAGGAAAGTGTTGTTTCATTTTTGTTTGAGAACAAATCAATCGACATTAAAAGACGGAGAAGTGTAACACATAAGCTAAACACCCTTAGATTATAAGGCAAATTTATTTTCATGCAGCGTCAGTGTTTTCTCTCATACGCTCTAGTTGTTGCAGAAAGGCTCCACCCAGGATCTGGAGCTCATCCATCCATAACAAAAAAAAAAGAAAAAAAAAAGCGAAGGTCTTATGTAGGACAAAAGCTTTGCAGCGTTTTAATTTCTTCGGTTTCACACTGAGCGTAAATCTGATCGGGCTTATTCTTATTTTGAAGTGCTTTGAGGCTGCTTCAGGGTGCCCGACTAATGACTGCCTCAACACAAATCCTAAGGAGCACCATTTGTGTAAGCTGTGCGTTGAAATGGGGTTTTTATTGTCTCTACCAAAATGTTTCTTTTTGTCTCATTATCCAGCCCCTGGGTACCATTACAAGCCGGCTCGCTTTTGTTTCCTTGCAATTAAAGAATAATTTGTTCTCCAGCGACAGCGCCGCAGTGTCTTCCTCAGAGCGTTTGTACTCGGCACGGACTGATTGCTTTGAATGATTAGTTATTTGTTTTTATTTTTTTTTCCAGACACATGTTCTACCGAGTTAACGGGGAAAACGAGTTAATTTTGATCGTGGATTTTTTTTTTTTGGGGGGGGGGCTCCTCGGCCATCTGCTGACTGTGTCGCCATGGCGACGCAGCCTCAACTCTCCCGGTGAAGGAAATGTGAAGCCTGTTCAGCTGGCCGTGACCCTCGGCGACCAGCGTCAGCCAGAGTAGAATATTTTATTGACTGAAGAGTCGGTTTTTAACATTATTCAGAAAATTTTATTAAAAATGTCCCCGTCTGAAACAAATGGAGACAAAACAAATGCACCGTACCTTTAAGGTCTTCTCGTCCTCACTGGGTAAAAGCCTGAGATTGAAAAATTCTTTACTGACAAAGAAACGACTAGAAAATGAAAAAAATGTCCAAGAAACATGGACAAATCTTTATCCTGAGGAGCTCCACAATAGGTTCTTAATGGATTCTGTTGAGTTTAAGAATAAATGTTAAGTCTCAGGTAGAAAAAAGATGTTACACAGATCAGCCATAACATTATGACCACCTTCCTAATATCGTGTAGGTCTCCCTTGTGCCTCCAAAACAGTTGTGACTCATCAGAGAATGGACATGGTCCTTCTGAGGGTGTCCTGTGGAGTCTAGAAACATAATGTTGTTAATGGGAGGGTCTTTGAGGGGAGGGGGCTCTGTGGATCATCCCACAGATACTTGATCAGTTTAGGATCTAGTGAATTTGGAGGCCAAGTCAGCACCTTCAGATGTTCTCCGTGATTTCTTTAGTTGTTCCTAAAGTGTTTTTGTGCTGGGGATGGCTGCTGCCATCAAGGAGTGTCATTGCTATGGGGTGGGGGGGTCTGGTCTGGTCTAGGTGGGTGCTACATGTCTAAGTAACATCCACATGAATGAATGAATGCCTGGTCCAGAAGTTTGAATCGTCACAAGATGGTCAATAATATAAACTTCTCCTGTCAGTGGTTTTAATGTTGTGGCTGATCGGAAGTTATTTTCCAGCTTCTTTTCTCAGTTTAGTGAACTTTATGATGCTGATACAAAACTAAAAGCAAAAGAGTGAATACAAGAATCTGTTCTGAAACATTTACAGACCAGAAAAGAAATTATTATTATTTTTTTAATAATCCACATTAACATAAAATGTAGTTGTAGTTACTTTGAAGATCGTGACTTTTAATAATATATTAGATTAAACAGCCAAACAGTTCAAGACACTGTGTAATTAAAATACAGCAGTGCATGATTATTTAATAATCCAATGTGACACTGAAAAGAGATGCGCGTGTCAGCTTTACTTTTGCTGTTAAAACATTAATCTATTCAAATGCGGGACTTTTGTTTATTTATGCTGTTTACTTTTGTCCGTGCTTTATCTGAGAGTAAAAGAAGAGGCACTTGAAACGCACACAGACAGAACTAGTTTCTTTTTAATCAGTTAAATTAATTTTTATCTGCTGTGTTTTGGAGCTCAAAGAAAAACGTCTCTGAACTGAAACTGATCAAAGATGTTAAATCTACAATGACATGAAAGGGAGCGAAGCAGTGGACTCAATGATGGAGCAAAAACCAGAAGAACATTTTACTTTTTTGTTTGATATATGACTCCATATTCAAAATAGGTGATATCATGTTAATTGCCGTTCACTTAGGGTTGTGTTTCCGTCCCATATTAGCTCCGGTTTTGGTCTCCACCATCTCCAGAGGCAAATATCTGATACTTAAGCTGCCAAATGTTTCACTATCTCCAAAATTTAGTCATCAACTGTGTCTGTATTTCTGATTTTAAGGTTTTGGTTATTGTAAATGTCACAATTTATTTCAAATTCACAAAGAAAAAAAAGGTGACTAACGACAAACGGTTGAGCATTTTCCCACAAATAATCGCTACACGCCTTTCTCAGTCTCCGGTCCGACTCCCAACAATGTAATGATTGTCCACCGAGCGCATGATGTCATAGCTGTCTGAGGAAACTGGCGTCCTGTCTGCGCCTGAACGACGGGACTCTTCTGCCACGCAAATCTCACAACCGGAGGGCTTAGCAGCGACTGTCGGGAAAGATTACAAAAGAAAACACAACACATGGCACGGCGGCCTCACGAGCCGGCTGTGAGGTGGTAATCTGAGGGAGGACAGACGTGTAATCGACTTGTTTGAGCGTCTCTCTTGTCAAAATAATTTCCTTTACTTCTTAGAAGCTTCTGTGTGGTCGTCACTTATCTGCAGGAAGTAGACACCCTTAATTTAACCCCATTCCTCCCCTGCTACATAGTAAAAAAAGGGATATTAGATGCTTTGGGGTTGTTTACATTCTGACTGGAGTGTGCCTGCTGGGCTGCATATGGCTTAATGATTAATTACAAGCTGCAGATGCGCCAGAGGGTCTGCTTTTCTTGTTCTTACTGGTACAGTCTTACAGTTACGTCAATCAAAATTGCATGCAGATTGAAATACACCAAAAGTAAGAACTGCCAAGTGTCCTTGGCTGGCCACATCAGAAAAGAATGCCACTTGTTGGTGAACGTTTTTATCTGTATTTATTCAGGCAAGGTTAACCGGCTGTGTGTTCTCTTTCCCTCCCTCGCAGGTCACATTCACGACTGGGAGGAGCCCAGTACAACCGCCGCCTTTGAGGACTTCCACTGGAGCAGGCATGGGTGTAATCAGATGTACTATATTAGTCTGGGAGGGCACACAATGCGTTTTTTCAGTTTCCTAAAGGAGCAGAAAACCTTATTTTACCCATCAGCTTCCTAATATGAATGCCGTGGTCCCATATAAACAGACATGAGAATCTCTTTTTTTGGAACAACTTTAAAAATAAATCAAAGACTGTTAACTTTTTACGATGACAAAAAACAGGAAAAAATTGGGAAACTGGACATTGAGCAAGCTGGAACCAGTAAATATGAGTATATTGCTTTTTTGGTTAGTAATGAAGATCTAAGTGGAATCGAGGAATGATCAGAGTTGAGAGTAAATCAAATATTTTAACTCCAGCAGTTGTGTTTCTGGTCACCTGACAAATGCAAGTTAAATATTGACTCTGTTTTAGCTCCATTTTTGGTCTCCACCATCTCCTAAAGGCAATATTTAGCCATTTTCACTATTTCCAAACAGCATTTAGCAATATTTAAATTGATGTAAGTTTGTTTTCTTATGATACCCAATCAGATCTTAATAAACTTCATCCGCTCAACTCTATTTGTATATTTAGACATAATTAAAATTCTGTTAGCATTGTGCTATAGACTCACTAAGAAAAGTATAGAAATCATTTCACAAATTAATTAAACTTTTTTTATTCCACACAATGTTCCTTCATTAAAACCTGCCACCTGCATTACCCACAATGCAACACAGCCTTAAAAAGTTCTGTCTGAGATTTTAGCTAGCAGCTAACGTGAGCTACCGCTAGCTCAAAACAGCATTTAGCAATATTTAAATTGATGTAAGTTTGTTTTTTTATGATGTCCATTCAGATCCTTCCTTATAACCTGGCACCTGCATTACCCACAATGCAACACATGCCTTCAACAGTTCTGTCTGAGATTTTAGCTAGCGGCTAATGTGGGCTACCACTAGGTCTTCGGAGCAACAACAGAAGTTCTAAAAGCAATGGAGTCAACTGGAGTCCCACTTTAAAGTACCCCTCCACTCAAACATATAAATATTCGCTCTGTTTTTGCTCCGTTTTTGGTCTCCACCACCTCCAGAAAATATTTAGCTATTTCCACTATTTCCAAACAACATTTAGCAATATTTAAATTGATGTCAGATTGTTTTCTTGAGTTGCCCAATCAGATCCTTCCTTAAAACCTGGCACCTGCATTACCCACAATGCAACACTGCCTCCAACAGTTCTGTCTGAGATTTTAGCTAGCGGCTAATGTGGGCTACCGCTAGCTCTTCGGAGCAACAACTACTTCCTGATACCTGAGGACAGATTTTGTAAAAGCGATGGAGTCAACTGATGTCCCACTTTAAAGTACCCCTCCACTCAGAAATATTCACTCTGTTTATCTCCATGTTTGGTCTCCACCACCTCCCCCAGAAAATATTATTAAAATTTAGCTAATTCCACTATTTCTAGACAACATTTAGCAATATTTAAACTGTTGTTTTTTCATGTTGCCAAATCAAATCTTTACATAATTAGACATAAATAGTATTAGCATTGCGCTTTAGACTCATAGTAAAGTTCCTTAAAACTTTGGAATCTGCTTTACTCAAAATGCAACACAGCCGGGAGCAGTTCTGTCAGCTAGTGACTAATGTTGGCTACGGCTAGCTATGTATAAGTCATTTTTTAAAATTACAAACAATTAGGAGACCCACTTTAAAGTCCCACTCCACTCAGTAATGTGTTTAAGTCAACAGCACTTCTTTTGTTGTACTGCCTGTCACACTGCAGGATTGTACATTCTCCATGACTGAGGTTATCTTGGCTTTGCAGGTGATGCTTTCTCCATGTTTGTATCTAAGTCTGACTGAAATTAAACACAGAAATTAGCCACCACGTTAGCGTCCCTTTTGGTGACTGCATTAAGGATTTCCACTCCAGGAATATCTGACCTAATCAGCGGCATATTCATGCGCTCATGCCGGTTTGTTTGCATGTCTGAGCTCATGGATAACTTTCCATTTTGAGCTAGATAATGATGTGAAACAAGATTTTCAAGGGCATTAAAAAGTCATCTCCCACCTGCTGCTGCGTTAAATCCGGAAAGGGCAAAACTCTGCTTTTAAACGGAGACATGCCTTTCTTCTTCCTCTTCCTACAGTCTTACCCTTTGGATCCCAGATGGTGTTTTGACTCAACATGTTTGACCACAAACCCAAACACATGTACAACTCAATGGGATTATCATGGTTCCTCTGCAGTATCCCATACATGGCTCAGCTTTAACAGCAAGGACGGCTATTTAAGAATTCCCCTCCCAACATGACTGGAATACCTTGGGAAGCTGCCAGAGACCAGACAGAGCCAAAAGCACCAGCTCTTCACATGACCTGAGTGCCTTTAGAAAGCTTCTTTGCACCGCTGACTCTTCACAGGATTGTCTGCTGAATACTATTATGTTGACGTCAAGTAGCTGGACGGCTCAGAAATTTCTCCCCCTCTGTCTACACAAACCAAAGTGTGCTGCGTGGAGCGTGCCAGCAGAATAATTATACACATTTCAGTGGTTAATTAGAATGAGTGAATTGATGCGTTTAATAAGCCATAATTTGCTGCGCTGAGAGGACAAGCCTCCTTTGTCAGCTGGCCAATTAGAGCCCCAGTTTCTGGATGTCCTTTATTATTTTAGCGTCCTATACTGATTGTGTGTTTAACTACAAAAGTAGAAGTTAAAAGCCTTTTTGGCCTTGTTAGCAGCTCCCAGGGATCTGGTCAGTCCAGCATTTTGGTCCAGACGAAAATACCTCATGATTCCCGCCTAGCAGAATGAATGACGATGCTGTCATCTCTTAAAAAGCTATTACAGCAAAATTTGTATTGTGCTTCCATAAAGATGTGGACCTCCTCTGAGGCAGCTGTTTATAAAGATGAATAAAACCCTCCATGACGTCACACATAGGCTTTCCTGAAGTAGCTGATTTGAAGCTCAGATTGGCATTTCTGGCCGTCGCCATCTTGGCAGTGCCTCGCTTCTCCGAAAGCTAGGTCCACTCTAGAGTGGTCCTTGACGTTATGTCTTTGATCCGTTTACAAATGAACTGGAGGTACGATTGGTTAAAGGGTGAAAATACGCAATCATACGTACAGGGAGTCAGTTTGTAACTAAATAATTGTACACAGCATAGCCCGTATAAACATGGACGACGGAACAGCCCCTCAAAAGTGAAGCCAAAGCAAGTAGAGCTCCCCCTTGTGGCTGGCTGCAGTGCAGTTCATAAGCTCCACCCCCTCCATGTTAGTGGGCGGGACTTGGGCCAAACTAAAACATGTCAAATAAATATATATTTTTTATAAGAAGGTTTCTGTCATTTTAGGTAGTTAATATAACACTCGTGTCATTTTTTAAGGCAAATTACGTTTTAGTTCGATGCTGTAGAAACGGGATGTGACCAAATGATGCTGGTTGCCATGCCAACCGCTCCATGAAACGGTCTCGTGCGATCCGTGAGAGTACTTGATGCAAGGAAGTGAGGATGTGTAGTCCATATTTATATACAGTCTATAGGATAGGCCCCTCTAGATGGGCTCGTGGATGGGGTTAGCATTCTGTGAGGACACCCACCAGCCTTATTCAAGGATAACTATTAGCCTTCATTTATTTTAAATAGATGACACCTGATTATATGAAATGGCCAGGCTGTAAACTTTTTAATATGGAGGTCAGTTTTCAGAGTTGGCTTCAACTTTTAGCCCTGGAGGTAGCTGCTGGAGACAGATGGAAAAAAATGAAGCAGCAATGTCCAAGATATCCAGACTACCGTTGCCAAAAGACTGGAATCCACATTTTTTAGCAGTTTAATTTGAAAACCACCTAAACCACCCACATCCATGAAACCCCCTGAGTCTCTAGTTTTTATGGTGTCAAACAATAGCTCATCTTCTGTCATTAGAAGCTAACGACATTCCCATCAGGTTCAGCTTTGTGATGTGTTAGTTGCTAATTGTCCTTATGTTTGCATTCCCCACATTAGCATTTAGCTCCAAGCCTAATTTTAGACTTTTTATTCTTATTTATAAAGTAATTAAACCTTATTTGGTTTCAGACTAAGTTATTAATTGCCACATATAATGAATATTACATAACCTCCTAGTGAACTGCTTCCTGAATGGTAAATGTAAATTTAATGAATCACTTTGTTTTTCAAATGGCTGCAGGCTAATTAGCTAATGGAAGTGTGTATAATTATCTCGGTGGCACAAACCGAGCCCCAGTCAGCTGCTTTTTGGTTTTTCTGCTGTCTTAAACACTCGTCTCCGCTCCGCCTCGGCTCCTGCTGCTGCCGCCGCTG
Source organism: Planiliza haematocheilus (assembly GCA_005024645.1). NCBI lineage: Eukaryota > Metazoa > Chordata > Actinopteri > Mugiliformes > Mugilidae > Planiliza > Planiliza haematocheilus. The sequence continues at coordinate 2,777,139 of SRSE01000637.1, forward strand.
CACCTATGCAGCTGCAGACTCCACTGCTTCCTTTAGCCGGGGACCAGGCGGTGAGCTGGCAGTCTGACATCACCCAAACGCTCACCGCTGGAAGTTTGTCCATATATGGAAGAGCTCCACTTTCTCCGACTGTCAGGGCTATCCCACTCTCACTCACTCTCTCTCTCTCTCTCTCACTCTGTGACATAGAGGGAAGGAGTTGGTTTACCTTACAAGGCAGACAGACCTGGCCACGGCTTCTCATGTTTACAGGAGCTGAGTCGCTTGAGACTCACCTTTCTACTGTCTGCTTTCATGCTGTGTTTCATGGGCGGATTATGAGACTATCAGCCCCGGGGCTCAGACATATAAAAGCCCCCACCATCCCACCCCATGCCCCTCCTACACAGAAGCAAGACACCTGGAATGAGACAGTCATAAAAACAATTAGGCCTCTTTGTGGTTGTGTTTTTTTTTTTTTTCTCCTGTGGCCATTTTTAAATTTTCGTAGTTCTGTTTTTAACGTGTTTATGCCCGTTTTATCCATAATTTAGGGTCATTTTCCTTTCTCCTTTGTCATTTTGTATCTGCTTGTAGTTATTTCATACATCTCTGAAGTTTTCAGCCTCCCACTCCGGTCATTTCTGAGTCCACTTTGTACTCTGGTTTATTCCGTTTCCTGCGCCATCGTGGTCATTTTCTCCCCGTGCAGCCATATTTCATTCGTTAGTCATCCTCCACGGCACGTCAGGCCCCACACCAGGCCCATTTGTTGATCCGCTCATGCTGTAGTGTGCCGTATTTACACAAGATGGAAGAGCTGTGCGCGAAACAATGGCTTGTATGCACAAAGAAGTTTGCCCTGAGGTGTACTTCCACAAAGGAGGCTGTTTGCTACCGATCCTCTTTATGCCCAAAAGTAAATTACAACTAAGTGGCTGAAACGTGATCCTCAATCAAACAACACTTGGATCCATAGGGTTTTAAAGCTGCATGAGGCTGTAATACATTCACAGCGTCCTGTACTGCTCTGCTTTTTATTAACTGTGTAACGGTGCATATTTTATCTTAGAATAATTGTTTATTTTAAGATATTTTTGTCCTTTGGTCTGATAATTGTGATTCTTTTCTATATTTAAGGCGTTGACAGCTATCTGAGGGACATGTAATTGAGCAGATTTACTCTAATATAAAACATTTTATTTACATTTTAGAGGGAAAACATGTTTCTGCTCCACGACTAAGAAACGGGTTTACTTGGATCATGTTTAACAGTAAAACATAACTAGCTAAACATTATATTTTCCCACAATATAATAAAAATTATGAGGAAATTCTGTAAAAATCTACATCTAACAATATTTTTGCACTGTGATGTTGACCCGGACGTATTTTTACTCATTTAATTGGCATTCTGAGGTGCAATTATACGCAACTTTTACAATTCTACTACGCTCCATATCAGACTAAAGATCACATTTTACTCCTTGAGGTGATACTTTACAGATAACAAGTAAGATAAGAGATAAGATAAAGCAAGATAATGGTTTAATTTGTGGCACAGTGTGGTGGTTGGCACTGATGCCTCAAAACAAGAAGGTTCTGGGTTTGGATCCATCATGGCTGTAGGTGTGAGTGTGAATAGTTGTCTGTCTCTCTGTGTGATAGCCCTGTGATAGACTGGAGACCTGTCCAAGGTGAACCCAACCTCTTACCCAGTGACAGCTGGGATAAGCTCCAGCCCCCATGTGACCCTCCAGAGGACAAGCAGATACAGAAAATGAATGAATGAATCCTTTAATTTGTCCCACAGTGGAGAAATGTGCCATGTTCCAGCAGCACGTGGTTAAGGACAGTGCACGAGATGGAAAGATAAAACATTAAATAACTACAGAAATAATAATTTAAACAGAACAGACAAACTGAAATTGATTAAATTACACAACAGTAAAAAAAAAATAGTTGAAATTTGTTCCAGCCAGTTACCTAATTTCATTTTACTCACATTATTCTGAGAAATATTGTCAATTTTACAACATTATTTTTCTATTTATCCACATTTATAGATTTCTAACATCGTGGCTGAGTTTTAATTTGATATTTTATCTTAAATCATGACATTAATTCACAATAGGACTCACTGTTACAGACTGAAAAGGCCAAAGTGTGAGGTACCTTATAGTGACCATGTTCATTCATTCATCTTCTGTAGCTGAGAGAGACGTTTGCCTTGCAAACAAAACTTTCATTTATGCAGTGGGCCACTGTTAACCTTATTTTAACTGCTTTATATTCTGGTGGATCAGATCGATGTGAATAGGTCATATTTTAAACCATATATCATGTTTTAATTGCAAATATGATTCACTGAGGGCGGCATAGGTAATACATGAATGAGAAAAATACTTTAAATATTCATTTGACATATTTTAGAGTATTAGACCATTTTGGGGGGCTTACAAACTTAATTTCTTCCATAATCTGTTTTCTCCCTGTAACCGGCCTCACTGTTGGATCAGTAGAAAGGTTATTTATTTATTTTTTAATCTGTAAACTCATGATTAAGACAAATAGCAAAGAGATAAATATGTTTAATTGTGTGTAAAGTTACTCTAAACTTAACTAGACTTTAAATGCAGCCTTTTTTATGGAGAGTTCTATTTGAGGTAATGATATTACAAACTACATTTGTAATTATTTACAACCATTTCCAATTAAAGAGCCTTGTTTACATACGTTTCATGCTAATTAGAGAGAGACAGTCAGATGTTTGGATCAACCCAGGCAGTCAACCTTGGATATAAAGCCTCCTAGATGACAGTGCAACCGACCAATCCGCTTCGAGGAGGCGGGCTCTCGGTGCCCGAGGCGTCCAATCAGAACCCCCGGTCGGCTATCGATTCAATGTGTCTGAAGCAAAGTTTTTGCGTCCGTCGCTCCTCGATACTAGACCTGCCTACTGCTTTACTGCCTGCCCGCCGCCGAGCGCTCCTGCTGGGGAGGGGGAAAGAAAAAAAAAGAAGCAAGAGCTAGATAGAAAAAGAGGCAGAGTTGGAGGAGAGAGAGAGAGAGAGAGAGAGAGAAAGAAAGAGAGAGAGAGAGAAAGAGAAGAGAGGGAAGCCGGAGCTGGACCGTTACACACCGCCTTGAATGCGTGGAGGAGAGTAGAGCTGTAAAAACATCACCTCGCCGAGGACCGGGGGACGTAGCCGAGCCGAGCAGAGAGCGTCTATATATAAAGCTTTTATAAATACATGTATAATATGGATCACTATAATGACGACGAAGACTATATGCAGCAACAAGACGACTGGGATCGGGATCTGCTCCTGGATCCTGCATGGGAGAAGCAGCAGAGAAAGGTGAGACTTCCTTCTACCTCCGGTGCGGAAGTGGCCACCGTGTAGTCCACCGATGATTGTCGAGAATAATTAACGCGATTTAAATGACCGCCGGGACCGGACCGTGACAGCGGATCGATGGGTTATAGTGGGAGACGGAGAACAGCGCCCAGCACCGACCGGCAGCTGTTTACTTAATTATCGACCTCATTATCGGTTTGTTAATCACCTGTGCGCCTTCATCGGCTACTTTTATCAACTTGCTCAGCCTGAGTCGGGGTTTTGAAATATCCCGTAGCAGGAATCACACGCAGGAGGCCCACCCATTATGTTTGCACCAAGGGGGGAAAGAGTAGAGAGGGGGGCAAAGTATAAAGGGGGGGAAAACAATTAAAAGCCGGACAGGACGGCTACCTTTCCAGCGCAACAGATGTCAGCCATGCGCTTGACTGCATATGGTGTGTGCCTGGCCCCCCTCCTGTCATCTGGCTTATGATGGGACGTGGATTAGGGCATGCTTAACAACCGGGGGATGCCGTTTGAGTGAGGGAGAGAGAAAAAAGGGGGAGTGAACCGCTTTATTGAGTCCCCTTCTTTTTTTAGGGGATTTGGCGAATTTACGCGCGGGTTGTGCGCGTTTTAGTTTTTTTGTGTGTAGCGCCACGTTGACTTGCGGTGACAAAAGCGCTTATAGTTTAGTTGTTGCTTGTGCTAGCTTCACATGCATCTTTTGATCTGGCTGAATGTGAGCTCTGCGCGTAGTTATCTCCCGAGAAAGAGCCGTATATTGTCTCACAAGTCCAGATCTTCCACACGCGTCTCACAGCTGCTGCTCTCTCTCTCTCTCTCTTTCTCTTTTTTCTTTCCCAGCCTGATTTTGAATGGTCTGTTTCTAGAAGGGGTGCTACTTCTTCTTTCTTTTTTTTCTTCCTCTCTTTCTCTGCTCCCCATACTTTTCCTGCGCTTTGAAAAAGGGGGAAGAAAAACGCTGTGGAATCTGAGTAAGCGCTGTGGTTTGGGCTGGGCTTGCATGGGAGCAGCGTGCCCAAAAATGGTAATAATCGGCCCCTCTCGCTGCTGTTGGAAAAACTTTTCCCCAAGTTTCTTTCTCGCGCTGCGAAGCTCTCGGCTTCCAGTTTCCTGGATTATGTCATCGGCAGGCTGCTACCGGTCGAGGCGGGGGGGTAAATGACGGGAAGGTATGCGGGGCTGATGTCAGGTGGGAGCAGCAGACGCGGGGGTCTCGCTTCTTCTGCCGTTAAAACGTCTCCCTGCAGTAAAGAGGAAGTGGGCACAGACCTATAGGAAGCGAGCACCTGACAGTTTAGCTGATCTAAAGACTTAAAACAACAAGATTGGTTGTGAAATGCTCTCATGTGGTAACTTGCACATTTCTGCGCCAGCATGACCGTCATTGATCTAATCATCCTCCCCAGAGCAGGAATGTTTTATTCATCCTCTCCCCTCCACAGTGAGCAGTGATAAGTGTTGAGATCTGACCACACACACATACGGCTAACAGGCCGAGCCCAGGGGGATGACATGCACCTCTGCTCCGTCCTCAGCCCTAAGGAGAGCCTGTAGTTAACTGTCACACACTCATCTGTATGCGTGCACACACACACACGCAAAAACCACACAAATTCCTTCCAGGCTTCAGCGATCAGCTTCTGATGAGCTGATAACCTGGAAGCCCTTAGTGTTGGCTGAGTTTTTCCCTCCTAACAAAGTCTTTTATTATTCTGAAATGCGTTTAAACGGAACCTTCTTTAGTCTTTAAGATGATTCTCTAAGATGAAGTCAGCCCAGACTTTTGTCATCCGGTACACGCAACACAAAATTGAGTCATAAAGGAAAAAAAAAAAAAAACAGAAGTTGTTCATCTGAACGTCTGTAATCGCCGAGACAGAAATCATGTGCACGTAGCTGGAATTACAGCTTCCAGTGGCTCAGCGCTGGACGCCCAGTGCTACATTTCTCTGTAGCCCGAAGGCCGCTCATTTGTTTGTCAAGAGGCGATAACGTTTTTACAACCAGAGCAATCCTGTTTCTCGTCCCAGGGACAAAAAACTGGCGGTTTAAAAGTCTTTAAATAGCTCCAGAATAACACCCAAAAACTTAAAGTGTTGTACTTTTCCCTCTTTTGCAATTCCCCCTTTGACGCTCACAAACCCAGCATGTCAGAGAGCGCCTGAAATATTTGGAGGCTGATACAAGTCTAAACCTGACCCCCAGGTATAAAGGCATCCTCCTATCTTGGAATCTTAATGTCTTTTCAGATCCAGGTGTTTTTTTTATTATTATTTTAGGTTACTGAGCTCACATACTTACAGCATATGGTTTTGTTTCTGCATCCATCTTTGTCTATACCATCTTTTATCAGCTGTAATTATTCTTTTATTCTTGTTCTGCTGCTGGAAGGTGGAGTTCAGGTGTGAACTGCAGCTGCTAATTTGTCCAGGTTTGTCCTTATAAGGATACAGTGAGCTGCCGTACCTTCGGCCGGCCCTGACGTAAACCTCCCGCCTCCGACTTCCCATCTCCCACACCCCAACCATCCGTGTTCCCAAACACTCCCACCGCACCCACCCACATTCCCCCGCTCAGACTGCGAGCCAGGTCACAGATAAGAGGAAAAGATTTGTTCACGTTTGTAAAAAAGAGCCGGCAGGAGGTGAAAGCTGAAGCGTGGAACGTCTGGTGAGCTTCTTCCAGCAGCAGCAGCAGCAGCAGCAGCAGCAGCGTGTTTGTCAGATCATAATGTGGGACTGATGGAGGCTTTCCAGGAGCTCGTATGTAGGAAGTGTCCAGTAGACGAGTGAGTCAGTCAGCCACCGCTGTGACCAATCAGAGCGGGGCGTGGCGGCTGCTGGTGTCCAAATTCTCACGCACAGTGTCATAAACGCTACTGACCTTTCACTGCTTCTGTAGATAAGACACTGAGTGATCAGCTGATTAATGAACTAGCTGACTGACAAACATATTAATCAGCCACTGCTTCACGTTGTCATATTTGATTAGAAAGTGTTGTTTTGTGCCAAATCCAATAAAACGTGCGGTTTTAATGCATCGTCTGAGGCCATGTGAAATAAAAATATTTCCATTTTTCTAATAAACCAAATTATCAGCAGTCGAGCCGCGAACAGAACCAAGCCTGATATTATTCTCCGAGTGCAGGAATGTTTTAAAATCACATTATGGGGCAAGCTCCAGCGCTCAGGAAACTGACTCAACACATGCATGACGTTTGATTTCTAGTAAGAACGTCAGACCAGAGGTTTGGTGTTCTTCTGTCCCACGCCGGCAGCAAACGGCGCGTTGCATAATAGGATGTGTAATGTCAGCTCGCAGAACGTTTCCTGTCATCAAATTCCTCTGTTCCCGTGATGCACCTTTTCGAAACCCCGCTTTCTAACAAAAGAAGAAGAGCGTCAGAGCGGCGGTGACAAAGCAGGGAATGTGGCTCTGAGCTCTGCACCCACGAAGGTGTTATGTGCTGAAATGTCCTTTTCACTACATAAATCATGAGCTGAGGCGGGAGAGGGTGTCACTTTTTATTTTCGGTGAACTGTACGGTCATGTGATGTTTTTACGTCCAGTCAGAACCGCACTTAATTATATGATCACATGCAGTTATTATCATGTTAGTGCTAGAAGAAAGAAAATGTAATAGTGTCAGTGAGAGTCACCTAAAAATATCTCTAAACACAGAGCATTTAATGTAAAATTAATATTTATCGTAAATTTTTTTTTTCCAGGTCTAGACTTTTAAATATAAGACCTTATGTTTTACATTAAGTATTCTTTATTAATTTAAAAAAGACAAGCACAGACAAGGTTTAGGTTGTCTGTTTAAGTTAAAAAAAAGATGCTAATCTGCTTTACATGGATTGTCTTGGCTTAAAAAAAGAAGAAAGTCGGTATTTAGAGCCTTATTTTTGACACTACACTCAGCCCTTCTACACAGAAAGACAATAGCTAATAAAAGTTTAGACGCTTATTAATTAGTTGTATTAAAAGAATTGAAATGACTCTTGCGTCTGTAGCGCAAACAGGAAGTGAGTCTGAAGGTGCTAAGCCTAGCTTAGCATCAAACTACCTGCACATCCACATCTCTAATCACAGAAATATGCTCACTTTTCGAGTCAGGATTAGAGTCGATGGCAAGTTGATGTTTTTTTTTAATAAATTTGAACGATGCTAAGCTAGCTGTTTCCTCCTTTTTTCAGTATATATGCTAAGCTAGCTTACTGGACGTAAATGAGAGTTTCTGCATTCATTCTTTTTAAATGAAAAGGTGAAGCAATCATCTGTGTCTCCGCCTCTGTCTGACTCAATGATGCTTCAGGGAAATGAGCAACCCGCTGTCTGTTTGTCAGCAGGAGACGCTTCACTATCCATTTCTCACTTAGTCATTTCTGCCAGGGCGGCTGCAGCTCCTCGTGAAACAGTAAAGAGTCGAAAAGAGTTGGAGGTTTGTGTGAAACCTAATAGAAGTCTTTTTGGGGGGGATCCTCTGGTGCTGATGTCTGTTGTCATGGGTAAAACAGCCGGACAGTAAATCCCAGCAGGAGCTCTCCGGAGCACCAGTCGTGCCTCCCCTGACGTGCTCTCGGGGCTCTTTCTGGTTTGTCCTGATTGATGGGGTCGCACACTGACAGGCTTAGAGGGCCCATGAGCATCCGCCCGCCCCAACAAGAAGTTTTATGCGCGTGCTCCCAGCTGGGGTGAGGGTTATAGATTAGAGGTTGAATCTGAGTTTTAGAGATGTGATGACCTGTGAGTTGCCACCACCCAGCACAGGCCGTGTTTCATAATTAAGCTGTTATCTGCTGCTAATGAGGAGCTTTCAGTCAGGAGGAAACCATCCAGTCTTTATAGCCTGGAGCTCCTGGATGATATATGGAGCGTCAGAAGACTCTGACTTGTGTCTAATGACTCTTACATAACCCAGACCTACATCTCTGGGAGGGGTTTTGTTCTGCCGCGACTCTAGTTGGGGAACTGGTGGCAGTGTTTACCCAAGAAATGTCAGCGGGGACGGCTGCTGACAATGAGCTCCTTTAGGGAGTTGTTTTACTGCACACGCCGGAGAGAAGTCAGCCTCATTTTACAGCGCTAACAAGTGATTTTAATGATGCATCTGTTGGCAATTCGGGCCAGACTGAAGAACAAAATCGTCCATTGATGTTTCAGCGTAGTGTAAGCTAACACCTGAAAACACACGACATTCCCATGAGCCTCAGGGACACTGTTTAGGCTAAGCTAGCAAATGTTAGCATGCAAACAGGCGAACGTTGCACGGACCATCTTGTGACTATTCAGGGAAACTTTTGGACCTGGCATTCATTCATATGGATGTTATTTAGACGTGTAGCACCCACCTAGACCAGACCAGGCCCCCCCACCCAATGACAATGACACTCCTTGATGGCAGCAGCCATCTTTAGCAGGATGCAGCCTGACACACACACACAAAAACACTTTAGGAAGAAGACCTGGCCTCCAGATTTACTAGACCCCAAACAGGACACCCTCAGAAGGCCTAAGTCCACTTACAAGGTGGTCATAATGTTATGCCTGGTCTGTTTTAGCCTATCTGTGCTGCATCAGCATGTTAGTGTAGTCACTTTGAGCATGTTTGCACTAGCCTGGAGCATTATGGGGCGTGTTTCAGTTGGTACGGAGAAGAAGACTGCTGTGCAGGCAATTTGACAACCCTACAACCAAGTTAGAGCAATTTAGTTGTAAACCAACCTCCACAGAGCTCAGATGACGTGTATGACTACGTCACTGTTACATTACTCCTCTGTCCATCACCATATAAAGCATCTCTTCACAGTTTGATTTGCAGTCAGCAGAAGTTTGTCACTCTTCCAGGCTTCATTTTCACCGTTAGCATTTAGCTCAACACAGCTACACCTGCCTTGATCCCACTTGAATCCAGGTTTTGTCTTATGTCACGTATCGGCAGAAGGTTTTCCGGCCCTCAGCAGCTGAATAATTGCAAGTTTAATTTATTGCATTTTTGTTCTCTTTCGTGTGAAGAGCCTCTCCTCTGTGTTTTGTTTTGCAATAACGGCTAACGATTGAGAAATCTGTTCCCATGTGAAGACAGAAGGTTGAACAACGGAGAAAGAGAAAGTTCTCATCCATCAAATGTTTCCGTGCCGTCGTCCCTCAACAGATCCCTCTTTATTTATTTCAGGAAGGTGCATGCTAATTCTTCCTCATTGAACCCAACACCGTCTCCGAGTTTTTTTGTTTTAAGAATTCACTGTTTGAAAAGTCAAATGTGAGCAATTACCAGACTCTTATCTGAGCAGCTCCCAAATGCCAGGGCCCTGATGCAAATTCTTGCATAGCTTATTTTCTCAGGCTCCGGCTCCAAATTTAGAAACATATACAGAAATCAGCTCAGAGCTCTTGGTTATAGGTCATTAAAACAGTTTCGAGGGCCCATTGTGGAATGAATTTTAATGACTTCGGATCAGGTTGACTGCCCTGCTTCATTTGGAGATTCGTAATTGACGATTCATCCTGCACCGGCCGGAGTTTGGTATATTTACAGCTCGGTGGCAGATTTGAGACCCCAGACTGTTAGTGTTTTAGATTCCACATTCACCCTGGGATTTGGGGTCAAGGTGCATTTCCTGTTGAGCACTTAAAAAAAAACTGCTCAATACTCAGCCACGTCTGGAACCACTACACACTTATAGTCACATGTTTGTAATGGCATACGACCCAGAGGGGGGTTTATAGGTGATCTGTCTGCATGTTTCCAAGGAATTTTCCTGCACCACATGGGAAGGATGTAGTCGAGGCTTTCCTCCGCTAATGCTATTAATCAAACCACATGCATTCTCGAGCGCATGTGCCCGCTGCGAAGCCTCTCTTTGAAGCCGACGGGGGTTAGCACTGTACTCGACTAGTCTGTGAACATGTGAGTGTATTAGCCGTAAGCCTCCGCGCAGTAGCAGCTGCACTGCGTCTCCTGTACGTGGAAAAAAAAAGAGCTTTGAGTAAACAGATACCGGGCACACCTTTCCCATTCAGTAGCGGGGTGGGTGGAGCTCAGTAGGGGGGAGAGAAAGGAGAGGTGAGAGGGGGAGGAGGGAGGAGGCAGTGAGTGGAAGAAGAGGCTCGGACAGAGGAGCTTTCAGGTCGCCGCACAAAGAGAGTGTGTTCAGGAGGCCATCCTTTGTCACGTTGTCAACCTGGAGTCAATAATTTATCATCGCATGGGAGGATGGAGTCTGAGCTATCGAATGACCCTTTCCTCTTCAGGTGCATTAAGGGTGTTTCCCCTCTGCGGCATGTTTCATCTGTCATTTAAATAAAAACAATATATAATCAGTTAAATATTACTCAGTATGCACCAAAATATACTAAAGTTGCTTCAGTTGCAATGATAGTTTTGTTGCTCTGCGCTCCGTACATCTGTTTTCAAGTTAGATTACAAGAGCAAGCTAGTGGCTGGTTAGCTTAGCGTACATAAAAACAGAAAACGGGAGAACCAATCCAGGAAGTGATGCTAGTTAAGCTAGGAATAGATAAAATTCATCCCATAAAGCTAATAATTTTATGTTATATACAGAGACATAAACACATCTTACCAAAAAATATATAAAATTGAAGTATTGAACTCTGGAGGTGGATTTTTGGACAGTTTCCTCTCTTTTCGCATCTTATTGCTAAGCTAAGCTAACTAGCTGCAGGCTGTCGTCTCAAATTCAGTGAACAGGTGTCTCTCTGCTGGAAAACAAATAAAAATGGCCGCCTCTCATGTTGTATTCATGACTTTATTAAGCAGAAACTTTCAGTGAGGTCAGACTTCACGTGTTAGCTAACGTTATTTTGGAAATGTTGGATGGTTGAGTTTGCCTATTCTAATTTAATCAAGTAGAGATTTCTTCATCTTCAGTTTTAAAATGTGTCTGAGAAAATATGACTAATCCCAACAGTCTCATACAGTATGTTCGTTAGGCCTTTGTGCATTTCCTGTTTCAAGTTACCTTGTCGTTAGCTTACTAAACTGATGGTTTACATGGCAACGGTTGCCTAGCAGCGGTGCCCTACTGCACTCATTTACTGCGCTCGAGCGCCGAGCATGCTGTGTGCACGGCTTGAACCTCTGAACTTTATTCCTGTGACGTTAAAATAAAACAATAGGCACTGTGCTTTAGCAGCTAGCTTAGCCTCAGTGTCAGCTTCTACCTCAAAGTTTGGAGGCTCTCAGCGCGGTAAAACGTCTGAGGGCAAGTTAAACAATTGTGGAGACGTTGAGAGACGCTTTTCTCCGCTTTTAGGACAAGTTACACGTCCAAGAACAATCTGTCCGCTGTTATTAATCCTCCATCAGATTTCTGGAGAACAGTCAGATCCCTGAAATACTTGGAGGGATACCAGGATTAGTAATTGTGCAATGTAATATCATTTTTGATTTGTTACCCTGCTCCTTACTGACATTAAGGACTTTTAGCCGTCATTACTACCCAGCTCTTCTTCTTCTGTTTATCTAAAATGTGCTTCTGCATCTGGCGGAAACTTTTCCGTGGATCCCTTCTCATTTGGCGCAAGATTTTTCCCCAGATGAGTTTATGTTACACTGGGAGCATGGCACTGTTGATGCCAAGCACAAAATGGATGTTAAAATACCCATAAACTGTCACTTTAAGTTAGTTTTAAGCCAAACACCTCCCCATATCTTCTCTCTTTGTTTGACCATCTATCAGTCTGAGTCAGTGGCGATGGGTTTAAGAAAAAGTGTTCCTTCCCTCCCTTCGTTTCGGTCTGAGCTTGTTGAAAAGTCTCTCCGGCCTTATCAGGAAGCCAGTCTTTCACTGTGCAGAGGGCGGTGCGTCGCTCTTATTTGCTCTGCGTGTTGTAAATAGGCAATTGCGGCATTCGAACAATGAAGGCAGGATGTTTCTTAGGGTTTTATTTACACTGTGGGCAATTAAGGCTAATTCAGAGGGAGTTAAATTCAATGACTCAGACTTCCTAGGTGGCCAGTAAGAGAGGAGCTCTGTGCAGAGGCTGCAGACACAGTGTACAAATGTTCCGGTAAGCCTGCAATGATGACAGCGTTGTAAACAAATCAATGCATCAATCTGTGTTAGGGAGTCCTTGGGAATGAGTCCCCTGTTGTGATCCAAATCGAGGCCAGAGGCTGTTTGTTCTGCTACACTTTCCCAAAGTGGGACAAGTATCGAACGTCTGGATTTCAATCAGTGGCTGATATTGATCGAACGTGGTCTGTGTAGAGTTGACTCCCCGCGGGCTCGTTGCGTTACGCTCTGATGACTCGAGCTGTTTACTTGTGATGCCCTCACCTTATCTAAATTCTGCAGCGGGCCGACGTCTCTCCTTCTGCAGGATTAGCCCCTGCACGCTCCCCAACGTCAGTTCATGTGCGACAGTAAACAGCAGCAGCGTCCGCTGAGCGCCCCGCGGCAGCTCCCATTACAAGTTGTAACAGACACCTCCCCTTCGACAGCCCCGCCCCTGCTAACCCAGTGCAAGAGGAGAGGCGGCCTGCTGCTGGCTGGTGTGCGGTGGAGAGCCCTTGGAGTGGTTTGAGCCGCGTGAAGTGCTGGCAGGTGCTGTGGCCGGCGGCCGGCGGCTGGACACTGCGAGGGAGGATGAAACGGCGGCTGATTGTGCAGCTAATTTGTAGCTGCAGCCGCTCGCGCAGCCGAGTTCAAAGGTTGTGGGGAGTGGTTCAGACGGCAGATGTGTCCTACCAAACAGCTCTCATGCTCTTCTTTATAGCTTCTACCTCACTTCTCCGTGTCATAATCACGACCTCTGTGACCTCCTCCTGAAATAGTGATGAAAAGCCACAGAAGAAAACCAGATGATTTTTCTTTGCCTTTCAAAACGTTGTTACGAATACTTGGTTGGTTTTATGTGTGTGAAAGGTGATTTTAGTTACTTGTCGCCCCGCAGGAAGTTAGACGACGGAGGCACTAAGCTCTCAGTAAAACCTCAGAATCTTTGCCACATCCTGCTCTGAATATCACTGCAGTGCAAACGCAAGATGTGCTCATCGCTCATCCCACTCATTAAATATTAGATACTGTGTAAAGCAGCATCACTGCTTGTTTTTTTTTCTTTTCCCTGAACCTTTAAAGCCATTAAAAAGCTATATTTATCTCTGATGTTTGCACAGATCTTATTTCAGTGTTGGCTGCCCGCCTCCTGCAATATTTTCTGCAGAATAGTAGCAATCACCCTGACTGCAATTTATGTTTTAGATGAGTCTGCGTCGGTGTGTTAATTGTGGCGGAGTTTAACCATTATTTCGTGTCAATATAATGCCGCACCGTGTGGCCCAGCTACCTGCACGGCCGAGTTAATCTTATCAGTGTCGTCTTTGCTTGACTGTGGCCATTATTTGCATTATCTTTATGGTTTAGCTTGTTAAAGAGCTGCCTTTATTCGCTAGCTCCACCTACAAAACTCAGCACAGAGTACTTTAACTGGTCAAAACATCATTTAATGACATGAGGCAATTAAATCAGAGGTCTTAAATGGGTTAGTTTGTGGATACGTTGAGCCAAAGTTGTGTATGTACAATTGGGTAGGTGTGCTTAGCTTGGATCCTAAAGATGTGACAACTTAAAGTGCACATTTACACTCACTTGCCAGATTATTAGGTACGCTAGTTGAAAGAAATGCTTTTTAATGTAACAGTGCTGCACTAAATCATATTTTTTTGAAGGTTCTGGTATTCAGCATTCAGTGTTTTTATTTTGTAGGCTGTTTATTTTGTTGTTCTATTGTGTTTCAATCCAACATATCACAAACTACATCCTCCAAATTCATCATCCAGGTGATTCACCACCTTTTTGATGCTGTTTCAACATAAACCAAACATTAGACGGATGCAGGTGCAGGCCTGTTGCGTAAGAATGAATTCATTTTGTTGCTTGATTGTATATTCAGACGATTCTTTATGATGCTTTTCTTGTTTTGTTGTCGCCTTCGCTGCTCAGAGCTGGTTTCTTTTGAAGATCAGCAGCAGCTCTTCTACACCTCCAGCCCATTCATGATTTCTTTGTGTGACACGAATACTCCTCTTTGAAGGGACGTTATGGTGGCGCGCGTCTCGTGGTCGAGGTTTCAGTTTGTGCGTCGTCTCCGCCAGCGCAGACTTTCACTACGGGTTCGTTAGACGAACTGAAACGGTGACCGTCTCTCCGTTTGACTCGCACGTGGAAGCGGTTATCAGGAAGCGAACACACATGCGGGGTGTTTTCATTTTGCGTGCCAGCATTTAGTTTACAAAACGTGAATATGAGGCTAAGAGCCAGACGTGAACATTTTCATATGTTCGATATTTACGTTGTGATAAGACGTGCATGCAAATAGGTCTTTTTACCTCATATTTCCTTCATATAAAGCAAATATAATGTAAAATTTACATATTTTTTACCTTTAAGGACATCTTTTTAAAATGTTCATGCCTTATTTAACATTTAAAGACCATGAACACGACTGAGCTGCGTCTTAGCTGCTGTATTTTTGATTTTTTTACTTTATTTCTTCTGTGTCTTTATCAGAACTTCTGCACAGCTACTAGAAAAGGGAAAAACAATATCTAACAATACAACTTAATTTTCAGAAGTTTACAAATGAAAAAATATGAATAAATATAATTTCCTATTTGCCTCTGAGAGTTTAATCAGGTAACAGCATAAAAATGCCAGTAAACCTGCAGGACACTGACGCCTTCACGTCATTCCCGCCTTCTAGTCTGCGGCCGTCCCCTGAGATATTCCCATGAAAGTTAAAACACATCACATAATGGCCTTAAATTCCCACGCCATGTTAATTAACTTCCTCCCTGCTGTTATCAGAATGAAATAGCATTTTAACAATAGGGAGAAGTGAGAAACCACAGTCATGATGAGGTGCATTTAATTCTGGATGTGAGACAGTAGTAACGCACTATCAAGCTCTAATAAAATAATACAAGTAAATGTTTTTAAGCCGAACACAGACGTTCTGTTAACTCGGACAGAAAGCTTCCACTCTGGTACAATGTCCTAACGGGGCACGTACAGTACGGCTGATGTGTAAATGTGTTGAAGGTTTCCTTTGTCCGAGTGCGGCGTGGCTCCTCCCCGCTCAGCATTTCTCTGAGTCAGGTGACGGTCAGCAGTGAAAAACGCTGCCGCGGCACAAAGCAGCAGCAGCAGCAGCAGCCGGGACGGGGGCCGCGCGCTCCCCATCGCACGAGGGCCGCATTTCAAAGCGAGCTCCAGCTGACTCACGACTACTGTGCAATGACTCGGCCGAAGTGGGCCACTGTATTTCATCCCATCGTGCTGTTTGGATTGGCGTCCGTCTGTTGACAGAGACAGCTCGGCCATGACTCAGGACTTATGGCTGTTGCTGAGTCGTGAAAACGTGTTTGCTTCTGTCGAGGGTAAAGGAAATCCACTGAGCCGATCCTAATTTTTAAACCTCCTGTTGATACTTCACTGCATTAGGTACATTTTGCTCCAGAATGTAATTTCTTTAGGATTTCCTTTAAGTATATAAAATATAATCAGCCATAAATCCACTCTGACCCCGGGCCAAATGTGAGTCCACACAGAGCGGCCTTTGTGCAGCGGGACGCCTGGAGATACATGTTCTCACTGAGCTTTTCAACGACCTGCCGCTCAGCATGGCCTCTTTGATACCCGGGCTTCATTTGAATAGCATCTGCACATACATTTGCATCCAATTTGTGTGCTGTGACATCAGCAGAAGCGCAGCATTGTCTTATCAGCGTGTGTCATTCTCAGGCCGGGGGAGAATCAGGATGTGAACCTGTTTGTTTTCACCAAATATGGAAACGGCATCCTGTGAGTTATGGGAAAGCTGAAGCAGATAGGTTTCTTTGAAGTCGCCTACAGGACGCAGAGATGAGAATAATAAATAAAACTACCATCTCCCTGATAAAATCAAAAAGTGTAAAGATGAACAGCTCCTATAAAACGAAGCCAGAGCAAGTAGAGCTCCCCCTGGTGTCTGGCTGCAGTATAGGTCATAAGCTCCGCCCCCTCCATGTTAGTGGGCGGGACTTGAGCCAAACTAAAACAATAAAATACACGTCAATTTTAATTTTTTTGATGAGTTTCGATTAAGTTAGTTATTTGACGCTGTAGTAACAGGACGTGACATAATGCCGACTAAAAGTTGCCATGCCAACTACTCTGTAAAGCAGGGACGTCAAACTCGTTTTAGTTCGGGGGCCAGATGCAGCCCAATTTGAGCTATAGTGCAAATTTGTTTTTGTATTTGTTTTAGTGCAAAGAAAGTCAAGTAACGCGTGGGCATTTTAAAGTTGTCCAGTTAGGACATGTCATTTTTTTGCAATAAAGACATTTCAATTAAGGAGTGCCTCGCCTATCAGAGAATTCCTTCTCTACACTGCCTCTTAGATGTTCTACCTGGGACCGAAGAGCACCCAAAACAAACTCAAAAGGAAATGAGCACGCCATTCATCTTGAATCTAAATTAGGAGAATGTTTACATTCAATGAACTACCCTTCAAATAAAAAATGAAGTGCGATTTGAGAATACTGCGGCCTGCTGTTTAGTCCTGGGTCTCTGTGTTGTGTTCTGTCCACTTGTCTTACTAAAACAGTGGACAGTTTTCAGTTATTGTCATTAAAAAATTGCAAATTCACTCTGCGGGCCAGATTAGACCCTCTGGTGGGCCGTTTTTGGCACACGGGCCACATGTTTGACTGCTTTCTCATAGGACTGTGAGAGTTGTTAAAGCAAGTACAGCGTATAATCCAACATTTCCTCTTGTATCTGGTGGAGGTAAAGCAGAGCGTAGTATTAAGTAAATTAAAACGAGAGTGAATCCGGAGGAAGTGAGGTCGGGGTCATCGATATCGTGGCTCCGCTCTCGTACTGATCAGACTCTGGCTCCAAAGTGACAAGATGGCGCCGCCCGTATCCCCGGGAAAATAGCATCTATTTGGGTGATGCAAGGAAGAGGGGTCGCTGGTGTTCATATTTATATACAGTCTATGTATAAAATTCAATGGAATATGTTGGATTTAAAACTATACTTTGACTTGTTGGATTATTATTAAAACTGATGCATCCTCTCCTCCCTCTATCTCTTTTATCCGGCCTCAAGCAGATGGCTCTCCTCATACGTGCTCAAGGTTTATTTTCTTGCCACCGTCTCCTCTTTGCTCGCCCTGTTTGGTTTTCAGCCCCTGGGTTCTTTAAAGGTTGCCATTTGATAAACAATTCAATCTCAACACAATCGACTCAAGAATACGCTGAACACTCACACCAGTCGTGAAAATAAAGGGAAGTAGAAGATTTCTTTATTCTTTTTCACATCCAGCAGCACTGTGAGCCTGATTTTAACTCCAATGCTTAAGATGAAGCAAAGATCAAACTGCAATCTGAACTCGTTTCCGCGTCACAGACGTTTTTTTTTAAACGTGTGTTGCGTGGGGTGCGATCGTGTGTGGTGTGAGCGTGGACGTGGGCCTCGAGAGCCTCCGTGCAGCCGAGCTGTTTGTTTGCGGGTCTCCTCCGGGCTGTTGTGGTTGCCACGGCAACCGCCCAGTGCCGGGCGGCTCTGCGGCATTTTCTTTTTTTTTTTTGTTGTTGTTGTTACAGACGAGCCAGTCTTTGTTTAAATGAACTCAGCGGAGGAAAGAGCTATTACCACACTTTGACTTCTCATTGTAACACACACACACACACACACACACACACACATGAATATGCATCAGGGCTGCTTAGAGCCACAAGAGAGTAAATATCAGCGGACTGGTCACAATGGCTGCTATTCTGTGTCAATCTGTACTTTTTGGCAGCACACGCCGGCGCAGCGAGGAGTGTGTGCATGCATGTGTGCGCGCGTTGAAGTGTGTTTGCTTGCAGCTACGACACACACACACACACACACACACACACACACACAGTATGTCTCTGCAGCATATTTGGCTGCATGCAGACAAGCTGTGTACAGTATGTGGGACCATGTTTTTATTTGTTTTACTTTCTTTAAAGCTCTGTAGCACTTTCACTTATGCACACTTGTGCACGTGTGTGTGTGTGTGTGTGTGTGTGTGTGTGTGTGTGTGTGTGTGATGAAGCAAGCAGCCAAGGCGATAGATAAGTGTAATGGGATGACTTTGCTGAGTCGGCAGTTTGCACTAACGGCCTGTTTGAGTGCCTGGTTGGATGGATGCTGCACCTGAGAGACTGTCGCACTCCATCACAGCTGCAGGCTGGAGGAAGGAGCGCTTCCTCTCCTCGCCCTCACTCAAGGGGGGCGGCTTGTCCAGGGACAGTGTGTGTGTGTGTGTGTGTGTGCATGTGAGAACGGTTTGAACTGAAACGATTTAATCCAACACACCATTTTTGCAGCATTGCACACAGCGTATATTTAGAAACACTGAGATCTCCAAAATAAAAGTTTTGTGGGTTTGAAAAGTCCAAGTTTGTAAATTACAGGTTCCCCTCAGAGGTTTTGCAGAGATGAAGTTATGAATGAAGGATTTCAGAGCACTGTGCACGAGATAAAGTCACTGACCTGTTGGTTTTAAGCACTAACAAACACTAGGCATTGATTCTAGAGCTGAAACTTTTAGCTTCTCAACTGATTAGTTAAAGTTTTGATTGATTTTCAAGCAGGGTAATGTGAAGATTTTTCATGTTTTAAAATGATTTCTATTTTATAATCTCATCTTTGGCGTGTGCGCTACTCTTTTGACATTTAAAGACACCACCGTAGGCTCTGTGGAACTGAAACTGATGGCTTTATTGGCCACCTGCTTACATCTTACAGACCAAACAACAATAATCGGGCGATGAATTAATAACTTCCCGGCTTTGTTGCTTAATTTTAGATCAGTCTTCCTAATTTAAATCAGGAAACATTTACAACTGTGGTCTTTATTGCAGTTTGGCACAGTCCAGATGACAGATGATGGTTTAGCAGCTTTATCGTGTACATTGTGCGGTCATATACTTTTTTATTAAACAATTTAATCTGGTAGGAGTTTCGTGGGTCATTGTGGCCAAACTTGTAGATTTTTCAAACCCGCCGCACTTTAATTTTGGAGATCTCAGTGTTTCCAAACTTGTAATATGACTCTATGTATGCACTATTTCTCTATTTATCCATATTAAATGAACAAATGAATAAAAACATGATTAAAGATTGTTTTAAATGAAGGTTTAATATCAGTACCAGGACCCAAATATCATATTGGCACCAGTATCTACAATTTTCATACCAATACGCTTCATGCTTGTTCGTCCAGGTTTGTGGTGGAAACTGGAGAGAATAATAACAGACGGAGTAAAAGTAAGTGGCGGTCCAGCTGTAGGTTTTGGTTCAACAAACCGGACCAGCTGCAGCGAGGAAGTAGAACTACGCACGTCACATCTGCCCGGCGGCCTCGGCCCAGCCTCCTCCTTCAGTCCCTCAGTGTTTTTGGAGCCCGGAGAAGCGAGCGCTTGAATGTCTGAGTGGGTAGTCGCGCTGTATCCTCCTGTGAGCTTTAGAGGAAGGAGACGGAGCGGGATGAATGGTGACCTCTGACCCTCTCAGTGCACTCCCCTCTCTGGTTGGCAGCCCCCCAGACTCCCGTCCTTCCTCTGTTAGGGGGGAAAGTGCAGAGTTGGGACTGTAGCTGAGACAGAGAGAGAGGGATAGAGAGAGAGAGGCGGATACTTCCCCTTCATCTCTCCACCAGGTTCAGGAGGCAGAAAGGTCATATTGTTCCTGTCCATGACTCACTCTGAGCAGGATGGATGGAGCAGTGGTCCTTATTATGCAGCCGTGTCGGGCTGCTGGGGCTCCACTGTAGACACCTCTGTGTTTGTTTACACCTTAAAATACCAATGACATATTGCTTGTTATAGTTCAGCAACAAACTCCTTTAGACAGTCAGAGAGGTGGTGACAAGTAAAGCTTCTTACATCCTCCACGAGAAGCAAGAAAATTGTTCTCTCTCCTCGGGCTGCAAGAACAAGAAAATAGTTTGTTTGGCCGAGTATACTGCCGAACTCTGGAGACGCTTCTCATAGGCCCCTCCCACTGGAGCATACATGCGCTAAGCATCATGGGAGATGCGGGAGACGGACGACGAGAGACGCTTTTCTCGTCGTTTTGACGATCGCACACAATATGCCGATCTCTAGCCAGAAGAATATTATCTGGGATCTTGGAGCTCACAGAGCTACTGAGGGGCAGTTTGGCTCTTTTTCTGAGAGTCGACTCTTTTGCCAACAGCTCCCGAAGAAGAGCCGGCTCTTTCGGCTTCCGATAACTTTTGTGCAGGTATTCTGTTTCAAAAGCAGTCCTACTTTTGTTTAATACTTCAATAAAACTTTAATCGTGCAAACAAATCAATAAAATACTGCAATCAAATAAGCAAACAAGCTAAAAAAGAACCAAACTCTGTAAACAAACGGTATAAATATCCTTGTGCAGGTTTCCACAGTGTCTTAAAATTTCAGCCAGATGATGCTTCGTTTACGATTGTCACGCATAACTACTTCCTCACCGCTGTCTGCCACAGCGTCTGGCCACCTCTCTGCTTTCACATAACGGTATGATCCTTAGTCATTACATGTGATTGATCACATGGTGTACCCATCAAGATAAAGTTCTAGCCCGTCCTGACACAAGCAGAAATGAACGAGCGAAAGGAAAAAAGTCGGCTCTCACTCGATGGGAATCGGCTCAGATTCACTGCAAAGCATCGGCTCTTAGAAACAGATATTTTTCCGCATTAACCACGCTCACTTCCAATTTCTGACCAATTACAGAACAGTAACTGGACACCGCACAAGAAAAAAGTTCTGCCCGGTTGATGTGTCGAGAACAAACTTCTCTCTGAGTATGTAACAGCCTTAAATCAGCCAGATTATCTGATCATTTCCAGATCCGGGTGTCGGCTCGATGCTGTGTTGGTTTCATCAGCTACATTTAATCCTGTTTTAGCTCCTGGTTAAATCAGAAAGTGTCAGACAAGGTTTGCACGAGGACTGTCAGCTCCTGTTGGACATCTGACTGCAAGTTACACTTCTATTCCAGAGTGTGACGTGTCAGACTTTTGGCTGTGATGTCAAATTGCGTCCACGGTGAATAGCTTTCATCAATAGGGTCTCTGTTCCCAAAAATGTCACCGATGTCAAGACAGTTTGGAAAGGGCTAACGGCGCATATCGGCCTGTGAAGATCCGTTATTTCAGCTTGAAGTGTTATTGTAATATAGTGACGCGTGTATCATGTTAAGCCTCCTCCTCTCTGCCTGTTTCCACGTCTCTATCTGAGGACGTTATTGTCTTTGTCTCCGTGCAGTGCCATAGTTGTTCCTCCTCTCTGCCATCAGTTTGCTCTCCGGCCTCCCCCTCAATTGCCCGAGATGGATTTTGTGTTTTTAAGCTCTGTGCTTGCCAGATGCACGGAGCCACAGTGCAGCAGTCTGCAGAGAGCCCAGACAGCAGTTTGGCTCGTCCTGCAAGGCTCTTTTCCACCGCCGATGTGCTTCCCAACCGAACACAGCAGTAATCCGAATCTCATCCTGTTCCCCCTGCCAGACCTTCGCTGTCAGTTCTTTTTTATTTATTTATTTTGGATGACATTTAGTTTTAGGATGTAACTTATATATCTAAGGCCAATATCAGCACACGGCGCTGTCAGAAACGTTCAGGGAAACTGGTTTAGCCGCTACCCTTTCGGCCGTGTTTATGTTTTGTGGGTTTGTGAGCCGTCTCCGGAAACTGATTCTGCTCTCCTTTGTGTTGTTGTGTCTTCTGCTTCTTTTTTATACGTGTCAAACTTAGACTAGTTTTCAGGTGAGTTCAGACTTTTCTTATTGCCACAGCAACACAGAAGAAAATAGATTACATGTGTAGGTTGCACGTCTCGAAATAAATGCGCCACGAAGCGAAGCAGAAAGTCAGAAAACATAAAGTCTTTAAAGGTGGAAATTGTTTTGCGAAGTTGGTAAGACTCTGCTCTACTAAAAACGACAATCTCTATTGCAACTTGCAGTTGGCAACTCGTCAACACAACAATATTCTGATCAGTAGCCTGTAAGCTAATGAGTCTGACCCTGAATTAGAAGTTATTTTTCCAGTTTTTGCAGCAAAGCAGTTCAGAAATACTTATTTAAATGATGAAAGTTCATCCAGACTCTCAGAAATATTGACTTTGTGCAAACCTGACACGATAATATGAGAAAAGTTTGTGTTTTATCTCTTTTGCACTGTTTTAATGCCGTCAGAACAAGGTATTTCTATCAAATACATGCACAGCAGAAGTAGCAGCAGCTTCTATCCCATTCATATTTATTCCTCCTGACCCTTGTCATAAATTACAGTTGCCGGCAGATTTTTGACTGCACAGTTTGTTCCCGCCTATGATTTTATAAGCTAACATGCTTGCTGAAGTCAGTTGCACGTTTTCTTTCTAGCTCGATTGCCAAGAGTTTGACATGCTAGTAGCGTAGATTGTTCACTCGTGACTCTGAACAGTTTACATCTGTTTCGTGATGGGGTTAAAGCTCTCCTCTCGTTGTCTTAAGCCCTTCTACATGACGAGTGTCAGGGTACACTTTATCCCAGTCATGGTTGTGATCCTGGCGTCTTTGCAAACACGCAGGCCCGGAAAACACGCTTCAAGGCTCGTTCACGCTTCAAGCTACAACAAAATAACACTTGAACAATCCTGAACCTTTAGCCCGAGTTCGCAGAAAGCTTTTAACTACACATCGCCTGGGGGTGTAACACAGTAGTTACAAGAAAATGAAGTCGCGTCTTACCTGCTCAGGAGGAGTCAGTATCCATCCCCAGAGTCACAGCCAGACTCTCATTTTGATAAATCAGTGTTTCTTTCTTTGGATTATTTTGCAGTTTCCTGCACTGAAGCTACGTTCACGTGTACCTCTCTCATGGTTGAGATCTTCTAAAGAGAGAAACCAAATCAAAGAGGACATTCAGAAGTCTAGTTTCCTCTCAGACCGCTTTGGTTAGCATATTTTTAAAGGTTATTGTGGGTTTGTTTGTTCAGTGACACCAAAACGATTATTGCGTCCTGAAGCTTTAAATAAGACGCTACAATGACTTCCTGCGCTTTTGACTTTCTGGCCCCTTCGTTTCCTCGAAGGTCAGCGCGGTCACGGTGGCTCGTTTGTTGTCGGTCACCACCAACATCGCCACGGCTGAAAGCTGATAATGAGGGAATCTGCGCACCTCCGCTCTCTTTCCCTGTTCGCCATCGCGCTTTGAAACAAGTTGGGACGTGACTGCAGCGCTGACGATCTCCAGAGCTTTTCTGAGAAGCATTAAGTCTTT
Source organism: Planiliza haematocheilus (assembly GCA_005024645.1). Classification (NCBI taxonomy): domain Eukaryota; kingdom Metazoa; phylum Chordata; class Actinopteri; order Mugiliformes; family Mugilidae; genus Planiliza; species Planiliza haematocheilus. The sequence goes on from SRSE01000637.1 coordinate 2,800,807, forward strand.
CTTATCACTTAGCGCAGACACGCCCTGGAGCAGCTCCCTCGGCTCTTCCTCCTATTTTAAATCAGAGCTCACTCTCAGTCATCTCGGCCCATCACGCATCAGGAAATCATCTGGGAGCGTGAGAGGGAGGAAGGTGCTGCATAGATGTTAGCGGCTCTGTTTTCCTGGCACGACAAAGTCTTTCCACCAACATTTTCTGGCCCCCAACCTGTGAAGCGAAGGCCGCAGAAATAGACTTAACAGCAGAGAAATGACACTTCTTCTTCTACCTCCCCGGGACGTGCAGAGGCCCATTTCCCCCTCAACTCATCCAGACAGTTTTCATTCTGTTTCCACGTTGTTGATTCGATTATAAAAAAGAAACGGTCCCCTCCGTTAATTCCCCCTGTGGTTTCTTACTGCCGTCAAAGTTCAACATTTTTGAGGAGACACTGGAAAGATATTTCTCCTGACGCTTTTCTTGCAATTTATCTGCCTGTTCCCGGGGTGTCGTTGGGACACGAGAGGCCCTGAGCTGGAGGCTCGGGCTTGAGAAACTGTTGAAAACCGCCTTCCTGCACCAGACGCTCTGCCAGCAACGTCTGCCTTTCCTCTCCCCGCTAAACTTGTCCGGCTCGCCTGTGTGTTCGGATATGGCAGGGCCTCGCACTCATGAGCTGGCTTGTTTCAGTAAAACGATTGTACTAATATGGAACTGGCAGAGCAGCAGGAAATATTTTCCTAACTGAGGTTGATTAATGGAGTGGGAAGGAGGGGGCGAGTGGACGAGGGAGGGGGGGAGGCTGTGAGCAGAGAGAGAGAGGGAGAGGTGTGGAGAGGAACAGCAGCAAAGGCAGATAGTGGGGTTTTCAAGGAAGAGGATAATGTGAGACAGGTTTACTGCAAGACAATTAACTCTGAGCAGTAAAAGGTAAAGCTCTTTTTAATTGTTTATTTATGCGACCGTGGATTCCTCATGACTCAACTAGTTCAGCAGAAACACGAAACCATTCCTTCTATAGTTTCAATACTTTTTTTTTTCCAGACTACATTTTCCAAGCTATGTCAGTTTTAATAGAAATCTATAGCAGAAATTTAACAATAAACCTCCCGAGAAGTGACATGAGAGCTGAAGAAAATCCATCCTCTCACGAAACTTATGTGCAATATGATTGAAAACGCTGGAAAAAAGCGAATACTTTGACATCTGCAGTGGATCTAAGCAGAGCCTATGCTGCAGCCTGCACAGTTGTGAGCATTTACACCCATCAGGCATAACATTATGACCACCTGTCGGTCTCCCTTGTATCTCTGAAACAGTTGGGACTCATCAGGGAATGGACATGGGCCTTCTGAGGCTAAATATTGTTAGTGAGGGGCCTTTGAGGGGAGGGGCCTCTGTGGATCATCCCACAGATACTTGATCAGTTTGGGATCTAGTGACTTTGGAGGCCAGGTCAAAGCGTTTTTGTGTGTGCATCCTGCTGGGGATGGCTGCTGCCATCAAGGAGTGTCATTGCTATGGGTGGGGGGTGCTACATGTCTAAGAAACATCCACACCAATGAACGCCAGGTCCAGAAGTTTCCCAGCAGAACATTGAATTATCAGTGGTTTTATTATTGTGGCAGATCAGGTTATACTTGTGCTGCTAAAGCTCTCGTCAGCAGCTGCTCTACTGTGTTGAGTTTCTCTGCGTGCTTAAAATAATAACGTTTGGAAGTGGCTGGTTGTTGGATCATGTTGGAGTTAATACTTTTCCTGAAATCAGAAAAGAGGGGAGATGTCGGAGTAGATGTTGCGTGGGAGGGAGTTTTGGGGGGGAAGAATTTTCCATGCTTGTCCGGCCGCTGAGAGACAAAGACTTAGAAATGCATTTTCGGACGAATTACAGCTATTGTGGTGTGCGTCGCTGCAACATGTAGTTACAGTTTTGGGGAAGGTGCACGTCAGGCTACAGCGTCTAGGATTGTGTATCTGCGGTGTAGATCCAATGCAGATCCATAAATGTGGCTGCAGAAGTGGGATTGTTGTGCCGAATTTCTCAAAATGTGAGCTAATTAAGAAGATTTGTTCTCACATCTGCTAAATGCTAAATATGAACCGACTGTCTGCAGCTGGTTTGAGAGCATTTAGTCATCTCTGCCCACAAACAAGGAGCTAAATCTTCTTTAAATGCTTCCTAACAAATACGTAACGTCTTGTTTGTTAGATTTAAAAAAAGCAGAAAACGACAAGATATGGTTTTATTAGAGTTGAGTGAAATGCTACCTGCTAAGCTAACTGACTGATTGCTTCAGATGTGAGAGTAGCTTCAAGGCTTCCTGCAGTAAAACACTAGTTAAATCGTTTGTCTTCACAGTTAACGCCACTGAGAGCGGTCGAGCAGCCTCTGGTAGTGCAGCCCGCTGAGCCGTACCGTCAATGGTTGTCATGGGGAAAAATGTTGCACGTAATGATGCTGACTGGCAACTTTCCCCCAAAAGTTGATGCGCCGCAGATTCCTCCCGCTCTTGACCCCCGTTGTTTTTACGGCTCGCCTCAGTTCTGGGAGGCTGAGACCTAGAGAAGAGGAAGAGGAGCGGAAGGGAGGCAGGGACGGGGAGGCAGAGGCCCTCAAAATTTACGATCCTCCAGTTCCTCCCACGGACGCGGCCAGTCCGTCAGCCGTGCTTTCGCTTTTGCTGCGTTACACGACACTTTGCTGAGGCTGTAACGGATTGCGATTTAAGCTGCGGTAATGAGACCGATTTTCCCTGGCACGGCTCTGGAGCAGACATGTTAACAGCTTACAGAGATTCACAGCACATACTGTACGAGGACAACACAGTCACACACCGAGTGCACGGGCATCATATGAAACACACAGCGGACCAGTGTAGGCATCACTCTGCGTGCATCCAGAAAGCAGTTTGCAAGCTGTTTTCATGCTGGCGGCATTAACTGCTGCCTGTAATAGGAATCACGTCGAGATTTTCGAGTTTGTCGTATTACTGCGGCTAACTAACTGTTAGCTGATCCAAAAAGGGTGGCACAGATAAATGTTTAGCGTCTGGAAATTGCCCAGGAGACCTGCCATTTTCATTCGCAATTACACCGAGAGAAAGTGACAGTGGCGGAGGCACGGAGGCTAATTGCTCCGCTAACTGCTCCGCTAACTGCAGTCCTTGTAACGACAGAGCTGGGACGACGGGGGAGAAGTTTACCGTGCACAGTTCCTACTCTTTTCACGGCAGATGTTTTTTGTTTTTTTTGTAGTGGAGAAAGTACAACTTAGGAAGGGCCTACTGTTTTGCATCAGTGTCAGAAATAACTGGGGCTAGCTAAACTATCCCAGGATGATTTGAAGCTGCACAAGTGGCGCTCATTCATAACATGTTTATGACGATGCTACTCATCCTGCCGCCTCCTCCAGCTATAAATACATATAGTAGGTCTGCAGCATAGGGAAGCCCGACGCCTGCACTCTCACTGATTAAAAACTGTCAGAGGATGTGTTTCAGCAGTCCACCCCAGTAATTAATTATGCTGTGCTGCATTGCCAACAATCTTCTACACCACTTGAGTCATATGGACGTTAATAGCACACCATCCACATCTTCGACATTTACAAATCCGGAGCAAGAAACAAAGGAACAAAGTAGCTACTATATGGAAAATGTCAAGGCAGACTTTTTTTTCAAACTTTATTTTCAGTTTAATGTGAAAAGGCTTTTAGACAAATGGAACTTGTGCGGCTGTGGTTACAGCATGGGCGGTCATGTACACAAAATGTTTGGCGTTCAAGTTTTAGCACTAAACTTTATGTTGTGCAAACAGCGCTGCTAGGCAACTGTTGCTGTCTGGAAGCCATCGAGGTCAATGCTGCGCTCACAGTAGCGGCGATTCATCTTCAACGGAAGCCGGCGATGTGAGGCGTTGATGTGCTTCATTTTTTTTTTGACGTGTCGACCAATCATATGACATTGTGGCTTAGTGTCTGTTTTCTAACGGTTGTCGTCGAGTCTTTAAACTCTCTGTGAGGACGCAACTTTTGAAGTGCACTCAGCGAGGCTAAGCTAGCTACTAAAGTACAATGTCTCTTTATTTATTTATTTATTTCTAATTTGTCTAAGGAATGAAGCTGTCTTTAAATGGACCGAGTTGTGGACTCATAGCTACGACATAGGAACTCTGCTTGGTTATGGCTATGGTTACATGCTCCACGAGAAGCAAGAAGTTTGTTCTTGCAGCTCTAATTTGGAGTTCTTGCAGCTTGTTCTTGATACATCAACCGGGCAGAACTTTTTTCTCGTGTGGTGTCCGACAACTATTCTGTGATTGGTCAGAAAGTGGGTGTGGCTAATGTCGAAAAGGAGAAATGCTAGCAGCAGCTCTGTGAGTTTCCTTTTGTCATCCGTTATACTGCAATGGGAGGGGCCTACAGGACTTCCCTGGAGTTCAGCACTCTGGCGTTTCTCGTGAAGTATAACCTGGCTAGAACAAACTTTTTTCTTGTTCTCGCATCCCAACGAGCAAGAAAAATTGTCTCACTTCCGGTGGAGTACGTAACAAGCCTACATGGTGGTGTCTAGGAGCCGCTAATAGGCTAATAGTAGCTTAATGTAGGACAGGCAAATATCAACATTTTATGAAAGACCACTACGATATCAGCTTAGCATCTACCTCCATCGTCTCTGGAAACACATCAAACCATGTTCACAACGAGTTTTTGTACTTTTCTATCAAACGATACTGCTTTAAGTAAAACATCATGAGCAAACAATATTTCCCCAAATTCTTTTGACCAGCTTTAATCCAAGTTTTCTAGCATCTAGAGAATGAATGCTCACTCTTCTTCTTAGATTTACTACATTTATTTGACTGTCTGCTCATGCACTAATCTACCACTGTGGTCAGTGGCCCTGCCAAGAGGCCCAGAACACCTGAAGGCCCTGAGAGTGTTGACCATAACACAGCCAGGGGGTCATGTGACTGTGCAGGTGGCTGCCAGCCTGGACCGAGCGCCGCTGCCAACACCCACAGCGCCCCAGAGAGTCAGAGGAACTGCCAGAGTTCAGGCTAATTCTTATCAGGAGGAGGCCTGGTGCCCAACCCAGAGTAGCAAACCTACCCTTCTTCCAAAGCGTTTAACAAGCTAACATTCCTTCTGTGAACTTTTAGTCGTTTAACAACCGTGGTCTTTGAAGGTTGGCTCAGAGCGTTTTGACATTTTCAGCTGTCTGGTCCGCTCCACTAAGCAGGAGGTGTAGAAGAAGTTGAGTAAAAATGTGCACATTATATCTACTTTTACCAGTATGTTAAAAGTCAAACTCGCTGCCAAATGGATGTGCAAATATGTTCCCTTTGCACTGTCTTCCTGACATTTTTAAGGTGTTTTAATAGAGTGCTGTAAAACTTAATTAATGCCAGGAAGGGAAAGGAAGGGGCTGAAACCTGTCAAGAATGACGTCCTACACAGAAAATAAACAGAACATTGTGAGACTATGAACCCGCAGAGCCAGCAAACAACCTTATCTTAACTCTTTGATTAAATGATACACTATTCCTGCTAGCTGCTGACACCACAACTCTGCATCAACAGTTTAAACTCTTTGGCAAGCCTCTAAAGAGACTATTGATTAGGATTATTTGGAATACCTCAGTGCCTGTTGAAGCTTGACTTAAATCATGAGTAACTAAGCAGGAATACAGTTTCTTAGGGGCAGAGGGCGTGTGCCTGCTGTACGCACATGATTCTTCCCTGCTGGTCTTTTTCTGTCAGCTCTGCCCTTGGAGATAAAACACCATATAATCTGTCCTTTTCCCTCAACAACCTCTACAGTATCCACAGAGTTTCCTTCAGCTATTTCAGTGGTTGAAACTCCACCACATGCCAGCAGACATGAACACATCTGAAACCCAGATCTTCCATACACCACTTTATTGATAGTCGTGTAAACCTCACGCCACTCCATTTTGAGAGTGATCTCATTGCGGAAGTTCCACGAGTGCTCCGAACCAGCTCGGCAGTGACTTTTAAGTGGCTTTTGTTCCCCAACAGTGGAAGGCAGGCCAGACAAAGACAGTGCTGGCTTTCATAAACGCCTGGCTCCGCTCCTGCAGGTCCCCTTTCAGCTCTCTGGTGGAAACATGGTGCCTGATGTTTGGGCCCTGGGTTTAATTAACCCGGGCACTCATAAAGAGGCGTTCGCAGCAGGGTGCATGGCGGGCTTGGTCTTCATGCCAGCTCCCGTTGGGCGGTAGAAATCCTGCTACAGATGTTTTCCGTTAGCACGTTTGCATGCCAGCAATACCAGAGAATCCACATCCCGCTACACCTACTGTACACAGTACACAATGCTCCAGTGTGTTGTGGTTTAATGAAGAAAGAGCAAGACTGAAGCTTGTTAGTTTGACAAGGAACGGCGGAAGGGTGGGAGTGTGTGAATAAACCAACAGGCGACACAGTTATGAGTCAACAGATCCATTGAAATTTAATTTTTTTAAGGTTCTAGTGTTACATTTTATTGGTCCTTGTAGGAAAACTCCCTCGCGCCTCCACAACAGAAGGTACACAGCCGGTAGTGAGTGTTTTGTGCACAGGCGAGATTTTAGCTAGCAGCATGGCCACGAGGTGTCTGTATGAAACTTTAAGGCAATCATTGTTCTCGGAGGATGAATCCCAGTGACTTTGATAGTTGTCTTACTTTTTATTTAGCACAATTATCAGATCTACAACTGATGAAATTCCCTTGGGTCTGAGCCTGCTATCTGTGTTTACTGCTAATTAGCGAACGTTAGCATGTTACTATTGTCATTGTTAACATCTTATCTATCTGATGTTAGCATGTTAGCTCTTCTGTGCTACACTGTTCTATAAACTCCGTGTTTGCAGCCAGCTATGCTATGAAACAGCTGAGCATGACCAGCTACGTTGTCGCCAAGTTGCTGAAATGTTGCTAAAGCATCTTTTAATATTGTCTTCAAGTTTAAATATGAAAGAACACATGCAATTGCTAAACTTTGACGTCACTCAGCGACAAGGATTGTGGTCAGTTTGTGGTTCCCCATCACTAGAAAATTATTGTAGCCTGGTAATTCAAACATAGCATAGCTCAGATTGCACTTCTATACATGCAGCAACTGACGTTTTTTGTCTTCCTTTTCTCCGTCTCCGTAGACATTTACAGCTTGGTGTAACTCTCACCTGAGGAAAGCGGGCACACAGATTGAGAACATCGAGGAGGACTTCCGGGATGGACTGAAACTCATGCTGCTCCTGGAAGTCATCTCAGGTAAAGAGCTCCTTACGTAACAAGATTACCTGGGTGACACGTGTTGATTTTGAACAGCAGAATCAGTCACGCAGAAACGGAGAAAGGGAAATACTCTGTTTTCTGCTTAAGGTTAAATGAGAAATTAAAGGAACATAAACCATGTACATCTTAAAAAAAAAGGGGCAGGGACAAACAGTTCCTCAAGTATCATAACTGTCAATGGAAATAAGCTGCAAGTTTCCTATTTAAACATCAAAACATCCCACCAGTCCCCTATAACCGCAGAAGCTTCTCGGGTTAGAGGTGAAACGTCTTCTCAAAAAACTCTACCACCTCAGTTGCCCTTTATTTACCGCTTTTTTGGATATACCATGACCTGGATGACTCAGAACCTTCACAGACTTACTAGTGGTTGAATAAATTTAATTAAAACACTTAAAGTGTGATTGGACTGATAAAAACAGCTGTCAATCAATCTGGAGGTGGCGGTAAGAAAAAGAAATGACTCATTTAGAGGTCAACCAAACTCTTTGGAAAGTTTTTGTGGCCACATCAGTCCTAACACCTCTTGCTGTGAAAGGTCTGCTAGCTGCTAACCCACGGTCTTAGACAGATTCATATGATGGCTGGAGTAAGCCAGCTACTTCACATTTGATTGGAAGTTGTAACCTCTTCCATAACAGAAATATAGACAAAGTGTTTTTGAAATATGGTACTTTAAGTGAAGGCGCAGGGTTTCTAACCTTTCTGTGTATTTCAATAAAACCAGGGTTTAAACCGCTCTAATCAACACCTTGGTTTCTAATCTTTATGCTAAGCTAAGCTAACTGTCTCCTATTTATATTTACTGTTTATCTTCTCATCTGACTCTTAAACCTTGTCAGCATATAATCTGATTCTAAAATGAATAGTTATCTCAATTATCTCTTCCTACGATGTGAGTAAGCTAGCTAGCTTCAACAACGTCTTTGAAAAATAGTAAAGTATTCTTAATTTAACGTCTTTTGGGGGAAATTTCTAAACTTTGTCTGTCCAAAATGTAAATGAAGTCATCCACTAACACTTCAAATGTTTTTAGCTTCAATACAAAACATGTTAAAACCCACAGTAACAGAGCCAGGCTACCCTTTCCCGCCGTTTTCCATTCTTTATGCTAAGCTAAGCTAAGCTAAGCTAACAGTACAGAGAAGAGATTGATATCAGGTTTCCTAGTCTAACTGTCAATCTCCTTTCAAATATTTGCTCATCACCGGTTGCTTTGTAGCTGTCAGTCATCAGGCCCTGGTTGCCTAGGTAACCACAAAAGCCTGAAGAAGCAGAACAGAGATATATTGCTAGCCCTCTTTGCCATCCATGCCGCTCCATTTGAGTGAATACAGTTGTAGGAACCGAAGTTGTGGGCGATGTTTCCTTGGAGCTATTCATTTGCATCACATTTCAATCAGCACTTTCAACATCTCCCATTGGTCGTTGCCTCAATCATCTCAAAAATCCTGTGTTTTTCTGTCTAGGCGAACGCTTGGCCAAACCAGAGAGAGGCAAAATGAGAGTCCACAAGATCTCCAACGTTAACAAAGCTCTGGACTTCATCGCTAGCAAAGGAGTGAAGCTGGTTTCTATTGGAGCAGAAGGTGAGTGACATCACTTCTCTTTCCTACAGCGACATTTCTGCACAAACGTCTCCCACAAAGCCACACGACCTTTTTCCGAGTTTCTTTAGATGTCCGATTGTCACCTATTGATTCTAATTAGCCCATAATCCAAGTCAATAGCTACTGTTCCGTTGTTAATAGTCGTGTATAATGTATCCCGAGGTCCTCTCTCTCCCTCTCGTTACCATGGCAGTGCTCCTGGCTGCTGTGCTGTTTAATGAGATCCTTATTCCTGAGTGCTCCAGCGAAGGTTGTGCTTTGCAGTGCGTTTTCTCAGAGTGGATCTTAGGATCAGCAATCCCCTCAGGGGCTGAGGCTGCTCATTGTTCAGCACAAATAACTCGGGGATGTCCGTCCTCCTCCCACCGGAGAGTAAACAAGTCTTTGGCAGAGTAAACACTTGACTGTGGATCTCACACTCTCATTTTCTCAATATCTGTCCATCTATCTTCATCTTCATCCGCGGCCACTCACCTCTCTGGCGTCTTGTGGAAGTTTGCAGAGAGAGACTGTGTGTCCGCAAAATGATGTCAAAATATCTGAGGTCTCTTGGAGGGTTAGTTCAGCCAGTGTGCATATTTTTTCGTGCAGATGGTTTTGGTTTAGAGATACTGACTGGCTGACCAATGTGTTGAAGAAGAACAGGGCTTTTATTGGGCTGTACAAAGTACTTACAGGTGACTTTTTAAAAACGAGGTCCAAGTTATTCTCTGGACTGTTGTCGGACCTCGCTGTCAGCACCTCGTGTTGGAACCGCTTTCATCTGAAGAAATGGTCTCCATTAAGGCCGACAACAGCTGTTCTTAATGCTGTTCACCCTCGTATTAGGATGACAACAGAAAAGTTAAAAGACTAATTTTGGAAATCGGTATGCATGAGCACAAGGTTTAAGAGAGGAAGGACATGGCTTTCGATGTTCTTTATAGACTTACCCCCCTTTAAGGAATATGAACCCTTGTAGTAGTTAATCAACACGCAGGACATTGGTCTCTGACCGCTTTTTAACTCCCGGCGTTCATCGTCATTTCAGATATTTTTACGTCTACATGAAAATTTATCTCTCCGCTTATTGAGTCACTCACATTTATTAATGGCTTACTAAATGTTTTTATTCTATTAAATGCTTGTGGAGTGTGGTATGTATTCATATCATAAACCTTGTGGAGTTCTTTTGTTGGCTTGTAGGATATTTTCTGTCATATTTCTGTATTTATTATAGAGCTGAAAATAGAGGGATGGCAGGAAATGAGAATGGAAAGACATAAACGACAACAAATTCTTGACTGACATTCAGATTTATGGATATCTCAAAGACCTCAACGCCTGATGACCTCAAGAGGGTAGTAGGGGGGGATATTAATATTTCAGGTATTCATCTTAAAATGGAATTTGAAGAAATGGTTCATGTGCAGCAATTTTTGTACTAACAATATATGTTTAGTAAAGAAAAGTCTGCATTTCTCAAAGGACAGAAAATGTTAAAGTTATAAGGTCAACTGATATATGGACCAGAATCCTTGTACGTCCAATTAATGATTATTTTCTTAAATAACAGATCAGTCATATTAAGAATAGACAAAAAAAATGTTTTGGTCTTGTCACTGATCCAAAAAAACCTCAAATATTTCATCCTTTGCTTTAGAAGATAAAGAAAACCAACAAATAGTCACATGAGAGAGTGGAATCAGTGAGCTGTTGGAGTTTTAAGATCAATTATTAATATAAATTGTTGTTTTCTATCATTAAAAATGTATAAATAAAACCTAATTAATAGAATTTTACTTTAGATTAGAAATTGCTTGAAGTTCAGAGGAGATTTTATGGTTTTTTTTTGTTGCAGTGCAGAGTTTGGTATAAAAGCTCCCTAAGCCAGACCAGCATTCCAGACAGATTAGCCGCCTGGAATCCCCTCCTCGGCCGGCAGCGCTGCTCCATGTTAACTGTGGCCGTTGTGGGACTAGTCGAAGGCTCAGGTCTATACGACTCATCAGGGGTTGTGGGTGAGGGGGTTTCAAATGGAATTAGCAGGATTTGTGTTCCTCCCCAGATGGATCAGTCATGTTCATTAAAGCTAATCTCAACATGTATCTGCATATGTCAGCGTGACCGCCCCCTCCCCCTCAACCTTCTGAGCTCCAGTCTTTCTACCCCTCTTCCTAATTCAATCCAAAACCATCATTCACACCACGTTACATTCACAGACATCTAACCGGCACCTCGCGGCCCGAGTTTGTCCGTCACAGTCAAGCGGCCGTGGGGCTGCCGTGCTCTGAGCCTTATTGGATTAGAGGGAGAAACAAATGATTATTGAAGGCCGGCAAACAGGGCGAGCGGTTGAAGGGGATTTTCATTATCGACAGCGCAGAGAGGACCGGACACAAGCAGTTCATTCACAGCCTTCAGCTGCACACACACTGCTGATTGACAGCTTAACAGGCCGAGGCTCAAACTATTGAATCATCACATGTTTCATTCATAAAGACTTTGATACTCACTGCCTCGACTGGTCCTTTGGGGAATACTGTGTGGAAAATCCTTTAGATGGGGTTTCGTTGTCGAGTTGACATTTTCTCCATTATCTATTATCTTATGCTTGTTATCTGTCAAATGAGTTTCCGGACTACAATGCATCTTCAAAGCTGTTTAACGTGTCAGGACATTCTTCTTTTTCATCTTGTACTTCATTTTACTGCAACACTGAAAATCTAGAAATGCATCATCAAGAGTCAGTTAAAAGTTCAATAACCGTCACCTTTTCACGTTAGAAAGGCATCTAAACATTACACTTAAACTTTGATCAGTTTGAATTAAATGTTTTCCAGACGTCTGGTTTAAATGTCACCCTTGTTTCAAATGAATTCAATTTCAGAGGGACGCAGATCCTTACAGGGCTGTGACGGTATTTTATTGATTATTTCCTTGTCCAAGTTAAAGTACTGAGGTTGGGGTAGTTGTATGCTGCGAAGTTTATATAGTTGTAATTATGGGGAATAGCTTGACTTACAGTAACTAATGCTGTGGTTTGGTTTAGCACTGCTAAATGCTAAGCGTGCTAAGTTGCTCATAGTGACGAGGCAAACATGCTGATGTTATGCTGTTATGTTTGCCTCAAACGCCACGCTATCATGCTAAGCAGTGTAAAGGCTTTACGCTATGAGCAACTTAGCATGCTTAGCATTTAGCTCAAAGCAGTGCTGAAGCAATTGTTAGAATCCCATAATAGTACAATTAATCCTTTGGAAGCTAAGGCTGTTTGCTCAAATTACTAATGTCATATTGGATTTACAACTAGGGAATCAACTGAGTAGGGCTTACTTTAATGTCTGTATGGCAAAAATAAAATGAGACAGTTTATTGTCACTAGGCATGAAGTGAAACTAGCTTTGGTGACTCTCAGATCAGATGAGAGCAGGAATATGGCTCCAGAATGAAATAATACTGATAAACAAACATAAAACAAACGTGCATGTCAAAGTGGTTCACAAACCAACTACCATCGCCTAAAAGCCTTTCCCTAAACCTGTTCCTAAAAGCAATTCAGACAAAAATTGTTCACTTGTCACCAAATCACACGCACTTACTGTATGACTGCCAAATATATGACAAATATCATTTAAGAGTAAAAATCCTGAAATGTTTTTTCCTTGTTGTTCTTGCAGAGATCGTAGATGGCAACGCTAAGATGACCCTGGGAATGATCTGGACCATAATCCTCCGCTTTGCCATCCAAGACATTTCTGTGGAAGGTAGTGTGTGTGTGCATATATATGTGTGTATGTGTTTAACACTTCTTATTCATTGCCTTATTGAAAGGAATTCCTGCACAGTGTCTCGATTTGCAATTGAAAACACTTTTCATTGACACAGTGTCTCAGCGTTAAGACCTCTGTCACACATCTCACCGAGAAAAAACCCTGCACAATACCACATATAAACTTGAGCTAATGCGCGTTGATTTGAATGTGAATGTGTAGGAGACTGCTCCTTTTCTATCAAAATGTTTGCAATATGCTCCTATGCATGGTTAGAGTATATAATGAATTTACAGTTTAATCCAGTGTAAACGTTACATGCGATCAGCCTGGATTTGTTCAGCCTATGGTTTTATTTTACAGTGTCGGTACAACACAATGCCAAACACCTCTTGGTATCCACTGGAAACAAGAGCGCATGGAACATCCAAGCAGTCACACATGCTTTCCATTCACTTCACCTCCACTTAATCCGCCACTAAACAGGGATTAGTCGAGAGTCGGTAAAAGCAAAAGCCTGAGAGTTTCTCCAACTTCACAATGATCCTTTCTCCTCGTTCGCAGAGACATCTGCCAAAGAGGGTCTCCTGCTGTGGTGCCAGAGGAAGACTGCACCCTACAAGAATGTCAACATCCAAAACTTTCACATCAGGTAAGGCTTTTACGCAGGAAGGCGTAATAAGTAACAGAAAAGGTTATTTTACTCACATGTCGGGTTGCAGTCTCAGTTAATACCGTGACAAGGTGGAATCATACGTTTCAGCCGACAGGGACTTAAATTTTTGTGTCAAGTGCAGAAAACTGAAGCCAAAAAAATGTGCATGAGCAGGATGCCATCATCTCACCTAAAGTCACTTTTATTAAGCCTAGACCTCAGTGGAAAAAACTGCCTTGACAATTGCCCAAACCGCCAAATCATATCCAAACCAGGGCCCTGACACACCAAACCGTCAGTCAGCTTTTTGCCAGCACTGAGCAGTCATTGACTGTCTATGACCTTAGTTTTGGGCGGTGTGTGTCCTGCACCGTTACCAGAAATCAGACCTCAAACAGCCGGTGAGAGAGAAATCAGTCTGATGATTGGTTGATCAACTGATCAGCACACGAGAGGAGAAACGGATGTGATGAAAGTTAGTTAGCAAACACAATGTCAAGAGGGCACACAGAAGGCTCTTTGTGTTTTTTTCAATCATAGCCTCATCTAAACATTTAAATACGGAAATATTTTCATGATCATCTGGAGTGAATAAACTATAGACCAACTGATCGGAATGATTCAGGAAAGGCCAGCTCTGTGTGACAGTTGTAGCTCTCCCTAGCTTCCCAGCTAATAGTATCTCATTCTAGCTTCACAGCCTCCCAGCTAATAGTAGCCCTTCCTTGCTAATAGTAGCTCTTCAAAGCTAATAGCCTCCCAGCTAATAGTGGATCTTCCTAACTTCCCTCCCAGCTAATAGTGTCTCTCCCTAGCTTCCTATCCTCCCAGCTAACAGTAGCTCTTCTGGTTCCACCTTTTGAATGATGAATACAAGTTGCTGCTAACTGCTGGTATGAAGCGTTATTTCTTTTCATGCAAGTGCAGAACATGACGGCCATTGGGTTCAGTCTTTGTGGTGTGTTCAAGTGCAACGTTCTCAGATAGTTCTTTAATGTTGATTTGGGTGTTTTCAGGATTAGACTTAATCTTTCCCTGAACGTCTCTATTGTTCGCCGCAATTCAGAATGCTCCGAGTTTATTTTTCTTCTGTGTGAGAGCTATCTCACACAGAAGAAAGTCCACAAAGAAGTCTGCAGAAATGCCAGAGTCCTTCAAACACACACAAAAGATACAGGAAATGAAAACTAATAAAAACAAAGTGAAAGCTGACTCAGATTGCAAGTAGAGTTTCCGACCACAGGATGCATATCATTTCGTCCACTCCCTGATCGTCTTTTCTCATGACTAGTATTTATTTTCTTTGCAGACCTTGAGAACAACATATTACTGCATTAGAGAAAATATCAGCACGTCACGCACTGATAATGTGAGGCTTGTAAGACGTTACGCTTGTTTTGACTGGACCGGATTGAAAGCATACCCAAAAACTGATGACATGTGTCTAGACCTCTCGTCACATACTACGTGAACACAGCAGTAATTTATTCTTGCGTATAGCAGCATGGACAACTTTGAGATGCACCATACAGCTTATCGGTTAACTTCAGTTTGTGTCTACGTGTGAATTTTTACAATTGCCAAAGAAGCCGATAAGAATCATTGACGCCTTCACAGTTTGAATAAAGCACATTTAAAGTTTTGGAAGTTGAAGTTGCTGCTACTCTAAAATGGCACCGCTTCAAATTCAGATGTAGTTTTCAGCTTGTCTGATTTTATCAGAAACAAGATTTTGAGAACACCCGGATTACATTAAAACAAAATTCCCTAAATAGCTCCTGACTCGGCACGGACGATTGTGATGGTGAGCAGAGCAGACCTGAAAGCAAACAGACTTAACCGAAAACAGACATTAGACATGTTGGCATGAACCAGACCAGCCGAGCGGGACCTGGAGTGGCAGTAATCAGCCACTGCGTTTAAATCTGCTGCATTAAAAACAGGTAGTGTGAATATAACAGTTAGCAACCTGCTCTAGCTTCCTTGTTTCATGCACATCGTGGTCCCTGCAGGTTCAGTTACTCCTAAATCCGCATCCTAACAGGAAGCCTCCACGCGTGCTGAATTATTGAAAGAGTACCACTGTGACGCTCAGATATTGATGAAAGCCGAGGCAAGAATAGGAGGTCATTTCAGGGGGGCGGTGAATGGAGAGGCAGGGGGAAGGAATTGTCAGAGGCCAGGCTTTTGATGTGGTCTTTTTGTCTGGGAGAGACGGTAGCTGTACACCTCCATTGAGGAAAGAGAACAGATTTATTTTTTTTCCTCAACCACTCAAGTGCTGCTGCTTCAGATATGACAAGCTGTGAGTATCCTTGCGAAAGCTCCTCTGGTGTATTTCTTTTTATGGATGGTAATGCACTAAAATAACCCATCTCACTAATTTGTTACCTTGCGAGCAGAGCGCTGCGGTAAATCTTTCACGACTCTTCTGAACTGTGATGGAGATTGCACCGCTCCGCCTCATGACGCTGCGTTTGGCCGAGCTGGACACAGCTCCGAGGCCACTAATCAAAGAACTACACAAGGCCGCGCTAAAAATATCCAGATCTTCCAGATAAACAGACACGTGAGGGAGAGAAAAGTTCAATTTAGCTGTGATGTCTTACTTTTTGATTTGTATAATACAGTCATAGTATGTACATACAGTCACGCTGCTTGTTGTTAGCTTCATCTCTTCGGGGTTTTTGTCACTGATTACATACAAGCTTTTACATTTGTCGGATGTAAATTTGAACCAAAGAAGAAGAAAAAGAAGAACAAGTTTTTCCCCCCAACTCGATTGGCAGCATTGAATTAATTCTATAGAAGAAGATGAGCGAGATCGACCTATGTTTTTAGGCTTCATTCATCTTTTCCAACGCTTGTTTTGGAAACTCGTTGGGTCACCTGTTGTTTATGTGGGGCAGACATGCTCACTGGAGAGAGACGATCAGATGGAGTGTTTACATGGTTATTAGGAGCTGATATTTTCCTACTGAACAGATTTCAAAGGTTTACGTCACTCCTTTTCGCCTGATTCCTGACAATGAGGACAGTCTGTTCTGTGTGCATCTGAAAGAGCTTGTATTGCACTTCTTTTTTTTATTTAGTGGTCCACAACTTTATTATTTTGATTCACTCTTTAGCCTTTTTACAGCAGGAGAAACTTGCACAGCAGAAGATGAACCATAGACTGTATATAAATATGGACAATACGCCACCGCTCCCTTCCATTGGCCAAACTGATAGGGGCGGCGGCAGTACGGTCACGTTATCAATGACCCGCCCACACTTCCTCCTGACTCACTCACGTTTTTGTTTGATTAATAACGCGCTCTGCTCTACCTCCGCCAGTTACAAGGAAATGTTTTTTGGATTATACGCCGTGCTAATTTGTTTATTTAATCATTTTCCTGCTCACGGTCATGGGAACTTGTAGTCATCATGATGTCACGTCCTGTTTCTATAGCATCAAATAACCAACTGAAACCAACCTTATCAGAAAAGTTGACACTTGAATATTCATCAACATTGTATTAACTACCTGGAATGACAGAAACCATCCTATGAAAAAACAAAACAATTTGACGTGTATTTTATTGTTTTAGTTTGGCTCAAGTCCCATCCACTAACATGGAGGGGGCGGAGCTTATGATATATACTGCAGCCAGCCACCAGGGGGAGCTCTGCTTGCTTTGGCTTCACTTTAGAGGAGCATTTATACGGTTATACTGTCTATGGGTGGAAAATGTTAGCAGTGAATTCCTTCATGAGCTGGAGGAGACCAAAGAAGAGCTCAAAGATATGAGTCAAATTAATCTAGTGGCCTGGAACACAGCTTCATTTCAATGTTAGAGACCCTCTGCTCAATATATTAATATGTAAGAGTGCAGTTCATCATAAAATCCATGCATGCAAAACGTTGTGATGCCCCCAAGTGGCCTAAACAATGCAGCTTAGTAGATGTAGTGTAAAACTAAAAGAAAAAGTAATAAATAAATGTTATTTCATAGTATTACTAGTTTCTGCATTCAATATAAACTGGACCGCATCACATCTGTTCGTCAGTAAGTCTCAGTGCGACCACTTGCCAAGAAAATTACTGTGGGAAATTAGAGAGAACCAGCACCGAGGTACCACGTCTGTTCAGTGTACAGAAGTGTCCAAGCAGGAGTTTCTTTCCCTCTGAACATGTTCCAGGATCCCTCAAACGCTAACAGATTGTAATTTCCAATTTTTCTGTGCTGCCCTTGAAAATAATTTGACGGCTCACTTTTCACAAAGCTCCAAAGTTTCTCCTTTGAACGGGGTAGAAAGAGCACCCACTTCCTGTCTCCTTTCACATTGGACTGGTTTGGTTCCGACAACCTTTGCAATTAGCCTTATATTATACCGCCCTATTATATCATTTTTTATTCTTATTATATAAGGAAAAACGTCAAAGGAAACTTGACAAAGAATCAAAAACACAACTTCTAAGAGCTTTATTTGGAGACCTTTGGACAGTGTGAGCATGCTGCATGAATGTAATTAAGGAGACAGGCGAAGAAGAATGGTCTTAATTAAAGATTAAAGTCAAATTCCTTTTTTTTTGTTTTTCCTCGTGTTTCACCTCTCTTTGACCCTCATCGTAATTTCTTCTCCTTTTGTTCCCTCAGCTGGAAAGATGGTTTGGGTTTCTGCGCACTCATTCATCGACACCGTCCAGAGCTCATTGACTACGGAAAACTGCGCAAGGTGAGCTCACGAACAACGTACGCAGATGACACTGTATTTTATACCAGACATAAATACTCTAGTTGTTAAGTTGATGTTTCCTGTTGAGCAATTCATGAATCACTGAGTTGAATACCAAACTCCTGACTTACAACCTACTGGCACTAAGTTTATTGTTTTCTAAACGGTAAAACCTCTTGTATGTAGACACAACAAATGAACAGTAGAGTCGTTATAGACAAGTACTGTCCAAAACCTGCCTAAAGCCACATCTAAAAATACATTTTCTAATTTATTTGTGTCTGTTTTCTGGTCATTTTAAAGAATAGTTTGACATTATTGAGAAAAACTGATCCTGCCTCCTCTAGCTAGACGTTGGTTAGCTTAGCTTAGCCTAGCATAAGCACTGGAACTAAGGGGATGCAGCTAGCCTAGCTCTGTATAAAGAATACAAAAGTCTAAAGCAGAAGTCCACATCCAGAACCTGTAACTATGGCATTCATGTACCCAACTGTTCACGAGTTAAGCGTGAAAGCCTTGACGGTCCCTCGGCTCTGTCGTTAAACAGGATGACCCCATGACCAACCTGAACACAGCCTTCGACGTGGCAGAGAAGTACCTGGACATTCCCAAGATGTTGGACGCAGAAGGTGAGCAGTCTTAATAGTCAAACGATGACGTTCTGCTGCGTCTAAAGTACCAAAATATACCACCGCCCAGACATCTGAGAGCCTTCTACAGTTAATATTTGCATTCTTTACTCCCCGCTTATGTTATTTAACATGTGGCATTAAAGAGACTAGAGGGGAACCAGAAATGAATCAAATCTGGATGAAGTTCTGAACTGGATATTTTCTTTACAGCCTCTTTATTAATTGTTTGTTCCTAATGTCTGCTTTGACTTTATATGACTCTTTGGCCCATTTCAGGGAATAGACCATCCCAAAGACAGATATATGACATATTTTTAATAAATTTTGATTTAATGCTTTACATTCTCCCATGCAGCTGTGCACACAGAGACAGACTATTTTCTACTGAATACAAACAAGCAGTTCTTCCTCTCTGTATAAATAAATGAAGCTTAATTGACGTCATCCTTCATGTTTTGTTCCTGCTCAGTAAGTATTTGTTGGTCTTTTAAGAACAGACTGCAGTTTCAAATTAAACCCTCACATCTGGACGGTTTTCTTCTCGGCTCTCTGGATATTACTCGTGTGACGATCTCTACTTCCTGTTTCTTCATTTAACTGTTTAACGACCTCCCCCCCACCCTCCCCCTCCTCCACCACCACCACCAAACGCCCCGCTCCATCCCCTCCCTGACGTCCTCTCTTCCCCACAGACATTGTGGGTACTGCCCGTCCGGACGAGAAGGCGATCATGACCTACGTCTCTAGCTTCTACCATGCGTTCTCCGGCGCTCAGAAGGTATCCTGGATGCAGCGTCTCCTTCATCCACCTCCTCCTCCTCCTCCTCACCCCACCTCTTCCTCTTTTTGTCTTTCACTGCGTGTTTCTCCTAACGGTATCCTTCTCTCTGCAGCTCTGCACAGCGCTCCCCACAGGGGGTCACTCTCCTTTACTTTCCGCATGGTTCACGCCACCAAATGCATGATGGGACAAAAACGCTCTGTTCTTAGAGGCATTGAGCACAAGTGTGTCTCCGGTCTACCTGGACTGTTATGGCGCTGAAGGCCCCGTACCCACCTCTGATTAGCGTTTTGAACAGCCGAGAAAGAGTGGGAGGTGTGGCGAAGCTGATCCGACCTGATTGACGGTGATTGCCTGTGATAGGAGCTGTGGTTGACACAAATTAGCCTGAAGTCGGCTTCAGAGCTGGAGATGTAACAGTTTAAACGGCTGGTTATGCTCAGACGGTCGGAGTGACAGCTTAAACCGAGGGCGGAGGGATGAATGAAATCAAAGCGGGCGCTTCAAAGTCGGAGCAGTCGGCCCGTTTTAATGGAGGCACGCCATCTCGCTCCTGCTTGAGGAAGAAACTTTGGATTTCCTTAGATAAATAGTGCAGGATCCCCTGTTCGTTTGACAGCTACCTTGAAGCTCTTAGCCGTGCCTCGAAGACGAAGAAGAAGAAGTTATATAAGACCAGGGTCAGTGTGAGAGGCCCAGCAGTAGAGGGATCATTTCCCCACAGCTGTGTTTTAGCAACTCAGCTCAAAAATGTCTGTGTTTACAGCAGGAGAGAGTGGAGAAGCGTGGTCTGCCTCTCTGAGAGACGTTAAACTACAGCCAGACTCTGGACTGCATCCTAGATCTGAGAGGTGTGGGATAAGATACAGCTGGACCTCCAAATAAATAACCAACTAGCTATATTTAATCACCAGAAAATAAAATATTTGTATCTTCCATGCGCCACCTCCCACTTAAAATAACTCATTATTCTTTTGGGCGACTCATCTTCCCTAAAATCAGACCAAAGTGCGGGTAGACTGGAGACGACTCGTGGCTGCGCCCCCTGCTGGTCCTTTTGTCTCTGCACACTTTTACTCTTGTGCATTTTTCTCTCTTCTGTGTCCTCTCTCTCTCTCTGTCTCTGTCTCTCCCTTCCTCTGTTCCCTGGGCAGATATCATTAGCACCTTGAGGCCAGATGAGAAGGCCGTCATGACTTATGTGTCGTGTTACTACCACGCGTTCTCAGGCAAACAGAAGGTGAGAAAAGAAACGGACAAATGCCCGCGCAAGCGACGAGCGGAGGCCTGAAAAAACTGGCTAGCGGAGAACGTGGCGAGTGTTTTGAGAATATCTGCACAGTCCATTTCAGTATTTATAATAATAATTATGCTTTAGCAGCATTTAATGCGTTAATAGCTGTCAGTTGCTTTTAAATGCTCACACGTGACACTGCGGTTTGATCATAATACAACGTACAAACACCACTAAGGAGAATTTAAACAGTTTAATCCGCTTAATAGTTAATATTTGACACCTAATACCTAATAAAAGATCACAAATTTGCGAGAATCTGACCTCGTCACCAGGCTAGAGTGAGATCTCAGCCTTACAACAACCCCTAAACAATCACTAACACTGTTATCAGATCTGTTAAACACATTTCAGCTGCAGCTTTGTGCACAGAAATGAAGCACAACAAATGCCACATCCATTTTAGTTGTATTAGTGCTGGAACCCAGTGACTGCACTGTGATTGTCAACCTTTGCAAAAGGGCAAACAGTTTGCATTTTTACCCAAGATAAAGTACGACCTGGTCCCTGTACAGTGAACTTAAAGGGCTTCAGTGCACCTTTACCCAAATGTTCACCGCTTATAAAGCTAAAGATGAACTCAACTGCACGCGGTAACTGCAGCACTGATCAGTGGACGGACACAGTAAGACGTAAGTGGAGCATTTAGCAGCTAAAAGGTTCAGTTTTAGACCCTCAGTACCCTGAAAGTGTTCGCATTTCTGTGGCACGTATTAGAGAAACTCCAATGTGACGTGAGAGCAGGATATCTGCTTTGACTACACGTTAAAACATTAGGCAGCCCAACAAACACACCTATTTGCATCTTATCTGGCGCCTTATCTGCGCACAGATCCGGTGCATGATTTCAATTTCCTAGAAGCGTGATGACTTCATGGATATTTAATGTGGGCGGCTCCAGTGGGAACCGCTACTTATTCAGGACCTTATCTGGCATCTTTCAGCGGCATATTGATCCTTGATAAGAGCCGGAGCACGAACCTTTCTCCTCCACCAGCAGGAAGTAGCTGCAGCGTGTCAAGATGTCTGCAGAGAGACTTGTCCCCGTACTAAAACTCTTTATTAGGACCCGCTTCTCAATGGAGAGAAGCTAAAGTGTGGGAAGCGCTGCAGGCTGGCACACAAGCTTTACAGCTCTGGCACGGCGTTCACACAGAAACAGACCAATTGTTTCTCCTCCTCTGCGTAACACCTCAGGTTGCTCCCCCCTCCCTCCCTCCCTCCTCCAGAGCAGGAATTTACCCATAAACACCATCACTCTCTTTATTGGATGGCTCTATACATGGAAGTCCTCACACAAAGTGAAAGCCCATATTAGCCCCAGTTTGAGCAGCAGCTAGAACTGAGGTCGCTGAGGTGATGTCCTCTGTTATATATCAGGGCATGAGGAGGTTTTAATGATCTGTGGTGGCGTTTACACTCTACCCTCGGCCATATTTTATGCTGCTTTAACAATAAATATGATTAAATGTCATATTTAAGGTATTGTTTTAGCCTTTTATGCCATTATTTTAGTTTTTCTCGCGCATACTTGACTCAAATAAGAAACGACTGGACGGATTACACGACAGCGGACAAATATGGGAAAATAGGCTCAGACTCTGCGGTTCATTTCAGTTCTTTGCAGCATTTTAGCATCTTTCAGCTCCGTTTCAGGTCCAGCTTAAGTTTCTGCAAACTCACCGCGTGATGCCACACTACGCTAAAGAGGTGCACATTTACTCGAGGAGCTGGTGGAGGACAAAATAGAGCTCGGGTCGTCTTAAAAGGCGACGCTAAATGAATGAATGTTCCTGCTCTGTCAGATAAAGACAGAAAATAAAGTTATTGCACATTTAAGTGCTCAAATAAAATTAAAATGTTGCCTAGATATTAAATGAAACTAGCCACATTCATCACAACAGATTAGTTTAAATGATTATGTCAAGATTTTTGCATCTAGGAAAGAAGTTCATTAACATTTATTATTTGCTTCTGGAAATACCTTAAAAACTTAAAATATAAAAATATCTCCAGGCATTTATAATGAAAAAAAGACTGTGGCCATGTCCCCATTGTCTTCACGGATGAGTGCTAAGACAGTTTTGTCTTAGCAGTCACTCCCTCCGGTGTCCTCTGTCCTCTGATGTCAGGACAAAGTAATTCACGAGCGCCGCCCTGCATGTGGAGGCTTTTCGGTAAACAGGCCCGGCGTGCAAACATTTGCTCACAGAAGCACGACCCGAACATCCCGGCTCTCCTTTTAAGGCAGCTCCTGGTGGAGGCCCCCGGAGCACGTCTCTGGCCGAGCCAATTTTCCTCTGTGATCTTTTGACAAAAGAGGCTGGAAGCAGTCCTCGGTGTGGGATGCCAGTCTCTCTCTGCGAGCTGTGAGCCGGGGCTGGGGAGGGAGATTCAAGTCTGTAGTCTGGGGGAAAAGGACGCAGCTCGGAGCTTATTCTGCCTCTTAAATCAATCCTCGTCGAGCTTTTCAGAGAGAGATAGAGCTGTCAGTGCAGTTTAAACACGTTGGAAACCTTCTTCTGAACTCCTCGGCTAAAATCTGCTGCAGACTTTATTGCATGTCGCTTAAATTTCTACCTGTGTTCTTCTCTATAAACACTGTTCTCTTGTTTCCATTACACTTTCATACCGAACACAACGGGTTAACTGACTACATGTTGGAAAGCCATCGATAAAGACTGACAGGCAGCGGTAAGGAAGTGCTGTGTCATGGATGAGGCCCTCCGTTTCCCCTCACTGGGCTGTTTTAACTCTGGCAGGAGCTTCACTCTTCATTTCCCCAGTCGAAGCTCCTCGTATAGAGCCCTAAAGAACACACCGCTTGCTGCTTCTATAAAAAGACGGTGTTGCGGGGAGAAAGGTGCCCTGACACCTGACGACAGGTACAAGCTGATACGTCCCCGTTCCAGCTCCGTTTAATTGTCACCTGAGTGAATATTTCTGCTGGAAATAGACGTTAGATGATTAATCATAGGGCATTTTAATGACAGTCAGACATTATTACACAAAAAAAGAAGCATCCTGCTGTATTTTACTTGATTTTAAAGCAGCATTGTTCTGATGCTTTGCTTCATTCTCAAAAATTACTCATCTGGGAAATCTCAGAGCGGTTCTGCAGACGGAAAGTACTCAAATGCATCACTTTACATTATAGAAGCAAGTGTTATAGATGGCTGAACACTCTGCTCCAGCTCTGGGTCTCACTCTGTTTCTCCCCTCGCCCCCCCTCCTCGTCATCCAGGCAGAGACAGCGGCCAACAGGATCTGCAAGGTGCTGGCTGTCAACCAAGAGAATGAGCAGCTGATGGAGGACTATGAGAAGCTGGCCAGTGATGTGAGCACACCCCAGTTTTCTTTTCCCTTATACGTGCCCTGCACGTCCTCTACCCTCCCTCTCTCCCTCTCCCCACCCTCTTTACTGAGCCGCTCCCTCGCCTCCCTAAACCTCTGGGGGTGTTTGTGCTCTTCCATAAGATGTAGATGAAATGCAGGCAGAACGAACACTGTTTTGAGTTTAGTCATAGTTTTATCTAATTTCTCTGCTAATCTGATAGATTTAGGGCTGAACACTTGTTTTTCTACCATCCAGGCAGGTTTTAGTTCATGTTAACTTCTTAAAAAAGGATGGTTTTCATTAAGAAGATATGCTAATCTCATAAATATAAGTTAAAAGCCAGGAAACACTTTATCTAATGGTTAGTTTAGGCACATTATCACAGATTAAAAGCATCTTCAGTGGCTTTTTAAAGGTTAACAGTCTATTAAAAGCATAGATTCTTTTAAAAACACTTCTTTGTGGTGCGTTCAAGTGCCCCGTGTAAGCTCAGACATCTTCAGCTGCAGTGTGAGCCTTTAATGTCCAAACGACGCTCAACGCACCAACTAGAAAGCTGCCTTCTTATGGAAAGTAAAAGAAATAAAAGTATTAAATGGGATAAAGCATGAAAAACAAAAAGATGTTCTTATATTTTCATTTACTTGCAAGAGTGAAGAAAAATCTTTTAGCTCACTGATTAACCACCTGTATTCTCTTTCCACACATCAATCACATCCTCCACACCTCATTACCTTCCTCTCTGCCAACTTGATCCTCCGTTTTTCTTCCATTGGCATGGTTCTCCTTTGCCTCTCCTTCCCTCTTTATTTCACTCGTTTATCCTCCACCTCCATCTCCTCCTATTATCCACACACACGCGTGCACACACTTGCCTACACACCAGCTGCTGGAGTGGATCCGTCGCACCATCCCCTGGCTGGAGAACCGAATGCCCGAGAACACCATGCAGGCCATGCAGCAGAAGCTGGAGGACTTCAGAGATTACCGCCGCCTCCACAAGCCACCCAAAGTGCAGGAGAAGTGCCAGCTGGAGATCAATTTCAACACCCTGCAGACCAAGCTGAGGCTCAGCAACAGGCCCGCCTTCATGCCCTCAGAGGGAAAGATGGTCTCGGTAGGTGACGGCAACTCGGGCAAGTATGAAAAAAGTCTGGGATGCAAACAACTTTTCTGTAACAGACTTAAACTTTGCAGGCTTTGGAAGTAATATTGAAGTATAGCTAACTTTATAGACAAAGCTGGCGAACACATGCTAACTACTTGTGTAACTCCAAAACATTAAAAGTTGTGCCCTAATATTTTTATTTTACAAATATTTTACTTGAATAGTTGAACATTTGTCATATTTATATACATATTAAATGCTCCGTGAGATATTTTTGTACCTAATCAAACTTAAAGCTGCAGTAACCAGCATGTTAGCATGCTAATGATGGCTGAAAAGGCGGAATGTGAATAGTTTTATGTTTTTTCTCTTCTGGTCTCATCATTTTTAGTTTAAAAAGCCATTAAGACGCCTTTGTAGCATGACTATTTAGCATCAACTTGAAGCCAGATAGCATTACTTCTTGAACATAGTTGAGCATTTAGCAGCTCCTAAAGATGTGGAGGAGACCAAAAATGAGCAAAAAGGAGAGTTAAAATTGGATGCATACTCATTTATAGTCTATAAATCAGTGCTAATGCTTCATCTCATGGATAAATAAGCATAAAAAGATCACCAGAAGTATTCCTGGTGGCTTAAGATAAGTTCACACCATGTGGCTGTATGGGAAAATGAACACTCTTTGCAAACTTCACAGTCTAATTTAGACGTTACTGTGTTTGTTTCACCTTCTGCGTGTTTTTGGCAATAAATAAATGTCTTTCTTTGCCTCGTGCAGGACATCAACAATGCCTGGGGAGGTCTAGAGGGAGCAGAGAAGGGCTACGAAGAGTGGCTCCTCAATGAGATCCGCCGGCTGGAAAGACTCGACCACCTGGCAGAGAAGTTCCGCCAAAAAGCCGCCATCCACGAAGCCTGGACCGACGGTACTGAAAGTTTCCAGTGAAGTTCTGTGTGATCGCATTAATATAAATGTTATTTGTTGTTTGAATTCACTGGGACGTTTCCTGTCTCTGCCCCCTGCAGGTAAAGAGGACATGCTGCAGAAGCGGGACTACGAGACGGCCTCTCTGTCGGAGATCAAGGCCCTGCTGAAGAAACACGAGGCCTTCGAGAGCGACCTGGCTGCACACCAGGACCGCGTGGAGCAGATCGCAGCCATTGCGCAGGAGTTAAAGTAAGACCTGATGAAGAGATGGATGCATGGATCAATGAAGCCCTGAATAGAGAACACACAACAAGACCCAACTATTGTCTAAGAAACCTGATGAATGTGAGTCAAAGCTGCTGCAGCTCTGATAATGACTCACCGATCCCTTGTGTTCTTGTCGTGCCCCAGTGAGCTGGACTACTACGACTCCCCGAGTGTAAACGCTCGCTGCCAGCGGATCTGCGACCAGTGGGACGCGCTCGGAGCCATGACCCAGAAACGCAGTGAAGCTTTGCAGGTGACACACGGGATAAAAGAAACTCAGGGCGGAGGGAGGAGGGAGGAGGAGGGAGGAGGCACGACTTTAAGGGAACTGAAGCTAAACAAATTACTGAAGAATGAAATGCCTGGCTTTAAGATGTCTCGTTTTGTTATCCTCACAGTCAGAAGCTCATGGTTCCCACTAGCCTTGAAAAAAGCTCCTTTAAAGTTTGGCATAACATAACATAAATCATTAAAAAAAGACTGGCTGCAGGTCTGTAGATTAAATATGTATTAACCTATAAAACACTAAACCTCCTCCTTTTTATTTTACGCTCGACAGAGGACCGAGAAGCTGCTTGAAACCATCGACCAACTGTACCTTGAGTTTGCCAAAAGAGCGGCTCCGTTCAACAACTGGATGGAGGGCGCGATGGAGGACCTGCAGGACACCTTCATCGTCCACACCATCGAGGAAATCCAGGTGAGCACAGACCTAGAGTAAGCTAGTAACAAGTAGCCTCCAGGTAGCTTAGCTTAGCACGGAAACTGGAAACTGGAAACGAATCTGCATCTTACATCACGTTTCGTTGTTCATCCCCCTGAAATGAAGCTTAGTTACTGCCCAGAAATAGCCTCACACAGCCCCTGTAAATCCACAACTTGTCACTTTCTCATTTTCAACATAGCGAGTGTTGATTTAAAAGAGCTGCTGAGTGGATTTTGTTCTCTTTGGACGGGCCTGACATTTATCACACAGATCTCAGAGCGGTATCGATCTTCTCGTCTAACGCCAAAAATAAACTTTCCCAAGACTTACTTTTCCCAAAATGTCAAATTCTTTGTGTTAAGTCTATGTTTGGAAGCATTGGAAATACACCGATCAGCCAGAACATTAAAACCACTGACGGGAGAAGTGAATAACATTGACCATCTTGTGACAATTCAAGTCTTCTGCTGGGAAACTTTTGGAGCTTGCATTCATTCATTGGTGTCGATGGTGTTACTTAAACATGTGGCACCCACCTAGACCAGACCAGGCACCCCCACCCCATAGCAATGAGAGTCCTTGATGGCAGCAGACATCCCCAGCAGGATGCAGCAACAAAAACACTTTAGGAACTCTCCGTCATTAACCGACAAAATCCCAAGAACTGAACACATCCGGTCATATTTCAGGTGTAAACACGGATTTACGACTTGCGTATTTTCTTTCTGTGTCTCAGGGACTGAGCTCGGCCCACGAGCAGTTCAAAGCCACGCTGCCGGAGGCCGACAAGGAGCGCCAGGCCATCCTGGGCATCCACAATGAGATTGCCAAAATTGTGCAGACCTATCACGTGAACATGGCTGGCACCAACCCTTACACCACCATCAACCCGCAGGAGATTAACGCCAAATGGGACAAGGTAATGCAACCAGTGCGACCGGGCAGAAAACAAAACGTGTAGCTAACGTTTAAAAAGAGTATGGCTGCAACAATCAAAGCTGTTTTTGTGAGAATTTATGGCACGCGATTAAATATTTCAGAGCTTGTCTTAAAGTAAAGGGAACTACTGGAGATAGGACTGTTAGCATTAACACCTGTGAGTCTTCCTTTGCTCTGCAGGTCAGGCAGCTGGTGCCTCAGCGCGACCAGGCTCTGATTGAAGAACACGCCCGGCAGCAGAACAACGAGCGTCTGCGCAGACAGTTTGCCAACCAAGCCAACGTCATTGGGCCCTGGATCCAGAACAAGATGGAGGTCAGTGCAGCGCTCTAGTCTGATGCGAGGAATCCTAATACCTGGCGTCTGCAGCCTTAAGATGTTTCCATATAAAAAAAAAAGACAAGCAATAACATCTTGGTTGATCCTCTGCTTTGCATTCCTCTTAACTACGCCGTGTGTCCGTGCAGGAAATCGGCCGCATCTCGATCGAGATGCACGGCACCCTGGAGGACCAGCTGACGCACCTCCGCCAATACGAGAAGAGCATCATCAACTACAAGCCAAAGATCGACCAGCTGGAGGGAGACCACCAGCTCATCCAGGAAGCTCTCATCTTCGACAACAAGCACACCAACTACACCATGGAGGTAAAAACGGCTGCTGAGATCTCTGCTGTCCAGGGAACGAGCGCTTTAATGTTCCCAATTATCACTTGTTCTGTTCGAGGTCTGACCTGTAAGTATTTTATGCTACACAATGTGGTTCAACAGCCAAAGCAAAGACTTCAAGAATTTAATCCAGAACTTTCCTGACGTGGCAGTTTTACCGTTCAGCCTCCAGCGTGCAGAAATTAACTTTCTGCCTCGTCAGCCATACGCCGGGAAACTAAAGCCTGCTTCCTGCCAAGAATAGTTTTTACTCTCCAGAATAATCCAAATGAATCCTATTGTGACAGATGTCCAGAATCAGCTGCTGCATGAAGCGTTTGGTAAAGAGACAACTTCATACCATCTGCTGCGGCTCGATCAGTTGATGGAGGTAGTCGTGATGTTTTATGTGCAGTGTTGTCGGATGGAAATAGCGACGTTCAGGAAAAAAAACAGTTAAAGAAAGTTTTATGACAGCTGTCAGTTGATCAGCATGGGCTGGTGCAGCTGCCGCCTCTGGCAGCGTAGAAGCAACTGATGCACACAAACATTTGAGTTATTATTTTTAGTATATACAGTCAATGGTTATTCAATAAAGCAGCATTCATCGTGGCGGAAAAAATGTCACGTGCTGGGTGATGGATGGGAGGGTCAGTCAGAGATTCTGTTAGACAAGAATATCTCGAAGCTGTTCATCAAAAAAAAACAAAAAACAAAATGAACTTTTATCTCTGCAAACTGAACTTTGGACTAGTTCTTGTTTAGTGTGAACAACACAACACTGTTTATGTGCAAATACGAATTCTCTCTGTGCCAAACAGCTCCACTGTCCTGCAACCTTTAAAAACACATGTATGAGCTACTGTACATGGTTACACTGGGTCATTACAGTGAATTTGAGTCCTATAAATACGAACTTTATCACCAAATCTAAGTCTATTAATGCAGAGCAGCTAAAAATAAAATAGTCTTTAGCATCTGCTTTATTTGTTTGAGACCAGTTTCTAAAGATTTATGGGAGAAACAAATGGGTTTGAAGACGCTGGAGGTAAAATTTTGGATTCATTCATGTGGATGTTACTTAGACATGTAGCACCCACCTAGACCAGACCAGACACCCCCACCCCATAGCAATGACACTCCTTGATGGCAGCAGAGCCACAAAAACACTTTAGGAACAAGTCATAAAAGAAAAGAATGAAGAACAGCACAAGGTGTTGACCTGGCCTCCAAATCCACTAGATCCCAAACTGATCAAGTGTCTGTGGGATGATCCACAGAGGCCCCTCCCCTCAAAGGTCCCCCACTAACAACACAGGACACCCTCAGAAAGTCCATGTCCATTCTCAGATGAGTCACAACTGTTTTGGAGGCACAAGGGAGACCTACACAACATTAGGAAGGCCTATAGCATGTATATAGAGATTTTTTAAATTAAGACAGAAAAGAAGAAGTAAAACTAAAGAGAATAAAACTCCAGTCTCTTTTTTACAGGACAGAATGACATGTGGTCAGTTAGGAGACGTGTTATCGTCATTTCTTGTGATTTATTTTGCACAAACTTGAAGTAATGTGGTGTCTGTCAGAGACAAAGCAAAGAAGAACAATGAAATAGTACCGTGCAGAATCAGAGCACTTCTTAAAAGTACATTTCACAGGCCACGTCAGCCGTATCTGTCTTGTCCTGAGCAGTAAATATCAACTTTCCCTCCACTTGGGACACAACAAATCACAAATTATTTACAACCAACTAAATCCCAGATAAAATAAAAGCCTCAGAGACCGTTTTACTATCTGTTCCTCCTCAAACGTCCTCCGTCTTTTTCTCCCCTGCAGCACATCCGCGTGGGCTGGGAGCAGCTCCTCACCACCATCGCCCGCACCATCAACGAAATCGAGAACCAGATCTTGACGCGAGACGCCAAGGGCATCAGCCAGGAGCAGCTGAACGAGTTCCGGGCCTCCTTCAACCACTTCGACAGGGTCAGTAGTCGTACCGAGTCAGTGTGCAGACAGAGAGCGGCAGCCGAGGAGAGGTCCGGGGACGCTGCGATGCTCGTTTACAGGCCGGTGTCTAGATTCAGGACATGAGATCGTAACAGGAGCAAAAATGTTTCATGTCGTAATAGTTTGACATTTGAGAAATGGCCTTATTTGCTTTCTGGCAGAGAGTTAAAGGTTAGTGTTCCTCTGACGGTGTTTACTTGTCTACATTTTTCTGAAGCTGTCGTTACTGCAAATTAGGATGTTTAAAAATGATCATAATCTAATTATTTGTATAATACATTGAATTGTTATAAAGGAAATGAAGTCACCGGACAAAATTAGTAAATTCAACTCTACCTCAGTGAGCTGCAATCTTTAAATCCTGCTTGCAAGTCAATACACCAGTAATAATAGAAAATTATGTTGATTAAACATAAGCATATACATTATTTTTTTTTATTTGGCACATAAAATACGAAAAAAATCCACAACAACAATAACAATACCAAAGGGGGAACTCCAAAAACCCTCAAGGGGCTTGACTAGGAGCGTTCCCCAAAAGAACATTTAAACTTTAACTAAAGAAAAACAATCAAGACATAAAACAACAAAAGAAAAATCAGAAACACTTCAACTTTTCCGACTTTTACTTGTAGCCAGACATTTTTAAACTGTAGTACTTTTACCATTAAGGACAAAAACCCTCTGGAGACACTTTTGAAGACCCAACGTGGGCGACACACCGGTTTGTCAGTGCCTGACTCCGCCTAGGAGGTGGAGCTGTGAGACGGGAAGGTGTATTCCTAGGCTAGCAAACAGCTAACAGCTAAACTTAAGCAGTAATATAACTTTAATGAGTAAGTTATATGAAAAAATGACAATTAATTATGGTTAACGTGTTTATTTCTGCTGTAAAGTTGGACATTTTAACGTGAAAGTCTTGGGTGATTGACTCACCCTCAAGTGGCCATTTGAGTCGCTTCCACAGTCGCTTAGTTTTTAATTAATTAAATGTTCTTCCATCACTACATATCTTAGTTTAGTACATCAAGAGGAGTTTATTGCTTCTTCAGTCCTAAAGCAATAGTGGGAAGTTGGGGTTCAAAGATGACTAAGAACCTTTAGCTTAGCTTCAAATCTTTAATCATGGGGAGAGCACCTAGTCTGACCGTGTCCACAGGTCATAACTTGTTCCTGCGGTTCTTAAACGGCGCCTCCCTGTTTTATAGGGCCTTTGCACCAGACTATTTCCCGGCCAGATGCAAATACTTTTATTACACTTGAGTCTACTGGTTTGCCAGTGAGCCTTGCTATGCAAATCGAACCGCCTAATATTTCTAGCCTCATATTCACCATCCAGTCAGGAGACTCTCTGCAAGACAGAGAAGGAGAATAAACGCCTTTCTCAAAATGTCAAACTATTCTGCAGCCGACTGACGTAACATTTTGCTGCGTGTGGAGTCACAAGTTTGTCTTGTGTATATTTAGACCGCGTCAGGAAAGAAAAGAAGTTGAGGTGAGAATACATGACTTCTGGGTTTGAGATTGTCCTGTCATGCTGCCCGAGGTGTAGCTAACATCAGCCCCTTTAACAGTGTTTTAACCAAACTGTGTGCAGCTTGTGTGTCACATGCATCAGCGTGTTTACAGCTCTGCAGTTGAGTCGGCACGTCTTTAAAGGAAATATCAGGAAGAGTGTCGGCTGGAAATGCTTTCATTGTACAGGAAGGTGAAATGAAACAGAGCAGGTAGATTAAAAATTTGCTTCAATAAAAGCGTCTGTCTTTGCCAGCCGGCCGCCTCCAGAGCTTAGTGTTTACGCTGAGCGTTACAGGAACACCACCAATTATGGACAATTTTTATTTAGCTCCCCCCCCTACTGCTGCACCGTCACCTCAGGCGCCCTCCCAGAGCAGCCCCATTGCTAATCAATACCTGTGATCAGAGCTCACAGGAGCTCAGATGTAGACCTGGACTCGGCCTTCGTTTTATTTTTTAGGATCACAGCTTGACATTTGTAGGTAGACAGGAGGAGGTTAGAGCTGCAGAAAGAAGTTGTAAAACTTTATTTGTTGTAATATTTAGGTAATGTGTTGGTTAGTTCCTCTAAATCATAAGGCGCGCGGGCCAAAAGCGGCCCAGAGGAGGGTCTAATCTGGCCCGCAGCATGAATTTGCAAACTGTGTTAATTCAATAGCTGATGTCCCTAATTTGTCCATTGTTTTGGTAAGAGAAGTGGACAGAAGACAACACTGAGATGCAAAGCTAAACAGCACATGCAAACAAAAAACAAATTGCACATATTTTATTTAAGAATCTTCTCTTTTTTTTTAAATAATTTACGTCTTCTTTGCTCTAAAACAAATGGAAAAAAAGTCTGGCGTTCCCCTAAACTAAAATGAGTTTGAGACCCCTGCTCTAAATTAATCAGAAAATTTTACCTTCTCCCTAAAAATGAGGCATTTTTCAGGTATTGCTCGACAAATCAAAAGCTATTTATTGGGTAAAAACATGACAGAATGATTGAAAGTTAATTGCTGTCCGCTAACTGCTGACTTTTACGAACATTTTGTAATTAAAACTGACCAAACTTTAGAGGTTACAGCATCTCAAGTTATATATTAACGTGAATGTTTAGGTTTTAGACTGCTGAGAAAAAAAAATGCAATTATCCTGTTATTGTTTGCTGATATTTATAGGCTAAAATGTGATTTATTAACTGAGAAGATACAAGAAAAGTAATCTTTAGCTGTAGTTAAAGTATTTGTGTTGTGTCTAATGAAGCATTTGGCTCTGATGTTTGCCTGTACGAAACGAGGTAAAGATTTTGCTTCTAAGCGGAGCATATTTTGTGATAAGTACGTGTGCCATTGACGATACGAATAACCTCACCACAAGGCCCTGTAGTCTGCCTGCCACACTGCACATTAACGCCTCTGAATGCCCTCGCCCAGCATGGCAGCACTGCTGCCACCGTGTGTTCACCTGCCAGATCCTAATGAATATGCACTGTGTTCTCTGTTTTCTATCTCTTGTGCATGGCCCTCTCCCTTCACCCCCCCTCACCTCCTCTTTCCTCCCCGGGCATGGTGCACTCCCTCCATCTTCCTCCCACCGACACCACCTCACCTACCTCCCTGCCCCCCTCCATCCCCCACCTCCTCCATCCTCCACCTTCTCACCTCACCGTCACTGACACCGTTGTATGTGTTGCTGCATGGCCTGTGGCCCCCGGCGCCTCGCCACGCCCCGCCTCGCCTCGCCTGGCACTGGCCTCCCACACCCCAGGACCACTCGGGCACTCTGGGCGCAGAGGAGTTCAAGGCCTGCCTGATCAGCCTGGGCTTCGATATCGCCAACGATGCACAGGTACTTAATCGTAGCCACAGACCCGCAGAGCGAGAGATTTAACTGGTTTTCCCTTTTTTTTTCTTCTGCACTTTTCCCCTCTTGTACTTCCTCCTCCTCCTCTTCCTCCTTTATTCTTGTCTAAATTTTCCCACTCTTTGCGACGTCCACATCACGGATCGTTGCGGTTTCTCTTCCTTAATCCTGCTCTTTGTTCATCCTTCATGCTCCACATGACCTTCCTTCCTCTGCTGCTCCTGCCTCTCCTCCGTTTCTCTCTTTTTCTCTTCCTCTTGTCGTTTCTCCATCTCTGACCTTGTAGAAGAGAACAGGAATCATGGATGCTGAAGACTTCAAAACCTGCCTTATCTCCGTGGGTTACAACCTGGTAAAGCCATGAGCACTCTTCAAGTATGAACATTTGTTTGTGTGTGATTAACACGCCCTGTTGGAGATGGTAATGGACGGATAGTAAGGTTCATTTTATTCAAACTAAAAACTGTCTTATTATAATAACTGTATAAGGCTCAGATCACGACTGACCACATATTTGAGCATATTTAACATCTTTGCTTTGCTGTGTTGTTTTGCCGTGTTGCCGCGGGGACCGTCACCGTGGCGACCGAGCTTCACACTCTCCTCTCTTGTCGCCGCCAGGGTGAGAACGAGTTCGCCCGCATCATGAGCATAGTGGACCCCAACAGGATGGGCCTCGTCACCTTCCAGGCCTTCATCGACTTCATGTCCCGCGAGACGGCCGACACGGACACCGCCGACCAGGTCATGGCCTCCTTCAAGGTTCTGGCAGGGGACAAGGTACGGCATTAAGGTTTTAGCTGACACTCCCGAAATGAAAGTTCAGAGATTTGTGTTTAACGGATTTTTAGAAACGAGACAAACATGCAAGTATGCAGAAATAGATGATTGAGGAGCACATTTAAAGTGGCTCTTTACTTCACTATGAGCGTCAGGACTAGTTTTAAGAGAATAAAGCAATGAACACTAAATTTTAAATCAATTTTTTTACCTTTTGAACATCCTTTTGGTTTCTCAACCCACTAGTGTTCTGTTTTTGTTCACTCTTGTTTTGCACACTGCCAGAACTAAAAGGATGATAATAATTATATCAGGAGGGCTGACACAGTGGAAAGGTAGTTAACAGGTTCTGGCTTCTAATCCATCACGGCCGACTGGTTCCTTTCTGTGTGGAGTTTGCATGTTCTCCCTGTGTCTGCGTGGGTTCTCTCCAGGTTCTCCAGCTTCCTCCCACCGTCCAAAGACATGCTACTTAGGTTCATTGATTCTAAATTGGTCGTAGATGTGAGTGTGAACGGTTGTCTGTCTCTCTGTGTTAGCCCTGAGACAGACTGGAGACCTGTCCAGGTTGGACCCCGCCTCTCATCCGATGATAGCTGGGATAGGCCCCAGCAGAACCAGGAACCCATAACAGGAATAAGTGGTTACATAGGAATGAATGAATGACTATCAGGAGGCCAGAAACTTGCCCGCTTGCCCTCTGGAGGGTCTCAGCTGTCGTTGGACGATAGGCGAGGTACACTCTGACTAATTTAGGATCACCAATGAGCCCAACGAGCATGTCTTTGGACGGTGGGAGGAAGCCAGATTAGAAAACTCACGCAGACACAGGGAGAACATGCAAACTCCTCACAGAAAGGTTCAGTCGGTCGTTGGATTCGAACCCAGAACCTTCTTGATGTGACCACTTCTCTCGTTTATCTGGGATCCCTCTGTGCCACCAGAAATAAAAATATAGATCTGCGTGGACATCTTGTCGTCTACTTGCAGACAAAATATATCTCACTACTAGATCTCTACTCACTCTTTTTCCTCCATTAATAAAAGAACCTAGTACGCCAGGAGACAGCAGTATTTTAAACTACTTTTTATATTTCACTATTTTAATGCCTCCATTTCTTACAGCTGGTATTTGAACGTAACACTCTGTATATTTGTTCTCCTCCTCGTCTATAGAACTACATCTTAGCCGATGAGCTTCGCCGGGAGCTGCCTCCAGACCAGGCCGAGTACTGCATCGCCCGCATGGCCCCTTACACCGGCCCCGACGGCGTGCCCGGAGCCCTCGACTACATGTCCTTCTCCACCGCTCTGTACGGGGAGAGCGACCTCTGAACACTCTGTCATGTCGTCCTGACTCGGGACCACCAGCCTACCTGCTCTGATCACCGCCACGTCCTCCGACTGCCCCGTCACCACACTCCCATCCTACTACGCTCATTTTTTTTTTTTTTTTTTTTTGTATGTCTCTGGCCTTATCTTTTTGTCATTATCCTCTGTCTCCTCCTGCTCCTCCCCCCCCTCCCCCTCTCACCCCCCACCAACCTATCCAGCCTCTCCACCGCTCCCTCACAGTCTGTCTCCGTTGTATTTGCTTCCCACGCAGTGCAGCAGCTCTCCAGGTTTACAAAGAGGGAGAGACAATGAAAATGTTTCTGTTTTTATTTTCTCGTTGTCATTGTTTTTTTTTTCTTCAAAAAAAAAATGAATAAAGTTAACATATTTTATTATACTGAACAAAAAAAGGTATTTTTCTTCACCTGATTGAAAATAAGAGACGAAAATTGTAATAAAGAAAAATTGCTATACTGTCTCTTTTTCAGTGGTTTTCTAATACAGCTTTTATCTGACTCTCTGGTCCAGAGCAAGATCTAACGACAGCCACATTAGAAAAACATTTGCATATGTAATTTTATCTAAAGGGAAAGCAGATGAGAAGAGAATCATTAAATGGTTATGGTGGCTTAAATGATCGGAGATAAACTGACCTGCACAAAGAAGAGCTGTGGTGAGCATTCAGACGGTGATGGGTTTGCATATGTGTCCTGCACGTCAAACAACGTCAATAATTTCCGAAACCACAGCTCAGTTTTCTTAGTGTTTGATTAACAGCCACACAAACTTCCCAATTTGGTTGAGCATATAAGAAATATGTCATATAAACCTTCATAAATGGCCTCTACTTATACGTAGAAACGGCCTGCAGATCATTTAAATTAATCTGTTTTGTCGTCTGCAGTATTTTTAAATTTTAGAAAACATTTTAAGGTATAAGTGTTGGATAAGTGGCATTAAAGGTAGAGTTGAGAGCATAAAACGTTTAGTTTTATTTAGTAGTTTTGTAGATGTATGCACATAAAATATTAATCTCTAATTGAGTTTAGAGTTTCGATCAAGAATCAAAAAATTTGCAGACGTATAAATGAGCTAACATTTAAATAAAACACATTGATTGTCAGCAGGTGTGTGGCTGGAGGGAGGAGGGTGCATGCGTGAACGATAATAATAATGGAACTGCTCCATTACCTTACTTTATTATTGTCATTTTTTTTATTGTCTAGTAGTTTTCCAGTGTTTTCTAACGAATTAAATAATGACAAATTAACTGATACACATTGAAGGCTACCTGTAGTTTTAATGGGCTCTAGGGGCAGCTTCCCAGTTACCTGTGAGTAAAAAAATAAAAAATAAAATTGTACTTAAAAGCAGCAAAGAAGCTGATGTCGCTCAATCATGGCGCCTGCTCTTAAATTACTGAGACAAGAGAAGAAAACGAGGTGGAAACACCTGACTGTGTCAACAGGAAAGGCTTGGACTGGAGCCGACATCTGCAAATATGGTAAGAAAACATTTTTTAAAAAGTTTAAATGTGTTCGTAGTAAAACACGATGACACAAGACTAATTTATTTATAATTAAGACTGAACTTATAAGACGAGGCCAACAATAAGGAGATATTTTGACACAAATCAATTCCATGGCAATTAAGTGAAGTAAAATTTATTTATATATATTAAACAAAACTTTATTGTATTGTTATTTTTATTTTTTTCGACATTAAAACATTTCCCGTCTGGAACCGACTACACGTCAGGAACCTTTTGACCGTGTCCGCGCAACGCACACGGACATTTAGCGCGTCGGACCCAGCCAGGAAATGCCTCCAAGCCGTGACCTGACCTGCTCACTGTTATGATCCTGTAAGATGGACTTGTAGCCGAAAAGAAGAGTCATGATTAATCTAAACGCACTGCGGAGAAACAAAACAATCAGATATGGAGTCCCTATGCTTGTAAGTAATATTTATAGTACGGTTTTATTCATTAATGATGGTGTTAGCTAGCAAGCTAGCAGGTTTCTGAGTACATAACACATTTGTCAAACCGAGTTAGTATCAGTTACTTCACCAGTGTGCCTATAATATGTATTTTTTTTTTCACTTTTCAGTATTTAATTTGCATTATAATATTATATACATTATAATTGCAGGATACACATTGAAATAATATACAAGTTTGAAGCTAATCATGTTTCGTTTCTGCCCAAATCTTTAAACTTTAAGGTTATTTTGGAGGTTATGTTTGGTGCTGTTCGTCACCTGCACCGTGCTGAAGGATTACATTCCTGAATAATTATCATTTATAAGCTCTTTGTGCACAAACTGTGACTGTCATTCATTGTTTCAGCTCACTTTAACCAGAGAAAGCTCTTTCCAGACAAGCTAGCACATCCCTAACATGATATAAGAGAGTGATTATTGTTGAGTTAACTAACCGCAGATGTTTGGTTTTTCCTTATATTTCAGTTGTTGGTGATCGGTGGTTCCTTTGGCCTGCGAGAGTTCACACAAATCCGATACGATGCCCAAAAGATCAGAAAAAAGGTTTGTGGTAATTTAACTTTGGTTACATGTTTCATATTCAGTCAGTGGTTGGTTATAATAATGCATCTGACTGCTGTAAAATAATTAAATCTACCGGATTCGCATCAGTACAGTAAATACATGTTTGGGGAGAAAGCATATAAGGCTTAAATCCATGTTCTTTAGCACTGCAGCCAGTGTGTGGATACTCCTCCTTGTGGTCAGAACAGTAATTGCACCTGAAATGGGCTAATTATAAATATTCCAGATGCTGAAATGTCAGGGTGCAGTGTGGTAGAGCTTGGCTTTTTGATAAAAATTTAAAGAAATTAAGGTGGTGTACTTTGTCTATGAAATTCAGAAACACTGCAGATCAGTGCCAGGCTCTTCTAGCTTATTTAGAGTGAGTCAGTACAAGAAAGGATGTGAGAACAAGCTCTAGCAATTCATTAAAAGACGAACTATTCATTAAAATGACAGAAGGCCGAGCCCTTATTAGAGGCCGTTACAATCTGATGCACTGGCTCCGAGGGGAAGTCGCTGCTGTGTGCTGTTTTATTGTGACAAACGCAGATGCATGTTATCTGGTTTGGAGCCAGATGGCAGGGGCATCTTTCCTTATTACTGTCCATGTGAGGCGGCGCTACACAGTAGATGATGATGATGGTGGTTGCGGAGGAGGGGGAGGGCGTTGTGCCCCTGGCGCTGGGCCCATGCCGCGGCCCCCGCGCTACACGCGATCTCTCGCCAGGGCCGACCGAGCCTCTCAGACCCTGCGGAGGGAGGATTTATCTTTGCTAAGCGTGTAACTCAATCCGCTGAATATCTAAACAGTTGTAAAAGTGATTAAAGCTAATCTTCCAGTTTTTAGTTGGCCTACTGTCAGCTGTTCCCACGATTTTGATCTCGCAGATGTTTGTTCACTTAAGTCACTGAAACCATTATCTGAGAGGAAGTCACTGTGTGATCCAATTTGCATTTTCCCTTCAATGATTTCATTTCTCCTGGAGGCAGACTTAAACTTGAAGCCCTTTTGTCTTCCCCGTTGAGGCTGTGCTTTTTCCTAGCTTGTTTTTGACGCTCAGGTGCAGCCACTAACACCTCCGCGGCAGCCATCAAGATAACTACTTAGGCTATTAATCCCCCCCCATGTGAAGGCTGCAGAATATTCCGTATATTATTTATTAGCCGCCGTAATGTAGGTCTAATTAAAAATCAATCATGGAATTATGAAAGTCATCAGTCAGCCGGGTAACTGCTGCATTATGGCTGTGAAATATTAGAAGTCATTAAAAGTAATGATTCAGAATGGGATTCATTTCAGTCCTATTCTTGGGCAAAACCAATTTGAATTGCAAAGCCCAGATTGCTCCATCGGACCAGACCTCCTTCACTGAATTTGCTCAGTTCTGCTAAACCTGGAGATGTTGACTCTTAACAAATGAAGCAGTAAAACGGGGTAACTGGGATCCTCGCTGAAGTTTCTGCAGAACTCCTGAGGAAAAAGTGTTCAATGCTTCTCTGAGAGAAAACTGTTTGAATCTGTTCAGCAGATGTCATAATTTTAGTATAAAAAAAAAGGGGGAAATAATGCATGAAGAAGTGATGGAGATGATCTCACTGTTTCCATTGAAAGCTGCAACCATACAAACCTCATTTTGGTGTTTAGTATAAAGTCAGTCTCAGACAAGGAGACGTCCGTGTAACCTTTCTTCTCTTCACCTCTTCCTGTGTTTAATTAGTTTGGATTTTTTTCTTTCTTCTCTCAGCTGGATCCTTCACTGGAGGCTAAAGTTAACGTCCAGAAGCAGTCGGTCATACTGGAGGAGGAGTACGAGGTAAGGAGAGCCAGGCCGAGAGACCCTGGGGTGGGGGATGAAAGAATCTCTCCTCTGTGTGAAAGATGAGAAGGTAACCGGCGGGGCTTTTATAGGAGGTCTTCAGACTGCAGAGTGTCTGATCTGTGCTTGCTCTGATCTGGAGACATGAAAGATGAAGTCAAACATTTCTCGTGTTGCAGAACGCGGTCAGATTATATTTGAAAATAATTCAGGCATGCCTCGACTAATGGCAGCACTGTAAGTTATTTGATCGTGTGAGGAAGTTGCCAGTGTACACTGATCAGGCATAACATTATGACCGTTGTGCCTCCAAAACAGTTGTGACTCATCAGAGAATGGACAGATACATAGAGAACGTGCACGAGGGATAAATGAATGAATGCCAGGTCTAAACGTTTCCAAGCAGAACATTGAATTGTCACAAGATGTTATTTACTCCTCCTGTCAGTGGTTTTAATGTTGTGGCTGATCGGTGTGGTATGTTAAAGACCACATCAACCAAACTGAGCATGAAAACAATATAATATTATTTAGAAAACATCCTGAATTTCCTGGAGCTTAAACCATGCCCCGTCTCCTGTTGTTATTGTTGTTTCCCGTGCAGAGGATGAAGCAGGCGAATTTGGACGAGTGGAAGAACATCCGTGGTCCTCGGCCCTGGGAGGACTCCAGGGAGTACCAGGAGCAGCAGCGCAGCAGGCTGAGCAAGCAGGAGTCGGGTACGTCGAGCTGAGCGGACGACGGTGGCGGCGGCAGCACGAGAGCGGACTGTGGAGAGGTCTTCTTTCCCTGGACTCTTTAGTCTCGGCTTGTGTCGGACTCATTCTAGCGGTTAAAAAGATGCCACGCGAGCAAGTTTGCCTTTTATTGTAAAGATTTTTACACACAAATATATATGTATATACAGACCTGCTCTGATCTGGAGCGTCTAACAAAAAAACAACCAGTAGGTGGCACATCCCGCTCTAATCTGATCCACTGTACCTTCAACGAGGTAGAAAACATAGACGAGTGTATGATTTCCATGTCTCAATAAATTATTTCTATTGATCCAAAGTGTTGCCTTTATTTTCATTTTGTTTTTTCTGACAAAAACCTCGTGAATGTGGACTTTGTTTACAACGGCATCGCATTGATTTACCAGTTGAAAGCGTGAAAGAATAAATAACACAACAGTCGAGGCTTTCCTCAGGCTTTACAGGCCTCGACCGTAATCTGTTTCTCTGACAGTTATTACTTTGCAATGTGCTGGATTTATTGCGTTTATAATGGAAACAGTATTACCTTTTTCCAAAAAAAGAACATGATTTTTGCCATGTGTGACTGGTAGTGTAAGTAAAATCCCGCTGAGCGACGGATAATGTAAGTCCTGCCTCGTCTCAGCTGTGAAATGAGCTGTAATGAATATTCTTCAGGTGCGTTAGCTCTGTAAGAAAACGTCCCGGGATGTGTTTTGTATTTTGTGTAATCATATTTTTATGTTGCTCGTTCCTGCGCCCGCCAAACAAACGGCGCGTCATAAAGTCATGGCGTGTTTTGAGTGTCGAGGGGGAAGCGACCAAACTGAATGACAAAGCGGAGTGATCAAGCGTTTGGATTAGCGGATCACATCAAGGCTCGGGCCGCGGTGATGGTGATGAATGTCTGGGGTTTGTGATGAGGCGTCCACGTGTTGCGCTGTGTCTGTTATCTTCAGAGGTGGAGCACGCGCTGCACAGGTCGCCCCTGGGCTGCTGTGTTTGATCAAATAATACGCAGACTGAAAATCAGAGCCTCGCCGGTTTCTAACTGTGGTACAGAAGAAATATTGAGTTTGGTGACGGTCGATACGCCCGGCATCTGCAATGTTCTCTTAGAAGATTTGGAATAAAACTAGCAAAAGCACGGTTTGAAAGTAGATCTGATGAAAAGTAAAACTGGAACAAGTTTTATTCTTTAAAGACGTTTCAGGAAACAGCAGGACGGCAGGATCCAGCTACAGGTAAAAGCATCTGATAGGTATTTAAAACCCAACTCAGAATCATCTTTAATGCCACGTACAAGGATCAGCCACAACATTATGACCAGATAAGTGATCGATCATCTTGTGGGAATTCAATGTTCTGCTGGGAAACTTTTGGACCTGTCATTCATTCATTGGTGTGGATGTTACTTAGACATGTAGCACCCACCTAGACCAGACCAGGCACCCCCACCCCATAGCAATGACACTCCTTGATGGCAGCAGTCATCCCCAGCAGGATGCAGCCACAAAAACACTTTAGGAAGAAGAACAGCACAAGGTGTTGACCTGGCCTCCAAATTCACTAGATCCCAAACTGATCAAGCATCAGTAGGGTGATCGAGAAAGGACCCTCCCCTCAAAGGCCCCCATTAACAACATCCTGGTGCCAGACACCACAGGACACCCTCAGAAGACCCATGTCCTTTCTCTGATGAATCACAACCTCCACGCAGTTTAATATAATATCTCATCTTGCAGTATACTGCGTCCTTGTCTGTGTTTGGGGTGTCTCTGTGGTGGGAGGTTTTGGTCCTGATGTATCGCAGCCTCCTGTCAGAGTGGAGTCGCTTAAAAAGGTTTGTGTCCGACGTGAGACACAAACTTTTTGAGACACAATTCCCCACCAGCCCTCAAGAACTGAAAAAATAATACTTGGATGAGCGGGGAAGTCCAGTTGCTTCTTCCTTCTGCTTGTTTTCTGAATAAACCATGACCTGAAAGACTGAGAGCCTTCACAGATTTATTCTGATTAGTTCAGGAGGTTCTCCTTCATTTCCTCCTCAGTCTTTCTTTAGTGTACATCACATGACGCTAATGCTGCTCCGCGTGTGGTGAACCGTCCATAACGTTGCTAATTGTGCAAGGACGCACAGCCTCACAGCTTCCCCACAGCGCCCACTCCAAGTGAACCATGTGAAGGAGACTTGAGAGCACACGGAGGAGGAGACATGCTACGGCACACCATAGCTCCATTATGGACATTCACCGGGCCCCGCCGTCGTAAAGCGAGCCGTCGGGGATGCCACGCCGAGCAGGAGGCCTCATCTGAAAGAGATCCGCCCCTCGTTCACGTGCTGTTCAATTTTTCATTTGAGAAGCCAAGAAAATTTAGTTAAATATTCATCGGACGGGGCTAAAAAAAGAAGAAATCAAATTCAATATTTACCAGGTTTTTATGCGCAGGAGGAAACTAATGAAGTCTGAGAAACAGGACTGGTGTGGCTGGTTGAAAACTCCT
Organism: Planiliza haematocheilus; assembly: GCA_005024645.1. Classification (NCBI taxonomy): domain Eukaryota; kingdom Metazoa; phylum Chordata; class Actinopteri; order Mugiliformes; family Mugilidae; genus Planiliza; species Planiliza haematocheilus. Next base: position 2,844,554 of record SRSE01000637.1, read on the forward strand.
GTGGTCTGTGTTAGAAACCTAGCTCTAAATAACTCCCAGCATCTCCTAGAGACCCCTATCCAGCTCTGGGACCCCCCCCCCCCCCCCCTCCCTACCCCCTTCAATCTGCGAGTTTGCTTTTCAGCTCTGATGTGGAAACACTCTGCGGAGGAAGCAGCCGTTTTGGCCGGTGATGAATGAAGAATCCCTCCTCTCAAACTCACTCAAGATGATGATGGTGGTGATTAATTATCGCTGGTATTATCTCACAAGAAGACATTTCCCGCAAAGATCGGATAGACGTGATCATTTCAGAGGAATATGAAATGGATCTCGTTCACTCGTGGCTGGCATCCCATCTTTTTGACATCTTTTATTTCTTTAATGCTGATAAATCTTAACAACATAAATGATCGTCTCATAAATAGTAGTCTGATTATTTGATGAGGAATAATCTTGACGCTGAAAGACTCTTGTTTACAGGAAATTCACACTTCTTGATCGTTAAAGGTAAAAGCCTCAATATAGAAGGATTATCAGAAGATTGTCCCCCTCGCTCTTTTACTCCACACTCCGTCAGTGCCAACTTAATGCCTTCTTATTGCATTTCCTGCTGCAGCTGCTTCTCATCCTCCCATGTGTAAAGTTTGTACGTTATATAAGAGTAAAGCACCCTGGAGTACTGTTCCACATCACTGCTGCACGACGTCGACAGATCCCAGGATGAGAAATGAAGCTGGGAAAGACAAAACATGCAGTTCCTCAAACGGCCACTAGATGCTGGCGAGTAAGACCTCAGTGTTAAAATGTCCACTGATCAGCCACAACATTAAAACCACTGACAGGAGAAGTGGATTGGTTTGACCATCTTGTAATTATTCAGTGTTCTGCTGGGAAACTTTTGGACCTGGTATTCATTCATGTGGATGTTCCTTAGACATGTGGCACCCACCTAGACCAGACCAGACACCCCACCACCCCACAGCATGAAGCATGAACCTGGACCTTATTTCTGGCATAAAATACGATTGTTTACTCACCCATATAATTTTGGTGTCATTTGGAGTCGTTCAGAACATATTTAGATCCAACGGAGCACTGCATATATCCATATAGTGGGAGTGAATGGGGCACCGAAATGCAGCCTCAAAATAACACATTATCTGCCACGAAACTCGTTCATTTCTCAAATATTTTGTTATGATATGCTAGAGCTATTCCCCGTTGAGTCCAGAGTTACCGGTTGTCTATTCGTGGATGTTCAGCGGTTTGTTGTTCTTTGGCCAGCTGTTCCTCTCTCTCCTCTCTGCAAAAATCTAGCAGCAGCAAATTACAGTTAAACGAGCCACGTATGGCTCTTAGAAATGACATCATCCAGGTCAGAAGTTAGCAGGTCAATAGCAGGGAATAGCACTAGCACATCGTAACAGAATATTGGTAAAATGAACGAGTTTTGTGGCAGATAATGCGTTGTTTAGAGGCTGCGTGTCGGTGCCCCATTCACTCCCACTATGTGGATATACGCGGCATTCCGTTGCATCTAAATATCCCTAACGACTCCAAATGACACCAAAGTTATATGAATGAGTAAACAATTGAATTTCATGCCAAAAAACGTAATTCCCCTTTAAATTGTCATGAATTGTATGCATTAATAGTGTATTGCAAGTTTCCAGACTGGTATCGTAAAACTGCTGAAGTAATCTGAAACACTACACACCTGAAGTCCTAATTAATTAATCGTTTAGTTTGATTGGAGTTAAAAAGACCTTGACAATTTGCAGTTGTTCCTGCAGATTGACTCCTACCGTGTTTTGTCTTTGGTCACAAAGATAATCAAATGATTCTAGGTGTAATCTTCATGGCCGGAGGTGAAACTCTTAAAAACCACGGAAGGCTAGAATCAATTAATAGATTCATCGACAAGAGTTAAAAGGATTTTATTCATTATCTGCTGATTTCACGTTCTAAACATTTTCCTGGTTTTATTTAGGGTTCAGGCTGCTGTTCAGTGCCAGTGTGTGCCGCATTCGTGCCGTTTTATGGGCTTATAATAATAATAATGATTCATATTTACAAATCTTTCAGCAGAACAAAACCGCTGAAGCTGTGGTCAGTGAAAGCATCAGCCTTCACTCGGCTCCTGACTCACTCAAACGCCACTTAGAGATCTTCAACAGAGGCAAACCAGAAAAGAAAAAATAGACTTATTCTACTGGAGCGGTGAGGAGAGAGGGAGAAGAGTGAGTCGAGAAATGGCCCCTGTGCCTATTTTATTTAGGTTCTCCCTCCATCTCTCTCTCTCTTTTCCTCTTTCATTTCTATAAATAGACGGACGCTTGGCAGCTGAGGGGTAGTCCACGCAGAACAAATGCACCCCCTGGCTGTTTCACTTCATTCCCCACATAATGAGCCAGACGGAACGCGCGCAGATCGCCGCCGTCACTTCCACTCCTCCCAGCGACGGAGGCGGGGGCCCCGCGTTGCCATGGAGACGGGGCCGCCGGGCCGGGGCAGAGAGCGTCCCCTTTGGTGTCGCGAACCAGGACCCCTCAAGACAATCCGACCTCCGCCGTGTCCACGCCGTCCCTTCTCTTCTCGCTCCAGGGCGTCTTTCTCTCTCTTTCACTCGGGACATGAGTCGATGGATGTGCGGTCCAGTGTCCTCCACTTGTCTCTCTGATGTAACGGGAGTCGGTGCGGGTGTCCCTCTCTCACCCATCTTCCTCTGCAAATACATTCCGCACCAGTGAACCCCTGAATGCTCGGCTCCGATAGCTGCAGCTGCACGAGTGGCGCTCTCTCCGCAGAAGAACTAGACTAGACGTGGGCAAACACTTTACTCTTTATTATTTGAGCTGGAGGTGCATTCATGGTGAACGCTCCTTCCTATCTGCGCTGCACTCTGCATATTTATGTACTGTCAGTTTTTTTATGTGAGGAGAGGATTTATTAGCGCCGAGCCAGGAAGGTTACGTCGTGTTACATGATGTGTAACCAGCTCTTCTGCTTCTCACTGTGATTATATATTTGCACCTAATCAAGCCGATGCACCGTCTCCTGTTTGTTTGCAGTCTGTCCGACTCTTGATCTGTTGATTCCAAACTCTTTAGAAGAGGTTTCATAACCTTTTCAAGCCTCGTGATCATCAACAACTCTTTCCTGAGCTTCTCAGAAACCTCCTTCGTCCGTACCATCAGACACTTCCACAAATGTGAGCTGTGATGATCAGACTGTGACAAAGTCCTGTGAAACTAAACAAGGAACTGAAGAGTCTCACCTGTCTGCATTGATTAGAAACGTTTTTGAAAACATGGACTCTAATTTGACCTTGTAATTAACTTTTATTCACTTGCCCCTTGCTGATATGTAATATTGGCTCACTTTCCTGAATAAACAAACACACAAGTACAATATTTCATTTCCATTCCGTCTCATCTCATCTGAACTACTGAAAGCATCTAGTTACAATTTTATTTATTCACAATTTGAGACATCTGCGCCTTGCAGTGGGACTGTTGTCCGTGTCGTCTTACAGCAGTGTTGAAGTGCAGAAACATCTTGTCTTTGGAGCATTAGCTGTTTCAATAATCTTCTCCATTGTCTCCAGATTAATTTCCATCCAGTGTTGCATTCATTTCTCACCAAGATCTTGTATTGATGATGGAGAGTCTGACCACTGCTTAAAGCCTTCTCCAGCACATCCCAAAGATTCTCAATGGGGTTAAGGTCTGGACTCTGTGATGTCTCATGCTCCCTGAACCACTCTTTCACAATCTGAGCTCCATGAATCCTGACATTGTCATCTTGGAATATGATCCATTGATGGAATAAGCTGCTCATTCAGTATATTCAGGTAGTCAGCTAATGAACCTAGACCTGAGCAACTGCAGCAACCCCAGATCATAGCACTGCCCCATAGCACAGGCTTGTACAGTAGACACTAGGCATGATGGCTGCATCACTTCATCTGCCTCTCTTCTTACCCTGATGCCCCCATCACTCTGGAACAGGGGAAATCTGGACTCATCAGGCCACATGACCTTCCATTGCTCCAGAGTCCAATCTTAATGCTCCCTAGCAAACTGAAGCCAGTTATCCTCACCGATCAGTGGTTTTCTTAAGGCTACACAGCTGTTCAGTCCCAATCCCTTGAGTTCCTTTCACACTGTACATGTAGAAATGTTCTTACTTTCACTATTAAACATAGACCTGAGTTCTACTGGTGGTTTTCTTCCTCGTAGACAGTGGTTCTCCACTCTCCTTCCAGTTTCTAATAATGCCTTGGACAGTTCTTAACCCAGTTTTAGTAGTTTCTACAATCTCCTTAGATGTTTTCTCTGCTTGATGACAATGATTTGTTCCTTCTCAAACAGACGACCACAGGATGTGTCTTTAGACATGGTTGTTAAAGAAATGAGAAGCTACTCATTGCATCAGTTGGAGTTAAATAACTTGTTTCCAGCTGAAAGATAATCACCCATGCAGTAATTATCCAATCGGAGGCTCAAACCTATGTGCTTGGTTAAATCCAGGTGGCAGTGTATTTTATTGTGCTGTGGATGAAGTGACCCTTCAGCCAGGCCGTATTTTTATTTAAATCAGCTCTGTATCTCCACACACAGTGTCTCACACCGCTCTCCCATCCACACATCCACCGGTGACAGGAAGTGGCCTTGCAGCCCCCGAGGCCTCTGGATCCTGATGTGAGGTGACTCTTTACCTTTCTCATTTCACGACTTCACCATTCATTACCAACTGCTGTAAGAGGACGTCGCCCGGGGGGGACGTCGGCGTTAACTTTGCAGATGACCCCTCTCCCCCTCTGCCTCCGGTTACTCTCAGTGTCTCAGTGTTTTTTTATTTTCTCCACTGAAGTTGTTGCGACTCGAGCCTACAAATTATCAGCATGTGCAGAGTGCCGAGCGCAGCACGGCGAGAGGGAGAAAATACAAATCACAAAATGCAAGAGCAGCACTATTCTCTTGTGCTGTGCGGTATCGTTCCCTGCTCCACATTCTCTGCTGCATGCCAGACGTTTTATTGAAACCGATCCAGGGCTGCAAACGCCGCCGAGCTCCTTGTGGCAAAAGAAAGAACTGTGAAGAGGAAGTTGCTTTGCTCTGAGAATCAGTGCCACCAGTCAGTTTCAGGGCTCGACCGTCGAGGCTCGGGCCCCCGGTGAGCGCCGCTCCTCTCGGTGTGAAGCACACAAGCGCGGCCCGGTGTGTTGATTACAAGTATAATCCATTAATCATCACTGGACGCGTGGAGGACTTTGATGAGTGCGGGCGCTGAATTCCAATCACGCGACGGTGCATCCTGCAGGCTGCAGGTGCACGCAGAGAGTCTGTGTGTGTACGCCCATCTGACCAGTGTGTTTTCAGCCGCCGCCCCTTTTCATGCAGATAAGAAAACTCCATTAAAAAGTCAAACATATTCTCCATACTAATCACAGGATTGCATGTGGAGGAGTGGACGATGGAGGACGAGGCTGCTGCTGCAGCCAGGACAGACCGACTCCTCATACCCACTCCCCCCCTCTCTCCCCCCGTACGTTCATTTTGCAAGTGATTGTTTTTGAATTTCATATTTGAATTTCACAAGCGTGGAAATCTGAACAGGCTAATAAGATTCTGCACCACAGTGTCAGACTCTGTAATTAAAATCGGATCCAATGGATTTTTTTTTCTGCTTTGCATGTCGGCTCCAATCCAAAAGAAAGAGAAGGGGACTGTGCGTGCTGCAGAAGGATCACTGCTCCAAGTCTCTTTTTGTTGTTTCTGAATGGAGTAATGATTATTCATTAATAATCCCTTTCAAAGACTTTTTTAAATACTGGAAATAATTTGGCGTGGTCTTGTTTGTTCTGGGAGGATTTGTTTTTCTCCCCCCCTCCCGCTTCGGGCCCGTACGATGCTGTAATTGGAGGTGGTGACGGTGTCATCGCCATCCTGCTCTCGTCTGTGAGGGTTTCATCTGTCTTGTCAGCAGGGTGATTGTGCCGCATCGAGGACCGAAAGCCCAGTGAAGCTCACACTGGCTAATAGCGCAGATAGCTGGAGGTGGGGAGATCGCCGGGTTGTGTGCGACGCAGAGAAACACGAAAAAGTTTGGAAGACGTGGCCTCTGCTGTGACGAGAGGTTTTATTTAAAGGCCGCCTAATGATAAAGCGTCCGACTCTGACATTATCTGAACAAATTTATTGAGCTTTATTGAACACTCCTCACCAGGGGGAGGTTGATTTTTTTGGGGTAGATGCATTTGTACGACTCTCGACATCTCAAATACCATGAAAAGTTGTTTTGTTGTAGTTGGTTAAACACGGTGTTGTTGTAAAATGTTGCCGTTCAGTCGATAAGTTGTGAGAACACCGTTACTAGGCAACTGTTAGCATCTAGAAGCCACTGAAGCTAGCAGCTGATCATGCTAATGACGAGGTAACGTATAGAGACTGTAAAGGCATGAGGAGAGGTTGGGTCCGTTGGGAACATTAAACTTTTCCAGAGGCGGATCTAGCAGCCGTATATTCCCGTACGTCCAGTCAAACTGATTTAAGTTTGTGGGTTGAAGAGAGCGCCCTCCAGCTTTCTGAGGCAGCCCTCTGCTTCCTGGGTGGAACATCTGTCACAGACGTAGTGGGAGATGTTGATTTCAGGTGGAGCAGTGAACCTCCACAGTAGACGTAGATGTATTTAATTTTAAATACATCTACATTCATTCATTCATCTTCTGCAGCTGCTTGTTCCTGTGAAAGGTTAGGGAGGCTGGAGCCTATCCCAGGTGTCATTGGGCGAGGGGCGGGGTCCACCCTGGACAGGTCTCCAGTTTATATCAGGGCTAACACAGAGAGACAGACAACCTTTCGTACTCACACCAATTTTGAATCACCAATGAACATAACCAGCATGTCTTTGAAAAAGGGAGGAAGCTGGAGAACCTGGAGAGAACCCACACAGACACAGGGAGAACATGCAAACTCTACACAGATTCAAACTCAGAACCTTCTTGTGCTACCCATCACGCCATTGTGCCGTCCCCCTCAAAACCATAAATGAATGTTAATATAGGCCACTGGTAATGAGCGGTGGCATTACCGAAGTTTGCCCTAGATGCTTAACAGGCTAGAACCGTCTGAAATTGTCCTCAGCCATTTTCTGAAACCATCAGCCAAAACGACCAAACAAAAAAGACCTCTGACCTCTCCGATAAATGTGCGGTTCCAAAGTCGTGAAAACCACAAGAGGGCGCCGTTCATGCAGCCTTTTCTCTTTGGTAGCGGTTTGACAGCGTCTTATGAGCTACTTGACAATAACTGAACAAACCTTACAACCTGCGCTGTCTTCACATTAAACAGGACGGAAAACTTGTGGACGCAAACGACTAAAGAGTCGGTGCCTTTAAACGGGGTGACGTGAATAAGGGGCCCTCCTCTCGTGGTGTTCACAACCTTCTACAAGGTTCACCAGCGATGAACACCAGTTCCCCTTTGAAGACTGCAAATATCCATCAAATGTGGCTTTACCAACTCGTGCGTGTGTCCTTTTATTTATTTTTTCAGGGACTTAAGACACAAAAAAAACAAGATTCCCAATCACATAACTTGCATCTGTAAATTAGAAACTTGCAGATATCTGAAACATCTTCACATAAACACGTGTGTTTTAACTCTCTGTGGAGTAGCTGCTCCATTTTTCTGTCTAAAAGAATTCAAATTCAATGCGATATTAGTGCATTTACAGCAGTTTTGTGCAAAAATACATGAAATAACATATGATCACGTTCAACACACCATTATGCACAATACAAAATACTTCATAAAACCTGACAAAAACTCTCTCTACAACCTCATACACAGAAATATATTTGTTTATTTATAGTTTGTCATTTTAAATATGATTATTAGGGGTAAATAGTCTTACCTTGTCATACCACGTCCTCCATACATCAGAGAAGGATGTACGCTTTCAAATCATGCTTCATAGTGAGTCCCACATTTTATTTGACTGAAATTTTATACTTTTTTACTTCAATCTCATTGGTTGGCATCATTTAAATTCACATGGACTGGGCTTAAAAAAACTTTCTCTAGCCCAAAAGCAACGCTGTGCTGCAACACAACGCAAATAAATTGTCTTGCTCTATATCCATCTCTGCCTTTATAAACCATAATGCATTGCCTGTGTGTATGGTGTCGGTGGCATGTGGCCCGAATAAATGTCAGTGACTCACTGAGTGATCATCTTCCTTCTGTCGCTGATTTTAGAGACCAGAATCAGCAGCATCTGGAGGACAGCAGCGTAAACAAACACGCTCCTTCTTCTTCTTCTTTTTATTCCGATTAAATGCCATGAAGTATCAGGATATTTACCATCTCTCTCCCCCCTCCCTCCCCGTTAGAGCAGCAGTGGGCTGTGGTCTGGATGGGATTCATGGTTTGTGTTGCAGGCTTCTTCTCTCAGCTGATGGTGACGTAGTTGCGCGCCTAACCGAGTCTGCCTGTGTGACTTTTATTAGAGATGGGGGGCGGAGGGCTGCACAGGGCGCAACCATTTCACACCTCCACCGAGCGAGAGCGGGCCTGCTATTAATATTAATTATGACCATCGATAGGTGAGACTCCAGCGTTCAGTTGCCGAGCACCGGGAAACCGACGACAGCGGCTCATTCCGACGGTGCGCAAAGTCCGGCGGACGGCAACTTGAAAAGACGCACAGAGCGAGCGCGTTTCTCTCCGGCGTTTTCATATCAATCGCGGCGTGTCGTTTCTCCAGAGAGGAGGCATCGGGCGAGGAGCTTCCACGGCTGCGAGGATACCTACATCATAGATTCCCTGCGCTATCGCAGAGCGGAGAGAAGAGGAGGAGGAGGAGGAGGAGCTGGTGGAGGAGGAGAGCGCTGATTCACGGCTTGCAGGAGGAGGGAGAGCCGTGCGGACAGGCTCCGAAGATCCATCTCTACCAAGGGTGCAACCTTAAAATACCAACCAAACCCCCACCCACTCACCTACCTACCCACTCACCACCACCCCCCTCCTCTCTCCTCCTCTCCCACCCCCCCAAACTCCCCCGTCATTGACAGCTTTGCGACCCGGTCAATCCGTCAGACAGGGAGGATCTGAGGAGGTGGGAGCCGAGGCAGGAGAGGACGAAAGGCGATCACCTCTGGCCGGTTTGATCCAATCGCCAATATCGAGCAGGCTGGGGACCTGCCTCCCCGTACATGAGGACGACACCGCGGCTTCACCGGGGGATTTCTGTCCGAGGAGCACGTTAGACTCAAAACAACCCAGAGACTGTTTTTTATTTATTTATTTTTAGACTATCTTCAGACTCATCTGCACAGCAATAACACTAATACTAATATCAATAAAGGGGGCGGACTGGAGCTGTTTCGCAGCCTCTACATAAACTCCCCGGAATACAAATCCAGGTAGGTTCCAGTGATCGAGGCATGCTCACGTTATTAGGCGGAGGGATGTGCTCGGTTTGCGGCCACACACACACACACACGCACGCACGCGCACACACACACACACACACACACACACACACACACACACACACACACACACACACACACACACACACACACACACACACACACGGTGTCTATTTAATCACGGGCCATGTTAGATTGAGATGCGAATCGATAAGTGGTGTGAGCACTCCTGAGCTCTCGGTCCTCGCCCGGGCTTTAACCTGTCCGTCTGCTCCCGTTGCTCCTCATCGTTTGGGCAGATATGATCCACTGCAAGGCGCTGAAATGGATTCGTGATACCCGTCTAATGGGTGTGCCATTAAAATAATTGGCGTCTGTCAAAGCAAGTAACGGATACCGGTGGTTACAGCCCGCCGAGCCCGTCCTCCTGCTGCTGCTGCTGATTGGCTGAACACCTGGATCTCCAGTTTTGCATATGAAGCTTGCATTTAGTGTTTTTAAGTGTCTGTTAGCCTGTCATTGCATGAAGGGATTTGGGAATTAAGAATCCCCCCAGGTCAGTTGGGGATTGTCATTTAAAATAAAATAAAATGCACGTAGGCCTGAATGCACCATGCAACTTACAGCCTATAGTGAGGGGGCTATAGCTACTCCGGCTCCAGGGATTCCCCCCTCAGGTACCACCGACCCCGGAGGTATAGTGGGATAAAACGGCCGTCTGATGATTAATCAGCAACAGCTGAGGCTCTCCATGTGTCTGCTGAGTCCATGTTTATGCACATCTCAAGTAGCCTCCTTAAACAAGACCCTCTTCCCAAAATAGGGAAAGGGAAAGAGATCTGCGAGCATGAGGAACAGCCGCCCCCCCCTCCCTTCTCAGCAACCGTCTCGGCCATAACGCCGCCCTCATCAGTCAGGAACCAGAGGAAGGCCGTGCACGGTTAGACGCTGCTAAATTAAACCCTATTCTTTAGTGGCTGAGGCTGAAACCAGGCTGCCTGTTGGTGATGGCGTCCATTAATTGATCGTAAAATGTCAGGAAATGCGTTGGAAGTCTAACTGCAAATGTCTTAGAGTAGAACAGATCAGATGCTCCCGTGCACCAGTTGAGCGACTGAGCCTTTCGTCTGTGAGAGCTGATGGTCGTTTTTCTGCAGTTTCAGACTTGATCAGCTGGTTTCTTGGAGGCAGGCTGCAGTTTTTCTCCCAGCATCACGTTTGCCCCGTCGATCACTCCTTTAATCGATAAATGTTTAATTTTACTGAAGGTTACGTCCGTGCTAAAGTCCCCAAACAGGCCTGAAGGATATTAACAAAGTTTGGGCGTGAGTAGAGAGCACTGCTGTCGTGGACTCAAGCTTTTCTCTGTTATGGTGGCAAAACCCAAAGAGCTGTTAATATTCAATAATAGTTCAGTTTCAGTTCAAGTTTCATTTCGATATTTGTGTCATGTCTGCAGATGTTTCCTCAGATATCAGGCCGCTGCTTTATGTGGTCACTGTGTTTTAAACATCCTACTTTTAACGTTCAATCAGTATGAGGGCACAGACTGGGATTTCTGTCACTTTGATGCTGTTGCGTATCTAAAATAGTGACTTTAGGACCTGGCATTCATTGGTGTGGATGTTACTTAGACATGTAGCACCCACATAGACCAGACCAGGCACCCCCACCCCATAGCAATGACACTCCTTGATGGCAGCAGACATCCCCGGCCACATAAACGCCTGAGGAACAACTAAAAAACAAAAACATGAAGAACATCTCAAGGTGTTGACCTGGCCTCCAAATTCACTAGAACCCAAACTGATCAAGTATCTGTGGGATGATCCACTGAGACCCCTCCCCTCAAAGGTCCCCCGCTAACAACATCCTGTTGCCAGACACCACAGGACACCCTCAGAAGACCCATGTCCATTCTCTGATAAGTCACAACTGTTTTGGAGGTGGTCATAATGTTATGCCTGTTTGGTGTGAATTAGAATTTTAAGGGACTATCATTACACATATAGATGAGTTGAGTCATCGATTTTCTTATATTTGACTATATTTAAACTCTGTATTCCAAAGGTATAAGTACTTATAAGTTGTGTACATTAAGTATTTTCACTTCACTATGTCAAACCTTCATTTAGCAAAGTCACTTGAAAAACGACTCTTAAGCTAATGTTCAGTTTTTGCGTCTTTCCCGTTAATTTGAGTACTCTCCGGTAGCGTCTGAGCGGCCCTGATTAAACGCTCCTTTGTTCACAATGCAAAATACAATCCTTAAAACCGCAATTAGTATGCAAATTGTTTCGTGTAGCTCCTGATTTTCGGGGGCCACGCTTCTAATGGGCGATGCGCACGCGCGCGGGGGAACGGGACGACGGTTCGCTCTCCGGCGCCCAACGGCACCTCAGCGCAATCTGCGTGGGGATGGGAAATCAATATTTCAAATGCATTTCCTCGTGAGGTCATGCACGTGAACAGCATGACTGAGGGCTTAATGTGATGAACTTTACATTATGGTCCACGCTTATGTTTTTGCGTCAGTCAGTCGATTAATCAATGCCTTGCTTTTGAGGCTGCGTTCAGGTGAAACTGGAAAAGGTGGGGAATTCAGTTTTACATGGAATTAGTGCGCATTTATATTCTACTGCTAAAAATAGTGTTTATTATCTGATGTGTCTTTTGAGAGACGTGGAAATGAGCAGAACCGCAGCTCACAGTCACAAAATAATCTATCTGAGCCTGATTTTATTCAGCTCGTGGAATTTGTAAGTCTAATGGGAAAAGGCTGGAGGTAGCTAGAAAGCAGTTGACTCCCTCTGCCCTGTGCTATTGTGCCGACTCGCATGTATACACCGATCAGCCACAACATTTAAACCACTGACAGGAGAAGTTAGTAACATCAAAACATCTTGTGACCATAAGGTGTTCTGCTGGGAAACATTTGGACCTCATGTGGATGTTACTTAGACATGTAGCACCCACCTGGAGCAGACCAGACACCCCCACTCCATAGCATGATGTCAGCAGACACAAAAGACGCAAAAACACTTAAGGAGCAACTCAAAAAAGCAGTCAGGACACCCTCAGAAGGCCCATGTCCATTCTCTGATTAGTTCTGGAGGCACAAAGAAGACTTGCACAGTATTAGGAAGGTGGTCATAATGTTATGTCTGATTGGTGTACAAGCTCTCTGTCTGTTGGATGCTGGTCTCGTTTGCAGTTGTGTCTTCCCTCCGTCCGTCCAGGGCCGGCCGATTGAAAGCGCTCTACTGTTTTCCTTTGCTCTCTTTCCTCTGTACTCCGTAACGCGCATTATTACACGTGGAGACACACTAGTCTCCCGTTGTTAAGAGTTAAAGCTGCAGAAATTACAGTGCTGCGTTAAAAGCGCGGGGAATTACACAGCTCTTTCTGAAGCAGCCGCGGTCAATATTCTTACGCTAACACAACAATGACTGAGAGAGGTGGCATTTCTAGCAAAGAGCCGGCACAGAAGCGGCCCAACTCGCCAAACTTTCCACATCCTCTCGGCTCTTGTGTCGCAACTTGCTCTAAAACCTCTAAAACTGACCGCCGCGCCGCACCAGAAATAAACAAAGTTACATAACGTAGCATTTAGCAGCTGAGAAGACAGACATTTCCCTCGGGTGTTGTTATAATTATCAGGCGTGGGGACATAATTTTAAGCGAGCCTGAAATATACGAGTTGATCTCGATCTACAAGATTTAGGCTGCTGTTCCTCCAGTATATTACCAAACAATTAAATGACCGGTGATTTAATCACTGTAACATACCGAGAGGCTGTCCCTAACCTTTAAATCCTGGATGCCTCATTGCAGTTTCTGCTCATCCACCCTGGCTAGCCACTGTGCAATAAACAAGACAAGGAGAAGCTTGCAGGTCAGCAGTGCTGCCCTGATTCTAAAACAGGAAGCAGCAGCTCCCGTCATCCTCTGTGCGCCTTCAGTAACGTATTTACACCAACCTCACCACTTTTTATATTTTTAACATCATGTTCATAGAGATTTATGACACTTTTTTTTTATGTAAGGTGCGTGAGTTCCTACAAGCTCAGTCTGAACGTGTGCAAAATCCTTCCAACTCGCCTTCCTCTCATTAAGTTACGACTTTGTCACTCAATTATTTCCCTGTTGTTTTTGTTTGTGCTCAGCGTAGTCGGTTCTCACCGGGATTACATAGCTGGCTCGCGTCCATGTAAACAGCTCTGCTGATTCTGTTAAATTTAAGGTCCTTGTCTCCAGCTTCTGCTGCCGTTTGCTGTCGTCCCATTCTCCATCCGTCAGATCACACTCGATCTTTTTTAATGTCTGAGGAGTTTAATTTCCAGCTGAGATATCCTCTAAAAACGCACTTCTGAAAGACACATCTCTTTGGATCTTACTGAGGTTACGATCTCCTAGACGACACAGTATTAGTGCCTACGAACCATTAAATTATAAATATTCTGGATAATTTATTCCTGAATAGATTAACTGCTTTTGCTTCTGCCCGAGCTTAAAACAGAAGACTGTGGTGACGGAGACTTTGCCAGGTTTTTGTAGACACTAGGTGTGTGTTGACACTGCCCAGGTCCCAGAGACAATATTTGGCATTTAAATTGGTGTGAACACTTCAAATATGCCACCTCCTGTTTGACTATCTGGACCTCCATTTGAAAATTTTGTCAGCTATCCAAACTGGCCGCCGGTCCTCCTGGATGATGGATAATATAATTTCCAAAAAAAATAAAAAATCACCAGGGAGTTCACGTAGCTGGAGTTATTTTAAAATCCCTGAAATACAGTGTGCTAAGTACGAGTAAAGTCAAATAAGAAAAGCGCTTTACACTGCGTAACGTATGCCTTTAAATTGATGCTTTCATCCAGAGTGCCTTAAAGTGCCGTACTGTACGCGTTCTAGTGCAGGCGACCCCCGAGGTAATCAATCCTTTAACCAGGAATTTTAGCTACGAAATGCCGAAAGCCAGCTTTAGCTCGACAAAAGCGAAGGGAAACAAGTGTGACTGTAATAAAAAACCGTAATCCTCTGGTGAATTCGGGACAGAATGATTAACTTACACTCTCTGAAGAGATCATTTTAATTCAGACTAAACTGCCTGTGAGCCTCAGGGGTCCGGACGTGTTTTGGAAGCCTCGCCCAACCACCTGATCCACTAAATAATCAGGTGGCGCCGAGGAGAGAGCGTCTGTAATAAATCCCAAGTGTCATACCGTCGAGGTGTTAGGTGGTGAACTGTTTGGCATGCTCCTAACGGCAGCCTCTGACTTTAGCTTTTAACATCTGAAGAATAGTCAAATCCTATCTAACACGTGCTGAAGAGGAGTGTGAGACGCTTAGCTCCAGCTTTTATGAGTTTGGACAATGCTTTGTGCATTTAGGTTTCAATATATAATGAATTTGGACAGGGCGTGTAGTCTTTGTTTCATTTTGCCTCTTGACGCTCTCCTGCCTCCTCGTTGCTTTTTTTATTTTATTTTTATTTTTGCCAGTACGACATTTTGGACAGTGCTTAGTTTGGCCAACACTGCGCGCCTGCTGAGCGAGCTGTTTGGTTGGGAGCTGTGTATTACCCCCGAGATTTCAGACAATCACGCTCAAATCCACATTATTGGTTGCACGTATCCACTTCCAAAGTGAAAATAAAGTTTATGATTGGAAATGAGCCCGCGGGCTGTGGTTTTATTAAACTAATGTTATCTACATTGCTCACACAGTGGTTTACAGACCTGAAAATCTCATGAATTTCTAAGCGCGGGGAAGTATTTTCCAGCCCGCCTTTCATAGATAACATAAAGGTCTCATGAAAGCGCCGTTTGTAAAGTAGGAGGCAGAAACCCATTGAAGTTGTACAGAGGGATGGTGGGATAATTTGAATTCTTGCGCTCATATAAAATTGAGGAATTCTTTTCTTGCTTCAGACAGTGTATGTTTCTCCCTCTGAAATGCAAATACAAAGTCTTACGCACTTGCGCTACTAGTACCCCTCAAACTTGGGATTTAAAACAATGTGAAAATGCCCTAAGGTGGGAAGCGCTTTCTATCGTGTCATTACATTAATTACTGAGTTATTATGCGACTAAAATGAATGCATTACACTGTAAATATTTATTTAGTATCTAATAAGACAATAGAGCAACTTGGTGTCATTGTAATACCGCAGTCTAACTCCAGTTCCTAATATTTAGCTCAAGTCTTTGATCCCTGTAATAAAGGTGTAGGACAACACTCTTATCGTCTCTGTTGTGTCTGCTTGGTTTGTTTAGGTGGTGGGTGGAGAAAACCACAGCTCAGTGCTGGATCCCAGAGGGGCCGTCAGTGTGGTAAGGACCCTTGAGACGAAGGAGGGTGCATGGAGGGTTCAAGGCCTGTAAAACCAGGGTCGTCAGCCTGCCTCTGGTTGGGGCTGGTCTCTGTGGCTGTAGCCTTCCTTTGTACAGAGGCCCGGACCACCCCGAGCCCTCTGCTGAGCCCCAGCAATGCCACCTGCAGAGGGAACTCAAAGTGTAGCACAGGGATCATCCTGCCCATTTGGTATCCCGAGGATCCCTCAATGGGTGACAAGATCGCGCGGGTCATCGTCTACTTTGTGGCCCTGATCTACATGTTCCTTGGAGTGTCCATTATTGCGGACCGCTTCATGGCGGCCATCGAGGTCATCACCTCCCAGGAGAGGGAGATCGTCATCAAGAGGCCCAACGGGGAAACGACCACCACAACGATCAGGGTGTGGAATGAAACCGTCTCCAACCTCACCCTCATGGCCTTGGGCTCGTCCGCCCCTGAGATCCTGCTCTCTGTTATTGAGGTTTGTGGACATGAGTTCAAAGCCGGTGAGCTCGGGCCCTCAACAATCGTTGGCAGTGCCGCCTTCAACATGTTTGTCATCATAGGCCTCTGTGTTTCTGTCATTCCCCAAGGGGAGGTACGCAAGGTCAAGCATCTCAGAGTGTTCTTCGTCACCGCAGGCTGGAGTATCTTTGCTTACATCTGGCTCTACATGATCCTGGCTGTATTTTCTCCCAATGAAGTCCAGGTTTGGGAAGGCCTAGTCACACTTGCCTTTTTCCCCATATGCGTGGTCCTTGCCTGGGTGGCCGACAGACGACTGCTCTTCTACAAGTTCATACACAAGAAGTATCGCCACGACAAACACAGGGGTGTCATCATTGAGACAGAGGCCGAACGATCCAAGGGGATCGAGATGGACGGCAAAATGGTCAACTCTCACTTCATGGATGGGGGTGCGGCCAGCAATCTGATTGGCTTGATCGAGAGCAAAGAGGTGGACGAGTCCAGGCGCGACATGATTCGCATCCTGAAGGACCTGAAGCAGAAGCACCCGGAGAAAGAGATGGATCAGCTGGTCGAGATGGCAAACTACTACGCCCTCTCGCACCAGCAAAAGAGCCGAGCCTTCTACCGCATCCAAGCCACGCGCATGATGACTGGCGCCGGAAATATCCTGAAGAAACACGTTGCGGAACAAGCGAAGAAGAGTGTCAGCGTGCAGGAGGTGCGCGTGGAGGAGCCAGAAGAGTATGTGTCTCGGATTGCTTTTGAGCCTGCTGTCTACCAGTGCCTAGAGAACTGTGGTGCCGCCATTCTCACCATCACCAGGAAGGGTGGCGACATCAGCCAGACCATCTACGTGGATTATAAGACGGAAGATGGCTCGGCTAACGCCGGGGCCGACTATGAGTTCACAGAAGGTACGGTAGTGTTCAAGCCGGGAGAGGTGATTAAGGAAATAAGTATCGGCATCATAGACGACGACATCTTTGAAGAGGACGAGCACTTCTTCGTGCGCCTCGGTAATCTGCGTGTACTGGAAACTGAGGACGAGGTGCTGTCCCCCAACAGTCTCCCTTACCCCAAAGCCATGCTAGGATTCCCCACTGTGGCCACCGTGACCATTCTGGACGACGATCATTCGGGCATCTTCACCTTTGAGAGTGGCTCAGTCCATGTCAGTGAGAGCATCGGTATTATGGAAGTGAAAGTGCTGAGGACTTCCGGAGCAAGGGGGACGGTCATTGTGCCGTATCGCACCTTGGAGGGACTCGCCAAAGGAGGAGGGGAGGACTTTGAAGACACCTACGGAGAGCTGGAGTTCAGGAACGACGAGACCTGGTAAGGCTGCAGCTCTTTTCATTTTCTTCTCATTACCGTGAAGCAGTTGGTTTTTATTAATGCGTTGCTGGCCAAATATTACCGGTTGTGATTCTAAGGTCATTCAAAGTGCACGTCTTGACGAAGTGATTTTCTTCTGAGCGCAGCTTTTGCATCCATTGATTTGTTTTTGAATTGCAGTTTGATGGTGGTAAACCCGTCAAGGAGCGGTAGCTACGCTGTACATGACATGATAGCTAGCTTCAAAGCGTTTTCAGCGGCTCGTCTCGTTCGCCGTCTGCTTTTGATGCAAAGATGTTGTTGCCTCTTGACATCATTTAATTTAGAACATTCTTTGGTAACCTATTCATGTGCTGTTTGCGCTCATCACTTTTTTTTCTCCTCCTTTCCATGGTTAGACAGCGTACCCTCTCATCTGAGCGTGCACTCTATATCCCCTTGTTTTCCTGTCAGGAGATTTTTGCTCTCATCAGAGCGCTTTGGTAGCAATCCCGCGTGTGTGTTTCTCTCGCATGCAACAGGGATTCAACTTTGGGATTCGTCACACAGCCGTGGAAACCGTGGAAGTCCTTAAGTAACCTCTCTAATCCCCGCTGCTTTTGTTTTGTCAAACTCTGGATTTTTTTTTTTTTTTACTCTTTTCCCTTTTGATTGTTTCCGTGTCCCGTCAACCTTAGCTGACACAGAGCAGGATGGGAGAATAGAAACGGTTATTAAAAGACAGAAATACAACAAAGGTCACAGATCTGATTCAGGGTCATGTAATAATACGTGAAAACAGGGTTTTGACGTTGGTGGATAGACTGCGTCCAGATGAATGTGGAGACGTGGAGGTTTGATTCCTTCTGGACGCAGGCATGAATAAAAATAATTTTGGTTGTAAGCTCCTGCGAGTAATAGTGATGTCTTGTTTAATTGCGTATGTTATGTTGCCTTGTCAGCTGTGCCATCTGTGTGAAAATACTGGACTACAAATACACACAGGCTTACAACTGAGTGGGCATGTTTGGCAGCGTTGCAATAACAGACACATACTGTACTGTGGTACAAATACTATTGGGCCCATCCATTGTTTGACGCTGAAGCATTTTGTCCGATGTATGTGAAGCTATTTCCAGGGATACTGGAAATGTATACATTTCATGAAAGATATTGATTTGTTTGCTTGTATCTCAAACATTGGACTGCAGGCACTGAATCAAAGTGACATGCGTCTGTGACATCCCTCCCCCCCACCACCAATCAGGGCCCTCTCTGCATGCCGTGGTTGACTGGCAGGGTCTGTGCTCCAGGGTGTGGGTTCCTGAGGGCTGAGGCGGCCCAGGAGACCGGCGGCGGCGGGGGGAATGAGTGTCGGGGTGATCAGCATGCGCTTGGGGCCCACTGAGCACTCAGGGTTTTGCTTGATTTATGTGTGAGATGCCTTTATTTATTTATTTATTTATATTTTTTTGTGGGCCCAGGCCCGAAGGCTGCCGAGGACTCCGAGGGGGAGATGTGGGGAAAGTCTATTGTGCTGCCTTGATGTTGTTGGCATTGTGAGGGAATGTTAGCGTATCGATCCGCTCATTGTGTTGCGCGTCGGGCTGAGAGGAAGGCATTCTTCTGGGGCAGCATGGCTCCGACATGAGAGCAATGCTTGACGCACTGTAAATTGATAAATACTATTGATCTGTGAGAATGATCAGACTGTGCGGTCAATTTCAAACAGTATGAACTTGCATTAAATAAATTCAGTCATGTCCGTTGTCCTCATTATAGATTTCAGAAAAGTGAAAACACTCATGGAACAAGAATCTGAATGATTCTTGCCTGGAGACGTGATGGGAAAGAACTTGTCTAGCTTTGTATAGTGGTAACAAAAACCAGACCAGGATGCGCTAAACCAAATCTTTTGTAGTTATTTATTTGAGGTCTGCCAAAAATCAAAACCATATCCTTTAAGCATCAGATTGTTTTATTCCTCTTTGTTGCCAAGAGCCAAAGCTGCCAAAAACAACCAAGAAGACGACTTGTTTGTCTGTATTAGTGACGGTTGGCTAGCATCAAAGCAGCCAGACGTAGGAGTAGAGTAAGAGGAACCAAAATTATATGACTAAACATCTACTGTGCGGAAGAACTATACTGGACAGTCAGACAGAAATTTGTGAATCATGAATTTACAAGTGGAGGTGGTAGTAGGTGATCGTCATTCAGTTCTACTGACTTGAGTTGGCAGGAGTCTACAGGAGTCCACTTGGGTAAAGGCTGCACTGCAACATTAATCTCTGCATTTAAAAGAAGGGCAAAGTTTCCTGGAGACGGTGATAAGGTTAGAAATATCCCAGAGAGGGTTGCAGAGTTTGTGGCGCTTGATTACCAACCCATTTCTGTAGAGAACACATGTTTTCTGGAGCCAAGGTAGGAGCTACCCTCTCCTCACTGCATTAACTTTGATAACCCTATTTAAGATTATTTATCTTAACCCAATAAACAGAATAGAAAGGAAAGGGTAGAAAAGCCTTTATGAATCTCCACAAGACGAAATTGTGTTTATAGAAGATCTGGTTGGGATATTAGAAGATTGGTATAGGATTGCGGGACATCCCTACCCTAGACTAACATCAAAGAACTACTGCCGACAAAGGCCGACTCATATGTCTGGACCAAAAAGGTGGTCTTGAGCACACTACAGAGACTACAGCCAAAGGTTAGCCAGCACATACATTCTGCACCTGCTTAAGTAGACCTTATTCAAAAGGGGTGAACCAGGAGAGCTAAGACCAGCCAGGTAGCTAGGTTCTCTTCTTGTGCAGTGGGTTGGCAAATTGAACTGTGCTCTCCACTAAATTGTCTGAAATGCCATCATCAGATGTCCAACAATTGTACACCAGTACACACCACCAGAGCTAGGGCCAAGGACAACCCAACATTGGTTTGATTTGTTGGTGTTGATTAATTGTCTGTGTTGTTTGTAGTAAATTGCCCTTTTTAGACTTTGACTAGATTGTAGAAGTGCTAGTAGGTTGAGTTTTAACTGTAGAACCTGTGCCTGTGTTGTCTCTGGCTGTAGCTTTATTAAACGGGTTGCATATGGAAATTATAACCTCATCTAACTCTCTGCAACAAAGCGCCAGTCATATATTTGCCAACATGTTGGTCTTTACCTTTAATATACATCTTGCCAAACCAGGAAGAAGCCATTTAACTCTCGTGCTACCCTCTTACATGCTCTCTATCTGTCTGTCCATTCACTTGGGGTCCAAGAGACCCCAAAGGTAGCACGACGGTTACGAAGCATACCGTTATCATATATGCACAGAGCCTGTGAAGATTTATGATTGAACTCAAAGCGCCGAATGTAAAAGGATCGTCAGGTCCAGGTTAGGGGCCGGGGCCAAAGGTCATCCCTGCGACCTTTGGCCCTTTTAGCGAGAACTTAAATCATATTGTGGCATTTGAATCAGCTGTGGATGTAAACTCTGACATTTACACCCTGACAATGAAGAGCGGCGGCTGCATGCTGGCGTTCCAGGGAATAATGTAAGTGTCAGAAATTGTCATCCGACGTGGAATAAATGTCAACGCGAATGACGCTTGTGCAGCCATGTGGAAAATGTGTAGTTTTAAAGTCCACACTGACACAACGGAAACAAACAAATGGAGATGAATATTGTTGACGTTAAACCGGAGTTACGCAGACGGTGATGATTAATGTAGCCAGCAAGGAATAATGATAAATTATATGACGTGACTGCTCAGTACGTACAGGACATTATTCAGTTAAAACAACTGCTACACATGAACACGCTCGTGCATTAATATGAAAATCTTTGCTCCTCTCTTCTGAGACTTGTGGATCTTTTTGTAGAAAGGCAGGCATGCTGCTACAGAAGTCCCTGCAAATCTCCCGAAAATTTCCATAATTACACTCGGGTAGTGACGAATTAGATTCCGTGTGCATCCATAAAAAAAAAAAGACAAAGAGGAGCAGTGGAAGTGACAGCTTCATCCAGAAGCATACTAGAAGATTCATGAGAACATTTCCATACACAAAACAAAAGGGATGAATGTGTAGAATATTCACTAAAGGCGTAATTACAATGATGTTTCTTCCGCTGCCTTGAAAGCTCTCCTCGGGGCCGTTTCCACGCTCGTGACATGGAAAAAATAAATAAATAAATAAATAAAAATTCAGAATTGATTTGCCTCCATCGCCCTCACATTCATATTCCACCGCCAGCGTGAATGGGAATTGACAAAAGAAATGTTTATTTCCGTCTTGCAGGGTTCCCTCTGTGGAGCGTGCCGTTAATTCAGTGGTAATTGTGATGACTAAATGAGGGCAAAATGTGCTCCCTGTCTAAAGGGCAGCGTGGTTTTGATGCCCTTTGGGACGATTAGGCTGCATAATGCTTCCACTGTCATGCGTGGCCTTTTAATTTTACTCCTGTTTCATGAGGCATTGACTCTCAATCTCTTTTGACACACTTTGATTCCATTGTTTGCAAACAGACTGGAAATATATTACAGTCGTAATCTGGAGCTCTGGAATACACCACTCCAACTCTTAGCTTAACAATAATTCGGTGGTATTTTGATCAACCACAACATTAAAACCACTGACAGGAGAAGTAAAGAACATTGACAGCTTTAGGAACAAAAACATGAAGAACATCACAAGGTGTTGACCTGGCCTCCAAATTCACTAGATCCCAAACTGATCAAGTATCTGTGGGATGATCTACAGAGGGCCCTCCCCTCAAAGACCTCCCACTAACAGCATTTTTTCAGGAATCAGGATGGATCAGGAAGGTGGTCATAATGTTATGCCTGATTGGTGTATGTTACACGTTGTTCTTAGATTCTGCTTCTTCAATGGTCAGGCTTCTTCAAGAGTGCTTCCTAGTTAGCGTAGTTAGCTAGCTTATATAGACCAGAGCTTCCCAGTCTCTTTAATATAACACAATGCATGCGTTAATCGTTGACACTTGAATCGTCCAAAGTGTCCAAACTGATGCAGTAGTTGCTATTTTTTTTTAACGATGAATCTAAAGTTAACTGTTTCGAATACAAAATCTCAGGAAAACTGACAAATCCCTCTGATAAATTCCCAGAGTCGCTGGTAAACATCTCCCAACTGCTTATTTTGTCATGCCAACCATCCAGAAGCCAAAGTTATTTAATTCATCATGTAGTAATTATCCCCAGGTTGGGAGTCACTGGTATGGAGTAACTGGGAATGTTAATGTAGCCGGCTTATGCTTCCTTTGAACGTAGCACAGCTGTGGGGTGGAGAAGCTCCATCCCTGGAGAGACGGATGTTTAACTAGGCGCTGATGGATTCATAAACAAATGAGTGGTGTGCAGCGGACAGACCAGAATCACCTACGGTAATTGCCACTGTGGTCACGCCTGCATGAGCATAACTCTCCCGTGCCTGTAAACCCGCCTTGTGTTTTTATATAAATAGCATCGCGTATGCGCTCGTGAGAAGATGCGTGAAATGTGCCCTTTCCCCCGCTATCCACCCTGCCTCCTGCGACTCCTACCTTTTTCCTTAATATCCCAGGAATGCGTGGCTGTCACCCCTCTGGGCGGCATGACTGACAGAACACATGTCCACGCTGATCCCCATCCTGCTGACCACTCAGCTTTTCCCCCTGCCAGCACTTTTTCAGACATCCTGGAATAGACCCGTGAGGTTTACCTTACCACCCTGCAGCCAGCTATCTCTCACACAACCGGGATCATCTCCAGCTCTGCAAATCACATTCAGGGCTACGCTGCTGTTGTTTTATTCATTCTAGCCTCATAGGTTCTGTCCTCTCAATAATTGGAACGTGTCTTTGTGTTTTTATGCCTCCTCTGGGTGCAGTCACACCTTGTTTTGTGCGGCACGGTGACGTTGTTTTGGGTTAATTTTGAATTTGCTTCATTACTGTTTGCACCCATTTAGAAATGAAACAAGACCTGTAAGTACAAATCAAGATGTATTGGTTATTATTGGTTTTGTGAGCCAATCAAAACCTATTTAATTTACTGATCGCAAGATATGCAATCTGGAAAGTACAGGTTTGGTGGCAGTTAGCTTAATACCAGACAGAATTTGGTATAAAAGGTAATATCTGCTACATGTGTTGGTTGAGCATTGCTAAAACACAAATTTACTGGAACTCTAGTCCATCAGAAGGTCTTGACACATCAGCAACTCATGAGTCGTGATGTGTTGATGTGCAAGACATTTACACGGTCGTATATTTACCAATGTGTCGAAAGATGTGTGGACACTAGCAGGGAGAAAGACGAAGCAACGAGCTGACGATAAACACTTGTCCTGTGGGACACACAATGCGAAAGTTGAGCTAACTTTCAAATTTTGCCGTTGCACGACTGACGTGGTAACACGTGAACCAGTCGTATGCATTTGCTTCATCCACTGATGTCTTATATCACAATGTCACGGACAGCTCTTGACACTGGTGGTGTGAACGCACCAGAAGCGTCAACACCCATGCTAGCAGCTCTTTAAGAATGTACTATTTGGTGTCACTAAACTATAGCTAGCTAAAGCTGGTGCTAACATGCTTAGAATGATCAGCAAACATGCTAGAGTGTAGCATGTTAGCCTGCTAGCATGCTACACTCTAGCGGTAAACAGAATTTGACCAATTAAAACTTTAGTAGGTAGTGCTGTAGATAAAATTAGAGCATTAACCAATTAAAATTCTTTCTCCAGGGAAATGTGAACTACTGCCTTAATTTTGATGCTATTCCATTTAGTAGATGTGGAAATGTCCCATCCAGTAAGTGCATTTTGTTGACATCACGCCTGCCCATCCAACAGTTGCTGAGATATTTCACCTAAAAACCAATGTTAACTTAACTGTAGCTCTAGGGAATAATCATGGAATCAGTCAATAAGGTGTTCCCTCTGGAAACCAAGAATGCCTTAGTAATTATTCTAATTGGCTGGAGGTGAAAATGGGGCCAGAAGCTTTATATAAATAGCTTCTATACTGCTGTGATGAAGGATGCAAGGGAACATGGACTGTAAAGAAGCATGGATTTCCAACAACTTCTGGTGAATGAAATGTCACAGATACTTTGAAATAGCATTAAAATTAGTAAAAATGGGTCATGATACCAGATGTTAAAGATGGCACGACCAGATTCATTTAACATACACCCAAAAATGAGTTTCTGTGCAGACTCGAACACATCCAGAGACAAACGGTACCAGAAGATTCATGGGAACATTGCCTCCGCCTGCTTCGTGAATCTTCTTCACTTTGCCTCCTGCTTACAAATAGAGTACAGAAACCCACACCGGCACATACAAACCCACAACAACGCACTAACTCACGCACAGGTTGAGCTGTAATAAATATGCTGGCTGTGCATTTGTTCCTCCCAGTTGGGAGAATGCAATTAAGTTAAAGCTTATTTATAACACAATTCAGTGCAGAGCGTGTCGCCAGTTTTCCGAGTCTCCCCCCTGAGTGTTTGTGTGTAAATCTGACCGGGATCATATATTCAGGCTCCCCAAACTTCTGACAGTCTCTGCAGCCTAATCGAGTCAGGGCGGAGGTAAGTGCATCAGTTTGACCCATTCGACTGTCAGAACATTTAGCTGCGTTGTTTTAAAAAATAAGCGCCGCCGCACGGTTACAATTTGGTTTCCTGCTTGAACGGATGACACGGGGCCTACTCTCGCTCGCTGATTGATGGTGCAGACTTTAAGGTTTGCTTGCCGTTCGCTTGACAAAATGGTAAATACTAAAGATGTGTTGAAGCAAATACATCAGCATTCCTGCAACATTCAGGAATATATTTATTAAAATAATATTTGCAACAGGGTTTATACCTCTGCAGGACGTAGATGCCGTAACCTACGTATGTATCCTACGTATGTAACCTACGTATGTGTGAGCTTGTGCGCTAATCAGTCTGGCTCCCTCTGTGAAAATGCCACCCAACCACTAGTTGGCGCTGTGTCTTTTTTGTGTCATATACTTCTACTTCCTGCTTCACTTTCAACAATGGCGGCTGAAACTTTTGCCGGAATTTCGCTAAAGACGAGTCGTACAAATGTTTGTATCTCCGTACCTCCTCAGTTAATCTTTCCTCGATGTGTTCCATCTTTTTTGATCCAACACAAACTGCAGAGATGGAGAAGCAGCCGGGAATACTAAAGCGGAAAAATGCTAATACCAGACGGACCAGTCACAGCTCTGTGCGGTCTGCGTTGCTGTGATGCGTAGTTACATTTCTGGGGAGGCACACGTCAAATTGAGCGTCGAATTGGCGCACAAACGTAATTGTTTTTTGCTCGGTTGGTACAGACTGAAATATTTCAACTTCTACAAGCCTGATTGGAATGAAATTTGGTGTATGTATTCATGTCCCCCTGAGGATTATTCCCACCAATTTTAGCGATTCCTTGACTTTTCTTCTACAGACACCGTACAATATTGCAACAAGCATTAGATGGATTAAAATGCATGTGCCCATGGTGCATGGATTAAATAGCTCTGGTGATCTCTTGATTTTTCTTCCTCTGCCGTGTTAATCAGGTTAACATATGAACCACTTAGACCCTTGGATGTTTTATGATTTCTCATTCCGACTAAGAAATAATTTCCCTTACCAGCATTAAAAGAAAATATTGATGGCACCTTTGAAACAACCTTGGCCTCTACGGGTAAGAGACACTAATGAGAATCTTGTAACACAGTTGCAGTTAATACGAAGTTTTTGAAAGGAAATGAAGCGAATGCTAAAAATGGTGGATGGTTGCTTCTTGATAACAGTTGGTTCCTGGACCTCCAGAGTGAAAAGGATTAATGAGTCCAGGGCTTTCATGACCATGTATAAGCTGAACAAAGCATTTCATCTGTATTCAGTTCAGTTTTTGTACCGAGATACAAATCTTTCTGCATCTCCACCTATCAGCCACAACATTAAAACCCCTGATCGGTAAATAACATTGACCATCTTGTGACAATTCATTGTTCTGCTGGGAAACTTTTGGACCTGGCATTCATTCATTCATGTGGATGTTACTTAGACATGTAGCACCCACCTAGACCAGACCAGGCACCCCCACCCCATAGCAATGACACTCCTTGATGGCAGCAGACATCCCCAGCAGGAACATGAAGAACATCACAAGGTGTTGACCTGGCCTCCATATTCATTAGATCCCAAACTGATCAAGTATCTGTGGGATGATCCCTCAGAAGTCCATTCTCTGATGAATCATAACTGTTTTGTAGGCACAAGGGAGACCTACACAATATTAGGAAGGTGGTCGTAATGTTATGCCTGTTCGGTGTATGCCGTGCAGTTTTACCCGAAGCTCTTCAGCGAAATACATGAACTCAGAAACCATGTGCTGTTCTGCGCCGTGACATCCGCACTGCGAGGGGCCCTGCTTACAGTCCGTGTTATCGTCATCCTCCGCCTGAAACCTACAGCGTTGTGCCGTATTAGATCTTTTTCTTTAATTAGTGTGAGCTAGTTTGCGAGCAGACACGGAGAGAGCGCCTCTGATGCTGCCTTCAGTCGTATCAGATGCGCTGTAAATAGGAGCTGCCTGCTGGGGAGAAAACGTTTCATGTCGGCCTCCTTGAGGTGACAAGTAGGATCTGCGGGAACTTTTTATTGGCCGCGATATCTGCCGCTTGACGTCAGGGAGCGTGGAAGTGTGTCAGCACAAACGATAAACCAAGTGTAGGAGATAATAACAATAACAAGCATTAAGAAAAAAGACTCAAGGAGACTTGGAGTGTAGAGATCTGGAATCTCTTAATGTCGTAGCATTTTTATTTATAGGGAAATTTTCAAAAATCCGAGATAAATGTTCCAACATTTTATGAAGAGATTAGTCTAATCTACTGCTATACTCAACTTTCATGGCAGTATTGTTACAGCAACTTTTCTGAGCTGCAACTGATGAGGTCTTTTTTATTATTAATTATCTTTTGAATGTTTTCTTGACTTAATTTAGTGGTTGTTTTATTGTATAAAACGTCTGCTCATGAATTAAAAACTACAATTTAGTTTGCTTTTGTTTATTTTATTCAGTATGTTTTTAATACATTCTGATTACTTTCACATATGGCCATGACTTAAAAGTCAATTAATAGTTTCATCTCTCATCCAGACTGTGGTTTACCCGGCGTCTGTGCCCTCACGAGCCCTGTCTCTTTAGCTTTACTCCGCAGTTTATTCTGCTCGTAGGTCTGGCTCGTAGGTTTGAACTTGAGAGCGCTGCCGTTCAATACAGGTCGCTGCTCCCATTTCGCTCCCCTGCCCGTCTCGGTGACAGTCGGCGGTGCCGGTGGAGGTGCCCTTCCTGCCCCTGCACCTACATCCAGCATCTGCATACTCTGATAAAGGTCAGTGCCGCTCCACAGCGTCTTCCTCCGTGCACAGCGCAGCAGCATTAAGACTAGAAATCAATACAGCTCACAGCGAGAGGCGGCTAAGTTTGCAAAAGGCTGCAGAAAACGAGAGGAGCTGTCTGCTTGTAGGTGTTTTTTTTTTTTTCTCCTGCTGTTGTCTTATTTTATTATTTTTTTTTCCTCCCATCCCTGAAACAATAAAAGAAAAGCATATGAAAGCGTTTTCAGATGTGGTACGGTGATTTGAATGTGTGAATTCGGCTTCTGGCACTTGATGTCTGACCAAAACACGAAATGCTTCGCTGAGCAACCCGGAGGCAGAAGAGAGGCCTCTTTTTTTTTTCTCCATGACCCCCCATTGAGTCTTTTCCATAAAGCAATAATCTGTGTCATCGCTTTTTCACTCATGGTTTTGACATCTTTGATATTGAGTTTTAATTGCGGCGTCTTGCTGGCAGTGCACTCATAAGAGATCACCAGTCAAACAGTTTGAAGCGCAAGTCTTTAATTCTGTCGTTTTTGAAGTAGGATTTCTGTTTGTGATGCCTTTCTTCTTTTGTTTTTTAGTTCTGAATCATCGAGTCAGCTTACTAATTATTAATCATTAGTCATTATTTTTTAAAAACAATTTTGATAGTTAAATCGAGTTTTCTTTGGAGATTGGGCCCAAATTTTGCTGGTTTGATTTT
This sequence comes from Planiliza haematocheilus, assembly GCA_005024645.1. Lineage (NCBI taxonomy): Eukaryota > Metazoa > Chordata > Actinopteri > Mugiliformes > Mugilidae > Planiliza > Planiliza haematocheilus. Next base: position 2,873,198 of record SRSE01000637.1, read on the forward strand.
ACATTGACGGGACACTTGGCATCTGTGGGACAAAACTCCTGTTTGTGGAAATTTTTGATTTAATATCTCTGTAATTTTCTGGCATTGTCACATATTTTTTGATTCACTGACAAATCATTGATATTTATTTTACAAATCCAGTGATTTGCAGCTGACTTCAGATTGAATCATCCGTTTTTAAAGTAATATTCTGTTTGTGATGCTTTGCCAAATTGACGAGTTTGTAATTGTGTTGTTCCATTCGTAGCAGTGTTGATGATTAACTTTCACTTTGGAAATTATTACCCAGAATCATTCTTACTGTGTTTTCCGACATCACTGACCAAACTATCGATCGGTGGCTACAGCTATTGATTGTTTTTATTCATTTAGACGGTCACGGCTCAGTCAGATGGTAGCGCAGGTTGTCCGCTAATCGCAGAGTTATCGGTTTGCTGAAACTGCACCGTGCTTGGGCAATTAAGAAGAAATGCAGCCATGGTTTAGAAAATGAAGAAAAGAAGTGTCCATCATCATAATATCCCATCGTGATTAACTGTTAAACTGTCTTGTTTTGTCTGACTAATATTCAAGGATTCAAGGATTCAAGGATTCTTTATTGTCATTTCTACACATGTTGGTACATATGAAGGAACGAAAATGGTTTCTCTGGTCCCGTTTCAAGCCACATCCTAGTAATATTTAAATGAATATAATATTAAGACGTCAGCTGGGGTAGGCTGCAGCAGCAGACCCTTAACAGGAATAAGCAGGTACAGAAGATAAATGAATGAATAATCTTAAGACACAAGTAGTTAATGCTTTGATTTAAGAAGCTGGAAGAAGCTTGATGGCTGAGTCTCTGTTTCAACTTGTGTAGAAAGTGCTAACTTCAAACTGTATACCGGTTTTTAAATTGTGTTGGTTGACCAAGAAAAAGTTACTGTAAATAAATAACGCTGTGCTTTTTCCTGAAATATTGTCCTCATGCTTGGTGAGAAAAAGAATATGAACCCCTCTTTCCTATTGGTGGAAAAATGCATCACATCAACCAATCAGAAAATGATGTGGCAACGGTTGCTAAGGAGGAGGGAAAAGTTGTGGGAGAGAGGACAGCAAAAGAGAGACGTGAGTTTTGAGATCTGAGGAGAGATTTGTGACCTTTAGACACTACTTATTGTGACGCCTGATAGTTTTGCAAATAGTTTTAATACATTTTAATGTACATAGCTAAACTTTTACACAAGCTTTTGAAATTTACAGTTTAGATTCGCATTCGAAGTTATAAAAATGCTTTTTTCCTGCTCTGATTTTATGTTTTAGGTGTGGTTTAAGGTCCAATGTGTTAATATGGTATGTCAAAGTGAAAAGAATGATACGGTAAACTGTTTTTAAGATGAAATGTAAAGGTAAAACCAAAAGTAGTCAAAAACGACCAGTTTTACTACAGACGTCAGAGGGAAGCTGGAGTCTGGAACTTTTTGTTTGGTATTTCTGGTTGAACAATACATCAGAACACTTTGTTGATTAATTATAAGTTTAAATTGTAGCTTAGGCACATGATTTAAAATAATTACTCAAGTTGGTCTCTGAGACATTTTGGTATTTTTTCGTATCGGAAGTTCAGTATCTTAAAGAATTGCACCAATTGATAGATTAGTGTACAGGAATCTTTAGTTTTGGAGTAATTTCATTAGTGTTTTATCTTGTGCACAGAGAATATTTTACTTTTTTCATGCCCCGTCCTCATCTAGTTCGGTCGGTCTGTAAAAAAGTGCACCCATGCAGTTTAGGGAGCTCGCGTTTGGTCTACAGGAGTCATGCAGACTTTTTTTTTTATATATGTGAGTTTTGAAGACAAAGAATAGAAGTCAGTGGCTTCTTGCTTTGTTCAGCTGTAACTCACATGAGGGGGGGCTGATTATCTGTCGAGTAGCAGCCTCATCTCTCCACAGCCCTCCTGCCTGCAGTGGGGGTGTTCATTCTCTGGAAACACCGTGAGCAGATATTCACTGTGATCTCACTCCAGTTTTAGTGTGTTATATCTCCATAAGTCCCAGAGCTGCTGCTGCTGCTGCGGCTGCTCCCCCTCCCTCCCTCCTCCTTCCCCCTCTCTTTCTCCCCCCCATCTCTTCGTGTGTCAGGCCGGACCGGCATGCTCTGCGGGCAGCTCTGGGGACCTCCTTTAGGGGGAACTCGCTTCTCCGTAATATTCCCTTGGTGCTGCAGCAGAAAATGCGCCAGAATGCATCAGTAGTTCCTCGCTGCTCTTCCCTTTCCTGTTCCTGTCCCCCAACCCTTCATCTTTTTTTTTTCCCCATGCTTCCTCTTCCTCCTCCACCTCCACCTCCACTGTCCTCTCTCATCATTTTCATGTCGAGGCAGCAGCTCTGTGGTGCAAAAACTCCCACGACCTCAACATTCACGTATCAGCTGTTTATATATAAAAAAAAAAAAAAATGCTTGATTTGTGTTTCAATGTGAAATTAAGTTCGGCAGTGTCTCTGGCTTTGCAAACCCAGCAGGACTCGTGTGAGGAGATGCTTGTATTGCGCTGTGGTTTCTATTTTAAGACTGAAAGATTTATTTATTTTATTTAATATTTCGACCACGGCGAAAAAGTCCAAAGAAGAAAAGGCCGACGTCAACGTATTGCATTGCCACTTTGCCCTTAAGATCTTATTATGTACTCGCTGAAGACAGTACTAGAGAAATTTGTGGCACTTAAACGTGACCATGCTGATACTTCACTGCATTTCAGAAATAAATAATTCTTAATGTTTTTACACATCTGAAAACAAGGGTGAGTGGACTTTCTTGAAGGTGTTTTGTTACCCAATGACCAGCGGGAGCAACTGATATAAATGGCTAGCATCGGCGTAGGCTACATACGTAGATTACGGCGTCTATGTCTCGCAGTACCTTAAAGGGGAACTACAGTTTTTTACAACCTGGACCTTAATTCTAGCATAAAATACAATCGTTTACTCACCCATATAACTTTTGTGTCATTTGCAGTCGTTCAGGAGATAATTAGATCAGCGTATATCCATATAGTGGGAGTGAATGGGGCACCGAGAACCAACTTATTCATTTCGCTAATATTTTGTTATGATACGCTAGTGCTATTCCCCGTTGAGTCTGGAGTTACCTGTTATCATCATCCGGTCTCTTCTGACTTGGATGATGTCATCTCTTAGCGCCACGTGCACCCACAATGGTCGGCTTGTTTACCTGTAATTTGCTACTGCTAGTTTTTTGCAACATGGCTGAATATTTTTCCGATTCTGAGGTTGTGGACGAACCATAGCATAGATGATAACAGGTAACTCTGGACTCAACGGGGAATAGCACTAGCATATCATAACAAAATATTAGCGAAATGAGTTTCGTGGCAGATAATGTGTTATTTAGAGGCTGCGTCTCGGTGCCCCATTCACTCCCACTATATGGATATACGCTGATCTAATTATCTCCTTAACGAGTGCAAATGACACAAAAGTTATGTGGGTGAGTAAATGATCGTATTTTATGCTAGAAATAAGGTCCAGGTTGTTAAAAAAACAGTAGTTCCCCTTTAAATGAGTCTTTACTTCTATCTGCAGTTAAAAACGAATAAAGAAGTTGGTGAAATAGGATATTGTTGTTATCATGATCATGGATTCATTCATGGAGTCGCTGACTGAAGCCACTTGAGAAGCTTAGATGGGTGATGGTGAGTCTGGTTTCTCTTTGTGCAGAAAGACTCGTAATCTGTTGAAATTCTTCCCCCTGTGTATGGGTGTGTTGAATCTTTCGCCTGCGTCTCCCCGACTCCTTTGTTTTTGTCTCCGCCTGTCTCGACGCTGCCTCCCCTGGAGGAAAGCAGCCCGATCCCCGAGGCGTGAGCTAGCCAAACATCCTCCCCGAAGCCTTGAGGACCGAGCCGAAGACAGACTTGCGGGCTCGACACATATTGGATGCTTGGGTGCTTGTGTGCTGTTTCTCCCTGCTGCATCTGCGCCGGTGGGAGTTGGGGAGAGGTAATGGATCTTTTGTGTTCCTCCTAATCCTCCCTGTTGATACTCAAGTGGCAGACTTATTAGACGACGTACGGGCTCTGCACCAGGGGAAGGGTTACTCTCGGGGCTTTCTACGCTTTTCCTGGAGGATCGTATTTACATCAGACCGGGAAAAAAAAAACAGTAGAGGCAAGACGGAACGGTCCTCTACGCTGAGTACACTACATCTCTTAAGAGGTTGAGAACTGAATGTGGTAATAGCGCAGCCATCCCTCCCACTTATACACAAACACAGGGGGAAGGCTTTCTGATGACTGACAAAGCCCTGAGGATTTGGCAGACAGTACAGTGCAAATCATGCCAGGAGACGTTGAGCATAGGATGATGTAAACCAGGAGGTCAAAGGTCATCCTACGAACAAACTCTGCAGAACAGGAGAAAGATGCTCACATTTCACATCCTGTCTTCTCAGTTTTAGTCCCTTTATCTATCGTCAATACATCGTGGACTTCCAGTTTTACCTGTGGTGTTTATATTGTCATGTTGTCTTTAGTCTTCAATCATACAAGAAGTTTTCCCTGCCTTACCTGCCTTGGGTGTTCGACATCTTGTTTCTGGTTTTATTTGTGTTTCAGTAAATGCGGCATTCTCAGGTCCACACTCAACAGCACTTGAATCTTCAGCGTCTACAGCGATAAACTTGTGTGTCTCTTTGTTCCCCTTGACTTCTGATGTTCTTGTCATTTGTTTGCCATCTCTTTTTTTTTTTTAAAGTCAACTCTCTTTTGGTGGTGTTGTTTTCGTTGTTATTTCGCTGTCTGGCTTTTAGTCTACCCGTTGAGTTTGTACTTTCCTCGCTTCTATTTTATTTTTAACATAAACTCAGAATTGTTCTTGTCTTCACCGCCACCGAGCGTTGAACAGAACAGATTCTGATGAAAAAGTCTATTATTTACTCCTAGAATTAAGTAAATAAAGCTGGCAGTGCAGAAGTCATGCTATCAAACTTTAATCAGTTTTTTGGCAACTCGCTTTTTGTTTTGAATCCACAGATCGGGGGCATCAAACATATGGCCCGGGGGCCAAAAACTAGACTGTCCAAACTGGCCCGTTGTGGGAAACATCCTAATTTATCCATTAGTTGCAGACATAATGCAACGCTGAGACCCAGAACTAAACAGCAGGCAGCAATGTCCACTTATTTTTCTTAATACATTTCAGGTTGTTCATAAAATGTTTAGTGAAAGGATAGTTAATTCGATTAACGCCAAAAGAAAAGGGAAAACTTTGGAGGCGTTATTACGCTGTTATGTTACTGGCCCGGGGTTCTTTAGATCAAATTGGCCTTTATGTATGGTGGGCCAACGAACTAAAACAAGCTTGACACACCTAGCATAAACAATTATCTCCCAACTTTGCAGTTCCACCACTCTACGGAGCATTTTAGCATCTTTAAGCTTGATTGTTTTGGCTTTATGCTCCACATTATCCTGCTTTGGTTGACCCTCACCACTTTCATCAGTGTTGTTTTGTTGAAAAGGCCTTGCTGTAAACTGCCTGAACCCTAAAAAACACCAAATGAACAACATTAGCAGCTAGTCAGATGTTTAGCAATGTAAAAAAAACAAAAACAAAAAAAACTCATGAGTCAGCGGACACAAAAAGACAAAGGTTTTATAATTGCATTTACTAGTTGCATTCTACTAGTAGAATGCTGTTTTTTTTTGTATTTTTGCTAATTTACTCATTATAACAACTTATATAAGGTGACATGTTTCAGAGTTGTTTTTAAAAATCAGTTCAGAAGTCACATGGATACTGCACATTGTCATTATACATTTTGTCTGGGACGATGTGTCTAGAAAGGCCTGACATGCCACAGGCTTGGTAATGGAAGTGGATGGTGGGTAGGGTAGGAGGGGCCGTGGAGGGCCAGTTTGGCAAACCAACGTGCCCATGCCGCCCCTCTGGGGTTCAGAGATGGGTAGAGCTGTCATGTCGAGGGAGCTGGCGAAAGATGAAGAGGTTAGCTGCTGGGATCACAGCTCTGCCAAGGCCTGCGGGACCTCTTTCTCTTTACAACACTCAACCTAATCTCCTTCACTATCTCCCCTTTCATTTCCCTCTCCTTTTCTTCTTTTCATGTTCCTCTGTCTCTTATCGTGTTGGGGGCCCTTGTTCCCGCTCGCTTACGCTCTTTACCCTCCTCCCCCTCCTCCCAGTTTTCTCTTGGTTTTATCTCCCCAAGCCTATTTTCAAGCACCCTTTCTCAGATTTTTACCCTTGTTTCTATTTTCCCCTCCAACCTCCTCCCCTTTATCTCTGTCTTAATTTCTTTTCATTTGAATTGTTCTAATTCCATTTCACTTCTTCTCACCCTCCCACTTCATATTTATTATTTAAGCCCTCAGCACTGCCTCTGTATGCGTCTTCCCCTCTTTATAGATGTTGGCCTACTTCTGTCGCAACCTGTAATTGTGCTTCAGATTGAGAGCTGTTCAGACCGACGTCCCTCTGGGAGTCACAGCAGCAGGGCTGGCTGAAGTGTTAAACTTTTAGTCAAACTGGTCGTGCACGTGAAATATAACAGATGATTGCTTATAATCTAAAATTTCATGAATTACATGGTCCTACTGGATGTGAAGCCCTGGTGGTGAATTATTCTGCTGCTTAAAAAGCTTAAAAAGCTCATCCTGACTTCTCATAAACCAACCGGACAGTTACTTACATTGTTTGATCGGGTATTCTATGTAATATATATATATATATATATATGTAAAATTGGAATAATAAATGCATATTTCTATTTCTGAATTAAATGTAGGTGCATTAAATTATTACAGTATTATTCCATCAAGAATTACTGCAAAATTATCAGCCAGAGAAAAGTCAAACTTCTTAGCTAACATTACAGTACCAGTGCTAAATTAAAAAATAATGAATGATGGCTTTCTTCATGTCACAACGCAGCTTAGTAACTAATTATTTAGTCAAAATAATTTGACTGAAACAGACTTGATATTTAATGCCTGTTTAAGACCGTAAAAGGCAGCTAAATCTAGCTAAAATTAGCTGGTAGCCACAGCTAGCTTTAACAAAAGCTAAACATTAGCTTGTTGTACTTTTCACTGATAACTTTTTCTATAATTTGTATATTTTTATACATTTTCTCATCTTGGTGAGTGTAGTTAGTTTAGTTTATATATAAGCAAGCAGCCGAATCTAGTTAAAAACGTTTGCTGAAAAGCTAACTAGCCTAGCTTAATGGCCTCAACAGTTCTGCTGTTAAAGAGTTATTTGATAGGGATACATCTGTCAAAATAATTAATTTGACACCGACTTGATGTTTTCTGTTCCATTTTTTCCGCACAAAAAAAAAACAAATTCAGTTGATCCAGCTGTTAGCCGTGGCTAGCCTTTTCAAAAGCTAACATACCTGCTAATCTTCAATAACAGCTTTTTGTTAATAACTTGTTTTCCACAATTTTGATGACCTAACATCTACTTAAGCTCAGTTTATAATATACAAATAGGTATATAGGTCTTAGGTATACAGAATATAATGTGTAGCATAAAAATAGTATTTGTGAAAAGCTAACTAGCCTAGCTTAACAGTTTTCTTAACCAAACATGTACTAAATCTTGTTATGTCTTTCTCGGCTATGCTATTAAAGTGTGAAATGTGACAGGAAATAGAGCTGTTGACAGTGTGATGTGCCAGAAAATAGCGTAGTGAATCCCCACCCTAAGTGCACGCAGGTTATTTTTAAACCTTTATAATCTTCAGACCAGTGTCAGAGGAAATGAGAGGATGTCATTTCTCGATGTAAACTCAGAAAAATACATTCTCCCTCCTGCAGCCGTCGTAGCATCTGTCATGTTAGATTTCTTCCAACTCAGTGTAGCGGCGCTCTTTAACATGCCACCAACCGAAGCAGCAACAGGACAGCGGGCAAGGGGAGGAGGAGGAGGAGGAGGAGGAGATGGTGGCGAAATGAAAAATGCAGGGAGCAAGAAGAGATGGAGATGAATAAAAAGTGAGGGAGGGAGGGAGAGAGGAAGAGACGGCATCAGAAGGAGCAAGGTGCAGAAAGATAACGATGGAGACATTAAATGAGAAGCAGAGAAAAACAGACGGAGAGAAAAGTGTTTGAGAGAGAAAGAAAAACCGCGTCCGAGATGGACAGGAGGAAACGAGAGGAAGACGAGGGATAACGAAAGCGTGCAAGAGAGAAACGAGTGAACGAGGAATGAGAGAGAAAACGAGAGCTGAGCCCCGCAGATTTCTGTGCGGCGTGTTGGCGGATTTGATGAGGCTTGACCAGGTGTAAGGGAGGAGGAGGAGGAGGAGGAGGAGGAGGAGGAAGGCAGGGGCCCGGTTACTGTAGATGGGATTGAGTTTCCTCACGACATGCATTGATTATAGCAGCCAGCCCTGTGAAAATCTCCAGTCGTTAAAGAAAAAAGAAGGAAGTCAGGCCAGATCTGTGTGCGAGATCAGCAAAGTAATGCACAGGGGATAGTTTCAGTTGATCACAAACCAAAAAAAAAGAAAGTCACAACACAATTTCCTGCTGATGCTCTGCTTGTTATTTATTCAGCGGCATTTCTGGGCTTTTTCAGACTGTAAGACGAGAGAGGCTGCTTCTAAAATTAGAATTTGAGAAATGGGGAACACCCAGCATTACGATGATTTTTAGACAGGACATTCTGCATGTTTCTATCCACGCAAATTAAGAGACAGAGCAAAGCGTTTGAGCTTGTTCATGCAGATGCGTCATGTTTGCTGCCACATTTTGCACACGACAGACGCTACCAGCTACAATCTATATCAGCTGCTACTTGCAGAAATATACACCTGGAATAAAACACTTTTACACTGTTAATCACTCTGAGGTACAACATATGGCATTTTTGCTTCTGCTTGGTGATGCTTTTCTGGTATTGCTGCGCTCCACGGTTGAGTGAATAGTGAATGATCAGCATCAGAGAGACGGCTCATGTGCGACATGTGGTATGACTTTGCAGATTAGACTGACGTGTGGGTAAGAGCTTCAACTAAAACGACGCCCTAGACTTCATGACTAGCACCTTTTTTTTTCTGGCATTCACTGTGTTAGCCTGTAAGCCACAAGTGCATACATATACCAATCAGCCATTACATTAAAACCGCTGACAGGAGAAGTGAATGACATTGACCATCTTGTGACAATTCAGTGTTCTGCTGGGAAACCTGTGGACCTGGCATTCATTCATTCATGTGGATGTTACTTAGACATGTAGCACCCACCTAGACCAGACCAGGCACCCCCACCCCATAGCAATGACACTCCCCCAGCAGGACTCAGCCTGACACAGACACACACACAAAAACGCTTTAGGAACAACTAAAAAAAAAACATTAAGAACAGCACGAGGTGTTGACCTGGCTTCCAAATTCACTCGATCCCAAACTGTGTATGTCCACAGTAGTTTCACATCTTGCATGTAGCTTTGCTTTGATGCAGCTCTTCTCTGTCGTCATACTCTGAATCATACGTGCATCATACATAAACCCAGTCAGCTTTCAGGCTTCTGCCACGTTTTGGATCCCATTCACACGTGAACTAATCTTGTCTTACTAACATATCGTACAAAACCAGTCTCGTTAGAAGATGCAGGAAATGGCATGTATTTAAAATCATTGATGTTATGAATTAATGTCAGATTGTTTAAATCCAGCCCTAATGTAAACAGTCAAGAGTAAATATCTAATCAGACTGAGTTTATGTCCATGCAAACATATTAACTATGATATATTATATGTATTGATATGTGTATTTGGTGCACCTAGATAAACCTAATGCATCCGTTGAACAGTTTTAACGTGACTTGCTATCTTTATGAAGGCAGGATTTATTGCAGGACTGCTGTATAGTGGTAGGTCGGTGCTGTTTATCCATGGCGTTATTCTTGCAGATCACGTGGCCACACACACACACAAACACATAAAACAAGATGCTATTATGTTGCCTCTTTATTCCACAGCACCTCGCTGCACCATGAGCGTATTAATTTGTACCACAAGTGGCTCCGGTGGGAGATGAATGCTCCGCGCTTCCCATTGAACTATACAGGACTGTACCAAAGTGGGTGTCAGGAAAGAGCCAGGTCTTTGAAACCAGAAATAGACAGACTGCACGCATTTCTTCTTCTCGTTGTCAGGGACCTCATAAAGAGAAAGGCAGCGAGGCTTTAGACAGGCCTAATTAAAACTTCCAATGCTGTGAATTCTGTTTGATCTCTCTATAACGTCCCAGTGGACGGGCTTCAGTGTCGCATTTCCCCTCTGTACTCCTGTGCTATAACCTTCTGTTTCCTCTTGTTTGAGTCTCTTTACTGTGATTTTCATCAGAACAAAGTTAATTTAACCACGTTTCATGGCTGTGCATCACCCTATTGATGTCTTTGGTTTCAGTTAATCACACGAGTACAAAGTACAAAGCTGACATTTTCTAGTTTTCTGTTGCTGGACACCACAAAGGAAACTCTTGTTAAACTCTTGTGTTTTAAGGACATAGACTGTATATAAATATGGACGATGCATCCCCACTTCTTTGCATTGGCCAAACTGACACTTTTGAAGTGGATGCGGGCGGTGCCATCTTGTGACTTTGGAGCCAGAGTCTGTGCAGTACGGTCCGAGAGTGAAGCCCATCTCGATGACGCGACCACACTTCCTCCAGACTCACTCTCGTTTTTGTTTAATCAATATTGCGCTATTGGAAATGTTGGATTAATGCACTGTATTATATTATTGTTTTTTTTACCCAACTTTTTTTCCAACTCTCACTTCTTAATGGAGGCGTTGGCATGGCAACTTGTAGTGATGATGTCACATCCGGTTTCTATAACTTATGAAAACGAAACTTCGACAACCGACAAATGGAACCTGAACATGCATGAGCATTACATTAACTACCTAAAATGACTGAAACCATCCTTGAAAATAATTTATTTGACGTGCATTGAAGTGTTTTAATTTGGCCCAAGCCCCGCCCACTAACATGAAGGAGGTGGAGCTTATAACATATTCTGCAGCCAGCCACCAGGGGGAGCTCTACTCGCTTTGGCTTCACTTTAGAGGAGCAGTTCCACCGTCCATCTTTATACAGTCTTTGGTGGAGGGTCTCCACAAAGACAGTAAGACAGATGTGTGTGTTCTTCCCGGGGATGGGATTTTGTACAAATCAGTTTTACATGTGTAAAAACCTGTTTCTATTAAGTTCTTCACAGGACTGTATCAACACTTCCACTAGTTTCAGGAAGACCTCGGGGATACTGGCAACATCAAAGCGCCGCTCGTACCGTAGATCTGTTAATATTAGCTTAGACACTTTCCTCTCCTCACTGACTTTTCCTGACTTTAAAGAAACACTTTAACATGTTGGGAATTTCACTCATAGATAGGGTTAGATAGATAGGGAACATGCGTCATGCTGTAGCAATGGTGCAAATTCTTTGTCATATGTTCAGCTCATCCATATTTGTAATTAGACTCCAAACTCTACATAACTGATCTGACGTCCAAATCATTTCTTGGGAATATATGAACATAGGGAAGGATTTTACGCGGCTGTTATTCATGGATCACATTCCAGAAAAAGCAAACTGTTACTTCAAACTGCAGCTTCTTATAGATGTCAACATCAAAGTGAGCAGAAACGCCGGCGTCTCTCGTTCGCCGCGTCCTCCGTCCTCCATCCTTCATGTTCGCGGGCGAGCGTCAGTCCTCTGAGCTTTTTAAAGCGGCTCGTTGTTTTTCATCTCTCCTCTCGTGCAAAGACGTCCTTTGATGTTCAGACGTCCTCAAAAATTGCTCTAATTCCTTTTGCCACTATTTATGAAACTGTTAATTGAGCAATTACCGCCGTGTCGATCTGTCGAAAATTACTACTTGTGATACTATACTGTGTTCTTTCTTTTCTTTCTTTTCTTTCTTTTTTTTTTAAAGTTTAAAATAATCTGTTACCTAATACGAGCGAGCTGCCGAGTGGACTCCGACGAGGTAATTTGGCTTGGAGATAAAGGTAGAGGCAGACACTTTTAATCTTATGATGTTTGAAGTTTGGCCTGTTTCTGAGTCAGCCCAGATTAAAGATGGAGTACACGCCTGTAGGTTGGAAATGCATATGTGTGTGTGTGTGTGTGTGTGTGTGTGTGTGTGTGTGGGAGAGATAGCCGAGGTGGAGGTGCTCCTCCTCTGATGGGTCCTGGTTAAACACGGGACGTCGTGTCTTTGGGGAAGCGGCGCACTGCATGGCAGCCTCGGCTAATGGGAATCTGCTGCCTGTCATCTTTGGCCAGGCCATTTCATCAGAATGTCAATAAGGGAAAAGGAGTAGTATAGAATTTCTGTTGCCTACTGATGAATGCTGCAGTGGCTGAAGCAAAAAAAAGAAAAGAAAAAAAAGGAGAACGGAACAAATGTGGTGCCCGGAGGGGAGGGAAGGCCGACTCCGACTTGGGGGAGATATAGATTGATGAGGGATTGTTCGCTGGGAATGAGATTTCATAAGAAGCTGTAGATTTTCTGCCTCCAGCTGCAGGTATGAAACAGAGTTGTGTCAGAAGAGCGGTAATACAACCCCCAAACCGACCGACTCACCCACCCACACACCACACACCACATACAAATCTGATGTTAACCATTCGGCTGCACCGTCAGGAATCGTCCATGAACGAAACCCAGGCGTTGATCGGTAGCGTGTGCATGAGAGCTGATAGGACTCTTCTGCCTCTGACTAATACATGAAACCTGAAAGAACTGCAGCTTAATAATTGAGGTCTTACGTAATGATAATTGCAGCCCCATAAATAGGGATTCACCTTTGGCAGCGTGCAGTCGAGTGTCCCCGCGTCGTGAAGCCGAACAAACGCTTCCAGTCTGAAATCTTTCCCTTTCTCTCTCTGTGTCTCTTTTTTGTCTAGACTCTCCGTCTCCCCTTCATCTCCTCTTTATGTCTCTCTCAGCCCGTCTTTATGTCTTTCAGTGCTTTTTCTTTTCTTCTTATTTTTTTTTTTTGGCCCGTCTCGGTCTTGTCAGTTACACGCAGACAGTCGCGGAGTAGTGGCGGTTTTCAAAGCAGCTCCTCGTGGAGGAGCCGGTATTGAGCAGGAGCCTCTGTCGTTTTAATTGCTGTCAGAGGGAGGACGGGAGTGGCAGCGAGCTGGAACAGCTGAAGGGTTTCATTCCAAAATGCTGTAAAACGGTTTAATAATAATAATAACAATAATAAAAAAAGTGTCATCAGCTGAATCTCACCAGCACACGTTGTGTAGATCTCCCCTGTGCCTCATAAACAGTTGGGACTCATCAGAGAATGGACATGGGTCTTCTGAGGGTGTCCTGTGGTGTTTGGGAACACAGTGATGTTAGTGGGGGGTCTTTGAGGGGAGGGGCCTCTGTGGATCATCCCACAGATACTTGATCAGTTTGGGATCTAGTGAATTTGGAGGCCAGGTCAACACCTTGAGATGTTCTTCTTATGGGTTGGGACTGCCTGGTCTGGTCTAGGTGGGTGGTACACATCCAATAGGTTGAGGCATCCTCATTGGTTTATTAGTAGTTTCATGAACCAAACTACTTTAATTAGAAACTGACATTCTGCTTAACTTTGGAAAAAATGTTGGACTAAGATCCTAATATTGGTTTACGTTACAGCAATTGTAAATGATAAAAACTCTGAATATACCAGATGTTTTTGCCTGTTTTTGAAAAGACTTTATAGATTTATAGTTTGTCTTAATTAGCGTTAGCGACAGGGCAAGTGTGTGGGACCGTGGTCCTGACGGGTCACTGGGTCTTTACCCATCATGCCCCACTTTCTGCAGCCACTTGGCAGCGTGGCAGGGATGTTCCTCTCCGTCCTCCCACCGCTCACGTTCTCGCCAAAAAAGAGCAGAGACAGGGCTTTGATGAATGTCTGGTTAATAACAGTGATGTGACTGAGGGACGAGGGGTTGGGAGGGGGGTAATGATTTAATCATCGTATAATGGATGGAGGACATCATTCAGGCTCGGATTAGTGCAGGTGTTTGCCACCCCAAGAATACTCAGGCTGATGAATCTCACTGTCAGCGCTGAAAGTGATGGTCCGGTTTAATCTCCACCGTGAACCGCAAACACAAGTTATTTTTGTCAGTGTCAACGATTCATCTCCAGCAGCAGATGCACGACAATTGGCTCGAGTGTTAATTTTGCCGGAGGTATTTTGCTTTTGAATTTTGGGGTCGTACGACTTGGCTCGTGATTTACGCCGACCTTCTGTCCGCTGCTTTCGAGGCTACTCTCGTATTTTCTGCAGAATATTTAGTGACTCGGACTATTGAATATTGGTTGAAGAGAAAACATGCCTGACTAGTTGTTGGTGGCATCTTAAAATGTCTTGTTTTAGCTGGGCGACAGTGAAACCCAAGCCCAACTTGCAGGTGCCCCATTTACATCATACATTATTTAAAAATGTTCTTTGCGGTGCGTTTTCTTGATGACCTGATGAAGGTCACGGGCCGAAGAGCGTCGGTCTAATAAAGCGGTTCAAAGTTTTTGGGGGCAGATGTTAAGACGGTGTTGTGAATCAATGCCAGATATCATCTCAGTCCTCTACCTCCCACTTTCCAGAGAGGAGTTTTCCAATACGATGGCTTCCCTTTACTCTTCTCTGGTGAAACAAGAAAGGCCTTTATCCTTCAGGCATAAGGTGGACGGTCAATGTACAGACGATGTCAACACGTAACTCCGGACTCAACAGGGAATAGCTCTAGCGTATGATAACAAAATATTGGCGAAATGAACAAGTTTTGCTGCAAATACTGCGTTATTTAGAGGCTGCGTCTTGGCGCCCTGATCACTCTCGCTATATGGATATACGCAGATCTAATTATCTCAAGTGCAAATGAAACAAAAGTGATATTGATGAGTAAACAGTGGTATTTTATGCTAGAAATAAGGTTCAGGTTGTAAAAAATAGTTGTTCCCCTTTGAATAACATTCAAAAAATGTTTCGTAGATGCTTTAGAGATCCCAGAACCTGAAACTCCCAGTATGTCTGTGAAGGTTCTCAGTCATCCAGGTCATGGTATATCCAAAAAAGGTTCAACTGGACTTGTAGAGTTTCAAAAGTCATCTGTGTAGCTATGTCAGTTCTAGGGGATTGGTGGGAACTCCTCCTGAAATTTGCTTGTTGTTGTTTAAAAACCAGAAACCAGTGTTTTTTGCCCCCATCCTCTTCCCTATGAATGGTTCTCTAACAACTCTTGTCCGTCAGAAGCTCCAGTGTCAAGGTCTGAATGAGGTTGAAACGTCTTGGGGACAGAAGTTAGAAATGTATTGTTTTAAACCTCAGACTTCAAACTAGTCCCCTAGAACTGAAGAAGCTGCTCGGATGAGTGGTAAAACATCTTCTCAAAAAACTCTACAAGTTTAGGTGCCTTCTTTGAACCTTTATTGGATACTGAAACCCCAAGATCAAGCACGATAAACTCCCTTTATACAGGAAGAAAGAAGTGGAAGAGAGAGGACGAATCACACAAATGAATCTGTACATACTGTACGTCCAGATAAAGACACATGCAGCATATAGACATGGTGCAAACATAAAGTACACGGCGCTAGGCGACGCATGAAACACGGGAGATTGACAATGAAAAGGATGCTCAGAGCTAACAACCAAAACGTTAATTTCAGACAAGCTTACGCAACATTTAGGTTGGAGCTGATTACTGTGAGCGGTGAACATTGGGCAGGATGGTGGGTCCAGGACCACGGATGAGAAACATGCAGCTCCAGGCCAGAGACACTTATAGAAAAGCCAGAAAAAGGAGAAAGACAGAGTTAATTGCATGCCATACAGAGGTGGCACATGAATAGGCAAACCCATTCATGCCTGAGGCCGACCTGCATTATTTATTTGCGCACAGAAATGCCGTACCTTTTCCAAGGTATTCAATCTGAGATTACAACATAGCGTCCTGATTACAATGCAGTGTTTCCACTCTTTCTTTTGTTAGACACTGAAAAAAGGCGCAAAGCAACATGTACTGTAAGAGTCCCAGTCAGTTCCTCATGGGCTTCTTCAAGGTCATTTTGAATGAAAACAAATGGGAAATGGAAGTGTATGAAATGCCCTTTAGTGATAGATGCACACAGAGGCATGGAGAAGGGAAAAATGAGACCTGCTGGTGTGGTACACGCTTCCTCCTTAACTTGAGGTTTCCATGCCAAATCGGGTATTTTTAGATGCGTCGTCTGCGGGTAAAATCTTAGCATCTATTTTCTTTATTTTTGTCAGGCTGTCATAGCGTCAGCCAAGCCACGTCGTGCTGGCTGTCTGCATCGTTCACGGGCTCTGGAAAAGTCTGAATGAGTAGCTTTGTAATGCTAAGAGACGCAGAAAGAGACGCGCCGCTGCATCCTACATGCACCTAGACGGCCCCCGCAAGAGTGTGCGTCTTCTGCCACGGCTGCACTTTACAGGCTGGGGAAGGCGCTTGAGTGCGATGAGTAGTAAAATGTGTAGATGGCTGGCCATGTGAGAGCGTCTTTGGGATGCCATGCAGGGTTTTTTTTTGGGCAACAAGACATGAAGGTGTTTTTTTTTCTCTTTTACAAGGTGAGCTATCTGGTTCCAGTCGGATGGTGTGTCCCTGTAAGAGGAGGATGCGTGTGTGGATCCTACAAATGTGTTTATGTCTATATGGGAGTATACAGGCTGTAGAAAGTCAGCACATTCCTCTGAGGTCCAGCCATGTAGTCCGGCCTCCGAGGTTATAGGATTACAGGCGGGTCCAGCGTCGCCCCGTGACCAAATGTGGATGAGTTCTGCGTCTGGATTCATGCCACGGCTTAATCATATCACCCAAGGATACATTATACGAGATGTGGTATGCAGCGAGGAGTGGAGCAGTGAGTGAGCAATGAGCAACCACGGGTTTAAAAGAATATATATAGATATACACACTATAGGCAAGACTATATCACAGTAGTGTGTTTCTGTTTCTATGTAAGTTGTAATAAGATTTTTAAGTGACGTATTGTTGCCTCTAGGCGCCGTGACGGAAGTCCTGAGGTCGTGGCCAACTATGACTGCAAATGTCAAATTGCGTTCCTCAACAGAAGACGTAAAAGACGTGGCTGTCTGAGGAGAAAATCGTGTTTGACGTGGCTAATTCCTGATCTCATTTAACCGGGAGCGCATCTCTTTGCTTCTGACACAACTGATCAGCTGTGGTTTGATCAGCTTAGCCTGTTAGCGGTATTTTGCTAACTAGCCTTTCGTAACGCCTAATTTTGCCAACTATTGTAAAGAGTAAATGTGTTTTTTGAGTGTCGGCGCCATTGGTGGACCAAGGGTTAGGGTTACTCACTCACATGAGGTCTATGTGATGCCACCGGTAGTATGGGTGGAGTGGTTTTGAAGCTTTATGTGTTAGCTCTGGTCAAATGGGGCCTTTCTGTGTGGCATGTTCTCCCTTTGTCTGCGTGGGTTCTCTCCAGGTTCTCGAGCTTCTTCCCACCGTCCAAAGACATGCTGCTTAGGTTAACTGGTGATAAACTTAACTTGGTTGTCGGTGTGTTAGCCCTGCAGTAGATTGAATGAATGAAGTTGGACCTTTTTAAATGGAGACAGCCTCTAGTGGCCATTCTGGGAATTGTAACTCCGATTTTGGAGGTTGCCACCAAAGAAATGTTCTTTCTGTAGATCGGCAGCAGAGAGATGGATTGTGACCTTCCCTCTTCATGCTAAAGACTTTGCAATCCTTGGATGGGATGAATATTTAACACCCAAATTCCCATTTAATACCCAAATGATGCTAGTGCCGGTCTCTTCTGAGCCCAAAGCCTATTGGTCTCTATTGAAGACATACAGTACTTTAACAACTGTGGACCATCCACTCCAGATCAACTGAAGTGCCTGTGTTGTGATTGTTTTGGCGGTTTTAACAGTTTTGGATTATTGGTCGACATATATACATAATATAAGTGAACTAACCCTTTTTAATATGATTCTGGTGTCTAAATCAGTCCTGGCAGCTTGTTGAGTGAACACAAAGGAGTCATTTTAAGCTAAAACACATGATTTGTTCGCAGGTTTCACTTTTTCTTGCATTATTTCGAGTGCAGCCAAGTCTCTAGTGGATCCCTGTAATGGCAGCAGCACCAGCAGTTGTTGCTAGGGAATCTGTGGTGTAACTGCAAAGCCCTCTATGAAGAGTGTGTGTGTGTGTGTGTGTGTGAGGCAACACCTACTGTACCTGAATCACCGTGATTTCAGGGGGACTCCAGCTGTAGTGTTTTACTGACAGGAGTGTTGACATTTGTGTGAATAATATAAATCACCTGAGCCCCAGCTAGCGTTTGGGTCGCTGCTCTTTTGCCACAGCTCCAAATGTCAGCTGGATGGATCACACGTTTCCAGTAACAGTGCCCTTCCCACGCGGCCGCACACTTTATTTTTTTATTTATTATTTTTTAACTCCCGGGGCGTCCTCCCGATGGAAGTCAGCGTGACGGGAGCGGCGCTGCTCCTGCTGCTGCTGCTAAAACAGATGAAACCGGCTCTGAGAGGCCCTTGTCTCCCCTCCTGCCAGGTGCTTATGGAGATGGATGGAGGGGAGCACATCACAAGCAGCACATGAGGAGATTACTGATGAAGGTGTGGAGGGGATGAGTGGCAGCCTCATCCTTGATTCTCCAGTGGCACAGGAGCCCCTTTTCGGGTGCCCCGGGGCCCCCGAGCCAGCGAGCCCCCCCCTTGCTGGTTTTAAACGCACAAAAGACGAGAGGCGTGCGCGGTGCAGAAAGGAGGAGGAGGTGGAAGGATGTGGTGCTGGTTTGCGGGAGCGCCTCTGCCCCGCTCCGTTCCTCCAGGAAGTCGCAGCGCTTCTCCTCTCCCGTTTGAAGAGGGCGGGAGGAGGTGGGGGGCTGTGTCGCCATGGCAACCGCGGAGAATCTGCACCCGTCTCCCGGCTCACCGGGCTGGGCTCTACGTGTGCATGCATGAATGTGTTTCGCGCAAACACATCGGCTCATCTCCGCTGAGCGTGTGCCTTGGTCTGATGCGTGACTGTCGTTCAGTGTGTGTGTGTGTGTGTGTGTGTGTGCGTGCGTGTGTGTGTGTGCGTGCGTGTGCGTGTGTTTCTACGAGCATCAAGTGCAGGCATGCGTGTGCCACGGGGAAATACACACACACGCCGGCGCAAACGCACACACGCAGAGAGCCTCACATTCATAGTTTGCACTGCAGGCTTTATTTTTAGCACGTGGCACTTATATAATCAGGGTGACACTGGGGGAAATAAAAGGAAAGGGGAGGGGGGGGCATCTCCTGTATTTCCTTTACTCTCTGTCTCTCTGCCGCTTTTACTCTGTGTTTTTCCTCCTCTATCTCTTCCTCCTCTTGCTTTTTTTTGTCTTCCTTCCCCGGCGTTTCCTTGTTTCTCCACCCCTCTCTCCTCCTCCCTCGTCTCCCCTGTGCTCCTCAGCCTCGTTATATATTTGACTCCACACCTCCTCTCTTTTGCTGCTCCTCTTCCTCTGCCGGCTTTCCCACGCCCATCATCTGTCTTCCCCTCTTCGCTGCCTCACCTCCGTCTCCCATCGCCATGACACCCTGCAGCCCACGGCCGTGGCGGCTGGGGGTTGTGAGGGGGAGAGGCAGAGAGAGGAATGCGGGAGAGAGAGGATTAGAGTAATTGAGGCAGAGGGGATGAGACAGAGACAAGATGGGAAGAGCAGAGTAAAGAAATGGAAACGCAACGGCCGAAGTAGAAAGAGCGTTTCAGAAAGAGAGACGGCTCCTCTCTCAGGAAGAGGAAGCCGGGGATCCTCTCCGACAGGCTTCCTCGGCTGCTTTTAAAGATCCCTAAGTGGGCTCTGCTTCACACTCTTGTTTAGCCCTTTGTCCTCCTCCTCCTCCTCCTCCTCTGTGGTAGCCCATTCCTGGAGGTAAATTGAGAATAGATGACATTTCAGGATTAGTTAGTGGCATCACTGCAGAGTGAGCTCATGGAAGCCTGCAGCCGAGGCGTTGGGAATAACCCACCTCTCTCTTTCTCCCGTTACATTCGGCCCCGCTCGTAAACGTCCCCTCTGTGGATTAACGGCGGGGCTCGCTTTGAAAATAAAAGCAGACACTCGTCGTGTAGCTGACGGGTTTCTAGTGCTACTAAGCCGAATGCCACATCTGAGGAGTCATCAGAAAGTGATGGTGTCTACTGTATGTATGTTCAGCATCCTGCTACTGCGCTTCTGAAGCGATGCTGCTGACGCCATCGCCTCTAATTACTTCTGCTCGATACGCCGTAGTTCCTCACCTCAAGATGCTGTAGTTAAGGAAAACACTGCAGCAAATACAGAGGCCTGTGAGTCTGTTGAGATGTTCATGTATCTTAGTGTAAAGTCCATGTAAAGATCAAAACCTTCAGGGTTAAGGTAATGCTCCTTTAAGAAGCTGTGCAGTCTAGATTTTAGCCGACGCGACACAAACAGGAGCAGAGCAATTGTTAGGAACAGCTGCAAGGATTGTTGAGACTGGGCTAATCTCCACAAACGGGAAGCTCTGTGGTTTCCGTTTGTGTTCCAGCGATATTGACCGATCGCGTTCGAGCGGGCTTTGGTCGCGTCCGGGTAAACAGTCGGTGTTGACAGTGAAAGAGGCAGAGTGGCCGGTCAGACCCTGTCGACAAGTGAGCCAACACGTTGCCTCGGCCGAGCAAACGTCTTGAACAAAGCCAAAAGCAGGGGTTTTCAAACTATTAACTATTAAGTCACGACTGCGTTCATAGTATGTAATATTTGTTTCTCAGACGTCACATGACCAGATGAAAGCTGATTGATTCCAGCAGGTCTTTTAATGGGAATTATTAACAGTGAAAAACAAAGAGAACGCTGCCACTCATCCTGAACCGATGTTCTGCAGCGATAAAGGAGGAAATTCTACATATCAGGTATTCTTAAGCTCAGAGATCCTCTATATTTGCACCAATCAGCCACAACATTATGACCACTGACAGGAGACAACGCGTTTACAGGATGCATGTAGATGATCGGCCAAAACTATGTAAAACTTTTGCGTTTACACCAAAAAGTGTTTCTTTGTGGACGGGGTCTTCGACATGTAGCACCCACCTAGACCAGACCAGGCACCCCCACCCCATAGCAATGACACTCCTTGATGGCAGCAGCCATCCCCAGCAGGATGCAGCCACAAAAACACTTTAGGAATAATTCACAAAACATGAAGAACATCTGAAGGTGTTGACCTGGCCTCCAAATTCACCACATCCCAAACTGATCAAGTATCTGTGGGATGATCCACAGAGGCCCCTCCCATTAAAGCCCCCCCAATAACAGCATCTTATTGCAGGACACCACAGGACACCCTCAGAAGGCCCATGTCCATTCTCTGATGAGTCACAACTGTTTTGGAGGCACAAGGTGGTCATAATGTTATGTCTGATTGTTGCATATCTTATATCTAATAAAACCAATTTCTTCCTCCATCAGAAATGTCTGAAAGTAGCCTACTTAATGGTTAAAGATCTGGTCTCTTATACCTGCTCCTGTTTCTGTAAAAACTAGATCTGCTCCCAAATGTATATATGGTAATTAAATAGCCCCGCCCCCCCCTCCCTCGTGTTTGGTTGCAGGTGTGTTTAGCACTATATGCTTGTTGGTACATTGTGTACGGCGTGTTGCTTTGTCCGGCGGCTCATACCCGAGACAGAAATGTGTCGGCACTTCGGGGAGCATGTTTCACTTCACTTCCTCGGCGGCTGTCAGGCCCGGCCAAACGTTACTAGAGCGCAGAGGGAATCCTACGCTTCACACCCTCAGCGATACCTGCAAACGCTACAGTAACAGGGGTCACGGGAAAACCTGATTTACTTTGACAAGTAGTAGAACACGACAGGAATTTTATCTTGTATTCTGGTTTTGTAGAAGCTTGATTACAGGGTATTGGCCACGCAAGCATTGTTGAAAGAATGGTGGTACTGGTGTGGATTATGATGAAAATTTAAAGATTTTCAGTTCACCATTTAGTATCCAGACAAATACAGAAGATAAAATGAAGAAAAAGTCAATAAAAGTATCTTCTATATGTCGAGAAATAAAAATAGCTGCTAGATTAGACGACAGGCCTGAATCTCAAGTCTGAGCGCAAAGGATGGAGATCCAGAGCCAGGAAGCTGTTAGCTTAGCTTAGCATAACAACTGGATTTGGCCCCCGCTCTACACTAAGTTTAGAAAATACATTTTTTATAGAAACATCTTGTTCCCTAGGAATGTTACAGCATGTGACTGCTTGTAAACGTTGTAAACTCATCTTGTAGTTTTTCCATCGCGCCGTGACGTCCTGCTGGTCTCCCAGGAGTAGCGCCGCCGCACGCCTCCTCGTCGAAACACGCTACCGTGCTGGAAAAATGTGAATGACCAGCCTTTAGATGTGCTGGTAGATGTGTCTCTGAATCCAAGCTACTTGTTTTCTTGTGTTTCCAGTTTTTAACCTGAGCTATCTGGATGCTGACGTCCACGTTTAATGGAGTCCAGTGAGACTTTTCTTATTTTTTTTGGTTTAGACGATTATTTTAGTCATAGTTTTAGACTTTTTTCACACGTAGCATCTTGACAGACATACACTGATCAGCCACAACATTAAAACCACTGACAGGAGAAGTCAGTAACATTGACAATCTTGTGACAATTCAGTGTTCTACTGGGAAACTTTTGCACCTGGCATTCATTCATTGGTGTGGATGTTACTTAGACATGTAGCACCCACCTAGACCAGACCAGGTGACACTCACACAAAAACACTTTAGGAACAACTGAAAAAAAACATGAAGAACATCTCAAGGTGTTGACCTGGCCTCCAAATTCACTAGATCCCAAACTGATCAACTAATAACATCCTGTTGCCAGATGTTGGAGAATAATTTCTCTTCCCTACTGCTGGGGTCAGTTATCTGCCTTATTTTCTCTCTGAGGAACATACCAAGGCCATGGTCTCTCTGTTGGCATCTTCAATCTCACTGTCTGGCTGTCTACAGACACAGCTGGTGTGAATGCTTATCTTCATGTTTATGTACAATAACCAATTAGATGTTGACACATCTCCCCCTGCCTCGATCAAAAAGACTTTGAGTTTACTGTTTGTCCCTTAGAATTGAGGTGGAGCTTGTGCACTTATGTTTTGATGACGAAGCTTCTGTTCTCCTCGTACGCGCCTAAATAAACTCCTTCAGCATTAGACATACAGGACTCTGGTGCTTCTTCTTCTTCTTCGTCGACATCACCACAAATTCCTCCCTAACACCAGACACCACAGGACACCCTCAGAAGTCCCATGTCCATTATGTGATGAGTCCCAACTCTTTTGGAGGCACAAGGGAGACCTACACGATAATAGGAATGTGGTTATAATGTTATGCCTGATCTGTGTTTGGTCTGGGTTCTGCTCCAGGTTTCTTCCTCTTAAAAGGGAGTTTTTCTCTCTGGGTTTCAGGCCAGGTTCTGTAAAGCATCTACAGATAGTTCGTATTGTTATTGACTCTAAGAGAATTAAATTGAATTGAAATGGTTGTGGCAGTGACAGCTCGGTTGTGTTGATGACGTCTGGGGAGGTCCTGCTTTTGTGCATGCCCCTTAACTATCACGGATTACTGGGTCACATAATGGAGTTGAGCCGTCGTTAATACACCTGTGCTTCTCGTACTGAAACAAAAAAAGCAAAACTGTGTTTTCTCACATTCAGACGGCCTCTTTCTTCATGTCTTTGTCTGTATTTGAATGCAAATGTGGATTGGGTCTTTAAAGAGGCGAGTAACACGTGTTCTCCTCCTTTTAACACCGATGCCGGTTTTAATTTTTCTCTTTTGAGTGAATTCAGCTAAGCTGGTTTACAACCCCAGCCGCTGTAGTGATTGTGTCCTTGCCAGACATCGCTGGCTTGGACACCTGCCTCTTTCCTCATTGTTGTGTTGACCTTATCCAGTGTAAAAAACCTCAATGCATACCCCAGGCTCATGTATCTGATAATTTGGAGACACCGTCTCGGGTCAATCAGGAAATTACATCTGGCGCCCGCCCATGCGTGACGAGTGCGGCCGTGTATAAAACAGTGTCGTATTATTGTTGATCTTGGATTGCAGAGCGAGGCAGCAGAGCGATGACCTATCACGCCGTTGTTGATACAGCTTTTCGACGTCGGCAGTCCCGCTCTGGCTTCTGTTGCGCACACAGTAAATTCATCCGGCTCAGTCACTGCGCGGAGCCGGGTTTGATGTTCGCTGCTGCAGCTGAGTCGAAGTAAACAGCCAGTTAGTGAGCGGCGTGGAGGGACCGCTCCGCTGTGATGTTTGGCCGCTGCAGATGGGGCTGTGTTTGCACATACATGAATAGAATATGGAGGCATTATGCGCGAGCGAGCCGAGTTTGCATTGTGAGGAGCTATATGTGAATCGTTTGCGTTTGTGTGTGCAGGTCCTGTGCAGCTTAGACGTGTCTTTTCTTTGAGACGCTGACAGACAGCCACAGAGAGGGTTTTCCAGTGGCTGTAGTTTTCAGCCTGACAGCTCGGCTCAGTGACACATCATTACATATTGCTCAAAGCGGTGCAAGCTACAGTGACCTTTTATGCTGCCGCCGAGTTCACTGCACATATGTACTTGTATGCGCCGTGGTGTGGATAGCTATGCATGTATGCGGACGCTCTGCAGTGTAGTTGCACTATCCACTCTTTAATTAACTTTCTGAGTTCACGCCTCCCCTGGCATCCACCATAGATTTTGTTTTGCAGTTTGATTCGCAGTATGTTTTCTTGGCTGCTGAATCCCAGAACCTCACGATTTGTATTCGCTGCACACTGTAATACAAAGACAGATGCATAAGGTAAACCGATACGCGTTAGATGAGGAATGCAGTTGCTGATGATCAGTCTCCCACCACTGCCGCCTGTCTTTTGCACGGAAACACAATGCAAATCAAACAAATGTGTAAGAAAACTGTAGACTGTGATTGCAGAAATGGATATAGCATGATAACAAGTGCATTTCGGAGCTTTAGAGTTGGCGTAGGAGGATTTTATTACCTTTGTGCAGAGCCAAACGAGCTGCTTTCCCCATTCCCAGCCTCTGTGCTAAGCTATGCTAACAGGCAGCTTTGTGCTAACCACAGAAATGTGAACTTTAACCAGAAAAGCAACTATTGCTTTAAAACGCCACAAACGGATGCAAACGGAGCACGTAGTTTACCGCATCTCTTTTCCATTCCTCTATTCGAGCAGGACTCTCCGATGATTGGTCCAGGTTGGCATTTCTTTCTCAAAATTCGTAGGTGTGTGTGTGTGTGTGTGTGTGTGTGTTTTCCCGTGGCCTCGCCTGGCCGCGAGGCGAGCCAATATTGAGCCCGAGAAAGTGTCGACTCAGGGGGGAGGAGGAAGGAAAGTGTCAGATTAATAACGAAGTCGGGCCACGAGGGGCAGCGGTGGAAGCGGAAGAAGTCACGCGGGGGGGGTGCCTCCGTGCTTCACCCGACCGCGGCGCGTGTCGGCGGCGTTGACGGGGTTTAAATCAGGTTGAGGCTCTTTTGCCTTTTCTTTTTTTCCTCTTACTGTCTAATGAGCGCAAAAAGGCAGACAACACTTTAATTTTTAATATCAAAGATGGGTCATGACAGACGGCGGAGGAAACAGGGAAATTAGGGAGAGTCCCTGCATGAGGCAAGAGGGAAGAAAGAGTGGAGCAGGGGAGGAAGGATAGAGCTGCAACCAGAGATTTCTTTTATTATTCATTTTTCTGTTGCCATCTGTAGCTGAGTACACTCAGTCTTTACTTTGATGAACTTTACTTGATTACTTCTGTATTCTATTAATAAACCTGTAACACCAAAGGCTCGAATATTAACTTGTCAACATGCCGCATCGTCCGACGTTTAAAATCCGACGATATAAAACAGAGAAAACAAGAACACGCTCGCGCTAAGCTGTTTAAATATATAGCGTGTTTGCTAGATAAACCATTTGATATTCATAGCACTAATCTATGTAGCTATTTATGTAATATGCAAAGAGAGTGAAGGAGAAGAAGACAAAGAAGAAGGACATGAGGGGAAAGTGATGGCAGGAAAGCAGGGAGAGTACGAGGAAGGACGGCGGCACTGCTGGATAGCAAGACGGATGAGAAAAGAAAGGGAGAGATGGGAGCGTAGGGAGGGCAGAGTGGGTGGTTTTATGTGCGTGCGTGTGTTTTTTTTTGCAGGGGTTGTGGGTGGGTGGAGGGGTGAGGGGTTTGTCCTGGGTGTATGTGACACATACTATCAGACAGGATCAGGCAAAAGCACATGAAGTACATGGCATCCCTCCCTGCATCCTCCATTATGCTGATGAGTCTTCTCATGCTGCTGCTGCTGCTGCTCCTCGTGGACCCATGAAGCGAGCACGCACACACACACACACACTCAAACACACAAGTAGGCCGAGGTGTGTCTGTGTGTGGCTGTGTACCTGCACGTTTACACACTCTAAGATGTGTGCATGCACACGTATGGTCAAACACACAGTCTTATATAATGCTGCATGCGTACACCTTTCGCTTGGTTGCGTGGGATTTGGTCAAAGGAGACAACTGCCGCCCCCCCGCCGCCTCCCCCCATGCCTTTTTGGAAATGGCTGCACTTCTGATGATCAGATACGTGCTCCATTACTCATGTTTGTTAATAGAAAAGTCACTAACGGTGACATCATCCACCTCTTCCTCCTCCTCCTCTTTACTTCACTCCTCTTTTTTATCATTTTGCTGTTGTTCACATGACGTTGTGCCACTCTTTGAGTCAGGATGGGCAAGATTTTTTAAAAAAAGGCTAATTTTGCTTAGTTTATAACATGTGACTCTAGCAGCAGCTCATCGTCCACTTATCTGTAAGTTACTCAGCTCTGAAGTCAGAATAAATGTGATAATTCTCCTCTGTGGAAGGCTAATGGATATGATTTGTACCCACTTGCACTACACTCACCTTGTCAGACGGCACTGTTCCTCCCACAGTCAGTAGTTTCTTACATTTCCAGAATGACCTTCAGTAACTTTCTATAAAAGATGCTCTGTGTGCAATAGCAATGGAAATCACCGAATACGTCTGGAGAGTGAAAAGAGGGTATAAAAGCCGCGCCTGATACGCCAAATAGTCGTTAAATAACTACTGGCAATGCAGGCTGATCTTGTGTCGCCTGTGTGTGATAATGGAGCATAGACTGTATATAAATATGGACTATACGTCTCAACACTTCCTTGCATTGGCCAAACTGATGCTGGGGATGTGAGTCTGCGCGGTCGATGACCCGACCGCACTTCTGCCAGACTCACTCACGTTTCTTTTAATTAATACTACGCTCTGCTCTAGCTACACAAATTCCAAATTTTTTTGTTCTTATTTTTATTTATTTTTCCCCAACTCTCACGGTAGCTTCACAGAGCGGTTGACATGGCAACTGAATTTCCCCCGGGATAAATTAAGTATCTGTCTACGTATCTATCTGGTAGTGATCATGATGTCACTTCCTGGTTCTATAGCGTCATATAGAGGGTGGAGCTTATGACCTATACCAGGTGGAGCTCTGTTTGCTTTGGCTTCACTTATGAGGAGCTGTTCCACCGTGCATCCTTGTGCAGTCTATGGTCCGGACAAAAAGTTTGCACTTGAACACACCACAAAGACTGCCAGTCTGGCACATTCATTCTGCAGAAACGACTTTTCGTACCAGCAGGTGGCAGTAGTCTGTATTCGTCATAGAAGTTCAGATCAGTTGGTGTATATACATATATATTCAATCAGTTGTTGGTTTGCATTGTGTGGTGTATGTGAAGACGTGAAACAAGTCTTTCTTGTGCACTTGCTGACTAAGCTGATCAGTCGATTAGTCTGACTAGCTAAATAAATAAATGAACGTGCATAGATGCATATTGTGGCTGCAATGGATTCCGTTTAAATTTTCACAATGTTGTTGGTTTTATGCTCTTGTCTTGAAGGACACGTCTGCTGTCTTATTCTGAAGGACTCAAACAACAAAACTTAGTGCCTAGGCTATATTTTTGATTTTTTTGGACAAACAACAAACTAGCTGCAGGAGTTTTAGAGTCCAGCATCCATCTTGCTTCACGCCTGAGCTGCACAAGTTTGCAGAACCTTTGGAAGCTGTTGGTGAAACCACTGCAGTCCGTGACCACGTGCAGCACCATCCCACTGGAAAAGACGCCTCTGTGCTGCCTGAAAAGAAACAACTAAAGCGACTGATACTCTCTTCCATCTGCCGAGGCGAAGGAGTTAGCAGTTAGCAGGGGGCAGCGAGGTGAACTGACCAATTACAAACTGGGTGAACAGGGCAAAAGTAACACAGAGACCGTTCTTAAAGTTTATTACTCCTTCCTTCACACATCAGATTGGGTACACTTGCTCAGCCTCAAACAAGAGGCACGATCCACATTTTAAATTGTGGTGTTCAGAATGCATCGCTGTTTTTTTTATCTAGATTTCATTAAGGTACTCCTGCATACTAAAGGATTCACCGGGTGCTGTTCTGTCCCTGGTTTCATCGAGGCCAGAGATAAGGGGGCTGGTGTCCATGCGGCTACGGTGGTTTGCTCCAGATCTTGGTCGTGTGGGCTGCAGCGTTTGTTCAGCTGTTCATTCATATCTCGTCGGACGCATGAACAACTCACGCCAGAGCAGTTTTGATTCCTCGAGCTGTAACGGGTTGACATGAATATTGCCGAAATTGAGGAAATGTGACAGAGAAGAATGAGCAGGCCTATTTAAATGAGTTGATTTGTCGAAACGTGTGTTTGTCTGCAGCCTTGTGTGCACAATGAAGTGGCTGGAGCTGCATCATAGTGGGAATTAGTGATAGTGGAGGTTAACGTCAGTCAAACACGGTGCACATCTACCAGACCTGACGTATGGATGCTATGGATGAAAAAAAAGAGCTAGGAATACACTCCAGCAGAGCGACTAAAATAGCTGAAAGACCTATACTTAATTCACATAAATAACAACAAGAGATAAATTAATCCTGACACGTGTTACTGTAAATGTTTTACAATATAAAGGTGGCCTGATGTTTGTCGAGATGTGTGGGAAAAGACCTTGAAGTGCAAAAGAAGTGATGCTTGATTTCTTGCCCTTGATCATATTTCACATTATAAATAGAGAACGCGAAGACAAGCGTGAGCCCTAAATATGGGTTTATGTGATGAACAATAACGGCTTGATATAGGCTTTTTGAAACAAATATAACTGTGGAAGAATGCCTGAACTTTTAAGTGCAGTTTGAAAACACTATAGAAAGACTTGAAGGCAGGTGAATTGGATTTTAAACTCTGATAATGGAAAAAATCTACTGTGTTCACAGTCTACAGTGAGAAATCAACCAGACACTTCATTGTTTTGGTATTTGTATCAACACTGAAGATGCCAATATACAGTACCACCTGAATATATGCATCTATCTTTGACGTTTTGTTGGGATGGACGAAGCATGGGAGCAGTTTTAAAGCTCAGCGTACTAGATGGCCGTCGCCATCTTGGCTGTACCTGACTCTGTTTGTTTAGCTCCTGGCCTAATCAAAAAAGCTATAAAGACCAAATTTGTTTTTGGTACTAGCCTGTAAACGTGTTCTTTAGTCATTTCTGGTGTAAAGTTAGGTATTTTAAAACATGGAGGTCTTTGGGAGTTGACTCACTTTTCATGCTAGCCTCAAGTGGACATTTGAGGAACTGCAGTTTTCCAGACCTGGATGTTGCCTCTTGGTTTCTTCTTTTACTAGAAACTAGAATAGTACGTTTACAAATATCATCGTTTTAACCCTCCTGTTATAGCCATTCATTTAAAAGATACAAAAATGAATAAATAAAAAATGTTGTTTTTTACGAAAAGTACGAAACACTTTCTGTTTGGCTTAATTAATGTAATCAACATATATTGATCAAAATGGTTAATTTCACATATTTGCTAAGTTATCATCATCCCATAAAAAGAAAATTTTTAAAAATGTGAAATAAAATATCACTGTCAAGTAAAACTATTATATTTTATGTATAAGTCTATCTAATGTACATTTAAAAATGAGTGAATTATTCTCATTGAGCCATTGAGTAATGGAGTTAATTATGAGATATAAACCATTTTTATTGGGATTTCTTTGTGTTTCTGACACCTTTAGAAAATTAAATATGCCCTAGGAACACTATAACAGTACGGGACGGTTAATATTTGTAAATGTAGTATTCCAGTTTGGAAAGTTTTGGAAAAAGACTTCCTTTGACACATTTCGGTTCGCCCTTATGAGACTTTGCCTGATATAATTTTGGCGACCAAAACATCATGAATAAAGTGAGCACCAGTAATTATTTAGGTTCTGACAGAAGAGTAGAATCACATCAATTATGCCGAACACGTATCACCATATGAGAGCAGAGTTTTCTGGTTGTTTGGCATTAAACAGACAAGACAAGAGAGTTTAGACTACCCTGGTTAAAAAATAATTGTAACTTTCTGACCTACTTTAGGCGTCTTAGCTGAAGAGAGCGTTTACCTCCAGGACATGCAGTGAGAACACATTCAGTCCTGCAACTTCTTCCCGTTAAATACTGTTTTTCTATGAACACGAGTGTCTCTGTGCGCGAAATATGCTGCCAGAATCAGAGTTTGATTCCCAGCGGTCCTCATCATCGTGCTTGTAAAGTAGAGTACTTTGGAAGAACTGTTCACTGAAAAGACAAAACATGTTTGCTTCACTATCCGTAGCGCTGCTTTGTCCGAGGGGGAAACAATGTTGAAGGACGAATTCTCCGTCCTGATCAGATGACACTCATTTAAAACATGTCGGCCAGTTCGTCCCCGGCGGGGGCCACGTTTTTATCTGCAATGCTCCCATGCCGTTTCATCCCCTTATTTATCGCATGTCATCCCTGTTTGTGTGGATTTACATCAGTCTGTGTCTGGCGGCCTTCCTACATGCAAACAGACGGATAAAAGTAATGCTAACCAACTAATGATGCCTCACTGTGGAGTTCTGCGTGCAAGCAAGGAGCAACCGGAGAGTCCACGCAATGTTGCATGCCAGACGGACATAGCAGGCTGGCGGTCTGTGCACCTCCCCGGCAGATTGGAAAGGGAGGACGCAGAAGTTTGGATGTTCGAACAGCTGGCTGACTGAATAAAGAGAGGTTTGGGATTATAGAGGAGGAAAAAGTGCAGCAAGGCAGGGATGAGAGGTCGGGGACAACCGGCATGTGGTCTAGAGATCGGCCCTGGTGCATGACCACAATGGTACTGGCCTGTTCTGCCCTAGATGTGAATCTAATGCTCTTCTGATTAGCACCACAACCTCAATGCTTTACAAGCACTGGTATTAGGCCGTGACTTTGCACCTTCCATTGCAATGTTTAAGGTTGGTGCCAGTTGGTAGCAAAGGAAAAACATAAACAGGGAAGTTCAGTTGAGGTTTAATGCAGACGTGCACTTTAGGCTTGTTCGAGGCAGATTTCATTATAGTCTCTGGAGAAAGATGTGCAGTTCAGGAGAGGCTGAGACTCTAAATTGCAAATTCCTGTCTGCGTCTGGATGTGAACTGGTAATCTGCCCGAGCTTCCAACCTGCTTCTGAGCCGGGAAAGGATCCGGCAACAGATAGATTTATTTGGTTTAAGAATACTTTAGCCATGAAGCGTCTACGCGACATTATCTGACTAATCTAAGAATTAGAAGACGTTAACGAGAGAATCGGTGAGGCTGCACATTAAGCTAGGAGCCGACAAGAACTTTTTTATACTCTAATGGTCCTAGATGTAAAGGTAAGGCATCACCAAAGTTATACAAGTTCAGGTGTTAAGTCACAAGCTTCGTGACATTTACTGTCCAGGCATCACTTCACGTTTTGCCTGACATAAATCTGAAACCTAACAAGGTCTATAGTGACTTCCTATTTTGTTGTCTGTTCCTATTGCCTGTTGGTGTTGGTCTAAAGGTATAATATGTCAGAGTGTTCTTACAACCTGGATCTTATTTCTGGCATAAAAAATTTACTCACCCATATAACTTTTGTGTCATTTGTAGTGTTTCGGGAGATATTTAGATCTGCTTATATCCATATAGTGGGAGTGAATGGGGCACCGAAACACAGCCTCTAAATAACGCATGATCTGCCACAAAACTTCATTTCACCAATATTTTGTTATTGTAGTTTTATTCCCCGTTGAGTCCGGGGTCTGATAACAAATAACTCTGGACTCAATGGGAAATAGCAGTACCGTTATTTAGAGGCTGTGTTTCGGTGCCCCATTCACTCCCACTATATGGATATACGCAGTTCTAACTATCTCCTGAACGACTACAAATGAAAAGTTATATGGGTGAGTAAACAACCATATTTTATGGCAGAAATAAGGTCCAGGTTGTAAAAAACAGTCGTTCCCCTTAAAGGGAGATATGGTCACTGTTGTTTATATAAGTACACATGAAAAATGAAGAGGAATGAGCATAGTGGTTAGAGAAGCAGCTTGGGATTGAAGGGTCATGGGTCAAATCTCCTCTATGTCCATGGCTTAGGTGCTTTGACCAAGCATCTAACCGCCACTGTGCTTCCAGGGTGCTACAGTACTGTGTGTCAGATACAGAAAATTAATTTCCTTGTGTGGGTTAGTTAGCATAAATTAATATTGTGATGATGTACAATACAGACACCTACAATCTGACTCTGGAATAATGCGGCGGCGTTGGGGTTTTTGAAGCCAGCCCTCCCATTCAACATGATCAATCCATCACAGCTGACTGGCTGTCATTATCGTCTATAAACACTGGCAGATTGTCTTTTAGCTGTAACCCTGGGTTCTGCACTTTCATTACATCTTTTGATTTTTTTCTGTCTCTGTTTCGCGATGCCACCGACTTTGCCGACTGTCGGTCAGGAATAAATCCAAATCCACACCTTTTTGTCTCCGACTCTTGTCGTTGTTCTGGCGGCTCTGACGCTGACCTCTTTTTGATAGAGGTTAATCCCTCAAGCATGCACATTGAATGAGCCATCTCCAGCTGAGTGGCAGGTTTCCCTGTGGGGGGAGGAGGAGGAGGAAGAGGCAGCTGGAGGATGCTGACTTCCTCTTCTCCCAATCACTTTCGGCTCAGCCGGCACACCTCGGGTGCTCTGAACAGGTGTTATTCCCCTGTCAGGGGCCACTTAAACGAGGTGCTGGGAGTGAAGTTGGCATGGAGATGACTGGGAAATCAGGTCAGCATCCTGAACTAGCAAACATAGCCGCACACCTCCAAGAGGGTCTAAAAATAACAATGTCACCGACGGGGGGTAGACGGGAAAATAACGCAAATGAAAGCAGAAGCATTTGCTGAAGTGGGGAATGTGATGAACACAGAGGTGGCCTGTAGAGAAGCAGATGTGGAGGAAATCAGAGGATATACTTAAAGAAAGAGGGAGAGAAAATAAGACGGTGTCTGTCCCAAGGCAGTTGCTACACTGTGTTCCTGACAAACACAGCAGGAGGGAAATTGGGTAAAAACAGAGGAGCTGAGGAGCAGCGTCTCCAGGAGTCTGTGACGTATTGTTCAGGCTGAATTACCCGGACACGCAGGGTGGGCAAAGAAAAAGCAAGAGAGGACGAAAGACGACAGGTACTGTAAAGAGGGATTAGCTCAAACTGTAGGGGAGGGGTATGATTACGAAGCAGAGTCAGACCTGGGTCACACAGTATTTGTCGAAACTTCTCGGGTGTTTGCTTGAACTCATGGCTGCTTGAGTGCCGTGACGATAAATTTATGTAGAAAAGAGCAAACTCTGAATGCTGTAACGAAAGCAGTGAGCGGCAGAATAACCTCGGGAACACGAGAGCCCTTTTAGGACCTCAGAACAGAAAGTTTATGTGCATTTGAAGTAGAGGTTCTAAATTTAGCTCCTAAAGCCTGAAAGCTCGTTGCCTGGGAAGGATCACTTCCTGATGGCTGAGGAAACACAACGGTTAGCAGCAAATCAAGATGGCTGATGTACGTCAATCATTCACACTAGTGCTAAGTATCTTCTGAATTAACATCAGGACTAAGAATGAGAATGATTTGTGATGATTATTGGTGTTGAAAAGAAAGAAAGAGTCAAGATTGCGGAGAATATACAGTTTGAGCTAATTAGCGTAGCTTAGCTTAAAGTCAAAACAGCTAGTTTGGCTTTCTAAAATGATAAAATCCACTTATTGACACCTATAATTGATGCGTTACATACAATTTGTTCAATATATACACGAACCGGAATGAAAAATTGGCAATTTATGGTTTTAGCGGAAGTTAGAAACCGTAATTTGGATGATTTGCTTCATAATGATTGCTGGGGGCGATGATTTCCCAGAGTTTCGTAGTCGCAATGACTAGTTTAGTTGCTGCGGTGGCAGATGGACAGATGTGTGTCTGGTATACATGAAACTCTTTCTGCACAGTAACAGAGCCTAGCTAGCTGTTTCCCCCCCTACTACTCATGCTAAGCTAAGCTAATCGACTCTTTTATTTAGGGTTTCAAAGAAAGGAGATCAGTCTCAACCATCTCATCTAACGCTGCCTTCAAATCAAATCCATGAGCTTGTGGTTGTGACACGAGAAGACTTCAAGTAGTATTCTCTTAAATTGTACCTGTTCTACAATCTACAATTTTCTTCATATTTACATATAAAGTTATATAAAATTCACTTTACGAGGTTGTGAATACGAACAGAGGGTGTCGTTCATTTGGACTTTTCTCGTATACATAGTAAATACTACCCAGTTTGAAGCCGTAACTCTCAGGAAACAAGTAATTATATATAAATATGCCATAAATATTGTTTTATTTGACTTTCTGTATTTTGCTTAACCTCTGTGGCTTCTATAGAAACATATTCAGGAGACACAAAAGAGGTTTTTACTTTCCGAGTTCGGTGCCAGACCTTTTTACTTGGCAGAAGAGCGACGAAGCGAGATAAACAGGGATAATGTGGGGACACGACGGTGCATGTTAAAGGAAGAACAGAGGCAAATGAAAGTGAAACATCTCAGAGGCGTCTTAATTGAATAAGCATGTAGAGCTGCGGAGTCTGTCCTCGAGAGGTTTTCAACAAATGTCACAGTGAATGAGGAGAGTGAGGGTGGACGGGATCGATCGTTGCAGCTCCCTCCGATTCCCCCACCTCTCTCCACCCATTCGTGCCTTTCCATCCACGTCCCTGAGGACTTAGACGCTGTGACTGACTGACTGACTGACTGACTAGCCGGCTGGTCTTGGAGCAGTATTAGACCTCCTCAGCACTTCACCACCCCTCGCTTCCTCCGCTGTTAGTCCCTGCCCTTTCGCATGTTCCTCCTACATGGCTGACATGTTTTAGATATCCTGCCATGCTCCAGCTCCAGCTAGCCTCATGGCACTTTCTATTTAACAGCAGCTGAGGGGAAGCTGTCGATGGGCTTTAATGCTCAGGAACTGGCAGTGGATCCACACTGAGGAGCGAGAGAGCAGATGGACAACTCGGCTCCGAGCTAGATGTGTGGAGAACCCACAGAACCATGAGCACGTCACATACTCTGCATTTAGCTAGTGCTCTTAAAGGAAGCTTGAGGTTATTGGTGCACAAATACAAGTGATCAAAAGTAAATGAGACAATTTAGCCAGATTAGCTAAATCTCTTAAGTAAATATTAGCTGTGAAACATTGGTATAGCTTCCCATGATTAGATCATTCCATAACCTAATCATCCATAGCGTGCTGTGTAGGTCAAAACTGATGAAGACGTCATGAAAACATAATTTTCTAACCATCTTTTAGGGTTTTTAACAGAACGTCGAATGTCAAGCTCATGTCAGACTTTAGAAACCTGATGGAGACGTCAAACTTCTCAAGTGTCAAACAGGGATTTCACTATGGAAGTACCTGCAGGTTACCTGGAAGCACCAGCTGATAAGGGGCACCAGGAGTTTGGGTTGATGTGGCCTCTAGTTACAGATCTGCAAACAGACTTTGACCTTTTTCCTCTTCAAAATAAGTTTGGCTAACCTTTGGGTTTGCATCACTGAACGTCCTAACCTACGTACGTAGCCTATGCTGGTGCGAGACATTTATACTTGTTCACTCATCGGTCTGGCCCTACTTCCTGCTTCACTTTCAACAACTGCGACTGAGGGGCCGTCCACACGGAAACGCTTTTTGGTTTAAACGCAGGTGTTTTGCATCGTTTTGGCCGATCGTCCACATGAATCCTGTAAACGCACTGAACTAAAATGCACTTTTCTGAAACCTGGTCCCAGGGTTGAAAAATTTGAAAACTTGCGACTTTGTGTGGACGGCGAAAATGGAGAGAAACGCATACGAGCGTATCATCGCCACCATCGCCACACCCCTCGAGCAGCCTTCCACCTCTTATATCCCACGAGACGTCTCATAACAACATCACCAACAATGGTGGACTACATGCTCGTGTTCCTGCTGGAGAAGATATTGAGCCTATCATGGTTACTAGGGCTAAATATCATTTCTCCTTGAGTTTGGTTTCTTCTAAAGCCGATTTGTAAACAGCGCTCAAGCTTTATGTGCATGCTCCACCTCTACCTTTTTTGTTTTTGGTGAATTTCTGAAACTGAAACAGCGCCACCTATACGCCTGGGATATGAAGTAGGGTTTTGAGTCGTGTTGAGACGGATCTGTGTGGATGCAGATATTCTTGAAATGATGCCAGGGAAAACGGAGGGGGGAAAAGATCGTTTTGATATGTGTGGCTGAGGCCTGTAACCTTCGCAGAAATTTCACCAAAACTTTGCTGAAGACGAGTCATACAAATGTTTCTCCGAACCTCCTCAGTTAACCTTTTATTTATTATTTATCCTAAACGATAAATTCAAAAACTGCTGAGCTTGAGAAGCAGCTGGAAAATACCAAAGCAGAAACGCGCTACTACCAAGGAGACTAATCACAGCTCTTTGCGGTCTGCGACGCCGCAGTGCGTTCTTACGTTTCTGGCGAGATGCACGTCTGTGTAGGGTCTGGGCTATGGAGAAGCTTAAACCGGCTATGATATCAAATGATCTTTTTTTTGCAAGATGCAGTCTGAGAGATAGATCAACTAAATTAAAGACGATATTCATCCATATGAGCCAGTAGCAAGTGTGTTTCATACTTTTAAGATGGATTTATATCTAGTATTGCTGCCCAGGTACATATGAATCTCATATGTGAAATAGATTCGACTTGACATTGTGATAAGGCCTGAGGAGGTCTTATAAGTCCTTCTCCACTGGTGACGCTGTGGTCTCTCAGTCAAACGTTTGCTCCTGTCTTAATCTTTTCTAAACAGGTAAAATGCTGTAAAATCCACAATCCCCTGGTTTGTTCTAAGTGGCCACATTGCTCCAGCGTCCAGTCCGTGCAGCTAGATAATGGTAATGAGGATTCGGGAGGACGGATGATGGCAACACGCTCCATGGGACGGAATTAGTGCTCAGCATTTCAACTTTCCCTGCGAGGCTGTGGCCCTTTTTATCCCGTCATTATTGGCAGAGACAATGGTGTGGTTAATCTTTTTAAGACAACACAGCGCAGGGCCTGGAGGGAGGGAGGAGCCGTCCAATAATCTCATCAGAGACCAGAGGACATGGAGGAGAGTTCCTCCCTTACATGTTGAATCATCCTCATCTCAGGGCTTCCCCATCCGCTTCCTCCTCCGCTCCCCCTCCTCCCTATTTTCTCCGCCGCTATGTATGCGAACATGCAAGCTGGGAATATATCATGCAGCCGTGCATCTCCTGCGTGCGCGTACGAGCGCCGTCGACTGCATTAAAGAGAGCTGTAATGTGTCAGGGGAGCTGTCAGATGTACGGCGCACATGCAAGGTGAACGTGTGAAGGGATCTGAACGTGTGAAGATGTGCTTCTAACAAACTGTCAGCTTCTGAGGCTGAGAAAGTGAAGGCCGTGATCTGCTCAGGGCAAGCTCCGTCTCATTAACTGGAAAACAGAGCGATCATGGTGCATTTGTGGAGTTTTTCATTTGCATATTTTTCCCCAAATTTCTCTGCATATTTTAATATACGCTGTGAAGACATGCGTGTACCGC
Organism: Planiliza haematocheilus; assembly: GCA_005024645.1. Taxonomy (NCBI): domain Eukaryota; kingdom Metazoa; phylum Chordata; class Actinopteri; order Mugiliformes; family Mugilidae; genus Planiliza; species Planiliza haematocheilus. The sequence continues at coordinate 2,911,338 of SRSE01000637.1, forward strand.
TCTCTGTGAACGCAAAGTGTACGTTAACCTTGACATTCTAAAGGGTCGTTCAGGACCGGGAAGAGACTAGCAGCCACATGGCGATGAGAGACTATAAAATGTTAATGAAATTCAGACGGTTGTAGGAAACTAGTTTCTGGACACAATTGGGGTAGGTGCTTGGTTGACATATGATGTACATCCAGATAATTTGCACCAAAACACAGAAATTATTGGTAATACAACAAAGGGTTGCTGGGAAATAAACGATACATACATTGATCAGGCAAAATATTATGACTAGGGATGCACTGAAAACCGAAAATGCTCATTTGGGCCATTTTCGACCAAAAGTTGCTGTGGTTATTGCTTGCATCACCACAACATCCTGTTTTGTTGGCTGTGCTGTTTCTGAGATAAAAGTCTGAATATCTCTGGCCAAACACTGAAAATGAATCGCAGAAACAACACGGCCAAAACAACACGGCCAAAACAAGATGTTGTGATGATGCAAGCAATAACCACAGCAACTTTCGGCCCAAAAGTGCATTTTCAGTTTTTGGCCGAAAATGTGCGGTGAATCTCTAATTATGAAATAGCATCGACCATCTTGTGACAATTCAGTGTTCTACTGGGAAACTTTTGGACCTGGAATTCACTCATGTGGATGTTACTTAGACATGTAGCACCCACCTAGACCAGACCAGGCACCCCCACCCCATAGCAATGACACTCCTTGATGGAAGCAGACATCCCCAGCAGGAAGCAGCCACAAAAATGGTTTAGGAACAACTCAAAAAAACACGAAGAACAGCACAAGCTGTTGACCTGGCCTCCAAATTCACTAGATCCCAAACTGATCAAGTAGAGTCCCCTCCCCTCAAAGGTCCCCCACTAACAACATCCTGTTGCCAGACACCACAGGACACCCTCAGATCTCAGTCCATGTCCATTCTCTGATGAGTCACAACTGTTTTGGAGGCACAAGGGAGATCTACACAATATTAGGAAGGTGGTCATTAAGTTATGCCTGATCCACACATATAAGCAGCGGTGGGCAGTCGGGCAAGGTGACCTGAGAGCAGTTCTTTGGGTTTTAGGTTGGGATCGAACAGTCAAAGCTGCTTCTCTAGCCGCATGCCAAATAAAAAGACTGAACCCACAGCCTTAGCGCCATTAGCACCGCTCCCTAACCAAACTGAGCCATCTCTGAACTCTCCTTGAGGTGAAATCATAAGTTTAATAAGTTAAACTAACATCTTTTTCCAGTAGTCTATTTGCTCACTTCCTATCATGATGTATTAGTTCTCTTTCTGCGGGTGTATGTTGGAGCAGAGGATGATTGATTCAGAGAAGTTTAACCTTTAACACCCTATACCTCCATCCAAACACTCCCGTCCGTTGCGGGAACCTTGCACCTCCTCTCCTCGCAGTGATAACGTTTAAAGAGTAACCGGCAGGAGTGTCTGAATTAATGTAAGGGAGATCACAACCTTAATTTCTGGCACGTGCTGAGGCCGTAGTATTCCTTTGACCCCAATAACTTCAGAGGGAAATGTTTAGGTCTTTAGACTCCATACAGCAGTGTTTAAATCCTCCAGAGGGCCCAAATGAAGCTGTTCTCATAAGCCGGTCAGTGGAAATTCATTGGCAAGCCGGGTGACGTTTATAGCGGTCCTGCGCAGCCCAAAGGCCACTGGAAGACGTTCCACAGTAATTTCTGTATAATTAGGAATTTATCAAGGGGCCGTTTTAACATCAGAAGACACTATATTGGTTGGCAGCCCCTCGGTTAGGAAGCCGTGATGATCTGGAGAGAATTGTAGTGTAAAACCAAGCTATAGGCGTGTTATGTATGCGCACCGTGGAGTTTGTACGGCAGTATTGTGTGTACAGGACCCCAGGCTGTGAACTGTGATCATAATTTCACGGTGTGCTTTCAAGTGTCTTCCGTCGGCGTGCGCTAATGTATGTGGCCGGTCAGAAAGTGTGCATGGCCGCTGAATGTCAGGAAAGCAGAGGTCTTTGGCTAACGCACACTCTCTCAACCCCCTCCAGAGAAAATCCATGTCCCTGACTATTTTTAGAAGTGCATGCATCTTTCCTGTGCCATCCACTTCTCAATCAGCGATGTCTTTCTGCGGCTGCAGCAAATCGAATGAAACCCCCCACTGTCGACCAATCACACAGAAATAAACACCTACACTGACATACAGTGCACTTCTTGTTCTTGTTAGGACCCTCATTGATAATCTGCAATGGTTCCCAACATTATTTTGCTTGACCTGTTAACACGAAGCCATGCCATGTCCATTTTGTTCCTAAAAAGGTGCACTTGTTTGTTCCAATTGTGTTGAAGCGAGGCATCTTTGTCTTTTTAAGTCATCTCTTTAGGTAAACCGTGGGTTTGTCTTTATCGGTAGACGTTCAAGAGCAGCGCTGAGCTGTCGGCCATCTGCGCTTGCTCAGAGCTCGCCCTTATGTGTATTTGTAGACAGTTGGGTGGATTAAAATAGGAGACAGAGGACTGACAAACCGCAGCCTTTCCGGGTCATTGATCTCTGTGACACACCATCTTCTGACTGCGCATGCTACATGCGTCAAATTCCTAGATCTCAGCAAATTCAGACGTAATACAAGCGAGATGTGGAGCGCCGTCCGTGCTTGGCGCGTTCCAGTTGGCAAAAAGCCCCTAGGCAACCAAAGCATCCCGCAAAGTGTTTTGAGACACTTTTACCGTCACCACATCGGCCCCTTTGTCTCCTTTCTCTTGCAGCTGTGCTTCCAAATGATGGTTGAGTCAAGTTTCCCTTACTGAGCTTCACTTGTATTTCATTCAGATTCAAGGAGCAATCTGTAAAGTGTTGCTAAAATACTGCAGTTAACCTTGAGTTGGGCAACGGAGACAAGACCTTCTGACACGCCCTTAATGCTAGGTGCTTGCAAACGGGTTTGTGAATGGTCAAAATGTTACAGGAAGAAACTGAATCTGAAACGGAGCATCAGCACCAAGAGTGGACCTTGGCATTTATTGCTGTTCTGTGGTACATGCACCAATGTTTTTGAGCAACATGTTCAGTTTTGAAGGTCCCAGGTTTGAATCCATGGGTCAACTGGGCCTTTTGTATGGAGTTTGCATGTTCTCCCTGTGTCTGAGTGGGTTCTCTCCAGGTTCTCCAGCTTCCTCCCACCGTCCAAATACATGCTGGTTAGGTTCACTGGTGATTGTGAATGCTTGTCTGTCTCTCTGTGTTAGCCATGCAATAGACTGGCAACCTGTCCATGGTGTACTGCACCTCTCACCCCGTGACAGCTGGGATAGGCTCCAGCCACCTCTCGTGACCCTTCACAGGACGAGCGGTGACGAGAAGATGAATGAATGTTCAGTTTTGTTTGCGCATCTAGGCTGCTGCTGTACAAGGCGCACTGCTGCTGCAAAACACTTCATAAAAAGACACGTGTTCTCACTGCAAATTAATTGTATTAGGGGACTGAGTGCGCGTGTTGTGTTTGCACAAGGGAGGGAAATGCTCTCGGTTTAACCCTCGTGCTACCTTTGGGGTCTCTGGGACCCCAAGTGAATGGACAGACAGACAGAGAGCATGCAAGAGGGTAGCACGAGGGTTAAGAGCAACAAACTAGGTATAAAAGCATCCTAAATAAGCGCAGAGGTTGCAGTGGATGTGGTCTGAGATCGGATCTCTCAAATGTGTCCTGGGTGTGTTCCCACCACGTAAATGCAAGGTCTGACCGGCTCCTAAAACGTCCTCACAAAAACAAAAAGCACGATGTGCACATGTGCAAACCCCTCCCCCACATCTGCTCCTTCCACTGTAACTGCGAAAGACATAATACACAGGAGCGTTTGCACCAACTCGCACATATTCACACTCATAAATGTGCTTTCTCCTGCTTGATTAGCGACTCGTTGAGGCGTGACGCTGTGGATTTTTTTTCCTTCCCTCCGTTCCTGCCTACAAATGCGGAAATAATAGCGTAGCATCGCCGGCGTAGAGAGCGGACGAAACGCCGCATGATGTGTGAGACATGTGCCATGGGTTGGTCAGCTGTCGGGGTCCTGCAGAAGTCGAACGGTTCGGTACTCTCTTTATGTTTACATGCTCAAGCTCAGATCAGTTTGAATGCTTTGATATTGTTGATCCAAGATGGCGTGTCAGTCGCCGGAGTGAAAGGTGCTGCACAGTGGTCGCATTCGCCAAAAAAAAGTTCCTCCATGAAATACCCAGATGTTCTACACGCTTCAGCAAGTTTTGGCCCACAGAGCATTCAACGACAGAGAGTCCCCGAGCCAGACCGAGCCAGCTGACTTCTATTCGGATGGGTTCAAATGAAATAACCACACAGCTCTTCTGGTCTGAGTTCCTGAACGTCACGGGGCCTCTAATGCATCAAACCCTGATAATAAAAAGTAATGTAACACTTCTTCTGGATTTGTTCTTGCTCTGTTCCTGCAGGCTTGTTTGACAGTAGCTTCATATTGCAAATTCAGTCCAAAAACTAAATGATAACACGTCTAGGCTAATGACCAAGGAGAATATGTTAATGCAATTACTGGTCAGATAGAGATGTGGGAGAGTGTGCCAAAAAGTAGATATTTGAAGAAAAAGGCTGTTTTAATTTTTGCAAAAAAAGGAAGTTCTGAAGAAAGTTTATAAAACTTTACAAGGAATGTCACAATCCTCAGTGTGTATGATTTATTTCTGAATAAATAAGTCGGCGAATGTGTTTCTTTAAACCAAAAAAATTCTAATATTTATAGATTATAGACCAAAAACCACTATCTGCCATGTGAAGGCATCTCCTCGGTTCTGTTCTGCTTGATACTTTAACTCATTGCGACTTGTTTGTATGCTGCTTTTAGACAGGTAAAATAAGGTCTCACCAGAAAAAGAAACCAAACACGTCTAAACAAGAATCTTGAAGCCCCCAGAGCCGCGAGCAAGACCGACAGACGCGCACGCAGAACACAACACCCGCTTTCTATTTCTGGAGCCTCAACAGTTTGCCGTGCTCCTAAATATGACAGGAAGTGTTATGCTTTATTATTTCAGTGCATTACGTTTCTAACATTTACTCTCCCCCGATGCGTGCGGGAGCTTGTCGCTCTCCCAGGTCATTCATTTATGATGGTGTTTGTCATTTGGCTGCAGGCGCTCTGGCTTGGCCGGCTCCGGCTCTCTAAGCTGTCACAGACCCACACCCGGCGCTCAGAATAGCACTCGTGCATTTCTCGCCCTCAGCCCGGCCGTCGTCTCCTTCACCTCCAGCAGGGCGCCGCTCCACGGCTCCGTTCGTTTGGGAAGGGGCCCGGCTGCAGCCTCCTCTCCCTCCCCTGTCGCCCCCTATCAGACACTTCATCTCTGAGTGTTTTATTGCGTTGTGTCCTTGTAGAGGAGGACCTTTGGGCTTGCTCCAGACATCCCAAAAAAAAAAGAAAAGAAAAAAAATATATAGCTCACCCCCTCCTCCCCGCTCGCCTCGCTCTTGGCTCAGAAAATATGGAGCTCCCTGTCTGTCCTTTCACTTCCTCCCCCGTCCTCTCCCTTACCTCTGAGTGTCCTCTCCCTCTTTTCATCTCCTCCTTTTGTCTTTTTCTCCTTCAGCGCTGGCAGTCGGCGGGTTTTTATGGAGACAGCGTCGCATGGGTGCATGACAAGTGAAGCCGACCAGCTCTCCTCCTCCTCCTCCTCCTCCTCCTCCGATAGCCCGGCCTCTCTGTTTAGATCAGTGACAGTCTCTTGCCTCTCCAGAAAGTACATTTTATTCCCAGCCTTGTCTCTCACGTCTTTAGTATTTCTGGTTTCTCAGAAATAGCCTCTGTTTCTTCTTCTTCTTCTTCTTTGTTGGAAATGAAGGTTCAGCCTACCTTATTATTTCAGATCAGAGCTATTTCCTCCAAGGAGGTGTCGTTCAAGTTTGGAGTGGGCTACAAATGATCTTAATTTCCCCTTTATACCAAGTAAAAGTTTTACGTTTTAAGACGCTGGAAAAAGCAAATATTTAGCAATGATATTGGAAGAGTGACAAATATTTGCTTATTTAAAAATATTCAAATCAATTCACTTTTAATGGCTGCAAAACTTTTTGCAGTTTTCTGCAGTTTTAATTTAGATTTTTTTTCCAATTCTGACAGTGATAATGGTTAATTCTATAGTAAAGATTTTTTATATGCAACGTTTATGTCCTCCTTTCTTTTTGACCGTGGGGTCTTGAATGCATCTCACGTCATGTAACACCTTTTCAAGGCTAATTTCCATTTTTACGAAAATTTCGAGACCTGCATCGTGTACACTCGTCATCCTGAATCAAGGTCATGCACCGATCAGCCACAACATTAAAACCACAGACAGGAGAAGTGAATTAACCATCTTGTGACAGTTCAATGTTCTGCTGGGAAATTTCTGGACCTGGCCTCCAAATCCACTAGATCCCAAACTGATCAAGTATCTGTGGGATGATCCACAAAAAAAAAAAAAACAATGTTGTATGTTGCCAGACACCACAGGACACCCTCAGAAGGCCCATGTCCATTCTCTGATGAGTCCCAACTTTTCTGGAGGCACAAGGTGGTCATAATGTTGTGCCTGAACTTGTGCTCGTGTTGTGCTCTTGTGATTATTGGTGGTGGGAGTCTTCTGCAGGGCGGAGACGGCTTCATCGTCCCCTTGTTGTTGACCGTGTTATCCGTCTCAGGAGTGAAAGCTTTGTCCCTGATGTTCAACCAAGGGGACGTACTTAGCTCCTCTCTGGTGCCGCTGATGTGTTTGGACGACGGGTTTAAGCGCCGGCGAATTATCCCACAGGACACAGGAAATGTGATCTCCTGTCCGCCCATTCCTCCACCTGCAGCCGCTGCAGAGGTGCATGCGAGTGCGCGTGGAAACACACCTCAAGTGTCCTGTCAGCAGACGGGAGTGAACCCGTTAGGACTCTCTGTTGCCTCTGGGGCTTCATCGCGCCGTTTAGCTCCGTGTAGCCCCGCGTGAGTGGAAACGACTGGAAAAGGTTGAAGTTTTATAGAAAACGCTCGTCTGTCATGTGTCGCATTTAGAGGGGAGCCCGGCTGGTGAAGGAGGTTCTGTATCCATGACAACAAGTGAGAGCGAGAGCAGCAAATAGGAGCAGGGCCGTGTGCGCATTAGACATTCGAGTCCGAGGCCTGAGAATGCGAGAGAGCCGCAGGATCAGAGGAGGGCGTCCTGTCACTGAGGGGCGCATTCGATCGCTCCCCTCTTAAATCTAACGCGCTGTAATCTGACCGGCTGCCCACTAGGTAAATGAGAGAAGATTTACCGCCGCCGCGGAGAGCGATGCAAGCGGCGTGAGAGCGCGGCGAGGAAGGCGAGAAGCCCGAGGAGGGACAGCTGCAGCCCTGCCGTGGAATTCGGATAATGTGACCGACTACCCATGATTCCTCTCTGCGGCGGTATTAATAAACCTGGCTGTGTTCTCGCTCCAAGCTCTCATCATGACTTACACGTCCGTCAGCCGCGGGAGCATGCACCTCGCTGCGAGGCTTCACCTTTCCATCTGGTTTCGTGTATCGGTGTGTTTGTGTGTGTGATTCTCCTCCACCGATGAGACTTTTTCACCGCCCGCGTCCTCTAACTGATATTGCGAGGTCATGTATGTTTAGTTTATTTTTTTTATTTATTGATCAGTCTGTCGCCGTGACCCCTCGCACTTCCCGTGTCCCTTGAGCTCGCAGCGACTCAGGGTCAAGCTACGGCTCTCTCTTGTCGACGACAAATAATCGCGGGACTGGGTGAAGATGACGCCAACCGCTGGTTTTTAACTGGTTGCTATGACGGCTGGTGGACTCGATCTGTGTCAGGAGCAGGATGAAGTCAAGATCAAAACCAGAGGCCCAAGTGGATCCAGAGTGAAGCTTAGTATAGAGCAGAGACTAATGATTTTCTAATTTCACCGACTGCTGCGGCAAATTTTTAAATTGCATCATCAGGGGGAGGTTGTCGGGGTGGATGATGGGTGAGGCTGGAGATTTAGATCTTGAGATTGTTTAACGGTAAAGTTTAATCTATTTTCAATTAGATTTTCTCCAAACTGTGTCTGCTTTTGCAATTTTCGTTGAACAGGAACATCATTTCTCTGAGATGTGTTTGTTGTCGGCCTCCTGCTGCATCTGGAGATATAAAGAGCTCATTCTAAGGCACGCCACAGTTCATAATTACAGGTGATTACACTCTAATGAAGATATAATTATGAATACTATATTCAGTTTCTGCTAATAACGTACACTGGACCTTTGATTTTTACACGCGTGTTTACAAAAAAAAAATCTGGTGGAGAATTGCGAGAGATTAATAATCCATCATCCATCACTGAAGCCCTACATACATGAAGGGCCTGCAAAGGACATACAATATACACCAATCGGCCGCAACATTATGACCACAGACAGGAGAAGTAAACTACATTCACCGTCTTGTGACAATTCAATGTTCAGCTGTGAAACTTCTGGACCTGGCATTCATTCATTCATTGGTGTGGATGTTACTTAGACATGTGGGACCCACTTAGACCAGACCAGGCACCCCCACCCCATAGCAATGACACTCCTTGATGGCAGCAGATATGCCCAGCAGGATGCAGACAAAAGCACAAACAGAAAGGCTTTAGGAACATCTCAAGGTGTTGACCTGGCCTCCAAATTCACTCGATCCCAAACTGATCAAGTATCTGTGGGATAATCCACAGAGGCCCCTCCCCTCAACAACATCTTGTTGCCAGACACCACAGGACACCCTCAGAAGGCCCATGTCCATTCTCTCATGAGTCACAACTGTTTTAGGAAGGTGGTCGTAATGTTATGCCTGATTGTTGTAAGTCGTGCATTTCTTCAAACTTCCAAAAAAAAAAAAAAAAATCGATATCGCCCCAAAAACAACCACTGCTTCTAAAATTGCCTCCAATGTGATCGCACCCTTCACAAGGGCACGTCAGTGGGGAGGATGCTTGCCAAAACGGGGGCTTGAATGTGGGTCCTCTGGATGAATGACTGTCTCCTTCAGCACAAGGCCAACCCTTCCCCTCGGAGTGAGCGAGCAAACGTCTCTTCCATCGATGCATTTGGCTAAATCTCCCTCTTTTTCTGGACTGTGCACGCACTTCTCGAACTGGAACTCACTTTGAGGCATCTATAATTCAAACGGCATCTGGCACCGCTGCACCGGCCCTTGTGCTTCCTCTCTTGCAGCAGCCGTAGTTTTTGTTTTGCATCTGGCTCCGGCCTTGCCAGCGAACCTGCAAGCGGCCAAGCCAAGTGGGGAGTTTAGTGTGATCGCGTGCCTCGGTTTTGTTTTGCTCTTTGTAATATTGATGCGCAGCTTCGGCGGATCAGTCGCCGTTTCCTTGTTTGTGAAAGTTTGCGCTCTCCGTGTGCTGTGGCGGCTGGTCAAGTGCGCTTTGATTTGTTTTCCTTGCGGGATGAAAAGGAGTAAAGTCGACGCGGGGCGAGAGGAGACGAGGATGAGGGGAAGGCGGTGGCGGCGGTGCATGGGCCTTGTGGGTGTGCAATATTAAATCTGATGCGAGTTTGTCATCGGATTGGCAAGAAATCATTGACAAATGTGTTTACTGGCTTTTTTCTGTGATTGCTCGGGAAAAGCAATAATCAGGACTATAATGAGCGAGGCCCATAATCCCTGCGCTTGGTGACAGAAACCAGGCCTGCTTAATTAAGGCACTGATTTCCCATGAGGCACTGGAGCTTTTTTTTTCCCTCCTTGTCCTCTTCCTAGCTTCATAGGCTTGACTTTATTTTGGATTTTGAGTGGAGACGTCGCCATGATCTGACTAAACTGTCAAAATAATTTTTTTCCTTTACTTTTAAGTGACTTTTCCTTTTAATGAAATGCACACAGTGTTTTCTGCTGGAACTTTGTTGGTAATTCTACAACCAACAAGGGCTCCACGCTACGCCGCGGTGCCAAATCGTAGCGTTTCCTACTATACTAAAAATTCTACTCAAGGGTACTACCGTGGAGTACTATACTACCGGTGCCAGTTTCTGCTACATAGCCTCTACTCTCCTCCCAGCTACTCCCCTGCAAACAAACCCACATGCCTGTTACTGGTGACATCAGGGGATATGATTGGTTGTTTCCACATGCTGGGTCCGCCCGTCTGTTAGCTGATTGGCTGTTCGTGTGTTTCTGCCGGCAAGAACGAACTCCATGAAGACAGCTCCGCTTCGATAGAAATTCACTTCAAAACAAACAACAAGCTAAAGTTTTGTCTCTGCCAGACGCACGCACGGCTTACAGTCACAAACACGAGACAACACACTCACCACAGCAGAAGCACCGGGCCGAGTGGCGAGTCTGCCGCGTCATCGTCGTCAGTGGCACCGCTAATTTTGCTCAACATTATACTTGTACCTGGCATTTCATTCATGTGGATGTTACTTAGACATGTAGCACCCACCTAGACCAAACCAGGCACCCCCACCCCATAGCAATGACACTCCTTGATGGCAGCAGACATCCCCAGCAGTAAAATCGCTTTAGGAACAACTCAAAAAAACACGACAAACAGCACAAGGTGTTGACCTGGCCTCCAAATTCACTAGATCCCAAACTGATCAAGTATCTGTGGGATGATCCCAGGCCCCTCCACTAACAACATCCTGTTGCCAGACACAGAACTGTCATAGAGCTGTTTTGGAGACCTACACATTATTAGGAAGGTGGTCATAATGTTATGCATGCCTTGCTTTTGCAGCGGAGGATGAAAAACAACTTAAAAGTAGCTTGAGGAAACAAATGGCTGCAGACGAAAGTTTCAGGAGAATTTAGTAAGTTCAGACCGAGAGGATCCTGATTAGCTGCAGCAGGTGTTTCACACACACACACACACACAAGACCACGAGGAGAGTAAAGAAGGCTTGTATTTAATTGCAGCACGTTCAGCTGCTGCTCCCGTCTTCCTAGTTTTGGAGAAAATCTTCTACAAAAAAAGAAAAAGGCAAAGCTCAAAGCTGAGCAATTTGAGGGTCAGTCTGCAGCAGATGGGCAAAAAGTCGAAGTGGAGATTGGATATCACACATCTCACATATCACTTCCTCTGATGTGTTACTCCACCACGGTGGTTTCACACTCCTGGTGGTTATATTATTTAGTGTGTGTGGAACGGGAGCCAGAGAGGAGACCAAAACAGTAAATCGGCTGTCGGGGAAGAGGCATCTGAAAAATGGAGAGGAGGCGGGCAGCTCGAGCAAATTTCAGCCGCAGTGTGATTTTTGGCCGCGGAACAGAGGGAGAAAGAGACACTCTGCATCTGCCTCTCCATCTCTCAGGCTCCCTGCACCACCTCCGCTTTCATCTCCTCCTCCATCCACTCTGGACCAGACGAGGGCCGAGGCTGTCGGCTGCAGGCAGCCCAGTGCAGCGGAGGTGTGAACCCTCTAATCGCTTGTCATTACCCGGTGGCACTTCCCACACTAATGCTCAACTTAAGTCTGCTGTGTCGCGTTGGCATCGATAAATCATTATCGCGTTAAATTTGACACATTAGTGTAATTCACTAGCAGACTGACATCCACTGTACTCACCTCCACGTCAGATTTTAGGGGACCCTACTGTATTTATTTCTTCACTGCATAAAGGGAGGATGTTGAGGAGTCTCCACCTTTATGTGAGCTCACTCTGCTGAATCTCATATCGGCGTTTTATTGGCTCATATTTATCTTTACCATAAAAAATCAAATGCAGATTCCATAGAGGCCAAGCAGAGAAAGGATGCTACATTTTTTTTTTTTTTTTTTACTGCTTCAAGAAATAACAGTTAATGGGATTCCTACAGTACCCTGAAAGGAATCGTTGTGCATCATGGGAGATGTAATGTGGATGAAGTACAGATAGCTGTTGGCTAAAATCTGCCAAGAGTCACAGGTAACTCCACATAAAAATCTAGTTTGCTTTTCTTCATCTTGATCTGCAAACACGTCTGCAGGTGTGTGTTTGTTTGCAGAGCAACTTAACAGCAGTAAAAAAAAAAAAATCTTATCGTTGCAGATTTACTCTTGTTTAGTCTCTCACCTTGATGCTGTGATGTACAGTCCTCTTCCTGACACCGTGAAGCTGTTTCAGCCTTTCAGCCTCGTTGTTAAGCTCCTCAGTAACGTTTGTACATTAATATTTAATGAACAACACTGCAGCTGCAAATTTTTATCTGTTTTCAACGGTGCTGCTAACGTTCCACCTTATTCTTCTCAAGTGCGTGTGATATTTTTACAACAGAAATTTAGTTATGGCGTTCCACAGGGTTCTGTGCTAGGACCACTTCTTTTCACAATATACATGCTTCCCTGAGGCAAGGTTATCGGCAAATGCTTCATAAATATACATGCATATGACACCCAGCTACATTTACAAATCAGTCTTTGAACTTTCAACTTCAAATGTGTCTCGTAGACATGAGGGATGTCTTGTAACTGTTACTACTTCTACAACCTGAGGCAAAACTGAAGTCATTGCATTTGGCCTTAAACTGCCTTAAAGAAACTGAATTAAAGGGGAATTAACATTTTTTACAACCTGTACCTTATTTCTGGCATAAAATACGAATGTTTACTCACCAACACAACTTTGGTGTCATTTGTAGTCTTTCTGACGATATTTAGATCCAGTAGAGCGCCGCGTATATCCATATAGTGGGAGTGAATGGGGCACCGAAACACAGCCTCTAATTAACTCATTATCTGCCGTGAAACTCGTTCATTTCACCAATATTTTGTTATGATACACTAGTGCTACTCCCCATTGAGTCCGGAGTTACCTGTTATCTATTTGCAGCGGTTTGTTGTTCTTTGGCCAGCTGTTCCTCTCTCTGCCTCTGCATCCTCCTTTCAACGAGCTCCTCATCCGTATACTCTGGCTCAAAACTGTAAGGACGTCCATCATGAACAAAGTTGTTGTCCACAACCTCAGTGGAATAGCATTGGCGTATCATAACAAAATATTGGTGAAATTTACGTGTTTCGCAGCAGATAATGTGTTATTTAGAGGCTGCGTTTCGGTGCCCCATTCACTCCCACTATATGGATATACATGGATCTAAATATCTGACAAACGACAAAAAATTAAACCTAATGAGGATAAGGAGGTCGTATTTTATGCCAAAAATAAGGTCCAGGTTGTAAAAAACAGTAGCTCCCCTTTAAGCTTCTCAGTAACCTATTAACACCTCGTTTGCACATAAATATTTAATGAATAGCATTGCAGACTTTGCAACTGCAAATTTTCATCTGTTTTCAAGTTCGCTGCTAACTTTCCACGTTATTCTTCTCAAGTGAACTTTTAACATAGCTAAAAATGCAATAACTATTTCTTGACTCTTCAAATAAAACCAGTGTAGTGGATGTGTGGAGGCCTGCATGTGTTAGCCACTGTATACGCGAGGACGCTATTTTGTCGAGCTCTGTCGCTCCTGTGTCTTTTCAACACTTACCACACCTAAACTGTTTATGTCACGCCGCCGTCCACTGCGCTGGCAGCGTTGGGACAGTCCCTGATTTGTGTCGTTGTGTGCACAGCAGGTGTTTGATTGCATCTTTATCACCCGGCACACATGTGCTTCGTTCAGAGGAGCTTTTTGCAGCTTCCGCGCCGACCGGCCGACGCCAGATGCTGGAACGTGAATAAGCATCACAGACAAATGCATATGTTGTTCGTGTTCTCAGATGCACCACTCCACGTGTTTGGAGTGTGTGTGTGAGTTTGTTTTTATTGAATTGTGGGGACCATGGTTTCAATCGATAGTTGTGGGGACTTTTTTGAAAGACTTGGATTTAGGCTTAAATTTACAATTAGGTTAGGATTAGGGTTATCACCTGTGATTACATTTCTCTTGTGTGTGTACTTACTGTTCAATAAGAATCAAAAATTCTACATATTATTATAATACGTAACGTAAAACCTACTATTTCTATGATTGTGTTGAAATTTCTTTCAGTCATCTTTTAAAAATCCTGGTGAAGACTGATTTCTTTTCTTTCTCTCTTTATCCTTTCTTCTCCCTTATATTTCAGTCTTAACACACCTGTATTCAGATGTATATCTAATCAAACTTTGCATCATCGGACATGAATAAAATCAGATATGGTCCAATGCATTTTTATTCTTTCCATCGCTGCAGTCTATCGCCCTTTATCAAAATTACACAAACCCTGTGATTTCCTCTGCAACTCCAAAAAAATAAATAAAATAAAAATTAAATAATCAGAGCTAACTGCAGGTGGCTCTGTCTTGTTGAAGCCGAAACGCCGAAGTGTAAAACATTGGTGACAAGTTAATTTATGTTGTCGGGCTCCAGAGAAATATCGCACGGGGGTTTTAATATGTGTAAACCGTGCGTGTGCTCGAATGTTTCCGCGACACTTACACGCTTCTTTGTAATCACATGATTGTTTTTTATTGATTTCCATCAGCCGCTCGGTAAATTAGGACCGAACTGTGGCACGAAAATCAAATTTAACTGGACTGAAACGACGTCTGATTTTGTTTTAGTAAAGATATTGTTATAATATTAAATCCCCAAAGCCCCCAAAAGCGTCCAGGGTTATTGCGTGTAATCTGGTTTGCACTAATTTTATTGAAAATGTGTTTTTGCTATAGTAGAAATTGAGCCCCTAGGTGGGTTCTTCTCTTGAGTGTCTAGTCACAATTGATAAAATGTTTGTGTTTGATATAAAAATGCAAGCTTTTATTGACAAATCCGGTATTTTTTAGCAACTTTAAGCTTATTATTTTGATTTTATGGTCACAACTTTGCATCCTGAGCACCAAACAGCAGACTGACAGAGTTAGCAATGAGTCAAGGGTTGGTAGAAACCAAAGCAGAGCCAAAAGGAGAAGATGTGTAAAGAGAATCACTTTAATAAGCTAATAATACGTTAGCTTATTTGTTTACAGTTTGCAGTTTGTTATGTTGCCCCTAGTGGCCAAAAGCATGCGTTACAGGTTTCAAAAGATTGTAGAGATCAAATTAGGAGCAGAATATAAGGGACCAGACAGGATCTTATATCGAAAACTGTAGAGATTGCATAAGTGAGCAGCAGCAGCAGCTCATTTTTACCCCGAGGCTTTCTTTGCCATTAAATATGCATCACTTCTTTTATTTTTGAATGTGCACACGGTCACAGATTAATGGTGAGGCTGCATTCGCGGTCTCTCGATGTTCTACACGGATGTCAGGTAGATTGTGGCTCTTTGAGTCCTGATAAGAAAAAAAAAAAAAAACTGCACTGCAGCCATCTCACCTAGCAGTCAGAGGAAAGACCTGCTGGTGTTAACGTGAGGAGAGAAGATGGATTGTAGCATGCAGAGTCCCCCCTTTTCAGCAATTTAGAACCAAATCTGAATATACATGAGGTTATGCGTTAGAGCAGGAGTACAAACGACGTTTTAATTCTCCTGGAGATGCTCGGATTAACAGTTTGCCGTGTGCGTTGGCGTGGGCGTACGAGCAGACGGGTTGTGTGTTCGTCGGCGCTTTGACTGACACGAGGCGCGCTATATGTCACGGTGCTGGGAGTACATCAGCGGGGATGTCAGGGAACAAGCTGCTTTCTGACTGGATACACGAGCAGCTATCCATAATGAATGCTGCCGTGTCACTTATCTTATTAGCCGAGCCCACCAGCACCGCCCACCGGCACCACCACGCTTTCCAAACACTCTCCCTAAATAACATGCGTAAAAAATTGCATTTCTGCTCGGATGAAGAGGAAAAGCGACTTCCCGTGAGATGTCAGACACATAATAAAGTATGTCATCCCCATTTCAGGGCTAGCCGTGCCGCTGTCGACTATTGTTGACTCGTCTGCCGCTCGCAGGGGGGATGCTTTCCGGGGGCCTAAGAGAGCGGATGTTTGGGGGTTTATTTCCATTCTCGGGCGTTTTTGCACGAGTCCAATTGAATTCAGCAAAGCTTCAGTCGCTCCCCTGCTATGATGTGGCCGTGCACAGAGACATCAGGGTACCTACTGACCACTTAACTGCCTGCACTCGTCAATAACTCTTTATAAAGATCAATTAGGGCGATCAGTGGCGAGAACGCCGCCGGGGCTGAGGTGCCATATTGAGCTGTTTCTGTTTGATGATGATGATGATGTCACGCCGCTCTCTTTCCAGAGACAACGCCTCACCCCCCCTCCGGACATTTGACTTCATTAAAGGGGTGTTCTCCTCAAACCGGAGCAATAAACTTAGCAGTGAGCTGCTCCGCTCTTATCTGTGCCTAGAGATGGTGGTGAGTCGGGGAGGGGGTGACGAGGGGCGGGGGGGGGGGAGCCCTCTCGGTGTCCAGCCATCGAGCCATAAAAATCGATTCAGATAGCGACTGTTTCTTTCATTCGCCGTTCACTCACCTTTTTGCCCTTGCGAAGCGCCCGTTTGCTCGTTTTACAACCCGATTGATTACACGCCGCCGTGTCCGGCTCATTGTGTTCTTCTTCTTTTATCTGCTTTTTTTTTTATTTTGCACCCTCCGCTCGGCTCCCATCACAGGCCGCGACAAATGCGGTCGCCATGACGCCGCGGCAGGCAGCGAGCTCGCGTGTTTGTCACGTCCGGCCGCCGGCGGACACGCGGGGGCCGGGGCGAGCTGACCTTTTCACCTCCTAACCTTTCTTCCATGCTGATTATTAATCCAACTTACAGTGCACTTCCTGAGTCCCTCCATCGCAAATTAACCTTTCTCTTCTTCTCTCTCCCTCTCCCCCCCCCTCTGTCCTTCTCTGTCCCTTTCCTTTTTCACCCCCCCACCCCCCTTCCTTTCTCCTCCCCCTTTTTGCAGCAAACTTATTCACGTGAAAATTATTGACGATGAGGAGTATGAGAAAAACAAGAACTTCTTCCTGGAGCTGGCCGAGCCTCGCATGGTAGACATGAGTCTGCAGAAAGGTGAACCTGTTTCTTTGTCTTTTATCTCTCCCTCCCTCTCTCTGTCTCTTGCTCTCACACTTTGTCATTGTCTTTTACCTCACCGTTTGTCGCGGCCGCCTCTCCCCGGGCGCCTCTGTCTCCTCTCTGTCCTCTTCCTTTACCTACACTTTCATCATTACGCCGCTCTGTGTCTCACCCCCCCCCCCCCCCTTCGCCGCCTCCCTCGCAGCCGTCCCTTCTCATTACACCAGGAAAAACAGCTGTGAAATCAAACCGTCCCCGTCATAACGACAGCCGCCTCCCCAGACGCCGTCATCGTCTGCATAAAAAGAGACGTCTGGAAGCTGCTTTCGTTTATCTCAAAAGAGAAAGTGGACATTATGATGTAAAGGCACGTTTTAGCTGAGCGCAGTCTCGTAGCTATTTTTACCTGCACGTACCTGCTCGCGTGGCGAAATTAGATCGCTGATTTATTTTTGCGACAGAATAACTCGCAGGAGTCTTTCTTTCCGATAGCATCTCGCGTTCAGCTCATACTGAGGTCATATATTCTCAGGCAGGGGCCGCGTTACTCACTGCAAGATTATCCTCTCCCGCGCGGCGAGCTTGTCTTGAGGGGCGCTCTTGCCACCGAGGTGGATGCGAGAATAAAAGAACTCAAATCAAGTTTCCGTCATACGTTTTGTTTGTTTCCCGGTTCCCCGGCCAGTCGCTGCTGAAAGAAGCCAACAGGCATTTACTTGAGACTCGCACACCGTTATCTAATGCGGTGTTATCTAACGGGCGCTCAGGGCCAGGGGTCGGGGGGTCGGGTGGGGGCGGAGGCTCCCGAGCTGGTGTGGAGGGTGCAGAATCTAACACTTGGCTGTTGCCTCCCAACGCTACAGCTCATTATGTTTACGGTGTTGGGTCTAGCGGGGATGTGTGAGCGCCGGCGCCCTGCGTCCTCAGTCCTCAGTGATGATGAAGAGCGGCTACTACGTTGGTTTTAACGAGTGACGCCTGCGTCACTGCAAACTGCAAACACTTCTCCGCTGCTCTGTGCTCTGAGTCGTATTGGCAGATTAAAACTGATTTTGGTCTGAAGACAAGTCAAGATGAAGACCTAAAATGTAAGGATGCTTAATTTGATCTACTTGGACTTCTTCACGCTTTATTCCAGAGTGCTACTGCTACTTTTACACTAAGTTTTGGCTTTTACCGTGGACTGATTGTCACATCTAGTGATCCCAGGACCAAGGGTGCACCATCAGGACAGGCCAACCAAGCAAACCAAGCTCCTACGTCACAACATTATGCAATGACAACCACAAAACCCCCTTTAACCTACGATGGCCCAACAAGGGGAGCCTTCTGTCTACCCTTTGACAGATTTCCAAAAGGTTGGAGATACTCGTACTGCGTACATCTTTGTCCTGGGACCCCACAGAATCCGGGATTACCGCTGCACCTGATGCTTAGCTGTCCAGAAAGCGTCATAAAATCTTACTGTAATATCTAAAAACAAAGCTAAAACAAAGAGAACTGGTCTCTGCAGATCTAAATGTGTAGTGTAGGTTTTTACTTGGAACATCTGTGGGTGTTGTTCACTTTAAACTGACACGACTAGGCTCTGTAATACCTGCAATTAGACGATGGTATTCAGATTAACCTCTTAATCGTAGAACTCTTCCTCTGACTCCATCTAAGAAAGTAATCAGCGCTGCTACAGTACAGCTCTCTCTTTTTCTAAGATTACAACAGATGCATAAGAATTAGGCCTTTATGTTCCTGGTTCAGAGGAAACGAAGCTGGTCACGTGAAGCAGAGATGATTTAGTTTTAGTTGACGCCAGCTTGGGTAACCTCTCCAGATTGGCCTTTATGGCGCATTTAGGGACCACCTGTATGAGCAGCTTACCAGTATATGCTCCTAACCTTAGTAGACCTTGTAGGCGGCATTCACACCTTGAGTTTTGAAGACTTTCTGGACGTTAACGGGCCGTTGGAGAACCACCGATCGCCGAAAGAAGATGCCACTCAGGTTAATCTGAGCCACTTCCTGTAATGTAATTAGAGGTGGACAGAGTACACACCTTCACTACTTGAGTAAAAGTACAGATACCTTTGTCAAATATTACTCCAATACAAGTAAAAGTAGCTAAGTCAAAAAGTATTTGCTTAACAAAATACAATTTAACAAACATTAAGCTAGCTAACGTCAGTAGCTACTTTACATACGTGCTTTTTCAGGTTGGAAGACGAGTTCTTGTAGGCCGTGATATCATTTGTTCACGGTAAGCACAACAAACATTTAAACTGAAACGAATCAGTTTTTGTGGCAGAAATGTCAAACATGGGTTTGAGATGAGGCCACGGGTGCTCGGTGGGAGTTTCTCCAGTTTCGTCCTGGATTGTAGGGCGTGACGAATCAGCGAATCAGCAGAAACAGTTTATTTTCTCAGAATATTGAAATAAAATAAAATAATCAGCTGACGTAAGCTCAAAAGTAGCGAGTAACGAGGGCATCAACAGAAATGTATTGGAGTAAAAAGTACAATATTTGTCCTTCAAATGTATTGGAGTAAAAGTAAAGAGTATTGGGTTATTACTAGACCCTCGTCATGTGAGATTGAAGTGTGAGTCATCCTCAGGTGTTCCAAATAAAAACCCTAAACATCCCTCCAGTCCTTTTGAACTTGGACGCCACTTGGATGATTGCTTACTCTGTTCTCGTGTCATGTTGTGGATCCGTCCTTCTCCAAGAGTCTCTGGAGATTTGTTGCATCTTCCCAATAAAGTCGTCAAACTCCAAATGGTTTCCTTTTTGACGTTGTTCTGGATATGAGATGATCTGAACGTCTAAGAATCTTTTAGCAGAAGGAAGTTGATGTCGTCGGATGATTTTACACAAATATTATCAATTATACCAGAGTTATTACACCTACTTTGTTTCTTCATGTCACAGATAAAAACTAATAAAGCCACATCTGCAGCAGTACATACGTGAGCCGTTGAGGAAACGCTATAAGATTATAAACGATCTTTCCCCGCTCCCATCTCAGGGCTGAAGTGAACAAAAGGCCATCACAATAAAGCATTCGGCATGACATACTCATTGTAAAAGAGGCACTCTCTTTGCTGGAACTTTAACTTGTCAGGTAATGAATCCACTCTGATAGATTGTTATGCACGCAATCTGGTTCCTAGACGCCGAGTTGTTATTTGTTGATTAGGTCTGGAGTCTGTCCCGGGCTGAAAGCTACCAATCAAAATGCAAAACACAGGCGCCGAGGCGAGCGCACCGCAGCGACGTCGGCGAGGATTGTTACAGACGGAGTAGGTGTAGAGAGGAAGAGATGGAGATGGGTAACGACACCTGGAGCTGAGGGAGGCACACGCCAATGGCCGGGTCCTGTCTGAACTGATCTTTGTTTTGAAAGTGAACCCTCGCTAGCTTGAGCATCTATATGAAATACGTTTTCTAGCGTTGATATGTGTGTATTTATTAAACAAACGGATTCAAATGCTGCTAATTATGAAACTAGAAAGCCATTAACGCCATTATTGGAAGCACGGAGCATGTGAATATGCATCTACTTAACTTTTTTTTTTAAACACGGGGCTAATGAATGTTTGATCCACATGTGACGAGGAGGTAATGAAAAAGCTTTTCTCTATTATTTCAAACCTTTTTTTTTTTTTATGACCGAGCTCACGAAGCCGCTTTGATTTCAAGAAGAGAGAAAGCACAAGGCGGGGGTTTTAGATTTCTTGCCTTTCTTTCATATGTAACAGCCTTGCTCCATTTTCCCCACCGCCTTGTTCTCCGTCGGTGCTTTCCTACGCCAACAAACTTGTTTCTTTACATATTATTTTTCTACTTCACACGATCAAACAAGAGACACAAAACTAATCGCCGCGTTAATTCTCTGATCTTCCTGTTGCGTCACTCGCTGCAACTTCTCTAGATTTGCCGGGAAACGCCGGTAGCCGAAAGCCGGCAGATGTGAGCGAGCGGGACCCCGAGCCCGGCAGGTCTGACTTTGGACAGTGTGTGAGTAATGAAAGCAATCAAGCCAACAGTCACCCTGACCTGTCAGTCTGGAGTTGTTTACTGCCAGCTCCAGCAATGCCCTTCTCTAACTTAAACTGAAGTGGTCAATACCATTAGCACCTCTGCTGGTAAGGCGGCCACTCGAGCTGCCGCGGAGTCGGGGTGAGTCATCGCACAGTTTGGCGAGGTTTTGTTTGGGCGCCTCGGGTGCTAAGGCATGTTGACATCCGTGTCAGACGTGTGGATTTTTAATAACGCTCGTCTGGTTCATGTGGGAAGCTCACGATGCTCTTCATCTACCATCAGACCTTGAAGATGATGCACAGGTGCACCTTATTGCATCTGTTTGCCCAATACCAGACTATGTTTTATGTTGTCTTATTCTGTCTTGATGCAATAATGCCACAAAATCATCCAAGTTGGCGTTTAAAGTCTTACTCACATTGCGACGGGGGTCCGGCGTCAGTTTCAGCTTCGTATCGACAACTTCCTTTGAAAATTACTTGAAGCCTGATGCTTTTTCTGGGCTAGCGTAACCACAGCATTATAGTTTATACTATTTATAGATATTATTCAGCAGCTTCCCCCGTTTACTTTTACCGTTTAGACGGTGAAATACTACCAACACTGTGTCTGTGAAGATTCTCAGTCATCCAGGTCAAGAAAACTTTCCATTAACGATTGGGTACTCACCTGTTGTTGCGAGGGCATTGTTTTTGTCCCCGTCCTCTTCCCTCTTCCTCCAGTGTCAAGGTGTGAATGAGACTGAAACTTCTTGGGGACAGAAGTTTAAACTGTACTGTAAATAGAAGGCAGATTAAATATCAGTCCACCTCCTCTGTTTACCCTCATAGATAGATAGATAGATAAACTTTATTGATCCCTTTGCGAGGTTCCTACAGGCAAATTGACTTGTTGTGCTACCACATAGAGAGCATGCAAAAGGGTAGCACAAGGGTTAGTGAAGGTTTTTCCAGTCTGACATAGAGCTGATGAAGTACGGACACAAGCAAACCGACACAGACAACGAAAGCTGAATGCATCTGGACCAAAAAATTGCACTTGAACGCACCACAAAGGCTGCAGCCAGAGGCCAGCAGGCACATAAACCTGAAAGAAAATACCACTCCATACCAGCAGGTGGCAGTCGTCTGTGTTTGTCACTCAAAAGGGGAAACAGGAAGTGCTGCTACTACTAGTAGTAGGGAGGAGCAAATTGAATCATCATGATCAGTTGGTCAACACTTTACTCGTGTAGAAACTACACTGATCAGCCATAATATTATGACTGGGAAAAGTAAAGAACATTGACTGTCTTGTGACAATTTAATGTTCTGCTGGTAAACTACTGGACCTGGCATTCATTCATTCATTGGTGTGGATGTTACTTAGACATGTAGCACCCACCTAGACCAGACCAGGTACCCTCACCCCATAGCAATGACACTCCTTGATGGCAGCAGCCATCCCCAGCAGGATGCAGCCACAAAACCCCTTTAGGGACAACTAAAAATATCATGAAGAACATCTCAAGGTGTTGACCTGGCCTCCAAATTCACTAGATCCCAAACTGATCAAGTATCTGTAGGATGATCCACAGAGGCCCCTCCCCTTAAAGGCCCTCTCCACTAACAGCGTCCTGCTGCCGTACTTGTACACGACCTGAAGATCAAATACGAGAAGCGCTTCCTTGTGTGTCCTTTGAACCTTGACATTCTGTTTACTTCAGCTGAAATGCCGCAGACACGCGTCGGACCAGTGACAACACTTTCTGACATCCTGACATCAACAAACGGCCGGCCGTCGGCTTGGTGTGTCACAGCCTTTAGTCATGATGGAAGTAAGACGATAGAACCTGTCACAATATGAGACCTGGAGTGCTTCTCTTATTCAGAAGAGTTTACCAGGAAGGAAACCTAGAGAAGTATGGAAGGCAAAAGACGTAACCAGGCTGGCATAAAACCATTTGACACCGTGAGATTTTAACTTTCATGTTTAACTTTCTGCTGCTGCTATTTGCATTTCCTGGAGCAGTTTCACCTTAAAATGACCAAATGGCATAAATACATCATTGCAAACCCGGCCGTCAAAGTACCAGCCACATTAAACAGTACACGGGCCTGTGTCCTTGCTTGGTGTCAAAGTGAGCCTACAGCCTGACACTCAAAGTGTTGTACAACGTGACCTCATAAATACTGATGAGTTTAACACGAGACAGTCGACCAATCAGTCTGCGCGCGCGTTTAATACGGGGCGACACGTTGAGGAGTGACCTTTAAAACCAGAGAAGCACAGTTCATGTCAATGTGTCAGCAAGTATCCATCCGGCTGAAGAGCCCTTCAGCCAGACTCTGTTCCCAACTTTGACCTCTGACCTGTCCGTTGGTCGAAAGCACAGACTGTATGTAACGTATTCATTTTAGTTTTCCATATTTTACCCATCTGTAGGGAGCTCTAGGAGAGAATAAGAGATGTAACTCTGTAAAATCCGTAGTAGGGATGGGCGATATGGACTAAATATGTAATGTTATCTCGATAATTTCTGGTATTTATCACACCAATAAACATCAATTCAGCCTAATCTTTATGACTATAATGCATCGGCAAGTTTTATCTGAGTTGTTGTTTTTTTCCCGGACTCTTTGGATGAAGTCGACGCTGCTTCTGCATCCTTGCGTATTTTCTGTCTTTCTTCATATTCTGGTTTGTGCTTGTGTTTGAGGTGGTGGAACAAATTACTGCTGTTTCTGTCCTTTTTATGCACTATTTGTTTGCAAACCTTGCATTTTGTAATTTGCTGCTCCACGTCAGACTTTTTAACCCCTTCATGCCTAGTGTCGCGAATTGGCGACGCACTGTTTCCGTTCAGACTGCAGCTGAAATAACGCATGTAATACTCCAATGTTGCTTTGTGCACATTCAAAAAATTCCTAGGAACCTTTTGCAAGCGCTAGTTTGTCGTAGGACCGGCCGGAGTGGTAAGCAAAAGTATAAAATTTTTATTTTTTTATATAATTGAAAAATCAGTTCAAGCGTTAAGGGGTTAAAACCAAACCAGATAAGGAATTTAGGAACGAGCTCCTCGCTGCCCGTTGTATCTGCTCCGACTGCTGCCATTGTCAGTTTGTCAATATTTCACACAAATATATACATCATCAATGAGTATCAACAGTATTCTTACCGTGGGGAATATTTTTGATCTAAATCTAAATTCACAATTATTTGAACTGACCATTCTCTGACCTTCCTGAGGATACCTCCTGAGGACTCTTACCTTAAAATGAAGTAAAATAAGATTAAATACACTCAAACAAACAAGGATTAGAGAGCCGTTGTCTTTCATCAAAATGTGTCTTAGAAATTTCCCAGGGGAAAAATGGTCAAAAGACAGAAGGAGGAGCAGAGGACAGAACGAGTTGCTGTAACTTTTCAGCCGGCTGACGGCGGAGGGGCGGAGAGCGCTGCATCGCCTCGGAAGCGTGGGACCTTCAAATGACACTGCTAAAAAGTGTGCTACAAAGCAGCGTCTGGCAGTGTCATCATTCATGTGCTGTGGTGTTTTGTGTGGGCTCATGCGTTTTTGTTTTTGTTTTATTTTTTTCCCACGTGTGCATTAAACCAAGTGAGGAAGGAACACCACGGGGAGTGTGTTATCTGCTCACGTTTGAGCGTGCTGTTTCTACGCGATGGAAGCATTACATTATCATGTGTGTTCCTGCATGCGTCAAAGTGTTTGTGCACGCGTGGCTGTAGGATTAATGCCCCCCCACTCCCCCTCCCCCTCCCCCGTGGTAATCCACCGCCCGTCCTGCCACTTTCCATTCAAATCACGCCCAGCGCGGGGAAATGTGCCACCCGTCAGGGGCCTGGCTTGGAGTGAGCTCTCGTGGCATCTGAGGGCACTTCACATGCGATTTTTTTTAGCTTAGCCTCGGCCCTTCTTGCAGTCCTACCTATATTCATTACCTCCAAATGGACACTGAAGCACCAGAACCAGGGCAGAATAACTTATTTAGACGTTACTGAGAACACACTGTAAGGAAATGATTTGGATGATGTCTCCATTAAACTGTAAAACATCATTATTCTGACTTAAAACATTAGATGTTTAATAGATGTAGGGCGCTCATGCAGTGCTCAAAATTAGACGGGCGTTCAGTCAGTGCAGCCAAAAATTAAACGTAGCTAAAATTTCATCTCAACCAACTCATCGTGGGCCTTTAGTTTCTTTGTGACTGGTGTCTAGATGAATATGTGGTAGCAAAATGGCACCTGTGCATATTAGGCAACCTTTTGTGAGGCTAATAGGTGGTTTTGCTTCTGCGTCAGTTTGACACCGTTGTCTAGACCCTTACACGAAACCTAGCGCCGTAGCCTGATGTGCCCCTCCCCACCGGATTGGTCCGCTTGGTAGTAGCATGTTTCCGCTTTAGTATTTTTAGCTGCTTTTCCATCCAACACATGAAGGAAATGTTAACTGAGAAGGTCCGGCGATACAAGCATTTGCATGACTCGTCTTTTGCCTGAAAATTTTGGTGAAAGTTTCTCGTCGTTGTTGTTAAAAGTGAAGCAGGAAGTTGAAACAAAAATTAACCCAACTGGCAAAAAAAAAGACACAGCGCCAACTAGCGTTTGGGTGGCTTTTTTTACAGTAAGCCAGACTGACGAGCGCACAGGTATAAACAGCTAAGTATGTAGGTTATGGCGTCTTGTCCTGCAGAGAGCCTTAGCTAACAGCAGCAGATGAAGTTGCAACAGCGTCATCGGCAGCTGGGGCGCCGAAAAGGGCGGGGGGGCCCTAATGATGATGAAATTATAATACAGAAATGTTGGTATGGTATGATAGTCAAAAATACCATTAAAATGCATAATTGTATGTAAATAGCATCCAAAAATTTCGCCACTGTGTTGGGGGGACCCTGTAAAGATTATTTTCATGGGGCCCAAAATCCCTAGCGGCGCCCCTGATCGGCAGCAGCAAAGGTAGTGGGAAAGGTAACAGCAGCTGTAGCAGCATTTCCAGTGACACTAGATGCATAGTAGCCGTGGGTTGTACAGTAGAATATGTGGATGCATGACACTTGCAGATGCTTGGCTCTTAGGCGGGCACCTTGACAATTAAATCAGTTTATTGGAAGAAAATCATATAAAAGGAATAAACTTCTGGGAAGTCCTCTCTGGGGCTCTATATTAGACCTGAGAGGAGATTATAGTGGGGTAGCAAAGGGGCTACAATAGCCACAAAGAGATTTAAGCCTGCAAACCTACTCCGCACTATTCCCGCGATAGCGATAAGTAAAGTTTCATTAATTATGGAAGTTTGCTCACCATTATTAATGTGGCTCTGTAAAGTAGGCAAGCTTTGCACTCTCATTAAAGTGATTCAGCAAAGCACAAAACAACGTGTTTCCGAAAATAACCACAGAAATTAGAGGCTAGGAGGATGCAGAATGGGAAATTTGCAGGTTTGAAATAAACCTTGGTTAACTTGGCGAAGATGGTCTTTTCTCAAGCGAGGTTAATGTCTGCAGTGTTTGAACTCTGCTTGGTTGTAGCCTGAAAGCTGTGGTAGCATTCATAGCAGTGACTGTAGTGGCTCTAATAACAGCCATAGCATGCTTGGTGTGTTTGTCCCAGGATGCATTGCTGATGCTTTTGAGTTCTGTTGCAGGAAAGGGTGCAGAAAAACAAATGTGCAGTGCTTTTATTGTGAAAATCTGGATAGTTTTTCATGTAAAAATAAAACTAGACAGCGTTTTAAGTCAACAGTTTGCAGACAAATTCTCATACACATAAGCAGATGTATGTGCGAGGCATCGAATACCGATTTAACTTTGAAGGCTCGTCCCTCTGAGCGCTGGTTCGCTACCAAACCCACGTGAGCCTCTGCGCAGACTCCTACATCTCATCACCTCATGAATAATGCCCACCTTTCCCTCCGCGATGGATCCAGGAGCATGCCACCCCTGAACTCGGAGCTCATTACGCTCCCTTTTGCCGGGGTCACGGGCTGCATAAATCTCTAGGAGCCCGTGTGTTGCTTTAAAAGTCAAGCTTATCATCTCTTTGTGAGCGGCCGACCCACATTTGACCTCAAATGAATTTCGTCCTTTCAGCGCACGAAGAAGGAGTGTTACTGCTTCCTAAGAACGGTGAAATGGAAAATAAGAGGCGTAGCTGCGTTAGAACTGATAAACATCCTCACAGCTGGAAATGGTACTTATCTAAAGTATGCAATTATAGATTCAGTAGGTCTTAATGCTGGGAATATGGAACACATGTGTGAAATATTTATACTGCATTGAACATTTGCATTAATTTTCTAGTTAATTTATGAAAGTTTTTACAAATCTGACATTAGAACAGTATCAGTATGTGTTGGACAGGCAGCTTTAATTACGTTCTGCAGAGCAGTACTTCTGGGGTTATACAGGACATACATGCAAAATTATTTTACATGATGGATTGTAAAATAATAATAATAATGTTTGTGCCACAAGTTGCACTGAGCTGCAGCCTGTCCATATACACTGATCAGCCAAAACATTATGACAGCAGAAGTGAATAACACGAACCATCTTGTGACGAATAATTATTCTGCTGGGTAATCTTTACGACCTGTCATTCATTCATTCATTCATTCATGTGGATGTTACTTAGACATGTAGCACCCACCTAGACCAGACCAGACCAGACCCCCCCCACCCATAGCAATGACACTCCCCAGCAGGATGCAGCCTCACACAGGAACACACACAGAAACACTTTAAGAAACACATGAAGAACATCTCAAGGTGTTGACCTGGCCTCCAAATTCACTAGATCCCAAACTGATCAAGTATCTGTAGGATGATCCACAGAGCCCCCTCCCCTCAAAGGCCCTCCCACTAACAACATTATGTTGCCAGACACCACAGGACACCCTCAGAAGGCCCATGTCCATTCTCTGACGAGTCACAACCGTTTTGGAGGAAAGGTGGTCATAATGTTATGCCTGATGGCTGTACAGTCAGGGTAAATAAGACAATCGGGTTCAAATCAACAGAAATGGCTCGTCGTCTGCAGGTGAACGTCTATAGGAAGGTGGAGGTGACTTTGTAATCTGGTACTACGTGCAGCACAGACGAGCCCGATTAAATCTGTGCCTTTAATTAAATGGAATAAACTGCCGGTAGAATCTAAAGCGGCTTCTCGTCACATGAGATGTGAGATACATTCAATGAGGATAATTAACAGAAAGGTAAAAGATTAGTGGTGCTATAACCGAGAGAGAAAAAATAATAATCTGCAGGCAAGCACAGAGTTAAGGTTTTAAATTCCTCTTTTTTAAAAAAAATTTTTTGATCAAGACGCTTTCAGATATTTTCTGTAACTGCTTATAAACTCACCGTAATTAACTAAACTCACTTTCTCAGAACATTGTCTCTATTTTCTCCCTTTCCAATTAGAAGCAAATTACACATTATTATTTCTCCCTTTATGAATTTATGAAAGAAACGATTAGACAATTACAACTGGTAAAATAAAGCCTCGCCATAAATGTCTGTGAAATTCAATTGAGAAACTTTTAATGGATGATATAATTGGATTGGATTGTCTCTGTGTTTTTTTCACATTAATACAAAAAAAAAAAGCTCCTGTAAATCCAACGGCGCTGGTGTGACGCTTGCTGCTCGGAGCTGTTTCTGGTTAAAGGCCTTTAATAAAACATTTTCCGCAAAATTAATGTTATCACGAAAATTAACGTCATGCTCGCAGCTTTAAAATTAGATATTTTAGTCACAAATATAAAGATGTAGAGCGTGATGTTTTCATTTTTAACCCATTTTTCACCCAGATTATAATCTACATCTCCGGTGGCTCCCTCGCTGGGGACCTCCCGTCTGTTCGAAGGGCTGAAGTGCTCAATCCTGGGCTTGGAGGAAGCCTAAATGACTGGTATTGAATCAATTAGCTGCCTAATTGGGCTGAGATAAAGACTCCATTTCCTTATCACCATCCCCACCAGCCATTACAGATGGCACTGTGGATCTCCCACTGGATGTGCCAGCAGGTCAGACGAGGCTGCGCACGTTTTTTTTTTTTTGGAAATCTCACTGTAATCTGCAGTGAAGAGCGTGTGCATTATAAAGCGTTGTCTTGTTAATTTAAATTCAAGTCAATTAATCCACTTTAAAATGTTTAAAGGTGTATAAAAACTGAGGCGTGACTGTGGATGACGATATTTTCAATCCCTTTTTCGTGGATTTTCAGGTTAAGCTCCTCCAGATTAAAAAAGAGACTTTCTGCCGTAGCGTTATTTGTCCTGTATTGGTGTGCGTGGGCTGGATTACACTATCGTTTACTTGATTGTTCAGAGGAACCTCCCACAGCGACATCAGGACACATCTATGGGGCGTAGGAAAGTGGATTTCTGCAGAGAAGGGCAAGGACACGCAGGAAGTTGTAATCTGACGATCTATGGATTAAATGCCACTTGCCGATCAAATGACACATTTTACGTGGGTCTCAATTAAATCGCAGTCAATAACAGGCCTGATATGTGGTTTAACGAGGGCTTATGCCATCATACGCGTCATTAACCATCAGAACCACCCACAAAGCAATCCATTATTACCCCGGCTAATGACACGCAGGAGCCACTAATCTGCTAATACCTGCCGCTTTAGCTGTCTCCCGGTGCTTTTACCATCAGTTTTCCTAGAGGCCCGTCGAGCTCTGCCCTTGTTTTTCGGCGACCGGCGGCAGAAGCAGCGAGACCTTGGTGAGTGAGCGATGGGGAACAGCTGTCGCTCCCCGCGGGAACCTCGCCCACCTGTTGGCAGGCCGTTCAGGGACGTGACCCTTAGACCTCAGGCTGCTTTGTTACTGTTGCTCAGTCCAGGAAAAGCAGAAGAAAAAAAAATGATGGTGGATGGATGCAGGAGATGAAACGACGCCCACGACTACAGGAGATGCACATAAAATTAAAATTTGTTTAAGTTATGTTAAATTTTAAAGTTGTGCTCATAAATGGAGTGGCTACTTTTAAATTACCTCTAGTTTAGAGGCAATGCCATGATGGCGTCGGACAGTTCCTTAATGCAAGCTAAACACTTGGCTATCAGGTCATCCCATCTTTAACTTTAAGTTTATGGAGCATCCACTTGATCCTACGTAGCAATCTTTGTGCTAAGCTAAGCTAAGCTAAGCTAAGCTAGCATTCCACTTGAAGTATTCAGCAAAAGTAGCACTGGATTCATAATTTGCCTTGAACAACTCCCTGCAGAAGATCCTACTGATCAACGGCACCAGTCACGGCAACTGTGCACATGAGTGATTTGTAAAATACTTCAAGAGCAAATTTGTTTGTTTACTGGTTCAAATTCAGCATCAACGAAATGACTGAGCCACAACTTGGACTTGACACAGCGCCTGATCATCTTTGGCGTGAATGAAGACTTTAGCTGATGTTTGATTGAAGTTTAGCTCAATAATCGTGCAACACACGATACAATACGTTTGCTATCAGCGCAAAAATAGCTCTACAACTGAGTCAATTAGCGACACTGCGAAGACAGTTCAGTGTTTGGAGTACTGTTTTTCTCTAAGTCTTTCTCTAAATCACCGCTTTGACATTTGAGCAGTGAGCCCGGGCTGAGAGAACATCTCCGATGCGCTGTTTTCTCCCCTCTTAATTGCTGTGGATCCTTGTTGCTCATTGCACACCTGCCTGATGAACTTGCATCAGTCCTGGTGGGGGTTCAGCAGCCGCGGCCCTCGCGTCTAAAATCTGTTAATTCCCTTCATCAACAAGGTCTCAGAGTTCCTTCTCGGCTTATTTTCAAAGTGCACAAGGCTCCCTGTGAATACAGATGACACAATTAATATTGGAATCTGAGAGGGATTACCTTAATTTGTCAAGAGACGTCTGAAATTAGAATGGTGTGACACTGATACTATTCCCTATGCAAGAAATGGATTTAAGTAAAGATTATAAAAGACGCCCCGAGGACTTTGTGTCACAGGTGAGCTGCAGGATTTAGTCGGTGAGCCTGGATGCACGTTTGATGGTTTAATTGCTAAACCGAGAGATGTGCTCCGTCATTTTTCTTACTAATAGGGAGCAAAAAAGCTTTAGCACAAACGCATCAGACTTTTTGTTTCCCCTTATCGTCCTCAAAGCCCACGTGTCGCGCCGGGTTCGGAATTGGTGGTCAGGGTTATAGACAGATGGGTGCTCACCTCCCAGCCTGCTCCACCAGCCGCGGCACAAATGTCACGACTCAGAGGGCCTTCGGTTGCCTCAGAACCGCCGAGAAATCACACTGGCACGGATGAATAGATTTAATTCAAATGGGAGTCCGGCGCTATTCATGCATTCACAGAAGCCTGACTTCATTAAAGCTCTGCGTCTTTCTTTCTGGGGTCGCGGGGAGGAATGTCAGAGGCAGGGTGTGACATGTTAATGAAGGTTATGAAGAGTTAATGCACTTTCTTCATAAGTGGGCTCCCTCTGATGGAGAAATTGTCATTTAAAAGTTGGGAACTGGAGTTATTAAAGTGGTTATTCTCGGGATTTCTGTTAATTTGGTGAGTGTGTGTGGTTGGGTGCGTTATGAAAGCTGGTGTGTCCGACTGTGGGCCACAAGCAGCTCTTCATCTAAGAGCTCATTATGGTTATCTCCGAATTTAATAATATATGAAACTGTTCTTCTGAGGAGGAATTGCCTTTGTTCTTTTCGCTGAATGATCAAAGTTAAAGTGGCAAAGTCGAATATATTTATAGTGCTGGTTTGGCAACACCGGCCGTTAATGGTGATGACGATGATTACAGTTTAATACAACAGGTCGCAGGGTTCTGGGAAAAGGAAAGCAAGCTATATTTTTAGGAAAGGAGTCTGCAGCTCTTCATCCAGCAGCTCACTGCAGCTACGACCTGGCTCGAGGAGAGCAACCTAAAGTGGAGCGTCCTTCCCAACCATGCATTTTTATGAACATCTCCTCATGTGTGGCGCACCAGGTCAAGCATCAAAATACAGTTGCATTACCACCATGAGGCCAGTGGGGCTGCAGAGGGACGGGACGTGATTTATTGATGCTTTTAATGTGAAGCTGCAGCAGTAGGCAACACGTCGTCCATTGATTTAGCATTCATATCCAGTGGTCTTTTTGTAGAGCATACATTAGCAGTAATGCAGAGCAGAAGAATGCATAATGCATAATAATACATAAAAGGTGCAATACTAAATCAGTCGATACACTGTTCACTCAATCTGCAATAGATAGAGACTCAATAGACATTTATTTCGTCTGGGATTGACTCTTTCCAAAGAATACTGGGAAATATATCTTTTGAATATTCATCAATGTAAGGCATAAACTAATTCAGTTGAAAATAATACATAGATTACACTACTCAAAGCTACAAGTTAACAAGATGACATGTCCCAGTCTTCAGTCAGTCTGGTCTTCAATTTTTAATTTTTACTCCAAGGCATTTAACAGGTTGTGTGAACCCTGCCCCTTAGTGGCCATTCTGGGATCGGCAGGTGCTTTGCCTCAGTACTCTACTAGCACAAAGTCTGTACAACAGTCTTTATGTTTTAGTGTAATTTTTGGCTTAAAGACTCATTTTAAGACACTGGAAGTCGGATAATGTGCCTTCATTTGAAATGTGGATGAGGGATCTTTGTGACACCCTACGTATGGAGAAACTTAGATATAAAACTGTAGGCAGACGGACAATTTTTGATAAAGTATGGGGGCCATCATAAATTACCTGAAGGACTTGAGAGAGACCAGTGTTACAATATGAACAATTTCTGAGGACGACTCTGTGATGATGCTGACGGTATTCAGTACCCGGGTTCTGTGGAAGTCCGTCAGTTTGTCATTTCTAATCTGGTTAAGATTAATGATGCTGCTGTTTTGTTTCTACTTTATCTTTTTTTGTGTGTGTGTGAATTACAAAAACATGTAAAACTGTGATTACTTCATACGCAACATGTATTTCATTCAATGTGCACTTGGCAATAAAAAGAATATACAAAAAAATTAGACATTTATTTCTGTGAAACTCATTCGCCTATAGGATGAAACTAATAGGTGCAACTGAAGGTGCAAAAAACAAGAGTAAAATACACTTACAGATGAAAACAATAAAAGAGCGGAAGAAATATGAAAAGAAACAGCTGAAATTGCCCGTGTTGGATATTGGTCAAAGGTCAAAGACGTTTTTATTGTCATCATATCAACCATATGTAGCAGATGTCGTA
The DNA here is from genome assembly GCA_005024645.1 of Planiliza haematocheilus. Classification (NCBI taxonomy): domain Eukaryota; kingdom Metazoa; phylum Chordata; class Actinopteri; order Mugiliformes; family Mugilidae; genus Planiliza; species Planiliza haematocheilus. The sequence goes on from SRSE01000637.1 coordinate 2,944,537, forward strand.
CATCGTGAGATAAGAGGACGTTTCTCCAGGACCATGTAGCTTATGACATGAAGACAGAGGACTAAGTGTAAGTGTAATACAAGAGTGAGTGCAAGCTTATGCAGACGATACAAAACAATGCAAATGGTGCAGACGGGTAAGCAGGTGATGCTGCACATGTACTTTGAATTGCACATATTGATTAGAGGCGATGGGAGGTCAGTGGCTCATGAAGGAGTTGAGTGTTCATATCGCTCTGGTTTTGATGCTTCTGCATGTGGCGTCCAGAATGGAGGAGGTCATAGATGATATTCCTAAACAGAAACTACTACTGTACATCATGGAGAGAAGATATTAGAAAACACACACACATTAAATATTCCAAATATGTTCATAAATCATCATATTCTAAAATGCAAAAGTGTTCTGCGTGTGTTTCTTTGATGGCAGCAATCATTGTCCAAGAAGACTTTCCAGAGCCAGATGTCTTGTTTTGCGGTGTCATTCCATTAGACTGAAGAAATACATGTTTGCTAGCAGCGAGCTAACTGTCACAGCAGCATTGATTGTATCAACATGCAATTAAATGGTAATTCTGCGACGCGGCGCCGTTTGTGGGAAGATCTGCACGAGCGGTCCCTTTAATTATCCCTGATTGTGATTATAACCTTGCATATTTTCGCCGCGCATCTTTATCTTCATGCGCATTGTTTGCCCAACTTCCCGCGAAACGAGCCGGCGGCGGCGGCTTCGGCAGCGGCTGTGGCGGTGTATATTTACAGCGCCGCCTCCTAAGTGGGGAGGTCAGCGGTGCCTTTCTCTGCTGTGATTACGGTGCTGTTGTACTGTAGTTAGTGTAGGACGTGAGACGGCGTGCTGGTGATTTACTGTGTCTTTGCTGTTTCTTCAAGGACGGAGGATTTAACTAGGGCTACTTCTGCCATCGCCGCCGCCGCCGCTGCTCCTGCTGCTGCTGCATTCTTATCCACATTTACTCAGCATCGTGCTCAGCAGATAGGAGGGTTATGGAGGCAGCCATGCAAGAGGAATGGCAATAGAAGGTTGTCGTTTTGTTACCAAATTAAATTCATCCCCGAGCTTGGAAGCGTCGCGCCGCCGCTTTTATACAAATACGTTTGATTCTGACACCGTGATGCGATTTAAGATGTGACCTTTGACCCCTCCCGGGTTGGGGTCACAGCTGAAGGACGGGACCCGTCGCTTAGCAAACGACACCAGCGCCTCACGTCTCAAACGCCTCCTGTCGTCTCCTCGCCGCGTCACGGCAAGATTGTCGTCTAGTAACGGTTACCATGGATGCCACACTCTGTCAGGGGCTTAGGTGTAATGGATTTAAATTGAACTGTTGAATTTCGAGCTGGGGGAGGAGAGAGGGAAAGTGTGGAAGGAGGAGGAGGAGGAGGAGGTGGGACAAAAATAGTCTGAGCATAAAAAAAAAAAGGAGAGAGAGGTGGAGGGAGACAGAGACAGTCAAGCAAAGAGACAATGAGCCACAGATAGAGGAGAAGCGAGGAGGCGAGGGGGGAGGAGGCGCTCTGAAAGCCCTCTCCATCTGTGATGAGGAGCTGGAAGAGCAGTAATTGTTCCTGAGAGGTGTGTGGGGGCTGTTCTCGGCACGGAGACGTGGCTGCTGCCTACCACGCCGGTGCCACGCCGCGGTGTCAGGCCTGTCTTAATGCACAGGTGAGGGCCTGCAGGGGCGCCGGCCTACTATGTGGGCTCTCATTAATGCTGGTGTCAGCGGTGACCTTCTCAAAAAAAAAAAAAAACACGAGAACGCTCCACGCTGACGCACCTCTAGGAGGAGGAGGAGCTTTTTTATTATTATTTTATTTCACTTTAACAGCTAAAGTCCTATTTAGATTCACTGTGACCGAAGCGGTTTATTTTTAGGCTTCTCAGCAGTATGGTGAGGTGAGAAAGGGAGCATGTGTGTGGTTGTCTGTGTTGCTATGGATACGAGTGGCAAAATAATGAATTAGTCCATATTTCTTGATTATTCTGTTTCGGGTTTGATGCGAGTTAAGGTTTCTGGCTCCGGGACAAAGACGTACGCTGGAGTCTAACTCTGGAAATCAGTTAATTAATCAGAATAACATAAATGCTTCATGTAAACACCTCAATCAGAACAGTGTGGACGGTTAAAAGGGTTCTGGGTTCTAAACCGTGAGCTGACTGGTTCCTTTCTGTGTGGAGTTTTGAATGTTCTCCCTGTGTCTGCGTGGGTTCTCTCCAGGTTCTCCAGCTTCCTCCCACCTTCTGAAGACATGCAGGTTAGGTTCATTGGCTTTGGTTGAGTAGTTGATCTATGTTCTTGCGTTTAGTCTTTGGCGCCATTATTAAGTATTTTCCTCCTGTTCATTGTTTATTATGAGTAGTTGCTCCGAGCTCATTGGTCCCAGATGCTGACCGGGTGCAGACCAGAGCTTCTGTTTGAAACCGTAGATATGTTGTTGGAAGGTGACAAAACTCATGTAAACCTGTTAAAGTGAAAAACCATAATTTAGCTTCACTGGAGTAAACAATACCTTCCTCTTAAGCTTCTTCTGATGGCTGCTGTATTTTTCTGTCATTGTGGATGTGAAACACTTTATTCTTCACAGTGAATTGAATCCTTAAATCCTGGTCCAGAAAACCTCTTAAATCACCTCAACGGTTATTAAAAGAGAGGATAGCAAACATCTCATTGGTGCCTTGCTCCTATATTTGCCTCATAATCTGCCCTTTATGAAACACTGTACAGTTACTGGGTGAACTTATGAATGAATGGGCTTATTTTGCATATTGATATATATATTACGCAACAGTATAACCTGGAGGACATTGTTCAGATTAGATAATAGCAGGCTCAGATTATTTATTTTGTCTGAATCGTTGGTTTAGACTGTGCGGTAGCAGCCACTCTGAAGGATGTCTCATTTAGGAACTAAATTCTTTAAATACACACGATAAAATATTCATACGGAGGCTGTCTCATACCCAGAGGGGAAACATGAAAGTATTATCAACAAAAAAAAGAAGCTATTTCCGCTGCAGTCCTCAGTGGAAAATGGATGATAATGCTCAGCACATATTAATGATAAGTGGATATTTAGGGCTTCTGAAGGATCCTCCGGGCTGCGGTAAAAAAAAAAAAAAAAAAAGGCGGTGAGACGACTCGGTGGCGGCTGGGACTCTGTCTGCGCGCCTCGCAAAGGCCAAGCAGGGCCGTTAATCTGCTCTCAGGGTTACATCAGCGAGCGCAGTGGCTGCAATACATCACAGAGAGCAGCCGAGAGACGCTTCCCTGATCAACTCAGCGCTGGTCCAGTCTCTGCTGAGAGGTCCCCCTGGTGGAGCGCTGACCTCTGGGCTTTTATACGCTTGTTCCTCACGTGGATAGACATCTGCTCACTGAACAAGGATAAGGAGGACTGAAATAAGACTTCTTCTTCTGAAGATAATAGTTCTTATAGAGCTGCCATAACCATAAACACAATATTGTATATTTTTTTAGTTGTTTTAGCTGTTTTAGTTGTTCCTAAAGCGTTTTTGTGTGTGTGTCTGTGTCAGGCTGCATCCTGCTGCCATCAAGGAGTGTCATTGCTATGGGGTGGGGGTGTCTGGTCTGGTCTAGGTGGGTGCTAGATGTCTAAATAACATCCACATGGGTCCAAACGTTTCCCAGCAGAACACTGAACTGTCACAAGATGGTTAAAGTTATCCACTTCTCCTGTGTGTGGTCATAATGTTGTGGCTGATTTACTTTGTACGCTAGTAGAGGTTGCGCTTCAACACAGTGGTGTTTATTTGAGTAGTGAAGAACGTACAGTAGCTGTCCATCAAATGTCTCTTTCCTCTCCTGCTAATCTGGTGAATGTGTGAGTGAGTATACTGAAGGTGTTGTGCAGTGAACTTATGAACTTGTGTCTTTGTTGGTGCATACGTGTGTGTGTGTGTGTGTGTGTGTGTGTTGTAGAAGGCCTGGTCTGATGACATTATCAGGGCTGGTAATCTGCTCTGTAATTGCCTGCTGCTGACACAGCAGAGAGGCCTGAGATGGCTGCAGAATAAACAGACTGTTAACAGGTAGAGGTAGCCTGTTGAGCCGCGCAACTCGCCGTGGCATCTACTGCACGGATCGGGAATAGAGAAGGAACTGCGTTGGCTTTTGATGCATGAAAAAGAGCAGAGGGATGTATGGAGGCAGGGAAGAGGAAACCTGGATGAGAGGCGGCGCTGTTGTCACAAACAGTTGAAGCCCTGTGCAGCTACCAGCGTTATCAGACGTCTCCAGGGCTGCAACATTCTTTACATCGTTTGCTGTCAGGCTACTGCAGTCAGTCAACTGCAAAACTGGAACCGTGTAAAGCGTGTGCGTCTACATGTTTGGGAAAAACAAAAAAAACAGGGACCCTTTGTGCAGAAACGTCCACATGTCCACTAACAGAAGCCTTAACAGAGCCTCACCAAACCAGGAAGTTTACTGATGTCAAAACTTTAGTTTCAGCACCAACTACAGTCTGCTCTAGAGGTCGTCTGCCCAAAGACAGATGATCTTTGATAAGATGATGATACTGACCATAGACTGTATAAAGACAGACGGCGGAACTGCTCCTCAAAAGTGAAGCTAAAACAACTAGAGCTCCCCCTGGTGGCTGGCTGCAGTATAGGCCATAAGCTCCACCCCCTCCATGTTAGTGGATGGGACTTGGGCCAAACTAAAACTTTTTATGAGGATGTTTTCTGTTATTTTATGTTGTTAATATAATGTTGATGCATGTCAGAAGCAGAATCAGCTTTAATGGCCAAGTATGTGTCAGTGTTTTTGGATACGTTTCGTTTTAGCTATCAATGACGTACTGCGCAGACTCCGGCTTCAAAGTCACGAGATGGCAACGCACGTATACACAGGAAAATAGTGTCAGTTTGGCCGATGCAAGGAAGTGGGGACGTGTTGTCCATATTTATATACAGTCTATGCATATGTGACAAGAATCTGCTTCAGTTGAGACAGAAAGAAGCAGAAAATTGTCAGGGCTCTTGTTAATAATTGCTTTCAGAATTAGGTTAATCCTAAATCGATGATAAATTGAAGAAATGTGTTAAAGAAAAGTCAGTTAGTCAGGAAAGTTCCTTCAGATAATAAACATTTGTAACATGCAGCTGCAGCTTGGAAATAGAGTAGGGGTGTCGAATTAATTTCAGTTCAGGGGTCACACACAGCCCAGTTTGATGCCAAGGGGGCCAGACCAATAACACAATAGCGTTTTTTCCTATAAATAACAACAACTCTGAATGTTTCCCTTTATTTTAGTGCAAAGGAGAACGTTTTATTTAATGACTGGACATTTCTTAAGAAAAAGAAATGCAATTTCTGTTTAGTTCTAGGTCTCAGTGTTGTGTTATGTCCACAACTCTTGGACATAAGAGGACTCTAAATCCGTGTGAACCCTAGGAATAGCAGTTACTTTCACTGGAAAAGATGCAGTTCACAAATTCACCCCACGGGCCAGATTAAACCCTCTGGTGGGCTGGTTTTGGTCCCCGAGCCGTATGTTTGACATGTATGAAATAGAGCAAAGTAAAAAATAAGAATAGAATGGTGGGGTGGGCGAGATCCAGAGAAACACAGGAGACAACAGGAAACAGAGAACCACCAGAGAGTCGGACGGAAACGGCAGGAAAACAACATATGAGGAACTGTCCCATGTGAAATCCAGCATATGGGACCGATTAGGAGCATCTCCGGCGTGTCCCAAGGCAGACTCCCCCCAGGCAGCCGTCATGTGAGATACAGATTAAATTCAGATATGGATGCATTTTATTTATCGCACCTTTCTTACGGGAATGGTAGCAGGAACTGTAAAAGGAAACTAGAGCTAGCTTAGCGTAGTTTAGCTTGAGAGTCTGAATGAAGGTAGCAGGTGACTCTTAAATTCATATAATATGATGTGGGTTTTATTTTCTGAGGATATCAATTTTAGAAGGAATCAACTTTCCGTTTATTTTGTTGTCAGCAAACTTTCCCACCCTGAAGCAAACCAACAAACTCAACTCCCTTCTCAGCAGCAACAGGCCTCGTGTGTGTGTCTGGTGTCGTCTGCCAGCTCTCTCCGCGGTGATTGCATTTGTTTACAGTAATCACTATCATATTTCAAAATGAATAGTTAAAGATTTATCGATGTCGAAATGTCACACGGCGGCGTCTTTAATTAGCTCAGAGATACAAAAAAAAAAAGAGAGAGAAACAGCACTTTTCAGGTGTGAAAGATCTCCATCAGGATGCCGAAGTGAAATCACCCGGCGTTGAGCTAAATGATCGGGTCATTCGGTCTGGCAGCGCTGCCTCACGGGATGAAGTATGGCGTGTACTCAGCGTTTTGTACTCCTTCCAATTCCACACCGTCGGAAACATGGATAGAGCGTAACAAGATGATGGACGCGTTACACAGCTTTGCATATTGAAAGATAATAAAAGCAGCTGAAGCATCCGTCTCTGTCATCCCGTTCCTCTCACGGGCCGATACCGTGTGTGTGTGTGTGTGTGTGTGTGTGTGTGTGTGTGTGTGTGTTTGGTGCAGGCCGGAGACAGCGGCCGCTCAGCTTCAATCCCCAACCGTTATTACTTCCTGCATCACTCCGAGCTGCAGGAAACACTCTGATTGTTGTCGAGATGCTTTGTTTTTCCTCACTGTCTGCCTCCCTCTCCCTTCCTCCCCCCGTGCTGATATCCTCGTTGGTGGACGTACAGTAGGCTACGCGTTTCCTCATAAACGCCATGAAGACTGATGGCTGATGACTCACGCTTAGTACAGTAGCTAACGTCTCTTCGTGATTGGACGATTGCAGGAGCAGAGGAAGCATCAGTCATGCGTCGGTCTGTGCACGTTCATCCTCTGGCGCCTCATGCATCCATTCCTCACGTCTCAGGCAATTAGTCAAGATGCACCGGTCTGGCAAAACATTAAAACCAGGAGAAGTGAATAACATTGATCATCTTGTGACAAAAAAAAAAATCTGGTGGAGAATTGCGAGAGATTAATAATCCATCATCCATCACTGAAGCCCTACATACATGAAAGGCCTGCAAAGGACATACAATATACACTGATCGGCCGCAACATTATGACCACAGACAGGAGAAGTAAACTGTGTTGACCATCTTTTGACATTTCAATGTTCTGCTGGGAAACTTCTGGACCTGGCATTCATTCATTCATTCATGTGGATGTTACTTAGACATGTAGCACCCACCTAGACCAGACCAGGTACCCCCACCCCATAGCAATGACACTCCTTGATGGCAGCAGACATCCCCAGCAGGATGCAGCCTGACTAAAAAATACGCTTGAGGAAGAACAGCACAAGACCTGGCCTCCAAATTCACTAGATCCCAAACTGATCAAGTATCTGTGGGATGATCCACAGAGGCCCCTCCCCTCAAAGACCTCCCCGCTAACAACATCCTGTTACCAGACACCACAGGACACCCTCTTCTCCACCCTCTTCTTCACCATCTTCTTCATTCTCCGATGAGTCACAACTGTTTTGGAGGCATGAGGTGGTCATAATGTTATGCCTGATCGTTGTACATCTCAAACCTTTTTGTTCTTTCATTTATTCATCAGTTGTTCTCCGTCTGTGTTTTTATGTTTCCATACATCACTTCACCCCTCCTGTCATGTCATCTCCTCCTCCTCCTCCTCCTCCTCCATCTGTTTGTGCCTCATCATTCAGATTTGACCTTCACTCCTTCCTTTCTTACGCAGCGAGCCGCGTTCCTTCTGCCGTTATGACTCTGAAGCCGTCTCCCCTGTACTCTCCGCTCTCTCGCGGCGTTCTCCCTCCTTACCCGTCCATCCATCCATCTGTCAATAGCTCAATCCGCTCTCCAGTCCATTCACCCTCCATTATGCACCTCCTCCATCCATCAGACGACTCCTGCATCGCTCCACTTCCTTCTTATCTTTCCCTTTCGCTCCCCCCCATTTCCCAGCCTCCCAGTCCCCACAAGCATCCATCTGCCCTCCCGCCCATTCTTCTTTTCCTCTCTGTTGTCGACAATTAGGGTTGGAGGAACGGTGAACCCCAGGTATGCGATGTGTGTGAATAAGCGGGACAGTAAAGCACTTTGTCCTGCTTAGGTGTACCTTTGTTTAAGTGCCTTCTCCCATCTCATTACCCCTCCACCAATCCCCACATCCTCCCCGTCTCTCAGTCAGTCACCCGTTTGTGTTGCTCTTCCGTCCGTCCATAAATCTTTACAGCTCCACCCTCCCCCCCGTCTTTAATGTCCCTCCCATGTTACATTTCTCTCCCGCTCCTGTCAATCCCTCCGTCTCTTGATCCATCCGTAAATCCATTCACCAATTAATCCATTTCTGCAGATTCTTCATACTCGTGCGGCCTCATCCCTTCCAATCTACCCGTCCGACCGTGCGTTTTATCAATTTATGCAGCCGTTTCCTTCCTCACACACTTTTTCCATCAATCCCTCAATCAGACCACCTTCCAGTTCTTTCCCCTGTCCTCCCTCCATCCACACATCCATCACCAAACGCAGCTCTTCCTCTGGGCTCTACGAGCAACAACCTCCCTGAAAAGTCAAATAACGACTCTGCCCTTAATGAGCAGCGGATGGAGGAGGTGTGCGTCAGTGTCGTATCGACGATGTGACTCAGAGCCGCAGGAGGACCGGCTCTTATGTGGCGAAACAGATCTGAGGACGGGCAGTTGAACACCGGCACCCCACCCTACCCCTCCGCGCAGACACACAAAACCCTCCACCCCTTCAATTACATCCCTCTGGTTAATCTTCCTTATCGTAGTTGTATTGCTGGCACAATGACAGCGGCGCTCTGGACTGTGCCGTCTGCACAACAGGCCTGTCTTCTTGTGTTTGTACGCCCGTGCATAGATTTGTGTGTGTGAATTTCAGCGCCTTGTGTCGATACACAAAGAGATTTATGTTTACTCTCCCCGCGTCCTTGATATCGAACACGTCGGGCGCACTTCTCTCCCAATAAGACGCCCCGACTCTTCGTCTTCCCCGTGGCGTCGCTGGCTTTACATTCATTAGCCGACGCATTGTTTGAACCAAACAACAAAATGCTTCATTTGTCTGTCCTGTTCTGAACTCGCACTCTGATCGCGTTATATCTACACCACATGCACACAGTCCTCATCTGTGACGGATGGGATCGGACGGATCGGATGCCAATCAGCCACAACATTATGACCGGACAGGAGAAGTGAACCATCTTGTGCTAATTCAATGTTCTGCTGGGAAACTCATGGACTCGGCATTTATAGGTGTGCATGTTACTTGGACATGTAGCACCCACCTAGACCAGACCAGGCACCCCCACCCCATAGCAATGACACTCCTTGATGGCAGCAGACATCCCCAGCAGGAATTAGACGAAAGCACAAACAAAAACGCTTTAGGAGCAACTAAAAAAAAAAAAAAACATGAAGAACATCTCAAGGTGTTGACCTGGCCTCCAAATCCACTAGATCCCAAACTGATCAAGTATCTGTGGGATGATCCACAGAGGCCCCTCCCCTCAAAGACCTCCCCCACTAACACTAACAGTGTGTTACCAGACACCACAGGACACCCTCAGAAGGTCCATGTCCATTCTCTGATGAGTCACAAGCGATTTGGAGGCAACAAGGGAGACCTACACGATATTATATTATAATGTTGTGGCTGATTGGTGTAATTTAAACTGAGTTATGTAGAAATTCACACCCAGTACAAATGTCTTGGTTTGCAAAATGACTGATGACTGACTCACTGCTGGAGCAAACATCAAGTGGACGTTCAGGAGAAGTGTTTTGTTTTTTAGCTTCAGTTGTTTTTTGTTTTTTTTTGTTTTTTTGTGGCTAAAATATGTTTTGCCGCTGACCCCCCGTCCACAGCAGTTCATTCTTTGGCTGCTTTGCATGTGTCAACCCTCGTCTGCAGCAGATAATACGCTGATTATGAGTAAGCACCTTATGCAACCCACTTCAAAGGCAGTGAATTGCCTCTTTAACGTAGGAGGTAGTGTGCAGAGGTGCCGGAGTTCACAGGTTTTATCTGTGCATTTGTCCACAAATGAGCAGCGACCTCTTGTGATTGTCAGCCCGTCCTTTTCTTAAACTACCTTCCTATACGTTAGAGTTTTAGGCGCAGGTGCATTTAGAGCCTCGGTTTTCTTCTTTCCTGCAGCCTGTGTGGTTTTCATGAGCACTAGATGCCTCCGTGCCAGCCCTTATTAAATGATACACGGTTATTGTTGAGTGTATGGACACCCAGACTCACCACAGCTGGGGGTTTTACACCACACATGGCATCAGATCAGCGCTGCTCGCCTAGTCCTAATGATAATGAAGCAAGTCGCCCACAGCAATTAATGCACTTAGCTGCTAATGATGATTAACTGTGGACTGTATTTGATTTGGGGAGTTGATAGGCTGCCTCCGAACGCAAACAGGTTAATTAGCGTCGCGCGTCCCTGCGAGGGAGGTTTCAGTGGGAGCCGGACAGTTCACGGAAGATTCAGACAGATCTTCAGATGCTTGGATGGATCCCAACGAAGGGTAAAAGATGTCAGCGTGAGTCTCTAGAGGCCGAACGGCATGGGGAAGCTTTCTTCTCTCTCTCCATCCACTAATGACTTATCCTGTCATGTAATTATCTTCCTCGCTGACTCTTTAAGCCTCTTTTTTTTTTTTTTTTTACCCTTTATCATTTCATTTAGTAATGGTTTCCAGTTTGCCGGGGGCTTCTGAGCGAGTTGCGCCGCATCACTGCAGCTACAGCGCGCAGATAAACAGGCAGCAAAATCCAAACGCTAATAAAATAAAAATACTGGGAAAAGTTGAGCAAACACATAGAAATGCATTCCCTTTTTTGATAACTGCAGCTACTAAAATGCATTTTTTAAATCATAACCTCTTGCCCTCAGTGAAGTTATTATTTGTATGGCTTAACAGTGTCTTACAGGCTATTAATCTATAAGAAGAGAAGAAAAGCACTTTAAAAACCCACAGGACAAACTCCAAGAAGCCTCAGAGGCAAAGTTCAAAACGAGGTATTCCCTCTTTGGGCGCCCGAGATGTGGCATCGGAAGAAACAAGCCCAATAATAATGAGCTAAATCAAATATAACCAGTTTCTTTCAACTATATTTTGTGCCAAAATCCAGCAGCTCTATTTTCTCAGCACCAAATACCAAACAGATACAGGCAGTGGACATAGACTGTGTAAAGATAGACGGAGGAACAGCTTCTCTAGAATGAAGGCAAAGCAAGTAGAGCTCCCCCTAGTGACTCGGTGTAGTATAGGTCATAAGCTCCACCTCCTTCGTGTTAGTGGGCGGGACTTGGGTCAAAAACACTAAAATACACGTCAAATTATTTTTTGTCAAGGATGGTTTTTGTCATTTTATGTAGTTAATATAATATTAATGCAAGTTCAAGTGTCATTTTTTTTTTTAAGTTTTGTTTTTGTTAGTTATTTGACGAAACAGGACGGCTATATTGCGGCAGCCAGTTGACATGCTAACCTCTCCGTAAAGCTGTCCCATGGGAAATTAAGTACGGTGTATAATCCAGTGGTTCCCAAACTTTTTCTGCTGGAAGTGGGGACGCATTGTCCATATTTATATACAGTCTGTAGTAGCGACTGTAGCTCGTACATGGTAACCAGCCATTAGGAGCAATTTCAGGTTCAGTGCCGTGCCCAAGAACACTCTGCAGCTAAAGAGGCAGACACTTTCCTCAGAATTTGTCGGAGGCCAAAAGCAGAACTTAAAACTAAAGCTGCTATCTATGAGGTAATCATTAGTCAGCGTTGCATTTTCAGCCATGAGCCTAAACAGACAGAATATCAATCAGAGCTCGGTTTACCAACATCTTCTATGCATTTTGCACATATTTAATGTTCTACTCTTTGAATGAACGCTTCTGATGAACTCAAACTCACGCAGGCTCCGAAATCCCACAACTGGAAAATGAGCGCTCCCGCTCCTCTCTGCTGCACAGAAAGCTTCGGAAGCAGCATTTATGCTTTCATGACAGACTGAAACTCCCTAACACGCTAACGAGGCTCTTAGGCTGGCAGCTACGCGTGACAGGTTGACGCAGGTTCTGTTGTTGTTTATTCGCTGCTCGAATCCGCCAAACTGAGGCTGCCAGATGAAATCCTGTCATCCTCTGGACCGCCGCATTGACAGCAGCGGCTCTGGCTCTTACATAATAACATTCATACACCAATCAGGCATAACATTATGACCAGGTCTCCTCCTTGTTGCCTCCAAAACTGCTGTGGCCCATCAGAGAATGGACATGTCTTCTGAGGGTGTCCTGTGGTGTCTGGCAACACAATGTTGTTGGTACTGGGGCCTTTGAGGGGAGGGGCCTCTGTGGATCATCCCACAGATACTTGATCAGTTTGGGATCTAGTGAATTTGCAGGCCAGGTCAAAACGTTGTGCTGTTCTTCATGTTTTTTTTGTTTTGAGTTGTTCCTAAAGCGTTTTTGTGTCTGCTGCCATCAAGGAGTGTCATTGCTATGGGATGGGGGTGTCTGGTCTGGTCTAGGTGGGTGCTACATGTCTAAGTAACATCCACATGAATGAATTCCAGGTCCAAAAGTTTCCCTGCAGATCACTGAAATGTCACAAGATGCTCAACGCTACCTACTTCTGCTGTCCTTCTCCGGTCATAATATTGTGGCTGATCCGTGTCTATTGTTAAATCCCAAGGTTTGTCCGGGACAAATATAACTTCTCTAAAGATGAAAAAAGCTGCAGCAGCACTGGAGGACAAACCAAAGCCTCTGTAGTAATTAAGTCTGTTTCAGAAGCTTAATTAAATGCGCATATTTCACATGTGTTTGTTCTTAACTTATCATTCCATCTGTTTTTATTTCATCCCTCGTCGGCATTAATCCGTGTCGTCATTTAGGACGGGGGAGACGGAGGTAGCCGGGAGAGTTCAGGAAAATGAACCCACTGTTCATATACCACTGCGCCGCCAACCTAAATAAGGTTTTATGTGTAATTATTACCTCCAAACGCAGTTATCCGACAAAAGCCGGGCGTAATGAGGCCGTAAATAGATGTTAAATTGATAGCCGGGGCTGTTTAGTTGATTTCCTTTTTGCCTTAATAAACCTCATACTCATAAAAAACAGAAAACACAAAGTACCATAATCCTTCTCCTGCCGCAGCCGATCGAAGCATCACCGCGTCGTATATTAGGCCTCGGGGTCAATACGCAGCCGTTCTCTGACACCGTCACATTTCTCTTCTTCTTCTTCTTCTTCTCATTGACCTGCTCTCTTCTTATCTATGTTTTGCGTTTTCATTGCATTTTCCTCCGTGCCTCATTCTCCCTCCTCCTCTTCCTCTTCCTCTTCCTCCCTCCACAGCCCTGTTGCTAGCTGGTGGTAAGTCGCTCGTCCCTCCTCTCTGAGCATCCCCCTCTAACGTCACCTCCTCTCTCTCTGTGTGTGTGTGTGGTGTGCCTTTAACAAACCTGCAAAATGATTCATTTTGCCGCCGATAAAGATTTCTGACATGAAATAAAGCGTGCTGTTATCTTCTCCCGCTGTCATATTACTAAAAAAAAAGACAAAACGCGCTCTTCTGCTGCTCTCTGCATCACTTAATGGATATGCATGCTAATTTAGGGGATTAATTAATCATAAATCCATAAATTATATCCTCCAGTCAAAAGCAAAGTGCTCAAGATAAAGAAGAGAAAAAAAACTTCTTCAGTTCTGAAATAAGAAATTTAATCATCTCTGTGTTATTATTATATTTCCCTTCCTTGTCAAGGAAATTGTGTCGCGTGGCGCTGCAGCAGAGAGCAAAGGAGCGGACGCATAATCAAATTTTAAACATGAGCAAAAGAAATCCTGTCAGGACTTGAGGGTACACACAGGCTTGGGTGTGTAATTGATTTAGCTGAGAAGTGTGTATTATGCATGCCTGTGTGTGTGTGTGTGTGTGTGTGTGTGTGCGCGTGCATGCAGACACGCCCTCCTATCAAGGGGGACTCGGCTGTGATCTTTAATGGCAACGTTAATATTTAATGGTAAGCGTGTTGTCAGCAAAGAGCAGCAGGCTGGGACTCTGGGCCTCGTATAAAAGATGACACGGCCTCTGCACCAGGTGGCTCGACGGGGGTGTCGCACACACACACAAACACACACACACACACAGACGGGAAGCGGGATGAGATGCACACCAGCTCCTGCTTTGATAAAGTTCGACAGCGCAGGATTGATGTTGCGGGCTCTTTGTAGCGCGCAGTGCTCTCTCAGGAGCCCTCTGAAGCACCGGGAGAAGGAGGGGAGGGGGGGGGGTTTCTTTCCAGCAGCAGAGGCTCGTGTGATGGGCAGATAGACAGATTGATCAGGGCTTCGACACGCGCGCTGGAAACAATATTGGATTTGTGAAATATGAAATAAAGTCCTCGCTGTCGGTGGGTGGCACTGAAGGCGCTCCGTTTGTTGTTTCCAAATCAAGATCCACTCCCTTTTCTCCGGGTTTTCCACCGTATCACTGGGTTTCTGTTACAGTAGGGAGCTGCTCCGTTGTCATGGAGATGAAGCTGTTGACATCCATGGAGTCGGTGACAACTGGGCAAGCTCCAGTCTGCAAACACGCAAACTCATAAGTGGACCTGGAGTCTGGGGTTTTTTTTGTTTTGTTTTCCTCTCGTCCCCATCGTCTCGCGTAGCCACATGCAGATTACAGTTATGTAAGGTTTTATTTGCACAGATGTTTATCTCAGTTGGTGTGAAGGCTCGGACGCACCAAACCAACATCAACACCAGCATCACAAAAAACAAAACAACAGAGCACGAAGGCCGACTGTGCCGCTGCCTCACATCACCCCAGTCTGGACTAAAAAGCTGCTTAAGCATAAGACTACAGCTAAAGGCACATACACCGATCAGGCATAACATTATGACCTTCATTGCTTTCTGTAGCTAAACAGCATGAAGCCTCATCTACATGTGAAGAGATTCACGTGTCATCCTTCTTGGTAGTTGGTTACAAGTAGATGTCCCTAGATTTTGTTGTCTGTATACGACGATCAGGCATAACATTAAGACCACCTTCCTAGTATTGTGTAGGTTTACCAAAACAGTTGTGACTCATCAGACCTTCTGAGGGCGTCCTGTGGTGTTTGGGAACATAATGTTGTTAGTGGGGGGCCTTTGAGGGGAGGGGCCTCTGTGGATCATCCCACTGATACTTGATCAGTTTGGGATCTAGTGATTTTGGAGGCCAGGTCAACACCTTGTGATGTTCTTCATGTTTTTTTTTGTTTGTTTTTTTTTAGCTGCTCCTAAAGCATTTTTGTGTGTGTGTCAAGGAGTGTCATTGCTATGGGGTGGGGGTGTCACGTCTAGTCTAGGTAGGTGCTACATGTCTAAGTAACATCCACACCAATGAATGAATGAATGCCAGGTCCAAAGGTTTCCCAGCAGAACACTGAATTATCACGAGTTGGTCAATGTTATTCACTTCTGCAGTCATAATGTTGTGGCTGATGTTCTGTGGCTACCACATGCCTGTCAGCAGATAGCAGAAGCAGAAGAGAGGAAGCCAGAAGAACTCAGATTAGCTTGGAAGCTAGGTATCAGCCAAGAGTCAAGACAAGATAACTTGGCCAACCGTGACGTCACCTGCGTCTGGACCAAAGAGTTCAATATCTCTTCACAACAGCAGGTGGCAGTAGTTTGTATCCGAGCTTCTTCAGGCTGCAAAGCTAGGAAGAGCTGGAAACCATCGTACGGACCAGGCCTGTCCTGAATCATGCTAACCTACAGCTTGTTCATCTTAGGTGGTCACGCTGTCGTGAAAATATTTGCTGAGTGTTTCTCTTCTTGTGCAGTGGGCCACTGATCAACCAATCAGAGTAGTCTCTCCTGATGCAACATGCCGATTAGCTAACAAGAGCTATCAGCAGGGGATCAGCTAGTGGTCTAGGGTGGCAACAGGCAGGACATACCGCCTAAAACCAGGGCAACACATGCCAGCCATCTGAGTGTATGAGGACGTCCTGACGGAAAATGACTGGAAGTCTTTGTAAAAATGATGCACTTGTAGATAAATCGAGGATCCTTTACGCCCACCGTGTGCCTGTGTTGCATGTTTTCTTAACATATGTCGTGTTGGCACGCCACTAAGACATTTGACACAAAGGAAGCTTTTGTACATTTTTCTAAAGGGAGTACTACAGTGACTTGAACACCGCACATTGAACAAATCTTTTCTGAAGCCTGAGCGTAATAAATAACTGGCACATAAAGCAAGCTTCAGATGTTCTGCTCTGAAGTGGAACACAAATAATCAGCTGAGCATCTGCTGGATTTGATATCGCTGTCGTTCTGACTGCGGTTTCTTTTTCTTTTTGCTCCCTCCCTCCCTTCTTTCCTTCCCCGCCTCGTCCCCCCTTAGATGTACCAGACAGGAAGATGACATCAGACGAGGAGGAAGCCAAGCGGATCGCGGAGATGGGAAAACCTGTGCTGGGGGAACACTCCAAGCTGGAAGTCATTATTGAGGAATCCTACGAGTTTAAGGTGGGAGAGGTTACGCTTCAAACAGAGCGAACGCAGCGTGAGATGCCTCATCATTAAAGTAAAAACAAAAACAAAAATTGCCATGCAGTCAAACTGGCAGCAGATCAGACTAAATAATCCTGCATGCATCAAAAGAACAGCTTCATATTTCTAATTACAGCAGAAGATTGTTGTTCTTCAGAAGCCTTTCAACCCACATAGGTTTATTTCTGGAGGAGATGCAGTTTCTAACCTCCTCAGCCAACAGATATACCCACCGTGCATGTCTCTACCATGTGGTGTCGGGCTCTCTGCAGCCTGGACCTGGATGGCACTGCCATCATGTGGTGAAGCTCATGCATGTCTCTCGTGGAGCCTCCTGTAGACTCAGACTTTAGACGACGGACGGATCTGATTCCTGTTCTGATGTTGTGTCCTGCAGAGCACCGTGGACAAGCTGATCAAGAAGACCAACCTTGCTCTGGTGGTGGGAACCAACTCCTGGAGAGACCAGTTCATGGAGGCCATTACAGTCAGCGCAGGTAATGTCCCACTGCTCCACACTCATAGATCATCATCTAACGAGGCATTGTTTAAACTTTAAACAAGCAGAGCGCTGAAACAAGAGGGCGAACGGTTTAAAGCTAACCATTAAAGCAGTTTTTGCAGAGAATATTTAAAGATGGAGGCTATCATCAGCTACAGCTTTCTACAGCAGACTTCAGTCGAGGAACTAAAATTTCTCAGAGAGAGCAAACCTCTTGAGGCTCTAGAATAATCTCATGTATAACAGAAACCTCACTCATCACATCAAGCGATGGCAGCATCAGATCTCCAGGCAGCAGTGCAGCAGCAGTCACAGCCGCTATGTAGGGAGCGCCGTGAAGGCCTTGGTCTGTCACGTCGGCGCTGAAATATTTAATCCAGCGACGCTCTTTATTTTTTTATGATACACCCGTGGCTGAGGAATGCATTCGGCTCACGCGGGCCGACACTTTGAATCATGGCAGCGTCCCCGCCGCCTGTCCCTGCTGAGCACGGGACGGCGGTCGGCTGCAGCTCCAGCTGAGGAGCCTGACAGTGGCGTTCAGAGGAGCTCGCAGGGCTTCGGCCTAAGTGGCGACTGAATCCAGGACCCTGTTAGTTAAGGGGCCGTGGACACTTCCTGCAGAATAGCTGCAGCACATCAGCGGTTACTGCATCAGACATTAGTCCTCTCCGTTTCCGCTGTGCAGCACACTGTGGGACAATCAAATGTGCATTAATAGCGCGCCATAAATTCTCCATATTTATCCTAAGAATTAGTTCGGATTTTGGATTTTGGGACACAGCCAACATAAAATTCAGTTAATAGAGAATAACAACCAGGCTCTGCATTATTAAACATGGTAAAATATTAAATGCTTTTAATCTT
Organism: Planiliza haematocheilus; assembly: GCA_005024645.1. Taxonomy (NCBI): domain Eukaryota; kingdom Metazoa; phylum Chordata; class Actinopteri; order Mugiliformes; family Mugilidae; genus Planiliza; species Planiliza haematocheilus. Next base: position 2,962,504 of record SRSE01000637.1, read on the forward strand.
TTTGGTTATTTATGCATCTACTTTATGTAATATTCTTAAATGACGGGGGGAAAAAAAACCTCAGAGCTCCTTTAAATAATTAAGTCGGAACATTTGGAGCTGATATGTATTAATCGCACTTTTAAATCTGAATATATGTATGAAGTAACCTGAGGCTGAATTAATTGGACGCTCTCTCTCTCTCTGTTTCTCTCGTGCTGAAAAATAAGTGTCATTTCAAGCGAATGTTGTTCTCTTCCTTCCCCTCTCTGTCCTCCCTTATCTCCGTCACGGATCCTTTATCTCGCCGCTGTTTTCCGACCCTTTCCCCGACTCTTTACCCTCTTCTGCTCTCTCGGCTTCCTGCTTCATCGTCTGTCATTATTCTTTTCTCTCTCGTTCTCTCTTTGGCTTCCTCATCCTCTTCTTTCCATCCCCACTCTCTGTCTCTATTTATCTTTGTCCAAATATTCTGCTCTCGTTTCATCCTCTCCGCTGCCAACTCTCTTCTGTCATCCCATTACGTTTTCATCCACCCCACCTTCTACCTCCTCCCCTTCTCCACTCCGCTTGGCCCAAAAGATGAAGACGAGGAGGACACCGGCGAGGAGCGGCTGCCGTCCTGCTTCGACTACGTCATGCACTTCCTCACCGTCTTCTGGAAGGTCCTGTTCGCTTGCGTCCCTCCCACGGACTACATGAACGGCTGGGCCTGCTTCATCATCTCCATCGCCATCATCGGCCTGCTCACGGCCGTCATCGGCGACCTGGCGTCTCACTTCGGCTGCACCATCGGCCTCAAGGACTCGGTCACCGCCGTGGTTTTCGTGGCGCTCGGCACGTCGGTTCCAGGTGAGTCCGGAAAAGCAGAAGGACGCAGTCACGTCTGAATGAAATCATATCGAAAAACACAAAATAAATCATCTGAAACTTGATTATTTTGATGGATCGCGTGTTTCATATACCGGTAGCGTAAATCCTGACTTGGTGAACTCGAGCAGGAAACGTGCTTTGTCATCAAGATGGCTCGTATTCTTATTTCCTCTCAAACTGACATTTTCACCCGACAGGAACATTATTTCACCACTCGGCCTGCGTCAGCGTTTTCTGTTATTAAAGGTCCTGTGTGTGGCATTAATAAGGCATTACTGCATTCATTTCTTTTTTATAAGACTGATATGAGTACTGTGAGTGAACGAGCCCAGCTTTCCGTTGTGAGATTATGAGATCACATGAACTTTCATCATCGAGTTCAGTGCTTGTGGTCGGACCAGTCGGCGTCCCGTGAGGAACTCCTGCCGGCTATGGCCGTGTTTCAGGTGGGACAACGGGCTCTCCTAAATCCACAAACAGCATCAGCCGATTTCCTAATCATCCATTGAAGCTTTGATGTGGACAGTTGGTCACTAGTGGATGTTCCAGACTCTGGTTGCCTTGGTAACTCTTGTTTAATCCACCTCAAAATGTTTGAGTGAAACAAGCTGAACTCACATTGTTGCTGTCTGGATGGAGCTAGGTCTTCTAACCATCAAGAAAATATCAATAATCCCGTTGCCGTTCCAGCTCACCGTGACAGTCCAAGCCTGATAGGTAGGAAAGCTATGGATGGTATTCTTTCATTGGGAGCCTATCCCAGCTGTCATTGGGCGAGAGGTGGGCTACACCCTGGACATGTTGCCAGTCTATCACAGGGCTAACGCAGAGAGACAGACAACTATTCACACCTTCTTTAGACGTGGGGGTAAGCCGGAACCTAGAGCCTCCTAGCTATGAGGCATCTCATTTCATCTATGTTGGTCAGCTGCGTCAGTCTTAAAGGGGAATTACTGGTTTTTTTTACAATCTGGACCTTATTTCTGGCATAAAGTGTGATCGTTAACTCACCCATGTAACTTTGGTGTCATTTGGAGCCCTTCAGAAGACATTTAGGCCTCGTTCACACGTACTAAAATTATCTTTTCCCCCTCTGTTTTCCCTGGCATTGTTTCAAGAATATCTGTGTCCACATGGATCTGTCTCAGCACGACTCAAAACGCTACTTCATACTCCAGGCCTATAGGTGGCGCTGTTTCAGTTTCAGAAATTCACCAAAAACGGAGAGGAGGAGGCGGAGCATGTGCATAAAGCTTGAGCGCTGTTTACAAATCGGCTTTAGAAGAAACCAAACTCAAGGAGAAATGATATTCAGCCCTAGTAACCATAATAGGCTCAATATCTTCTCCAGCAGGAACACGAGCATGTAGTCTGCCATTGTTGGTTTCAGAAAAGTGCGTTTTAGGGCAATGCATTTACAGGATTCGTGTGGACGATCGGCCGAAAGGATGCAAAACATCTGCGTTCAAACCAAAAACCGTTTCCGTGTGGACAGGCCCTTAGATCCAGTGGAGCGCCGTGTATATCCATACAGTGGGAGTGACTGGGGCACCGAACTCGAAACTTGTTTCACCAATATTTTGTTATGATACACTAGTGCTGCAACCCACTGACTTTCATTAGCATTCAGCAAGATCTCTTATTGCCACGTTTCCCTTCATGTGTGCCATGACATGTGTTACACAGCTAGCTACCCTGACTACTTCCTAGCTTAAAGTTTGACTGCAGCTACCACTATCTGTTAACATCTCGTTGATCTGATTGATTGAAGTTAGACGGTGACAGATGGTTCAGCCAGTCATCTGACAAGTACTATGACACTTCCCAAGCACATTGTCACAAATGTTAGCATGAATTACTAATGTATTGGGATGTCTGTGAAGGTTTTCAGTCATTCGGGTCACGGCATATCCAAAAACACAAGGGCAACTTGTAAGGACTTGAGTTGGAAGGCAACGTCTTCAAGAAACCCACCAAGTCCGGTAGCTCTAGCTGTACGCAATGAAGAGTTTATTCCAGGAAACACTGACCAAACCAATCACTTTGATTGTCTCCTTGATGTTTTACGTTAGTGTTTAAAAAACCCCAGAATCAAACTTTATGACAACCTTTATATGAGCAGGTTCTGGCCTTATTTTATCTGCTTTTTGTTGTTTCTCTTGGTTGATCTGACGTAGGTGGATTCAGTTTGAAAAAGCAACATTTAAACCTAAAATGTTGAAGTGTTTGCTTATGTTGCTCTGTGGGTCCCTGATATGTCAGCAATAAATCTCTTCATCTTATCTTCTCAGACACCTTTGCCAGTAAGGTATCAGCAGTCCAGGACACCTACGCCGACGCCTCCATCGGGAATGTGACCGGCAGCAACGCCGTCAACGTCTTCCTGGGGATCGGCGTGGCCTGGTCGGTGGCGGCCATTTACTGGCACATGAAAGGGAAGCCGTTCGTGGTGGAGGCCGGCTCGCTGGCCTTCTCCGTCACCCTCTTCACCATCTTCGCCTTCCTGGCCATCTCGGTGCTGCTTTACCGGCGCCGGGCCCACATCGGAGGAGAACTGGGCGGGCCCCGGGGACACAGACTGGCCACGTCAGCCTTCCTTTTCGGCCTCTGGTTCCTTTACATCCTCTTCTCCAGTCTGGAGGCCTACTGTCATATAGAGGGCTTCTAAACGGAAAGAGACTCCGGTGTGGCAAAATGCAAACATACAGGAGTTTAAAAAGTACAACTTCAGAGGTAAACGAGTGAATTCTCACTGTGGAATTTGGGTCAGTCTTGCGTGGTATGAAAGGACAGGTAGAGAGGTAAACCCCAGGGTTTTCCGAGATGCCTCCACCCTCTCCCTCTCTCTCTCCCTTAACCCCTTCTGTAAGGATGCTTTGAAGTGCGTATCCTGCCCTCTAGTGCCGACAGGCCTGGCTGATAACAGAGCGGCCCCCCCTCCCCACCCCCCGAGCCCTGGTGCGAGTGTGCTTACAGTTGGGATTGGGTTACCACCAGAAGTCCAGAAGATGCCGATGCCAAGAGGTGGTCCTGCATTCCACTGGAAGAGTCTGAGGTCAATCAGAGGTCTATATTTTTCTCAACATCTCACGAGAACGACTTTTTTAAAAAGTATTTTGGGGATAAAAACGCAAAAAATAACAGAAACAAAAAAAAAAACACACACAAACACACAAAGAGGAATCAAAGAACTATTTTCTGCTTTAAGGAATAACTAAATCACTATATCAAAGATGGGAATATGTCGTTGAGTGACAGTGGGATGGATTCATAGTATTTATTTTTATTTGCATAGTTTTCCTAAGGAGCACTGCAGAGTTCTCAGAAATCACGTGAAGAAGAAGAAGAAGAGGAGCGACAGTGACGGTTCATACTGGCAGACAGATCACCACTCAAACAGGAGAACACACAGTGAACATGGTCAAACTGCCCTGAACATTACTTCCGTACTCTAAGCGTATCTATATATAATATATTTCCATATTTTCTGTATATTTTGAATATTTGTTTAAATGTGGTCACCTTCTGCGCTAACAACAGAGGATTGCTGTGGCTAAGCGGGACGGCAGGGGAGAGAAAAGGGGGAGGGAATGGGAGGGGGGCGGGGCTCAAAAATATATACTGGAACGATGTCTTCACATTTCTAAGAGTTATGTATCTTGCCTAGGTAAAAGTATGACATTGTATTTTATTTATTTACTGATATCTTGGTCTCACTAGAGTTTTCACCTTTTCAATCAGAAATCAGAAAAAAAAATGAGAAAAAAAAGTATCTAAACGTGTTGCTGCAGAGATCAATTCAGAGGTATTTTTGTACTGTTCCTTCCATGCACTTTGCTGTATAGTTCTACTTATGGAGACTTCTACTTGTACATGTGCAAAAAGGCCAATATAAAAGGTGTCACTATGGACTGAACAGAGAGTGCCTGTGGAGGAAGAGGCGTTCGCTGCGGCCGCCCACGCCGACCAGCTCCGTGCTCTGCTGGAAGACTCAAGAGTTTCTTCCCAAAATTTACATTTTCAGTAATATTTTTTTTCTTCTTTTATGTATTATTCTCAGTTATGTAGAGGTTATGTTTTCTGACGCTGCCGACTGATTCACTTCATGTGAACCTGGCCTTTACAGCTCAGCTCCACCAGAAGTTGAAACCATTGTTCACTTATAAAAATCTAAACTTCCTCTAAAAATCTAGCATTAACTTTGTTCCCTCCATATTAAGATACTATGCTAAGTAGTTTTAAACATTTTAACTCTAATCTTCACTAATTCCAATATGATTGATTTTAGTCCTACTTTTATTTCAGATATGCGGTGACGCTAAGGAGCCGTTAGCACCAGACTCCAGGCAACAATTTATAACTAACTACAAACTATCTTCTGTACGGCTGCCAAAAGCAGAATTTGAAACTACATTTCACCGTTTTTAGCTTTAATCTCATTCTAGAAAAATGGGGTAAACAAGACCTTTTGCTACGCTAGGTCATGTTAGCGTAGATTAGTGTAAATGAAGATGGGCATCCTCACCTTGTTGTCACCCTGCACAGAAGTGAAGCCAAAACATCACAGAAATAGCGCCGCCATTTTGCTTTGATAACGTCATTTGCAGCCAGAATGTGCACAAAAGCGAGGGGTTGGCCTAAATGTGAGCACAGAGTTGATATGTTGCTAGGAAGTTGTAAATCAAACACCTTTGTCCCATTTGTTTGCTTGCTAGCTTGCGGAATAACATTCACAACAATTACGTTTAGTGCAATAAATCAGGAGGACCACAGGCTCACTACTACTACTACTAAAATAATAATAATAAATAATTAAATCGAACTTGTTAGCTAGTAGCTATGATGTATAAAGTCACATATGCAAAACACTTGGTTTTCGAAACTAACTGCTTAGCGTAACTTAATATAGAAAATGCTACGGCATCAAGAAAAGATGAAGCTTTTGGAAATATGAAAATTTGTCTCTGACATACAGTATTATGAAATAGTAAAGAAAACTTCTGCCACTTCTGAGAAACTCCGTTGTAACTACAACACCACCTGAAGTCGAAATTACCATAAAGGGGCGTGGCTTATAACATCTTTTGCCGCCATCCACCAGGGGGCGATCGAGAGTTTGGCTTCACTTCTGTAGGGCTCTAATTTAAAACATAATGTTGAATACTCTCTCTTTTGAAATATCAGACATAACTGCCATTTTTTTTATCAGTTATTTTATTTTATCTAATTCAGCTAAATTCTAGCTATTTGAAATCACATATTACACACATAAATAATAGTATTTAACAGAAATTCTCTATTTTTTTCTTTCTTTTTTTAGGTTTTTAACAGTTCGGCATGATTTAAACTTTTTGCTCCTGGTCATTATTTAAGGAGCAGGTGTCCGTGTCGTCTCTGTTTTGGACTGAAACTCTTCAGAGGAGGAGGCAGCAGCATCCGGAGCTGCAGGCGTCAGGGCGTGGGGTCAGCAGGTAGCTCCAGGTTGAATTTGAAACCTGTTATTGATACTGAATGCTGTTCAACACACGACTGGTGCTTTGTTTTTAAAATGAGAGAATATATATATATGAACTCCCAAGAGTGCAACAACAAAAAATAACTTTTATTACTTTATTTGCATAAAGTGTAGGTTAGGATGTAATCAGTCAGCTCTTGGCTAATTTTAAAATCACCCAAGAGATTACCAAAGAGGTGGGATGCAACATCTGTTTTGAAATACATTAAATAATTCAATTAAAAAAAGTAAAATGGCAGTGACACTGTATTTCCACAAGGGGGATGTCAGTCTCCAGTCCCTGTGGTTGTCCCTTCTACTTCTTAGCACCACTCCTCCTCCTCCTCCTCCTCCTCTTCCTCCTTTGTGATGAGCAGCGTTGTAAATACGTCCCGTGGCTGAATCGGATGCTCTCTTCCCGGCCCTGGACCACACCTGCTCGCCTCACTCTTATCTCTCACTCTCTCTCGTACATATTAAACTCACATCCGGAGCAGAGCGACGGGGCCCATGCACTGCTGCACAGGACGGAGGGGGCAGCCGGAGGGGTCGACCGGCTGTCCCGCTCGGACGCTACACACTAAACCCACATTCTGTACATAATTTTCAGTGTATGTTTACATCGAGACATTATAGGTGTCCTGGTGGGGGGGTGGGGGCAGGGGGGACGCATGACAACACAACTCTCACATCTCATCTCACCTGCAGTTGCTTCATCTGAGCCAGTGTGAAGGTTTTAATTATTATTTTTTATTATCATGCTTTCTTATTCTGCACCAGGAAATGTTCAGCAGGTGTCCTCAAGCACGAGGATGTGCCAGTGTTTTTTTTTTTTTAAGTTTATCTCTGCCTTCAGTGGCTTTTTATGTGCTTGATTTGGTTTTGATTTGACCTGCCGGGGATGTGTTTAGGGGCCGAAGCTGCAGGTGTGTTCGTGTGCCGTGCGTGTTGCTGTGCAGAAAGCCAGGCTGTGCGTCCTTCCACGCACCTGTTGTGCACGGGCCGTGTTGTTGTTGGTCTTCACGAGGGGGGGCACGACTCTGAATCTGTCATTTTTGTCTTAATAATACATGTCTTAATTCTGCAAGCGATTTAAACATTTATCATAGCACCTCACTTCTCAAGGCACCAGTCTGATTATTGTTTCTGTGGGATGGAAGCAGTGAGACATCAGTAATAGTTGGACGTGCGGTTTGTGACGTTGTGAGACGCTGAGGAAAGTTTCATTGATGAGGTGAATACTGTTCTTTTAACTTTGTCTCTTTTTATTTGTGTGTGTGTGTGTAAAACATGAAAGGGGCACATTTTAAAGGATGTTTTTTTTTTGTTTGTTTTGTTTTTTCCTGGCCTGCAATGAGATGTCAAAATAAAAAAGAAGAAAAAGCAAATTTCCAAAGCTGACGGTGTTTTTGAGATCAACCGGTTTTGTTCTTTTACTGTGGAATAAAACAGCTTTCTGGTTCATAAGCAAACACTGGTTTCACTGACTTTTATCGAGCTTGTTGTGCTGAACGTGTCCTGAAGATGAATACCGGTCATTTCTAGGATTCTGATTTTCACAAAGAAAACCAAAAGCCTTGAACTAAAAATAAAACGCCTAAATATTCATTCATTCATCTTCTGTACCCGCTTGTCCTATGAAGGGTCGCAGAAGAGGTTGGGGCGAGAGGCGAGGTCCACCCTGGACATGTCTCCAGTCTGTCTCAGGGCTAACACAGAGAGACAGACAACTACGGCCAATTTAGAATCACGAATGAACCTAACCAGCATGTCTTTGGATGGCAGGAGGAAGCTGGAGAACCTGGAGAGAACCCACACAGACACAGGGAGAACATGCAAACTCCACACAGAAAGGAACCAGTCGACCCAAGCACAGTTCTGTCGTCCTGAACTGAACTGCACTTGTCTGTCCATCTGCGGCAGTCCTCATCAAAGCCTCCAGGTTGTTTAGTCACATCACATTTTGCCGCACAGTTAAAGTAGCTACATGCTTTGTTTACACTTTGCAAACTGCAGAATATCCCAAATTTAGATTTGATGTTATTAAAACCCAGCACTGAGCCAACAGTCATGAAAATCTGCAAAGAAAGGCAGTTTTATTTTGCAGAAAGTAAAATCCAGGGATCTATTTTGTCCTTTTCTCAACGCCTTTCTTAAAAGCAAGCTTTCTCTTTCAAACTAACGAGGTCGCAAAGGAGTTATTTTCTTCTAGGTGGATGATCTTCATCGTGCCATTGTCTGTAAGAAGATACTTTAAAAGCAAAAGTCAAAGAATGAGGAACAGAGTCTTTAAGCTGTATGGAAGCCCATTTAGGCCAAACAAAAGCCCTATGGTTGACATGATTTAAAATAATAATAATAATAATGTTTTTCATATTTAATCTTCACATAGTTTTTACTTTATTGTGTCAAATAGCGCACATTTTTTACTTTGCATGCCAATATTTAAATGCATGATCTCATACATTTTGCTTTTTTGTTTCATTATTCTGACTTGCTGAGCTGTACGTGGGCTGTATATTGCCTCCTAATTCTGATAAAGGAAGGAAAACAACAGACTTACCATGAGTCATTTTATTTTTACATCTGTTTGTTTTTTTCTTTTTTGCTGGAAATGAGCTTCCGTGCATGTCACCATATTTTCCTGTTTGCAGACACATACATTTTAAGATATTATCAAGGATTTACACATGAGTCCAAACAGCAGATGTTCAAACCAACAATGAAATGTGCCAGAAATTGGACTGAAGTAAAAAAAAACAACAACAATAAAGCCGGTGCCGCTCCTTCTCTTCATTGCTTTCAATCAGGCCGGCTAAACCTGTCTTGATGTCTGTGCAAAAAACATTTAGGTGTGATTTGATTATTTTTCTAAGTCGGCCTAGTATCTGCTCAAGTTGGAACTAAACTGAGACGCTCTGTGATTCAGTTTTTTCACAAGTGTGTTGACTGAAATTCACCCAAACACACATGATGCACACCTACATACACACTTTATTATCTTATCAGTAAAATAGATGGGATTGATTATTTGCTTGTCTTGTTTTTTTTTTTTTTGTTGGTTTGGGACCTGTGCATGGAATTAAACCTTGAGTTGAGCTTTATTTATTTATTTCTTTAGTTATATTTTGAGGGCGGTCAGTAACCAAATAAAGGAGACGATTTGAAGAAACAACGAAAGAAAGTGGCTGTGTTTAATTGGCATGGAGCAGGTTCACGCTGTCAAGAGGTTGACCTGCATTTGACAGACAGAGGAGGAGGAGGAGGAGGAGGAGGAGGAGGAGGGAAATAAACTGCAGCTTGACGTGTCTGTGCGCCAATGGGAATCCGGGAATGATTCGCACGTTGGCTCAATTGGCTTAAAATAAAGACCCACTGCGTCCGAGAAGTTCCAGCAATGATTGGGTGCCGGATTGTACGTAGGACATCATCAAGCTGTGTGTTTGATAGCGGCCAGCGGGGGACGGAAGGCGGACGATGCATCAGCAGCATTATGGTGCTTTCAGTTTCCTGCAGTGTTTGTGTGCGGGATTAGCCGCTACTTAGCCTTGTGCGTGTGTGTGTGTGTGTGTGTGTGTGTGCAGCCAGACGCAGGGCGCTCCGAGACGCCAGCCAGCCGCGTCAGGTGGATGCGCCTGCAGTGATCCAGGTCGCCCCTATGGATCGCGTCCATGGATGTCTTCAAACCCGCTTTGGACAATAGTTTGAGTCCCAAGGCGTGCGTTTCCTCGTCGGAAGAAGCAGAGGCAGATGTTTTCCGCTGGCCCACACCGGAGAATGGCACCAGCGCCGCGCCGGAGGCGGCACCCGTCGCGCAGGGTTTCTGGACGGCCGTGTTTGACTATGAGGCGACTGCGGACGACGAGCTCAGCCTTCGGAGGGGGGACGTGGTGGAAGTCCTGTCCAAGGACTCCCTGGTGTCCGGTGATGAGGGCTGGTGGACCGGTATGATAGCGGACCGGGTTGGCATTTTCCCCTCCAATTATGTCAGCAAAGGGAAAGGCATTCCGGAAGAAATAGTACGGGACACCTCAGAGCAGCAGTACTCGGTGCCTCCTCTGCACCGTGAGTATGCCATTGTGCTCCTTACCTCTGCTAATGAAATGACTAGATCATAGCTCGGGGCTGTAGCGTCTTCCTCGGTCTATTGTTACAGGCTACGGCCGGAGGAAGCCACGCCGAGAGTGCTGTGTCATGGTAGGCGCAGTGCACTCCTGCTGGCCTAGAAACGGGCTGGCAACCGTCCCCACCAGCCTCAGCACCATTCTCCATCACACGGCCTGTCAAACAAACTGTCAGTGATGCACCCCGACTCAGTTCTCGCATTACAGTGACCAATGTCTGCAGCATCCTCTGCAGAAAACACGTTAAACTGAACTGCACTGGTCTCACAGGCACATATGCAGCATCATTAGATGTTGCATGAACCGTTTTCATGCTGCCCTTGTTATTTTATAGTTTGCAGGAGTGTTTGTGATGCAGGTGCAGGACAGAAAGGAAAAATGCAGCTGTGTTTGCAGACTGAATAAAGCTTATGTGGCTAAGTGTGCAGCCAAGGCCCCAGTTAGATACAGTAAGCAGTTAAAAGCAGCTATAGTGCGCTGCATTGTGAGAAGCAAAGTGAAAACACTCTTCCTTCTTATGGGCATCACTGAGCTACAAAACCAGTTCCCCCTCTCTCTTCCTGCAAACCTTCCATCTCCATCCGAGGTTCCTAAAGCCGTCGTTTTAGGGCGATAAGACCCAGATTAGTCCAAACCGCTTCCGCCGTCTCTGCTGGCTTTTATCTCTCCAAACCGGTGCAGCTGGCCTACTTTCACACACCTGAAATATTCATCAAGGTCAGTCTGCTGCTCCGGCTGTTAGCGATCCACAGTGTGAGCGTTTTCAGGCGCGGAGGCCGCTGCTCACCTTTAATTCAAACGCTGCTCTTCTGCAATTGCTTCGTCTCTTTCGTCTAAGTCAGATTTTCAGACAGATGCTCGCCCCTTGTGTAATAGCAGGAGGGAGACTTCCTGTATTTGGGGCAGCAGGGTGGCTTAGTGCTTTGAGAAAGCATCCTTCAACTGAATGACCTGGTTTTAGAGCCTTGTCAGGAAGCATTCGCCTTACCGAGGGGCCCAGCAGCAAATTCAGCTCCAGACGTGCTCACCCTGTCCCCTGATGTCCTTGAAATGGGTGTTAGCAGGAATGTAAATGCCCTTTAAAGATCAGTATTTTATCAGATGATGCAGTTTTGTAATGTTTATCTCTTTAAGTATTCATCCTCTTTTCTCCTCAGTCCTGGAGATTGATTTCTCAGAGCTCACCCTGGAAGAAATCATCGGCATCGGTGGTTTTGGCAAAGTCTACCGCGCAGTGTGGCGGGGCGCAGAGGTGGCGGTGAAGGCGGCGCGGCGGGACCCCGATGAGGACGAGGAGCAGACCTTGGAGAGCGTGCGTCAGGAGGCCAAGCTCTTCGCCATGCTCAACCACCCCAACATCATGGGCCTGCTCGGGGTGTGCCTGCAGGAGCCCAACCTGTGCCTGGTCATGGAGTACGCCAGGGGGGGCCCCCTCAACCGGGCCCTCGCCGGGAAACGGATCCCGCCGTGCACGCTGGTGGACTGGGCTGTGCAGATCGCGCGGGGCATGCTCTACCTCCACAGCCAGGCCATCGTCCCCATTGTTCACCGGGACCTCAAGTCCAGCAACAGTAAGAATCCTTCACTCTGCTTCGTATTTCCATCACAGAGCGTTTAAGTTATGAAAAAAACACAGGAAATAATATGATACATGTCCATCACAGTTTCTTTAGGCCTCTTATTTTGTCTGCACCTGTAATTTTCTGTCCAGCAAACTACAATTTGTTGTTGAATCAGCGATAATTACTTATTCACAGCCCTTCTTAGAAGTTATAGACTTCAAAATAATCAAAGGCTTTTACCAGCTCTCTGGGGGTCTCCTGTAATGGCCTCTAATATGGTTATATAAGGTCAAATTAGGGTTTTATATATTTACATATGTTTTCAGTTCTTAAATGCAAAGAGGAAAGTCATCAACAATCAAAATGCCAGACAGGAAGTTTGTTTTTTCCATTCAGTCACATTATAATCAAGAAAAGTAATAACCTTTATTATTACTTAAAGTAATAACCTTTAATCCCATTGAAAACCTTAACCGTTTTCAATGGGATTAAAGGGGAACTACTGTTTTTTTACAACATGGACTTTATTTCTGGCATAAAATACTATCGTTTGCTCACCCATATAACTTTTGTGTCATTTGTAGTCAGTCGGGAGATATTTAGATCTGTATATATCCATATAATGGGAGTGAATGGGGCACCGAAACGGAGCCTCTAAATAACACATTATCTGCCGCAAAACTCATTAATTTCACCAATATTTTGTTATTGTACAAGAGCTATTCCCAGTTGAGTCCGGAGTTACCTCTTCTCATCATCTGGAGTCTGTAGATTGACCTACAGACCCTGGACGATGTCTTCTGGCCCGAGCTTGTTTACCTGTAATTTGCTACAAACATGTCTGAATATTTTTCTGATTCTGAGGTTGTGGATGAACCACAGCATTAGCTACGGTAACAAAATATTGGTGAAATGAGTTTCGCGGCAGATAATGTGTTATTTAGAGGCTGCATCTCGGTGCCCCATTCACTCCCATTATATGGATATACGCTCCTGAAGGAATACAAATTACACAAAGTTATATGGGTGAGTAAACAGAAATGAGGTTCAGGTTGTAAAAAAAACAGTAGTTCCCCTTTGATCTACAGCCTTGTATTAACCAAAGCCCAACACATATTTACAGTCATTTTGAAGCAGCACAAATTCACTTAATGCACCTTAAAATAAAACAAAAAGACTTTAAGAGGCATCACACCATGCTCCCCCTGTGTCATCTGCACTAATTGCGTATAATCCACAAACGAGAGCAGAGAGGAGTTTACATCTGTGTTTGTGGAGCGGTTGTAATCTTGCATTTCACCCAACTGGATCCCCCTAAATCCCAAGCCTATTACCGAGGATTTGCCCGGCACTCTGCCTGCCCCCCCACCCCTCCAGTCTCCCTATTGGAGGCTCGGGCAACGCTTGCAGCCAGCTCCGTGGGTTCCATTGGCCCTTTCTGTTGTGATCAGCTCAGGCGCTTCACTTCTAATAGGCTGTTTTCAAAGCGTTAAAGTCAGCCTAACTAGTTGCCATCCCGGGCTCTGAGGGGAAAACCCGCGCCCTGTTTACAGCAGGACGGGACGCCTTATGCAGGAGTTTGAAAATCCCCAGTGTTTTCATGTTGACCAGTCCTTTCTTGTGTCCAGACTTAAAAGCAGTTACAGATGTGATAACTGTAATAATATACAGTGCAGTCCCGGAAATGTACAGTTTATTTTCTGAAAATATTGCTGAGAAGAGTTTTGCCACTTAACAGTTTCGGTTGAATGTCTGGACTTACGGTCGTTATAACCCAACTACAGAACCTGGGATTTTGTACGGATGTTCAGGCTCCCCAGAGGATGAATCCTAGCGTTTACTGGGGATGTCCTCACATTTTCTTTGTGCTTTTTATGTTTTCTTATGAAATATCTTGCGTTGGTTTCTGCACAACACTTTGGCGCTAATTAGCTAAGGTTAGCGTGGCAAACTATGATGGTGCACAAGGAAAAGAATACAAGCTTTTGTCATTAGGCGCTTGTTAGCATGCTAATGTTAGCGTTTATCTCAAAGCAGGCCCACATTAGAGGAGAAATTAGGTCATATTTTACTTCTTTTTGATTCACATTAATTTGGGAAGTCTCCCGTGAGCTTCTTTTTATATCAGTCAGGCCTTTTGTGCGGAATGAAGTGAAGCTATTGAGTGTAGCTGGAGCGGCGGGTAGCCACACTCGGGCTGCTTTTCTCAAGGGCGCTTCAGCCGCGGACGCCGAGGCGAGTGTGTTGCTCGCTCACCCACCCAGCCTCGCACGTTTCTTCCTGTTATTGTAGTTTGCGGCAGTATGATGCAGCACATTCCCAAAACAATGTCCAGTATTTCATCTTAATGTCTGCAAAACTAAACTTAAACCATCAGCCTATTTCAGTTTAACGTTAATTAGCAAGTGTTAGCACGTTGTGGTGCACATGGAAAAGATTGCAAGCATCTGCATTAGTGTTTAGGGGCGTGCTAATGTTAGCATTTATCTCAGAGCATTGCTGTGTTGCAGTGCAGCCTCTCACAGAGCTGCCATAATAGATGTGAGAGACTTAGATGTGTTGCTAAATGGAATTAAATCTAAAAGCCAGTGCGTGTTGGCGTTCAGCACTTTACTCCTCCCGGCGAAAAGAGTCGGATGAAGTCCTTGACTGTACTCAACCTGATCAGAGCCTTCATAATGCGCCATTTAAGAATCCAAACAGTTTTAACTCTTGTTCCTTGCAGTCTCATTTACCGTCGCTTCGGTTTTTCGCTTTCACACGACATGCCATTTTGGAGATGCTCTTTTATCTGGAGCGCCGTGCATTAGAGGGAGTGCACGTTTTTGGAGCACGACTGGTTCCCGGGGGGTCGTTTGTTTCGCGCTGCACCTCCTCGGCTGCAGGATTTGCTTGAGCCACATGTTAGCGTTTGAACCGCCTCCCGTAGCATTAGCGCCACATGAAGGGTTGAGGCGCTTGATGTGCACACCGCAGTCTGCACGGCACACCCTCTCCGCTGGGCACGGCCACAGCAGATGGCCTGGCATTGTGGCGCTGAATGGGGGGAGAGAGAGAGCATGTGGTTAGAAGGAGCCCTGCTTTGCTAGTGCATGTTGGGAGCGGGATGTTTTTTAGAGGAAATGGGTGCGTCACAACAGGTTTTTGTAGTTTAACTGTGACGTCAGTGACCAGTAGCATTGATCCAGGGTTGGTGTTTCTCATCCCTGCTTCTCCGGTGTTGTATCCTGCTCACTGTCTCTTGCTTTCTCTTTTTCTCTTCTCCAATCCTTTCATCTCGGCCTCCCATCTACCGCACCCTTGTTTTGTTCACCCATTGTTTGTCTGTTTTATTTTTTCTTTGCATTGTGTTCTGTCGCGGGACGCCTCCTCCTGCTGCTCCTACCTTTCCCAACATTTAAACTCCTTATTATAATTATCCGAAACCTTTATTTATTATTATTTTTTTACGTTAACCGCCCACCCGCCCTGCCGCCAACCTGCTCAAATCCCCCTCCTCCCCACATCCTCCAACATCCCCTCCCCGTCCTCCTCCCGACAAAATCCCCACCATCACTCCCCCTCCCGCTCAAACCCCCCACCCCCCTACCCCCACCCAGTCCTAATCCTCGAGAGGGTTGAGATGGAAGACCTCAGCAACAAGACCCTGAAGATCACCGACTTCGGCCTGGCCCGAGAGTGGCACCGCACCACCAAGATGAGCGCCGCCGGCACCTACGCCTGGATGGCCCCCGAGGTCATCCGCTCGTCCACGTTCTCCAAGGGTAGCGACGTGTGGAGGTGGGCGCAGAGGAGAGAGGGGGGGAAAGTTTCGGCGGTTGGGAGAAAAAAATAAATAAATGAAACGGTTAAACCACACACACACACACACACACATAATGAACAGGTTGAGAGCTGGCAGCAGTTGCCGTGGTAACGAAGCGCAGGCCGACACGTGGCGGGGGGGAAAAAGAACATGATGTTGAGATACGTGAGGACGGTTCAAAACTAGAGTGATTTACTATAAATATACGCAAAACAACTGCTTCATGTCCTAAAAGATTTTATCCAGAGTGAAGGCTGTGCTAAGAGAACAGCTGGTATCCAGAAAGGAACAATAAACAGAACATGATTTGATCAGGACAACATTTATTTAAAAGATGACACATTTATAAGTATTGTACTGAACTCACTGACTAGATATTAAATGTGACTCAGTGAGTAGGTGGACCTGTTGCATATGAACTGCTTCAGTTTCAAGGCAAACTATACGGTAACACTTTGTTCCTTATATAAAAGATATCGCACGTAGAAATCTGCATATGGGATAGATTCTGCACAAGCAACTGCTCCATTAATTTCCATATTGATTGCGACGGCAGAGATATACACTGATCAGCCACAACATTATGACCACGTACAGTAGACTTGGATAAACTTTATTCATCCACAAGGGAAATTGCTTGGTCACAGTAGCAGTGATGCTCTCAAGAGCCACAGATAAAAGAAAGATTAAATAAAATAAAATAGTCTAAGCAAAATGTACTATCATCCCTGTATATGTGTAATATATATTCGTCCATCTCTGTTTCTTGTACATTTGTTTATATGCTAGTATGCTAATTTGTACAATTTTGTGCATTTTGCTTAGACTGTTTTATTTATTTTACTAGTTTTTATTTACTTATTTTTATTTTCATTCATTCATTCATTCATTTTCTATACCCGTTTAGTCCTGATAGGGGTCACGGGGGTCTGCTGTCATTGGGCGAGAGGCAGGGGTACACCCTGGACAGGTCTCCAGTCCATCACAGGGCCAACACAGAGACAGACAACCATTCACACTCATATTCACACCTACGGCCAATTTAGAATCACCAGCTAACCTAATGAGCATGTCCTTGGAAGGTTATTTTATTTAAGCTTCCTTTTATCTGTGGTTCTTAAGAATGTTACTGCTACTGTGACCAAGCAGTTTCCTTTGTGGATGAATAAAGTTTATCTAAGTCTCTCGTTCAGTGTGGGAGCGGAGCTGGATCAGTCTATTTGTCTAGTGTAGTGGATGTGACGGATTGTCCATGATGGAGAGCAGTTTGTGTAGTGTCCTCCTGCCCCTCACTGAGACAAATGTCTCCAACTAACGGCCAGTGACGTGACCAGCCTATCGGATCAATTTGTCGATCCTGCTTATGTCCTTTTTGCTGGTGCTTTTCGCAGTAGAAGTAAATAAGATTGACCATCTTGTAACAGTTCAGTGTTCTGCTGGGAAACTTCTGGACCTGGCATTCATTGGTGTGGATGTTACTTAGACATGGAGCACCCACCTAGACCAGACCAGGCACCCCCACCCCATAGCAATACCCAGCAGGATGCAGCCTGACACAGGAGCACACACAGAAAAAATGGTTTGAAGAACAGCACAAGGTGTTGACCTGGCCTCCAAATTCACTAGATCCCAAACTGATCAAGTATCTGTGGGATGATCCACAGAGACCCCTCCCCTCAAAGACCCCCAAGACACCACAGGACACCCATGTCCATTCTCTGATGAGACACGACTGTTTTGGAGGCACAAGGGAGACCTACACAATATTAATAAGGTGGTCATAATCTTATGCCTAATCGTTGTAGATAGTTTTAGCTCCTCAGACATGAGACTTTCATTATCTTTAATAAAACAGGTTTAATATTTTTGTGTTTTCATATCAGTGGTTGTACTGAAGTGACAATCTAAAGACCTTTCTGACCTTTGTTAATGAGTTAAACGTGAATAATCAGCAGAATAATAGATTAATGTACCATACTCTGAACTGAATTGAATCAGAATGAGTTTTGTAAGACCCTGTGACCATCTAATGCACAGTAGGTGTGTAGTTCACGTGAGATTCATTTCCACTGTCCTGCTTTGATCTGGTGAGGTTTACAGTTTGTTTGCTTTCCCGCCACGCGCCATTATTCTGCTTCTCCTTCTCTGATAATCTGCTCTGTTGTCCTTACGCATGCCGCAGCATTAACTGTCTGGCCTTTCTATTCCTGACCGAGTGCAGGGTTTCCCCCCTAAAACGGGATTAAATGCGCGATCAGTGCGGGAACGGCGGGCGGCGAGTGTGCATGTTAACGGTTAATGAGAGGAAGATGGATGTACGCAGGAGTGCTGACCAGAGCGGGGAACTGTCTGGTCTCCCTGATCGATTTTTACTTTTTCCAAAGGATTACAAAGTTTTATTTTGCCCCGTTTAGTCGCTGTGCCAGTTGATGCAGCGTGCACCAGATGTGTTAGAAGACCGGCCCGGGTCTGTTATAGGTTATCCCCATTTGTAATGATTCTATATGAGCAGATTAACACGCCATAGAGAAGCTCTAATCCTTCACCCGCTCCTGCTTTGTTGCTCATTTACCCGTATATCACTGTGCATTAGTCACACGGATCTGTCGACCGCGGCACCATTCTGTTGACATTTTCTTATTTTGACCTTTTCTGTCTCACCTTTACATGATTAGGCTGCAAAATAGTGCCACACTAAATCCCCTTTTGGGCATTTATTCAAATAAACTGGGTTTGCTGAACATCCTGCTTAACATTCATATATTCAGACACAACCTTTGTCTTCACAACTAGGCATGGTTTGAGTGATTTTGCACCCACGTTAAAAGCGCCTCTTCTTTCGGGAGGATATTGTAGAAGCGTGAATTGTCGGTGTTTAAAGTGTAAATCCAAATCGCATTTATGAATATTGGTTTTGTTTTATTTGTTTTAAAAGTTATGGCGTGCTGCTGTGGGAGCTGCTGACTGGAGAAGTGCCATTTCGGGGCATCGACGGCCTCGCGGTGGCTTACGGGGTGGCAATGAACAAACTGGCTTTGCCCATTCCCTCCACCTGTCCCGAGCCCTTTGCGCGCCTCATGGAGGGTAAGGGAATACATTTTCTGCTTAAAGTCAAGTGTTGTCCTCCAAATTCACTGGTAGCAGGAAACGAGAGCCTCATGCAAAAATGTTCCTCTGCATTTATTTGCAAAATTCACATGAGTAACTGCAGGATTCTTGCAGAAAATACAGCTGACATGCATCAAATAACCAAACTGAGTATTAGTTTCTGGAACTATTTGAAGAGTTGAAAATTGTTTTTGCTGATGTTCTAAACTGGCCCACGTTTCTGAGGCGGTTTCTCATCTTTCGCTGCAGACTGCTGGAGCTCAGACCCTCACTCCCGGCCGCAGTTCACGACCGTCCTGGACCATCTGACGGCCATCGAGGAGTCGGGCTTCTTCGAAATGCCAGCGGAGTCCTTCCACTCCCTGCAGGACGACTGGAAGCTGGAGATCCAGGAAATGTTTGATCAGCTGAGGACCAAGGAAAAGGTAAACACATGTAAAAAACATCACCTAACCGCGGCGTGATGATGAACATGATTCAGCGGTTTTCATTCCTGATCTCCTTTCCAGGAGCTGCGATCGTGGGAAGAGGAGCTGACGCGAGCGGCCCTGCAGCAGAAGTGTCAGGAGGAGGCGTTGCGGAGGCGCGAGCAGGAGCTGGCCGAGCGGGAGATCCACATCCTGGAGCGAGAGCTCAACATCATCATTCACCAGCTCTACCAGGAAAAGCCTCACGTGGAGAGCAGGCAGGGGAAGTTCCGCCGCAACCGCCTTAAACTCAAGGATGGGAACAGGATCAGCTTGCCTTCAGGTGTGGCCAACAAACCTCAGTCCTACAATGTGGGTCAGGGCTGTATTATAGCTGAGCTTACAGATCCTAAGAGCTCAGTTACAGATAAATAATATCACTTTATAGACTCTGACTGCGTAATATTGTTTGCTTAGCTGACAATTTAAAATAATAGTTATAATACATCAAGGAAACTATTTAAAAATGTTATGATCTTTGACCTTTGGCAGTATTCCCAAAAAATATGAGTTCAGGGCAGCTTTTATTGTTCTGATTTGGTAAAAAGGGGAAGTTTAAGTCTTCAGAAATGCAGCTGGATGTGTGAGAAAAGTTGAATTTGTAGCATCAGAGTGTAGCTGACGAAGTGAATCTGGGAGATGGTTGGTCTTGAGTCTCTCTGTTGTGAGCCGAGTATGCTGTAGCAAGGATCCGCCGGTTGAATCTGATCGTCATGGGCGCCGTAGAGTTGACTTTCTTTACAACAAAATGCCTCTGATTGGTTTAAAGACTATCCACTTGTGAGCAGAGGTATTTTTTTCCTCTTTGTCGGCTGACACACTCCCCACAATGATGTCCTAATTGCGTGTTACTATCCTCATATTCTGGTAAGAATTGAGTGCGGCTACGCTAAGCTAACCACTCGTACCACATCTGATTTATGCGCTAAAGCGATGCCAGCTGAGTTGTGGGAGCTCAAGACTACAAGTTTGAAAAAGAAAACTAATTGGGAGGTGTGGAGTTAGATGGGTGTGAGCTTTCTGGACCGCTGTGGCCCGCTCCTCATCTCTGATTGTTTGCTAGCAGCTGAAAGCAACGCTGGCTGCTGCTAGCATAAAACAGTGAACATTCCGAATGAACTGTTGACAGTAGAGTTGCACTCTGGGTAATGTAGGCATTTAGTTTTGACAAGATAGCTCTGTTGCTTCTGATCCTTATATATAAAAGTTTTGTCTTGCGTATTTGTACAGTAATTATAAACAAAACTGTATTTCAAATTCATTTATATGTGTTTTATTGACAAGCTAAGCTGAATCTTTGAAATGTTCAGTGTTTAATAGACTGGATAAAACTAATGGATCCTCCATTAGTAAGAAATGACAAGCAGAAACGATGAGTTAGATCACGTCAAGTTGGCAAGTACGGGAACTTCATGGCATAGACAGAAGGAGCTATTCTGGAGCGCAACGCGCTTCTAGCTTGACTCATGCTCATAGCATCAACACTGATGCTAAATTGGAAGCTAACGTGCGTCTGTGTGAATCCTTTGTTTAGATTTTCAGCACAAAATCACAGTGCAGGCCTCTCCTTCACATGACCGGCGGAAGAGTTTGCTCAGCAGCAGTTCCAGCCCTCCGAGTAGTCCTCCGATGCTGCCTCGCCTGAGAGCCATCCAGCGTAAGCTCCATAAACAACCTGTGACCACTGACAGGAGAAGTAAATAACGTTGACCATCTTGTGACAATACGGTGTTCTGCTGGGAAACTTTTGGACCTGGCATTCGTTGGTGCGGATGTTACTTAGACATGTAGCACCCACCTAGACCAGACCAGGCACCCCCACCCCATAGCAATGACACTCCTTGATGGCAGCAGCAGGATGCAGCCTGACAGAGGCACAAAAACGGTTTGAAGAACAGCACAAGGCCTCCAAATTCACTAGATCCCAAACTGATCTGTGGCCCCTCCCCTCAAAGGTCCCCACTAACGACACTCTTGATCAGACACCACAGGACACCCTCATAAGGCCCATGTCCATGCTCTGATGAGTCACAAGGTGGTCATAGGATGTCTAAATTAACCATGTTCATTCTTCTTTACATGCTATATAACCTTTGATATTCTCTCCTAATAATCTCTTGTGTTGCAGTCACTCCAGGGGAGGGGTGTACAGCCTGGGGTCGCAACACGGGTTTCCAGCTGGATGATGAGGAGAGTGAGAGGAAGGGGTCCAGGAAGAAGGGTAGATCCCGCGGCGGATGTGGGCCGTACAGGGAGCACAGCGCCGATGCCAGGTGAGCGGACTGGAGATCAAATCTAGTCTGTTTAGTGGGGTTGGTTTTGTAATACATGACTCCTTCCTCTCAGTGTCAAGCCCCCCCACGAGGGCAGCAGACAGCGATCCTGCAGCGCCCCGAACCTTCGCAGATCCCCGAGACACAGTCCAGCAGTGCCTGGAGTGCCGAGCCTTGTGGAGATGGGTAAGCGGGGGCCGGCTTAGCTTAGGATCTGTTTTGTCTGGCATGTGTACACTCCACTCCAACAGCTGGAGCTCAGAGGTGGCAAACAGCCTGGAAGACACGGGAGGGCAAAACTTAGTGAGAGAGATGCTTGGTTCCCACATGGCTGTTAGTGGTTGACCTGGGAAACTCAGCAATGCGTGTCTGCAGCTGTTTGAGCGTAAACAAGCTGTTGGAGAGCAGGGATCATGCTCTCTCAGCGAGCTAAATTTGGATGGATGGAATTCAAGTAGCTATTTGACAGTAAGCCTCAAATCTGTTTATGTGTTAAAGGAATTATAACAACATACAGGAGACTGTGCAGTATAAATGTTGTCTGTGAATATGTCTCGTTTGTTTGAGTGTGATAAAATCATCGTCCTGTTTTTAGAAAATGAAGACTGCTGCTTCACTACTGAGCCAGAAGAAGCTCCTGGTCAGTCCTACCTCTGCGTTCCTTTCCACAAGGAGGCCCACACAGGCGCAGCTGCTGAGGACGAAGGAGACGAGTACTGCATCAGCAGCCAGGTGCCAGGAACCCCCCCATGCAAGAGGAGCCCAGCCGGGGGCCGGCGTTCGGAGCTGGTCCTGCTCGGCTGCGGCGCTCTGCTGGCGGCCGTCGGTCTGGGCTGCAACCTGCTGACCCTGGCCCAGCCGGAGGAGAGCATCAAATCACGATGGGATGGCTTCTTCCACAGGACAGGAGGCCAGAGGAGGAGCACCAGCCCCCCGACTCGCAGACTGTTCCGGCGGGAAAGCCCGCTGAAACCCGCGGCGCCCTCGCTACCTGAGCGAGGCTTGCCCTCCACGTACACGCTGCTGTCCTTATCCTCTGTCTCTGACTGCAACTCCACCCGCTCGCTGCTGCGCATGGACAGCGAGGAGCTGCTGGTGTGTCGGCCCGCCTCGCCGGCGGCGAAGCACCACCTTCCCCCTCCCCTCTCGCAGCATCAGGCTACCCCAATTAACCCGCTGGTCAACACCCACCTTGAGAGCTTCAAGCGCAACCCCCGCCAGTCTCTCACCCCCACGCACATTCCCTCTGCCCCGACTTCCTCACGTAGCCTGCGGCGGACGCCATCAGACGGAGCCATCAAGAAGAGCTGCCCTACTAATAATCTGGAGCCGCTGCCAGAAAAGGCAGCGTTGGAGAACACAGGTAAGGCTCTGATCTGTAAGTAATGTTGGACTTGATTCCTTCTGGATTGTGTTGTGGTCCACCGCTTTGATTTAGACTGAAATATCTCATCAGGAGGAGTGCACACCTTGTACTTCAGACTAAATTTAGGTCATCCTTCTGGGTAGTTGGTTACTAGTATATGTCCCTAGATTTTGTTGCCTCGGTAACCCTCTTCTATACAACGATCAGGCATAACATTACGACCACTACTTCCTAATATTGTGTAGGTCTCTCTTGTTGCCTCCAAAACAGTTGGGGCTCATCAGGGAATGGACATGGGCCTTCTGAGGGTGTCCTCCTAGTCTAGTGTCTGGTAACAGGATGTTGCTGGTGGGGGGTCTTTGAGGGGAGGGGCCTCTGTGGATCATCCCACAGATACTTGATCAGTTTGGGAGTTTGGAGGCCAGGTCAACACCTTCAGATGTTCTCCATGATTTCTTTAGTTGTTCCTAAAGTGTTTTTGTGCTGGGGTTGTCTGCTGCCATCAAGGAGTGTCATTGCTGGGGGGGTTAATGTTATTCACTTCTCCTGTCAGTGGTCATAATGTTATGCATGATTGGTGCATTTTTCACCCCATATATTACAAGCAGATGTTCTTAGTGTATGGTCAGAACTAGCTCTTCTGCTATCATCATGGGGGCTTTGGTGGTGGGTATTGTTACAGTTTGGTACCTGCCTACTTCTCAGCACCAAATTTATTTCACCTACCATCGGTTCGTCTCTTGTCTTGTGGCTGATATTTATAAATTATTGGCTAACCTATCGTAGCATTGTGTTTCCTCCAACTGTTCATCTCCTGTATTTTGAATTTTGCTGGAACAGGCGTCTTCAGAGGTTTAAAAGAAGACTGTCCTGAAGTCCCTCGGCTCCCCGATCCAAACGTGGTGTTCCCCCCGACGCCGCGCCGCCGCTGTGCTCCCGAACGCCCCAAAACCCTGGACTTTGTGGCCCGGCCTCGTCCCTCGCCACGAGCGCGCTGTGAAGTGTTTTGGGCAGAGGCGAGGCCCAGGGGAAACGGACAGACACTCGGTAACGGAGAGTCCCCCGCCCACACCTCCAGCACAGAGACTCCGCCCACTGTAGAGTTTGGCAAAGACCCGACGGTGCTGCCCACCCCCGTGGAAGCCCCGACGCCCTACACGCCCCGCAGGAACGAAAACCTGCTGGATCAGCTGGACGAGGGACAGTGTCGGGACGGAACGGTCCCCCTCTGCAGACCAGAGGTCAGCCTTCCCAAAGACTCACCTTACCGCTTCAAACCGGGATTCTGGTCCTAACTCAGCCGGACCTTTCACCGGTCCGACACAAGGAGGGACTGCACCTGCTGTTAGCCTTTGGATTGTCACAAGTCTGGGTCACTTAGCTCTTGTAAATTGAATTTGCTCATCGTTCTCCATTTAAACATTGTTACCAAATTACAGGAAGACATCTGTTGTGATTATTTCATCATTCTGACATATGTTTGTAATCCCACCATAAAAAGCATTATGAAAAATTTGACCGGGATCTGGTTGTTAACGCATTTGAATATTCAAAAATCCTGGGCATGAACTGATGAGCGCCGTTACCGCAGAACGGCATCGTCACTTTCACAAAGCTTTACATACTTTTCTCGAGTTCAAGATTGTGCATTTAATGAAGTGCACTTTTGGAAAGCGTCATGAATGTAAAGCTTCAGGTTTTTTATTTAGTTCTTTTTTCCTCCCATTGTCAAAAAACTCTGACTTTGTCATTACTCTGTGACAGCGTTGCGTTTAATTGATTGCTCATCTGTGTAGCCGTCACCACCGATCACATCTACAGAGAAGTATCCCAGAAACGGGGGAAGCTGTTGTATAATACGAGCACTTCTTTGCATTAGCAGCCTACGGCCTTGAAATGGTGTCGACACAATAACGTCTGACGTCATATCGAGGCCTGTTACGGTGAAACTGTGTCTATGAAGGAGAACGTCACCACTGCTTGGGCTGAAATGGGGACTGAAACACTGTCAGAAAGAAACAAGCGGTATTTCAAAGAACGCATTCATGCTTTATCTTGAAAAAACTAAAAAGGGAACTCTGTGAATTGTCTGCCTCATAAATTATTGATGAGTGGGGTGAGTTTTGTTTTTACGTTACGTGAGCAGCAAACTGCATGAGCCCCGGTGGCGTGTGGATGTTCACTCCTGATTATTTATATTTGTACTGATATTTTTTGTTGTGTTTATGAATTAATTTATTTTTATAATTCATGTTATTTGCCTTGATTTTCTTTTTTTCACACTTGTTTTTGTGTTTCTCTGCATTTGCACAAATCATCCAGTTCCTTTTCCAGTTAATTTCCGTCTACTTCACTGCACATTGAATTCAGGGAAAAGACCAAGTTTGGCTTTTATTAATCTGATGGCATCTCTCATTATTTTCCGTCACTTTAAGGACTAAACAATCAATTGAGTAATTGAGGAAATATTGGACAAGTAATCAGAAAAATGGCTTTAAAATAGATTTTACAGAGCTAAATGCATGTAAAAATGGTTGTACACAGGATTTTGTGTCCATATTTTGGGTTTGCCATTACCAGACCGGGGCTTGAATATTATTTGTACATCATTTTCTGATTGTTTTAACCTGCTACAATAATATTAGTGGAGGATGAATTTACTCTGCTTCTGCCGGAGGTGAAATCCTGCCCATCAACTGTTAGCCCAGCAGGTTTAAAAAGAAAATAACCCCAATAATTGGAAAATGATTTATAGAAACACTGTCTGACTTGTCTTTAATGCCTGATTTTCTCAATTTATTTTCAAATGTTAAGTGACCTCTGATATTTGGTCTGTCTTTATCCTAAGTGTGAGCCGTCATACATGTAAATGTGAATGCTTTTTCTCTGAGGACTGTGCAGAATGTGATCATGCTCAATGTACAAACACAGTATTTCAACTACCGGTGCTAGTTGATACGAAGCCGAGGTGTTATTATCTGTCTGAAACGTTACCACGAATAAGCTGAACTTATGTTGCTACTGGACTTTGTTCAGGTTGGGAATAATACTGTTACTGACTGACTTGTATTTGCACTGGAACACACTGATTTGAGTAAAAATCATAGTAAACAATCCAGCTGGTTCAGCATTTCTTTTGTGAGGCTTTGCATTTTTACATTTAAACTGCATCAATAGATGTGAGATGTGTTGCGGATATGAACCCACCGAGATTTAAAGGCATTAGCGTCACATTTGAGTCCCAACTCAAAGCCAGGAATATTTTCAGCAAAGTTGTTTCTAGTTTCAAAAATAATGTGTCAGTTGCAGACATTTAAAGAGAAAAAATTATTTAGGTTTTGGCAACTGTCTCCTGTCCAGTTACCAGCAGGCTGCCATCTTGGATTAAGACTGCTACTTATAGTTAAACATTTCATTTTACTTATTTTTATAAATGGGATTTCAAACATTGCAAGTTACTGCAAGACAATACAGTTACTGTTGTTGACTGTGACTTAACTGGAGTGAGTGCCGCCACATGAAGGCAATAAACTGGAGGCAAAGTTAGCTTCTCACTAGCTAACCTTAATAGAGAATTTCAAAGCTAGCCAGTTAACTTAATAGAGCATTCATCTATGATTTCGATGTAATGAATGCTAACCACAGGCAAAGTTGGTTGTTAGCTAGCTAGTGAGCTTAATAGCTTTTTAAGAAGCTTTGAAAAGCTGTGATTCAGATGTAACTAATGCTAACACACGCTAAAGACAAACTGGTGACAAATTTTGCCTTTAGCTAGCTTGTGAAGGTTTTTAAAAGACTGAAAGAGCTGCAATGCTACTACACAAATGGTACAAACAGGAACCAAATTTAGCAGCTAACTAGCTAGTGAACGCAATAAGGCACTTAGAAAGATCAAGAATTGTGATTCAGATGTAACTAATGCTAACTCAAGAGGGGCACTAAGTAAAAGTGAATAGTTGCTAGCTAGCTTGTGAACTGGAATCTAAAGAGCCAAGACACAGCAGGTGTAATGCATGCCAGACAGAATCGGAGACAAAGTTAGCTGCTAACTAGCTAACAAACAAGTGTTTAAAAGGCTCAAGAGCTGTGATCCAGGTGTAATTTATGCTAGCACGTGAGGGGCACAAATTAGCTGCTAGCTAGCTGGTGGAACTTTAAAAATCAAAAAAGATTAAGAGCTGTGCTTCAGATAAGTACGGTTAATTAATTCCTAGCAGACAATGTTAGAAGTTAACTGGATAAATTACACAGACAAAAAAAAAAATCCATGGCTGCAGTACCACAAAAACTACTTCAACCAATAGACAAGTTTATTACACCCATACTTTTACAGTAAACACATGGTATTTTGCAGATACAGTAAATGCTGTAAATGAAGTGCTTTGTTTTGGCATTAATAAACACAAATAGCTTGCCTCTCCATTATATTTTCTTGTGACTTTATAAAGTTAGCCTATTTACATTTTGTGATATGTCTCTTAAGTTCACACTACAATTAGCAACCATGTGCTCTTGAACGCATTCAGAGTTAAGCCACCTACTTACTGAAAGCACCTTGATTTTCAGATATAATCAAGAGTATAAAAAATTGTGACTTTTGTCATAATTTCAAAATCAAAGTATGGCGACAGAAGTGTAGGAGGTTGTTACTCGTTTACTCCATGGCATTCAAAAGACATCTTGTGCGAGGGCAGGTGCTAATTTACAGTGACACTCGCCTGCCGACATGCTGGATTCACTCAGTACGCCTTGTTGCTCCTGTCTCTATCACAAGTGTTGGCCTGTATGTGCAATGTTTGGACTCGCAGTGCATCAGTTTGTGATCTTTAAAACATCCTCTGGATTGATTTTTACTAAATAAGTTTGGTGGTTTAGAGACAGAAACTCAATTTCTGGTACAATAAAAAATAAAACACACACACACACACACTTCAAGCGCACAACAGTGAAGTTCAATCACGTAACTGGCAACCGGATGCTGTGCAAGGCAAAAGCAAACAAACATCGTTTCACACCAAGACCCCCTGACTCATGGTGTTTAAGGTCTGGGTGGCACACAGCGGGGCTGATATTTATGACGAGCGAGAAGTCATGAGGCAGCTGGCGCTTATGTCGCCTCTTTCTTTTCCCTTTGGGCATTCCGGCGAATCTTCATCTCTGTCAGCTGGATGTAGCGGATGACATTGGTGTCTGGAAAACAAAGAGAGGAAAAGGCAGATTTATTTCCTGCGCGGACGGGAAGCGTTGCATCGGTGTGTGCATAAATCTTCCACTCAAACTAAAGTGTGTGAGGTACATGGAAAGAAAGGAAAAGTAAAGCAGGAAGTAAGTTTGCAGGAACTGCACAGGCATATATAATCTACATTCAAGGTACAAATACATACACTGTATGATCCTTTTGTCTGACTTTACAGACTTTTAACGTGTTACTCTTTTCAGTGTGGTGTGGCTTCACTGCTGTACACATATTTAAATTGTCCCGGTTGTGCTAAAAAACATTATTTAAGTTTTACACAATGCTTTCTACTAAGAGATCTGAAGCAGCATGATGAAAGCAGCCCCACAGGGTTAATTTCCCTCTCCAGACGTTATAGCATTAGACTCTTACGTAATCCAGTTTAATATTACTGGAACCCACTCTCGATATTTGTGCACAAAGTCTGTTTACTAACAATCACGAGCCTGCTGTTCCTTTCCGATCCTGCAGTAGTCCCTCGTGTTTTCACGCCTAGATTCATTACCTGACTTCTCTGACTACCTGAACACCTGTTTCCAGTCTCCTAATGAGCTCCCCTTGATATATAGCTTCTGTCTGCCCAGTTCCCCCGAGTACCTCTCAGGCGATGATACAAGAAATACAATTTTTGTATGTCACATGTGAAAAAGCACACGTCGGCCTGTCCCTGAACCCAACGTGATGCCTTCAGGTGCATCAATTTATGCATACTTATACAAAAACAGAGCAAAGGGAACCAATTTATTTAGTATTTTTGGCTTAGTTTGCTATATATACTGATTTGACAATTAGTCAGTCTCTTAAAGGATTCCCAGTCTAATCCAGGTGTTATATGAGAGTCCCTGACTTTGACAGTCTGTGTGAGCGGTGACCTGACGGCTCCTGTTTGTGTGAC
Source organism: Planiliza haematocheilus (assembly GCA_005024645.1). Classification (NCBI taxonomy): domain Eukaryota; kingdom Metazoa; phylum Chordata; class Actinopteri; order Mugiliformes; family Mugilidae; genus Planiliza; species Planiliza haematocheilus. The sequence goes on from SRSE01000637.1 coordinate 2,991,686, forward strand.
TCCTTCAGGTAGTACAGGGCCTTCTGGAAGTCTCCTAGGTGGTAATAGGCCACTCCGGATCGGTACAGGGCCTTGAAGTTCTTTCCTTCCTTGTGGAGCACTTTCAGGCAATATTCCTTCACTCGTTCGTAGTTCACCAGCTCCATTTGCAAAAGGCAAGCTAGGAAGGGGAAAGAGAAATGAGAGGAAGGATGAGGAAGAGGCTGCTGATAACACCGCATGAAGCAATGTTCGGATTTGATTCTTTAACTGAAGTAGTGATGTCTTTACAGGCACATAAACACAGCGGGTTGCTTAGATAAATTCCTAATAAAAGGGAAATATAATGATTCATTTGATAAGGGGTGCGTCCACATAAAGTGGAAATCAAAAGAAAAGTGAGGGGGATTGTGGGGTAAGTCCGAGAATGACTCATACTGGTTATGAATCATTCATGCTCTGGAGTATTCCCTGAATCTAATCTATAAAAAAACAGCCCAGTGTAATGAATGTGCATCTGTGTGAAATGTGTCTCCTACCAGCCAAGCTGTTGTAACACTCCAGCTCTGCATTCTCCATTGCTCCTTTCTGCTCATCTGTCAGCGTGGTGGACTTGCTGATGGTGGGCAGGAGGGGGGACGGAGACTTGGAGCTGGCGTCCGGATCCCCCAGCACCCTGCACAGCCCCTTAATCTCCAGCAGAGCGCGGTGGTACTTGCCAATCGCATCTCGGTACTTCTTATCCTTGTAGCACTGGGTGCCTTGGCTCTTAAAGTCCAACGCCCGCCTCACGACGTCGGCTGGCTCGTTGTGGGATGGCTGTTTCAGCATCGACCCACCATGATGCCTCTGCTGCTGGAGCTGCTGCTGCTGCTGCTGATGGTATCTGGTATCTTTGGTCCGGCTGCTGCTGCTGTTGGGAGGCTGAGCGCACTGCTGGAGCCTCGGGGAGCCGCCGGCGTTGTCGCTGAGGCTGCCTCTGCCACCGTCCATCCTGCCGTCGTGGCCAGCCTTGATCACGCTCATTTTCGACGTTATTATATAATAGCTGCCCTAACGCCCGGCTGTAAATTAGCTGGGGATCTCGGTTTTTTTCTTCTTCACTGCATCCTCTCGGATCTCTCGCGTATTCGCCCTGTCAGTGTCGCAGCTACGTCTTCTCTGTGCGCAACCCTGCGAGATGCGCGCTCCTTCGTTGCATCCAGTTCTCGTATTTTTCAACCACAGACGAGCCGATTGGTCGATAAATACAAGGCCAGCGGTCCCATGGGGGCCCACCAGCAGGAAGAGAAGGTCTAATTTCATTATCAGTTTGTCTGGACATAATTTCACCATTAGTTACAAACTGGACTCAGTGAAAACAAAAACATATATGTGAAATCGTATAAAAACTATTATATTATAAAAAATATTATAACCCAAATGCCACGAACGTCTAGGATTGTTTGTGTAAAGGCTAAACGGCATAATATATTATTAATAAGTATTAGTGACTTCGCTCATTTGGTAATTGAATCATTTTCTTCAGCTAAAGAGCTTAATTAAATTAACACTTAATGACAGTGAATGTAACCCCCGTCCTTCCTCCTCTTCAACATATCTCCCAGTCATCTTTATCTCAGACTGGAGGAATGCAGTCATCCCTACACAGATGAATCAGATAAAGATCATCCATCTCGTCCTCTTCCCTCGCCTGATGGAGCCTCGCTTTTTGCGCAGCCACTTTAAGCAGACTCCTGACAGATGCAGCCCAAAATGACAGGCAATGATGTCATTCAAACCGGGGTTTGTGCGGGGTAATGCCGTTATGAGTCTCTCTCTCTCTTTCTCTCTCTCTCTCTGAGCGGGCGCGGAATAAGGTCGTCCCGTTTTCGCTGGCACAAGAGCTTCTCGTTTTTGACATTTCGTCGGCAGCAATGAGTGCGCGTCGGGTGGTTTATTCCCATCTGTCCTGTCACCCTGGCAGGGCGCTGAACTCAGCTGTCTGGGTGTGTCTCCGGAATTTCAGCTCTCTGGAACAAATGTTGCAGATCACATATAAAGACCATAACAGCCAGCGTGTTAAATAGGCTATGTGGGAAATGAAAAATAATAATAATAAAAGGGACCAAAAGTCTGAGTGTATAATCAGTTACCTTTAACTGGGATCTTACAGTTGTCAACATTTATACAATAAGATACTTCTCGCTCCAATATATATTTATATATATATATACTGACCCACTGTTAAGAGTTTGTATGGAAGTAGGGATATAATATTACAAGATTAGCTTCAAATATGTAAATAATTTACAATAGTGATAACATTTTTAATTATCTTGTTTGAAGAATAAAACTATAAACTAGCTACATTAACACACTGCCTGTTTCTTTCTTGTCTACGTTTTCTGTCTTGATTAAAATATACTTACTTCACCTCAGTCCAATTAAACGATTGACTGTATAACCAATAACGCGACGTCATCAAACTGTGACCTAAACTATTCCGGAGACGTAATCTTTGTGGGACCGTTTGTTTACATCATGGCGTCGGTGGATTTCAGAGGTACCGTTTTTGGTTTTTATTTTATTGAGAATGTAATTTTCGTCGCTTGTATTAGCAGTGGTGACATGTAACGGAACCGAATACCGTGTAAAATTACCGTTGGCATTTTCTGAATATATTTCTTAGCGCTTGAGGCTAACGTTTGCGTCGGTTAGCATTTCCTCCGCTTTGATTAGCACGGAGGCTAACACGGCTAACGGCAGCTAGCTACGAGGTATCAATTAAAACGGAGAAAATTACAAGTCACCCGTACATCTAGCATGATAAAAGATATGGACGTTAATTTATGGGGCGTTACGTTTCGGTTACTTTTCCCAGGTGTTGGTTAAACTGCACTTTTTTGTAAAACTAAGGTTATTTTGTTTCATAGTAAAGTGATTGATAGTATAGCCACTTGCTATTTCACTGGGTGCACTGGTAAAACAATCTTTGTGAAGGTGTTCAGCATTTGTTTAAAATAACTGTTGATTTAACTGATCTGTAGACCTGTTGAATTGTATTGTGGTGTACCAACACATGTTCCTGTTATTTTGACAACCCCGTTTTAGTCAATGGGCTAGGCTACATAACACAAACACTTTCAACTGTTTTTGAATTAAACATTAACAGCACCACTAACTACACCCCCCGAAATGACTAGACAGTTTAATTACCACTATTCCGCTTCAACATAAACTGAACTATATAACAGTCATGAGGAGGGATTTAGTTCAGGTTGGTTGAATTAGAATTAACTAGTTTTCATGAGTGTACCTAATGAAATGACAAGTGAGTGTAAACTGGCAACACTTAGTGTTACTCTCCTGTTTCGAGATGTTTTAGAAGCAGTCACAGTCATGTCTTGTATTGAAAGCACTTCTATTGCACAGACTTTATTTATATAAAGTTGAACGTGATACTAGTATAAAATTAAACATTCAGTCATCACCGCCAAGTAAAGTAAAATACCTAGACCTAAATCAATTCAGAATCAGAATTTTATTTATTGGCGTCTCTGCTCTCATATACAAGGAATTTGTCTGATGTTTGGTGCAATAAGCATAAACATAACACTATTTAGCTACTCCAAGATGCTTACTCTTAGTCTGTTTATTTTATACCTTTATATATATATATATATACTGTATACAAATGCACCTCGCTGCAGTAGGCCATTTCTCAGTTCAGCTTATTAATTCATGTTGGGTTTAAATTTGCTGAATTTGCAGACAACCTTCTCGGGATATCCTGGGTGGACAGCGGTTGGGTTCCGATTCTTAATCCCGGAAATGTCCTGGACTACTTCTCTGAGAGAAGCAACCCCTTCTACGACCGAACCTGTAATAATGAGGTAGTGAAGATGCAGCGGCTCACTCTGGAGCATCTGAAGTAAGTTCCTATTCCGCGGAAGCTTACAATGATAATGTGGAACTTGGATTCAAGAAAACAAAACAAAACAAAGATGTGGTTTTAATTAAGATTTGTTCTGTTTCAGTTGACATTTTTACAGCTGCTAATTTGCGGTATGGAGAGTGACAACATTAGTAAAACCAATAGAAAACATTGTGTGTCTTGTTTATTTTCAGCCAGATGGTGGGAGTGGAGTACATTCTCCTCCATGCTCAGGAGCCAATTCTTTACATAATCCGTAAACAACAGAGACAGTCACCAACACAAGGTGGGCAACAACACATCGGATTCAGTTTACAATGAAAGAACAAGTGTCTTAAGATGGTTAATCACACATGTGTGACTCTTAACTCATGACAAAATGTCTGGCATTTAAGTCATCATTTGAATATTCACTTCTGTCTGTTCATTCTCTAGTGATTCCATTGGCCGACTACTACATCATAGCAGGAGTGGTGTATCAGGCCCCAGACCTAGGAACAGTTATCAGCTCCAGAGCGGTAAATATTAATTACAGTTTTTTTTTTCATGTATGAAAGTTGTGAGAATTCAGAGTGATTAATATGAATTGTATCTGTTTTAGCTCTCTGCAGTCCACGGGATCCAGTCTGCTTTTGATGAGGCCATGTCATATTGCCGCTATCATCCATCCAAGGGATACTGGTGGCACTTCAAGGACCAGGAGGAGAGAGGTTAGGCCTTTTTAAGATGGTATTTTTAGTCATTTCTGTAACAAGACCTTTAATATTCCAGCCAGAGCTGTGATACGCTACAGTTCCAGAATAAACACAATATTATCTTCAAGTTTAACACGATGACTGGTAAAAGCTGATCAACGGAAACTCCTTTCTTACAGAAAAAGTCAAGCCCAAGTCTAAAAAGAAAGAGGAGCCTAGTTCTCTGTTTCAGAGGCATCGTGTTGACACTCTCCTTCTGGACCTCAGGTCAAAATTTCCACCAACTTTCTATCAGGTACATTTTCACGGTCATTAATGCAGCTTCTACCAAGTCTTACTTTTAATTTTGATAATATAAAAGTAATTATACTGTTGATGATTGATTGATGTGAACTTTTTCTTTCTGCACTTTCAGCCTAAGCCGGGCGAGAAGCCTATTCCAGGTATGTGTAAGATAATAGATTTAATGTGGAGCAGAGATAAAAGGCAATACCCTTGAGTGCTTCTCTAACTCTATGCTCTTATATTGTAGTTGAGGTGAAGAAGGAGCCCGAACCCCCCACAGAAACTCTGAAACAAGAGGAGAGAGAACCGGCCGCAAAGTCCTCCGCCCCAGCTCCACCAAGTAAACCTCCACCTGAGAAGAGAGCCAGGCTGCAGTGACGGCCATACCGCTCAGAGAAGATGGAACGGTGCAGTGAAAAGTCCTGCAGCAGTGACGCGAAGAACAACTCGGGACGGGGAGCATTTCTGTTTCCTTCCCAAATCTGCCACTCTGCTCGTCTGATCAGTTTACAGAGTGCTAAGAATGAACTGGCGCAAAAAGTGTCACTTACCTGCCTCACTGCCAGGACTACTTTTACTCTGCAACCTTAGTCATATACATTTGATAGGCTTGGCGTGAATCACGGACGTCTCAGGCACGTGTTCCACAAACGCGGGTCAACTGCTCGATGTCAGCAGGTATTTCGCAGTGGATGAGGTTTTTCTGATGATGAGCTGACCTCAGCGGGGGTGTCAGCTTACTGTTGACATCAGCACAGTGTTTGTAGGACCGTTTAACCGTCTGCTTCACGGGGAGATGGTTCCTTATCTCATCAGAAAAGAAAAGAATACCTTGAATTTGTATTTTGTTTTGTTTTTTTGTATTAAAAAATATTAGTTACTGTATCCTGATAGTGTTGTGTGTTTGTTTTGAATTTTGCCCTACTATTTCCTATTATGTGTTACTTGTATTCCTACTCCCCTACATTAAAGATGGGTTGATTGTTGTTTTTCCTCAACCCCATTTAACTGAGAACTGCAGCTGCTGCTTAATAAATACTACAATATTTTACAAAAAAATACAGAGATAAACAAGCGCATTTAGCGTAATTCCATCTGGACCAGCAACAGCAACAACAACAAATACAGACACTGAAATACAGTTGGCATGTAACCAGAAGTGCAAAGAAGTGTGTGTAATTACACAATTGCCAATACATCTAGTCGTTTGCCAGTTCATTGGGTAGTGTACCCAATGAACTGGCAATGAACTGTGGGACAATCCAGTTTCAATTCCCCTTTTCTGACATTTATAGTGTGAACATATAATACATAATATAAGAACGGTGGTAATTCAACTGGGTGGTTTATTCTGGAGGATGTCGGTTGTGGTGGTGCTATAAAACATGATTTAATTGGAACAAAAAAGTTTGTTATTTTGCCTAACCCACTAACTAAAATGGGATTTTCAAAATAATAGCAACGTGTTGGTTCAACACAATACAATTCAATATTGTTGTTCTTTGTGGGAGTACCACCTCTGACCGGCAGGTGTCGCCATTGGGTCATATTTGAGCCCTTTCCTAATTGCCTAATATTGGATTTTAATTCATGCATTTGTGGTTTTTGCCATCAGTCTGTGGAGTCATGTTCGGGTCAAACGAGGATATTAGTCACACGGGAAGCGAAAAACAGATATTCTAAAAGCACACAGCATGTGTCTGTTTTCTGGAGGGGGGTGGATATTTGCTTTAGACTGGAGCTGCTGGCTTCCATGGCTGCTGCGTACCGATGCCACGAAGAAGAACTTCCTCGCAGGGCGTGGTGGGATAGGAGTCTCCTCAGTGGAGGACTGAAACAGTGCCCCAGCTGGCTGGCTAGCTGCACAGAAGATGGCTGCAGAAGGGATTTTCAGGCCACTGTCTGAAAACAGAGCACCGTTTGTCATGTTCAGCGACGACTAGCCAGCGTGTCACCGCGGTAGCTCCGTTGGTCGGTTCCTCCCGGATTCGTCGGAGGGGATAAAACAACATGGGGTCGCAGACTCTACAGATCCTGAGGCAGGGGGTCTGGGCTTCAGTCACAGGCGGATGGTACTACGACCCCGATCAGAATACATTCGTCAACGCTTTACATCTCTACATCTGGCTGTTCCTGCTATGTTTCCCCTTCACTCTTTACATGGTGAGCGCTCTGTGTGTTTTTTAAAACCCCGTTAAAATCTCGTTTCGCCGCGACTGTTGACAGCGGTAAGTTACCGAACCAAGTGACCGTTAGGTTAGCTGCCACAGGATACCAACGGTCGGACTCGGTCTATTATCTGGAGCGGAGACAATGTAACCTCTTATTAAACTACCCAAACGCAACGGAATATTCAAAAAAACGTTCAAATTAATCTCAACAGCCGTTGAATGTGTGTATTTACCAACAAGTAAACCCAGTTCAGTTGGAGAAATAAGAAATCTTTTTAATTTCCTCCCCTTTAACTAGAGTACCGTCCACCAACTAGATTGGACCAGCTTTTGTTTAAAATATTACCACAGCGCAGCAGTTAAGATCCGTTAGGATATTAACAGTCGATTAGACAGAGGCAGGGTGTAATCAGTGAATTTAATTTCCCTGCCCCCTCTTATCTGCTTGTTTTCCTCCTGTCGGTAGTGATTTGCGGTATCATCGGTGCTCAGGAGCTACCAGCTGTGACTGCAAGAGCACAGCTGACAGGGATGTTAACAGTGATCTGGCAGTTTTGAATGTCCAAAAAGAAAATATGAGCCGGCTGCTGTTTGCTTCAAGACGTTCCTGTTTGCTTGCTAGTTTTCTCTCTTGTTTACATTTCAAAAGTGCCCTCCAAACTATCCAGCAGGGGACCTGAGACCAGATCAGTGGCTGTGATACTACACTGTGACATGATTATTAAAGATTTGTTGCCAAATAACAAGCACAACACTTCCTAATCCGGACGGGCCCGTGAATCTTAGTGTTTTCCAAGTGCACGTCTATAACTGAACTCAGGTTTGCCAAGTGTACTAACTTCTATATTTGCTGATCGGTTTGTGGTTTCCGTTCTATTCCTGGAGTGGAAATACGTCTGTCGGCTCGGCTCGGGAGGTTTATATTGAGCCACAAGTTTGAGTAATGCTGCTGTTTGTGATAACTGCGAACAGACGAGGGAGGATATCTCAAGGACAACGCAGACGCAGAGGCTGGAGCTCAGACACCTGGTGGTTAACGCACCGGCTCCTGGTCCTAGCCTCCCTGCAGTCTGCCCCCTTAAAAGACATTTGAGTTTACATCCTGGGAGCTCTCAGCACATCACGTCAGAATCGAATGCAGTAATCATATCACAAACCTGGCAGTAGTAACAATAATATAACGTTGTAACATGGCTTCTTGACTGTTGGGATAAATAAAGTTAAAATACAATAGGAGGAGGTTAAGGAGGAGTCATGCTTTTGCCCCAAAAACCGACTGATTCTCTGCTTCTTTCTCTAAAACCAGGCGCTGCCGCCGACCATGGTGATTGTGATGATCTACTGTGGTGTGATTGGTGCCATGTTCCTGCTGATGAAGACGGTGAACTACCGCCTCCACCACGCGCTGGATGAGGGGGAGGTGGTGGAGCATCAGGCCAAGGAGAATCAGGGCGGCAGGGGTGGCACAGAGGGGGCTAACGATGGAGGCGGCACCCGGCGGGAGGACAGCAACGGCCCGGGGTACGTTGGCATCTCACGCAGCCCGACGCTAGACTTAACGTCTGGAAATGTAGGCCAGTAGTGCTGCGGTGCTTCCTGGTCACTGATGGTTGAGTGTCATCACAGTGTGTGGTTGTGCAGTGAGTCGAGTCATTCAAAGGTGATGTAATCTGCAGTTGTCTAATGGAGCTGAGGTCAAAGGTCTAGCTGTCTAGTGGTGACGTGTGAAAAAGCACAGGCTGCTACAAGGAGAACCAGTTTAGCGCTTTAAAGGCCAGCTGTAGCTGCACTGTTAGATTTTTTTTTTTTATATTCGAAGCAGCCGAGCGAGGCATCGACTCCAGCAGATGTTTCAGGCTGGCTTCCAGTTATTAGATGATTCATACCGTGCAAGCTAAAAAACCAAGACGCGGTTCAATTTGTCGTCAGTTTGGCTTGTGGTAAGGCGTCTGTGGTCGAGCTGTGTTATAAAAACGCACGGCATGATTAATGCTGGGTTTTGACTCCGAGAGTGGGTCTCATTTATATTACGCATACTTAACACTGATCTGTGGCATCCTTTTATAATCAAACAAAACGTCTGTTTACATTGAGCGCTACTCACCTAAACACATTGCGTGTTCCTCTGAGACCTAACGAAGGTTACCGAACTCATTTTCCTGTCTCATGACACATTCTCCTCTTTAAGTTAGAGTCCCCGTTGTACCGTTAGCATGCTCTGTACTTGATGCTCTGCTGCGTTTTCGTGCATCTGCTGTCGTTTTGCAGAATCCGAGAGTCAAACTCCTCGGCTGGAAAATGGGGCCAGTGTAAATCTGCCAAACAAAAATGCAGTTCCTCAAATAGCCACTTGAGGCTGGCTTCAACAGTCACAGACCTCCATGTGAACATGTGCAGCTTTACAGCAGAAATAAACACGTTTGCAGCCCAGTAGAGAGAATGTTTTTTTGCTCTCTGTAGGTCACGTCTCCATTAGTAACAACTGTACTGGTTGTTATAAGTTACATCAAGGCTTAAAGTTATAATAATTAAGGTTGTGGCCACTGACTGACAGATGTCTGTCTGTCTGTCTGTCTGAGCATCATCTCAGCTCCACCCATGCTCCACCTCTTTGGCAATTTTTGAATTAGCCAGGAGTTGGATGGAGTCAGCGTCTGCTGAGGTGGTGGTAGGAGGAGCCGCTGCTCTGAGCTTCAGCAAACTAATGGGTTATGTTATGGAGGGCTTTGTCTGTTAGGGTTAGGGGTTATATTCAATCCTGTCATGATCACGTGACTAACTTAAAAATAAAAGCACGTGATAGAATTTGTGGTGATGTGATGCGACTAGATTTTAGAGCTTATTAAAGTGGTCCCTCGTTTATCGCGGGAGTTACGTTCCAAAAATAACCCGCGATAGGCGAAATCCGCAAAGTAGTCAGCTTTATTTTTTACAATGATTATAAATGTTTAAGGTTGCAAAACCCGTCACTACACACTTTATACACTTTTCTCAATAACTTGCAAACATACCGCACTTCAGTCACACTGCCAGCGATCAAAGATACTGTATATGTAAATCTGGCAAGCTGAACGCATTCTGTACTGAACAAGAGACACCGTACGAGGAGAATGATTGACATGGTCATGGTCTACTGTCCCTTTTATTACAGTCACGTTAAAAGAATTCTAAAAATCTTTTCATTTCATATCCTGTTTGAACTTAAACCCTTCCTAGTTTGGACACTCTTGAAACTCTTTGGAAATAGTTCAGAATGCTGATAATTTATTAACCCAGACAGGCATGCTGACAGTGAAATATGTGCTGATTAAAGCTTTAATTAGGCTGAAAAATGACCACATTATCGTCCTGCTCACGTGTCTCTGCTTCGGTTTTACTACAACGAAAACAATAACACAGATCAGTGCAACACACTGCAGCAGCTCGGCTCCGAACGCCACATTTCTGTCCTGTTTTTCCTTTTAAGAGAAGAGGCTTAGCTCTCATTCAGAAGGAACAAAAGCCAGTGATTTCGGCCTTTTCCTGCCCATGACTCGAAGAGGTGACTCATGTTCACATTCCAGCGGGAGCGCTTAGCAGGACGCCGAGAGAGGGGCAAGGCGGCGGGAGGAATGAGCGCTCCCGACCGCAGGGGCAGTTACAGCCTTGCCCACACATCTGGAGCAGCATTCCAGGTTGCTTGAGTTTACAGTAGAGCCGGGGCTGAAGTCGATTAAGGTGTTTCTTTGCTCCCACCCGTTTTTTTTTCCCCCCCTCCCTTTGCCAGCCGTTTTTCCAGTCCCCGCTCATCAGCGCTACATGATGTAGTTCATTACTCGCCGTGTTTGTTTTCCGCGCCGTTACGAAACATTTTTGGCATATGGAGATGATTTACATATCTGGCAAGTTGTCTGTTTCGACATACCGACTGGTTAAACAAGCATGTCTGGGCTAAAAATAGACTTGGGGGAAAATGGACACGGATGCTTTCGTCTGTTTTTAGTCCCTCAGCTGAGATTCACAATTCATACAAAAGGTTTTAAATAGAGGCCTGATGAGGTTACACGGTGTGTTTCTTCCTAAACTGAATCAGTTTGAAGGATTGAAGTGGAGACAAATGGCAGTCGTTTAAGGGAAGCACTACACTGTGTACATCCTAATGAAAGTGTGTGTGTTTGTGTCCGTAAAGGGACCCTGGAGGGGGCATTGAGATGGCAGACTTCATCCGACAAGAGACTCCGCCAGTGGACTGCAGTTCAAGGAACTCCTATATCGGGATGGAGTCTAACCAGCAGGTAAGGAGCACTCTGGTCTGCTGCACACTGAGACGCACAGGATGGCCCTGATAATGGAACCCGCTGGCCCCCCCTACGCCTTTTTAATTAGGAGTAAAAGATTCGCTTAGCCTGCACTGTTTACGTCCATTTTTATGAACCAGATCAGCGTTCTTCCTTACCGCCACCTGTTGATAATCAGAGCGGTTTGAGAAAGGATTATGTTATCATATTATCGTATTAAATGCCTGCATATATGCAAGCAATTAGTTGCTTTAGTGAAAATGAAGTGGCAATGTTATTGAAGTGTGGATTAATCATTTATAACAAAAGATACAGAAAAAAACAGCTGTTTTTAATTAATAATGACAAATATGTTGGGTAGTATTAGGTTGGATGAGGACTTATCATATTGGACCAATGTCAAATCATTCTGTATCCACTACTGTACATGCAACCATTAGAAAACGGGCCCCAGACGTCATCAAAGACTGATTGTTTGCCCATAATGGCACATGTAATCTTTTCTAAGGTTAGAGAAGTAGATAGCTCTGAAATCCATTTACCTGTCTTCGGTCTATCCACCTCCTTCCATGCTAATGCAATGATTCTTTTGGCCAACAGCATGCCTATATCTAAAAATGTCCTATGGTTTCTTCTTATGTTGAAGGTAGTTGGGTGTATGCTCAATAAAAAGAGCGTAGGATCTAGAGGTATTGGTATAGTTAATATATCCTCAATGTACCGTCTCACATCTTCCCAGAAGTGCGTTGTTTTTTGACATAAATCTCAGATGAAAACTTTTGGACCTGCCATTAACTGGTGTGGGTGTTCCTTAGACATGTAGCACCCACCTAGACCAGAACAGGCACCTCCACCCCATAGCAATGACACTCCTTGATGGCATCCCCAGCAGGATCCAAAAAACACTTTAGGAACAATTCAAAAAACATGAAGAACACACAAGGTGTTGACCTGGCCTCCAAATTCACTAGATCCCAAACTGATCAAGTATCTGTGGGATGATCCACAGAAGCCCCTCCCCCCACTAACAACATTTGGTTTCCTGACACCAGAGGCCTCGTCCACAAGTACGAAAACTTTTCCCCCTCCGTATTACCTGACATCGTTTCAAGAATATCTGCGTCAAAATGCTACTTCATACTCCAGGTCTATAGGTGGCGCTGTTTCAGTTTCAGAAATTCACCAAAAACGGAGAGGAAGAGGTGGAGCATGCGCATAAAGCTTGAGTGCTGTTTACAAATCGGCTTTAGAAGAAACCAAACTCAAGGAGAAATGATATTTAGCCCTAGTAACCATAATAGGCTCAATATCTTCTCCAGCAGGAACACGAGCATGTAGTCCACCATTGTTGGTGATGTTGTTAGGAGACGTCTCGTGGGATATAAGAGGTGGAAGGCTGCTCCAGGGGTGTGCGTTTTCAAAATGTTCCACCCTGAGACCAGGTTTCAGAAAAGTGCGTTTTAGGGCAATGAGTTTACAGGATTCATGTGGATGATCGGCCACAACGATGCAGAACATCTACGTATACAACAAAAAGGGTTTCTGTGTGGACGTCCCCTCAGAATGCCCATTCTCTGATGAGTCTGTTTTGGGAGACCTACACAATACTAGGACATAATGTTATGCCTGATCAGTGTGTATTGTCTTGCAGATGTAGCTGGTCCTTTAGAGGTGGAGTAAGTGGAGGAAACCCAGCAGAGTGCTAAAATGTGCTGACGTTAAAGAGCCTGACTGTTTTGCTCTTCTTTGCATTGTGTTTGCAGCTAAAGGTCGCTGCTCCTGAAACAGAATCAACAAATCAATCCATTTTAGAAACAGGAGGACAACCACGATGAAACGAAAAGTTGTGCCGTAAACAGTTACTTACCTCTTCATTTGTTGACACAGCTGAACTGTTTGCACACGCCCAGCATAGCTAAGCAAACACGAGGCCGTCAGATACCTCGTACAGGCTTTCTGTTTATGTGGAATACTCTGCGTCCGGACCAAAACACGTCTGCTAGTGATCTCTGCTTCAGCTGAGACGTACCTAAACGGATGAAAGTCCAATTTAAATGACTTTTATGGCCGCTTTAAAGGAAGCAGGCGTGGAGCCGTGAGTGTCGAGGGCTCTCTTCACTCACAGTTATCCCCACATAGCTCACTGTCAGCAGACGCCTCCCTGAATATTCAGACTTGTTTAGCGGTTTTATTCTGTGAGATATATTTAACGCCCGAATCCCCGCGGGTGCCGTGTTCTCCGTCTTTGTACTGCATGTCCTTGAGTCGCTAATCAGCCGGGCATGTTCTGCTCAGCTGCTGCATAGAAAGTCGGAGGAGAAGCCAGAGCAGTAAATAAATAGGCGCTGGCTCTCCGCGATATCCAAACCCCGTCCTCTTTTAGACGGCGTGTCCCAGTGATGGCCGTGCCTTTATGACCTTTGTGCTTCAGATATTTGCATTTATTTTCCTGATAAACACCCTGACTTATCATTTCATTCAAATTTCAGATTGCGTCCACGCACGGAAGAGCAACAGTTGCCAAAGGTAATTATCACTGCCTGCTACTACTGTCATGCATACTCTGTACGTTTTAAAATGAAAGGTTTGACTTGTCCAAGCGTATTGCAGTCTGCTTTTGGTTTGCGGCCTCCCCTGCGACCCTACTTTTTGTTTTTGTGGTGCATCCGCATCCATGACCGTGATCGCTGCGGCCTGACTCGGCGTTAATCTGCAGGCCCTGCTGAGTTTGAGTGCACTGTAAAGCCCAGCACGGGAGCCGCTCTCCATTCTCGGCTTGAGTGAAACGCAGAGACGAACCTGCGGCTCTGCTTTGGCTCCATCGTGCTGAACGCTGGAGGGAGGCAGCTGCGTCAAGTGAATAATTCAGTTCTGACTCTCTGGCCGTCTGCAGCGACAGGAAGTGGTCCGCACTGGGAGAAGGGCTCCCCTTTCCCTGCCCACCCACGCTGCTCGTTGCACGATCTCCCAGGAAGTCAGAAGCTGCTCAGACAAAGACTTGATCTGAGGAACACAGACTGCAAAGTTTAACCTTAACAGTCACGTCTTTGTTTAGAAGTTAATCATTAACAGCCATTAGGACATTTAAGGAATCAAAATAGTTTGAAACAGTAGATCTAAGGCATTTATTTCTTTATTCTCTGTAGAAGCCAGGTACTGTATGTGTAGTCTCCCAGGGTTGTGAATGCATTAATTATGCATCAAACCTGTCATCTCTTAATTGATTTCTTCCTATCTGTGCAGGAGATGTGGGAAAGACCTCAGATGACATCAGTTTGACGCTTGTGGAGAGCTGCAGTCATGACCATGGTAAACACACGTACTGTAAACCAAACGTTTTGTGTCTGTGACGTTCCGGCGCCTCTAATCTCTCGTCTTTAATCTGCGTTTCCTTTCTTTGTGCCCGTTCAGATCTGCTCTCAGACACAAAGATGTACTGCCTTGTTCCCAATGACTCCTTCGCCTCCTTGCAGCCATCAACCTCCTTGTGTCCTTCGGAGCTGTCCAGGGAGCCTGCTGATCTCTGTAACTCTGCTGCTTATCACTTCAGCCTGTCGCACTCCTGTGACACCGAGGTGACCACTCACGCATCAATGCAATCTCAAACCTTTAGGAAGGAGCTGCGTTCTCGAGGCCTGCCTCGCACCTCCAGCTCGGCGGGCTCTGCTTTCCCAGACCCGTGTCTGCCAGACTTTGCCCTGTATCCTCCACCCAGGAGAGGTGGCCTTGACCCCGTGTGTGAGCTGGAAGCGGCCAGACCACACAGGCCGGGGGCGTGCGACAGAGAAGGGGCAGAGCGGCTATACCAGCAGGATCAAGCTGTGCCCTCCACCTCTGGAGTGGAGTGTTACAGGCACAAAGAACCGCGCCGAGTTCCCCGCTCGGCCTCCAGGGAGGCGGGGGAGGGTAGCTCGGGACTGTACCAGGCAGAGTTGGGCGGTAGCGGGAGAGGATCTTGTGCTGGAGGAAAGTCCCAAGGAGGAGAGCGAAGCGCTGATAGCCTGAGGAGTCTGAGTACTCGCAGTAGTGGCTCCACAGAGAGCTACTGCAGCGGCACAGACAGGGACACCAACAGCACCGTCAGCAGCTTCCACAGCGAGCAGACCAGCTCGACACACGTGGAGAGTCTGCTGTCACTTTCAGGGGACGAGCGCGTACGGGACAGAGGAGAGCCCGCGTGTGCTCCTGCAGGAGGCAGGACTTCTAGCCTCTGCAGCATCAGCTCCCGAGGCCTCAGCATCCTTCCCTCCAGGGAGGCCAATAAGAACCCTCATGCGAACGAGCTGACTGCGAAACAAACCGCTGACACGCCGTCCACCGCTTCTCAAGAACTGGTGGAGCCTGGCAGGTGCACGGAGGAGCCGGGCGTCCGGACCAGCGCCGACGGCTCGACAGGGGCGGCCGCCGCGGAGCAGGAGCAATTAAAAGACGACGCTCAACCAAAGCCAGACAACATTGTTCAGAGGACTTCTTCTCTATCAGCAGGGCGCAGTGGACGCCGGCGGACTGGCAAGAAAAGAGCGAGCAGCTTTGATGCCAGCCGTCACCGGGACTACGTGTCTTTGCGTGGCATGGCCAAGCCTTGTAGTGCTGTCTTTACTGGGGGTGGAGACGACGACTCCAGTGATCAGAGCGAACTCAGCTGTGCCTCTAGTCTCCACTCCACCCACCACCTAAGTACAGACAGTTCATCTAGCGCCACCTCCCGCTCCTGCCACTCCCCAGAGGGCCACTATAGGGCCCTGAAAGCCAAGCACGCCGCAGCCAATGCACCCCCCTCCTCCTCCTCAGCAAAAGCCGCAGCAGGATCTGAGGCAGGAGCTCGAAGCGGAGGGAAGCGCCGCACCTCGCGCCGCACCCCCAGCACCGGCAGTGCCAAAACGCATGCCAGGGTGTTGAGTTTGGACAGCGGCACTGCTGCCTGCCTTAACGATCCCAGCCGCTTAGGAGCTCCGGCTGGGCCTCGGCCCCTCACCACCTCCAAGTCCGACTTGGAAGCCAAAGAAGGGGAAGTCCTGGATGCTGCATCCCTGCTGGGTCGGGCCTCCCAGCTGGAATCGGTGACCCGCTCCAGAAACAGTCTGCCCAGCCAGGCGGCTTTCGCTGAGCCTCAGGAGGCCGCTGCTGCTTCCCTGCGGGGTACGTACCACACACAGTGCTCCAGCACGCTAAGTACAGTGCGTCTGGTTTGCTTCTAGCGTTTGATGACTGGTCCACGTTTTATGTTGACAGTGGCTTTGAGATACATTACTAGAACATCCTGTGCACATTTAAAGCTACTGTTTAATGATTGAGTAGACGTGCGCTCCACTTTGTGAATTAATAGCGGAATATATGCAGCATTATTAGTCTGTTTTTGCCATTTGTACTTCCTTTGCAGATAATGATTGTTAGGTAGTCAGTGAATGATGATCTGGATTTGTACTAAACATACTTTCCCTGGAAGTCATGTATCATAATCACTGCTTTGTGGCATATTAGCCGGAGCTTAATGATAGCGTTGATGAAAGTGAAGCAGTTTCGGGTGTAGTCCTCCAGACATTAGCCTGTGTGAGTGTGTGTGCGTGTGTGCGTGTGTGTGCGTGTGTGTGCGTGTGTGTGTGTGTGTGTGTGTGTGACTGCTTGCGAGATGTTGTCTGTCTTCCTCATTCAGTGTAACCATGGTGAGTTTCCATGGGGTGACAATACTGACCAAAGCATAGTGCTCCCTGTGTAGGTCCCTGTTAGCATGACGGCACAGTGTGTGCTTTGTGCTGAGGTTAGACAAACAGCAGCTCTCTTATTAGTGTCATACACACTGAGTGTAATAGACGTTCCCTCCCCCACATTCTTCAAACTTGCTAGCTGATTTATTGTTTTTTTTTTTTTTTAACTGGGTTCTTCTCTGTTCTGGTTCTCGGTCTTTGGCTTCTGTGTGCTGTGGATATTTCGTTGGCGCTTGTTTGAGAATGTGCATCTCCTGGGATATACGATAACAGAGGCAGGATATGTCTGAACACATCAACCGCTGGATAACAACATGTTATAATTAGTGTCTCACTCGTTCGTGCTGTCTGGATTTTTTTAATTAACATGACTCTGAGCCTTCTAGGTCACAGTCACCGTGGAGGCATTTACACCGACGAGGCATAACATTAAAACCACTGACAGGAGAAATAACACTGACCATCTTGTGACAGTTCATTGTTCTGCTGGGAAACTTTTGGACCTGGCATTCCTGGCAGTGGATGTTACTCAGATGTGTACCACCCACCTAGATCAGACCAGACCGTTCACCCCCACCCCACAGCCATGACACTCTATGAAGGCAGCAGACAGTCCCCATCAGGATGCAGCCTGACACGAGCAGAACAAAACACGAAGAACAGCACAAGGTGTTAACCTGGCCTCCAAATTCACTCGATCACGGGTGTCAAACTCAAACACACAGTGGCCAACATTTAAAACCTGGATTAAGTCACGGGCCAACATTGATATTTATTGAAAAGAATCTTCCTCCAGATAGAACAATGAACCTTTTCATTTTGTCCTAAATAAGTTTTGCTTTAATATGGAAGAAGGAAAGCTTAATACTATCCATGTAGGCTCTGCATACAAGACAAACAGGTCTGTGTTTTATATATGTAAACCCATATTCTGCCTCCCACATGTCCAGAAAGCTCCTGTTTTCAGCCTTTCTCTTCGCCACTTTTGGGGCCGGTAGTGCGGTGCCAGTAGTAGCATGAGGACGCTGTGACTACTGTCAACAGAGGAAGGGGTACTTACAGGTCCTGTCCTAATTGATGCGCCAAAACACAAGCAGAGCATTCTGGGATTTGTAGTATCAATGATGCATGCGCTGTATAATACTCCAGCTCTGGTAGCATGCCCTTGACCAGGGGTCTCAAACTGATCCGTGAAAGGGCCGCTGTGGCTGCAGGTTTTCATTCCACCCATGCAGCACCCATGCAGTGGGCGTGGCTGGCAAGTTTTTGTTCCAATCAACCAAGAGGTGTGAAGGCAGTTCAGTTGATTGATTGAGCCAAGCCATGTGTGCTGCTGCATGGGTGGAATGAAAACCTGCAGCCACAGCGGCCCAACCACTGTGCCCTACATGATGCCAAACTGATCATCTATTGGCTGATCCACACAGGCCCCTCCCCTCAATTCATAGGACCCAAAAGGCCCCCCACTAACCACATTCTGTTGCCAGACACCACAGGACACCCTCATAAAGCCCATGTCCATCCTCTGATGAGTCACAACTGAGGCACAAGGGAGACCTACACATTATTAGGAAGGTGGTCATAATGTTATGCCTCATGGGTGCGTTTCTGTTAGAATCTAGCAACGCTTCGGTTGTTTCAAGATATTCTTTGAACTTGTCGATGTCCGTAACTTTCCGTTATTGCAGCTAAACAGCGTGCTTTCAGTGAATACGTTGCAAATAATTTCTCAAACAAATGAGAAGCTAAATTAGTGAGCACTTCATGCGCTCAGTCTAATTCACGGTGGACGTAGCTAGTTCATCTAGAAACCAGCGAGTCGTTCTGCAGCCTTTAATAGTCCTCTCTGTTTGTGTTACTGTTGCCCTCTGTGTTAGCGTATCGCAGCTGAACTGCTCAGTGGTTTTATGTGAAGAATAAAATAAGAAGGCAACGCATTGTCCCTCTGAAGCAGGTCTGCTAATCATAGCTACCACAAGCTATTTGTCATACCAGACCAAGTCAAGCCCCGGTAGCAAAACCCCTGTGTCTAATAAACTGAGCAGGGGGGGTTTTATTGCTTCTCGGGTTCATGTTTTTGTTTGTAAGAGACAAGAGTGTGTTATTTATGCTTTCAGAAGGCACGTAGTCACGCTTCAGAGCAGTCGACTCAAGGGAACCCTGGGAAATGAGGACAGAGTCAGACTGTTGTTGACGTTCTGATCACAGGGTGCGCTGTTTAGCACAGTGTTGTTTTGAAAACCACGTGCTCAGATTGAAAATGGTATCATGGAGGTTTCAGTGATCTGAGATTATATTGGAAAAGGGAAGGGGTCATATTAGGCAACGAAAACGATGACTGGAAATTGTTGATGTCAGCTAACGTCTCGCCACTAGGCCACCAATAAACAATCTCATTGTTGCTCTGTCAGCCATATTGTGGTTTATGTCTTATTTTTAAGTTGTGGATTTCATTCTGCAGTAACGGACTGAATCACATGCTTAAGGCTTTTTAGCAATTTGTTGGAATACGTATGACACACGGGAATCTCATCTCACCATAAAGCTGTCAAAAGAAAGAAAACGCATCCAGTCTAACTGGCCAATGATGTCTCTCGCCATGACAGCCCCAGGAAGTGAGGAGACGGTCATATTTCGTCGTGAACGTAGCACGTTTCGTCGGCAGGCGGTGCGGCGGCGACACAACGCAGGGAGTAACCCCACCCCACCCACCTCCCTCATTGGATCTCCTCTCAGGTACGCCGTGCATGGGGCAGCGCTTCGTTTGTGCCCGCCGCGCTCCCTGGTATGAGCATGTTACCAGGCGGCGCTGTTTCCTCTTCCATTAACGCCGAGCTGCGTCCTCAGCCACGCACGACGTCGAGCGGGACGTCGTCTGTCTCTGGGCTAGTGTCTCCGCTCTGCATGTGGTGTCGTTGGTCCTCCTTTCCTCGAGACTTCACTCTTTTCATCCTGTTATCATACCATCTAACCGTTTAAATTCCGCTTTTTGAACACGGATCCAAGAGCCCTTATGAATTCAAAAGCACAAGGCCACAAGGTCTGACTAATCTGTTTGGCTGGCAAACTGTCTCCTCTCAGAAGTGTTCATGATTGCTTTGCCCTACTCCAAGACCTCTCTGGGAAAATAAACTATACTTTTTTTAAAATATAGCTATTTCCTCATGCGATGATACAGGTAATTCTCTGGAGAAAGATCATTTTAGATTTCTATCTCTATTTTCTCTTTTACATGAGTGGACAAAGGTAAATTACTATATTGCGTAATTCTGTTGATGTTGCAATGCTTTCTTAATAACATTCCAGTTGCAACATGTAGATATTTATTATTCGTCTCAGCCAAAGTATAAAAGTGGGTGTTTCCAGCACCATTATCAGTCTAATTTTAGACTTAATACGTGATCTAACCTTTAAAAAAAATCCGATTCCCCTGTTTATCTTAACTGTCCTGTCATGATTGACCTCTGCCCTGCAGAATACTTCCAAGTGAGCTGACACTGCTGAGGTTGTAGCCTGATTAAAGAGGCCCTGATAACTGGAAGGCCTCAGATTCCTCCACAGCAGCAGCAGCTTCTGCGTCCACGTGAATTCAGAAAAGAAAACTCCGGAAAACGGCTTTACTACTGCGTCAGAGAGCTGTTAGAGCTGCGAAAACTGCACGTTTATGTTCCACGCTCCTAATTCGTTGTGTGTGCATCAGGTTCATCTGAGGTCTGTGTGAGCGCCAGCAGCTATTCACCTCTAGCCAAGGCTCTACATTTTCCTGCATCTATCTGGCAAGGTCACATTTCGAAAGTGAGCCATGAAAAATGTTAAGTAAGGAAAACAAGTGTGCAGCCTGCCAGGGGTCAATAAACTTGCAAAAGCGATCCCTCTTCCGCTGATCCCTCCACCCTCCACTGTCCCTTCACTCTCTGTACTTTCTTTTTGACTTTCTTTCGGCGCAACAGGCTCCTTCTGCCTTGCCGTGTAGGTTTCTCAGTGTTATGATTATTTAAACTGAACTATATGGATCTAATTTAACGGGGACCACAATTGGATGGAAGTCCTATAAATTCATTTCTAGAGGTAGAATTCATCATCATCATCATGGTATCAGGATTATCACCACCTAAAATTTGACGGGGGTCAACTCCTCTTAGTAGATGGTATTAAAAGGGCGGAGAGTTAAAGGGGAATTACTGTTTTTTTACAACCTGGACCTTATTTCTAGCATAAAATATGGTCATTTATACACCCAAATAACTTTTGTGTCATTTGCACTTGGTTTAGATCAACATATATCCATATAGTGGGAGTGAATGGGGCACCGAGACGCAGCCTGTAAATAATGCATTATCTGCCATGAAACTGTCATTTCACCAATATTTTGTTATGACATGCTAATGCTATTCCCAGTTGAGTCCAGAATTCGTCCACAACCTCAAATTTAGAAAAATATTCAGCCAAGTTGCAAAAAACTAGCAGTAGCAAATTACAGGTGAACAAGCCAACCGTTGCAGGTGAGACGACATCGTCCAGACATCATCCGGGGTCAAGCGACAGACTCCGGATGATGGGAATAGCACTAGCGTATCATAACGAATTATTGGCGAAATGAACGAGTTTCGTGGCAGATTAGCGTTATTTAAAGGCTGTGTCTCGGTGCCCCATTCACTCCCACTATATGGATATACGCTAATCTAATTAATTTCTTAAACGATTGCAACTGACTCAAAAGTTATCTGGGTGAGTAAACGACTGTATTTTATGCTAGAAATAAGGTCCAGGTTGTAAAAAACAGTAAGTTCTCCTTTAAGTTACTCCTGCATCACTTTATAATTCGCTTTATAACTATTAGGAATCTAGAAAAGTCATGTCACAAATCGCATCCATGACTAAAATGAGTTTATAAAAAAAGCGATGAAGGTTGATCATAGGTACATTTTAGTCTATAACACAGCATGAAACGAGTAAAGTGTAAAGCTGACTAAATAAAAATTTCACAGCCATTCTGACCCCTGACTTTGGGACCTCCTCTGTGCACGTGCATTACCTCACCTTAAATCCCTCTCTTGTAAAATGACCCTGTCCCGTCCCCCTCACCTGTTTGGTTGTGTGTAGGAGATCCCCCTCCCGGCCTCCACCGCTTCTCATGTCCTCCCCTTCTCCCTTCTCCTTCAACAGTCTTCAGGAGGCCCTCAGCCAGGCCTCCCAGCCTTCTACTTCCCAGGTGAACAGTCAGCCATCCCGAACCCCGTCCCAGGTGACAGTGCTGAGCGCAAGCGCCTCCCTGCTGGCCAGGAACGGAAGCACAAACCTGGAGGGTTCTCAGGACAAGGCCTCCACTGTTGGCGCCACCAGCTTGCAGGATGACTTCGGTAGGGAGCGCGCGAAGAGAGCTGAGCTGTTAAGATGATGATAAAAAAAAAAACCTGGGGGAGTATGCTGGACTGGAGAGGCGACAGATCTGTCACAAGACTTGGCTGTCTCGTTCTGGTTTTATATGCTTTGGTTGGAAAGTTGCTGCAGTGGCTTTGATGGTTTGAAATAGTTTGAAGAGAGCTGGTCACGAATATGACTGCTGCATTCAGTCACAGCAGAGCACTATTATCCACGGTCGGTGGACTGTCGTAATCAGTCAAAGCCCAGCACCATTAACCATGCTCCATTTATTTCTGTCTGTGATATTGTGTCTGTAGCCGATACTTGACCTCACTCGGATGTTGGTGTTAACCTTCGCCCACAGCCTAGTGCATTCCCACCCCCAGCGCTGACGAGAGTGTCACTGATTGCTGTTGATGCCTGTACATAAGCATGTTTCCTGTTATCTCATGATGGCAGCGCTGTGCAGGAAAAAAAAAAAAAGATTTTTAGGAACTGTTACTCATTGTTCCTCTGAACGGTGATGAATGGATTACTAACCGTGCTCAGACTTTGCCTAGAAGCTAGATGCTGGATGTCTGAGTGTTTCTGTGCTTGTGACCTCAGAGTGCATATTTTTGCAAGTTTTTATGCCATGTAATACTGAAGAAAGGATGTGGCTTTAATCAACACCTTTGCATTCCTTCCTTCCTTCGTATTTCTCTGACTGTTTCCTCATAGAAAAGGCATTGCACAACATTTCATATCCTTAACAAGTATACTTAAATAAATGGAGAAGTCAATTTTGTGTTGCGCAAACTTCCCCATCAACAGAAATCTCGTAATTTGTACCAAATAATAGCGTGTGAAGACTGGATACTGTTTTTGTTCCGTTTCTCTTCGACATACTCTTTTGAGCATAACTGTTAACTGCAGTTTGTACCTGAACATTTTTAAATAACTGCGCTATTACTTTACATTCAATAATTTGGATTGCAATCAAGATTTCATTAACAAGATCTGGGAAACTATTGCCATGGTAACGCTTTGTATTCATCCCAAACTTCCAGGAATGGCGTAACATTGAAAGAATTTAAAACGTAATACCCTTAAATAAAACAATTACTGAAAACTGCACTAAAGGGAGTGTTAAAATGATTCGCAGTTGAAGTTTTCTGCCCGCTACATTTATATTAAAGAGGAAAACATCTCCACTGAAAGAAAACAGACATACGTTGGGAGGAACCTGACAGGTTTTTAAGACGAGCAGGAAATGACTTACTTGTTTACAGCATCTTTGGGAGGAGGCACTTTCACACAGTAATTTCATTACTTCAGATGAACACTGCAGTATTGCCAACGCCATCTAATTGTCTGTATGTAGACATGTAGTTTAATGAAATTATTCCCACAGGCAAAGCCCTGCTTGTCATTTCCTTAGACTGACTGTGTGTCTCTTCTTTTTTTTGTGTTTGTGTTGTGTTTCTCCAGGAAAGCTCACTCCCTCCTTATATGAGGCCGGTGGATGTGATATGTCTTTGGTCAATTTTGAACCTGCAACCAGACGAGCCTCCAATAACATATGGTTAGTGTCAAGCTGATGATTCTCCAGATGGTGACATACACCTTCTGGTTTGGTTTTATACAGTGTGATACAGAACTTTGTGTTCCCTTTCATATAACATAGTAGTTGCCCTGTAGTAGTCCAGACACTCAATTTAAAATTCGTTAAATATTAAATATTGTTATTGAATGCGAATAGATTCTAGGATTCTAGGAATAGGTTCTTTACTGTTTCACATCAAGAGGGCATGCACAAAACATAGACAGAGGGTAGAAGTAACGCTGCATAGGTTTATGTTGGTGAATTTGGTTGGGAATTTCTGAGTTTCTGTGAGTAAACAATTGATCTTAAATCAAGACATTTCATTCTGTCAAAGTGTCCTACATTTGAAAACAAATGTACCTTAGTTTTGTCACTTCTATTATTAATTTTAGCAAACAGTGTTTTTCTTCCATCTCCGAGACAACAGCTGCTGTTGGTGATGCTTCCATCTCACGTGGAGTACCCCAAGGTTCCATACTGGGCCCCATTCAAGTTTTCATGCATATGTTTTTTTGGAGGGTTCAGTTTTTAGAAAATGTTTCTCTTTGACTTAAGTCAAATAATCAATTCATTTTTATGATTTTGTGTGAGTCAAGTCTATCACGATTGATTCTATTGTCATCATGTTTCACCGTTGATATATGGCAACAAAAATAATAATTGTTTTTTTGCCTTCTTGACTGACTGAATGAACAAAATGAGAATTTTGACTCTTAATTTTTAATGTGAAACTGAGGTTTCTGTACAGAATAAACAAAAGCTAATTATCAAGTCTAAATTAGCAGACTCCTTGCTTTGCCTTCATATTTAACATAAAGTTCATGGTAGTCCCAACTGTTTCATCAAACTCCTGGTAAGATAGCAAATAAGCAGTGTTACCAAGAATGTGTCCAGTTAGCCACCTGATCTTTTCTTGACTTTGTTATTGCATGTTATGACTCTGTCTCTGTGCAGTCAGTTTCCTTTAGACTCTAGTTGGCTGAGAGTTTTTTAATGGAACCCTTGCTTTTGTACTGTAGGGTTGGATTTCCTTTCAAAGCTAAACGAATAGCCTGTTGGCTATTCAGTTCGAGGTCATCAGGAAAGGAAGTCATGATTTAATACAGTAAGTGCGGTGGATGCTTTTCTCTCATCTGTGCTCTCATTTTATGTTACACCCTGCAGGGATACCGACTCCCACCTCTCCAGTTCTACCTCAGTTCGCTTCTATCCTCATGACCTGGTGAGTACATAACCAGTGAGCTCTTGTTTGTGAGTGTGTGAGTGTGCATGAGCACGAGAGAGACACAGGACTTCCAGACTGACGCTGGTGACGCACAATGACAAAAATAATATTTCCACTAATGCAAATTGTCGGTTTTTCGCCCACTGTATTTACATATTATTTTTGGAATCCTTGTGAGTTAAAGTTAGCTTTCTTGTTGGCTTCAGTTTTTCTGGCCTCAGACCAAAAATATATCAGATTACACCAACGTTAACATAACTGCAGTAATTACCAGTTGGCTCATGAACCAATTTTAACCGGTTTTATCTTGTTATATCTAATATGCTTGTTATGCTTGCTAGCTTTTTAACCATTTCTGCAGTGAAAGTACAGGTGGTTTGGAGTGGATGTGGTGGTGGTGTAGTCTTTATCCAGCGTGTCAGCCAAAACCAAACACTGTCACTTGAATTTAGAGATAAATGTAGTGTTTTTGTATGGGGCCTGACTTTTCATTTTATCTGTTTTCATTCTGTAATCTAATATTTACAGTTACAGTATTTAATTTAAAAATCATATTTGACAGCATAGATAAGTTTCACTGACTCTGGGGCAGATCTCCCTCCCTCAGATTCGTCTAAACCGTCTGCTGACAATGGACCCAGAGCTGCTGGAGCAGCAGGACGGAGACCTAAGCCCAGAGCTCCAGGATGCTCCGCTGGGACAAGAGGACACGGCAGCCTCCACTGCTGTTAGCAAAGCCAAGCAGTACTACCGCTTGTGGCTTCTCCCCTACCTGTGGGTCGGCCTGCACTTTGACCGGCTTACTCTGCTAGCACTTTTTGACAGGTGAGTGTTAAAAAAGATTCTATGCTTGTAGTAAACCAATTAAACACGAGCATGATCTGCAAGTGAACTGATCCTGTGGGGATTGTAGTAGTTAGGGTTCAACACTAATTTATACAAGGAAACTATGTCCCACACCGTACTACTATCAGGTATATTTTAAGTTCACCTTATCATCTAAAACAGAGCTGATTAAAAGCTTGTTCATTCTTTATTGTATTACAGTTGGTTTCCACCTGAGCCTGAGGACATGCGTATGACTAGTATGAAGCAGCCTTATTACTTCATATTAGTCATAGTGTGCTTATAATGTGTGTCAAATTGGCTCATCCAACTTCTAGCTCTACTAAAAACCCAGTTGTTCAGATACATTTTATAATGTGTGTTGAATGTTTATTCAACACTTGGTGTTCCACAAGGTTCCTCTCTAGGCCCTATTTAATTTTTATATATTTCTATATTATGCTATTCCGCTTTGTTGTCTTTCCAGTTTGCCATTCAACAAGCAAATCCACCCTGTTGTTAGGTCTATTGCAAAATTAAAATCATTCCACTTGTTAAGGGTTCAGAGCCTTTTATCTCTTCTTGTCTTAATTACTGTAATTCCCTCAATGTGGGAGTTAGCTAGGCGGCCTGGTCTTCCCTGCAACTCATTCAAAGTGCAGCTGCAAGCTTGGCCCTGGCACCGAGAAGGAAGACCACATCTACAAGTGAATGATAGGATTGATAATATGCCTTTATTTATTTTTAAAAAACCGCATGTGTTGGAGATAGTTATATCTGAGATCTCTACTCCCCATTCTCTCTTCCAGTTCCTCCAGGTTGCTGACCCATCACCCCATACTACCAGTTACATTCCATAGCCTTAGATCACCTTTCATTGTTGACTCAAGACATTTGTTTACTTGTTCCCTTTCAGCTGCCTTTCTAAATATCCTTTGAAGCCTGGCCTTGATTTATTGTATGCGTTTATGCCGTCAGTGTAATTTAACGTATCGTGCGTGCTGAATATTTTTCTCCTTGCATCTAAATGCTTTTCAGGCCTGCTGAGGATAGTAGGCATCAGCGAAAGACAGTTTGTCCAAATGTGGTTGACTTCTTGTGTTACAGGAACCGCGAGGTTTTGGAGAACGTGCTGGCGGTGGTGCTGGCCGTCCTCGTGGCCTTTCTGGGTTCAGTGCTGCTCGTCCACGGTTTCTTCACCGACATCTGGGTCTTTCAGTTCTGCCTTGTCATTGCGAGTTGTCAGTATTCATTACTAAAGGTGAGCGCGCGGCAACGGCGTAACGTTGTTAGTACTTAAAAGGTGAAACAGTGATCCGTTGTTACGGAGAAGCAGTCGAAAAACTGCTATCATGTGTTTTGGAGCACCAGTAAAGATGGTTCGCTAAGCCTCAAGAGGAAAGTCTAAAAAAAGATTTGCTTACTTAAGTGTTTGTAATAAAGTAATTATATGTATATGTCAAACAAAATGAATTCACATGTCCTCCTTCTTATTAACAGAGTGTTCAGCCAGACTCTTCTTCTCCTCGACATGTAAGTAGATCTTATTTATGAATTGTTTTTCATCTGGTATCTCTGGACCATTACAGTGAGCAGCTAATAGACGGTTAAAATAGCACCTAAATTACTGTAAATGGAATAGCTATTATGTTTAATTAAACTTGGACAAACAGAGGTACAGTTTCCTGACATTTACGGTATGACCTGTAGTCATTCAGTTGCTTTTCTTTACAGTCGTGCTTCTGAAAAACGATGTTGCTTTGCCCCCGTGTGCGTGTGTGTGTTCCTCCCTCCCTTGCATCAGTAGGCTGCTCTGAAACGGCGTCTTTTATTAATGCAGCTCTTACTCAGCTGCAGGCACAAGCTTTAAATAGCTGGTCAGAGTTTAGACCACAGCTCACTCTCTCACTCTTTGTATCTTCCTCGCTTCAGCCCCCTCCACCCCCCTTGTGTCGTCCCCTTTTCCATCGCACCTCAAGGACTTCTTGCCTACGCTTTACTCCAAAAGAAAAAAAAAAAAAAGAGGTCTATTTAATGTGATTGTTGACACGTAAACCGTCAGCACTTCCTTTGGGGAAAAAGAAGGGCCGCTCGTAGCCTCTTGGGTTTCAAACCCGCGCACTGCAGACATGAAACCTTACACTCAGCGCTATTTTTGGTTATACCTGTGTCACTCTCCCCAGGGCTCATATGACACCGATGGCATTGAATTAATATTTTCTGGAGGGATAATTGCTGCTGGAGTCGGCCTTGTCATCAAACGTGCACACCTCTGTCATGCTGTAGAGCAGAAATAATAACATATGAATGATTATCTCCTGAATTCTGAGCTGCACCGAACCAAGCTTCAATAATGAGCCGTTTGTGTCATCACACCCTTGTCCCTGCAGGGCCACAATCGTATCATAGCGTACAGCCGTCCTGTCTACTTCTGCCTGTGCTGTGGCCTCATTTGGCTGCTCCACTACGGCAGCCTGAGGACCACTTCCTCCCGCTTCACCCTGTACGGAGTCGCGCTCACCAGCTCCCTGGTGCTCACCTCAGCCAGGGATCTTGTCATAGGTACGTCCATTATTTGTTTTTCACAGAGCTTTTAAAACCAAAGTGCAAAAAACAATAATTGGAATAATGCAAGGAAGAAGGTAAAATGACCCAGAAGGAACCCTTCATGCAGAAACTCAGGTTTAGAATCGTGAGCTCTCAGCAGAGATTTAAGTGCTTAATAAAACTTTAAGTGACCTAACTTTAACTTTAATGGCCCTGAAAGCTCAATCAGCTTCTTGATATCAATCCTAGGACTCTGGGCTTTCTGCTACTTTTATGTCACATGAGAGATTCCCGTGGTTGTGTTTGTGATTTTATCACTGACGAGAAGCGCGTCGAGCTCGGTCAGAGAGACGCATTAGAATCTGAAGATAGCTGGTAACAGCTGTCTGTCGAAACCACATCTGCGCACTCCTGACGGAAGAGACGCAGTCACTCGCTCGAGACGGCATGGCGACGCTGGTAAATGAACTGAAACGGCATTTGGGAGGATGTAGCAGTTTGTGGTGCTGTTAGACTGTTAAAATAATAGGAGCGTGTGTCAGTGCAACACAACACAGTTCAGTAGTACTACAAACTACAGCCGGCAAAATGAAAACACAGTTGAATCAACAGCTCTCACAGTTATTTCAAACTAAATAACTTAATAAGAATCAGTGTTCTTCTACCTCTGACTGTTGCTTAGTCATCAATATCTCATCATATACAGAACTTACACCGATCCGCCACATCATTAAAACCACTGACAGGAGAAGTAAATATCTTTGCCCAACTTGTGACAGTTCATTGTTCTGCTTGGAAACTTCTGGATCTGGCGTTCTTTTATTCATGTGGATGTTCCTTAGACATGTAGCACCCACCTAGACCAGACCAGGCACCCCCACCCCATAGCAATGAAATCCCCAGCAGGATGCACACACAAAAACGCTTTAGGAACAACTAAAACAAAACATGAAGAACAGCACAAGGCGTTGACTTGGCCTCCAAATTCACTAGATCCCAAACTGATCAAGTGTCCGTCTCATAACTGTAGTTTAAACATTCCAGCCATGCTCTCAGTAACCACTTGGAAATGACTATGAAGATACACAAACAGATACATGAAAGGATCCGTTCTGACACTGTTTACTCGACACAAGAGGAAGTGTGATCTGGAATTACAGAAAGAGAAAACTCAAAATGATGGGAAAGTGCAAACTTGATGTGAGCCACAATCCCTCCACTAAAAGGAATGCTCTATTTAGTTATTAAATATTAAAACCAGAAAGTCAGTGTTTAATTCTGTCGCACTCCTAATCCTGTCGCGTTTGTCTCCCTGCAGTCTTCACTCTGTGTTTCCCCATCATCTTCTTCGTGGGGCTGCTGCCACAAGTCAACACGTTCGTCATGTACATCTTTGAGCAGCTGGACATCCATGTGTTCGGGGGCAACGGTGAGTGACTCGTAGCCGCGCAGCGTCTCTGCGGGGGCGGCTTTGACCTCTACGTGACGCGACACCGCACGTTGTCGCACATTGCGCATTGTGTTGTGGCAGCCTCCGTGACGGGTCAGATTGCTGATCAGCGTTCTGCCAGGCCTGGTGCCTGTCACTTTGAGTGTTCTCATTGTTGGCGTCGTCTCTGTGCTCTCCGCAGCCTCCACAAGCCTTCTGTCAGCGCTGTACAGCATCCTGCGCAGCATCGTGACTGTGGCTCTGCTTTATGGCTTCTGCTACGGAGCTCTGAAGGTGAGAGCAAACCACACTAAGCTTTAATCACCAAATTATCAAACTGTACGACCAGAGAGTGTGTCAAGACCAAAATGTCTCAGTGCTGATGCTTTAATGAGGTCAGAGCACCTGGTTTCCAAGATAATCAACCTCTCAGAGAATGAGATTGATTTTGTTCTTTTAACTGTAACTTAGATTTACTGATAACCAGAAACATGTATAAAAAGTTCAGCTATTAACATCAGTTTGCTAACTAGAACATTCCCTGCTGCTAAAGTTTAATATGTTTGAATATGTGCAAGTGTAGCTGTCACAAATGCATATGAACTACTTTTTTAACATTTGGGAGCTTTTATTTTGAAAGTCCAGCCTTCTTCCATGCAACATCATTACTTCCTGTAAGTTGTCGTGGGCTTTTATGCTGAAAATACAATTTAACCTCAGTTTAAAGGCATGGCTTCTATACAGGCCCTTTATTAGGTATTAGGCCCATGCTTTTATTTTGAAGGAGTTTATGGCTACCTCTCCAGAGATTACAGAGAGTTTTGCAGGAAAGTTTCAACCGGAAGATGCTGAATCAAGCTGAATCTGAAAGAATAACATTT
Source organism: Planiliza haematocheilus (assembly GCA_005024645.1). NCBI lineage: Eukaryota > Metazoa > Chordata > Actinopteri > Mugiliformes > Mugilidae > Planiliza > Planiliza haematocheilus. Next base: position 3,022,570 of record SRSE01000637.1, read on the forward strand.
TTTTCTTTGGTATTTGGACAAAAAAGTAAAAATAAAATTTTTATCTTGAGGGTGGCAGTAAATAGAAGGACTTTAAACCTCCTAATTTTTGGATCTTATCCCCTGGGAAACACTAATGCTTGAAGCAAATTTCCTGACAGTCTGTTTATAGTTGTCAAAAAATCATCCAAAATCTAAAAAGTCAACAGATTGGTGACGCTAGAGCTTCACCACAGTCACATGATACATTTTCTGGGACATTGTCAGTCTGTTCAGTTGATTATTTTTTAGATTTCGCAAACAATCTGTAGAAACAGCTATGATCATTTCTTAACATATCTGTCTCCTGTAGGAAACTTGACACACACTAAGTCATCTGTCAGGTCTTGTGCACTGACTCACCCTGAATCCTAACACACCATCAAGACACAAACAGATAATTATCGCTGTTTGTGAAGCGTTTTAAATAACCAAACCTTTTCGTTCTCAGGAGACCTGGGAGCCTCATCACATCCCCGTGTTATTTTCCGTGTTCTGCGGCCTCTTGGTGGCAGTGTCCTACCACCTGAGCCGGCAAAGCGGTGACCCCTCCGTCATGGTGTAAGTTTAATGAACCGTCACCACACACCTCGGTGTGATTCATCATCCGGACCGTGGTGACCGCTCACGGAAATAAATATTGAAGTTTCAAATACTTCTCTCATCAGAACATCTGGCTCTGACGGCCACCCATCTGGCACTTAAGTCGGCAAAAACGGGTCACCAAAAAAAATAAATGTTTTCCATTAACCGCCTGGCCCACGTCTGCCAGAGAGAAATCACCATTAAAGAATTATCTGTGACTTTTGTGCTCATAATTTCAGACATGAGCTGATTCTTAAATCTTAACTTCAAATCGCTTAAACCTGATTCACCAAACGGTTCTAGTGTTGGATCATTATACATTTTGCTAATATGTTCTTGCTTCTTGCTTCACAGCTCGTTGATTCAGTCCAAGATTTTGCCGAATTTAAAAGACAAGAATCCAGAGGACCCCCTGTCAGAAGTGCAGGACCCCCTGCCTGAGAAGCTGAGGGCCTCAGTGGTGAGTTTACTGCTCTTTTTTTAAGATGATTATTTTTTTTCTTGATTCCTGAATTCATCCCAGATGTTTTTTTTAACCAGAATGAGCGTCTGCAGTCTGACCTCATCGTCTGCGTGGTCATTGCTGTCCTTTACTTCGCCATCCACGTCAGCACAGTGTTCATAGCGCTACAGGTAAAGTCACTACAGTAATACCTGGAAAAATCTGCAAACAGAACCTGTAAGCGCTGACTGACCGGTCTCCCTGCTCCCTCAGCCTTTCCTCAGCTACGTCCTGTACGCTCTGCTGGGGACGGTGGGGCTGCTCACCCACTACCTGCTGCCCCAAGTCCGAAAGCAGCTGCCCTGGTACTGCTTCTCCCACCCCCTGCTCAAAACCAAGGAGTACTATCAGTTTGAAGTCAGGGGTAAGGAAATAGAGAAAAATAATCAGAACAATCGCTTTGCGTCGGCTTTCCTTAGAGATGCTCTCGGCTGTATCTCTAAATTCTGATCCTGTCTCTTCTGTCAGACGCGGCTCACGTGATGTGGTTCGAGAAGCTCCACGTGTGGCTGCTGTTCGTGGAAAAGAACGTTCTCTATCCTCTCGTCATCCTCAACGAGCTGAGCGGCAGCGCCAGAGAGCTCGCCAGCCCGAAGAGGCTCGACACAGAGTGAGGGTTCCTAATGTTTTTGTCAATAGATTGTGTCTTGCAGCCAGTTTTATCATTAGCTCTTGATATATTTTTTATTTTTAACATTTTTCGTTGTCATTTTGTTGTGTTTTTGTGCATTTTTTGATGAGTGTCGTGTTTTTTGTTCCAGGGTCGGCGCATTGATGATCACAGTGGCCGGCCTCAAGCTGCTCCGGTCCTCCTACAGCAGCCCCACCTACCAGTACGTGACCATCCTCTTCACCGTCCTCTTCTTCACCTTCGACTACCGCCACCTGTCCGAGACGCTGCTCCTCGACCTCTTCCTCATGTCCATCGTTTTCAGCAAGGTGACAGGAACAACCCGCACTGCTCTTATTTGCACACACTCTGCAAACTATTAACTATTAACTAACTCCTCAGTTATTTTATTTGTTTAATCGATATCACAAACAGTATTTTTATGATGTAGTAACTTCACGGACATCTGCCTCGCGTGCACTGATCTCAACCAGTCTCTCTGTCATTTTTCCAGTTGTGGGAGCTCTTCTACAAGCTGCACTTTGTTTACACCTACATCGCCCCCTGGCAGATCACATGGGGATCAGCCTTTCACGCCTTTGCTCAGCCCTTTGCTGTGCCTCGTATCCTTTCTCTGCCTCCGCTTATTTCAGCACGCTGAGTCGTCAGTTTCCTGGGTGCACATGTGCCGCCGAAGCGCAGCCGTAAATCCTACATGTGATAAAGATCACTTGTGACTGACACAGTTTTCTGATGTGCTGTTTCAGCTCTGTGGTTTAGTTTTTAAAGCATTTGCGAGCTCTGGTGTCTGGTTATGAAGTGACCTTGACCTGAGCCCCTCCAGACTCTGCCATGCTGTTTGTCCAGGCTGTAGTGTCAGCAGTCTTCTCCACCCCCCTCAACCCGTTCCTGGGAAGCGCCATCTTCATCACGTCATACGTCCGCCCTGTCAAGTTCTGGGAGAGAGACTACAAGTAGGAAAACAAATAAAGAATTATTGATGGTTTGAAATTGACTGTTTGTGTGAATCGGCTTCTAAAATGTGTGATGTTTATGCAGCACTAAGAGAGTGGATCACTCAAACACTCGGCTGGCCTCTCAGCTCGACAGAAATCCAGGTGAGGATGTGACTTTTCTATTTTCCAGGTTTAATTTTCATTTACCAGATAATTTAATGTCTGATTTTAATCTAATATTTAAATAAAAATAAAAGAGACCCCTTTACTTGTTGCATACCTACATAGTTCAATATTAATTCTTGATGAAGGCAAAACAAGCTTTTAGAGTTTCTTCCAATCGCTTCCTTCTCAGGATCCGACGACAACAACTTGAACTCCATCTTCTACGAGCACCTGACCCGCTCCCTGCAGCACAGCCTTTGCGGTGACCTCCTCCTGGGTCGCTGGGGAAACTTCAGCACCGGCGATTGCTTCATCCTGGCCTCGGACTACCTGAACGCCCTGGTGCACCTCATCGAGATCGGCAACGGCCTGGTCACCTTCCAGCTCAGGGGGCTGGAGTTCAGAGGTGAGGAGGGCCACGCTGCCAGCGCCTTAAGATTTTACGATTTGTCTTTAGGGCTGTCTAAGTTACCGCGCATTCCCTTTACGTCTTATTTGATGTGAGATTAACACAGCTGCATTCTCTGGAAGTGACGCAGCAGAAATGTTTTGGAGGGCGAGCTGAAACGAACCACCTTGAGGATAAAGAAGACGGTCTGTCGCCACCAGATGGTTCTCTCGAAGAACAGAACAAAGTTATTTACATTTAATGTCAATGTCAGTGGCGTCACTAACGCAGTACGCTGAATCTAAAATACCCTTTGCTGGCCAGTCACACAGCTGATGAAGAAAGCCCCCCCTCCTCTTCCTCACCAAAGACACACCACGCTGGATAGTTTAAACGTAGCTGCAGCATGTTCTCTGAGAATGTGATACACTAAAAACAATGAATATACAGATGGAACTAGTACATCAGGGTCGTCTACAGCCGAACACATTGGTGGGCTTTGTTCAAAACATAGGGCTGATGGTTCTGATCGGGTCTAGGGGCTTCTAGGCACCCACAGTTCTCCATGTAAGTCCACAGTGACACAAAATACCTCTGTGCAGTCCACAAGGTCACGTGACTTGTCAGACACTCCTTGCTCAGCTGTTTCCTGGTTATTGCCTTATTGCTTCTTGCCAATAATGCTTTAATATTTATTTATTTCAAGACGTATGCTTTCTAAATATATAACACTGAAACTGAGCTCATGCTGCATATTAATTGATTGTTTTTGACTGAGTTGCTGCTAAAACGTCTTCCCAGTACAGTGATATCATGGGCCAGCTGACGCATTGCCCCGCCCTCCCCAGCGTCGTCCTTGAGCCGGGTTATTGGTCTATAAACTTTTGATTCTGGGAGTTATAAAGATTTTTAGGATGTTCTTCCACGTGAATTCCCTCCACGGATCTGAGCTAGAGGTCGTGGGCGATGTCCTGCAAGGATTTAGCAAGTCATCATCAGATAACTGCACGTTAGCTTCTTTTTCCCCTTCTTGATTTAATATACATACAACGTGGAGAGACCTCGGCCCTTCTGTAAAGCTGGAGATCAGTTTTCTGCAGGATAATTCCGTCTTCTAAAAATAGTTTTGATGTTTTTATTAAGATATCGGTTGAAAATATCTGAAGAGATCCTGTTTCTGCGTATTGTGCTTTTTCCTGAGATACTCAAAGGCATCTAAGACGATCTGTTTTCCTTTTTAAACTGTTTGCAGCTCAGTTCGGTTATAAACAGTTGATCTAAAACCTTTACTAACGACTGAGCAGTTTATTTAAGTGACGCATTAATCTCCAAACTATAAACTCCCCGCTAAGTTTAAACGGCTTGTGCAACCAGCGCGTCTCCATCCAATCCAAGGAACGCCGTTCTGTCGAGTAAAACTCCAGCGTTGGCTGTTGACAAGCAGGCTGAATGTGATTTCCACGCGGTATTTTACCCATGACTATATTTACATCCTCAAAAAAGAGGAGTCCCTCTGCGTTATCTGACTGCAAAACATCATTCCCCTCTCTGCTGCTCGACAAACCTGCTGAAAACGCAAGAGCTGCCAAGAGCATGTGACTTTTTTACTGAATTAGAGACACTCCTCAGAGCATGACATTCATCACCGGTCTGTCAGCAGCTTTGGAAATGTACAACTTGTTGTTATGGATGAACTTTTTTACTGTTCTTTTCTTTTCTGTCAGCGTTTGAATATGTTAATGATCCAAAAATAAATCAATGGAGCTTTTCTGTTTCATCCAATCGTCTTAATATGTTTTTGTTTAGGGGAAGAAAAGTAAGGAAAGTGGGAGAGTTACAGAATAATTGATACAGATTGATGTGTTTTCAGGCCAGATCTAGAACTCATCATTAACGTGCTGATTATTTTTCCCTCTTCAGGAACCTACTGCCAGCAGAGAGAAGTGGAGGCCATCACCGAAGGCGTGGAGGAAGATGAGGGCTGCTGCTGCTGCGAGCCAGGCCACCTCCCCCACATCCTCTCCTTCAACGCCGCCTTCGGCCAGCGCTGGCTGGCCTGGGAGGTTCTGGTCACCAAGTACGTTCTGGAGGGCTACAGCATCACCGACAACAGCGCCGCCTCCATGCTGCAGGTGTTCGACCTCCGACGCATCCTCACCACCTACTACGTCAAGGTTTGTAGGGTCACGCTGGACGGTTGGCGGCGGGAACTTGTTTCCTCGCCGGGTGATTTCTAAATCGGCTCTCTTTACTCAGGGCATCATCTATTACGTGATTGCCTCACCTAAACTGGAGGAGTGGCTGGCTAACGAGACCATGAAGGACGGCCTGCGGGGGTGCGCGGAGAGGAACTACGTCGACTTGGATCCCACCTTCAATCCAAACATCGACGAGGACTACGACCATCGGCTGGCGGGCATCTCCAGGGACAGCTTCTGTGGGGTCTACCTGGGCTGGATCCAGTACTGCAACTCCAGAAGGGCCAAGGTAACGCTGACACGAAGACGGCTGTGCAGCAGACTCTGACACTAAAACAGACTTCATCGATTCAGACTGATTTATAATTTAACCTTTAGTTGCTGCTATGCTGCTGTTTGACCCATCCATAGATGCTCGGACACGACGGGGCTGCACCTCTAACCATAACCATAATGTGCTGCTTATGATTGAAATGTGTCATCTCATGTGACGCCTCGCAGTTTGGATGGTAGCAGAGATTATTCGTGTACCGAGCTCACAGAACAGATAAAAAAGCCTCTGATAGCCTGAAGCTGCCTGTTCAAAAGCCTTTAATGACTGTAAACGCCTCCCGGCTGTTTGATTCTAATCAAACATTAAAGGCGGTGGATGCTGTACGTGCGTCACCGGCCATCAGATGACATTTTCTTTCATAAGTGAAGAAAGGCAGTGTCAGAGGCAAAGGTTGAGTCTTTGATGAGATTTTGGTTTCACGAGTCTTCTCTTCTTTGTTCGCAGCCGCTGGACAGCGAGAAAGACTCGGCTCTGGTGCTGCTCTGCTTCGGCCTGTGTGTGCTGGGAAGGAGAGCTCTGGGAACGGCAGCCCATCATATGTCCAGGTTATTTAGTAATCTTTATAATGAGGTCAAATGTGTCGAGACCTGAGAGAGTTCTCTGTCTGTATGTATGTAGGCCAAACTGGAACAAGGCTTGGACTTAGTGGGACAATCGTCCTGTTAGAGGTGTCCAGTTTAACTTTAATGCAGAGACATTTTTTTCTGAGTGATGTTAATTTGCTTTCTCCTTTCCATCACAGCAACCTGGAGTCTTTCCTTTACGGGCTTCATGCTTTATTTAAAGGAGACTTCCGCATCTCTTCAGTGCGAGACGAGTGGATCTTTGCAGACATGGAACTGCTCAGGAAAGTGGTGGTACCTGGAATCCGAATGTCTCTCAAATTACACCAGGTGAGAGGCTGCATGTGGCGTGTTGCCTGTAAAGGTGGAGCTGTTTTCAGCCTCACGGTGTAATTTATCTCCGCCTCACCTTCTCTGTCAGGACCACTTCACGTCCCCCGATGAGTACGATGAGCCGGCGGTTCTTTTCGAGGCCATCTCCTCCCACCAGCAGAACCTGGTCATCGCTCACGAGGGCGACCCAGCCTGGAGGAGCGCTGTGCTGTCCAACGCCCAGTCTCTCCTCGCCCTGCGCCACGTCCTGGACGAGGGCACCAACGAGTACAAAATCATAATGCTCAATCGACGATACCTCAGCTTCCGTGTCATCAAGGTGGGAGCAGTTTCAGTCTGATTCAGTGACTGTTAACCCTGAGCTGTCGCGTTTAACATGAACTCACCTTTTCTGCTGCAGGTGAACAAAGAATGTGTCCGAGGCCTTTGGGCAGGGCAGCAGCAGGAGCTGGTGTTCCTGAGAAACAGAAACCCGGAGCGCGGGAGCATCCAGAACGCCAAGCAGGCTCTACGCAACATGATCAATTCTTCCTGCGACCAGCCCATTGGATATCCGATCTACGTGTCCCCTCTGACCACCTCCTACTGCAACTCACACCCTCAGCTCGGACACATCCTGGGAGGCCCCATCAGCTTCGGGAACATCCGCAACTTTGTCGTCAGCACCTGGCACAGGTCAGAGACGGTGGTCCATCAGGCTGATGGAGTAAATGTGGTGATGGTATAACTTCTAAAGATCAGATTTTCTCTCAGGTTACGTAAAGGCTGCGGTGCAGGCTGTAACAGTGGAGGGAACATCGAGGATTCGGATGCCGGCGGTTTGTCCTGCGGCAGTGGGAACGGGGGAGGCGGCGACTCTCAGCAGAGCTCGATGTCACACGGGGGCACTTCTGGACCGGCCCCTCCTCACTCATACCAGCCTCATGCTCTGGGTGAGGACAAAGCAGCCGTATCCACATCATACCACTGTGACTAATAACACAAATAATCTCTATTAAACTCATGGTAACCTGAAAAAACGTACTACTGTTTTTTTACAACCTGGACATTATTTCTGGCATAAAATACGGTCGTTTACTCACCCATATAACTTTTGTGTACTAACTTGTATTCATTCAGGAGATAGTTAGATCAGCGTATATTCATATAGTGGGAGTGAATGGGGCACCGAAACGCAGCCTCTAATAACGCAGCTAGCATCATCATCGGGGGCTAGATCAATCTACAGACCACTGATGATGTCATATCTGAGCGCCGCATGCACCTGCGACAGTCGGCTTGTTTACCTGTAATCTGCTACTGCTAGCTTTTTGCCACACGGCCAAGTATTTTTCCGTTTCTGAGGTTGTGGACGAACCACAGCAGCAGCAAATTACAGGTAAACAAACCTGTAGGTCAGAGCCCAGATGATGATAACAGGTAACTACGGACTCAATGTGGAATAGCACTAACGTATGATAACAAAATATTGGTGATATTAAAAGTTTCGTAGCAGATAATGTGTTATTTAGCGGCTGTGTTTCGGTGCCCCATTCAATCCCACTATATGGATATACGCTGATCTAAATATCTCCTGAAGGAATACAAATTAGTACACAAAAGTTATATGGGTGAGTAAATGACCGTATTTTATGCCAGAAACAAGATCCAGGTTAGTTCCCCTTTAACTCAGAAAGCTGACCAGAAATGTATTTTAGATTAAAGCCTTATCAAATTTCCTTTAACACCATTACATCCATGCTAGGGCCTGGATCTTGGAGAAGCATCCATTTTAGTCCAGATTTAAATAATTATTAAGTGGATAGACGCTAAATTTAGGACACGGACTCATGTTCTAATAACTTCTGCAACCCTGTGACTTTCTTCTAGTGCCATCACCTGGTCAGAGTTTGTCCACTTCCTGACCAAACAAGTTAATCATCCCCATCAGCTGTTGTGTGTTTTGTGCTTGTAAGCAAATCCTTTAATAAATGTCTAACCCTCTAAGCGTTGCTGATGTTAGCATTTAGCCGTGCTTAAGTACAGCCTCTCAGAGCAGCTGGTGTAGCTTTACTCTTCTTTGACAAACTGTTCCATCTTCCCTTTCTCCCCCAGGCACCAGCCAGAGCTCCCAGTCCGTTCAGTCGGGTTTGGTGCGCCACTCCCCGGCCCGGGCCTCCGTGGCCAGCCAGTCCTCGTCGTACCGCTACAGCAGCAGCCGCCACTCGTCCCTGCGTACCTCCACCACGGGCCTGGAGCCCTGCCGCCGCTCCTCCACCAGCCAGCTGTCCCTGCGCACGCTCCCCACGTCCCTGCAGCTGCGGCTGGGCTCCACGTCCGACCCCGCCGGCCCCTCGGGCTCCCTCTCCAGCCACAGCATCCCCCCCTGCAAACGGCACACGCTGGTGGGACTCCTGGGCAACGACGGCCTGTGCGGCACCGTGACGGACCCCCTCAGCCAGCACCATCACCACCACCACTACCCGCAGCAGCACAACCCCACCATCTCCACAGTACGGAGAGATGACATCTCCTACAGAGTGCAGGTAGATGTTCAGTCGTCCTTTTGAGTGACAGCTCGTTCTACGTGCTCTGATTAGCTGATCCTTACTCTTGTGGTCCTGTCATGTCTCTCAGGTTGTGGATGTGAGTCAGGTGCTGGAGAACATCAACTTATCGAAGCGGAAGGAGCTGCAGTGGCCTGACGAGACCATGAGACTGAGGGCAGGACGGACCTGCTGGAGAGACTGGAGCCCTTTGGAGGGCATGGAAGGGCATGTAAGTCCCCCCCCCCCCTCACTCACTCAGCTACATACAGATGAGTTACATGTTCATAGTTTGTCACTCAGCTGACACACACACTCTCACACATTCTGACCTCTTGTAAATATGATTTTTCTATGATTAACTTCTTTGCCCTATTTTTTTTTCCCCCTCTCTGACCCACTTGCTCCGTCATAAACGCCCCGTGAATCCGATTGGACGCCTCCTCCTCCTCCTCCTCCTGTTGCCAGGTGATTCACCGGTGGGTGCCTTGTAGCCGAGACCCAGCCAACCGCTCCCATATCGACAAGACCATCCTGCTGGTACAGGTGGAAGATAAGCTAGTGCCCATTATTGAGACTGGGGTCATTGAGTTGGGGGCAGAGGTGTGAGACAAGCAAGCACACACACACACACACACACATCGCACACACACACACCTGCAAGCTTGTGCTTAGGCAAAGCCAGACGTCCCTGGCTTTGAGCAAGAGCCTGCAGACGAACAGGAATCGGGAGCTGCCCCCCCTCTCTCCTCCCTCGTTCCTTTTTATCGCTGAGGGGGAAAGGAAGCCAGGGAAAAGTGCAAGCACAGGCAGAGATATACGTTTATCCTACATGCTTTACTGCGTCGACACACATCCACAGTATCTGCCTTGCTTTCGCGTCTCAGAAATGCTGCATGACAGTAAACGACCCTTAAGTTAATTCTTGCTACTGGTAATTAATTTCTATGCATTTCACCGACGTTTTTCTTGGAAATACTGACAGAGCTGAGTGTACGGAGCGCGTGGAGATTTTCTTCTGTGTTGTTCGTCTTTAAATGATTTGCCAAATAAGTCTATTGAATATCTGCCATGGTTTTCATACACGCGAAAGCTTTTTTTTTTATTATTTTATTTTATTTGATTGTTTTATTTTCTCCCGCTGCCAAGACTGCAGAGGAAGCGACGGTCCTCTGCTCGCCTGACTCTGTTTCATTGTTGTTCATTCCTCGTTCGGATTGCTTTGAAATTTTTTGCAAGATTAATTTGCTCAAAGGAAGAAAAAAAAAAAGAGAGAACTTGCACTATAATTCTTTATTTCTTTCTTGTTTTTTTTAATTTACAGTGATGCACTACAATCTTTAGGTAAAGTCACGTTTTATTTATTACAGACTCTGAATGGCCATGGTTACCGATGCCTTGGGAATGAAAAAAAGAAATAAATGCAATCATCATTCTGTTTTCAGCCATTTTTATTTTGAATATTTTATGTTTGATAAACTTGAAAATAACTTTTTACTGTATATGATTATATCTCTCTTTCTATATATATATATATATATATTTACACAAATATATATATATAATGTCAATGTATAAAAGATTTTGTTTTCAATATTTATTACTGTGAACATGGTATTTACACTTTATTACATCCTTTTTTTTTTTCCTTCTTCTTTTTGGGACAAAGGTTAATGTATTAAGGACCATTGGTTGAAAACAAGATGCCGCATTTTTGATGGACTGTTTCACTATTTAACTTAATTCTTTTTCTATTTGGAGAAATAAAAGTTTGATTTATTGCTGTATTTGTTACGCCTCCTCTAAATGCTCCGGCCTCACTTCATTGATCGTGTGCTGAATTGTTTTTCCTGACGGCTCCAAGCAGAAGCTGAGTGATCAGATGAGGAAATGCAAAATGAAGCTTGCAGTTATCGGCGTCTTATAGTTTTACACTTTAAATTCCGTTTAAGTGACGCTAATCCAATATTAGAATTCACCATCAGATCATTAGTACCTGAATATGTCAACGCTGTATTTCTAATCTAGTGCTTTAGCCTGTAAACGGCCCGAAGGCGGAAACGAGTAGGAAAATAATGTTTCTTTACTTCACTAATAATTTAAAAGCAGCGTTTTAAATTGTTTTTCATGGCGGTTTCAGTCAGAATAACATAAAGAATATCCAGTGTGTCTTTCAGTTGCGTTGTTTGGGTATAACATGAGTTAATATGTAGAGCTTTCTCAGTGTTTCAATACGCCAACATGACAGTACTTGAGAGTTTCTCTGGTTTTGGTTTGTTTTACACACCGGGCGCTTTATTAGGAACACCTGCACCATCTGCAGAAAATATGTCGAATGCCGAATCAGTGACACCAAGAACTGACGCTGTTTTAGTCCACTCAGTTAAGCCTACGTCACAGCCTTGCTACCACTTGACATGAAGACATGAAAGATGTAGTTTAAAAAAAAAAGAAGAAGAGAAATAGAGATTTGTGCCTTGTCGCCAGCATCAAACTGAACTTCTTTGTTCATTTCTTGAGTCACAAATAAATCTTAAGCTCCACAACACCACTAGTCACCATAGTACAGTGTTACAATTGTGTCTAATTGTTTCTAATTGAGCACATTACAGCAATTTTATTACTTGAAATTAATGCAAACCCTTCAGGAAAGAGCCTAACTCGTCCTCCAGGGTTGTGTTTTAGTTGTAGTGTGCATTTGTAGATTTTCAGATGTTTTTGAAGGCTGATTTAGTTTGGAGTTTAATGGAGCGCCATTGTTGTGCAAGAAACCGCAGCAGTGGGTCACACCGGGTTGCACTGGATGAAATGTTTCCTCATTTCCCATAATGTCTCTCACAGCATGTGATTAATCGATGACTGAAGGATGAAGCTTCACTCACCACTGAAAGTTCTGCAAACAGGAACTGAAGTCATGAGGGACAAGTGACTTTGTCAACATCTAAAAATGCTAATGACAACATGTACAAGTAAGAGTAAGTTGCTAATAACTGGGTTAGGCCCTTATAATGGTAAATTATTATTTTACTTCCTTCCTTTGAGCCTCAAAGGTTTTCAGAAATGAATTGCGGCAGGTTGTCTCATCTAAATATGACGTCGCTACAAACTTTCTTACTCATAAAATCTTAATTTGAGACTGACTAGTACGTTACTACGTCTGTGTGTGGTGGACTAGCCGTGCGACAGTTAAGTCACAGAGACCACAACAAAGACTGGCCACAAAGACAGGGAAAGACACGTGAAAGTCACAAAACAACCACACAGAGGTGCAATACCACTACAAAGAGGACACAAACCGATCCCTGCAAGAACCAAACCAGCTCCAGAGAGAGGCGAAGCGACGACAGAGACACAAATGACCCCAGCGCTATACAAAAAGGCACAAAATGAACCCAAAGACGGGTTATCGTGCTTCAGGGCGGCACAAAGTGGCCATAAAGAGACACAGAACAACCCTGAGATAAGCAAACATGCTGCAAAGAGATGTAAAGTGACGCCAGAGAAGAGAAACCTGACTCCGGAAAGACCAAAAACCACAACTGGGATAAGTAAACTTATTTAAGAGGCAGGAAATGACCTCAAATGGATGCAAAAGTAAATATTAACTAAACATATACACAATGTGACCCCGAAGTCAAGCACGCCGACCAAAGAGACACGCAAAGCAACTCTGGAGAAAGCCAAAACAGCTACTAGAGGACAGAGAATGATTACAAAGAGACACAAACATGACCCTAAGACAGACAAACTAAAAGTACAACTACAGTGAGAGAAAAATAATAACAAATAATCATTATTCTTTCTGAATAATCAGTAATTATTGATTAAATTTATATTTAAAAAAATAATCAGACATATTTGTGTTAAAACATCGACCTGCTGTAGTCTATATTTGACATTAATCAGGTAACCTAGAAACTGTTGGTTTGTTGTTTATTGCCCTGGCTTCAACCACGTGACTGTGTACAGTGAGGCCCCGCCCCCGCCGCGCTCTGATTGGCTGCTGCGCCAGAATTCCTGCTGACTGTTTTTCCCGACGTCAAATATAAACGTAGATCTGCGGCTGTTCATGTAGTCGCTCCTGTGCTGCCAGCGTCGCCAGACACCTCAAAGAAGATTAAAAAAAGGTAATTAAGCGTGTCTTTATATCCGCTGCAATTTATCCGGAGTTTGTTTTAATTTCTTCCGACTCGTCTTATGCTTTTAAAAAACAAAACTCAGCCTTTGAAGTTAGCTTGTTGTGATGCTATTAGCTAGCTAGCCTGCTATCTTCCCAGAATGGATGGTCATGTGACATTAACAGGCATCAGTGTGGTTTCTTGTTTCATCGCAGTGTAGCTAATAAAAAACTACTTCTTTTTATGAAAGTGAATTTGAAAAGAATTGTTTTTTAATTTGCCCTGTCATCCATGCAGGACTCCCAGAGAAGCTGCTGTAATGTGTCGGACAGTCCTCCTCGCCCTGCTCGGTGTGAGCGTCGGGCTGGTTGTCGGGTTTCCCACAGAGGATCCGGACGGTGGCAAACACTGGGTTGTCATTGTGGCCGGCTCCAACGGCTGGTACAACTACAGGCACCAGGTGAGAGGTGTGAGGATGGAGGGGGGGGGGGGGGGGAGGGGGGGGGGGGGGGGGGGGGGGGGGGGGGGGTACTGACTGACTGACTGCTGCCACTGTGCAAAGTGTGCATGACTCATTTATTTTGATAAGCAGCTACTTCCTCCTGCACAGTGCATGCTCTCCATTTATTATTTCCCCATCATATTACTATAAAAGCACTTAACCTCTGTGTATTGATCTCCTTCTCGCCCAGGCCGACGCTTGCCATGCCTACCAGATTGTGCACAGAAACGGCATCCCGGATGAGCAGATCGTGGTCATGATGTACGATGACTTGGCTCAGAATGAACAGTGAGTTGGCTCTTTTGTTTCTCTGCTATTGAAACTTCTTCTTCTTCTTCTTTACAAAGAACAAATAATAAAAAAAAAATCCCACAGTGTTTTGGGTAGTCCCTGTCCTTTACAGAATGTTAATATATTAATCAGTCTTTCAGGGACAGATATAGCACAAAGAAAGTACAAGTTCAAGTTTAAAACGAGGGTTTTTACTCTTGGTCTTGTCATAGTTTAGCTTTTAATCAGCATGTTGTCCAGTCAACAGCTTGAAACTTGAAGCTTTCCTGTTATTATGAATGTACAAGGAAGGAAAATTCATACAGTCTCACTTAGATTGCGTTATAAAGTAGTTCTTCAGTCAAAAAATCTTGCTTCTCAATCATACGTCACCGCTTAAACTCATACTTGTCACAAATAACAAGCAGAATTCACTAAACAAACATCTAACAACTCATTCATTCACCCTTCACCAGCTGAATGAAGTCTTTTCTGAATCAAAGCTATGCAAAGGTTGCATTTGCACATTTGCTGTGTGATCAGCTGTAGACCCGGGGGAAAACACAAAAGTGGTATTTCTCATGTCGCTGTGGCATGTCTGCACCGTGCCGTCCGGCGTGAGACAGACAGACAGAGAGAGTGGAGTCACATGGAAGCAATTTTGCTGACTTGAGGAGCAGCAGTGAAAGGACATCTGTCTGTTTTGCCGCTGGAAGTCGGATCGTGCAACGTAGAACACAACGTTGTTGGACGATATCGTGTGTTAGTGTTTTGTGGTGGTTTTGGGGACAGGTTGATTTTAATTTCAGCTTAAATTTAAAAAAAAGTAGCTTGTATCTCTGGTTTAACATCTTATAATTAGATAAGAAGCAAACTCTGCATGCCAGCAAACTGCACACATCTCCAGATTTGTCCAAAACAAAGCTGGAACCGTTGGGTGATATTTTTCCCCAGTGATCCCACACATGATGTAATTGTTTGCACAAATAATGCACTTGTTCAAACCGATTGTTCTTTCATCCATGCTGCTGATTAGTCTAACGATAATAGCCGATGATAGACGGAGTTTATACACTTCAGTGTAAACCACTGGGTTATCTGTGCCTCAAAAAGTAGGCCGTGTTTCAGACAGACGTTGTGCAACCGTGACTGTTTTATACCTGTGTCATGTGCTTGTGTGACTGACGTTATAATCGGCATCCACTTGATTTGTGGTTAATGAATAACTCGCGCTATAAGTGCCGCTAGTTTCTTATGGAGGGTACACAAACTGTTTTTCACTTTGTTGGTTTTTCTTTCTGCCTGAACGTGACACTGACTGACGTTGATCACATGTTACCGTAACAGTACACCGCCAAACATGTTGTTTTCCAGCGAAAGGGGAAAAAAAACTACTGTGGAGTTTTCACCAACCACAGTTCGGCTCGGTCACCTGCTCGATGAATCATTGTCATTCATCGGTTGCGTTGTCATTTTGCCAAGTGTTTTGTCAGCCATATTCACTTCCTTCTGTGAATCATGTTTTTTTTTTCTTCCCCATAGAAACCCCACCCCTGGGATTGTGATCAACAGGCCGAATGGCACAGACGTGTACAAGGGAGTTCCTAAAGACTACACAGGGGAGGCGAGTGCTTCAGCGCAAATATTTGTCTAAAAGTGCAAATCCGAGCTCGGCAATCTGTGTTCTGCAAACGTTGTCATTTCTGACCGGGCGTTACTATCTCTGCAGGACGTGACTCCGGCAAATTTCCTGGCGGTCCTGAAGGGCGACTCCTCTGCTGTCAAAGGCGGCTCTGGCAAAGTGTTGAAGAGGCAAGTGAGGACGAAACGTGAAATCAGACACCACAAGCATCATGAAATCTGGTTTATCAAGTTTGTTTTTTCCCCCCTCGTTCTAACCTCATATTTATTTTCTTTTGGCAGCGGACCCAAGGATCACGTCTTTGTGTACTTCACTGATCACGGGGCCCCTGGTATTCTGGCCTTCCCTAATGATGATGTGAGCATTTTTAACTTCCCGCTCGCTG
This sequence comes from Planiliza haematocheilus, assembly GCA_005024645.1. Lineage (NCBI taxonomy): Eukaryota > Metazoa > Chordata > Actinopteri > Mugiliformes > Mugilidae > Planiliza > Planiliza haematocheilus. The sequence continues at coordinate 3,038,664 of SRSE01000637.1, forward strand.
CAATAAATGCAGACAACGTTAGAGACGAAACTAGGAACTAACTCTTACTACATTATTCAACCTGTTTGTTCAGATAGTTTTCTCTCACCAGGTCGGTCATTTAAAAACAACACATGAGGTTTAAATACCCTAACACTTTCACAGTGCTTGTGACAAGCGGTTTATCATGAAAGGTTAGTTTTCTACAAAACAGTTTTCGTTAGCACTTGGTCAGTTGATGGAAATATCTCACATCCTTTACAGACTTTAACTCTCTGCTTCAGTTTCCATCTAAAACTGATCTTCTTGTGAAGTTTAAGATGTTCAGCATCTTGGTTCATGACCGAGAACCTGCAGAACTAAATACACTGAGCAGAATTTGCAACTTAATGGTTTACATGGACGCTAAATTAAATGTATGTACTGTATATGTCTGTGTGTTCATACGCCCCAGAACATGAATAGATGAACTGCAGTAGAACTTCTAGTGGTTCTGTTTGCGGAGGAGTGTCAGATCTGCAGGAAATGCTGCAGAAGAAGAGGAAATGAAAATACTAAATTCATTCAAATAGAAGAAGACGACCTAAATGGAGGCACGTTATAAAAGTTGCTGCCTCTTTTTTTTTTGGTTCACTCATCTGAACAACTGCGTCAATGTTTCTGTCTCCTCCTGCAAAACGCTTCATTTACTCGACCTGTGATGTTTTTACCCCACGTGTGAGAAAACATGTTCAGACAGAATGGATTTATTCCAGACAAGTTTACACCGCCGCTCTCGATCTGATTTAAAAAGTTCCTTGTTCATATTGAGGTGGTTAGATTCTGATTATTAGAGGAATACTGGAAGCTGTGCCATTGTCATAATCTATACTCTGTATGCTGCTAATATTAAAGGCTAGGCATGCACTGAAATTTTTCGGCCGGAAACCGAAAATGCACTTTAGGCTGAACTTTTGCTGCGGTTGTTGCTTGCACGTGTTGTTTTGGCAATAAAAGTCCGAAAAGTTTCATCCAAAAAACCGAAAAGGCACAATCGGGCCATATCTGGAAGAAAATTTATCGCCAAAGCAACACTGCTGAAAGAGGATGTTGTGTTGCTTGCACGTGATGTTTTGACGATTAAAAATCTTCGTCCGAAAAATCGAAAATGCACTTTCAGCCGAGAATTGCTTCGGTTTTTGCTTGCACGTGTTGTTTTGGCGATAAAAATGTTAGTATTTAGACTGTAAATCTGACCATGCTTTATTTTCATGTTTTTATATCACAGAAACTAGTCGTTGGTCCAAATCAGAGTCATTCACATAACTATAAAATTACGACTTTCTTTATGGTCTGGGTCTTTATCAGGTGGAATACAGTTACACCTGAAACTGTTAAAAGTAAACTCTTGTTCTGTTCTTCTCTGCAGCTCCAAGTCCAGGACCTCCAAGACACCATCACATACATGCACGACAACAAGAAATACAAAAAGGTGTGTTGAGACGTGCAGTTGTTAATGTTTTAGGTCTGCAGGTGCGAACACATCCCGCGGTGTTCAGGTGATAACGATAAAAAATCCAGTCAGCTGATTCATGCGTTCTCTTTTTCACATAGATGGTGTTCTACATTGAGGCATGCGAGTCCGGGTCGATGATGACCAAACTGCCCGATGACATCAACGGTAGGTTGAACTTTCCATTTGAACTAGAAGATAAGCAGCAAAGCCGAGATCAATAAAAAGACATCCAGCGATTAATTACTGAAACAACACGGACCTGGCTTCCCCTCGTGACTCTTTGACTTTCACCTGCATTTGATAAAAAGTGTTTGATTGTGTCTGCGAGTCAATATAAACTCATGTGACTCAGGCGTTTTGTCATCTTATGATTATTTATGAGCTTAGTCACTCTGTCATGTGCCTGGCCGTCATGTGATAACCACAATTCTTCTTTTTTTTTTTTTGTCACTTTCATCTGGGGCCTGAAGTTCGTTTTCTCAGCAAAACGTGAGAACATCTCTGTGTTTTTATTTTTAATTTTTTAGTGTACGCCACCACAGCGGCCAACGATCACGAGTCGTCTTACGCCTGCTACTACGACGAGAAGAGGGAAACCTACCTGGGGGACTGGTACAGCGTCAACTGGATGGAGGACTCCGATGTGGTGGGTGATGCTAACGGCAACGACGTATTAGCGTCACAATTTAATGGATTAGTTGAACATTTTATTAATTATTCTGGTGGTGAATTGCCATATCTGTTAGCTACGTAGCAGTCGGTTAGCTTAGCTTAGCATAAAAAGTGGAAAAAGGAGGAAATGACAAAAGCCCATCAGTCACATGGTGATTGCTGCTTTTTGTTAGCATTAATGAGGCTCTCTAGTGATTCAAGAAAAAAGGGAAGTTTATACAGAGTGACATGGTTGGATGGCGGCTATCTCTGCTGCAGATCCAATAAACTGACAGAGCTGAACTGTAGCCGCGTTACCAGGAATTACTCCACGTGAGAGTGAATGTTTTCCCAAAAGGCCACATGGAGAGTTGTAGCAATGATGGGTGGAGAAATGGCAGGAGGTGTGCTGACAGACGCTAACCTGCTTGACCATGCTTGATACAGAGCTTGGAGCAGAAAAGTGTTGGTTAGGTCAGCGACCAACATCTGGAACGTCAGCTAGTCACCAACTGTCCACTTGTCGTCCGTTCCTTTGCAGCTGATTGCTTTATAAACGCTCCTTTAAGGCGCTTAGGGACATGGACGCTGTGACTTATTTACGTAGCCGACGCCGGTGTGAGCCATTTCTACTTGTGTGCTCTTCAGTCTGGCTCGCTCTCTAATAACGCCACCCAAACTCTAGTCAGCGCCAGTCAGATTCATTCTTGTTTCTACTTCTTGCTTAAATTTCAACAATGGCGACTGGAACCTTCGCTAAAATTTTGCCAAAAACGAGTCCTACAAATGTTTGTACCTCTGAACCTCCTCAGTTAACCTTTCCTCAATGTCTTCCATCTTTATTGATCCAAAACGATCAATTAGATAATAGCTGCGATGGAGAAGCAGACGGAAATGCTAAAGCGAGAACATGCTACTACCAAACGGACCAATCACAGCCTTTGCAGTCTACGTCGCCGCCTCCTAAACTGCCTATAAGCGGGCGAGTCTTTATGCTACGTCCATGTCATCATGCGTCGTTTCGTTCCTCTGATGTTCTTGCATCTTTCTGGGAACGTGTCTGCATGCCAGGCAGCGACATCTTGACTTTGCACCCAAACAGCAGACCTAGCTTTGATTCGTAATTCATCTTCTTCTTCTGTAACCGCTCGTCCTGTGAAGGGTCCACCCTGGACAGGTCTCCAGTCTGTCTCAGGGCGAGCACAGAGAGACGGACAAGCATTCACACTCACACCTACGGCCAATTTAGAATCACTAATGAACCTAACCAGCATGTGTTTGGATGGTAGGAGGAACCTGGAGAGAACCCACACAGACACAAGGAGAACATGCAAACTCCACATAGGAAGGCCTGAATCATAGAGATACCAGTTCAGGCTTGATGAGTATTATCACGCCGATTTGCACGGGATTAAAATCACAGAAGACCTCTACCTCCTTCACCGATGCTTCGCCTGCTTTTATCACGTTTAATGTACAGTTTTATCTCCATACAGAACAGCCATTGTTTTCTCTTCCATTGTTGCCTTTTATTGACTCGTAACAGCAGCTACTCAAACATATACAGTCTGTCGAAAGTTGATTTTAGTGCTCGAAAACACCTGGTGTCACGCACACGCAGGAAAGGGAAGTGGTGAACGTAGCAGCATCGGTGTCTTTATTTTTAACCCACGGGATAGGAATCTGGGTTGTTTGTCTGACAGCAGGTGTGGTTTTACAGTAGAGAGGCCTCACACACACAAAACCTGAATCTACAGCAACAACCAATAAACCAGGTGTTGTGTTTTCTTTTTTTTTTTTTGTTCAGGAGGACCTGGCGAAAGAAACTTTGCTGAAGCAGTTCAAGATCGTGAAGAGCCACACAAACACCAGCCACGTCCAGCAGTTTGGAAACAAGGTGAGAGGCTAGGACGGAGACAGCAGAGGAGGGAAAGTGTTGAGTAAATGAACCCAAATGCTTCTTCTGACATTTAAAGGAAGTCCTGTTTTATTTTAGGTCTGTAGTGATGATGCAGCTGTTTAGAGGATGTCCCTTTCCTTCCTATATTCTGACTCTTGAGTTCCTTTCTCTCTGCAGACTATGGCCCACATGAAAGTTATAGCGTTTCAGGGTAACGGCAAAGAAGAGGGCTTGGCCGCTCCCATGACCCTGCCCCCTGTCACCAATCTGGACCTAACCCCGAGCCGTGACGTCCCCATGGCCATCCTCAAGAGGAAGCTGATGGCCTCCAATGATATCAATGCGGCGAGGGGTCTGCTGATGGAGATCAACGTGCACCTCAAGGTAAAGAGCAGCCAACGCTGTCCGAAATGGAAAACCGCCACATGTCGCGCATCTCCCATGACGGCTCCGATCTTTGTGCCTTCAGGTGAGGGAGATGATGGCCGACAGCATGCGCAAGTGGTCGAGATGGTGACCGGCAACAAGGTCATCGCCCAGGAGGTCCTGAACGAGAAAGCCGAGCTGTCCCAGCATCAGTGCTACAAGGCCGCAGTCAACCACTACAAACACAACTGCTTCAACTGGCACAAGCCTGAGGTAGAGAACAAGAGTCCGGTCTACTAACGTTAAAACACAAAGAGGGGGGGGTCTCCTTAGAAACACACAAAGTGTCGGTGGTTACTGTAAAAAACGCTGTCGTTGAGTCAGAGGTTTGACCAGACTGATCTGAAACTGCCTCACATGTCAAAGGGTCTGTTTTTAAAGGGGAAATGGCAAATCTGTTTCACATGCTGTTCATCAGCTGGTTTAGACTTAACTGTACGTCTGGGCACAGGATGAATAAGATGGAATTTACTTTATAAGATCTACAGTTTACTCATTAAAAAGATAGAAGCTCTGATGACTCCAATGCAAAAATATTCCAGATAAATTCATATTCTTTATTATAGTCAATAGTTAATTTTGTTATTTCAAAATTAAAAATTAATTCATCTTAAGCCATTATGATTTTTTTAGAGTGAATTCCTGCTGAAAAAAATACTTAATTAAATTAAAAGTAAGATAAAAAATAAATTAAATGAATAAAATAAGCAAGAAAATAAATGGGGGTAAAACAATGATAAATAAATAAGTAAATAAAATAAAAGTGAAAAGCAACGAATGAATAAATAAGAAAAAATACAATAAAAAATTAATTAATACAAGTAAAATGTAGAGGATTAAAAGAAAGTAAAATAATTCGTTTGAAAGGATAATATAATTATAAAAAAGTATATAAATAAGCGCAAAATAAATGAATAAATAAGATATAAGGAAAATTGGAAATAATACATTGATTAATAATAATAATAATAGTAATAATAATAATAGATAATAAATAAAAAACTATACATATGAAATTAAAAGCAATGAATGAGCAAGAAAGAAAAATTCATTTTAATTTTCACGCCATCATCAAAACTGAAAGTCATCAGCTTTGTGTAGGGAAGTCCTTGCTCGTTTAATTTAACCTAAATATTTCCCCAGGTGCTTTTGTACAGCTCTGTGGGGCTGTTTGAAAAAGACCTTCCTCTTTCCTCTGTGACCTTAAAGTCTAACATATACGACACGGAGGGGAAATCATTCAGAACGGACTGTGGTGATGTTTCTGACATGTGACGTTCTGTTGTGTTTCAGTTTGAGTACGCCCTCAGACATCTGTACGCTCTGGTGAACCTGTGTGAGAGGAGATACCCTGCAGACAGGTACGGTCCGCTTCCACATTGAAACCAACGCGTTTCTGCTGTGACGTTTTGTTTTCGTTCAGCTGCCGTCGTGTGGTGAGGTTTTGCATAAATGTGGACTCCTGCTGGTCACGACTCCGTAACAGTCTCATCTTTATAAAACGAAATAACAGCAGGACCTGGAATATTCTGTCACTTACAACAAATACATATTTTTAAATGACAGAAAAGTGTGTATTAATCCGCTGCTGAAAATAGTCCCCAGCAAAACAACTGATTGTTTTGATTTTTGACTCCTTTCTATCACAACCAGCATTAACTTTTTCCCATGAATGAGCCCTGCCCCAGCCTTTGACCGTCCCACCGGGTCTTTTCCTTCCTTTAATCACTTTTAATAGCTTCTGAGAAATATGTCTAACGTACATGAAATAATGAAGTCACATATGTAATCTGTTAATTAACCTCTGAAACACCACCACCTGTTCCCGTACGTAAAAAAATAATTTAGTGATTTAATAATAACGCTATTTGTTTTTGTCGTCTCTCTCTGCAGCATCCTTCGGGCCATGGACTCCGCGTGTTACACCATCTACTAAAAAGAGTTTCTACCAAAACATAAAGTCTCAGATTAAACTCCTTCCCCCTATGTGGAAACCGCTGAGAAATCTCAACTTCACTTTGCACCGCCTAGGAATCAACGCGCGACGTGGAGCCTGAACACACTATAACACTTATTTTGTTTTTTAAAACTTGTGTTATTGATTTTTACTGAGAATTTTTAAACCTGTTTTTACGATGAGTTGCACTATCACTGTGAAGACGTTGTGGATGATGCTTCTGATTTTGGTTTTAGGACTTTAAAATGTAATGTACAATTGTATTTTTTTTTAATTGACGCGAATCTCCGTGTGCTCTTAGCTTTATTTGTGGTTCTGAATGCCTGGCATGAATGAGTGATTGACATGTAAAGGAAATACCACGAGACGATGAATGTTTGTCGAGCCTTGAGGGACTTTGCTGTTGAGGCAGGGATCTTGAAATAAAATCTGACAAATCAAAGCTGGTGTGTTTTTGTGTTTAACATTAGTGGAACTATAGACAGACAATTTTACATGATATTTTTTACTGGATTTTATAAACTGGACCTTATTTCTGGCATAAAATATGCTCGTTGACTCACCCATACAATATAAAATATTATAAATTATAAAATCATTTGGAGTCGTTCGGATGATAATTAGATTTGCGTATATCCATATAGTGGGAGTGACTGGGGCACCGAAACCAGCCTCTAAATAACGCATTATCTGCCATGAAACTTGTTTATTTCATCAATATTTTGTTACGATACGCTAATGCTATTCCCCCTTGAATCCGGAGTTACCTGTTATTGGTTTGTTGTTCTTTGGCCAGCTATTCCTCTCTCCGCCTCCGCATCCTCCTTTCAACAAGCTCCTCATAGCCTACTATAACAAGCTCCTATACTCTGTCTCAAAACGGTAAGAACGTCCATCATAAACAAAGTCGTCGTCCACAATGTCAGTTGAAAAAAACCTAGCCGCAGCAATTTACAGGTAAACAAGCTGCGCGGGGTGTGCACGGCGCTCAGAGATGACATCATCCAGGTCAGATGTTAGTAGGTCAATCTACAGACCCCGGATGATGATGACAGGTAACTCCGGACTCAACGCGAAATAGCATTAGCATATCATAACAAAGTATTGGTGAAACAAACAAATTTCGAGGCTGCGTTTCGGTGCCCCATTCACTCCCACTATACGTAGATAATATCTGACAAACGACCAAAAATGAAACCAAAGTTATATGGGTAAATGAACAATCGTGTTTTATGCCAGAAATCGGGGCTCAGGTTGTAAGAACTGTAGGTCCCATTTAAAAAATCGAATCAAAAATAAAAGTAAAAAACTTCCTCAAACAAGATTGAAAAAAAAAATCACTTCTGTTTTATACAACAAATTAAAAAACAAAAAACAAATCCTATGCCAGGAAAATAGTTCAGAAGGAAGTACAACTGAGGTTTACTGGTCATAAACTGTAATTTAGTGTGAAAGTAAAGTTGATAAAATTACCAATTTTCTTCGGGGGTCTTAAATGTCTCACGCCAATCTGATGAATCTCTGCTGTGATTCAGTCTGACATATCCCACAGACCATTAGATGGACTTCATTATGATAGTTGAATTGCAATAACATAGCAGGTAAGGGTGACATCTAGTGGTAAAATGTCAACCTACATCTTAAAATTAAATTACCAGGACTTTTATTAAATTAGAAGATGATAAAAAAAGATGATTAAGTTTACCTTAATATTCGGAATTTATTATTATTATTGTTATTTATTTTTTATTTTTTCCACGGTATTTGGACTGCCCTACTGTTATGGTTGACATGGTTACCCTACCAGGATGATATCCCGACTACCTACCGCCCTAGGGGTCCTTCAATCTTTAGAGTCTTTAAACTTTTAAATTGGGGCTGTCCATTAAAAAAGTAAATATGTATATATTGAACTATTTCTTCTATTTGTTTGTATATTGAACTATTTGTTGTTGAGAAAAGGCTTTTCTTAAAATTTCGGGCAGGCAAATAATTAGCCCCCTAACTGCGCGGACACCATCCTGGTAGGGAGCACGGAGGGAGGCGGAGCCGTAAGCCCCACCCACTTTAATAAACAGGAAGATCACCTAACCGGAACCCTTGACATGAAAACACGATTTACCGGAGACAAGCCGAAATAGCAAACCGACTCCCCGCCGAGCTACACCGACGACAGCACAGAAACCGGCTGTTTGGACTGGACTCCGTCTGTAACGGTCGTTTTACTTCCCCGCCGCGCTCATAGCAACGACCACAGCGGTCGCAGCTCGCTAACTTAGCCAGCCTGCTAACTTTAACAGTCCGCCCGGACAGAGATTAATTCACAGCTGGTCGGGTTGCGCAAGGAGTCAGCTCGTATTTGACGCCCGTTTTTGCATTTCACCATGGGATCCAGAGCGTCCACGTTACTCAGAGAAGAAGAAATCGAAGAAATTAAGAAGGAGACTGGCTGTAAGTTGAGTTCAGGCTAATACCTGTCGCGAGGACTCTTGAGCATTAGCTAGCTTTTTACTCTGCTTACAATATTATTAACTGCTGGTGAGCAATCAAAGTCTGACATTTGCTCAGGAAAATGTCAAAATCACACATACCAAGAGGACGTTGCGCAAGTATTAGTGGGACAAGTTTCATCCAGTCAGTCTCTATTAATAGCTTTATTGTAATAAGGGTCAGTATTCAGATGAGAGGCTGCACAGCTTGAAGCTCTCTGTCTGTCTGTTATCTGCTCGTTGTAATGCGGTTGTAAAGTCTTTGTCTCTGTGATGTCCTCTCTGCAGTCTCCCACAGTCAGATCACCCGTCTGTACAGCCGCTTCACCAGCCTGGATAAAGGGGAAAACGGCACCCTCAGGTAAGCCTTAATAAACACCAGCCTGCTGCTGATTAGTTTGGTCCTTTCACCAGTGAGAATAGAAGAATGTGAGTGCTAGTACACATGTGGTATGTTTTCTTTCTTTTATGTTCTCTTTTTTATGCACTTTAAGAGACGGTACTTTTAATTTCGCTGTACTTGTGCAATGACAATAAAGACATTCTGATTCTGAGAAGAAGATCTCGTCAGTAAAGTAAACATACTGACTCGTAAACAGAGACTAGACGCACAGAGAGTGCAATGAAAGGTATTTTAATAGAATTGAACTCGCTTGTATAACAGCCCTGCACTAAATCTTAAATTCATAAAGGTTATATAGCTCAAGGTGACTGACAATGCTGTTGATTGAACCGTGTTTTCATATTGGAGGCGTATTGGATTTGTTTCTATTATTTTGGCCACCCTTTTCTAGTCAGTGGGGATGCTTAAATAACAAAGACTTCTGTTTGATCACCACCTTCCTTCAGGTGGTGATCAAACACCATCAACTAAACATTATAACGTAGAGATTTAGTTCAGGACTGATATATTAGAACGCATTTGCTTTCCTCTAGTGTACTTAATGTTTTGGCGTAGTTGTCTGTTCAGCTCGAAGGGGTTCAGCGTGAGTTACTCAGTGAGTGAAGCCTGACATGGAGCTTATTACATGAGCACAGTCACAGGACGAGATGAGTGATAGGTGAAGAAACAGCTAATCATTAAGGAACTGAATCTTTAGTCTGAACCTTAGTTTTTTTTGGGGGGGGGGGATGAGGATTCCTCTGCAGGTCACTCCCTCAAGGGCAGATTTAAAGAAAAATAAACACATTTGTCGCGCCGTTTCACGGAACACCAGCTTTTGAATGCGCTGTGTTTACACATAACAAGTTATTGGTTCCGCTCGTTCTTTCTCCGGTGCTTTCAGTCACGGCAGACGTCGCGTTTGTTCTCATTTTTCCCTGGGGTCACTTCCTTCCTTATCGTTCCACAGTTGTCACAACAGTCAGGTTTCACGTATATTTGAGGAGGCCGGCTCCCGAACCCAACGCCGGACAAAGAAACCATTCCACTGGCCGATAAATACCCGAATCTATTCACTTAATTTGCTTTCCTGCAAAGTTTGATGTCAGAAGCTAAACGTTTATTTCATGGATTGAGTCAGATGCAACCTAAATTGTCACAAGCCTCATTTAAATTCACCACACATCAGTTTGAGGGTTGCAACTTAGAATAAGTTTCAAATAAGTTCCATCTGTTGCTTGAATACGCCGTATTTCATTGTGATCATGTCTCCTGCAGTCGAGAAGATTTCCAGAGGATCCCAGAGTTGGCCATCAATCCTCTGGGAGACAGAATCATCAACGCGTTCTTCCCTGAGGGGTGAGTTGTCTCTGTGATTTGCTCTGCAGTCCTTTTAGACATCTTGTTATTCTAGTGCTCACCACTGCGGGTTTGAGTCTCCACCGCCAGAATGCCGACCCGGGCCGCGACGCTTTTCTGTTGTGGCTCCTGTGCCCCTTTCTGCCAGAGCTATGTAGAAATAAATCAAGGGCTGCATATTTGACGACTGTTTTTTATCAGGCTGGAAGTGAAAAACCAGATGTTTGTGAATATGTCATTAAAATCCCCAAAAAGACAGATGTGTAGGCGGGTTAATTTTAGCCGTGGTTTTTAATGGTTTCCGATGGCTTCTTGTTTCTCTGGTTCTGGCCTGTTTTCCTCAGAGAGAGAATAGAAGTGGGGAGGATTCAAGACTGTGCAGTGCAGTGGTGTTAGATTACTACTGGTTTGAGTTTTTATTGTGTTGCCCACGCTGCTTCGTCTGGAATACAAAGGTTATCTGAGCTCCCCCCCCCCTTGTTTGACTCTCTTGTCCTTAGAGAGGACCAGGTAAACTTCAGAGGCTTCATGCGGACGTTGGCTCACTTCAGACCGATCGAGGACAACGAGAAGAACAAGAACGCCGCCACCAGCGAGCCGCTCAACAGCAGGACAAACAAGCTGCTCTGTGAGTGTGCAGCGCCGGTCACACGGGCGTGTGCGGGGCGGGGCCGCTGACCGGCATCGTGCAAAATCACGGGATTTACTAACTTAGGTGTGTTTTCACTCATTTTCCAGTTGCTTTCCGTCTCTATGACCTGGACAGAGATGACAAGATCTCCCGGGATGAGCTGCTGCAGGTGAGTAGAACGCTGAGTCACTGTAAACAAGCCACAATGATTAGGTTTAAACCTTTATTTTCTTGTTTAATAGATATTTACCTGTGAGAATATTCACGGTTAGCTCTATGTTTAACACAGGAACCAGTGCTATTGACCTATATCCATTTTAAAGTGCTGCACAGAGAGGAGGATGTCCACATTGATAAGGAGACTTTGCCCTTGCGCTGATAATGACGCGATATCTCACCTCAACTATAGGCTGATTATCCCCAGAGAGTCTGATAACCTGTATTTTGGCTTCCCTCCACGCTCCATACGTGTCATTTGTCGTCCGTCCGTGAAGCCACCTCGGTTTCGGTGACATTGTGTGACCTATAATTGGTCTAAGCTCCGGGCTCGGTGACTCAGGCTGAGCTCTTGTTTGGCGCAAAACATTTCTGTGTCACCTGCGTCCTCTGAAGCACGAGCCCAGAATACTGAATTGCGCGACTCAAAGTGCTGTTTGTATTTATTCACCAAATATGTCCGCCCTGTCATTTATGATCATGTAGTCACACGCCAGTGGACCGAAATAGCTTCAAATTATGTGTATCGCCCGCGTGACGCCATTAACGGTGTTCTCAAAACCTCCCGTCGTGTCATTTAGGAAGACGTCACGACTGTTGTGTAATCTTTTAGCAGGAGTTGTTTTTCAGACTCTCGGTTCCTTCCCCTCAGGTCTTGCGGATGATGGTCGGCGTGAACATTTCAGACGACCAGCTCGGCAGCATCGCTGACCGCACCATCCAGGAGGCTGACACCAACGGAGACAACTCCATTTCCTTCAATGAATTTATCAAGGCAAGTTTTGTAGTCATCTTAAACATGCAGCAGCTGTTTTTTTTATATATATTATTCTTAAGTGAACCATAACAGATGCCATTTGAAGGGTTCTTTTTAATTAAAAAGCCCTGACCGTGTACCATGACCACGTGCATTTTTAGCAACGGCCTAGGCCTCAGCGGGACGCGGACTAGAGCCAGGAGTGGAAAAAAGGAGGAAATGTATATTCCAAGGAAATGGTTTTGCATAGTACTGAACGGTTTTGCATGTCCACAGAGCAGCATGTGAGAGAGATCAGGATGAAATCATTTTAGTCCAAGTCCTGGATTTCAGCTTCATTTGTGTACGGGTACGAGTATTTAGTCCGTCCCTCTGGATGTGTTCTCAGCTCTCATTTATTTATGTTTTGTAACCATATACGAGACACTGCATGTACAGGACACGCTGTACATGCAGGTGCAGTCATTTGACAAAACATTAGGTACACTAGTGCCCTGCATGTATTTGGCCTAGCAAACTGACTAAAATAATAGGAACATGTGTCTGTACAACGCAATATAATTCAGTAGTCCTAGCCTCCAAAGTGCCAATTGTCATAACCTTTATGAGTATAATGTTTTATTTTTTATTGTAAACCTGTTTTCTTTTCATTGCGTCCTCAGGTCTTGGAAAAGGTGGACGTGGAACAGAAAATGAGCATCCGGTTCCTGCACTAAGTTTCTTTCTCCTTCCTCTTCTCCTTCTTCTTCTTCTTCTTCTTATTTTGAGCTTGAACATACACAACCTCATCCAGATTCTCGGCAGGCGGCTGTGGCCCTCACTACAAGCACACGCTGGCTGAGCAAGCATTCGGTAGACGACGCCATAGATCCTGAGTTTCTGCCTCCGCTCCGTAAACAAAGGGAAAAGCTGCGTGCCTTGGGTTGTTTTATGCAATGTCACTATGTATTTTATTTTACTTTCTTCCCGGTAATGGATCATTATTTATTAGAAAATTTTTAGGGGCTCGTAGTTGTTACCACTGCTGTTCCAGCTTCTTTTTTTTTTTTTATATATATATATATAGACTACAAAGCTTGTTGCTGTTGCAGTGAGTAAGTTCATTCATGCAGTTTCACTGATACTTAACACATGCTGCGTCTTTGTCTGTATAAATTATGCAATGGTTCGAAGTGAAACCTGTAACATGTGTGATTCCACTAGAGGAAAGTCAGTGTTTTCAAACAGGATCTAATGAATCCTGGTGGCAGAGCAAGTCAGACCAGACGGCTTTATGTTTGTCCCCTGAAGACTTGCTTCACAGATGTGTTACTTACTCAAGTGCCACGGTTTTGGTCCTCCTTTGTAAGTTATTATCTCAACAGTAAGCGGGAGCCATGTTTGTGTGAGTTTTCTTTTTTCCTTTTGTATGGATTAACCTCACTACTGCCAGGAAACTTAACACCCCTCCCCATTTCGAATGCTAAACTTTATAGCCATCGTTTTAGTCTCATTCAAAGTCAACGATCCGCTGTTTGAGCCTCTGTGAGTTTAGTGTGATATTAAAGGAACAGTTTATTCATTTACAACTAAAAATGGCGGTGGCAGTGTAATAGTCCACTGGCCTCCTTTCAAAAGGTTTCCCCCCCTGATTGAGGCTCATGAACACCCGGCTATCAGGCGCTGTTGCTTAAACTGGGCTGTGGACCAGTTGTTTTTGTAGGTTTCGATCAGGTAAAGACGCTATGCTTCTATTTATATGATCAGTCTCCCCGTGGCAAAGAAACGTGTTTGTTCGTTTATGCACTGCTCAACACTGATGTTGGAAAAATCCTCGCAGACGAGAATCAAATGTATAAAAAATATTTTCTGTACAGGCTAATGGTTATGACTTGGAGAGCTGATGTCTGATCCTTTTAATCTTTAACGTGAGTTTGTTGAATAATTACACCCTCCAGTGCAGGAGATCCAGCTCAAGCATTTTATCAATCAGTATGTGATTATCAGTCAGATATGATTCACGTTACGTGACGTTGGTCTAGGTATTATAAAAGTGATTCATGAATTTGATTTAAATAAAATCAGTGCCATGCTTCATTGTATTGGTGTTGTTTACTGGGGAAGCTCTTTGTCTTTTAAATGTTTGGGTTTGTTGGGGTTAGGTGTAGCTGTAGAAATGTGAATTATAACACAACTGTAAACTTTTTTTCAAGTAAGAGATGCATTTATAAACAATAGACATTTGTCCATAAAAAGAATTAAGAAATTAAAGAATTAAATTAATTTGAGTAGGAAATTTATGTGGGTGGTGTTTGCCTAGCTGAAACTGTTTAGCTAGTTTATTCCTCCATAATTTACTTTTAATCATTCATTTACTCATGTTTATAATATATGCTGTCCATAGGTATGTGCATTTTAGTATTCACTGCTGTGTATACATATATTTATGTATTTTAAAATAAAATGAATCGATGCAAGTCTCTTAATTCACTGGTAGCCGTTAGCAGCAGTACCGCGCTACAAGGTTAATTGACAATTATAAAGGACAAACGAAGAAGAAGCGCTTCCGGGGGCGGGCTTTAGCCTTTGATTGACAGCCGTCCCACCCAATCACCGCTTTCTTCCGTTGGTTCGTAGTAGCAGGGCGAAAATGGCGTAGAGCGGAGGGTGCTCGGAGGAATAGCGGACGACGGGACCTTCTTCTCTCCTCGCCTGGCTAGCGCACGGGGGGAGAGAAGGGGGTCCAGAGGATTTTAAGGGGTTTTTGTCATTCTTTTAACACATCCTCACCGATGCGGCCACACTCTCAACACAAATAACCCGCCCCGTTTGGGAGACCTTAACGTGTGACCGTAGAAGAAGAACCCCCCCCCCCGCTCCCCCCCGCCCCCTCCCTCGGCTTTTGTTTACCATTGTGTTCATCTGCAGCTCAAACCACACAGGAAATATCTCTGCAGTGTCTCGGACCAACTCACACCAAGGTCAGTGCTTCAGGAAGGCTTAACCTTTCTCTCTTTTTGAAAGCAGGTTCGTGGTTTTAACGAATCTAGAGCTGCACGTACATTTGAGTGAGTTGTTTTAAAGTCTTTATTTTAGCTGGAAGCTCTATATATATTATCAGTATTTTCCCAATTCACAGTAATCTGCTGCTACTATATATATTTTTTACAATATAATATAGCTTTAATATTATATACAGTATTTATATACCTTTTATAGTTTCTTTATATACTGCCACTTCCTGTATATAGTGTATATTAATATAGACCCACTTTGCCCTACATTCTATCACTACAGAGACACCATATTAATTGCATTTATATACATGGTTGATATAATAGTACATTTTTATGTATACTCTTTATGTATTCTGCATCATTGTACTTTTACCAACAATACCAACATCTCCACGGGATAAATAAAGTATTTTTCTCTCTGTGATGAGGTGCAGGATTTGTCTCGCAAGAACTGAAATAATTGGGAATTCAGTCGATAACTCAATGTGCATAAAATTATCCAGCAAACTTTTGATTAACAGGCTTAAAAAAAAAAAAAAATGGTGGTTTAGAAATTATACAGCAGATGGCTAGAGGAATATCATTAGCTTCAACTAAATCTACACGTAAATGAGCTGTAATGGCCATTTATAGTTTTATATATTTCCATTTGTACCCACATAGGGAGTAGTATGGAGCAGCAGGCAGCCATGCATAGGTTTTAGGTGGTTGGGATTTAAAGCATCCACCTAACCGACCATCACATCTGCTTCTCTAACCATTAACCCACCATATTATAGTACCGTTATACATAAACAGTGTGTGAATTATTATTCTAGGAAGAGGCGCCCAGTTAACGGAGTCATGAAACCAGCCGGGGCCCACACTGGAGGGAAGTCTCCCTTCACATCAGACCCAGCACCTCTATCGCATCACTCCAGCCGACACCTGCGGAGGTAAAGACTCGCTGTCAAGATGACCTCTTTCTGGGCTTCTTTGGACACGGGTGACCTCCTTCCTGCTGTTGCTGGGAGACACTGGCTGCCTCTCCTCCTCCGTCAGCATCCCCTCACGTCCTGGCCTCTTTCTGCAGCCTGATCGTCAGCGAGGACGCCTGCCAAGACCGCGGGCCGTCTGACTTCCATTATGCACGCTCCGCCCATGTGTACATGTAGCCTAACATTAGCTGCGCAGCTATTGAATTGTCTGGGTGATCAGTCACAACCCCCCCTCAAAAAAAAAAAAAATATAACCCTGCACTTGTTGCAGATTTGATCAAGTTATTTTGGTAATGAACAAATATTCGCTCCCATTTTCTGGGAAGAAAGCAAAGACACAAGATACTGTAGCAAAGATCAAGGCCTGTGATTTAAATCATCGCGTGTTTTTCTTTTTTAATTTCGTTTGCACTACCTCATTGCCGTAGCAAGTCCAACAGGGTTGAAAAGGAGCGTGATCAGCACAAGGTAGCTCAATGGTTGTCAAGCGCCACAGCAGTTTCTGTCATTGTCATTTTTGACCGTCGACGGTTAATAGGTGAGGTCATGATGTCCTTTTACGTTCAGTTCAGCCGTCCTGACGCAAACAGGACGGCAGCTTTACCCCGTGTCCTCGTTTCAGGTTTACCGTGCAGACCGCACGTAGAGACAAAGGTGGCAGTGTTCCCCTCACGATTAATCCTTGAGATTGAAATTTGGCAACTTGTATTGTTATGTTTGTCTACTCCCATATTCTGGTCCAATTTTTACCTTAATATACTTTTATTTAGCCCTTTTTCCCCTGAATATGTTCACTTTTTCTACCTCATCAGCTCTCATTTACGTGCTTTACATGCAAGAATACTCACATGACTAAAAATTAGGTACACTAGTGAAAACGAGTGCATTCTAATTAGGGATGCACCGAGATGAAGATTCTTGGCCGAAACTGAAAACCGGAACTGAAGAACTCGGGGTTGGAAACCACAACACTGAAAGAAATTATGACAATTATTAGTAGCATTGCATTTATGGTTATGACTGTACAGCAGTCTAACCCTAACCTTAACCTTAACCTCACTAAAATCAAGGCAGCGGTTGTTGCTTGCGTCATCACAACATCCTGTTTCGGCCGTGTTGTTTCGGTGACAAATGTCCTTTGGCCGAAAACCAAAAATGCACTTTTGAGGCATTTTTAGCCAAAACATTTTTGGTGGCCAAA
This sequence comes from Planiliza haematocheilus, assembly GCA_005024645.1. Taxonomy (NCBI): domain Eukaryota; kingdom Metazoa; phylum Chordata; class Actinopteri; order Mugiliformes; family Mugilidae; genus Planiliza; species Planiliza haematocheilus. Next base: position 3,056,080 of record SRSE01000637.1, read on the forward strand.
TATTTAGTGCATCCCTAATTCTAACGTCCTCGTCTCCTAGAGTCCTTCACACAACCTCTCCTTCATGAGTGTTATAATGTTCAGTTGATGTTGAAACAGTGTCAGAAAGGTGCTAATTGAACCGTATCATCATTTCGGAGGATTGCAGTTTGTGGTGCTGATGAACCGGATTGACTTGAGAAGTGTTTTTGCTATTTAGCCCAGCCCACCTTACTAAAACGGGGTGGTCAAAATAATAGGAGTCGGTGCAACACGGTTCAATCGCTCTACAGACCGCGGCCTCTAAAATGAAAACAGTCAAATCAACAGCTTTCAAGCAACGTTTTAAACAGACGCTGCAATCTCACTAGTGTACCTAATGAACTGGCAAGTCAGTGTAGATGTGGAGGTTTCGAGTTCTTTCGTGACAAAATCATGAGCACACATTTCTCGTTCCCCCAGCGAAAATGATCAAGTTGTTTTGTTTTTAACTTTTCTCCTCACCTGGTTTCCTCTCCTTTCTCCCCCCCCCCAAAAAAAGAAAATCGCATTTTAACCGGGATTTGTGCAATATTTGATCTTAACTGTCATGTTGTTGACCAAACTGTATATTGTATAAACAAGTGACAAGTTGTTTGAAAGCAACAAAATCACCAATGTCTTCCATTAAGATATGTATAGACTCATGTGCATTAGCTTATTTAGCGGGACTGTGGTGCCAACATTATAGTAGCCGTGCATGACCAGTAGTGATGCTTGCTTCATGGAGAGTAGTGAAATTGATTTGTTTTATTTTAGACTTAAGAATAAGGAAGCTCAAAACTTGTCAAAAACGTCGGCAGATGTCGGCCCGACGCGCTACTACGCCCTTAAAACTCACCACGTTTAGACAACGAGGCTCCGCCCCCAAAAAAATCTTAACGCGAGATCTGTGCGACGCAATCAGAGCGTGCGATTAGGAAGTGTTGATTCGCTTTATATGCGCAGTATCAGTATAAGTGCTGTGTTGTGTTCATGCACCGTTAGATAGGTGGGTAAAATATGCGAGAGCCAAAACTAAAAATCTCCAACTAAAATAACTGTTGGGTAGAAACATCTTTAGGTCGCGTCCTAGACTCGGAAGCGACTCGGATGCGACGTAGTGGTTCAGTCGTAGAATTTAAGCTCTCACCGTGACATTGCTTTGTACATATTTACCTCATAGTTTCGGGATTCAGAGCGATCTATTTCAATCCATAAAATTGTATTTGATTAGAGTTTTAGAAGCAATAACCTACAATAATGCATGAGTTTAGTGCCAGGGTGTTTAAAAGTGTTCCAAGGATTCTGTACCGTGGAAAGGATTTTCCCCGCCTCGCCTTGCCTCGCCTTTTTCTCTGTATTTTGCGCTAGCTATTTACTAGCCGATTTTTATTTCTTTCTTTTTAGAGTCATATATTTTAAATGACAGCATTACACCGGGACGTTTGGGACTGCGGAATAAGGTTCACCGTGCGTTAAGGACAAACTGTAGCATCAAACTTTATCCGATTAAGCACCAGAACAATAATCTAAACCGATCGGTACATGAGAGATGCTTGAAATTTAAATTCTTGTAGCATTTTTACATCCATGAAAAAAATATAATAAATAAAAACAGCCCTCTTTTAGAAATATAGCCTTTTCAGTAACTGTGGCTGCGGAAGGAATTACTGCACGAACTTGACACTTGTTTGAAAAAGCACTTTCTCTCTATGTACTGACTTGCACCATCACCATCAATCATCCTGTCTTGTGTTTTAAAAACTAAACGGAACCCGTAATGCTCTTTCTGCGGATTTTTATTCACGGTTTTTAAAGCAAGTAGGCGCATAGGAATGCGAGTATACAGCAATGGGTTTAAAAAATATGCATGAATTAGCAGAATAATGAATGATTTGTATTGCATGCAATAATCCAACTTTGTAATGTGAATGCGTGTAATTAGGATATTGAAACGTTCTGTGACAGGGTGGAGGGGAACGAGAACAGGCAAAAGTTTCTGCTCTAGCTCTCTGTTGTGTCAAAAGTGACCGGGCGGTACAGCCACAGTGCAGCTGAAAAACACAACCTTTGTTCCCACGAAGAAAAAAAAGAAAAGAAAAGAAACAACCTTAATCTTTGGTGAGATTAATGACATTACTTTGTTGATCAACTTTTCCACTGAGGAGGTGAACTGTGTAGAAACTATGCACTCCAGAGGGAGGAAATGGGCATGCTTATTATGTGTGAGCCTCTTGTCTGGTTTTGTATTAACTTAAAAAAAAAAAAAAATCAAATACTAAAAGATTAATCTGTATCAGAAGTTCAGCAATAAAATGCAGCATGGTGCCAATTGGATTTCTGGGTGTTGGTGTTTGATTAAAGTGTGACTGCTGCCACAGAATGAATGAATGTTTTACAGAGCGGCTACAGAGAACTCAATCTAAACAGGCTACAGGAATCATTGTGGGAAATTCTTTACAGTATTTGTACAAGTGCAGAGGTCTGTACACAAAGCAACGAGGCAACAAAACAACCAGAGCAACATTAGCCTAGCTTGGCAAATGAAAGGAAATAAAAGTAAAAATTATAAACTAGCTTCCTTTTTTTTAACTTTATTGACAACGTAGAATTTACAGCAAGCATTCACAGAAGCATGTATACACAATATCCAACAGGAACAGATTTTGTTAAGGCGCAAAATACAGCCTCAAGGAACGTAAGAGTCTGACTGAATTATTCTTAATTCAGCTAACATGAAGATACAGAACGTACAACATAAATATCAGAGGGCGTGGAACATGGTTTCTAATCACCGGGCTTGAATCCTCATCCGCTGTAACTGCTCAGTTCACTGCTCCTACTGCTACCAGCTACTCTACTCTCAATGTGCGACATCAGAGCTTCCAACAGCGTCGCAAACTGTTGTTTCACCTGCAGCAGAAAGGGAGGAGTTTATTATTTAGTAAAAGGGAATCTCTTTAACACAGTATTACCTTCTGTTATTGGCTGAAATTGTGGTGATTTGCCAACGAACCAAGGAGTTGCCACCTGCAAACTGAAAGTAGCAATCTCCATTTTGTTCTCTTTGGCGGCAACTATGGCAATTAATGGTAATTGCAGGTGTGTGTCAGCTAAACGTTATAACACTGTTGTCTCAGAGATACATGAACGTCGCATGATGCATGTGAATCCCTGTTGTTTTGCACAGGATGTGTCTTAACAGTCAAATTTGTAAATGCAAAGATTTCCATATGATTTTATCAGTGGGACGGTCTCAAAAACCATTTTGTTGTCTCATTTGCAGACAGACAGTGCCCCAGGATATTGGTTTAAATGAAAATCTCGGCTTTAATCTGTACTTGTTAAAACGTGCATTGTGTATGAGTATTGTCATTGTTCCAGAAACATCTACCTAAAGACAGCGTGCTAAGCAGCTAGCATTAGCCCATCTGGTCTTACCACTCTGCCCTCAGAACAACATGAGAGAAAGAAGCAGCTCTTTCCAAAGAGGATACTTTTCTTTCATACAGACAGATTTTGAGTCTAGCCTTGTGTCAGTTAAGTTGAGGGAGTAAATTAAACCAAACTATGAACGCAACAAAGTCTGAATACATCAATTTAAGGAGCAAATGCAAGAAAGAAGCAGTTTCCTTGTAGATAAACACACATAGTGTCCGAAGTTATGACAAAGTCTGAATACAGTTTTAAAGGAAATTTCTGAATTCTTTTATTTGTGACTACCTGGATAAACACAACAAAATGAAGTCATTCATATTTTGCAGTCTCACCTCAGTAATGCTTTCTTTGAGGGGCTTCTGATCAAACATGACTGCAGATGCTTTTACCATGGAGCTGCTGCCGAGGATGTAGCTGCAGACGAGATCAGGGCAAAGAAAAGCGTTTCATCTCTGTTATGAACTTTAAAAATCCCTTCATGCACTGGAAGAATCACTCATAAGCCACTTGTTTGTTTTAGCTTCTCCCGACAGCAGTAAACACGTACACAAGTATGTAGTATAAATATGACTGTTTGCTCGGCAGAAGCTGAAGGTCTCACCAGCTGATGTTTGCTTTGCTGAGGAGAAAGAGGGAGCGAACTGCAGCCATACGCGCTGGAGCCGAGTGAATGACTTTACCCAGTGCACAGCCGCAGCCTCGACATTTCAGAGAGCTGTATATGCTGAAAGGAAACAAGAGCGATGAAGATGAGAGGGAAAGCCAAGTCTAGGTCCAAACTTATTATTTCAACCTTTCAAAAGCCAAAACTCACCAATTAATCACCTCCCCTTTATATCCTGACTTCATTGCATCGCTAACAACCACATCTTTTGTTACTCCTAAAGGATGACAAGCAGAAGAGTACTGGTTACATGTAAATAATACATGCCAGGAACAAATTATTAAAGATACATACAAAGAAATGAGCGAAGCCAAATTATAATATTATTACACAAAATCATAGTGTTAGTTATGTTTTTATAAAGTTAAAATTAGTCTCAAAACGTTTATTATTAGTGTAAAAAACTATTTTTGCTTTTTTCCTCATGAGGTCATGAGATGTCAAGTGAGTTATCTCCATGACAACAAGCAAAGGTCATCCACACTTGCGTTGTTGCGTACGTGAAATAACGTAAACCAGGAAGATTAACCGACTTGTGTTGATTTCTTAAATCCTAAAACGCTTAATAATATTTTTAAAATGTTTTTTTTAACTCTGCTTCAAGTTAGCTTACTTGTACACATGATGGAGTCCATACAATCTACCTCTCCACAGACGCCGAAGGAGTCCGCCAGGACAGCGTTGCACTGTTTACAATGGAGAGTCATCCGCTGTCTACGCTCTGCTTCTTTGGACGAATTTAAATCGTCGTTCCATTTCATTAAGAGGGGTTTCTTAAATTCCATGTCGCCTGAAACAGCTCTCTATGTCACGTCTGAACTTGAAAACCCTGTCGGAACACCGAAGCAAAGTCTCCCTCCAGTTTTTTTAATTCTTCTTCTACTTAGTGTTTTGGTTTGGTAGGAGGTTGGTAAAAGAACTTGCCGGTGCATTACCGCCCCCTACCGGCCTCGAGTTTCTCCCATTATCAGCCATCTGGAGTAATGAAAAATATATGTTTAAAAAGTGCCAAATTACATATTTAACATAGTAAATCGGATAAGTGCTAAATGAACATGCCAAAACATTTAAATTCATTCTGAAACAAAAAAGGGAAACGTTGACGACATTGTAAATTGGCTGAACGTTAAAAGAAAATGCATCTGGGCTCTGATTGGCTGTGAGGTACTTCCGGTAAAACCTGAAAACCAATGAGACGGCTGCGGCTGCTGTGTTTTGAATCGGAGGGAGTTTCAACCGTCACACTCCCCCTCAGCGGTTTTCGGGTTGAATGAAACAAACGTGTATGATCGCAGGAGTTGTTTCATAAAACGGGATAAATACTACACCAACATGGATCTGGACTCCATGAAATATGCAGAACTGCAAAGCCTCGCTAAGAAGCTTGGGCTTAAAGCGAACATGAAGGTAAGGGAACCGTACTTTTAAAATATATCTAGGGTTTGCGCGAGATTATTCAGACAGTGTTTATGCTAACGTTAGCAAACTGTTAACGTGTGGGCGGACTACGTTCAAAAACTGTTTTCATTCAACAGGCAGAAAAACTCATGAAAGCCTTAAAGCAATATTATGAACGAGAAAACAACGAGGAGGAAAAGGGACAGGTAACATGCTCTTGATGATTTGCGATACAGAAATCTGAAATTGTGCCATGTTTGATTGTCTGACGTCTGCACGTTGCTGTATTTCTGATCCAGGGACAAGACAATCATGTCCAAAAAGATCAGGATAGTCAAGATGCAGCTTCCAAGGAGGAAGTGTCCAGCAGCAGTGTGTTTGTGAACACACGTCGTGGGAAAAACTGTCCCAAGAGAAAGCTCTCTGATACTGAAGCAACAACCGAGTGCGATGCCGAGATGCAACCACACGCTGCAGAGGTATTTTATACAACCGTAGTCAACACAAATGACTGACTAAACAGAACTGCAATTACGTTTTATCCAGTGCACATATGTTCAGAAGTTTAAAATGCTGTTATTTTTTGCAAGGTTGTCCCAGATGCATCTAGTGCAGCCAGCAGTTCCCGTGCTGCTAAGAAGAGAAAGGTGTCCTCTGCCAAGGATGCTGACCAGACTGAAGCTCAGCCCCAGGTCTCTAGCAGCGAGCTGCAGTCTGATGGAGCAGCCGTGCACGGCAAAGCAGGTCAGTATTATGGTGAAGCTTTTCTTAGCCTGTTCCCGTCTTGAGATATTCTTGACTTTTAAATTAGCAGGTGATATAATATTGATTTATCTTGTTTCGTGCAGAAAAGCCAACAAAAGCAACCAAACCGGTAAAATCCCTCGTTACCAAAAGCCCCAGCAGAAGAACAAGCCTTTGCTGAAGCCCGTCACTCCGAGTGAGCGCTGTTTCCGTCTCTTCTTTCAAAATGATTAATATTAATGAGGACGGTTTACAAACAAACTCTTTCAAATCTCTTATGCAGACTTCAAGAAACTCCACGAGGCGCAGTTTAACAAGATGGAGTCCATTGATTCCTATGTCCAGCGGAAGACGAAGGTGATGGAGACCTTGAAGAGTTCTGAAGTGAAGGTACCGCCCTGCCCGACTGCATGGAGACATTTTAAAATACGTGATTAGATCTGTAAATTTTAATTTTATTTTTTGTTCATAGAAGCCTTTGGATAAAACTAGACAGCAGCAGGTTGACGGAAAAGCTCAGCTGGTAAGCATCACCGTCCAGTATATTGATCACTTCCAGAGCACAGTGGCCCATGAATGAGTGACCACTTTTTCCCCAGGGGAAAAGAGTTTCCATGTTCAGCCCCGTCCCAGGGACTAAGAAACCAGCCGAAGATAAGCGCAGACACACTCTGCTCTCGGCCAGTAAAGCTCTCCCAAAGAAACCGTCCGGGAAGGAGGATGTTCCGTTCAGACCGTCCGTGCTTTCCACTCGCAGGATCAATGTTCGGTGAGACGCTCTTTCTTCCTCATTTATGTGGATGTTACTTTGGTATGCATCAACGCGCTTAACCAGTGATCATAATGTTATGGCTGATCAGCATATGACTTGTTGCCTGACATTGTTCATTACCCAACCGAGGAATAATTTGTATTATTCCATAAACTTCTCTCAGATCTTAAAATGTAAGTATAGTACTAAGTCCCTCTGTAACACCCTGATGTTGTTCACAGGTTTTCTGAAGCTACTTGCGACAACGAGCATAAGAGGTCTTTGGTGAAGACTCCGGCGCGCATGTCGCCCTTCACGGCTTCCAGCACCCCACAGAAACAGACCGCCAACGGACCGGCGGTGACCAAGAGCAGCAGCGTCAAGATGGCAACTCTTTCTGCCATAAAGACTCCAGGTAATTTACCGTTCTGTCTTTTGAATAACACACACATTGTGCTGTTCATAGACGTATGCAGACCAAGTAGATGACATGTATTTTCCCCTCTTAAAAGGAACTTTTGTTTTCACTGGCAACACGAGCTTTTCGACAACACCTGGAACTAATAAGAAGCCAAACTTTGATCTAAAGGCGAGTCTGTCGCGTCCCCTCAGCTACAAGCCGCACAAAGGTATAAAATGATTCTTCATTTCGTTGTTAAAATTAACATAGTGTGTCAGTAAGAGAGACTAATCGCTGAGTTTCTTTTACAGGTAAGCTGAAGCCGTTCGGAGACGCCAAAGAAGACACGGCAGGGAACAAGTCTCTGGTCTCGAATACTCACCAGGAAAGTTACAAGCAGCACAAAGTCCAGTCAAGGTACGTCTGAAATAGACACGTACAGCTCTGTCATGACTGTGTGCTCTTACAAGCTCTCATGGATGTTCTGGGTCTTATTTTAGGGACGACAGGCGAGCAAAACAAACAGAAGGCCGAAAACAGAAGAAAGAAAATCTGCTCGGGGCGAGAAGAGGCCTCGTCATGATGTAAAAAAAAAAAAAAAGAGATGGCGCCTTTTTCTTTTTGTAGACTCTTGTACAGCTTGCCGTTCTTTTGTAAATATTGCTGCCTGCAGCTGATGCACTCATTCCTGACGTTTCTTTTAAACCTGCTAAAGGAAAAATGCGTTCTCCTCTCCAGCCTTTTAGATGTGACTCATGCATTCGTCTGAAAAGCTTTGATACTTTATATTTTTTTGGGATGCGTAGAAAGCCTGTGTCGTGTTTTGCTTCATTTGTAACTTGTAATTTTGTTCTTAAAAAAAGAAATCTTATATGGTTTGTTTTTAAATTTGAAAGCAGTAGGATATAAGACATTTACCCATCTTCTCATCTGCATTCTCTGTTTGAAAGCATTTTATTATTTGCTTGTTGTGCTTGATCATTCAGCCATAGTCATACTGAAAACCTTGACTTGACCACAGCTTGTTGTTACACTCATAAGCAAAATAAACACAATTCAGCGAGGTACCACTGTACATGAACCAGAATCCATATCATCTGTGTCGACTTGTGACGGTTTCATTGGTTTTCCAATTAAAAAAAAAAAGTTCAACCGCTGCATTGCACCGTGCATTGTCCTCAAACTTCCGGGTTCCTCTTGTACAGCTCGTAGGCAAACTCCTCAGTGTGAGCGTAATCTTTACAGGCACCGATGAAGTCGATCTCAAGCTGGAAAGGACCGTCCGCTTGGTCTGCCAGGCTGAAGCCGATGGTGTTTATCTGTAGTTAAGTAGAAAAAAAAACTTCAGGTAAAGACACAGGCCTGTTAAGTAGTGTGACATTGCCACAGCTTCGGTTATTTGAGCTACCTTATCCAGCCAGAGAGGATGCTGGTCATCTTGTATCCTCCCTCGATGTGTGAGAAAGAACTTGGAGAACGGTATCTGCAAATGAGCAACGTGCTAGTTAAGGTGATGCTCCTTAAAATAAAGTTATCTAGGGATTTCATAGCCAATCTCAGTGTTTTCTCACCTTAACATCTTGCCAGTAGGGTCCCCCTCTAGTGTACAGGAAGTAATTGTACATGTCGTCCGCCTGGTGAGAGTAGTACGTTTCCGGTGTGATGTTGATCATCCATGGACGGCCATCGCCGCGCACGCGCAGATGGAGTGTGTTAAAGCTGGACCAATCAAAGTGTTTTTTTCTATCAAATGAAGCCTAGGAGAAAAGGTTTCAGAGGTTAACTAGTCTAGCTGTTGCAGTTGATACATTTCCACCATTAAAAGTAAATTCTTTCCTTTTACTTGACAGCTGTTCATTTACAACACAAAGAAGATACAAACGCTAAAAGCAGAGCCTGATCTCTCAAGCCACCTAAGGAAAAGCAATTATGATTTCCAAAAATGAAGTAAATCTTTACCTACGAAGTCAGTGAAGGATAAAAATATTCAAGTATTGAGGCCTATATTTAATAAATAAATTTTAACATGAGCAACTGAATGTGAATGTATAATCCCACAAGCATCGATGGTACCATACTAACCAGTGGTTGCTTTGAGCGCATGGTGCAGTATCCGCTGTAGCGTGTTTCTCCATCTTTTGGTGGCGTAGAGCACAGAGTCCCGTACAGAAAACAAGTATTATTGTTCTTTCCCAGCTTCAGATACACTTCACTTTTCCCCCCTATCTCACGGTCAGAGGACACCGTCCACTCGTTCAGGCTCTCTGGACCTCTGAACTCCCACAGCACTCTGTTCTGCTCCAGCATGTGCTCGAGGAGGGGCCTGCCCTCCGGACCGATCCAGGGGTCCGTGAACTCCTTTTTCAGCAGGTTGAAGTGCTTCTTCATCCCATCCAAGCCCTTGGAGAAGTCAAAGTTGATCCTCTTCCACAGAGGCTTGTCCTCTCTGGGCTCGCCGGGCCGTCTGTATTTACCCTGGATCATGGTTCTTCTGGGCATAGCGAGAGAAGTGACGAAGGGGACGAGCAGCTGCTGGTGATGGTGGTGGACGGAGCTCAGCAGCCTCGCCGGAGGGAGACGTGTGATGCCGGGCAGGGACATCTCTCGTCTGATCTGGACGATTCACTCCTGGGACACGACACAGAAGATAATAATGAGCAATCAAGATGGATTTTCTCAGATTTACAAAGAGATGATTCAATTGCTAGGTCACAATGTTTATTTACACACACTATATAATTATTTTGTGGATGATTTTATACTTGTGAAATGTGTTTTTGTATTAATGCAGCTTAAATGTATTTCTTGTGGTACATAAATTGTTGTATTTAGTGTTTTAGGTGCAATCCAACATGTTTCTGACAAAGAAATAAAGTATAACTGAACTGTTTTGTCTTTTTAATGGCATTTTTCATTATTTCTGACACTATTGTTGAAGCAATGAATTAATAAAGCTATAAGCTAACATTAGTTAGTTAGTTTATATTAAAATGTTCACATCTTTAGTCAAAGTTACCATAAATTACAGTTAGTTGTTGTAAGTAAGTACATTGAAATAGACTGAATACCGTTGCAAAGCTAGCATAATTTCATTCTACTAATCTCTGAACACGCTGTAGTAGCTAATGCCTGGTGAACAAATCGGTGTGAATCAGCTTGTCTGATACGATTTTAACAACAATGTATATGGCTAGATATTTATTACTTACCGCTTTGAAGTTAAAACTACTAAAAAACTGCTCCAGAATACTCGTGCAGCAGCCCAAGGTTGTCATGATCCATACGGGGAACGCAGCGGAAGCAAACGGGTTGCGTTCACAATACGTTGAGTTATACGTAACACGGGATAACCAATGAGAATGCGTGTGAACGCAGATTTGCAACAGTAAAAGGTTTGATCTTGAACGTAGCTTGAGTGCACCAACGACGTCAGTTCTGACTGACACACTTGCCACAAATATACAGTTCCCCTCTGTGCTAACTACCAATGACCTTCTGTTCGTTTCGTGTCTAAAACCGTTTGAACACCATGAATAAAATAACACGACAAACACAAATAGGATTGTATATCTCACTCAGAAATGGAAACGAATAATATAAATTGAGGTATCAAATCGAGCACGCATGCTCAGTGCTGCTTTTGTGTGTCTCGCTTCTCGATTGCGGAGTGAACTAGCTAAGCAGCAGCAGCTACGGCTAGCCTCGAGCATCAGACGACACGGGTGTAGTTAGCAGGTTAGCTGTGCAGCTAACCATGGTGAATGTAAAGAAGCGGAAAGGCCGAGTCGTGATTGACTCCGAGTCAGAAGACAGTGCCAGTGATGATAATTTAGACCAGGTAAGTGTTCAATTTCCTGATGTTGTTCCAAGTAGACTTTGACTTCCTAAGTTGTAAACAATTCGAGGTGAAGCTAATGTATGCTAACTGACTGTGAGGTGTTAATATGCAGTAGAGCGATCATAATGTGTTTTCTATAATCAAATCATTATGTAAATTATATTGTGGATATCATATCAGTGGCAGAAACGCTGAAGTGATTTTATGGGATGCATTTAAGCATCAAACTCTTTCGGTAACTATGGGAGCTTTACTAGCGCGCATGCCCAGTACTACCTTTGTGTGGCTGACAGCTAGGTAGTAGCAACCGCTAGCCTCAAACATTTAGACGACACAGGGGTAGCTAGCAGGTTAGCCTGTCCAGCTAATTATGGTGAATGTAAAGAAGCGGAAAGGTCGAGTCCTGATTGACTCTGACTCAGAAGACAGTGCTAGTGACGATAATTTAGACGAGGTAGGTTTTAGTTTTTCGGTTTTTGTTCAAATTGGTGTCTTCCTAAGTTGTCAACAGGGAAGCTAATGTATGCTAACTGCGCTGTTCTTGGCCTCGCTAAAACAAGCTGAGAGTGTTTTCAATCCTCATTTCTTTTTCTGAATAAACACGCCACCCCTGACACGTATGCTGTATCGGGTTTAATCGTTTTTGTTTTCAGCACAGTGCGAAATGTTTGAGCTTGTGCGGCAGCCGCCTTGGAGTCAGCGAGCCAAGTTGTGCTAACATTAAGGTTACATTACGAGGTGCACTCAACGCTAGCCGTCATGCAGTATTATGTTGCCTCGAAAATGTCGCGCCATAGGCCTTTGACTGGTTTCGACTGGTAGGCTGCTTGACTGCGACCGTGCACAGTTGAAGGGATTGTTTTCTACCTTTTAGTCTTGACGAGAATTTGATTGTTTTTTTGTTTTTTTACCAACTACCACATTAAACGAGTTGCATTGGGTTTAGCTAGCATCTTTGCTCCTGGGTGACGCCATGGACGCATAGCTGAAGTTCTATTTCGGTGTTGTTGTCAAACAAGCTGAGTGCAACATGACAGTCCCAAGAACTGCACAGACGTGCTGCTTTAATAATCTGCTCTCTCAGTAACAGTCCAAGGCACTTGTGTTTTACCTGACAACAGTAGATGCACTGAGAAGCACGGAAAACACGTGTAGTGAATAAACAAGGACTAAAAGAGAAGAGCTTCATTGCCTTGGTTACCTTAAAGCCCCAATAGATTTTAGTCTCTAAGCGGTGTCTGTTTGGGGAACAGTAAAACAACGTCCCAGTATTCAGATGCTTTTACCCTCCTAATTTAAAATGTCTTAATTTTATTTACTCTATAATCTGCATGGCTGGATGCATAGAAGTATTGAAGTTTGACTTTATTGTGCTGTGGTGCCAAAAACGATGTCAGCTGTGAATGACTGACTATGACAGTCAGCAGGATTAAATAACTTTCTAATAACCCAAACTTAAATGATGTATTTGAAGTGAGTTGGTGACGTCGTCTTACAAAGAAGAGGATGCAACTTCACGTTAATGTTTTTGTCAACAATCGGGCCCTCTTCAGAACTGGTATCTTGAATCTGAGTTTTCAACGAATGCGGCTTCGACAAAGTAGATTGTGTTGTTGGTCACTATTGATCGGTGTTATTTTACCTGTGAAAATATGGCAGCTGCTAAAAAAAACAACACACTTTTACCTTTGCTTGTCAGTCATTTGGAAGCTTTACTTGGATTCAGAATTTAAACCTACGTCGTCCTCTGAGTTTGGGACATTTTTTTTTACACCTATAAACATGATTGGATCACTCTCAGCTTGTTTTATTACCAGTTAAAGCCACATTTTTGTAGGGGACATTAACCATGTTTCCAACTTTGTAACAGGTCTTCTACAAACAGTTATTCTTTGAAGACAATTAATTCTTTGGTTGACTTACCACTCAGTGACATTTTCCTTCTGCCACTAAGCTTTCAAGCATAACATAGCTTTACGTAATTATTTATTTCGAAAAGGCTGTTTACACCCCTTTAGAGCATAATGAAAAACTATGCTGTTTAGTGTTATACATCTATATGTACATAAACAAATACGTATTTGCTAGTTTGCAAATTAAAATAGACTGGAAGGCGGCCCTGTAACTAGTCATTAGCATCTGTCTTGGAGCGTTTTAGTTGAGTTCCTCTCTGAAAAACAACAAATGAGGACACGGCGCTGACGACCGAGCACTGTTCACCAACCAGCAATAAGACAAAGCACTGTAATAGTCCGATACCGATACTGTCTTGTTGTTTTGAGTGTGAAATCTGGCGGATCTTCTCTGTTCATGTGCTTGTGCATTGCTCTGTGCTGCTGTGCTGGGCCCCTTCATGTTCACGTGCGTCTCGTTACATCCTTGCTCCAACCTTTCCCTCACTTTCAATAATGAGGTTCAGGCTGTCTTTGTGATTTACTTCATGAGCTGCCATATCTGTGCAGAAATGGCATATTTATATAGTTCAAATCATGATCATGTTGAAGCGTGTTGCTTATACAGCGGGGAAAATAAGTATTGAACACGTCAACATTTCTCTCAAAAAACATATTTCTAATCGAGCTATTGACATGAAATTTTCACCAGATGTCGGCATCAACCCAAGTAATGCACACATAGAAAGAAATCCAAACATTTATGTCCATAAATGAAGTTATGTGTAATAAAGTGACATGGCACAGGGAATAAGTATTGAACACATGAAGAAAAGGAGGGGTAAAAAGGTCTGGCAAGCCAAGAAAGCAGCTGGAGTTTGTCAGTATTCAGAAGGTTAACCTGCCCCCTATTAGTGCAAAGTAATATCAGCTGGTATAGTCCTGATTGATGCCTTTTAAAAAGGTTTCTCACCAGCAAGGTGTTAGACAAGAAGCATTGCATGATGGGTAAAAGCAAAGAGCTGTCCAAAGACCTACGCAACCTTATTGTTGCAAAACACACTGAAGGCATTGGTTACAGGCGCATTTCTAAACTTCTGAAAGTTCCAGTGAGTACCATTGGGGCCATCATCCGGAAGTGGAAACAACACGGCATTACCATAAACCAGCCACGGCCAGGTGCTCCTCGCAAGATTTCAGACAGAGGAGTCAAAACAATCATCAGAAGGGTTCTCCAACAGCCCAGGACCACTCCTGGAGAGCTTCAGAAAGACCTGGAATCAGCAGGTACCGTTGTTTCAAAGAAAACAATAAGTAATGCACTCAACCGCCATGGCCTCCATGCACACACACCACGCAAGACTCCATTTTTGAAGAAGAAGCATGTTGAAGCTCGTTTGGAGTTTGCGACACAACATTTGGATAAACCCATGACATTCTGGGAGAAGATACTCTGGTCAGATGAGACCAAAATTGAACTCTTCGGATGTCATAAGACACAACATGTTTGGAGGAAAAATGGCACCGCACATCACCCCCAAAACACCATACCAACAGTCAAGTTTGGAGGTGGGAGCATCATGGCGTGGGGCTGTTTTTCAGCATGTGGTACTGGTAGACAAGTATCGAGACATTCTTGATCAGAATCTGCTGTCATCTGCCAGGCTGCTGAAGATGAAAAGAGGGTGGATCTTTCAGCAAGACAACGATCCCAAGCACACAGCCAAGGTAACACTCAACTGGTTGAAGAAAAAGAAAATAAAGCTGCTAGAATGGCCCAGTCAATCACCAGACTTGAATCCAATTGAAAATCTTTGGAAAGAACTGAAGATCCGGGTTCACAGAAGAGACCCCCGGAACCTTGAAGATTTGAAGGCAGTTTGTGTGGATGAATGGGCCAAAATCACACCTGAGCAATGTATTCGACTGGTTTCTCCATACAGGAGGCGTCTTGAGGCTGTAATCACCAACAAAGGTTTTTGCACTAAGTATTAAATAAATTTCAGTAAGCGTGTTCAATAATTATTCCCTGTGCCATTTCACTTTATTACACATAACTTCATTTATGGACATAAATGTTTGGATTTCTTTCTATGTGTGCATTACTTGGGTTGATGCCGACATCTGGTGAAAATTTCATGTCAATAGCTCGATTAGAAATATGTTTTTTGAGAGAAATGTTGACGTGTTCAATACTTATTTTCCCCGCTGTATGTATTGTGCTGTGTCTTCTTTCTGAACCTTATCACCTCATTGTCACTTACAGGAGTTATTATCTTTGGCAAAGAGGAAGAGGGTTGATTCGGGAGAGCAGGAAGAGCCTGTTAGCAAACCAGCAGCATCTACAGATTCTGAGACGTCTGACAGTGATGATGAGGTATGACAGCCTGAGAATCTGCTCTGGTAGACGTTGCAGGTTGGGACGTATCTCATGAATGTTTCACTCCTCCTTCTAGTGGACTGTGGGTGGCACCAAAGGCAAAAAGAAGGTTAAACAAGGGAAAGGGTCTGAAAAGAAGAACGCTACGAAGAAGAAGGTGAATAAAACGACGGCGTCCGGCAGCTCAGATGGAGACAGCTCAGCTGAGAGCTCTGCACCGGAGGAGGGTATGTGTCTTCAGCGTTTGTAGTAAAAAAAAAAAATGTTGCATGCTCAGACTCACAACCTGGTCCCTCTTAACGCCTTTCCACGTCATCTTACTTAAATAGCAAAGCAGGATGTCCAGGCAAATGATGAAGCGTGCACATCACCAGGGTGTCATGTCTACGGGTATTTAAGGTGGCTGGGATTACATGACTCACTCATCCTCTTCATCCCAGCATCTAAGCTGTTGTTTGGTTGTTTGTGTTACAGTGTCCTGCAGTGCACTGGGGTTACACATTTACAGAAAACCTGGGAAAGTTGTGATTTAAAGTCAGCTAGGTGTATGAAAAACTTTAAGAAACCTGGAACCATAACTTACACTGGAATTTACTTGAGCATACATATTAAAATCTTTTCTGCAGCTGACTTTAAGTCCTAATTATAGTAGTGATTATGAAAGAACCGGTAAACACCACCCGGTCAACGCTGACACAGAGTGGCTGTTTTGTCAGGAATACGTCAAGACAAACAAACTTTTCACACATTTCAGAATCTTTAATGTGAAGCTGCAGCGATAGGACGTGTTTGTTTCGCTGAATTCAGCTCCGATATGGGTGGAATAGGTACTTTAGTGAGCCTCTGATTAATGAGATAATATTAATGCAACAGTGGATTACATGGATGCATCATTTCTTCAGGATGTAACTGCACATCTACTGCTGATTTGGATAAAAACTCTCAGATGATCGTCCACGCCTGTAGTGATTTCTGTTTTTGTGATTCCTTAAAATGTCCAGGCGAGGTGTCCGATTCGGAGAGCAACAGCTCCTCCTCCAGCTCCGACTCGGACTCGTCCGAGGACGACGTTTTCAGGGACGGCTACGACGACGACCTGATGGGCGACGCCGAGGACCGAGCTCGCCTGGAGCAGATGACGGAGAAGGAGCGAGAGCAGGAGCTGTTCAACAGAATTGAGAAGAGAGAGGTGCTAAAGAGACGGTGAGCGGAAAGGAGCTTTTTCTCGACTTGCAAAATGATTCACGCGTGAGGCAGAGTCTTCGCCGCGCCTGAGCTCACTGTTTATTCATTTAAGATTGTGTTTGCTTTCGAAGGTTTGAAATTAAGAAGAAGCTGAAGACGGCGAAGAAGAAAGAGAAGGAGGAGAAGAAGAAGAAGCAGGAGGAAGAGCAAGAAAAAAGGAAACTATCTCAGGTTCAAGACGCACAAGTGGTGAGTCCTGTTTCTGGCACATTGTGAACAACAATACATATTTTTTGACACTGTTGTGGATCACCGTGCATCACTGCTAAGTACATGATTGCCACGGCAACTGATACTGGCAATAGGTTTGAGTGTGTGGCTCTTTTTTTAGTCATTCGCCTAACATTTTCTATATCTTGTGTAATCTCCACCATTCTCTAGGTCATGTCACACAACAAGGAGAGGCGATCCAAACGGGACGAAAAACTTGACAAGAAATCCCAGGCCATGGAAGAACTGAAAGCTGAGCGTGAGAAGAAGAAAAACAAAACAGGTTGGTGTTCTTTCGCTCCCCCGTGACTTGATTCGTGTAGAGAGAAGAAGAAAAGGCTGACATTTCATCTTTCCCCAGCGGAACTCCTGGCCAAACGTCAGCCCCTGAAGACGAGCGAGGTTTACTCCGACGACGAGGAAGAAGAGGAGGAAGACGACGACAAGTCATCAGTCAAAAGCGACCGGAGTTCGCGTTCTTCGTCGTACGATGACGACGAGTAAGTGCTTTAAGTAACGCGCTCGCGGCAGTGTCACGCTTTCCTCTCGGTTTTCGTTTTTTAACCATTTGAACTGATCACAGAAAAGAAGAGACTCCGCCGAAGTCGCAGCCCGTTTCTCTGCCGGATGAGCTGAACAGGATCCGTCTGTCCAGACACAAGCTGGAGCGCTGGTGCCACATGCCCTTCTTTGCGAAGACTGTCACCGGCTGCTTTGTGAGGATAGGGATCGGCAACAGCAGCAGTAAACCAGTCTACAGGGTGAGTTTACGCATAAACGATGGATATAATGGTTAAAAATCTCTCTTTAGTCTCTTTAGAAGTAGATTGAGTTGAAGATTTAACACATTTTTGTCCCTCTTTGTTGTTATAAGGTTGCTGAAATTGTGGATGTAGTAGAAACAGCAAAGGTCTACCAGCTTGGATCAACGCGAACAAACAAGGGACTACAATTAAGGTAGATGTTCTGTTATTAAATTAAATATTTCAACATTCAGTCAAGAATGAGTTAACAGACTATGACCTTTTGCTGATCTGTATCTTCTTCAGGCATGGCGGCGACACGCGGGTTTTCAGACTTGAGTTTGTATCAAATCAAGAGTTCACAGAAAGTGAATTCATGAAGTGGAAAGAGGCAGTAAGTGGATAGAATATAAATCCATCGAACATGTATTTGTTAGTGTAAAATAAGGTAGATTAAGTATCGTGTGTTGACTTTCTGTTTGCAGATGATAGTCGCCAGCATGCAGGTACCAACTCTTGACGAAATCACCAAGAAGGAGCAGTCCATCAAAGAAGCCCTGAACTACAAATTCAACGACAAAGACATTGAAGATGTGAGTTTGTTTTCCTGGACGTTCCTGGATTTCACCGACCGCTTGGACGATGAACGGCAACGAAATTGTTTTGTCTAATTTTTCTGCAGATCGTTAAAGAGAAGGACCGATTTCGAAAAGCACCACCCAATTACGCCATGAAGAAAACGCAGCTACTCAAAGACAAGGTAAGAGACGAGAACGGTTTGTCAGTTCAAGCGTCACCCTCTACACGCTGACATCAACAGATTCATGCCTGAATGTGTCTTTTAAACTCGTACCTGGCTCTTAACGTTTTTATCGGCTCTGATTGAAGGCCATGGCGGAGGAAAGTGGAGATGGTGAGAAAGTGAAGGTTATCCAGGATGAGCTGAATGAGCTGGAAGAAAGGGCCGAAGCTCTTGACAGACAGAGGACAAAGAACATCTCTGCTATCAGGTACTACAGTCATGAAGTTATACATGTTGTTAATGTGTTTTAACGTTTTAACTGCTTTAAAATCTCACGTTTGTTTCTATTGGTGATGTTGGAATTTGTCTTCCCTAGTTAAAAATTACTGCATGTTGCTAATGATTAAGTTATAACAGCTTCTCTTTGAAACATTCAAGTAATTTAATGCAAATAAATGGAAACATATCAGAGGTTTTAATGTCATTTTGTTTTAATACAACTCTTAATATCGCTGTTATCTTTAACTGTTGAAATCTTTTTAATCATCCAGCTACATTAATCAGAGGAACAGAAGCTGGAACATTGTTGAGTCTGAGAAAGCTCTTGTGGTAAGTGTCCACCTTCTCCTGCTTGGTTTTAATGCCCCTAGCCGAGCGCTGTTTGCTGCTCTATATTTATCTGTTTCCTGTTAAAAACAAGAGGTAGAGATGAGCTGCCCTGATTGGTCGGCTCTAATTGAATTTAACTGGATGAAAAATGAGTGCAGCTTTTAATGTTTGACCACGTATTGACATATACATTCAATTATAAATAAAATCAGTAGCAATACTCTGCTAAGTACAACGAAACAAAATATTATTGAAGGATATGGAGGAGAGGGTCCATCTGTACAGAAGTATTGTTCGGAAAACTGTTTTTACGCTCGTTGCTTATGGTTGATTTAACCTGCTTAAAACTGAATATCTGAGCTGTAGTATCTATAAAATATTTCATTTTTTGTGTGTTTGTTTCTTTTCTAACAGGCAGAAGGATTAAATGCAAAAAACCAACAAATGGACCCGTTCACAAGAAGGCAGTGCAAACCCACCATGGTGTCGAATGTGAGTTTACTCACTGTTGATTTTCTGATTGTTTCAAATATCATATCTGTGTGTTATGGGATGTGCAGATCAAGGACTTTTTAGTTCAAGCTTAGTGTCGCTGGATTCTCTTTATTTACTTAAATGTACATTATTATAAATAACAGCTTCTTATTCACCAGAAGCTGCCATGGGCTAACTGTTGCTAGTGTATGAAACACTTCATAATCACTGTTTGTTGTGGGCCAGAGGAGTCCAGACACTGCCAGCGGGCATCTTCTACTTTTTGTCGATCTAATCTCTCCCTCTGCTTCCTCTGCGTTCTCCAGGCCAGAGATCCATCAGTCCACGCGGCAATCCTCGCACACCTGAACCAGAAGTATGGCTCTGGGTCAGGAGCAGACCCTGCCAGTGGAGAGAAGAACAAACTGGTAAGCAGGACACGCAATCGGCTCTCGTAGAAAACTTGTTTGAAGAGTGAAGGTGCTCACTTTGAGAACGTGAGTTTGTGTAGATGAGGTCAAATCCTGGTTGTAGTCCTGTTCAGAAGAGATATGCAAACAGGAGCACCAGCTGGTGGATTGCATTGTTTGGTGATAAATTTGATCGTAATCTGGGATTGGTAGTTTAATAGCTTCTATCACGATTTTGACATATTGTCAAGATGTCAAAGCCACAGGGTATAAATCTCATTGTTGTTTTTTTTCATTCTAGGGCCAAACAAACCCAAAAGATAAAGATGTTCCCAAGCCAACCACTGACCTCTCAGAAGACTTGTTCAAAGTTCATGATTTCGACGTCAAGATTGACCTTCAGGTTCCCAATGCAGGTGAGGCGGTTTTACTTTTGTTCAGCAGCTGCACGGATCGACGGCGTCCTCCGTGGTTGCAGTACGAAGTGATTGCTAGATGTGTAGCACCGTGTTTGTAATTGCGCTGTTGTGTTCTGCAGAAGCAAAGTCTCTGTCCGTGAGCTCCAACGCACTGCCGGTGAAGGACGGCGCTCCCCGCAGGTCCCTCAACCTGGAGGACTACAAGAAGAGGAGGGGGCTGATCTGATGGAACCTCACCCAGAAAACACATTGCATGTGTAATTGTGCAGGAGAATGTATGGTGGAGAGAAAGAGAGAGTGTGTGTCTGTGTGTGTGTGTGTGTGTGAGAGCGAATGATTCCCGGAGGATGTGTGTTTGAATGTTGATACGAGAAACTGTTCATCACAACAGAGGAAATACTGATCGAACAAAGACAACATTTTTTTTCTCAAAGGATCTCCATCGGAAGAATCTTGTTCAGACAACTGTTATTTTGTTATTTTTGCATTATCACAGACAAACTCGTATACAGAGTTGTGTGTTTTTATGTATTTAACTTTTCTCCCCACTCTTTTGGAGCTTCTCGAGTCCACTCCTTTTTTTTTTTCTTTTTTTTTCTTGGGTCTTTTTTCCCAAAAAAGGACATCGCGCTTGTGGATTATTACCCTGAAAAAGGACACTATCTTAGAAGACGTTAAGGGATTTTGAAATTACTGGACATCTAATGGAGTTTACCAGCTTGCCCTCATCGAGAATGAATAAATGTTGTAAATCTTTTTTCCCCCCTTCCACCTATAAATGTACGATCATCTGCCCGTGCCCCTGAATTCCCTCCCTGAACAGTCTTGTGGTTTTTTTGGCAGAGTGTAGAGGATCACCGTCTCAGAACTCTTCCGTGGCGTCGGCCATCAATGACAAATGTGAAAAAGTTCCTTCCGTGTCAGCTGGACTTTGATCACTTTTTAAGTCTTTGAAACAACCCAATTTAGAGGAACTCTTTTCTATGACTGGCCTGGTCCGGCCTAAACGTGTATAGAAGTATCAAAGCTTCATTTATCTTATCTCTTGGTTGGTTGTTCATGGGACAATCTCCTCTGCCCTAAACTCCCAGAGCAGATTCTACGTGTTATTGATTGTGTCCATAGTCAGTTCCTGTATTGATGTGGCATGCCATGTAAATATGCATTTTCGAGTGAGTGCGGAAAAAAATAAAGAGGCACTGTTTCATAACTTTTGCGTAATTGTGTGTTTTCTCATCTAAAGACATCACAAGTTCACTGCGGAGTATGATGCTTAATATTTCAAAGATGCACATAAATACTGAAGTCGCATATCTTACATTTTATTCAGATGATTGCAAACATCAGTCTTAAATAGATTCAGAAATGGGATATGTTGGGGAAATGACCATAAACAGTTTTGCGAGGTGTTTTATTTTGAAAAGTACATTTTTTATTCGAAGGCAGTCTTTTCCACAGTGAAGTACATTAGATTATAAAATAAAAATGGCACATAAAACAGTCCATTGTCACAGTTAATTACATTTAATGACCCGTAATAACCAAGTTGTGTTGCTTTTTTATTTTTAATCGTTTGTAATATTTATTTTATACAAATAAACAAGCCGGTTGAAAGGTTGGTTTATTTTTGATCAGGCGCTTCTGAAGACGCTCTGTTGTGGGGTCCTCGCTCGCAGCTCTTCCTGGTCCACGTAATGAGAAGATCTCCAATATCCTATTTGACAGATGATGATATTTGACTGTGTTTATCCAAACGGATTTTTCCCTTTCATGTTTACCAGTTGAACCTGGGCCATAGCCAGGTGACCGGAGCCATTCTGAGAGTTACACGTCGCTTCAAACGGTACGTTTCGAGATTTAGTTGAATAGCCAGCTAGCCTGTTAGCTTTAGCAGTGATGGAGTTGATCCTGAACAAACTGTGTTTACATTAGTTTTATGGCAACGTCAGCACCGCTAATACCTGACAGCTATAATATATACATATTTATTCTTCGTGATATGTTAAGAGAAGCACGGCGGTGTCGTTAAGACACAATTACAGCTCTGAATGTGCTTAGTAATTGGTTAGCATGCTAGCTTTGAAGAAAATATGCATTTACAGGTCGAGTCTTTCAGGCTGTTCATAAAGACTAGCATAATTTGAACATTATCTGCTCTCATAAATAGCTATTGCTCCTGCAAACAAATTAAATGCATATTGTTTTGTATTTATTTGGTCTATTGCCAATGCAAATGCTAGTTTTGCATTGATCAGACTATTCTGCATGTTCCTTGATGTCCTATTTTATGTCATTATATGGTGAATTTGTAAGGCTACAAGTATTTTGGCAAAAATATAAAACCAAACTCTGGGGTAAACTGTATATACTTATAAAAAGTCTTGTTACTTTGTAATTACAGACCATTTTGTTTTGAATTTAACTAATATTACCAAAGCAAGACTACAAGGTTAGATAGGTTGCAACGTGGTTTGTTTTATTTATTCAGGGTGTTGTCCAGAAGTGCCATGATCATGCACCGTGCTCACATATAGGTTGATGAGGGAACTCATGTTAATAATTTTGAGTTTTGTAACAGCTAGTAAGAGTATTTTTAGCGTTAGGATTAATTGTTTGTACTTAAAAGGGGAAAAGTACATGTTTAAGATCTTTAAATGCTTATAACTATTTATCAGCTACATCTGAACATGTAAGTCTGCAAACATCCCATTTTATTCTCAAAATCTGCTGGTATGTTTCTGCCTTTAGGACGCAAAATGTCTTGGCTTACTGACTTGGCTGGGAAAGCTGAACACTTCCTGAATAAAGTGGATCAAGGAGCTGCCACCGCCCTGAGCAAAAGCCAGGACAGAGCATCGTCCTTTTCGTCCTCCTACGAAGATGAAGCCACTGTCAAAAGTGACTACATCTCTTCAGGGTACAAGACCGACTCAGCTGTGACGCATCACGCGTACGCGTCCTCTCATGATGCGCTGGGATACATCTCCGCTGCGGCTGGCAACATAAAGAAATCAAATGCAACCCTGCTGGCTGGCACCGCCAACGTGGCCGCTACTCCCTCCGGTTCTGGCAGCGGCGCTCCAGCCTCTGCCAAGACCTCGTCTGGTTTTGTCAGGCCCAAAAAGAGCGAGCAGGATGTGGACGATGACATGCTCTTTGACTTTCTGAACAGTTCTGACCCCCCTGTCAGCACCAGGAGGGATTCAAGGAGGGAGCTTGGGAAAGTGGCAAATCCAGTCACAGAAGCCCAAAACCCAACGCCTCCCCTTTCCACCACTCCTCATACCATCCCCTCGGCCCCGTCTACGCCCCCCTCGACTCGGGGTTTATCCAGGGCCTCCAGCATGAGCTCACTGTCTGCTCACAGCAACAAAACATCAGAGGAGAGCTCTGCTAAAGAACTAAGCCAAGGTATTACCACTGCCACACTGATAATAGTTTTCTCCTTTCCCCCCAAATAGCTTGATGTCTTCTTCACTGCCTTTGCTGGCACGTTGGCACGTCACATACATAAACAAATGCAATCATATTTCACTTGTACATGCATAAATAAATGTTCCTCTTGCTCATTACAGACACACCTGAGAGTTCAGACTCCGGCTTGGCTGCCCCTCAGGAGTCCAGCAAGCAGGAGCCTCCTCCTCCTCCTCCTCCCACAGAGGAGCCACAGAGCCAGATTCTGTCCAGTCTGCGGCTGGAGAACCAGCTACTTCGCAGTGAGGTGGTCTCCCTCAACCAGGAGATGGCCTCAGTCATCCAGAGAGCAAAAGACCTGCAGGATGGTAAGAGAAAAGACAAAACAGAAACACCGCCTTTCATTTTTATACCCGTCAGTCTGTTTTAAAGGTGTTCTTTTTTTTGTGCTTGTGCAGAACTGAACCAGGCCCGCCTACGTGCAGACAGGTGGAACTCGGAGCAGTCCCACACCGACCGCAGTTTGCGAGAGCTTAGGTCACATGTTGACGACCTAACAGAGGCCCTCTCTGCCAAAGATGGTCAACTCGCAGTCCTGAAAATCCGACTTGACGAAGCTGATCAGCTTTTAAAAACCCGGAGTGTTGCATTGGAGGAGATGCAGAAAGAAAAGTCAAGGTACTCTTTGCGTCAATCGTTTTAAAGTTGAAATCACCCCCCTTTTTTTTTTTACGAGTTGGATAACAAATTCTTTGTTTGTTTCTAGAATAGTGCAAGACCACACACAAGGGAACAGCGTGCATTCCCAAGCTCTTGAAACGATCCAAGAGCGGCTGCGAGAGGCTGAACTGGCTCTCAGGAGGGAACAGGACAGCTACCGGCAGATGCAGGTGCGCATGATGCCATTCGGTTAAGCCCGAGATGGACGCACTGAAATCATGAGACGTCCTAATTTTCTTTTCTAATGCAGAGTGAGTATGCCGGCCGCCTGTCCAAATTAGAGGCTGACAGGCAGACCCTTGCAGAGACGGTGACTGCAACGGAGCGGAGAGCAGCAGAGGAGAAGCTCCGGCTAGACGACTACCAACAGCAACTGAAAAGTGCCAAAGCTGCAGCCGAGTCTGCCAAGCAAGAGTTACAAGACTACAAACACAAAGCTTCACGCATCCTGCAAGTAAGGCCCGTCGCAGCTTTCGAGAAAGCTTTACAGGTTGCATAAATACTGCTGTGGTGTTCTTTGTGATTCTGTTTTTTATTCCACTTTTAAATGTTTTTTTAGTCCAAAGAAAAGCTGATCAGCAGCCTGAAGGAGGGATCTGGTCTGGACACGCTAGACGGCGGTGGAGCTATGGCTGTGGAGCTGGAGGATGTGCGTCATGAAAAGGAGCTGCAGAGGGAGGAGATCCAAAAACTGCAGGGGCAAGTGCAAACGCTTAAGGCGGAAATACAGGTGAGAGGCTACGACAGTGACTTAATGGCCACTGGCTGAGTTCTTTGAGAAGATGCCAGTGATTCAGCTGTGAAGGGGATCATTTAACCTCCAGGATTTGGAGAATCAGGCCATGGCAGATGCAGAAGCTTGGAGGGAGCAGCAGGTGCAGTTACAGGAACAGCAGGCCCTCCAGAGCAGAGCCAAGCAGGAGGTGGAGGCCGAGGTGGAGCGTTACAAACATGTAAGGGAGAGTGATAATGTCTCAAGATAACTAAAATAAATGGTTAGATTGGTATAATTGCATTATATGAGATGTTTTGGGCTTTTTTGTAGGAGATGCAGTACCTTGAGGATGAGCACCATCGAGCTAAAAATACTCTGCAGAGCCGCATCAAAGACAGGGAGGATGAAATCCAAAAACTCAGGAACCAGGTCGGTGACCTTATCGGTATATAGAGAATATAGAGTATATAGAGGTGAAGTTTGACGGAGTGTGACATCAGGTTTGTGTGTCTTCCAGCTCACAAACAAGACTCTCAGCAGCAGCAGCCAAACGGAGCTGGAGAATCGACTCCACCAGCTGACGGAGACGCTGATCCAGAAACAGACCATGCTGGAGGCCCTGGGGACGGAGAAGAACTCCCTGGTCTTCCAGCTGGAGCGTCTGGAGCAGCAGCTGAAAAACGCTCAGGGGGTGCAGAGCGGAGGGCAAGCCATCAACATGAGCGGCGTCGAGGGGCCGGGTACGAGAAGCTGGCAGTTAGTTTGTTGGTTTTAGTGATTTTGAGACAAGTGTTTAACATTTGGTTTTCACCCGTCAGGAGCACGACAAAGAAGCACACCTGTGCTCTTCAGTGACCAGGAGAGTCCAGGAGTGTATGGCAAAGTACGCAAGGCAGCCAGCACTATTGACCGCTTCAGGTAAACCTTCACCGTTCACTTCAACCAGTTCTTAAACATCATTTTTGTCACGTTGATTTTACTCGAGAAGAACTGTTCATGGTGATACATGGATTTTTTTATCTCTCAGCATAAGACTGGGAATCTTCTTGAGGCGTTACCCTATGGCCAGAGTCTTTGTTATCCTGTACATGGTAAGTCTTTATTTAAAAGAGATTTGACAAAACCTTCTTGACATAAAACCTTCCAACTCATTCACCAACGTTTTATTCCAGGCCGTACTGCACCTGTGGGTGATGATCGTCCTCCTGACGTACACGCCAGAGATGCACGGTGGTGCACATCCTGATGGAAGATAGGCTTCAGTTTTACGGTTGGATGCTTGAAGATGGTTTTCTACGGCCTTCAGTGATTGGAAGCTGCTGGATCGTGGGCTCTGGGACCTGCCTGTTTTGCACATATATGCTATGAATTAAAGACATTCTCTCTGATTTATCCTTTAAAGTTTCTGACCGAAGACTGATAGTAGACGGCCGAGTTTTAAAGCAATTACAGAGTGATATAATGTGTTGGTGGTTTCTCATCTTCTGCTTTCAGATCTGTTCTATTGAGAGATTGTATTTAACACTATGTATAAAAGAATCTTGTAATAAACAAGTTAAGAAACAACACTGACTGGCACTTTTATAATAAAACTGATGTAGTTTGATAGATTTCACACTTAAAAGTCACGCTAACAATCATGGTACTTGAATGTCACATTTTATAATAATGTAAAAATTATTGTCTTGTTTGAGTCTTAGACATTATTTTTACCCAAGTTTTGGTTTCCTTTTATATACACCAGTCAGGCATAACATTAAAACCACCTTCCTAGTATGCCTAGAGGGGAAGGGCCTCTGTGGATCATCCCAGAGATACTTAATCAGTTCAGGATCTAGTAAATTTGGAGGCCAGGTCAACACATTTTTTATTTAGTTGTTCCTACATAATTCTTATGTGTGCGCCTGTGTGAGGCTGCATCCTGCTGGGGATGGCTGCTGCCATCAAGGAGTGTCATTGCTATGGGGTGGGGCTGCCTGGTCTGGTCTAGGTGGGTGCTACATGTCTAAGTAACATCCACATGAATGAACGACAGGTCCAAAAGTTTCCCAGCACAACACTGATATGTCACAAATATAATAATAATAATATATATAATAATAATATGGTGAATGTTATTTACTTCGCCAGTCAGTGGTTTTAATGTTGTGGCTGGTCGGTTAATATATACAGTAGGCCTAAGTGTCTGATTTTGGGACGCTCTCGTGGTTCGTGAACGCACCTTGGGTTTGTTGGTCCTCCAGCATCCCACAATGCACCGCGGCCGCGCTCCGTGTCCACGTCAAACCTGACAGCCATCGCCGCAGCCGACTTGATAATGGCTGCAGTTGAGGTGGCACTTTCGGGTCCCTGTGGTGTTTAGACTGGCTGAAAACTGGCGAATACACCTCTCACGCTGACCGCAGGCGACACAGTCTCCAGGATAAAGCCGTAATTTAATTTATTCGCGACGTGACGTTGATATAATGTCGCTTAACTCGCGTGTCTTGACGAATTCCTTCAGGCTAACTGTCAGCTGTTATTAGCCGGGCTGTGTGCTAGCTTTAATGAGCGTCTGTCAGCCTGGAAAGAGACTTTGTTACGGAGCATTAAAGTGTGTCTTTTTAAAAGATAACAGCCTCCCTGTGGTTAGGAGTCTACAGCTGAGCTTAATGAGCAAGCTAAGCCTGTTATATGTCGAGTCAAAGCTAAGCTAGCCTCCCTGTCTTCTTCGGCCCTGCTTTGTTTTTGTTTGTTTTTTTGACTCCTGTGAGGATGTCATCGTGGCTCGGTGGAATCGGCTCCGGCCTCGGCCAGTCTCTGGGCCAGGTCGGCGGGAGCCTGTCATCTTTCACCGGGCAGATATCAAACTTTACCAAGGATATGTTGCTGGAGGGAGTGGAAGAAGTCGGAGGTAAGTCTGTCCACATCATTTAAGACACCTGAGCAGCAAAGAGTGTGAGACACAGCTGGAGTCTGTTTTAATGTCTTCCAGGTCCTGAAATACTTGTTTATAGGAACAGACTGGAGACAAATATTAACACAAAACACAGTGTGCACTGATTGAAAGACTGTTTTTTAGAGAAACATATGATTGTAAAGCAGGAATCCAGTTATAATTATCATCTGACTGAGTTTAAATGTCTTTATTTGTTGACTGAATCATGAGCAAAAACAAATGCATTCTAATTTAAAAGTCTTGCACACAAATCTTCTGAAAGTTTTGGTAGTCAGTATTTTGGAGGCTGTGGATTGTAAAACTATACATCCTCCATTCATACAGTTTAAGAATTACCACCTTTCTGATGCTGTTTCAACATAAATTGAACTTCACAAAGACAGATTTAGTGCAGGACTGAACTCGCAGCTCCGCAGGACGCACTAGTTTCCACTGGTGTACCTAATGTTTTGTTAAGGGAGATTATGTTCAATGTAATATCACAAGAGAAGAAGAAAAACACCAATATTTACATTTGCTTGAAGGGAACGAGTGGATCTTTGCTTAAGCATCCTTATTGTTTTACATATTTGCTATTTTTAGACATATTTTCTTGATATTTATTTACTTGTCTTGTGTGTTATTGTCATATTCCCTGCATGTACAGTGTGCAGTTTAATTCACTGTAGAAAGAGCTGTGTTTCATGCGCACAGGAGTAAAATCCCCCATTTCATCCCAACATTATTTCCTGTGGTGTGCAGGTTAAGACATGTTGTGTGACTAGACGTCCTTTAAAAGACGTACAAAGACACAAGTCACTTTAAAGTTTAATAATAATTCCATCTGTGTTAGTTTCTGTTCCTTACGCAGCAGCTTCTTCCATCATAAAATGCAATCTAGATTCTTGTCTTAAAAAGCAATGTAAAGGTACAAAATAACGTACTTGTATGTCTCAGCTGTCGCTTCCGCTTCCACTGCCGGCAGAGTTTTAGATAACGGCGTGATGGCGACAGAGATTAAAGGGAGTCTTTCCAGTTTTAGGACTGAGTTGCTCAACTAAATTCTCAAGTTCTCTTCACTTTTTAAATTCAGTGGTACAATGACTGAGTTACTGTGATTGCTGCTACCCTCAGGTCAGAACTCTAGTCTGGGCTACTGACTATTACCAAGTCAAAATACGGTGATTGTACAACCGAAGCGGTTCATCACATTTATCCAATAAACTCAAATATGTCATCCAGTCTAAACAAACAAGACGATGAGCGATAAAACTCAGGCGGAAAGAGAACTTTGGCCACAGATATCCAACTCACAGCTCCCGTTGGAAAATAAAAACCAGAGTCTTATCACTGCAGGGAGGAGTTTGAAGGATTCAAACAGAGAGGACTTGAGCCGCAGTGAATTTAACGCCTTTGCTGAGCTTCGTCCAGCTGCTGGATCACATAGCTCTGGCAAGATGTCTGTAAAATGTCAGCCTGTTCGGCCAAGCGTGTTTGTTTGTCATGTGAGCCGGGTTAGGCTGATCTGTGGCTGAAAGAGAAGCATGTCAATGTGCTGTGTGCCACGGTGCATGAACTGCAGAAGCATTTGTGGACTCTTGTTAATGTTAATCTTTTCACACGGTTGTGTATTCTCATTGTGTTAAAGCACGTGCCAGTGATATTATTGATCGTGTGTTTTCTTGTGTGTAACCACAGATGCTGCCACAGAACTACAGGTTTCCAATTCCAAGTTGGTTGAAGTGGAGACCGCGTTTTCAACTCAGAAATCTGAGGTTAGATTCTTTACTCACTTTCTCAGTTAGTGACTAAAACAACATTCCTTCCTCTCCACAGATTTCAAACCTTGTTCAGACTGTAAACATTTAATTTTTTGCCGTATTCAGATTAATGTTAGAAAGGCTCAACCTTTAATTTTTCCAAATCGGATTCAAATCACAGATTTCTAGAGTCAGTCACTAAGCCTCACCTCTAAATTGTTTCTATTATGAAAAATAAGATCCCATAACTGTGTCACTGTGATTTTAAGCATCCATGTAGCTGAAATGGTGCACCTACAGCCTTTAGCAACTCTCCAACCTCTAATACGACTGCGATGTTACAAGAAAATGCAAACTTCCTGCAGTTTTTCATGCTTTTTAAACTGACTCTTGTCTCTTTTTGCAGTATGACAGGCTGAAAAAGCTCCACGCGGAGCTTGAGGAGAAGCTGGAGGCGTCGGAAATCCAGATTAAGCGTCAGACTGCAGAATACAGAACCCTTCTGCAGCAGAAAGATGTGCGTAAATATGGATCTGAGCAAACAGATGGCACATCACAAAGACAGGAAACTGTTTCAGGCTCATTGTTTGCTGTAACCTTAAACTGTGTTATAAAATAGGAGCGTGCAGTATTAACTTAGCTTGCTTATCAGTCAGTGAGTCTTAAAGTGGCATATCAGTAATTTTCCATGATATTAATACATATACATTTCCAGAGTTATTGCTTAGTTAGATAAACAGAACTCTCGTCTAGATTGTGGACACAAGTGACTGTTGGGTGTGTTTGTATTTGTCCAGGTGGAGATCAGTCACCTGAAAGCTCGGCAGAGTGGACTCCAAGAAGAGGTCCAGAAGCTGCAGCACTCGGCCCAGTCCGCCTCCGCCGGGCCCGCGTTTCTGCCCGTCACCACCGCTTCCTCCACCACTACCTCCTCCTCCTCTGCCGCTTCGTTCATGTCGCGCCCCCTGGGCTCCCACCAGGGCTTCCACGGCGACGAGGTCGACCTCAGCGACGTCCTCTGGTCTCAGCAGGAGATCAACAGGCTGTCGACGGAAGTCATGCGCCTGGAGGCCGAGGTGGCACACTGGAGGAGAATGTCTCAGGTAGAAGGTTGGAAGTAGCAGCATAGATGGTTTACGGATTTCACCAATCAGCCATAACATTAAAACCACTGACAGGAGAAGTAAATAACATCGACCATCTTGTGTCAATACAATGTTCTGCTGGGAAACTTTTAGACCTGGCATTCATTCATTCATTGGTATGAATGTTACTTCGACATGTAGCACCCACCTAGACCAGACCAGGCACCCCCACCCCATAGCAATGACACTCCTTGATGGCAGCAGACATCCCCAGCAGGATGCAGCCACAAAAACACTTTAGGAAGAAGAACAGCACAAGGTGTTGACCTGGCCTCCAAATTCTCTAGATCCCAAACTGATCAAGTATCTGTGGGATGATCCACAGAGGCCCCTCCCCTCAAATGCTTCCCCACTAACAACATTGTGTTGCCAGACACCACAGGACACCCTCAGAAGGCCCATGTCCATTCTCTGATGAGTCACAACTGTTTTGGAGGAAACAAGGAGACCTACACAATATTAGGTCATAATGTTATGCCTGATCGGTGTATCTGCATGGCTCAAAACATGAGAACATAAGTGGTTTCTTAACTAAGATGAAGATTTAACCTCTGTTTCTCTGAATCCAAACAAATTAAGCAAGTTGACATCAAACTCTATTCCTAAAGGCCTCAACAGCGACAGGATCTGGTAACGGTGACCAGGGGGAGATTCTCAAACTTCAAAGGACTATTAAGGTATTTAGTTCATAATAATAATAATAATAATATACTGTAGTAGAATTAAAAACTTAAATACTATAGAGGCTCATCGTACTCTGACAGTGAGACTATAACCTGGATGATGCCTGTGTTTCGGAACAGGAGCTACGAGACGAGATGAGTCGAGAGGTGGATGAACACCAGCATGAACTGGCAGCTCTGCAGGACGCACAGCGGCAGAAGCTGGCCGACGTCAGCCGGCGGCACAGAGAAGAGCTGGCAGAGTACGAGGAGAGGATAGAGGAGCTGGAGGAACAGATTCAGAGCAGTGAGCTTCAGTTTTTCACGTGAACTTAAAAATAAGTTTTTATGGTTTAAATACTAAAATAAAAAGATGAAATAGATCTATTCATGCTGCTTAATTCATTTTCTCCAGGTGGTGGTCAAGCCAGCGCACCTTCAGATTCCTCCAAACTGCTCGAACTCCAGAAAACCATCCAGTCCATGCAGGAAGCGGCGGAGCAGCGCGAGAAGCAGCTGGCCGAGCTGTCCGCCAGTCTGGAGGAGGCACGGAGGATACAGGCCTCACTGCAGCTGGAGAAGGATGACGCCCAGGAAGAGAACGCCGGGCTGCTGCAGAACTACACACGGCTGCAGGCATCCGTGGCCGAGCTCCAGACGCGAGTGCAAGAGCAGGAGGGGAAGGCTCTGCAGAAAGCCCAGCTGGACCACGAGATCCAAACGCTGAGAAATAACCTCACGGGTATATTTACATTTGTGTCTA
The DNA here is from genome assembly GCA_005024645.1 of Planiliza haematocheilus. Taxonomy (NCBI): domain Eukaryota; kingdom Metazoa; phylum Chordata; class Actinopteri; order Mugiliformes; family Mugilidae; genus Planiliza; species Planiliza haematocheilus. The sequence continues at coordinate 3,088,533 of SRSE01000637.1, forward strand.
CCTAATTAAAGTTTCTTAACGCTGATATAGCCCAACGTAAAGGTATAAGATTCTTACATATTAACTAATATTTCCACTTTCTAGCTGCGGAAAAAGAAATAGAGAGACTGAAAAACCTGTCTGAGGCAAGTGTGGCCATAAACGATAAGCTTAAACGTGTGTATTTATTTCAGGTTTAATGTGGAGGGTTTACTAATTATTTACCTGACTCTTTACTTCAGGTGGCACCAAAGGAAGAGGTCGAGCATGCAGACATCTTAGAACTGAACACCATAATCGGGGCGCTGAGACAAGAGAAGGAGGTCCTAGAACAAGAAAAGGTTTTGTCTGCTTTTTGTTTAAACATGTCACATTTGTCTTAATATATTTTTTTTCTATACATTTCCAAAGTGTTGTTTAAAGTTGCACGGTACCCACGGTAGCCCGCGCTGCCAAATCATAGCGTTTCCTACTATACTAGAAATTCTACACAACGGTACTACCGTGGTTTACTATACTACCGGTGACAGTTTCCGCTACATAGCGGCCGCCTCGACTCTCCTCCCGGCTTCTCAATGCATGCTACTCCGTTGTAAACAAACACACATGGCAACTACTGCAACCGAACTGGCTGTTTGCCCGTCTGTTAGCTGATTGTTTGTTCGTGTGTTTCTGCCGGCAAGAACAAACTCCATGAAGACAGCTCCGCTTCGATAGAAATTCGCTTCAAAACAAACAACAAGCTAAAGTTCTGTCTGTGAAGGTTCTCAGTCATCTAGGTCATGGTATATCCAAAAAAGGCAACTGGAGTTGTCGATTTTTAGAGAAGACGTTTCACCACTCATCCGAGCAGCTTCTTCAGCTCTAGAGGACTGGTGGGAAGTCTGAGGTTTAAATAGGAACTCCTCTTTTTTTAGGAACCTCTCGTTTTTTCTGGAGGAGTTCCACCAGTCCCCTAGAACTGAAGAAGCTACTCAGATGAGTGGTGAAACGTCTTCTCTAAAAATCTACAAGTCCAGTTGCCTTTTTTTAAAACTTTTTTGGAAGATAAAGTTCTGTCTCGCCCAGACGTGTGCACGGCTTACAGTCACAAACGCGAGTCTGCCGCGGTGTCGTCATCACTGGCACCATTCATTTTGCTCACCGTTATAAGTAATTAATAAGTAAATAATAATAAAATAATAATCATAATAAAAGGCTGCAGTATCGCGATAATACCTGGAAACGTGATACTTTGTCTGGTATAGTATCGTGGTTACTCATTTTGGTATCGTGACAACTCTAGTTGTGTTAACAATAAGAAGAGCAAATGTTAGAAATCAAGCGATATGTTTCATCTTTTATTGATCCATAAGTTATCCTTACATTTTCTGGCTTCTGACTTAATGGTGGATGATTTTTTTGTTCTGTTCATAGCTTAATCTGCAACAAAGACTAGAGGAGGCAGATGAACGAATAGCTAGCGGTAATGAAGCAGAGTCTGACGAGGCACTGGAGCATCTGAAGGTGGAGCTAGACAGGAGAGAAAAGGTCCTGAGAGCCACTGAGGAGGAACGGGACACTCTGATGTCTGAGCTGGAGGAACTGGACCGGCAGAACCAGGAAGCAACACAGGTCTGACTCACCGTAGTTTCTTCTTTTTAATTTTACACTGATCAGCCACAACATTATGACCATTGACAGGAGAAGTACATAACATCGACCATCTTGTGACAATTCAGTGTTCTGCTGGGAAACCTTTGGACTTAACACTGGTGTGGATGTTACTTAGACATGTAGCACCCACCTAGACCAGACCAGGCACCCCCACCCCCATAGTAATGACACTCCTTGATGGCAGCAGCCATCCCCAGCACAAAAACACTTTAGGAACAACTCCGAAAAAACCTGGAGAACAGCACAAGGTGTTGACCTGGCCTCCTAATTCACTAGACTCCAGTTTAGACTTTCTGAAATAAAACAAAATATTCATATTTTGCCTCATTTAGGATCAGATATCGTCTCTCGTGCTGTATTAAATGTGCAAGGATATATACTGAATGTTAAACCACAACAATGTTAACATCTTTCTTTACGTTTGATCCTTTACTTAGCACATGATCTCGGTGAAGGAGCAGCTCTCTGGGCAGCTTAAAGAGGCCGAGGCAGAGCTGTCAAGAATGACTGCAGAGCTCAGCACAACCAAGGACCAGAAAAGGGCGCTGGAGCAAGAGCTGGAAACCCAAAAGGAGAAAATAAGCCAAAGTGCGTTCACCCTCAACGACCTGCACATGGGGAAGCAACAGTTGGAGCAGACGGTGAAGGAGATGAAGGAAAAACTGGGACATGTGCAGGAGCAGAGCCGGGATGCAAGGAGAGAAGCGACGGAGCTGAAGAAGGCGCTGCAGGAGAAAGAGGAGCAGTTATCCGCTGCCGAAGCAGAGCTGGATCAGGGAGGGAAGAGAGAAACGGAAACAGAAGAAGCCAAAGATGAGCTAGCGAGAAAGGGGAGGGAGTTGTCAGACCTCAGGAGAGAACTGGATGAGATGAGGAGCTCTCATGAGACGGCGATGTCTGAGGACTATGAGCTGAAGATGGAGAACAGGAGGTTGAAAGTAGAGAGGGAGCAGACTCTGGGTAAAGTCGAGGAACTGACCAAGCAGCTGAAGGAAAGCCAGTCTGGTTTTAACCGGATTATACACGAGAAGGATACTCGCATTGAAGCTTTAAAGCTGGAGAAAAATCAGATTGAAAGTGAACTGACGCAGGCTGAGAGGACTCTAGCGGAGCAGGAGAAGCAGTACCAGCAGACCATCGATGAGTTGACCCGAGCTCGATCCATGAACGCCTCCGCTCTGCAGACCGAGCATGAACGCACCATCAAACTAAACCAGGAGAAGGACATGGAGATAGCTCAGCTGAGGAGAGACATGGAGCAGCTGGCATCGGACCACCGAGACACGAATGAGATGCTTTCGATCACGGTTGCAGGGCAGAAGCAGCTCACAGATCTGCTGCAAGAGAAGGACGTCTTCATGGAGACTGTAAAACAAAACGCTGCAGAAATACAGACGGAGATGGAGAACAGTATTTCAGCCGTGACCAAGGAAGCGGATTCTCTCAAACAGGCGCTAGAGGAGAAGGACAAACAGCTCGGGGGGATGAAGGAGGAGAACAGCCATTTGAAAGAGGAGATCGATCGCCTCAGGGATCAGCAGAGCAGACCTCAACCTCTCGCCGAGCCCAGGACTCTGGACATCATCACAGAGCTGGAGACGGAGATCTCCCAGCACAAATCCTCGAAGAGTCGACTGGAAGAGGAGCTCCAGACTCTGAGGAGGAGCATGGAGGAGCAGCAGGCTTCTCTGCTGTTGTTGCAGCAGTCTGTGCAGACCCAGCAGAGTGAGCTAGAACAAGCACACGCTCGCCACCAGCAGACCACGCTGAACTATGACAGACTCATCCATGCCAGGGATGAAGAGATAACCCTCCTCCAGCGTCAGCTCAATGAGAGTCAGGGCCGAGCCAACTCTCCGCCTATGCAGGGCGATGTTATCCTGCAGGAGGACAAGACCCAGTCTCTCAATCAGGAGAACGGTAACGAGAAACACGACCTGTCTAAAGTTGAAATAGAAAAACTGGTGAGGGGCATCAAGGAGAAAGAGACTGAGATCAGCCAGCTGAACGAGAAGAACCTGTCGCTGACCAGGCAGCTGGATCAGCTGGTGGTTTCCCGCGATGAAGTGGGCAAGCTCTCCCAGGTGATCATGCAGAAGGATCTGGAGATTCAGGCGCTTCATGCCAGAGTCTCAATGGCTGGACACAACCAGGACGTCTTATTCTTACAGCAGCAGCTGCAGGCGTACGCTGTGGAGAGGGAGCAAGTCCTCGCTGTGCTCAACGAGAAGACCCGCGAGAACAGCCAGCTCCGCGCCGACTATCACCGCCTCATGGACATCATGGCAGGGAAGGAAGCAGCCCTGTTGAAGCTTCAGCAGGAGAACCAGCGCCTCTCCAACATGAGCGATCCTTCAGGAAGCCAAGAGATGTTCAAGGAGACCATCCAGAACCTGTCTCGAATCATCAGGGAGAAGGACATTGAGATTGACGCGTTGACCCAGAAGTGCCAAACCCTGGTGACCGTCCTGCAGTCCTCAGGAGGAGAGCCCGGCGCTGGCTCTGGAGGCGTCAGCAGCAACCAGTTCGAGGAGCTGCTGCAGGAGAGGGACACCCTGAAGCAGCAGGTGAAGAAGATGGAGGAGTGGAAGCAGCAGGTGATCACAACGGTCAAAAACATGCAGCACGAGTCGGCGCAGCTGCAGGAGGAGCTGCTCAAACTACAAGGCCAGGTCTCGGCCGACAGCGACTGCAGCTCCAAGCTGTCGGTGGACTATACTCGGCTCATCCAGAGCTACGAGCAGAAGGAGAGGAGGCTGGGAAGTCTGAGTCTGGAGCTCGCACAGGTGCAGCAGACCATCACCCAGCTCAGCTCCACCAAGGATGTTCTGCTGGGTAAACTGGACAGCGTGGCACAGACGCCTGAAGTCGTAGTGGCTCAGTCTAGCAGCACGTCTCTCACAGCTGAAGCCCCGAGCCACTCCACAGTTTCACCTGTAAACGACGAGAAGCTGCAGGAGGAACTTCTGCAGCTCCGAGCACAGATAGCCGAGAAGGAAAACATAATCAGGACTCTACAGGAGAACAATCACCGGCTCTCTAACTCGGCGTCTGCCTCGGAGAACGAGCAGAGAGGTCAGGCCGAGGAGGCTCGGCAGCTCCGAGAGCGACTGGACGCCCTGCAGAGGTCGGTGAGGGAGAAAGACTTGCTCATAAAAACCAAGGGAGACCAGCTCACTCAGGTCAGCGAGGCTCTGCGTAACCGCGAGAATGACAACGAGGTGCTGAAGCAGGCCGTCACCAACCTCAAAGAACGCGCCCTCATCCTGGAAATGGATGGAAAGAAGCTGAAGGAAGAGAACGAGCTGGTGGCTGCACGCTCTCGAGAGAAAGAGTCGGAGTTCAGAGCGCTGCAGGAAACCAACATGCAGGTTTCCCTCCTGCTCAGAGAGAAGGAGTTTGAGCTGAGCGCGGTGAGCGAGAAGGCTGCAACCGTGGAGAAGATGCTCAAGGACCGAGATCAGGTCAGTCATTTTTGTTCTTACGTTTCGTTGCATGCTTCCTGACGTAGAAAATCCATCTGTCTGTGTCATTTTACACTGAAATCTGCATTTTCCTTTCATCCTTTATTCTTCAGTTGTTTATATTTATGTTTTACTTGTTCATTTTGTGACTCAGGGTAAATCTGGTGAGCTGAATCAGCTCCTGAATGAAATGAGGTCCATGCAGGAGAAAGCCGTCTTGTTCCAGCAGGAGAGGGATCAGGTGATGATGGCACTCAAGCAGAAACAAATGGAGACCACAGCCGTACAGACTGAGGTAGGAGGATAGTTTTCACTCACCTTTAATTCTGACTTTTAATAGTTAATTTAATTTCCAACAAATTTCCCCAAAACTCTTGATGTGCATTGACATGACAGTTCCTCTGTTGACAGCTGCAGCACGTGAGGGACAAAGAACAGCGCCTCAACTTGGAGCTGGAGCGGTTGCGCAATCACCTGTTGGAGATCGAAGATTCGTACACGAGAGAAGCCCTCGCCGCCGAGGACAGGGAGGCCGAACTGCGCAGGAGGGTGGCGATGCTGGACGAGAAACTGGCCACGTCCTCGTGTGCTGTGGAGAAATCCAGGTTAGAATAATGTGCAGTAAGAATACAGCTTTAAGTACATTGCATATGCACCGACAACAAGCCACAACATTAAAACCACCGACAGGAGAAGTCAACAACATCGACCAACATCTTTTGGACCTGGTATTCTTGTGGATGTTACTTAGACATGTAGCACCCACCTAGACCAGACCAGGCACCCCCACCCCATAGCAATGACACTTGGTTGCTGCAGTTTAGGGAACAGATTAGGAACAACAGCACAAGGTGTTGACCTGGCCTCAAAATTCACTAGATCCCAAACTGATCAAGTATCTGTGGGATGATCCCCTCTACCCATAGGTCCCAAAGGCCCCCACTAACAACATCCTTTTGCCAGACAGTACAGGAGTTTCGGAGGCACAAGGGAGAGGTCGATGTCTGTCCCACATTAACCTGGTGGGGTCCCTCAAGGCTCTATCTTAGAGCCCTTATTATTTCCTGTTTATCTCCTTCCAACTTTGGAATATCACATATTTCAACATACATCTGGTAAAGACTAGGGTTGCAGGTGTGTCCTGAATTAAGTTGAGGCTCTGATATCAAATAATAGAGTCTCTGTGTGTCCCAGCAAATCAATTTCAGTGTTCAGTGTTTCAATGTGTAAGGTTACCTAGACGTTTTTGTGTTTTAATCCTGATTAAATGTCATTCCACCCGTGTTCCTGCTTACCCGGCCTCTCTTCCTCCAGCCAACAGGCCAGCATGCAGGTGGAGTCTCTGCAGGAGCAGCTGAGCGGGGTGGTGAAGCAGAGGGACGAAGCGCTGGCCCAACTCAGAACCTCTCAGGACCAGGTCAACCAGTATGCAGTGTCGCTCTCCAACCTACAGATGGTGCTAGAGCAGTTCCAACAAGGCGAGTGGGCACAGGAGCCTTAGCTTTGCCTAAGATGTTGAAGTACTTCCCCTCGTGTTTTCCTCACGAGCGTGGGCCTGTAGCCTGTTCAGTCAACTGTGTTTACATTTTGTGATGCTATGGTTTGTCGTGCTGGTGTTTCTATTATTTTGGCAAGCCTATTTTAATTGGTGGGATACGCTAGGTTAGAGAAACTCTTTTGTGGTTAGTTCACCACAGCTTAAAAGCACCACAAACCACGTTTCTGTCGCTGTTTCAACACAAACTGGTTGATTTAGTATTATATTAAAGTGGATTTTACGTAAAGTTTTGTCAAATAAGTGTTTCTTTCCCCATCAGAAGAGAAAGCCATGTACTCGGCAGAACTCGAAAAGCACAAAAAGGAGAAAGAGGAGTGGAAAAGGAAAGCTCTCAAGCTGGAGGACCAAGCATCTGCTCTCCAGGTAAGGCCATCAATCAGTGAATGATCAGACAAATCCATTCAGTTTATTTATATCTCAAATGTGCCAGAGCTCAGAAGGTGTTACATGATTTGTTGCGCTTGCATATTTCTTGACGGCAGATGAATGAAAACAGGTCAAGATAAACGTTATTAACCGGTGTTTTCCCTTCAGCTGAACCTGGACGAAGCCAACGCCGCTCTAGATTCAGCGTCTCGTCTCACCGATCAGCTCGATCTGAAGGAGGAGCAACTAGAGGAGCTGAAGAGACAAGGTGGGCTGCACACATGTCACATTATGAGACTGAAGACTCTTCTTTTTTATTACAGTAAAATAAAGGTGTCCTCTTGCAGCTGTAGTGAAATAATTTTCTTTTAGAGCTTGGGTTAAAGAACACTTTTTCCATCCTTTCTCTGAACAGACTTCTTTTCTGAATAAGAGGCAAAATAATGAGACGCCCTTCATGGCTTGTAATCTATTTTTTTATGTCCCACTCAGCAGATTTTCCTCTTAACAGATACGAGCATTACATCACAGCAAATTCTCAGACTGTTTTCTTTTTTTAACAGCTCTCTGGCTGTTCGCTATTTTCCAGACGTGATATGAGAGGCTCCATATTTGCTTTACAAATCAGTGACATATAGGAAAATATATATATTACGTCTATTATTAGGTTTAGCTGTGAGAACGTGCTCAGCTGCAGTCGCACCAACGAGAAGCTTAACTTTGCTGTGACCCTGCGGCATTGCTATAGTATGAGCCAGTTATATGAGGCAAACATGTAAAGTCTGATGCATCTGTGTTTTAAATATAAAAAAAATATCTATATGTATGGGAAAGAGGCTTCTTTTGGTTCTAATTATAGAATTTTCAAGCCCTTTCTCAAGTTGCGTTGCTTCCTGCAACAAGAAATTAAGTCTTCTTGCTTAATTTCTGCAACTTGAAACCTAAATTATCAGTTAAACTGCAAGTTAATCCTTTTACTTTACGATACTTTGTGTTTCAATACAAAATCATTTGCTCAGGAGACAGCGGTCAAACTTCTATATCTTGTTTTTGATGATAGAAACCTCCTCCACACCTGGTGGAGTCCCTCAAGGCTCTATCTTAGATCCCTTATTATTTCCTTTTTATATCCTTCTACCTTTGGAAAATCACATATTTTAAGGTGTATATTCTGGTAAAGGCTAGGGTTACAGGTTTGTCCTGGATTAAGCTTAGTTTCTGATATCTGATATATTTGTGTGTCCCAGCTAATCAATTTCAGGATTGATTTTAACCAGACTACAGCACATCACAGTTGTCTTACATCTGACTCTTGTTTTTGTGCTGCTGAACTTTGCAAAGCTTTCGTTAAAGCACATTTTTCGTGCTGTGGATCGACTGTAATGTTAACGCAGAATGCTTCAGAGACGGTTGAATGAACTTCTCGTCACTCTGCTTGTCTGTGTCCTCGCTGCAGTGGATGTGAGGCAGGAGATGCTGGAGGAGGCGCAGAAGAAACTGATGAACCTTCTGAACAGCACGGAGGGAAAGATAGACAAGTGAGTTCGGCCCTGTCTTAAATCTAACATAGTTTTGTTCAGTTTAATTAGATTATGATTAAATACAGTCACGGTTTTCATCTCCCACAGTTTTAAGAGATTTTAGAAAATTACTTGGCAGTAAAATATGCCTCCTTTTAAAACGTTGGTATCAATTTGAGACAATCAAGCTTGGAAATGTTGCTGCATCTTTATCCACAGTACATAGTTTTTAGAGGAACTGTTTTCACAGCACAGGAACAGTCGTAAGAAAAAAGTAATCCTCCAGCCGGTAAAACGTTTCATTGAATAAGGTTTCTCCGGTAAACGGATATAACAGCCGATGTACTCTAGACGCTGGATCCATCCACGTCTTTCAGGCCTTAAATCACAACATCATAAAACACGTCTGTTCGTGTTGTTTTGTCTGCAGGGTCCTGATGCGTAACCTGTTCTTGGGATACTTCCACACGCCGAAAACCAAGCGAGCCGACGTCATGAGGCTCATGGGCAGCGTCCTGGGACTGAGCCGAGAAGACGTGGATCAGGTGGGAGTTTTGTGGGTTCGGACTGTTTGGGTTTTAGGCAAGATAAGTCCGTGTTGTAAATATGATATCGTAAATACATGCACGATAAATCAGCGGACGAATGGATGCCAGAATACAAACAGTCGGTCGTGCAGCAGCAGCTGCGTTGGAACACACGAGGAGTGAGGAATAGAGAAATACTTTTACACATCCTGTCCTCTTAATGTCTCAATATTGCTTTACATTTGCATGAGGACATGTTTATATATGTGAGTTAATAATTTACCAAAATGTTAAAATGAGAATTAGATGAAGCTCCAGAAGCTGGAAATGGGCGACTTTTATCGTACCTTAGCTTAGCATAAAGACTTAAAACAAAGGGAAACTGTTAGCATATGAGTGAATCCTGCAAAATATAACATTTCAGATCAAGTCCCATGTTTCCACCTCTAAATTATCTCTGCTATGGCACAATCATCTTATATGTGTGTGATCTAAGTCGTGATCTTTTTAAAGCTGTTTTTTTATGTCGGGGTTCTCACATTGGCACGTCCTCTGTTTGTGCCCCATCTGCCAAAAAGCCAGTACAGTTTGGGTTCAGTTTAATGGTTGACTTTATTATTTACATGCGATCAATGGTCACCCCGACCGTGAGACAACAGGCCCCTTTGTCAGTTTTTTTTTTTAACTGATTACTTGGACGAGCGTGTCCTCCAGAGACGATCCAAAAAACTCTTAGCAGAGAATTTTTACCTCCAGCAGCCTCCGAGAATCTTCTCTGAGCTCAGCCCTGCAAAAAAAGAAAGTATTTTCTTATCCAGATCTTCTGGCAGGAGCCATGTGGGACGCCATCCAGCGATTCCAAAGTATATTACCCAACCCTCTTAAAGGAAAACAGATACAGGGTGAGGGACGAAAGCGATTACAACTCCTCTGAAGACCCTTTTTTATATCATTTTTTTTATTTAGTTGGAGTCCGTTCTCCTTTTTTTTCCCCTCTTCCCCTCATCTTCTGTTAATGCCGTTTAAATTTTCCACTAAACCCGTGCTCCCGGCAGCCAAGTGTCCCACAAAAGTGGCCGACTTTTCACGATCTCTCCCCCTCCCTCACATCCAGTACGCTCTTTACATGAGGTCCGAATCTTTCCAGGGAAATGATGTTGATGATTAGGGAGTATGAATGACTTCTAGGAGTGTGGGCTGTCTGCGAGGAGTCAGCACGCCTGCTCTTCAGCTTAACTGGGAACATTTTCAGAAAGTGGTGGCAAGCCGAACGGAAACAGAAATAAGCTGACCGCTGTTTGAAAAGCGTTTGAAGAAACCCAACACTTGAATATATCATTTACTCCGCTGGCTCTGCTGGTTGTTTTGTTTGGTTAAATCAGAGTTAATGACTTCTCCTTTTGGGCATTTTATCATAGCGTACGAGAATCCGACGGCATTTATCTACAGTTTCCTCATCGCTCATTTGCAGATGCTGGAGGAGGACGGACGGCACGGCGTCACTGGATGGATGTCGAGCTGGCTCGGAGGCAGGGGAGCGCAAAGCGTCCCGAACACTCCGCAGAGACCCACCAGTGGCCAAGGGCTCAACACGGTAAGAAACAAAGAAGGTCTTTGAAGACAGAAAGGAGGGCGCGTGCAACGAGTCCGTGACGTCATGGGAAATCGAAAAAATCAAGCTGAAACAAGGGGATCTGGACTTGTAGGGTTTCTCGAAGGAAATGTCATCCAAGTCTTTAGCTCTAAAAGGCCGGAGAAGCAGATGTTCCTGTTGAAACCTAAACTGCGCCACCAGTCTTTAAGAACAGAAGCTGCTTGGATGAAACGTCTTCAGGACACTCTGCGGGTCCAGTTAAACTTTATCAGTTCACATCCAGTGACACCAAGAAGAAGAAGAAAGGCGTACGATTCTCATTAGTTACTGCAAATATGATCACATTAAACATCCAAATCACAGTTTTTCATCGTCACAGCAGCGCATTAAAATAAGTGGAAACCTTCTGATGTTTAACTTGGCATCACGTAAAACGGAGCAAACAATACCTGCAGCACAAAAGGAATAACAAAGAGGTTGAATATTAATGTGTGTTAGCGTGTAAAATAAGCTTAAGTGTCGTCATTACAGCAGTTTAACTCCAGCGCAAATAAATGTTTAACATATTTGGTAAGAAAAATTGCTCGCATGTGTTTTTAGCCCCACAGGACTTCAGAGGAATTAGCTGCCTGGTTCATAATTTAGTGCAGCAGCAAACTCACGGAGAGAATCAGGACCCGGTCCAACTGTAATCTATCAGCGCTGGTGTAGTTATACACACTACTGGCATGGGATTAGCAGCTATGGCTCCTCACTGCGGGCATGCAGAAGGATTTCACTGTAGTGACTGAGTGAAATGAGCTCTGTCCTGTCCCGTTGAGTGGCCACCTTCATTTATAAACCCGTGGCGTCATTTAAGCCTTTCTCTTGCCGTTGCAGTCCTTCTCTGAGATGTTCGTAAATTCCTGGAGATGGAGTCGACGCCTTCGCTGCCCGCGCCGAAGCTCCTGGTCCACGACATCAAGCCTCTGAGCGCCCCGCCTTCGAGGAGAGCAGGCAACACCGCCTCCAGCACCGCCGCAGGTAAATGCCCCGACAGGACGGGCCGTCGTTTCTCCCGCCTCCTCAAACGTATCAAACTGAAATCTAAGCTTCTGTCCTCGCAGGATCCGCAGCAGCAGCAGCAGCCGCCGGCATCAAGCGAGCCGGAGACTCTAATCCCTTCCTGGCCCCTCGCTCCGCAGCGGTGCCCCTGCTGGCTGGTTCCAGCTCCGGCGGCTCGGGGGGTCACCTGCTGATGAAGCCCATCTCCAACGCTCTGCCCACCTTCACGCCTGTGCCGGTGTCGGCCGAGTCCAGCGGCGGAGCTGTGCTCAAAGACTTACTGCAGCAGTGACCGGGCCCGTGAGGAGTGCCAGATTAACACGTGTTAACTCATCCACTTTAAGTTTTACACTAAATAGACTGAGATGTTTGAGCAGTTCTGCTACTTGTTGCTGCTCTTTTCTCTTTTTTTTTTTTACTCCCTGCAGAAATAAAAGATTTATCTTTTTTTTGTTGGGTATTCAAACTAGCTCCTTTTTTTTAGGTTCAGTTCTAGTTTCAATTGCTGTTCTATGCAACAGACTCTTCCCTTTACACACCAGTGAACATGTTTCCCAGTCAACAGTGTTAGGACTTAAAAACAATCAACAGTGAAGTGACTCTACGTAGAAAAGGATTCCAAAGGAGGTTATTTACAAGCTGTGGATCATTCAGAGTGAGAGCAGTAGATCACTATCGTATGTTACGCCTCTTTTTACTCATCTCACCCGTCCTGAACACAAGTGACCTTGTAAAATAACTCACTGTGTGCAGCGCCGTACATGTGGGTCGAGTCTAATCACCCCTCCTCTTAATTGAAGAGGAAACGCGCCCTTCGCTTCTTTTTTTTTTTTTCCCCCATCCTTTCGACTTTTAACTTTTATTTCAGGATTTTCTTTTCTTTTCGACTTCAACGCAGTGAGCTGTCTCCGATCCAGGGCTCGCCGCCTACGAGCTCTCTGGCAGCGGCGGCCTGCGTCGAGATTTATGTGGCTCAGTACATCTGTTAAAACCATGAAGACATTTCTGCAAAATCTTGTCTTTTCCAGACGGGCCTGACTTTGATATGCAATAAGCGTTGTAATTACGGCTGCAACTGCTGACTGTGGTTGATCAGAGACTGCTCCTATGTTTAAGTACAATACTATAGTTTATATATATATATAAATACATATGTATATGTAAATGGGTGGCGTTTTTTCCTATTTATAGGCACTAAGGAAGCTGGAAGTAAAGTGCCTGCATTTTTGCTAATTAGATAGTTGTATAATCAGGATTGTAAATGGTTAATTTAAATATATATATATTTACAACACTTAAAAGGTTTTACCTGAGCAGAATCTGCAGCTTGTAACTGAGCTGCTCTACATTTTTTTTGTACAGGCATCAATCAGCCGCTGCAGAAGGAATGTTACAGGGTTTCTCGAGGTGTATTGTTAAAAATGTAAAGTCTGTAAATCCTCACCGGAAAAGAATTTTTGTAGTTTATGAAATCTGAACGCGTCCAAAAAGAAAAACAACAAAAAAATGAGTTTGGATAACCTTGACCTTGGATGATCTTTAATTGAGCTTAGTACCTGTGACTTAATTGGAGTTTGAAATCTAATAAAGGTACCACTGCTGACCCGTGACTGCGTTTTGTCATTTTCTTCTCCGACGCGCATTCATGTGAACCAGATGTGGCTACTACGGCGCGGATCGCTTGCGTTGGCCGGCTCCAGATGTGCAGTCGACTCCTCGAGGAGGAGGAGGTGGAGGAGGTGGTGGGGGCTGTTTATATCTCTGGAAAACAGACACCCACTGTGTATGCTTCATGCCTCTCTGTAGCAGCTCGTCGGGAGTGAGAGCGCGCCGCCGTGGGGCCGCTGTCTGTCTCTGTGCGCTCTGACTGGAGGGGGCTGGCTCTCCTGATTGAATCCAGCTGTTGTGAAAGTGCTCGGAGGGGGCCCGTCAATTTGCATTGCTAAATAATCTGTAGATCCGACAGAGAGGGGCAGAAACCGAACAGTCCGTTTCGAAAAGGCATTCCTGCAACACTTGGTCAATGTTCCGCGGCTTCAGCTCGACCAGACAGCGGTTAATGAAAACCTGGTGTCGGCTTTCGCGTAAAGGCGCATAGTCGGGGGGTGGCGGTGAGAGCCCTGCTGAGAAGCGGCGAGGGGATTTGAATTTACGGGTCGTCTCTTCATCTTTCTTTGCAAAGAGGTCACTAGAAACCAGAAAACCATGCTTTTTGAGATGCGTGGCTTCAGGTTTTGCTCTTCTGCGAGGTCAGTAGCTGTTTTTCCTTCTTCTTTTCCGCGTAACGGGCTTCCTTGAATAGTTTTTTTTCTTCTTCTTCTTTAGCAATGAATGCATGTGTAATGGGATGCTTGCCTCCAGGTCATTGAGTTGTATCTGAGAATAGTTTAAAAACGTAAAAAATCCCTCTTTTTCTTTTGCAGGATGTTGGCAGCTCTGGTATTTATTCTGCTTTGTATCCAGCCCGGACACGGACAGGTAACGCACAACACCTTGCTTCCCTGAAGTAACTCATTTCATTCATTTAGTCTTCATAAAGGTCAGGGGTTCCAGATGTTTCTGTTCCATCTAATTCATGTTTAAGAGAAGTTTATTTGTATTGTTTTAGATTAGAAACCACGTTGCACCAATAGAGATTAACATGAATTATAGTCACACATGTTCTGGATCATCTCCCCTCAGACCTGCACAGAAGGTTTTGCATATGACCGCAGGGCGAGACAGTGTATAGGTAAGTGACATGACTATTTATTGTGGAAAAAACATGTTATTTGAGTTATTTATCCAAAGTACAGAGGAGTAAAACTCCAAACTAACACAGCAGTGGATGGATAACAGGCTCACAGATGTTCTGGATGCAGGAATGTCCTTATCTCTGATCTTCTCTGTACTCCAGATGTGGACGAGTGCCGTATCCTGCCAGATGCTTGCCGGGGAGACATGCGCTGTGTGAACCAGAACGGAGGCTACCTGTGCATCCCGAGGAACTTGTACAACCAGCCGTCCAGGCCGGACCACCAGATCGTGCGGGACCCCATTTACCCGGACTCCTCGGTGGGGTTTCCCGAGCAGTTCCCCCCGTCGCCCCCGAGATCCGTGGAGCCCAGCTACCCGAGAGTGAGGAGCACTGCGCAGTGCGTCCTGGGATACAGTCCTGCAGAGGATGGCACCTGTAACGGTGAGAGAGGATGAGTTCAGACTTAAAGTGGTCACTAGTAGTAACCTGGTATCTGTGATTGAGTTATTGTTTTTTTATGAGGCTTGTTTATAATAATAATTCATGGGTGTGCAGGCTTGGCCACATTTCACTTCTTCTAGTCAAGGTGGAGCTCGTTTTAATTCCATTCTTTGGGTTTAGTCACCAGCTGATGGAGCCAGGTCCCTCCTAAGGACCACATCATGAATCCGGGGTGTGATGAGATGACAAAGGAGAGTAATGAGACGTATTAGTTTTAATTCTTTTGAGAGATAGCGGAGATTTTTGGACAGTAACCAGTAAAATAATGTGTTGCACTTGTGCTGTTGGGTGAATTCATGAAGTGATATTGAGATATAGTGGAGAACAAGTACCGCAATAGCTACTGGATTTTAGCGCATAAGTTGAGTAAATGCATTTTATTTTAAAATTTACTGTCTCCAGATTGGTTTTGATCTGGTCCACTGTGTCAGGACAACTCACACAGCTTCAGAGTTATATGTAGCTATATTGTCAGTCATCAAACCAGAATTAAAAAAAAAAAAAATAGGCATTAATCAAAACAGTTTTTCTGGTCCAAAGTGGCGCTCATTGTTCTCGTTTGTTTTCTTACGCCAGCCCTGACTAAAAAAAAACTGGACTCTGTTTACTCCCTCTGTCACAGGCTGGGACTCAACACAGTTTACTTTACTTTTTTTTCCGTTTGCGACCCCTTAAAATGTAGCTCCTGACAAACGTGTGTGTGTGTTTGGCTGTCAAACAAGTGAGCCTTCAAATCCCCCTCTAACAACACCGCAGCCTGGAAGAGACGGATTAGACGGTGGACGGCGTCCGTCCTCAGCTGCAGCTGTTTGTGGTCGAGTTTTATTTCCTGTAGTAACGTGGAAAAAGCTTCGAGTCCCAGACATCTTCCACCTTCTGCTGCTCACCGCATGTTAGAGCGAAACTAGGACGTCAAGGTGGCGTGAGGGGAAACAGACGGAGGCCAGACGTTTAGTGTGAGCCGGTAAAGATCATCAGATCACAAGGACGGATGCTTTTTGATGCTCGGTGCAGCGGCATGCTGGTCGCCACCCAGCCGGAGCGAGGGGGTGGTGGGGTGTTTCAGGAGGGAGCGGGGGGGGGCTTGGACTCCTCATTGTGAATTAATGTCTTGTTGAGTTTCCCTACACCGAAAGGATCCCAGCTGTCGCGTAAACACAAAGCGTCTGATGTCCACCCCAGCTGCTTTAAATACGTCTTCACATAATTACCCCACCGCGTCCAGCCCGGGACAGGCTGTTGAAAGCGTTCCCCTTTAGACTGCCATTCGGAGTCCTTTTCTGTCATTTTGGATAAATCAGCCGTGACCTCATAACCAGTGGAAAATGTA
This sequence comes from Planiliza haematocheilus, assembly GCA_005024645.1. NCBI lineage: Eukaryota > Metazoa > Chordata > Actinopteri > Mugiliformes > Mugilidae > Planiliza > Planiliza haematocheilus. The sequence goes on from SRSE01000637.1 coordinate 3,104,809, forward strand.
CATGCACGGCTCTGTTCCCGCTAAAGGGAGCGTTAGCTCATGCACAAATATGGACTGTTTCTCTTTGTAAGCAGAGAGGGCCTGTCGGGGAATCGGCTCACAACCTTGTTTGGGTAAACTACACCATGGGGGTGCCAAAAATGAGGTCATGTGTTGCCAGATCTGCGCCGGGGCCAAGCGTAGAGAACAGGCATGCCTCTGTGGGGGCCACTAGTAACGAGTCTGCACGCCCCGAAGGCCTAACGTATGCGTTAATGTGTGTGTGGTGATGTAATGGGCTGCTGATTGATGCCGCTGTGGGGCAGAAACTACACAGACTGTGACTTCCTGTCTGAACCTGTTACAAACATGGCCCCTGTCTTTTGGCAAAAATACTCCATCAGCGTGACAAGTGGCACCAGTCTGGAGGGAACAATACAACTAATCAGGCCTCTGGTTCGCCTTCATGCATGTGTGGGCTGTTTTTCCTCCCAGTTTAACACAACGTGCATCTTTTCTAATGTCTGTAATCCATCATTGCAGCCATTCACCCACATTACTGCTTTTTGTGTTCCTGCCCCGTTAGCGTACGACCAAATATGTGCAGACACCCGATTGATGAACATGTCATTCCAAATCGGTGGGTATTTATCTGCTGCGTTCAAGATGTTAGAGCCTGGCTGCAGGGTTTTTCTCTGGTTCAGCTACAAGATCATTAGAGGCTGGCCCCAGATGTGGAGTCTGGCTCTGTATCGGTGTTGGTGCATCCCAAAGCCGGTGGCGAATGGGGCTCTGCACGGGCCGATCGGGTCGTTTGGTGTGGACCTGACCGTGTCAAGACACGGCTCCACGTTCTGGTGACTCCAGTTGTTTGCGTTGTTAGCGTTTGTAGCAGCTGCTTAGCTTACGTTAGCATAACAACTATAAAAAAAGGGGGGGAAACAGCTCGCTTTGCTCGAGCAAAATGTTAAAAAGGGTATTTAACTAAATCACCTGAAGCTCTAATTCAGAGCCAGACATTCACGTGTTGGATTTTCCCGCCTGTGTCCAGGCTTCATGCTAAGCTAACAAGCTGCTCTGCTGCAGATTTTCTAAGCTCTCCTTTTTAACCGGAAACCACGAAAACAAAGTGATATTCATTCAAAATATTCCTAAATCTGATTGCTTGGCAGCCTCATCGCTTTCATTTCTCTTTTATTCATCTTTCAGGCCCAAACAATGCGTCTAAAGTTCAGATTCTGGTTTGTGTTTTTCATTCCACATGGGCCGTAATTTCCCCTCAAAAGGCCGGCTTTGGGAGATTCTCATGTTTTTGCTCGAGCTGGGTGGAGAAAACGTTTGCGGTCCAAGCTCACGGGCTGCTGGAACCGTCGGATAGCGCAGCTCATCTGAAAACCCCTGCAGCTGTGAATGATGACAACTTTCATCGGTCAGCGTGTTCGTCCGTGTTGTTTGACTGCAGATGATGTGTCAAGCTGCCGTGGTGTCGTTTAAGCTCTCTGAGGATTATTTCGTCATTCTTTCTGTCTTTCTGCTCGTATGTTTTTCTCGGCCTCCATGCGTGTCTGTCATGTCCTCTCTGAAGCTGATGGGGGTTGTCAGCGGACGCCCTCAATGCTCGTGAGCGGCCCGTGAATCAGCCTATATAAGGAGGTGAGCGGTATGTGTATGTTGGAGACCTGCAGTAAGGCTGCACATGTGCTGCAGATCAGGGGCATTCTGAGAGGTTTTCACTGGTAACTGCTAGCAGGTGCCGCGGTCATGTAGCTCTTGGCCGGTGGCCGAACGCTCCGGGCCTCCTCCTCCTCCCCCCACTCCCCCATGAAGGGCTAACTCTGGCTCTGTGCTGGCACAAAGGGCAACGGTCCCACAGACAGACCTTATCGCTTATCGTAGCTGCCTGTCCAAACAAAAAAAAAAACAGGCTCCCACCCACTTCCCCCACCGCTTCTAGGGGAGATTGGTGACTTCACGCTCTGAGAACCATAAACAGAGGTTGGAATTTTTGATTTGTCATATCCTCATAAGGAAATGTGGCTATTATGATGGCTGCGCGCGAGCCTCTCTGGGGGAATCGGAGGAATTCAGATTGTAATCTGAGAAATCGCAAATCTCGTGCAAAAACAATTGTAAGCTGAAGCCGTATTGAAATGTGAACTGTTGTGTTAGGAGCTGTTGAAACACGGGGTGGTGAAAACCTGAGTGCTGGAGAAACAGACCTCTGAATGGAAGATTGACGGCGCAATCCCCACGGCCAGAAAGAGAAAATACTACACTAGCGGATGTTCTTTTGAGCAAGGCTGCAGTGGAGTAACCGTCAGAAAAAGTCGATGCAGTTCAGAGAGAGAGTGCAAAAAGCATAACGCCTACACAGAAATCAATGTCATCGCTCCTCATCCTTTCATGCACATTTATAAAAGCACTGCTTTGATTTGTTATAATGTGCAACAAATTAAACAGAAGTTTCCGAAAATTAAACTAAAAGAAAATGTACTAAATCTGATAAATATCACACTTTAGAGAAGAAAAACATGCATTTAGTTTAGTTTCCAGTCACGTGATTCCATTCTTCATTTAACATGTTTTCTTTTTCTTTCCTTTTCTCTTCCTTTCTGTTGCAGACATCGATGAATGTGAGACCAACTCTCATCACTGTAACCCCACCCAGGTCTGCATCAACACATTAGGCGGCTACACCTGTTCCTGCACTGAGGGCTACTGGCTCATTGGGGGACAGTGCCAGGGTGAGTCGACCTGCTGACAACATTCCTTGGTCACAGTAGCTCAGTTATGCATAAAAACATTCTTGAGAATAATAATAAAATAATAAAAATAAAAATAGTATTATAAAATAAAAATTGTATATAATTAAAAAGTTAGTAAAATAAACTAAACTAAAATAACAATAAAAATCTAGTAAAATAAAATAAAATAGAATATAAGTAAAAATCTCGTGAAATAAAATAAAAGTAAAATATAAGCAAAATTCTGGTAAAATAAAAATAAACTAAAATATAACTAAAACTCTAGTAAAATAAAAAAATATATATATAATTCAAAATCCAGTAAATAAAATAAGTAGCTTAAGAAAAAATGCACAATATTACATACATTTGCAAGAAATAGAAACAGAAGCAAATATATATATATATATATACACACACATATATATATATATATATATATGAAGGTGCAATAACATGAATAACATGTAGTTACAGAAAGGTGACGTATTGTCCAGCTGGACAGAGTAAGGTATGAATGACGTCCTGTCGCGTTCCCTGTGGAACCAGAGCTGGATCAGTCTGTTGGAGAATGTGCTCCAGTGTCCCTCTATAGTCTGCTGATGTGATTACAATCCAAATACTGAAACCAGTCACATTAATTAAACGCTCTGTTTTGTTTTTTTGTTTTGTTAACCTGTGGCACGTTTGGTCTTGTACTCACTCGTAACTAATCCAGACATCAGTTGGTCAAAGGTTGTGAAATAAGTAGTGCTGTGATTTCTGGCATTAAAAAAACAAGAGGTGTAATTACTGCCTCAAATGATTCGAGCGTGAATTAATGTAATAGGACCCACATGATTCGCTGCTTAATGGCCTGAATGTTGCAAAACCAACAGAGCTGTCTCTTACATTTTGGCCTAAGCCGTGCAGAAGGTTGAGATCATGGCCAAAAGGGGGATGTTGGAGCGCATACTTCCAAAAATCAAAACCACATTTCATGTAATCGCTGCTGGACAACTAGAAAAGACAATGCTGTCTCTTGTCTTCATTTACAAAATGACTCCCCCCTCACCCCCTCCTCAGCCTATGGTCTGGATTCTCCTCTGGAAGAACAGCGCCCTCTTCATGCTCTGTGCAGTAAAGCAGCTCTGCCAATCAAAGCAGCCAGCTACAGATTTACTCCCAGCCTGCAGACCACTGAACTACTTTAACTCTTTCTTTTCCACCAGATATTGATGAATGTCGCTACGGTTACTGCCAACAGCTGTGCGCCAACGTCCCCGGCTCTTACTCCTGCTCCTGCAACCCCGGCTTCATCCTCAACCCAGACAGCAGGACCTGTCAAGGTACACACACACACACACACACACACACACACACATGTTCCATGCATGGGAACAAACAGGCCGACATGCAACGCTGACGCTGTCACGCTGACTGTGCACAGATGTGGACGAGTGCCTGGATGAACCTTGCAGCCACGGCTGCTTCAACACCTACGGCTCCTTTATGTGCAACTGTGACGAGGGCTTTGAGTTGGCGTCCGACGGCGGTACTTGCATCGGTGAGTACTTTATTATTTTATGCCCCTGTAGAGTCTATTTATTGGTTTATGCAGTTTATCGTCCTAGTTAAGGTGAAAAATGCTTCCAGACCTGCACATGATGATTTGAAAACTTCTGACTGTGCAGCATCACAGGGGGGAAAGAGTCAGGGGGGTCATTACACCGATCAGCCACAACATTAAAACCACTGACAGGAGAAGTAACTAACATTCACCAACTCGTGACGATTCAGTGTTCTGCTGAGAAACTTCTGGACCTGCCATTCATTCATGTGGATGTTACTTAGACATGTAGCACCCACCTAGACCAGACCAGACACCCCCACCCCATAGCAATGACACTCCTTGATAGCAGCAGACATCCCCAGCAGGATGCAGCCACAAAAACACTTTAGGGACAGCTCGAAAAAACATGAATAACAGCACAAGGTGTTGACCTGGCCTCCAAATTGACTAGATCCCAAACTGATCAAGTATCTGTGGGATGTATCTCCCCTCAAAGGCCCCCCCAATAACAACATTTTGTTTCCAGGCACCACATGACACCCTCAGAAGGCCCATGTCCATTCTCTGTTGAGTCACAACTGTTTTGCATTCACAAGGGAGACCTGGACAATATTAGAAAGGTGGTCATAATGTTATGCCTGATCGGTGTGCATGGACCAACATTTACACCTTCAACCTATGTAGATTTCCTGCACGTATTAAACTGTGCAAGGAAAAAGGGGAAACCTGGAGCAGCCTCATAAAGCAAACAAAGAAGAAACACGTAACACGCCGCGGCCGACCAGGTCGAGTCCGGAGACTCTGAACCGAGCCGCATTAATTCTCCCTTTTATTTTCGCGCAGACCTGGATGAGTGCAGTTTCTCTGAGTTTCTGTGTCAGTACAGATGCATTAACACACCCGGCTCTTTCAACTGCATCTGTCCACCGGGATATTACCTGTACGAGGACGGCAGGAGCTGTGAAGGTAAAGCTGGTGACGGAGGACGGACACTTGTTCTCTGTAATGAACATAACAAAGAAATGACCTGTAGGATATTAAATGAGTGTCATGTTTGCCTTTTAGTGCTGAACTAATAATAATAATAATAATAATAATAATAATAATAATATAAGGATGTAAGTTTAATTTATGCTTTGTGTAAGAGTTCTTTTTTAATCCTTGTGTTCTTGTTGTTGATGCTTTCTTTGCTGTGTTTCTGATGATGATGATGATGATGATGTTTTCACTGACTCCGGCTGTTGTGTGTTTGATTTTAAAGATATCAATGAATGTGACACTGGTAACAACACCTGTACAACAGCACAAGTATGTTTCAATTTCCAGGGAGGCTACACATGCCTGGATCCTTTACAGTGTGAGCTTCCCTACATCGAAGTTAGCGACAAGTGAGTTTTCCTCCATAAACTGTCCCTGCTTCCCGCCGGGTCGCTCCTCTCTCCCATGTGTAATAACGCGCCGTCTCCTCCTCCTCCTCCTCCTCCTCTGCAGTCAGTGCATGTGTTCGGCCGAGAACCATGCCTGCAGGGACAAGCCCTTCACCGTTCTGTACCGACACATGGACTTGTCGTCGGGGCGCAGTGTGCCTGCAGACATCTTCCAGATGCAGGCCACCACGCGCTACCCCGGCGCCTTCTACATCTTCCAGATAAAGTCGGGCAACGACGGGCGACAGTTTTACATGAGAGTGAGTATCTCACAGATGCGTGATGGACATATGACCAACACACGTTTAACTAAGCACAGTAGTAACACCCTGCAATACATTAAGTGAAGTTAATTAGTCCCAGCTACAGTTTATTTGCAGGAACGGTTCAGTTAATGTGTTAAAATTGAAAGAAGGAAACAGTGCAGAGTACAGAAATAGAGCTGAACTGGTTTTTATTTCTTCCTTTGTGCGGTCTCTCTCAAGTTTGGTGCACAAACCCCACAGCTGTGACTGTTTAGTGACCGAACAAGTTGCCAAACTCATTCTGGGACCGGTCCCATGTGATAGTGGCGCGTTTTAATGAAGTTAGCAGTGAGCATATTAGAATCAGACCAGTGGTTCAGAGGAGCAGCTTTGCTCCCCGGTTGCTTGGACTGGCTGCACGCTGCACCAAGTCGGCTCACTTGCATGGGTTTAATGCAGAAAAGGAACATATGGACTGTATTTTTAAGGAGAATAAAGCTGATTTTCTGCCATTAACATCCAAGTTACTACCTTTTTTATTAGTTTTTGCTCAAAGATGTTGAGTGCACGTCATTTACTTGCAGTCTAGGACTTTATACTCTTGTTATACACTTTTTCAACCCTGTCACATGCTGGTTCCCTGCACCATGATTGGTTTAGAGTCTTGATTTGTAGTCCCGCGTGTCAGTAGAATCTTTGTCAACCCCTCACAGAGGAGGACGGTATCACTGAAACTGCTTTCTGACTTCCCGGGTTAAATCTTGAAGAAACATTAATAAAAGATGACAGGATTTTCAACCTGAGTCAAGTTATTAGTTAAATTATCTCTGTATGCTTTAGCCTGTTAGTTATTTTGCAAATTATTAGTGCGGCCTGCAGCCTGCAGGTGGAGGCCTCTTAGTGCAGCTTGCAGGTGGAGGCATCTTAGTGCAGCCTGCAGGTGGAGGCATCTTAGTGCAGCTTGCAGGTGGAGGCATCTTAGTGCAGCCTGCAGGTGGAGGCATCTTAGTGCAGCCTGCAGCCTGCAGGTGGAGGCCCCTTAGTGCAGCCTGCAGGTGGAGGCATCTTAGTGCAGCCTGCAGCCTGCAGGTGGAGGCCTCTTAGTGCAGCCTGCAGGTGGAGGCCTCTTAGTGCAGCCTGCAGGTGGAGGCCCCTTAGTGCAGCCTGCAGGTGGAGGCATCTTAGTGCAGCCTGCAGGTGGAGGCCCCTTAGTGCGGCCTGCAGGTGGAGGCCCCTTAGTGCGGCCTGCAGGTGGAGGCCCCTTAGTGCGGCCTGCAGGTGGAGGCATCTTAGTGCGGCCTGCAGGTGGAGGCCCCTTAGTGCAGCCTGCAGGTGGAGGCATCTTAGTGCAGCCTGCAGGTGGAGGCATCTTGGTGCAGCCTGCAGCCTGCAGGTGGAGGCCTCTTAGTGCATCCTGCAGGTGGAGGCCTCTTAGTGCAGCCTGCAGGTGGAGGCCTCTTAGTGCATCCTGCAGGTGGAGGCCTCTTAGTGCAGCCTGCAGGTGGAGGCATCTTGGTGCAGCCTGCAGGTGGAGGCATCTTAGTGCAGCCTGCAGGTGGAGGCATCTTGGTGCAGCCTGCAGCCTGCAGGTGGAGGCCTCTTAGTGCATCCTGCAGGTGGAGGCCTCTTAGTGCAGCCTGCAGGTGGAGGCCTCTTAGTGCATCCTGCAGGTGGAGGCCTCTTAGTGCAGCCTGCAGGTGGAGGCCTCTTAGTGCAGCCTGCAGGTGGAGGCATCTTAGTGCAGCCTGCAGCCAGTAGATGGAGCAATGAGTGTGTGTGATTTGTGTGAGAGGTCGTTTTTGTTCCTCCAACTTGTCAAACACTGATTGATCAGAGATTACAAAGCAGGTTTGTTAAAACACAAAGATCCTCTGTGACTCACACAGTATCTCAGTGACTTTAAACAAACTGATCCGACCTCCTGCGCCGTGGCAAACACCTCGCCCTTTCCTTCTGTGCTCGTGTTTGGAAGCGGCACGCCGAGGCACCGGGCCACGGGGTCGCTTCCCCCGCGCGCAGCTGTCTCTCCTCACCGCTTCCTGCCCTCCATTCCTCACATTCCTCCCCCTCTGTCTCTCCTCTGTCCTCCTTATCTCGCAGCAAACCAGCAACGTGAGCGCCACGCTCGTCCTGTCGCGGCCGATCAAGGGGCCCAAGGAGGTGGTGCTGGACCTGGAGATGGTCACGGTCAACAACGTCATCAACTTCAGGGGCAGCTCCATCATACGCCTGGCGATATTCGTGTCCGAGCACCCGTTCTGAGCCCCGCCCCCCTCCGCTCCACGCCATGGCCACAGAGAAGAATCAGAAACTGAGGCGGCGGCTGTTTTCTCCTGCAGCTGATGTAATGGTTTGTTTGAGCTACTTGTTGTTTTCTTTATGTCGTCCTCAATAAAGACACGTCCGATAGTAAGGACTCGGCTGAGATGAGCTGACGGGAAGGCGTTCCTGTGCCTCAAATCAAATCCACACCCCGGTTTAATGGACACTGAGCTTTTTACGGCTGCAACATGGACACAGAGAGGGATATTTATGCTCGACCATTTCTGACATCCTCTATGACCCCGAAAATGATTCTCACAGATTATCTGCGTGTACACATGTCCCCCCTCCTCCTCCTCCTCCTCCTCCTCCTCCCCAGTTGTCTGTGACTCCTTCATATAAGCTGTGGACCCTTAAGCTGTCTCTCCACCGTGATCACTGCTGACGGGAGGAGGACCGGTAATCCGAGCAGTACCATAATGTACGTCTGCACGGGGAATGTTTGAAGCGATGTAACAGCCAGGCATTAACTGAATTATTGATCACAGTTTCTGTTAGACCAATAAACGTCTTCACCACACCACTGTCCCCAGCCTGAGGCGCGTCCTGGAGTACGCCAGTCTGTGGCAGATGTTTGGGATTATAATCTGACACCGTTTCTGGAGACACGTGGGAGTTTGGGGTTACGAATAGTCACACTATACGAGCACACTTTTATATCTCAAAGCCTTTAAGAGTTAAGCGTGGAAATAGACACGTTATCAGGGGTTAAAAGTTGGTAGGTTTGAGTTCATAAAGAAGAACAGCATGAGCAGGTTTCTGAAACTACAGTAATTCTTCGGTTTATTTAAGGGATTATGTCGAATTAAACGATGTGTGGGATGTGACTGAAACCCTGAAGAGTTGGGATGAGTATGAGATTAAACGTCTGTCGTCTACTATCATGTGTGAGATTATAGTAAGACAAAAAGTTTCAAAAAAGACAACTGGACTTCTGGATTTTTAGAGAAGACGTCTCACCACTCATCCGAGTAGCTTCTTCAGTTCTGAAACGTCTAAAAATCTACAAGCCCAGTTGCCTTTTTTGAAACTTTTTGGATTACCATGACCTGGATGACTGAGAACCTTCAGAGACAGATTATAGTAAGAAAAATACCATAATTTAGAGGTTTTGACACAATGAGACTCATAACTGTGCCTCACATGAGTAGACTCTTGTTTTCTTAATGATACTATTATAATATATTACACTCTAACAAAGCGTATGGACACTGAGAGTAGGATGACTGGAAGGAGGAGCAATAAAAACAGTTAGGGATTCATTTTAGGTGCTAAATAAAAGTTTAGACTAGATTTTACTTTATTTGGTGGTTAAGTACACGATGAAATGTGATCAGCCACAATATTATGACCCCTGACAGGAGAAGTAAATAACATTGACCATATTGTGACGATTCAATGTTCTGCTGGTAAACTTCTAGACCTGGCAGTCATTCATTCATTCATTGGTGTGGATGTTACTTAGACATGTAGCACCCACCTAGACCAGACCAGGCACCCCCACCCCATAGCAATGACACTCCTTGATGGCAGCAGCCATCCCCAACAGGATGCAGCCACAAAAACACTTTAGGAACAAGTCATAAAAGAAAAGAATGAAAAACATCTCAAGGTGTTGACCTGGCCTCCAAATCCACTATATCCCAAACTGATCAAGTATCTGTGGGATGATCCACAGAGGCCCCTCCCCTTAAAGGCCCCCCACTAACAACATCCTGTTTCCAGACACCACAGGACACCCTCAGATGATCCATGTCCATTCTCTGATGAGTCACAACTGTTTTGGAGACACAAGAGAGACCTACACAATATTTGGAAGGTGGTCATAATGTTTTGCATGATCGGTGTGACACATATGTTACATAGTATGATTAGGAATATAAATAATTACGCGAGAACCATACCAATAACAAATAAACTATACTTTTGGGGTAATACAGTAAATTTCTGTGACAAATTAAATGACACTTTTTGGGGATTATAATCCCAATCTATATTATTATATCAGCAGCAGCACATTTCACAATTTCTGGGACTATGTTTGTTTTTCTTTTCTTTTAATTTTAGCTCTTTTAGAAAGAGTTGGAGTAAATTTCTAAAGTTTTTTGTGAGCAGGGCTGATTTTTGGGAAGCCTTGGCCTCTTTTAACTCCTCTGTCATGGCTGCTGTTATCGGAAAAGAAACGAACAAGTGGCCAGCATGATGGTAATCAAAGAAACAAAACAAATCAAAAATCAAAACAGAAAGCGGTGCGCTCACGGCTGTTCGGGGAAGGAAGCGCACTGTCAGTCCGGGAATTACAGAGGTGGAGAATGAGGGAGGGAGAGAGAGAGAGAGAGAGAGAGAGAGAGAGAGAGAGAGAGAGAGAGAGAGAGAGAGAGAGACAGAGAGAGAGAGAGAGAGAGAGAGAGAGAGAGAGAGAGAGGAGAGAGAGAGAGAGAGAGAGAGAGAGAGAGAGAGAGAGAGAGAGAGAGAGAGAGAGAGAGAGAGAGAGAGACCTGTAACTAAAGTGAAGCACAAACCTGAGATCAGCGGCATTTCTCTCCAGTCCGCATGCTGGGAGCGAGCTGCGCCGCCGCATGTCCGCACTTCATTTATCCTCCTTTTTCCACGAAAACACCGAGCAGGTGAGTTTTTCTTTGCAGCTTTCTTAGAATGGAACTATTGTTTTATTTATTTATTTGCATATTCTATTATTAGTTTCTGTTGTATGCGCCCATTGTTCAGCAGCACGAAGCAGAACAAGCTCTGCAAGCTCAAGGGAGCTGGTTGGTGATCACTTGGGCATGAAATCATTTTCACTTTGCCTGTGTTATCAGATTATTAATGCGAGATGCCAAAGTTTGGATTTACGGAGAGACCTAAATCTTGATTTGTAAGTTGTTTTTTGGATGTTGAGGCATCTTTTGTGGATGCTAAACCTCATTTTTTACGCACACCAGCAAATATTAAGCCTCTATAGATAGATAGCAGAATAGAGATAGTAGATATTAAGTTTATCTATAGCAGATTCATTGTGAGAGAGTTTTGTTCCATATTCGTGGTGGTGGCACGCTTTCACAATTTGGGATGATAGAAGCAGATTACAGGAGCATCAAATGACACTGGGACAGAATTTAGGTGATTTGGAGCTCAATAAAAAATAGTGGGATTGTTTAAAATGTCATATAAGTTGAATTTTAAGAGAACTAGATCACTTTGCAGCTTTGGACAGAATCTGGACAAATGAATTTAGGAGTAACACAGAGAATTTGAGCAATGTTGTGAAACGTTTTAGCATTTTAAGAAACATTTTTGAGCACGACGTAAAATCTGGACACTGAACGTTTAAGTTTGGGGTAAGATAGCAGCTTTTAAGAATATAACAGCCATCTGAAAACTATTAAATCTATTTTGTGCCAAATCTGGGTGCATGTTTTAGCTGTATGGTTCTGGAGCGTTATCAACTCCTGATTAAATACCTAATAAAGCTTCGCTCCAGTCCTGGTGCTATCACCGGTGTTGACTGTACGAACTCGCAACTGTTCCCACAGGTGAATAATTCCAGCCGTGGCCATGGAGTGCATCAAAAACTGCTGCAAGAACCTCATGACGAAGAAGGAGCAGGAGACCCAAGGTAACGGGATGTCCTGTTCGGCTTTGACAGACTTGTTTCGTTCGTGTCTGAGAGTTTTCCCTCCTCTGTCAAGTGATCAAGCTGAAGATGCCTTCTAACAAGGCGGCGGGCCCCGGACACAAGCCAGGCGACGGAGGAACAGGTGTCACGGATGATTACCTCCTCTCCAAGCTGCCCCCGGATGGCAGAGACGTGCCGTTCGTCCTGCCGACCTTCAAGCCCACATACGTCCAACCCAAAGGGCACCAGTACCCCAATCTACAGTCCGGGCCGCAGAGTACGTACCTGAGCAGCTGTGGTGGATAGATTTACACAATCTAAACATCTTGAACACATGATGTGACATGATATTGTTAACTTAAAGGCTGGTTTGGTAAACTATCCCAACGCAATACTTGTAAGTGACACCTCCATTTCCAGAACTGACACTGAAACTATTTGCTTTCTGTTCCGCTCAGTACCTGCTGTAATTAAAAAAAAAAAAAGACGAACACAACAAGCTGTCAGATCATTCTCTGTGTTATCTTGAAAACAGAGTTTGTGATGGTTTACCTTTACAGCACCAATGAAACAGAAACTGCTCTGACACCTGATACGCTAAACACCGGGGCCAAAGCTGCCCTGAAAGGCTGCTGCTAAACGGAGACGGGTTTTAACCTGAAATCAACCAGAATCAAATCTGATTATGTTCCCCGGCGGCCTTACATTTAGTCCTCAAGTGGCAGAATGCAGCCAAAAGCTTCCACCTGCAGAGGCGGCACAATATGTCAACTTTTAAAGCAATTTATTGCCTTAAATGTGTTCAAATCGAAGCATGCCGACATCCAGCCGTGCCGTTTGCCCACAGATTCACTCTGGTTTACATATGCAGAGAAGAAGGCAGAGATTCAGGCCCACAGTCCGTTCATCTACAGACCCGAGTCCAGCTTCCATAAGGGTCACATGGCAGAGTACGCCTCCCCCGGCTCGAGCCGCAGAGACATGGTGAAGAACAGAAACTCCGGTTCCCAAAGCCCAGGTACGGAGTTATACACACCAGATGAAGGTGATCTGAACAGAAAAAGATGGAGAAAGGTGGAAAGAAAGCAAGCGTAGTTGATGTAAACTGTAAATTGATTGATATTCACCAAATGAATCACAGGTTTCTGCTCCACAGCTTGCAGTTTCATCATTATGTAACACCCACTCAACAATACCCTGTAATCAGAATGACTTTTTAAACATTTTAAACCACGTATTAACCAACATTTAAGACAGCTTCCTGCAGACATAACCACAACCCCTCCCCCTCTCCATCAAGACTTTAAATGACTTAAAGAACCTCTTTAACACAGGCCGGTGTTTCTCTCTTCCAGGTTCTACCCTGAAGCCTGGCGGCAAGCAGCGACTGAGCAGCTCCATGTTTGATCTGTCCAGCGCTCCGAGTCACATGCAGGTAAGACCGTTCCCTATCTAATCTGTATTCACACGGCGTTTCTCACATCGTGTCAACCCTGACTAAATATAGTTTTACAGTTTCCACTGGTGGAACACGGCAAACAGGCCTCGCGAGCTGGATTTCACTTTGGATCGGAGGCGGCAACAATAAGGAGGTCACCTAAAAACAAAGGGTTAGGGTTTAAACAAATGCAGATATGGTTCTGAATTATTTCAGATAGTGATCTTTATATTCGAGCAATTAATAATTTTACCAAAACAGAAGTTTGTGCTTTTTTCCTCCTCGGATTCAAATAATACCGATATGTATGGAGGCCCAAATGTGACAAAAATCTGTGAAACGGCAAATTTGAAAAGTTGCATGGGGAAAGTATCATTAAACGTGATTATATATGTGCAAATACATGCAACCAGCTTTTTAGTTGTTTTTCCCCTATTTTCAGTCTTTATGCTAAGCTAAGCTAATTAGCTGCTGGTTGTAACTTAATATTTAGCATGGAGACATACCTACGGTGTGTCAATAAGTGTTTTATTAATCCAATTTAATTAACATTAACAGGCTTTAAAAGTCTATTGTAAAAGCCTTTTGAATTGAACTTTACTTTAGCGGCTATCTGTCAGCTTCTCCGGTTGAACACACACCTGTTGATTGCCTCGAACAAAGTGCAATTTAATCAGTTACACAAAACAAAACTGAAAAAAACAAAAACCACAGTGACTAAGTTAGGGTGTATTTCTTTGTTAAACAAAGGATGTGGTGTTGTACGCTTGTCAAGTGTTCCTTATTACCCAACATGAAAAGCTGAGGCCGTGTTTCAATCAATCTAAAGTCTCGCCCAAAACCTCGATAAACATATCTCTTTCAGGAGGGACGCTGTGATGTCAAAGCGTCAAACATGGACGCTTTTCCTTCGTGTCTCAGTGTCCCGTCACCCGCTAGCTCAAATGTTTAACTTGGCAACGTCGAGCGCAAACAGTAGTAAGCAAGGAAAGCAGGAAGAGGACGGCACCTTGACGATAAATCTAATAACAAGCAAATAATCTGGGGTTTCCAGAATGCAGATGTCAAACAGTAAAAAGAAAACACATTATCAGCTGCTGCTTTGGTCCTGACTGAAATAGTTCTGCAACGTTTAAAGCAAACACTAAAGTGACAGCGTCCCTTTAAGCTCATATAGGAGGCCTCAAGCATATTTGCTTGAGGCCGGACAGAAAAAAAGGGAGGAGAGCAGCATAAGCTGATGAAATGTATAACTTGAGGAAGTAACGGATTGGACGTTTATGCAGAGTTGTTTGGTAGGAATGGATAACTGATAACTTGTCATTGGGATCAGGACTATAGATTAAAAACAGGTGGTTTCACAGATCAGAAACATGATGCTCAAGGCTCACAGACAGCTCTATGGGATGGTTCACGCTAATTATAATCATTATAAAAAACGAAAGTTTTGAGTCTTAAGGTGTATTTCCATGAAACTAAATCCAGCCAGAGCATTTGCAACTAAGCTTTCTGTCGAATTAGGGTTAGGGTTAGAGCTTTGCCTGTGATAAATCCCAGCCCTGAAAGCTCAGCTGCTGCCGTGGCTGTACACCTTTCTGAGTTTCACGCTCTGCCTATCTTTGTTGTCATTTTGTCCAGCAGCGCCTCGACTCTACGTCCAGCAACCGTAGCAGCACGTCGTCCATTATGGGCTCCATAGAAAGCAGCCTCGGTAAGCACCACCACCACCATCACCACTCCCAGTTGTCTTTATCTGATGTTCAGGTTCCATAAACACATATTGGGGGATATCGGGAAATTAAAACCTGCATTACACATTCATTTTGGCACAAAAGTAAATTTTTTCCCCTTCCGCCTGCATCGTGTTACGCAAGCTCACAATAATCCAAACTGTTACAGAATCCATCGCTCTGTCCGGGGACGAGCGGGAAATGGGGAAGGTGTGCGTCCGGCTGAGGTATGAGGAGGCCCTGGAGCAGGTGTGGATCACCCTGGTTCAGGTAAGGTTACACACAGTGAGGAGCGGGAAGGGGGGGGGGACAAAAAGCTTCATTGTGTCCTCATGCAGGTTTCCACAATGCGTCCTCTGTGCGTCCAGAATTCAGGTCTCTGTCGGCGCCTCTCAGTGCTCTGTTAGCTCCGGCTCGGACGCTTGAAAGGATCGGTTGCTTTTAGGGGAATAGATGTGTCCTGATTGGCGATAGAACACAGTGATCGGTGTGTTCGCTGTATCTGTTTGCAGGATTTAGGTTGAAATGCGATGATGTGAGCTAGCATCTTTAAGGAGAAGGGGCAAAAACCAATGTAATGCCTCTTTCCCATTTGAGATGAGGGTTGCTTTAAATGTCACATCAGTGCAACACTCTAACGCTCAACTGGAGAATTTAGACAAACAGGCATTTACACAAAAGCAGCCTTGTTCTTTTTTGTCAAGTAGAGCACTCCCTTTCTTTCTTTCAAAACCTGTTTGATAAGAGCGATTATACGGCACATGTGTGACTCTGTCCTCTTTCCCTGACAGTGCTCAGACCTCAGCTTTCATCTGGACGTAACGGAGCAACAAAAGATCGGTTTTAAAGCCATCATCACCACCCCCAAACCCACTCACTTCAAGAGCATGATCAAGGACTACTGTGAGGTATGGGTGCGCCGTAAGCCGTCGGTATTTTAGAGTTTTTACGGCAATCAGCCACAACATTATGACCGGAGAAGTGACCATCACAAAACATTGACCTTGTGACAATACAATGTTCTGCTGGGAAACTTCTGGACCTGGCATTCATTGGTGTGGATGTTACTTAGACATGTAGCACCCACCTAGACCAGACCAGGCACCCCCACCCCATAGCAATGACACTCCTTGATGGCAGCAGCCATCCCCAGCAGGATGCAACCACAAAAACACGTTAGGGAATACTCCAAATTCACTAGATCCCAAACTGATCAAGTATCTGTGGGATGATCCCTCCCTTCCCCTCAAAGGCCCTCCACATTCTGTTTCCAGACACCACAGGACACCCTCAGAAGGCCCAAGTCCATTCTCTGATGAGTCATGGAGGCCCAAGTGAGACCTACACGATATTAGGACGCCGGTCATAATGTTATGCCTGTTTGAGGATAAAAAGTTGTAGCCGTGTGGAAGACCTTGCTGATCTTTGCTCCGTCCCCCCCTCTGCTTTCAGGACGTGTCCTTCATGCAGACCTTCGTGTTCGTGCTGCGTCTCAAGCAGTTGCGTTGCAGCGCCTTGGTGCTCCGGCTGCAGACGCACCACCCGAGAAAACGCACGGTGGCGGAGTGTGTCCTCCCCCTGCGCCAGCTCGGGACTCAGGAGACGGAGCACTGGCTGGAGCTCAACCCTCCGTCCAAGTCCT
The DNA here is from genome assembly GCA_005024645.1 of Planiliza haematocheilus. Classification (NCBI taxonomy): domain Eukaryota; kingdom Metazoa; phylum Chordata; class Actinopteri; order Mugiliformes; family Mugilidae; genus Planiliza; species Planiliza haematocheilus. The sequence continues at coordinate 3,121,504 of SRSE01000637.1, forward strand.
CTGTAAGTGTTTTGTTATCACTCGATGACCTAACAATTACAAATCATCTTTAAGGGAATGCGACAATTCATCAAATTGTTTTTGAGATATCATGTTGTGTCCACTGACTCACACAGTCTGAGTCAACTAGAAGTAACGTGAGCTTTGTTTCTTGACCCAGCGTTTGTGATGGCCCTTCACAAATACACCCAGCATATTAATTGTTGTACAATTTGTTGGTCGCTCTTCCTCTTGTGGGAATATCCCAGACTTCTACAGCTTATTGTTCACCGTCGCCTCTGTTGGCCGCTGTCTTTTATCACCCCTTTGTATGAGCACAGTAAATAAGGAGAAAGCACTGAGTGTGCCTCATAAAACTGTCCCCGTGATGCATTGTACCCCACTGGCATGTGCTGTACTCTCGGGTTATATTAACGCGGATGCAGAACTCTACGTCGTTGCATAATCACAGGAAGAACAAGAAAGGGGGGATTCATTTATGAGGGAAATTGTGAAACAGGTTTTATTAGAGAGGAGGAACCATGAGTGCAGATTCTGGAAACGTGGAAAGTAGGTCAAACCTCAGAAACCCTTTCTCTACCAGCAGAGAGTGGCGTTGTTGATAAATGGATGGATGTCTGGCCAGTGGCGGCATAATGGAAACTGTTTCTGCACTTAGGAGATCAGACGGTGAATCATCAGTAGGTTCTCGGAGGGACAATTTGATTCAGTCTGTGATTTCACCCATCTGCCGGACACAAAGGATCAAAATTGTCCAAATCACCGTCAATCAGTGGAGGCTTTTAAGACGAGGTGAACTTCAGGTAGCGGCGCAGCGAGAAAAAATATCAGCAAGGGTTTTGAAAAGAAGGAGGACAGCTGGCAGTCTAAGATGAGAACGAGGAAGCAGCTCAGCACGGCCACGATGCACGCTCACAAACTCGTCCTCACATTTCATCCTCTGGGGGACGGGAATGTCATTTCATAGCAATGCATTGAGTAGTTGTCAATGCATTCCTGTTTCTGATCTCATACTTCAGGGACTGTGATGTGGTTAGGGCTCATCCTCTGTGCACCACGAATGTCACAACACTGAAGGACGTCATAGATTTTATATTTTGACGATGAACTGTTACTCTCCAGTAGATGTGATCGTCAGTAAACGCGTCTCCCTTTGTTCCTACCGTAGTACGATATAACACCAGAGCCTGTATGATGTTAATTCATTAACTTATGAAAGCAGCCATTCATTCTAACCACATGACTCACGTACTCGGTGCTGGACGTTTCCTCGTTTGCACGACTGGTTTTCAAGAATAATCTACAACTATTTGACTTGTCTTACTCGTCCTTTAGATGTTGAACTTACACCGATCAGCCATAACATTAAAACCACTGTGACAATTCAGTGTTCTGCTGGGAAATGTTTGGACCTGGTATTATATTGGTGTGGATGTTACTTAGACATGTAGCACTCACCTAGACCAGACCAGGCACCCCCACCCCATAGCAATGACACTCCTTGATGGCAGCAGACATCCCCAGCAGGATGCAACAACAAAAACGCTTTAGGAGCAACTAAAAAAAACCACGAAGAACATCACAAGGTGTTGACCTGGCCTCCAAATTCACTAGATCCCAAACTGATCAAGTATCTGGGATGATCCACAGAGGCCCCTCCCCTCAAAGACCTCCCCACTAACAACATTGTGTTCCCAGACACCACAGGACGCCCTCAGAAGGCCCATGTCCATTCTTCGTTGCTGTTTTGGAGGCGCAAGTTAGACCTACACCATATTAGGAAGGTGGTCATAATGTTACGCTTACGTGTAGTAAGAAGACTACACAGTCACGTGTCGCTGTATTCTGGTCTGTGTCATTTATCAGTGCAGATTACTGGATATAATAATTGTCATACGCTCCCCATCCAGTTTATGACATACCCTCGTCAAAGCAAATACATTATATTATAACAGTCCTGCATTAAACCCTCCTTCATGACTGTAATAAAGTTTTAGTTTATGTTGGAACAGCGTCAGGACGGTGGCAATTCAGCCGGCTGATTGTTTTAGAGGATGCAGTTAAACGGGACTGAGTCAAACGCTCTGTTGCTTGACCTCTGTGCTACACAACAGGTTTCAAATGAATGTTGAATGTTGGTTTAAACGATTGCTGGATGCATTAACGTCCGTGGAGCCAAGATTCAGTGCAGGACGTTCGTATTAAAATGCATTTGTTTCCAATAGTGTGCCTAACTATTATCTTACAGTCCATCCAGGTTAATAGGTAATTGATATTTCAGTTTTAGTGGGAGACAAACATTGTTTTCCTTCCGAGCATGCCTTAACTGTGTGGTATTTAAAGAATTAAAAGCGTCTATGAATGTTGTTTCATCTGAGCCACAACTGGGCTTCTTTTAAAAACTGCATTTCTTAGTTTTTAAGAGAGCATGAGAGAAGTCTTACACACAGCTCCTTAAGTGTACGAGAGCCCACTGTAAGATTATGTAATAAATCAGAAGCAGAAAGAGAGGAGATGACGGCAGCACAATCTTTCTATATTTAACTATGGTGGAGTGTGATTATGTAGTCACTGTTACATCAGCTTTCTCGATAACAAAGTTTGGCATTGGCCGTTTCTTCTGCTTTCGTAACTGCGCTTTTCCATACGAGCTGCCATAAAGCAGCGTTCGGAGCACGCGAACGCCCCACTCCATCGACGGCTAGACGCAGAGTTTACCACTGGACAGCTAGGACGCGAGGCAGGACGAGTTATAAAGAGAAAGTTAAGACAGACAGAAACCATCTAATGTAAACAGAAAGGGGCTGACGGGACGAGGAGGCACAGGTGATTCTGTTAAGGAAGGAGCACACAAGGAAGGAGGTGGTAAAGCAATCAAACACAAGAGCAGGAGAAATACTGGAAGGAAAGTAAACACGAAACACCTGTAGACAAAAAAAAGTTTCTGGAAAATAAAGCAGGAAATCTCAAATACAGGTGTCTCAAAACAACGACAGGTTTTAATAGAGAATCCAAAGATGTGCCCGGTGGAGTGCATTTAACTCTTCACCCTAAAACTTTCAGCAGCTCTTCTTCTTCTAGCGTCTGATAAATTACAGTCGTTTAAGGTCGATGTGTCGTCGCCTTGATGTTTTACGGCCCTGACAGCTGACTCCGATCGTTCTGAAGGGACTTTGGATGAAACTTGATAGCGGACTTTTGTCGGTGGTTCAGTCTATTCTCGCAATCGAAAGAAGGATTACGTGGCGGGGATCGCTGCCCGGGCTCCTGCGCTAAAGGGAAATAGACGTGGTGACATTCCTTGAATCACTGCCTGGCAATTAGGCGCCGTAATTCCAGGCATTCATCCTCCCTTCATCATCCTGAAAGAATGTTTTAAAGATGTTTTGCAAGCCTCGCTCTGCAACAACAACCCATAAATACGTAGCTGTCAGTTAGTAAATGCACTTTTAATACGTTTATGGTTGTGTTATATGTAAGAAATGTGTTTAAGATGTGTAAATATTCTTAGTTTCTAATCAGAAATACGTCATTAAAGGAGTTATTATTAAGAAATGATTGAATATTCCTCTCTCAGGCGTGCCCCGCCGAGCTCCAGCTCACCACCTGCTTTCAGCCAGTCAACGGCCGCATCCAGCTCCAGGTCCTGGCCGCACAAAGCCTCCCATCGTCCTCCTCACCGCTCACCCAAGGTAAGCGCATCCGCCTTTTAAAGCGCCCTTTAAAAGAGCGTCGGCTCACGCTGCTTCACCCTAACCCTTTTTTTCTCTGAAGCGTTTTTCGTCAAAGTGGAGATGCACCAGCTGGGCCAGGTGGTGATGAAGAAGAAGACCAAAGCCACGAAGGCCCTGGCGGGGCAGTGCAAGTGGTCGGAGACGTTCCACTTCCTCCTGTCCTCCTTAGACCACGCCTGCTCGCTGACGGTCAAACTGTACAGCCGCAGCTCGGTCAGGAGGAAACAGTGCCTCGGGCAGGTGAGTGCAGACCGGATCAGGGGTAACTAATGTGGGGGACACTGGTTTTGAAGCTCAGCGCTGTGCCTCTGACGGCGGCCATCTTGGCTGTGTCTAAATCCATTTAACTCCTGACTAATTCAAAAAGTTGGCAAAGCTGTGGAGCGTGACTGAGCCTGGGTGGACGGGTGACGTCTAGGGAGATACCTTGCAAGTTTTAATGACACCAACCTGGCAACTGAAAGCGGCCACGCCCTAAAATCAGCTTCTATTTAAACGTTTATTTAAACAGCTGGGTTAAATAAAAAGAATTCTCCCTTGCACAGACAGATGTCATAAAAAAAGGGACCAATACTGTTTTTGCACGTTTGCAAGTTTATTTCTGCACTGAACACCTTTTGTGGCGGCTTTTATTGTTTTTTAATCACATTGGATATTTTTGTGGGATTACTGCTACGCTGATTTTGTGATAGTGTGACATAATCTAACCAAAACAAGTTCAGCCAAGTTCATTTAGATGTTTTAAAGGATAAAGTCCAAAGTTTGACCTGTTTTTAATGGAAATAAAAATGTCAAATGTCCATGTTTTCTGTGGATTAGTTTAGAAAGCCAGCATGAGGTGACAAAATCCTTCATGAGGCTGTTAATTCATCAAAACGTCCATTAGATTATCACATCCTGGAATGAGTAATGCATTTATCAAACAAACTAAACAACTCACCGTCATAAAAACTTGAAACACTGGCTGCATCTACATGTCCTCAAATCCTGCACGTTTATGTATATTATGAAAGATTAGCCTGAAAGAAAGACTGAATAACAGACAGGCAGGTAAATGAAAACGATGCAACCTGCAAACCTAAAGTGCAACAGCTGCACCAACAGCAAATAATCATGGAGTCATCTTCTGCATCTTAACGTATGATTTCAGTCCCAACATCAACGTTATTGTTTTTTTGTTTTCCAGGTTCAGCTGGGACTCGACAGCCCTGTCCCGCAGGCCGTGGAGCAGTGGAAGGACATGATGGCTCACCCGGAGAAAGTGGTGTCGGCGTGGCACAGGTTGAGCTCATCCTAAACCTCTCCCCCGACCCCGACTTCTTCTTCTTCTTCTTCTTTACTACGCACAACAGACGTAACGCTCTAGTGCTGCAGGCCCGGCTTCACCTGCTGCTTACTTTTCCAATCAGCCGATGGAGCGGACTGTAAACTGCTGAACGTGCTGCGGATGCTCGGGAGGGAGAGCTGATTACCGAACAAAGCTCGTGTGCAGGAAAAAGCGTTTTCCTTTTGAACTAGATGAAGGGGTTTTTCTTAAAAGCAGTTGAGCTAACACAGCTGCGTAGTTTTTAGCTGTAAATAAAGCTGCATTATGTAAGTTTATCAGTGAAAAAGGTGGATAGAGTTAAGACCAGAAAGACAGATTTGCTTTTGTATTAGTCTGTAAATAAGATTCATCTCAAAGGAAAAGGCTCGTCATGTTCTGTTTCCTTTTGACAACAAACGCATAAAAAAACATTACATAGTGTGGGGAACGTTTTAAAAAGGTCTCCTGCAATATGCACAGCAAAGCATTTACAGCAAAATGGATCTGAAGACTGTTTTTGAAGCTCAGCACTGTGCCACTGACGGTCGCCATCTTGGAAGTGACTGAATTCAAAAAGTTGGCCAAGGTGTGGAGCGTGATTGAGACTGGGTGGACGGGTGGCGTCTAGGGAGATGCCTAGCAAAGTTTAATGACGCCTACCTACCACTGAAAGCAGCCACACCCTTAAATATACTTATATTTAACCTTTATATAATTTAAACAGTTGAGTAAAATATAAAAAAATCTCCCTTGTACAGTTAAGAACTAATGCTGTTTTTGTACCAGCCTGTAAACAAGTTTATTTCTGCTGTAAAACTGGACATTTTGACATTTACTCACTTTTGTAGACAGCCTCGAGTGGTCATTTGAGGAACTGCAGCCTCTAACACAACTCCGTTTTTTCTGAAAGATACAGAAACTTCCTCAACTTACCCTTTAATTCCGTAAAAGTTTTTCCGATTTACCTTATTTAACTTTACAGGATGACATGTTACTGGAGCAGCACATGTATCAAACCTTAGCTGTGCTCTTTTCATGAAAGCACTTTAATGTTGTTTTGTTTGTTTTTTTAAAAACTGTATTTAAAGTTTTAATGTCGAAGGTTTAGCGTGATTAAAAGTAGGTGTCTTTTTGAAACCTGATGTGTGTTTATTGAACGAGTGGCGCGCGCTAAAGGAGCAGAAAACTTACAGAGCGTCCATCAACAGTTTTGCAGCTCTTGTAAAACAGGTCAACAATCATAAACCACCGTGTGACTTTTTATTGAAGGGGCCACTCGTCGAGAAACCTCCCGGCAAACAGCGAGAGGATCTGCCACGGCGTTTTTCTCCACCTGACCCTGGAACATCCTGTTTTCGTTTCCACTTTGCAGTTTATTACGAGGCAATTTAAAGCCGCCGCTGTGCACGGGCCAATCTCACCCTCAGCACCTAAAGGACAACTATAGAAAATGGCATTTGTTGACGGTGGAAAAGGGCGAACAGATTTTAATGTCAGGTTCACGTGTGCAAAAACAAAACTGCTTTGCAGACGATCCATTACTTTACATTTCTGACGTGTTTGTCGTCCCAAACGGGGATCCTGTTTTCCATTTCAGCCTCGTAAACACTGAGGCCCGAGCGGCTCTGTGTGACCAGCTGTGGACGTGGTCACACAAACGCACACCCAGCGAACAATAAGTGTGTGGGCCAAGAAAACAGAGTCCTGCTAGTGTTTGCCTTTTAAAGTGTGTGTGGCCAGGACAACCGGCGGCCCTGCATGAGCCAACCTGCGTCAGAGCCCTCCACATCCGGGCATGCCAAAACACCATCACCCTTCTTTCTTTCTTTTTTTTTTTGCTTAATTAATGTTTGATTTATGGTTAATGTTACACAGAGGGCATTCCAGACACACCTTGACACGTGACTCAGCCAAACACCGGGCTCTGGCCTCAGAGGAGCGTGACGGACTCTCACTCACGGAAGCTGCTCGAGTCTCAAGGAGCAGGATTTGGGGATATTGTTCCCTCTGTGTGCTTTACAGATTCTCTTGGCTGCTTGCCACCCTGCCGACCGAGTCCTCGGCACATTCCTGTTTTCTAATAACTGCATGCCTGCAGGTTTCCTCGCCTGGGAGACACAACAGAGACTTTACAGCTACTCTTAAAAAAAAAAAAAAAACCCTCCTGGTGCTTTTTTCATCAAAACAAGCTTTGTGCATGAGAAACTATCGGAGGAAATCTTATCTGGCTGCAGAAAAGAGTCTTTAAAATTAATCTGATTCTCCACACTGAAAGAATCCCTTCAGTTTTCTGCAACACAATCAGCCCTTACAGGACAGAAGTTTTGGTTTATCGCAGCAGTAGGTGCACGAGTGGAATTAATAACATTAATGTTGGCTTAGCTCCGTTAAAAGTCCCAGCGAGACGTAGAGGTGAATCCGCATGTGCAGTTGCAGGACGTCCACTTGAGTGAGTGCAGCCTTCATCCAAACAACTGAGATGTTTTTTTGCCAGACCCTTAGCTGTGGAGAGGGTTCACGTCTTCTGTGACATGTCACTTAAACTGTCTTCCTCTCAAGTGCAGACACAGATTATGGCTACAACTCCTCCAGTGAACAAATCTGGTGATGTTTCATCTTAATTTTAAGGAGTTGGACAGTGCCTCTCAATGTATTTAAGTAAAACTCAGCTTGCACCATTGCTAATTATCGATAAAGGCAGTAAAAATAAGTAGGGAATGGAGACGTCTGAACCTCTTTGTGGCTTCTGAAGCAGACGTGCTAGAAAACTAAAACTTTTTAGAACCACTAAGGCAGAATTTGTGATACGACTCTGAAACTCAAACGCCTAAGTGGAACTCATTTCTTGCTCTGACCTCAAAAGGTTTCGTGTAAAAGGTGCGAAAATGAAAAGCTTTTATATTATTGTCCTTTCCGCTTTGAAGCGCTGCCGTTTATACATTTCCACCCACCCTCAGCTTGATTGAAAGTTCTGCTGTTGTTTAAAGAGGCTTCGGAAAGTTTTCAGACTCAGAAAAAGTCTCGACTGATAGGGAGAAAAATCAATGCTCATCTGCCACTTTATTAGGTACACCAGTGAAATACATTCTAACATAACAGTCCTGCACTAAACCCTCCTTCATGACCGCTCTAATGTTCAGTTTATGTTGAAAACGTTCAACTGGACGATCACTCTGGAGGATGGAGTGTACGGTGCTGTTAAAGTGAAGTGTTTCTGTTATTTAGTCTAGCCCACTGAGTGCAATGGGGTTGTCAAAATAATAGAAACATGAGTTGGTACAAACAGTAGAGTGGTGGTTAGCACTGATGCCTAGCAGCAAGAAGGTTCCTGGTTCGAATCCACCTACGAACTGGCTCCACATGCTCATTAGGTTCATTGGTGACTCTAAATTGAGTGTGAATGGTTGTCTCTCTCTCTGTGTCAGCCCTGAGATAGACTGGAGACCTGTCCAGGGTGGACCCCCACCTCTCGCCCAATGACAGCTGGGATAGGCTCCATTGCCCCCCGCGACCCTTAACGGGAAGAAGCGGTTACAGAAGATAAAGAAGAAGATGAGTTGGTACAACACAATCCAATACAGTTAGCTTTAACCTTTAAAGAGTAACCACAGCTGAATCAACTTGGTTAAACAAATGCAGTAATTTAGAGCTGGATTATTATATTAGAATGCATTTGTTTCCATAACTGGACCCAATGAACTTAGCATACATGCTACTTATCAAAGCTAGTCCTTTGTAGATCCACTTCAGTCTGGACACCACTGTCAGAATATTAACTTCCAATCCAGTTTACCAGTGTGCTCCACATGTGTTCAGCTGTGCAAATTCTGATTTGGAAAGTTACTGGAAGAGAAGATGAGATGATGCTGGAGTCAAAGTAACCGACTCTCCTTTTCTGGCATGCTAACAGGAAGCGGGAAACAGAGAGAGAGAGAGGAAGCAGAGTAAAGTAGAAGGGCCACAGGTGGCTTCAGCAGCAGGGCTGTAGGTAGCAGTGCTTGCTTCTAGTATAGCCTCATTAACTGGGTTTGTGTTCCTTTTTCAGGATAAACATCTGAAGGAGATCCGAGCTCAGCTGTCCCCCTATTGGCTGCAGCTGCTGCACAGGAGACGAAGCCGGCGGTCGACCACCAGTTGTTCTTTCATCAAAACGGGATAAAGATCTCCGGTCCCTCCCTACGTTTTTATTTCCAGGATCTGAATTCTTCTCATACTAAAACTGATGAAGCTGCTGTGGAGTGGGAGCACGCCACTCAGAGCGGCCTCGCGCGAGGAGCCAGCTCGCCCTCCTGTGTTTATACACGGAAACTGCAGCAGTGGAGGCCCCACGGAAAGTGTTGAGCAAAGCGGGTGTGAATCAGTGTGGGTGTGAGCAAGGTGACGCATTCACTCTCAGCTATCAAAACCCCCGAGCAGGTACGAACAGGCTGAGCTCAGACAACCAAGATCACACCGAGGAGCATGGACGCTGACAAGAACATCTCTGTTCTAAAAGAGGGCTTCCTGGTGAAAAGGGTAAGAGGATTTTTATTAATAACTAAAAATATATGTGTTGTAAGAGAGAGATGTCACTGAGTCTGGGTGTGGTGGGTAAGGAGGGACGTAAAAGTAAAGAAGTAAATCTGTGATGACTTCTTCTGATCACAGGGTCACGTTGTCCACAACTGGAAGGCCCGCTGGTTTGTGTTGACTCCAGACAAGCTGCTGTATTACAAATATGAAGGAGGCAAAAGGGACTCGTGTCAAAGAGGGAAGATCCTGCTGAAGGACTGCCAGATAACTTGTCCTTTCCTGGAGTACGAGAATCGGCCGGTGAGTTGTTTTCGTTTGAACGCCGCAGAAAAAGCCACCTTTGAGTTGATCACTGCTTTTGGATTGAAACTGAACTGTTTAAGAACATTTCAACTGATGAACAAACAGTTTAGGGCCTAATAAATAATCTAAAAGGACAAATCCTTCCTTGTAAATTGTGTAAAACAACAAAAAGAAATAGTTCTCCGTCACACAGATGTGCTTTGTGCTGTTTCCTGCTGGCACATGGATGCTCCACATGTTTTCCCATGCTTTTGTTTTTACTGGAAGCAACCAAGGTGTGACGCTTCCCGCCCCACTCCAGGAGAAAATGCGTTGCCTCAGGTCTCGGTTTTGCCCAGACCTGATCTCCATCATCTACTCTGAGCAACGTGTAATCAGTTTCCTGGCTCTAAAAGAACTCTCCCATCTGTGTTTTTATTTATTTATTTTTAAATAAGCTGGTGTTCAAGCTGCAGACAAAGCACGGCGTGGATCATTTTTTGGAGGCCTGCTCCAGAGAAGAGAGGGACGAGTGGGCAGCCGACATCACCGCCGCCGTAGACAAGCTGCAGGCGACGGGTGGCGGGACGCCGACCGAGCAGCAGGACCCAGCGGGGTCCCAGCTGCACAACATCAACCTGAGGTGAGCCTCGTTGGTGAAATCCATCACGCTGGCTCTCCCCCTACAGGTTTTGTCTAACGGTTTTCTCGTTTCTCTTTAAAGCAAGGTGCTGGACTCCATGTATGACATCCACAGTGGCATCAAGATGAGCAACCATGTGGAGCAGGGCAGCACCTACAGCAACTGTTTCTCAGGTGAGACACTTCTTTGCATTTCAGCTCTAGCCCTCGTGCTACCCTCTTGCATGCTCTCTATCTGTTTGTCCATTCACTTGGGGTCCCAGAGACCCCAAAGGTAGCACAAGGGCTAGCTAAACGTGCTTTAAAACAGTGCAATAAAGAGAAATATAACGTCCCTGCAGGTTCAGCGGCGGTGGACTGGCTGGTGTTCATGCAGATGGCCCTGACCCGCGTGGAGGCCGTGACGCTGGCCTCGGCCCTGCTGGAGGAGGGCCTCCTGTGCACCGTCGGCCAGAGGAGCGCGGAGGCCCTGCGCACGGCCGGCCTCAGCGAGCAGTTCATGGACGACTCCACCGCGCTCTACAGCTTTGTAAGTACAAAACTCAGCCCGACTGCGTTGGGCATCTTGTCGCTGAAGCTTCCCTGACGCCGTGTTTGTGCTCGATCGCAGGCTCAAAGCTTGAAGAAGAGAGGCAGCGTGAAGGCGGAGACGTCGCTGTCGGCAATAGAGCTGAGTGGGCGAGTGGTAAAGAGAGGGTACCTGCTCAAACAGGTAAACACACCGAGCTGGCTTAAGGATTACGATGATGAAAACATTATGAGTAATTAGATTAGAAAGGATTTCACATTATAGCTAATAACTGCAGGGTAGTGGGATGGATGAAGCATTAACGTCACACAAAAGAGGCTTTTCCATCAGCTGGCAAAGCAAAACATGTTTTTATTTAGATCTTGTTCACTACAGCGAGGAAATCAATGCGTTTCCATTTCATGATTGAACGCATTAGTCAAACTAACACTCTGCTAATCTTTAACCTCAGGGGCACCGGAGGAAAAACTGGAAAGTGCGACTGTTTGTGCTGCGTTCAGAGCCGGCCTTCCTTCACTATTACGACCCCACAAGGGTGAGTGCGCAGGCGGTCCATCGTGTAGGCTCCAAACCCTAAAATCAGCTGTTTTGTTTGTTGCTGTGGAGCCAGCATTACTCATGGTTGTCAGGAGTGTGTCTGATCCTCTTCCTGTCTTACGTCACTCGTCAGGATGACATCAGCCCCGCCGGCGGCTTCTCACTGCGAGGGTGTCTGGTGTCTTCTCTGGATGACAACGGAGTTCCCTCAGGTGAATCACCGCCTCACACTCCAGTAACCCCTCAGTTTCCAAGCAGGTTCAAACGCTTCATTGTGACGTAGGATCAAGAATGAGCAGTGATGGGTTCCTTCATCGTTGGGAGATACCTGTGTGTTGATCTTAGAGACTGCAAACTTTTTATTATTAGTTTTATTTAAGTCTTTATATTAAGTCTTCTATTAAATATAATCGATTCTATTTGCAGGTTTATTATAACAAACACACCACCAGAGTTTATTTTGACGTCTTAATTCATTTCATGGCTGAAAATTGTCCTCAAAATTTAATTTGCATAAAACTACCAGCTGTTAAGCCCGCTAGAAAGAGAAAGAAAGATGGACTCACAGTTCCATCAGAAGCAGGTTTATCTTATCAGTCCTCACCCAGTTCTACTTTACTGACCCTGATATCTTATCTCACACAGGTGTGAAAGGCAACATTCAAGGCAACCTGTTTAAAATCATCACTCAGGGGGACACACATTACTTCATCCAGGCTCCGACTCACCGGGAGAAGATGGACTGGATAGACGCGATCAGGGTGCAGACAGCCACCTCCAATTAAAACTTTTTTTAACCCCACATCAGACCAGCGCGTTAGTTCAAGTTGTTATGAGTCTACACATTCTGTGAATGTCGTACCGTCTCCTCGTCTCTACTTTTGATGATTGTGCGTTTCAGAGTCGGTAAAAAGGTTTTTAAAGGCCGACAGTTGTAGCAGTTTCTCTTGTAATCATTCTGTTTAAGTTAAAAGTTTTTCATCATTAAAAACAATCATGAATCAAACACAGTCGTATGGACTACACTTTCAAAGCTGAATCTTGTAGAACTCAAGGAACCAGAGGTGAAAAGTTCATTTTCTGCTGCTTCCTATTTATTTATTTATTTTTTTTTGGCTCTTCCACTGCAGATGAAGATATTTACTCATTTCATAACCATAAAAATATACAGCATAGTGTTAAAAGTTAAAGGGAAACTACCTTTTGTCCTTGGACCTTATTTCTAGTATAAAATACGATACTGTTTACTCACCCATATAACTTTTGTGTCATTTAAGGAGATATTTAGATCAGCGTATATCCATATAGTGGGAGTGAATGGGGCACCGAAATGCTGCCTCTAAATAACGCATTATCTGCCTCGAAACTCGTTCATTTCACCGATATTTTGTTATGATACACTAGTGCTATTCTCTGTTGAGTCCAGAGTTACCTGTTATCATCATCGGGGGTCTGTAGATTGACCTACAGACCCCCGATTGAGGCCTTCTGACCTGGATGATGTCATCACTGAGCGACGCGGCTTGTTTACCTGTAATTTGTTAAAAAACTAGCAGTTATGTGGGTGAGTAAACGATTGTATTTTATGCTAGAAATAAGGTCTAGGTTGTAAAAAGGTTTCTTTTCTATCTTATTGGACTGTTGTTGGAAGATCTTTACAAATAAAAGCAGTCAGCTTCTGAAGTCTATGACAGCCATTCTTTATTTTACCCAACAAATGCAAAAAAAGTCCAACTGCAAACTGACGTAGTCCTTTAAAAGAGGTAAATGGAATATAACAGCTCAGAACACGCTGAGACACAAGGGGACTTAACGGTTTGATCAGACTTAATTGCAAAACACAAAGCAGTCGACAAACAGTCACGTAGTCGTGCAACTAAATCCAAAGTAAATCTGGCTTCGTTTAAATTCCCACCGTGCCCTCTCAGATGGTGGTACGGTCTGATGAGCTGGCTCCAGCTACGCCTTTTTGCTCACCAGGAAGGACGCCATACCCAGGGAACTCAACAACAAAGACATGAAGATGAAAACGTCAAACAAAGCAAGCAGACCAACGCACTACTAACCTCCCAATGTCAGTGTCTGCATGTCGTATGACAGTGTACGGTTAAAAGCAAATGAAAACCTAAACTAGGCAAACAGTGCACTTTTAAAAAGCTCGAGATTAAACGCGGTTGATTGCAAACAGAACTAATAAAGACAGAACTTTCCAGTCCCTTTGGTAATTTCACAGATCTACTACAGGCCGTTGGGTTCGAGCCTATGCTTCTGTTTAAGGTTTCTTCCTGTTAAAACAAAGTTCCTCCTTGCCACCATCACCTTCAGGCTTCCTCTGGGGGTTTCAGACTGAATTTTGTAAAGCACTGATGCGTCACAACAAGAATCCAGGCCGACTGAGGTCATTCTATGTGGAGTTTGCATGTTCTCCCTGTGTCTGTTCTCCAGGTTCCTCCCACCGTCCAAAAACATGCTCATTAGGCTCATTGGTGATTCTAAATTGTCCGTAGGTGGCACACGCGACCCTACATAGGACAAGCAACTCAGCAAAGACGGGACAAACTTTAATTTATGAACGACTGGACCAAACTACTAAACTGTGCATCAAATAATAACCACTAACCTCCACCTAGATCAACAAAATGCTCGATCATTTGTTTCTGGAGAAGCACTTTGATGTTTAACATGCATTTTACCTATAATGCAGCTGTACTTGTATGTGTAAAGTCTTAACATGCACTGAAAGTGTCCATAAGAAACTAAAAAGTCTTAAATTCAAATAACTATATTTGGTGTCGGCATGCCGTTGAGAGACGTGGCCACTGACTAAAACACAGGGTTGCTGTGAGTGTGGACAGGTGATGCAGGAGCACGCTCCGTCCTTTATCATTAGTTAATCCACCCACTGATACCAAAGCAAAGCATTACACCCTCAGAAGTCATTGTCACAGTCACACACGTGATCGTGAAGCACGTACATAGTGAGAAGTAGCCTCTAAAGATCTCTAAAGACGTGATTTTCTTTTATGCGGCTCTTTATACTGACATCAAAACAAAGTAGAGTCACAACAAGTAGAGGCTAGAAAACAGCTCTGGAGGTGTTTGTCCCAATCACCCAAACAACTTCAGCTGGCTCTCTGAGGCGCTCCCTGCAGTCTCAGACGGACACTCCCACTCAGCAAGCTGAGTCGGGCCTTTATCTGAATGACTCAACCTGAGCTGTTATTCCAGTGAAATCATAAGTAACTCAAACTCCCCTCAAGTGATGCAGGGCGGAAAACGGCAAGAGATAACAATAAAAGTGATTATTTATTGCAGTAAAGGTTAAGTCAGATATGAAACATTTACATAAAAAGTGCTAGTGGTAAATGAAAGGTACACAAACTGCTGGGCGTTGTTTTTTTTTTATATATATAAGACAAAGCTAATAATGGCGCAATAACATCCTTCCCACACACTGACAGAAATGAAACGCGCTGGCATGCACTACTGTGTTTAAACTGCTTTACATCATCACACCTGTTAGAGTTCTTAGTCGGCCGCAGAGCGACGACCTCTGTGTTTCAGAAACACTCACCTTCACGCAGGCGCTCGTAAACATAAGTGCTTTCAAAGGTTAACTCCAGAGAAATCCAAGATCTGAAAACTATTTTATTATTATTTTTTTTGCTTAAATCACAAAATCGCTGAGGCAGCACTTTTATAGCGACACTTCAGGGAAAATATTCTAGCTTAGATCACGTTACTTATCGCTTCAGTTCAAATCACATTCCTCATTTTTTCTTTAAGACATCAATGATGTTACATTCAGTCAGTATCTTCATGTCCCCAGACGGGTAATCTTAGTGAAGGCACTTTGTCTAATCACGTGATTACGAGGCAGGTGTAACTCTGTTTTGGAAATGGAAACACAACACCCCTCCCTCCCCTCCGTTTATGTATATTCTAATCTTTATGCGTCGTACGCCGTCCTAGTGTTAGCTGTCAGCGGGGGCGAGGCGCCGGCGTTAGGCCACCTTGGTGAGCTGCAGGTCGCCGAAGACTCGTAAGGCAGTGAGGGAGGCGAGCGGGGAGAGGCGGTGGGAGAAGCCGCACAGAGGCTGCCCGTCCACCAGGATGCGAAACTGCTGGTGCTCGCAAACGATCTCCATCTGAGAGAGAGAGAGAAAGTTGAGTCTATGTCAGCTCATGCATATTGTATCACTTCAACAAGAAAAGACTCATTTATTTGATATAAAAACTCATGCACTGATTTGGCAACCTGGGGCACCGAAAAGGGGGAGTAGTAAAGGAGACGGACTCTAGGGGCCCATGATTGAGGGGTGCCCAGAGAGGCCCCTAACGATAATAAAATTATAATACAGAAATGTTGTTATTCTTTCACAAATATGGTATGATAGTCAAAAATACCATTATTTTTGACTAAATTCATAATTGTCTGTAAAATAGCATCAAATATTTTCACCCCTGTGTTGGGGGGCACTGTAAAGATTCTTTTCATGGGGCCCAAAATCCATAGCAGCGCCCCTGTTGGCAACACCACTAATCCATACTAGCCCGTTGTAGCTACACAGAATCTTTAACAGAATATGAGTCTGAACACACAATCTGGATTTCATTTTTGGAAACGTTTCATCCAGTACAGCCAAAATAACAACCTCGACACACAATTGAATAATCCTAAAGCCAATAAGAGCCTTTCTCTCGTTAACAAAATCAACTCGCTGGTGCTCAGGTGACATGTATCTGCTCATAAAGCTGCCCAAACTATCCGGTTGTCCGAGCAGATCTTTGTCGGAGCATAATCAGTTCCCAACGAAGTGAATCCAGACTAACTTTCTGCAACAAATAAGTTGCAGTTCTCCCAGTGGTCACTTGTGGTATTGCAACAAAAATTAAATATTTTGAATTACGGGCATTTTCCCGCTGGGCCGACGTCCTATTTGGGCCGACAGTCCTGACACTTTTTTAAACTTACACATCGGTCTGACCGCCCCATAAAACCAGTAGATTAGCGGCCCGATTGACACTGGGCCCAATCACCAACCACTTAATGTGTCCGCTCTTACTGATTCCTGTTAACTCATTGCATGGCTCAAGGCATGTGGTTTTAAAGAGTTGCACAGTTGGTGACCAAAAAGAACGATAAGATGTTCATTATCAAATGTGGTGGGCCGCTCCGGTCCAAAATACCCCTGACCCCAATTGAAGACACATCGGATAAACTGCTGATGGACGAATTGACCAGCAGACAAGGTGGATCTTTCCCCTTTTTGTAAAACCTCCAGAACACCCAGAAGATAATCGTTTGTTTTTGTAATGTCATTACAACACAAGCAGGAACCAGAACATGCAGCCAGTGGTGGTCAAATGTGCAAGCACAAAAGGAAGCGATTACAGCGTGGAGTTCTTCTTAACTCTGTGTTTATGTACACCCATACAAGACACACGGTTCTTTCCAAATGGGTGGACTTGGAGCAGTGGACAGCCATGCAATCGTCCCAAAGGAGCAGTTCTCAGTCATAGAAATTACTAGGAATCAAACCAGTGACCTCACAGTCCCAAAGCTGATTCCCAAACCACTAGAGTCAGCCAGAGGGTCGAACCGACAACAGTCTGATCCATATTTAGAAGTGTTGACATAACACTTAATCAGTCGTGGTTATAACAGCCGATCACATTTTCTCTGCCATTTTTTTCACTTTCAAAATCCTTCTCTTGTAAGTCACTGTTACAAGGAAAACTCTTCTGGACTCCGTGATGAATCCATGATGCACATGACAAGACTTCAAATGGGCTTCCATATTTAACTTTTGTGAATGTTTTGTGAGTCAGGAAAGTCTTTCAACACATTTGGGGCAGAAAACACTATAAATATAACTTGTTACTGGGGTAACCAAACATTGCATGTAGTAGTCAGAGTGCAAAATCACTTTGACAGTAAGAGGTAGATTTAACAGGAATAGGAGGTGAAACATTTTTCAATGTAATACTGGGATGATGCAAAGACTTTATGAGACACTTGTATCAGGTTTGCTTTGGCTCAGATTGAGGGAATTGCCACCTGACGGTACCTTGAAGGGTTCTCCAGGTGCAAAAGGAAAAAAGGAGAGCGTATTCTCTGACGGACCCCACTTTCCGGCCAGGCGGGCGTTGCGTTGGACGGCCTTGTCCATGAAGCTGACCTTTAGCTGCAGGCCCACATCGCCCTCCGTGTCCTCCTCCTGAGGCTTACTGGACAGAGTCACCTCAATGCTGCAGAAACCCAAAAATAAAAGACAGCGCAGGAGGAAAGTTTAAGGATAGGAATGGAAAGATGAGATTGTCTGTTTTACTTTCTGTTGGAAAGAATAGATTCTTTGGAGAACAGTGACATCTTCTGGTCTCTACTGTCATTAACGTAATGGAAAGAAGACTGAATAACTTCAAGACAGAAAGTATTATAAATAAAAATGTGCATTTATGTCATTTTAAAGTTTATAAAATATGATAAATTGTTGCAGAATAAACTGTAAGGAATCATATAAAGTAGTAAAAACCAACCAAATGCAACACACTGTTAAATTAAAAGATTATTTACAGAGGCTGTTCTACTAAAGAACCATTTTACGTCTTGTACATTAAAGATTTTTTAACAGTAGCCTATAGCAATGCTCCTTTAGACTTTTATCAATGTCTGGACTATTTTACATCATCATTTTATAACCTGACTCTTGGTTTATCACAGTTTATAGCGTTTAAATGTATTTTAACAGGATCACAGCCGGATTACATACAGCAGCAGGACATTTGGATGAGTTAAAAAGTAAATCTATGTTTCAGCAAAAAGACGGAAAACAAGGTTGTGTTAAATTCAGAATCTGGGAAAAGGGGTCCCTCGGGATCATGTGTCCTTAAAACCCTCTCAAAGTTCCTGCAGCCAAAAATAACTGCCTATTTTTTGCACACTATTGTCATTTTTTTTTTTTACTGCAAGTAACTGTCCGGCTGACTGAACAAATAGCCATCTGATGCTATCAGCTAAAGAATTTCCACAGTGACTCTTTAGATTTCATGGGATTTGCAGTTCTCCCACGCACATTCACAGACTAACCTATAATTAGGAAACGCTCTGGCAGAGTAAAGATATTTTTTTTTAGTTTTTTTCCCCCCAAAATAAGAACTAGCTGGGTGGTTGGTGTGTGCCCTCAAACGCAGACAACAGCTGCATCTGCTTTAGTTTTATTGTAGTCCAACTTCCAGTCACGTCGCGTGTGCAACCATACATGAACAAAACGCATAAAATAAAAAGCCTTAAATGAAAACAGGCGTGTGCACTAACCTTTTGGGCTTTTTGTTAACAATACCCATAACAACTAGTTTCATTGAAGGCCGCATCCCACCTTTTATTTCTCCGGTATACTCCCCCTGTGAGACAATAGAGATGGATAAACGTTCAGATCTGGGGGTACACATGCAGGATGAGGCCTGTGCAGCTCCACAAGACGAAACTACACTTTATTATTATTATTATTATGATGATGATGATGATAATGAGGATGTGAGTGCACACATGCTGCTGCCTCATCCGCGTCTTAATCTGCGGCGCGTTGCAATTTGTGGCACCGATGGGAACAATAGCCTCATTGATCCGGATTTTAAACAGTCAGTGACTCAGCTGCACATTTCTTTTTTCTTTATTTCTTTTTTTTTCAACATGCAGAGCGGTTATAAATGTTGTAAATTGAACCCTAGGTTCTGCAGAAATGTCACGGAGCATGCACTGCGAAGTGAAAAAATGAGGCTATACGTACATTTTCTTTCTTGTCCGTTTCTTCCATTCCACCCGGGGCGTGATGCAGTGTGGAGGTTTCGAGCCGCGATGCCAACCGAGGACTGATCGACTCTGCCTCCAGCTGGCAAACCCCGCCTGCACCACGTTGTCATAGAGACTGGCTCCCAGTTTGGAGGTGATGATGGAGCGAGACAAGAGGCAGGGGGGAAATCAATCTCAGGTCCCTGATAATAACTCACTCTAAATAAATCGGGTGTAAAGTTTGTTGTTGGTGTTGGATTCAATCACTGTTGCCTCATTAGTCTCCGTCCACTCTCTGTTATCAGCTGCCTATCAGCATTGTCATTGATTACACACAAGGCTTATCGATCTGAGGATGATGCCTTCACTGACCTCGGTAAACTCACAATATCACAACATGAAGAAACAGGTAGGCTGCTGTATGATTATGTGTGTTTACACTTTTGGACTTTATAATGCAGAAAGAGGGTTATATTAGTAAGTTAAAACAATATAACGAGTTTGACTATAATTTACTTAAATGTGACAATATACCAATTATACCTAACCCGATATCAGCTAAAATAATACAATCAAATCTATGTTTTGGCATTCAACCCTCATGAACTGAAACATAGATAAACATGCTGCAATTTTATCATTTAATGTTTTTCTTATCAACTACTACCTAAATATTATAGTTGATTTGTCTCAAATAAAATAATAATTGCGTAGTCAATAATCTGCTTGGAATGCTTATATTTCCGACTGCACTTGGAGGCGGCACTGGACAAACGGGAACGCCCACCTCGTGCCGATCTTTGACCAACCAGCGTCGGCGGAATCAGCTGATTCTGTCACATGACCGTAGTTATGCTAGCATAACAGGTCGCGTGAAAAAGCTGTAGCTAGGAGCGTAAATAATCCCCGGTTTGCGGGGAAACAGCGCAAAAGAAATGAGTAAGTGACTTAAATGTACATTAGCTAAACGTCTAATGGTGTGACATGTTTGTAAGGATACGCGCCTGCCAGCTGTAACGGAAAACCGCTAACTTATTTTTTTTCCTTTAGCTTCACCCTGTCAGGCACATTTTAGCTAATGCTAACGCTAACTCGAATAGTAGCTGTCAAATCTCAACACAATGGAAAACGTGAAAATATTAATTGAAAGCGCAGTTTAATAAAAGTGGTACGTTTCTGACCGAAGAGCTCACTGGACAGTTTTATTTTTTTTATATATTTTATATTTAGGCACATGCAAGGAAAGGAACAGAAACTAAAACAAGCAACTTTGACACAATACTGTGGTTCAGACGAGTGTTACGTTGTGTCAACAAAGGAAATGTTCACAGACAACAAGGCGGAAAGCAGCAGACTGGTTTTATTATCTGTGGTAGTGGTGTAGCAGATGTGTAAACTTGTGAAAGAGTGCCCGAATCAATTTCTTTTAGATGGTATTAAAGCTTTAAGTGTATCACCTCATGAAGCACTGCATCATTTAAGTCATTGTTTACTGACACCCACTTTGTGGAAGAATGGGCACATTTTTGTGTATTTTTTCATATAAATCAGATTAAGGATTGTCAAATTTAAAGTCTTATTTCATGTGACAAATTATGTATAAGGCCAATAACACTTTAGATTGACTGTTGCCGAATGTTGTGTAAAAAAGTAGGAAGTGGGTAGGATTTCGGAGTTTTAGGCTCAATGTAACCTTTTATTATATTTCCTTTTAAGTGACTGTCACAATCGGACGTTTAATCTCAGGCGGTATTTCCATTGTTCCAGGTGGTGAAAGCTCAAGGTTGCTCCTTTGCTCTGTGATGGTAAAGGCCCCCCTTCAGGTGTGACTGCCGAGCGGGGGAGCGTCACGGTGAAAGCGGCCATGCATCCCTTTGGCTGTGAAGCCGAGACCTCGCTCCAGGACCTCTTCGAGTACTTCAAGAGGTGCCTGCAGCATGGAGAGTGGGAGCTGGCGAGCGCCTGTGTGCCGCAGCTGGTTAACTCCGCAGGAGGACTTTCAGAAAGCCTGCGGGACATAATCAAAGCTGTTGTCTGCCATCCGTACAGCTTAAAGTGAGTCACATGTTTTCTCGTCATATAATGGCTTGGCTGTCATATACTTCTCCTCCTGTAATTCTTATCTGTTAGACTCAGGAATACTGACAGTATGCTGTATGGTTTTTAATTTAATGACCGTGTGTAATGTATGGGTCTATAGATGGGAGTCTCTTGGCAGTCCACACAGACTGGCTTGGTTTTGGCTGCAGGTCTTGGAGAAATGGACAGAAGGAGAGGTAATTTAGAAATATTAAATGTTTTTTTTCTTGAATCTGAATCTTTATTTGAACTAAAACGGGTCAAAATTCAGATTTTATCGTGCTGTAAAAGTCAAGAAACTCCACCACATGACGATATGACAGCAGCGTGATGACCTAACACTGTTTGACTTTATCTTCAGATTCCTCCCGGCATCAGAAGAGAGTTGGAGTTTCTGTTACTCCTGGAGGAGCTGGGGTCAGAGGGCATCCCAGAGACTGTTCTCAAGGTTAATACTATTTTCCACTCCTGTCAGCAGTTTGCGTTTAATTATGAGAACATTACATTACAATTCTATAATTACTTGTGAACTGTCGTAGGAGTTGCAACAGACTTTCTTGGACTCGCAGTCTGAGGGAAAAGGCACAGAGGGTTCAAGTTCAACAGCTGCCGCGGTGGAGTCTTGTCTGCGAACCCTGCTGGAGAAAAAGAAGCCGAGACTCGCTCAGGCTTTGGCACATTTTTTACAGGTAATGTCAAACTAAAATCATGTGATTATTCTTAAATGAATTTACTCTTAAAACCCAATTACTGCAGTGTTTATTATATATAAACATTTAGCTAGTTTTAGAAAGCAAGAATGAACCGTTTCTCAATTCTCTCGCAGGAGCAGTCATGCACGGAGGACCACACTCTGCAGCACACGTTCATCCAACACCTGTTAAAGAAGCTGGGGAAGCCGGAGAGGAGACCCGAGAAGGTGGACGAGTGGGTGGAGGAGATGTACGGCGTTTTGGCCGTGATGCCGTGCGGCGCTCGCAGAAGCGGCGGGCAGCTGGAGGCTCTGTGCGAAGCTCTGTGGGCGGCCAGGGACGGCCCCCTGAAAGAGGAGAGGATCCTCAGCTCCCTGCTCCGTCCCCGCTGTGACGCTCTGGTCTCTGTGTACTGCTCCACTGCTCTGAGGCTGCAGAGGGACCATCTGCTGAGGAACTCACCTGACACACAAGGTAACCCGCTTAAGAAATTTAACAGTTTGCTGTGCTTTCTAATCTTCTTGCTCATTTTTTAAGATCGCTAACATGGTGCACATATTTAGTGTATACTAAATTTCTGATATACCTATTTGCGGTAATTGATATTTGTCTGAATTCATTTCACCATCAGCTTCATGACACGACCACATCTTCCTATAAATCTATTCCCCTTCTGAGCTGCTTTATGGTTTTACATGACCTTTGTATTA
Organism: Planiliza haematocheilus; assembly: GCA_005024645.1. Lineage (NCBI taxonomy): Eukaryota > Metazoa > Chordata > Actinopteri > Mugiliformes > Mugilidae > Planiliza > Planiliza haematocheilus. Next base: position 3,144,319 of record SRSE01000637.1, read on the forward strand.
TAGTACAGATACAGATAAGATATTTATTGTCTAAAAACTGCCCCTTCTTTGTTCCTAGCGTACGAGAAGAACCGCTGTCTTCTCGCCTTCCCTCTTTTAATCACACTTCTGCTTCTGCGGCTGCAGAGCTGTGGCAGTTTTGAATGGGTGCCAGGGAGATTTGCATGTGACAGCATCACATTGTTTTCTCGTGTCACTTCTTTTGTTGTTGCTGACTTTGTGTAATTTTCTTAAGATGTGTTTGAAACTCGCTGGTGCTCTTGCGTTACGGTCCCATGGTTTTAGCTCGACAACAAATAACAAATGAAGAAGCTGTTACGCCGATCAGCCACAACATTAAAACCACCCGACAGGAGAAGTTAATGACATTGAGCATCTTGTGACAGTTTAATGTTCTGCTGGGAAACTTTAGGACCTGGCATTTATTCATATGGATGTTACTTAGACATGTATCACCCACCTAGACCAGACCAGGCACCCCCACCCCATAGCAATGACACTCCTTGATGGCAGCAGACATCCCAGCAGGATGCAGCCACAAAAACACTTTAGGAACAACTAAAAAACACATGAAGAACAGCACAAGGTCTTGACCTGGCCTCCAAATTCACTAGATCCCAAACTGATCAAGTATCTGTGGGATGATCCACAGAGGCCCCTCCCCTCAAAGGCCCCCGCCACTAACAACATCCTGTTGCCAGACACCACAGGACACCCTCAGGAGGTGTCCTGTCCAACTGTTTTGGAGGCACAAGGGAGACCTACACGATATTAGAAAGGTGGTCATAATGTTATGCCTGACCGGTGAATATACTATTTTTTCCAAAAGGAAAGTTTGCAGAATCAAATTTCCTTTTGCATTTATTTGTGTAACATTTGCACGCATGGTCTCTCGTCTCATATGTCTCATACTTCTCTGTCTCTTAGTGGACCTTCCTGAAGCAGAGAAGCTTGTCCTCAGTTTATGCTTCAACAAAGATCGCCCATCCATTTGGAAGACCATCTATTTCGAGTGCCTTAGTAGCGGAAAGCATTTCCTCGAGCAGGTCCTAGTAAGTAAAATGAGAAAATTTTGGTAATTCCAACTTGAGTAACCGTGGCGTAGAGTCTTCTTTTGGTTGTTTGGTTTCCTTAATTGGAATTAGATCCCGATGGAAGTTGGTTAGCGACTGCATTTGATTAAATCCAGTAATTTAATAAGACCGGTTCCTTCCTGTAGGTTACTGCACTTGACCTGATTAAACACGAGGAGTTCAGTCAGCTGAAAGACCTACTGCAGCTGGAGTTCCAGCCGTTGTCCCGGCTGCTGTTGCTGCTGGGATGGACTCAGTGTCGCAGCCTGAGCTCGGCCCAAATGCTGCTCGGCGTCCTTCACAAGGAGCAGGTCAGGACTGAAATCATCCAGCTGTCCAGACAACAGATCATTTTAACTGATTCATATTTTTAACGTTTGACTTTTGTGCTTTTCAGCCAGCAGCGAATGACTCTGTCCTGCAGGACTTTGCCAACCTTCTGTCGTCTCAGCTTGGAATACTTGAATGGTGTAAAAGCAACAACCCGTAAGCAGCTGACGCCTTTTTATTTGCGAGTCTGTGTTAATTTGCTTTAAACTTTATTTTTTTTAACACCTCCTCCTTGTGGGTTTTTGTTTTCCTCCGTGTGCAGAGGGATCTCCATGGAGGCACTGCTGGCACAGCTTCACACTCTGGACAATCACTCAGCTCTTTATATTCTGCATTCTCTGACTCCACTGGCTCAGTTTGAAGAGCGCAGGATATTAGATCTGCTGCAGCAGCTGCCAAATTTACCAGAGACAGGTTTGCATAATCCACTTAGTGCTTTTTGTTTGTGGAATGCTTGCTGACAGAAGAATGCAAAGTATTTACTCGTGTGTGTGTGTGTGTGTGGTTCTTATTTATGTATTTCTTTCAGAGGACACCAAGGCAGTCAGTCCTCTCACATCTGGTGTGCAGAGGAACATCGTTTTGTTCCAGGGGTTCTGTGCCATGAAGTACGCCGTCTACGCGCTCTGTGTGAACGCACATAAATACTCAAACTGCACCGAGTGTGAGCCCATGCAGGAGCAGCAGCCCCCGGAAACCGAGACGGACCAAAACGGACAAACGTCAACTTCTTCAGAAGGTGTGGAGGTTGTCTTTGTTTCCTGTGCTGAAGTTTCAGTTTGCTGACAGATGATCGCAAAGCTTCCTGTCTGTTAATTTTAGCAGATTCTAATCTCACTTGTGAAAAAAAATAAAATAAAATAAACCACAGTGTGAAAGCGGCAGTGTGCGTTTAGTTTCAGAAGATTCAGAGCTCATGCTAGAGCTCTGACTGTAAAAATGAATGAAAACTGAGTTCAATTTATTGATTTTATTTAAACTATTCCTCGGTTTACAAATATAAAACATCAAACTGAAATTGCAAAATAAATCAAACGTACAATAGAAGAATATCCCTGAAATATTACTTACCAACAGTAAACTTTCAAACTACAGGTTTATAAATCCAGATAAAGTTACTCGTATTCAATCAGACAAAGGCTGTGCTGTGATTCTGGTCTGTTAAATGATCACTCAGCTAGGGCTGGGCGATACGGCCTTTTATTCATACCGCAATATTTTTAGGCCATGTCAGGATACACGATATATATCGCGATATTTTTGCCTTAGCCTTAAATTAACACTTTGATGCATACAATCACACCAGTATGATGATTCTATACGTCTACATTAAAACATTCTTCTTCATACTGCATTAACATATGCTAATTTTAAACTTTCATGCAGAAAAGGGGATATCACAACTAAGTCAAAGTTAACAACACCTTATCTCCTTCTGTTTTTTGACTGTTTTTGTCGTACGGTGTTTATCTGGAAATAGAAGAGGCCAGACTCAGTTGTGTGAGTGCTGGTTGCTTTGGCATTTTCTTTGATACTGCACCGTTCTGAGAGTTTCAAGCACTCTTCACTCTCATCCTCCTCCATGTGTAACCGTTAGCACCCACTGTCGCTACCTTTCTGCTGGGCGAGGGCGTGTGACATTGCACGCACGACAGACTGACGTTTGTAACTAGGTGCGCTTGTTTTGTCTCTCTGAGAGGGAAAGACGAGAAAGAGTGTGAGAAGCCTGGAGTTAAATGTCCGCGGCTAAAAGCAAATGCGTGACAACGTATACTCGAGTTTCACGACATAGTCATTTTCTACATCGCACAGACTACAAGCCGCGATATATCAAGTATCTTCGATACAAAAACACTGGTTGATTGCTGGGATCTAAGTGTAACAGAACATTATGAGAGATCAGGGAATGACAGTTTCTTCATCAAGCTGCCTTGCTTCCTCTCTTTCTGCACAACTTTTTTAGCTTTTATGCTACAACGAGACTCTTTAAATGTTATAAAACCACTGAGGTGATGTTTGTTAACTAATCTTTTTGTCCTTCATGGTTCTGGATGATATCCTGACGTTCTTCTCCTCCGTTGGCTGCGTTTTCCAGGTTGCAGTTTGTTGTTCCAGCACTACCTGTCCGAGTGTCAGCTCTACCTGGAGACCGTGCCTGCCGTGTTCCGCCTGGAGCTCCTGGAGAACATCTTCTCCCTTCTCTTCCTGTCCACCGCTGACTTTGCCCAGCAGGCTCAAAAAGACACAAACTGCCATCTGACCACAGGTAGTGGCTCTCAGTCACATGCCAGACGCACAAACGTGGAATCAGAAACCAGCGAGTCTGAGGGCGGCAGGAGGGAGAACCAGAACCTGCGCTCGAGTTCAGCAGCAGCAGCCCACCGCAGTCACCTGGATCTGGGACACTTCATTCAGGGCTGCAGGGGGTTTCTGGCTGACGTGACTGCCATGGAGGGTTTTCTAAAGCTGCTGAAGGAAGGGTTGGAGGGCATGTGCGTGGTGGGTCAGCAGGAGGGGCAGGAGGCCGGGAGAGCGTTGCCTCGGGAGGCGCAGGCGGCGGCGAATCTGGGCTGCTCGGTGACCGCTGAGACGTTCGGGACGCGTCTCCAGAAGCTGTCAAAGCGCACTGCGGAGGCTCAGTGGCGTCTGCAGATCATCACCAGCAACCAGCGCAGTGGATATGGTGAGTTTTAAGTTTATTTTGTGCAGATTAAGCTGTAACTTACAAATAGCACGTCCTTATTGATGGTGTATTTACTTGCAGGTTCAGAGAGTCCTCTCCGCATGTCAGCAGTCAGCCCTCCTGTCACTTCTGTGGTACACAGCAAGAGCTCGAGCCTGAGGAGGAGGAGGAAACCGGCGAGGCATGCAGGAGAAAGGCAGTCCTCCACAGAGAAACATAACGGAGAAGTTAGCACGAGTGCATCGGGTAATGCTTTAAATATCAGCATGATTCAGTCCGTGTAAATCAAATGTAGTTTTAGAGACTGTGAAAAAATGGATTTACTAATATTTATTCATCCTCCGTTAGATGGAGGAGGAGCGTCAGCAGCAGGTGGCGTGGAACTGGAGTTCTGCCCATGTGGAGGCGCCCACAGCTGGCTTGTCCCTGCCATGCTGGCCCCTCCAGAGTCTCTGCTAATGTCCTGCGTTCGCAGAGGAAACTTCATGGAAGCACGTCAGGTCCGTGCAACAAACTGATGATAAAGTTAGTTTTAAAATACTATAAATAAATAAAAAATGTTCCACGTATTCCCTGGCTGCTCTGCAGGTGTGCATGTTGTTCGATCTGGAGATGTCCGGCTGCTTTGGAGAGCTGGCGTTCATGGAGAGCTACAAAGACATCCTGGTGGAGTTGGGGAAGGTGGAGCAGAAGATGGAGAGTCAGTCCATGTCTTCGTCCTCGTCCTCTTCGGAGGGCCTGGGGTCAGCAGCCGCGGCCCCGGGCAGGACTCGGCTGGGCAGCAGTGGCCGATCGACGCTGCAGGCTATTGGAAGTGCTGCTGCTGCAGGTTTGACATCCTGTTGCTCTTTCTTATACGTCTTGTTGCTCTTAGATGACGATGCTGCGTTTTCCATGTTGCACTATGTACAGAATCTGCATTTATGGATGCACCGATCAGCCACAACATTATGACCGGACAGGAGACAGGAGAATTGAATAACGTTGACTATCTTGTGACAGTTCAGTGTTCTGCTGGGAAACTTTTGGACCTAGAATTCATTCATTCATGTGGATGTTACTTAGACATATAGCACCCACCTAGACCAGACCAGGCACCCCCACCCCATAGCAATGACTCCTTGATGGCAGCAGACTCGTAGATCTGACTTGTGCATGTTTCCCTCCAGGAGTTGCTTTCTACTCCGTGTCCGACATAGCCGACCGTCTCCTCAGCACCCCTGCTCACCCCCTGCCCTCTCTGGAGGAGGGCTACTGGCTGAGCCGCTGCTCTCCGGACACCTCTGGCCTCCTTTACACGCTGCTGGAGGAGCTCAGCCCGGCAGCCATGGCCGCCTTCGACCTGGCGTGTTGCCACTGTCAGCTCTGGAAGACGTCCCGACAGCTGCTGGACACGGCGGAACGGAGGCTCCACAGCAGCCTGGAGTCCCGAGGTAGAAAGACTTTTTGGAAGAATGTGCAGGAGAGTTGATGACGCAGGTTAAAGATATATTTATTTTGATTGAAGAGCTGTGTGATTTATGCTGTGTTGTTCATCTTGCCTCCCTAGGAGCTAGAGTTGACCTTAAAGTGCCTCATTCTGAGGGGATCTGTGGATTTCCAATGGTATTACACCAGATCAGCAAGATCCTGAATCATACAACCGTTAATAAAGGCTCTGGCAAAACAGGTGAATGCAAGAATCTCTGTGGATTACCAGCATGGTTTCTTTATAACAGAGATTCTTTATAAAAATGATTAATTGTACAGTTTTCTTTTGTTTTTTTTGTTTTGTTCCTGATCCACTCTTGGTCATAGAAGCTGGCGGTGAAGACCAAATGTTTGCCAGCCCGTTTGGTTGCTGCATCCAGGAGGTGCTGTTCTGCTGCCATCCAATAGTGAGCGAGGAGTGCATTTCTGCTCGGCTCAGTCTGACTCAGCGCCTGGAGAACACGCTGCACAATCTGAGCACGGCTACACGTGGCATAGGTCAGCGCGGCACAGATGGACGTCAAGAAGCAGGATTAAAATAAACGGATGTTAACTCTCTTGTTTTCTGCCTCTGATGCTGTAGAGGGAAATGCAGGCAGCGGTCTGCTGGCACTGCTGGTGGAGCAGGCCGGGCTGAAGCAGGCGGAGCTGGACGCTCATCCCGTGCGCTCCAGCATGAAGCAGCTGCTCCGCACTCTGGATCAGCTGTGCCCCTTCGAGCCCGATGGAGACCTCGCCCGACCAGATTACGTGCGCAGCTTCCTGGACTACGTCAACACAATAGCGTCGGTGATAGTGCAGAGTTTAGAAGGTAAAAGAGTGCGTCGCCTTTAATAGATCTCTTCTGTGCGTTTAAAAGTTTAAGCAGCAATCATGGTAACAAGCTCACATTAATAACATATTACTTGGGATGCACTGTTTGGTCGAAAATGCACTTTGGGGCCATTTTTCCAACAAAAAATTGCTGCGGCTGTTGCTTGCACGTGTCATTTCGGCGATAAAAGTCCAAACATTTTCCGTCCGAAAACCAAAAATGCACTTTCAGGCCATTTTTTGGCTGAAAATTTAACGCCGAAACATTATGTTGTGATGATGCAAGCAACAATCGCAGTAATTTTCTGAAAATGACCCGAAAGTGCATTTTCGGTGCATTCCTACATATTACAGCACTTCTTCCTTAAGTCTGACTTCTCTTGGTGTCGTCAGTGGCTCTTTCTTCTCTCATTGTGGGTTTTTCATTTCTGATTCGCCTCTCTTGTTGTTTCTCTTAGACCAGAGCGGTGAAGTAAGGCTTGGGAATCCACTGCTGGTGTTGCTTCAGTCCCCGTTTCAGCTCCTCTCACACCTGCTCTTTGACAGACAGGTTTCTCCTGACAGGTACGAGCAGGTCTTAACTCCTCGGTGTAAATTTAGACTTTCACAAGGGAAATTGCTTGTCACATTATTATATTAACTAATATACAAATCAAAAATGTAAATTGGAACATCAGATGAGTCACATTTCTGCTATTTGTAAAATGCTGGTTGGTTCCTGCAAGGAAATAATATGTTTGAGATCACCTTGCTTGGCCAGTCTTAGACATTAGACCAGCGCAGTCATGCATTTTTACCAATTTTTCAATTTTCCTCTCCAGAGTGATGTCCCTGCTGCAGCATGAAGGTCTGCGACTGAGCGTCCAACAAGTCATTGTCCAGCGGTGCTGCGAGATGCTGCCTTTGTGGATCTCGTGTCCCGGTGATGAAAGAGACTCCAGTGAGGTGAAGAAAGAAGACGGAGCGTTCAGCGTCGCCGCTCTGTCTGCCCTCCTCCAGCGCCATGCTCGGGATCACGTAACAACTCTGGGAATCCCAGAGGCTCAGTCCGATGTGAGCTCTGAGTCCGAGCCCTCTGGGGAGGAATCCTCTGCTCCATCCACCAGCCTCTCCACGTCTCAACCCTCTCAACCATCCTCCACCGCCGCCGCCTCCTCTTCTTCTTCTAACTCTTTTCTCCTCACGCCATCAGCCTTGTCTTTCCTAAAGTCTCGCTCTCCTTTACTGGCCACGCTGGCATGTTTGAGCGCCTGTAAAGGAGAAACAGCCCGGACGCAGCCCTCAGGATGGTCTGGATATTTCCGCAGCGGCCGCAAAGAGGTTGTCCTAGACGGCGAGCAGATTTCTCGTGAAGCCGATAACCTCCTGATGGAGTTCCCTATCCTCCGTGCTTACCTTCACACCATGGCTGAACCGGTACTCGGCTCCACGTTGGGCGGCGAAGGCGAGGAGAGCTCTGTTGGTCTCGGGGCTGTCGTCTGCGGGAAACCCCTCGTGGGTCTCCTGATGTCCGGCCCCCAAGAAGAGGCGGCTCAGGCTGTGGCGGCCGACGCCTTCCGGAAAGCGCTTTCCTCCAGGGACCTGGACCGAGCCCTGAGTCTGCTGGAGCTGTACGGGCAGGGCTGCAGCCAGGAGAGGGCGCTGAGAGACCGCTTGCTTGCCTGGGCCGCTTTAGAAGGTGAGGAGTGATGATGAGAATGTCTTTGATGACATGCGGCTTGACAGGGGTTATGTAACGGCTTATTTCAGAACGGAATGCTTGTGTTGACTTCTAAGACACGTCCATAGAACAATAACAGTTGAAACTTGCTCAATAACACGTTGTGCAAGGCTTGAGTTCAGTAATTTATAAAGCAAACATATGAAACTCACTGGTTTCAGCTTCTCAAATGTGCTTTTATCTTGGAGTATCTTCAAGGTTGTTGGTTAGACAAGATGTTTTAAGCTCCCACTCTTTTCTCTAATATAGAATAATAATAAATATATATAGATGTATCTTTATCTCTATTTTGCCTTGACTGACTCTGGAGGTCCAAACAGCTTTTCCTAACCTATCTGCGTGGCATGAGACCGATCATTTACTTGCTCTAAATGTAAACGTTTGATCGTTTGTCTGCGTTCAGATGGAGACGAAGGTATAGGGCGGCTGTTCCGAGTGCGGGACGCTGACCTGAGAGCCCGCGTCGCCCTCCAGGCTCTGGAGCGGTGGCCTCTGTCCTCCTGCCTGGAGCTGCTGGAGTTCTGCCTCAGCGACGCCAGCACAGACGGCTCACTGAGAACAGAACTGGAGCTCAAGAAGAAAGAACTGGACATCTACAGCTGGGTAAGACTAGATTTTTGTTCTTGAGAGAGATGTAGACATCACACCACAGTGAAATTGAGTTGGGTGAGCGTTTGGAACAAGTCAGCTCTTGTATTTGGCATTTCAGTCAAGTGTGTGATTTATGAGTCCTGCTAGTTCTGTTATTAGCTCTTCTCCTTAGTTGCTTCTGTTGACTTTTTAATGTGACTCTGCACTTCTCTCTCCCCCCCCCCGTCACAGATGTTAAATTTACAGCCTCCATTGCCGTGGGCTACTTGGCAAGAGCTGAGGACTAAATCCAAGACGGAGCCTGAGTCGATGTTATCTATGATCCTCGAGGCAAAGGTAGATACCTGAGACACCTGCGAGGAGAATCTTGACAGCACTCCGACTTATGTAACACTTGATTGCTTTTTTTTTTTTTTTTTCTCTCTTGCAGGAGTTTGTTCTTTGTAAACAGTGGGTCGAGCTGTATCCCGTTCCCGATCAGCTGAGACTGCAGCTGCAGACGGAGCATTTGCTCTATCTGCTGGAGAAGGGACAGACCGACGAGGCTTTTCAGGTCCGGATCTTTTCAGCTCCTCATTAGCTTTCAAGTACATGTCAAACATTTGTCAGGGATCATGTGTTTGATCCCATGACTAGAATGACAGGAAGCAGTGGAAGTGACGTATGTTTATTCATAAATATGTTCTGTGTTTATGTACGTTATGTGTTTCCAGTAAAGTTGGGACTGGTTAATATCTCAACATGAGAGTCAGGTGTTTAGAGTATGCCCTTCACTTGCCTGGAAAAAAAATAACCTTTAAAGAAACCAGGCGACTGTGAATTCTTCAAAATTAGAGAATGCATACATCAGCCACAACATTATGACCACTGAGAGGAGAAGTGAGTGACATTGACGAGAACAGCACAAGGTGTTGACCTGGCCTCCAAATTCACTAGATCCCAAACTGATCAAGTGTCTGTGGGATGATCCACAGAGGCCCCTCCCCTCAAAGGCCCCCCACTAACATCATTGTGTTACCAGACACCACAGGACACCCTCAGAAGACCCATGTCCATTCTCTGATGAGTCACAACTGTTTTGGAGCCACAATCAAGACGTACACAATATTAGGAAGGTGGTCATAATGTTACGCCTCTCTGCTCTTGTTAATTTCCTTTGCCGCCCACTCGGTTTGTTCAGCTGCTCGAGGGCCTCTCAGATTTTGTGGTTGGCCTGGATATTTGCGAGCGCGCCCTGGACCGGCGCCCCGGACTGGCTGCGTGTCACTTCCTGGCCGATTACCTCACCCTGCACTTCCAGAGGCAGGTGTCTCCGGCGCGCCGACGACACATCCACGCCCTTCATCTGGGCTCCAAGGTTTGTGAATGTGGGGGTGAACAGAGCGGACCCTTAAATAAATAAATAAATAATCGCTTTTGAAAGAAACTGTTGTCTGAAGTCGGGAGTCGAACATTTGTCAGGTCTGAGTAATATTGTTTCCACATAAGATCACTCAGAGGACAGTACAGGATGCCTCCTTGTGTTTCCAAGTACTGTAGTTCCCCAGCCTTTGATGTAATTTCCTTTCAGACGTCAGTTCTCTTATTGCAGCAGCAGCATGCCCAGTCTTGCGTACTTCTAGGAGCTTGTGTCTTTTCAATTCCTAAAATGTTATAATTTAAATGGAAACACTGAGCTCTTCCAAATAATAATCATTTAAACGATTCTGTCTCAATGTGTCTTAGATAGAATTGAGGCTGTAGGATGGTTTTTAATGTCTACTATGAATTAATTTGTCAAACATTTTCATTTTGTACAGTTTCAGACTTCACGTCATTTTCTATAAACGTATTTCTTTATCTTTTTCTCCAGGTCTTGTTGACTCTGCCTCCAGCTTCCCAGCAGGACTACTTCTCTCTTCTCTCTGAGCCCCTGCTGATGCTCGAGCAGCTGTTGATGAACCTGAAGGTGGACTGGGCGGACGTGGCGGTGCGGACCCTGCGGAGCCTCCTGATTGGCCACGAGGCCGGCTTCAGCGCCGAGGACATCGACAAGCTGCTGGCGGACTACGCCGGCAAGGCCCTCGACTTCTCCTGTGCCCCCAGAGAGAGGTCTCGATCCGGTCAGTTGTGTGAACGCAACGTGCACAAGTGGCCGTCACGGACGCTCGTACACGGATGTGAAAGAGATTAAATGTATGTCACTTATTTCTAGATTCTGTAATCAGCCTCCAGGACGCTCTGATGCAGTGTCCCGCGCAAGACAGCGCCTCTGTGTCGTCCAGTCGAGTCGAATCTCCAACAAACTCCTCAGGTGAGACATTTGAATATGCTTATTAATAGAGATAATCTGAAATAGTTGTAATATATTTTAAATTATTATGATTTTTACTGTTTGTCTGATTGTAGCTAGCACGCCTACACACGCCCCGTCGGTAAACAGCTCCGACAAGGAGAAGGATCGAGGTTCGTCTGGGTTAAAGCGCCGCTCGTCCGCTAAGTTCCAGCCTCCGGATCAACCCCCGGCACGTAAAGACTGGGTCCCCGACACCCAGCAGCATGTGTGCATGGTCTGCCAGCGTGAGAGGTTCACTATGGTGAGGGAGCTAAGCTGTGCCTGTGTCTCAGATTTAAAACAACTTTTTCCGCTGATTCTTTCTTTGTATTATATTTTATAAATAAAAGTAAAGAAATTTCCCAATATCCACAAAAAAATATGTCTTATAAGGTAAATAAATAGATGTATAAACGATAACTTATCTAAAAAGTGATATCTTTATTATATCTCGTATAGTCAATATTGCAAAATGAAACAACAAAACAGAGAAAGATAACTCGTGATGTATAAATGATGTTGTTATTGTACCAGCCACCTCATCAGATTCCTAGTACGTGCCAGTAAAGAGAATTCTGTTTCTGATTCCAGTAATTGTTTATGTTTTCCCTTCCCAGTTCAACAGACGTCATCACTGTCGGAGATGTGGCCGCCTGGTCTGCCACGCGTGTTCGGAGCGGAAGATGCCTGTCGAGGGCTGTCCGGGGGAGGAAGTCAGAGTCTGTGACCAGTGTTACGCCTACTTTCACCCCGAGTAAGACCACTTATTAGAAAGGGATTCTTGTGTATCATAAGCCTGCAGTGATATAGTCTAGAATAGGACTAAATTCTACATAAACAGTTATTTGCGTGTTACTTGTACTTATTTGCAAGACGCAACCTTTGCAGTTTTCATTTTATGGAAGAATTTGACTGCATGACCATTGGGGGGGGACATCTGCAAGAAGATTTGTTTTAATTGCATGTTTTGCTTTCCGTTTACAGTTCTGATGATGAGCAGGAACCTGTTGAAGGTAAATTATGTGTCTGACATTTGACGCTGCTGTTTTTGTGCCTCCAACTTCCTCCTCTTTGTTATATTTACGTTTAAGAACACATTTAATTTGCCAGTTAACTCGCTTCCACCCAAAACGCGTCAAACACAGGCTGTAACGATGAGCATGTGCTGTTTGTGCAGAGGCTGGTAGCCCTGTGGTGACAGAGGAAGCTCTGGACGGGATGCTACACCTGCCTGAAGTGGTCCATCGACAAATCCAACTCAGCTCAGACCCTGCAGACAATCAGCTGCTGCGGAGCGAGTTCTACTATGAACAGGTCTGGATTTGTTAATTTATCATTAATCTGAACCGTAGACTGTATATAAAGATGGACGGAGGAACTGCTCCTCTAAAGTGAAGCCAAAGCAAGTAGAGCTCCCCCTGGTGGCTGGCTGCAGTATAGGTCATAAGCTCCACCCCCTCCGTGTTAGTGGGCGGGACTTGCCTCAAATCAAAACGCTTAAAATAAACCTTTGATCATTTGTTTCAAGCCTGGTTTCTGTCTTTTTAGATGGTTAAAATAATGCTGATGCATGTTCAAGCGTTCCAGTTTTGTTGTAGTTATAGGAACAGGATGCGACTACCAGTTGCCATGCCAACCACTTCATAAAGTGGGTCCACTCTCGGACCGTACTGATCAGACTCTGGCTCCAAAGTTGCATAATGGCGCCGCCCGTATACCCGGGAAAATAGCGTCACTTTGGATATTGCAAGGAAGTGGGGAGACATTGTCCATATTTATATACAGTCTATGCTCTGAACACGTGCACGTTACCTTGTGACCTCATATGACTTCAGTGACTTTTTGTGTACTGCTGTTCATTTAAGGAGCTTACTTGATGCTCTATAAACCCACAGGCTCCCAGCACGTACCTCTGTGTGGCCATTCTGTCTCTGCACAGCGACCAAACCGCCTGCGGCCATCAGCTCATCGGCCACTGCCGCTCCCTGTCTCGCAAATTGAACAACCCGGAGGTGGACGCCTGCCTCCTCACCGACATCATGCGGCAGCTGCTGTTCAGCGCCAAGCTGATGTTTGTCAAAGTCGGCCGCAGCCAGGACCTGCCGTTATGTGACAGGTGAGGTAAAACCCACAAGTGTTTACAGGCTGTTTTTTAAGTTTATTATTATTTTTTCAAACGTTTCCATGTCAAGCGTTGAGTTTAAAAATATGGTAAACAGTGTATTCTTAAAAAGCAGGATTCAGGATCTTGATTTCTTCTAAAATCTTGATTCTCTGATTCTCTCTAAAAGCATTCTCTGAAACTACTCCTGTGACCTGAAATGCACCAAATGCAGCCATTCCCAAATGAGCAGTGATAAGAGCTAGTTTGGTTTTAGCTTTGCTGCATGATACGACTCCTGACCGGGATTGACGTGTGTGTCTTAGTCAATAAATTACAGCAGCATCCAGTCGTTCATTCAGGGCCTTATGTGATTGCGTTAAACACACCTAGTCGTATGATGTTACTGAAGGTTTCTTAAAACATACCGACTCGTGTGGGAGCTTATTAGATGGGCTGTAAGTCACCAGATGACTCAGAGTGGTCACATTTGTACAGCTGAGTTAACAGGGAGTGAGTTGAAAGGTCTTGCCGACACCGATTATATGACCTTATACGACGTTCCACTAATTACTCACCACCTTTGTTGTAGCTATCATGAAACTACAGAGAGTTTTCACTGTTTGGCCTCCTCTGTTATTTATTCTACTTGTCCACAGTTACATCAGTAAAGTCGACGTGCTCAAGATTCTAGTGACGGCCAATTACAAATACATCCCATCTCTGGACGACATTCTGGAGACGTCCGCTGTCACACGCCTCCGTAATCAGCTGCTGGAAGCAGAGCACTACCAGCTAGCTGTGGAGGTGAGGCCGCCTCTGGTTTAATTATTCATTCATCAAAAAGCGAATCTTCAAATGAATACGAACCCTCAGGAAGATAAAAATCTTTTCCTCAAGGTCTCCGTCTGTTTGCTTTTCCAGGTGTCGACCAAGAGCGGCCTTGACCCCGGGGGCGTGTGGCAGGCGTGGGGCATGGCGTCCCTGAAGGCTGGAAACCTCTCGGGCGCACGGGAGAAGTTCGCCCGCTGCCTGAAGCCACCGGTGGACCGCAACCAACTCAGCCTGGGCCCCTTACTGCTGCAGGAGGTGGTCCAGCATTTGGAGACCTCCGTACGACCCACTCCAGCCACGGTACGGTGACACAGCATCACAGCTGCACTGGCTGGCACGCTGCTGTGTAGAGTATCCGTTACATAGGCCACACAGAAGCTGAAGGTATTTGTGAGGGTGTATCACGTTCTCCTCTAGCAGTTAGGACAAATGAATAAAAAAAAAATATCCAGAATTCGTCCGAAAAATATAGACACAGAACATCCTGAATGAGGATTTCCACTTTTTCCACTTTTGTCACTGTAGATTTATAATAACATACACTATGGCGTGTGGAATGTGCTAGTTGGACTTGAGCTCTGGTACATGAAACCTCAGGAATCTCGGCGCACTGAGATAATAAGATCTAACGCTCCACATGCTGACCTGGGTTACATGGGAGTTTCCTGGCTGAAAGAAGCCTGAGAGAGGTTGCTGAGTAATTCTTTCAAAACGGTGAAACACATGTCCCGACTTGTGCTTTTTGATGAAAGCACCTCCACAACGTATTTCATGTGAAAGTAGAACATTGCACTTTGTTTGTATACTAACTTGTGTGCAGATTTCAAATCATTTGTGTTTGTGTGCACATCAGTCGACCGGTGAAGACATACTGGCGTCCCTGCGGGAGCTGGAGGACGCCTTGCGCGAGGTCAGTCCCGTGGAGCGGGCAGAGGGACAGACGCAAGGGGGCAACCTCCGCCAGGAGTGTCTGCACTACTTGAGCACGTACGGCACACACCTGGCTCTGATCAGCTTCCACATGCGTCATGACTGTGTGACAGAGGCCCTGACGTACCTCCTTAACAAGGTGAGCCTCAGATTATTGGCTTTGCAATGCATAAAACGCTCGGTGCCTTTAATTATTAAGTATGCATGCATGGGGTGTAACTGGATAAATGGCACCGGGAGTCAGGAGATATGTGCTGTGTATAAAGACGGACAAACAGCTCAGTGACGTCACAAATAGGTCTCCTTAACGGAGTTGTTTTGCAGCATTTTGAAGCTCAGTGTGGACTCTGACCTGACTTATGCATACCTTTAAGCCTTTACATTATTTAAACTGGTCAGGTATATAAAGAGGCTAGGGCTACTCCCTTCATCTGTCGGTTCCCCCTCTCCCTTCTCTTACCGGTGAATCAGCTCCATGTGGCTTTTATTTGTAAGCAGTGGTTCATTTCTACTTTAAGTAAATGAGCTGTCGGTTGCTGGAACCCTTAAATACTTAAATAAGCAGCACATTACAAAGTATGACAAGGTCACATGTCTGCCCTCCTGCTTGTTTTTGACATATGTTTTCTTTTCTCTTTCATGGCTCAGGACTGCCCGGAGGAGGTTTTTCTTGAGGGCGTGTTGCAGCCCAGTCTGGAGCGGGGCAATCTGGGCATGCTGCAGGGAATATTGGAAAAACTAGACCCCAGCCTGGAGGCATGCAGCCGCTACCTCATCGCCTCCTGCCAGTTCCTGCAGCGACGGGGATACTTTCACTGTCTCTACCAGCTCCAGCAGTTCATGATGGTTAGAGTCTTGTGGTTTTGTTCAAATGCAACGTGCCAGCCACTGAAATAATTGAATAATTGTGCAAAATCCTGTTTACCTGGACAGGACCACGTGCGCGCAGCTATGACCTGTATTCGATTCTTCACACATGGAGCCAGTTCATACCTACAGCTGGGAGAACAGCAGGTACGTTCATGTTTGCTCCCAGCATGTATTCAAAATCCTCCCTGCTCTTATTTGAAATCTAACCCTCCTCTTGTCCTTGACTTGTGTGCAGCGCTGGTTAGTCAGAGCCAAAGAACACCTCAGGACATACCTGCAGGAGCAGCAAAGCCGGAGTGTCGGGAGGAGGAAGTCGCAGGTCAACTCTTTCAGGAAGACGATGACGTCCAGTCATGTGTCCAGGTCATTTGATACATCCTCATTTCAGTTAAAGACATGCCCTTGGTTTTGTTTTTGTTTTTTTATTTTAAAGATGAATCCTTTCTTTGTTTTGCCAGGCACATTAACACAATCGAGCTGCAGCTGGAGGTGACCCGTTTCCTTCACCGCTGTGAGACTTCCTCCAAGGCCCCGCAGGCCAGCACGCCTTCCTCCAAGTCCTCTGCGTCCAGCTCGCTGCCAACGCTCTTCGGAGGAAGCCCGATGAAAGTCGAAGTTGCCTGCAAGGTGAGGGGAGATAAACATCACCTTGAAGTTACATTTTATTTTTAAAAGCAAAGTAAATGCTTTGTCACTGACGTAGAATGTGGATGTAAATATTTAATGTTGGTTGTTCAGTATTTTGAGTACAAATAAAGACACTGTCAAACGTTGCAGGTGATGCTCGGAGGGAAAAACATAGAGGAGGGCTTCGGCATTGCTTACAGAGTCATACAGGTATGTTCACGTGTGAGGTTTGAAATGCAGTGCGGCACCAACA
The DNA here is from genome assembly GCA_005024645.1 of Planiliza haematocheilus. Lineage (NCBI taxonomy): Eukaryota > Metazoa > Chordata > Actinopteri > Mugiliformes > Mugilidae > Planiliza > Planiliza haematocheilus. The sequence continues at coordinate 3,160,928 of SRSE01000637.1, forward strand.
TGAACTGCATTAAACGAAGATAAAGGACTTGAAGCAACATGTAAAAATGTTCCCGTTCCTAGAATGCATTGACATTCAAGGTACAAGGCTACGTTATTTATTGGTCTAACAACTCACAACACGTCAGTAAAACAATAAAATGATAATAACCCACATTTAGAAAGACATTTTACTAGCAAGGTTACTACACAAGGTTACGGTACTTAAAAACAGCAGATAAAGAAGAACTAAAGTAAAACAAGCCGGTGATTGTACAACACCGCGAGATAAAATAAAGATAAAATAAACTGAGCTAAACTGATGCGGCTGATTCTCAAATAACAAAAAAATAAATAAAAAATGCTCGCCAAACATTTGCCGCACAGAAACGGCATCTACAACGTTTTGGTTATGTAATATGCATCAGGGTTACCAGGGCAACCAGGGCCTGGAACATCGGGGCGTTGTCGCAGCAACACAGAATGCTTAATCTCCTCTCTCTCTCCCTCAGGACTTCCAGCTGGAGGCCCAGGCCGTCTACGTCCGCGCCGGCCAGAAGCTCGTCCGGCAGCGGCAGTACGGAGCCGCGCGGCAGCTGCTCAAGTGCGTCGGTGAATCCGGCACGGCCACCAAGAACGACTGCGACGCCCTCATCCTCAGCTGTGTGTCCATCGCCGATAAGGGACCGGCTGACGTGAGTGCTAGAAATGTTTAGATTTGCCGATATACCGAAACCTATGATTTAGCTTCACGTTGTCTGTTATTTTCTTTGTTCTGGTTTAGGCCAAAGAGCTGGAAAGCCTCATTCTGGAGATAAAGAGCACAGAAAACAAGGTAGTGTAACACTTTCTTTTATAAATGAGGAAATCACAATAACCCTGACTTAGTTCCCTGTGAATTCCCCAACCAGTGAGATTCCTTTTCCTGTTGAGGCTGTTTGTCTTCTAATCGTCCTCGTGATTCATGCCTCCAGACTTCAGTGACCTAAAAAAAAAAAAAAGATTCTCTCCTCTTTAAATCTAAAAGCTGCCTGAAACAATTCTCATCCTCGATATTCCTCTGTGTGCAGATCAAAGCCTACCTGGTGTGCGGCAAGCTGAGGCCGGCGTACCTGCTGGCCGTCAAGCTGGAGTCGAGCCGCGCCGGCCCGCTGGTCCAGGACGTCCTGCAGGCGGCCGAGGGAGCCGAGGACTCTGTGATGCAGAATATCTGTCGCCAGTGGCTGAGCGAGCACAACAACAAGCCGCCTCAGCAGCGCCAGGGCCGACCCAACGCCAGGTAAAGGCGCCTCAGCAAGGGACCGCACAGACGGAGGAGCCCCAAATGCAAATATATGCAGATTACTGTAATTAATATGCAGCAGGCGTCACATCCGGCAGTTTATTTTAATAATAAAATTAGAAAATAAATAGTGAGAAGCAGGCTGTCAGCGCCCTCCTGTTGGGTCTTTGGCTCTTCCGCTAACACTTTAGCGCACACGTGACTAGCATGTAGCCTCTGTTTATTACACTACGACACTGTCAGATTCACAGTGGCCTTCTCTTATCCGGTTCTTCTTCCTTCTCCCACAATGCAACTCGACCTCCAGCTGTCTGCTCTGAGATTCCTGGGGCAGGTAGCAGCTAAAACTGACTAAAGCTTTAATTATTTAACCTTCCCCCACCCCCCACCCCCAGCTGAAGCTGAGTGAAGTGACGTCGCCTTAAGCAATCCATCCGACTTCGCCCAATAAACAGACTTCTACTTAATGTGAAGCATTTTGCATCTTATAGAAAATGATTTTTCTCCGATTTGAACCACTCAGCAGTGTGCGCTAGTTGGCTCGGGCCACTGCAGACAAAATGAACGACCTTGTTGGAGTAATCTGGCTTTACTGGAAACATGTTGAAACGGCGCTGAAGTCATAACTTTAGGAAACCTTGAAGTTTCTGATTGAGCAAATCGCAGCTGTGGTTTGCGTTAGTTCCTGAAAATGTTTCATTTTCACCTGCTCTCTCTCTCTTATCGGAGTGGTACTTGAGAAGGAACAATGTTTCTGCACTGGAGTGACCACCACTGTTGCGTAACAGCCTTGCTTACTCAAAGTGAGCTTATCTTTTCAGTCGTATGAAATGTGTCTCCTACCTCAGCTGAAAGGGAAAATATCTTTTAATAACTGACTGGAAGGCTTCTGGTAAATGTGTTACTTGTAGGTACTCCCCTCCACCCGCTCCACCCCAACCCACCTCCATGTTTATATCCCTACGGTCTGTGTATGGACAGTGTTTTTCCTTGTAATGAATGGTACACATTCAAACCTTGACGAGAAATGTTTAGTTTTAACAAAGCTTTCAGTGCAAAAATCCCTTTTGATGTGGTAAACGTCGTAGCATCGAATTAGTTGAGGGCATTTGAGATGCTGCAGAAGACTTTTAAGGTCAGATACAGAAAGGGACCCGCGTTAAACATGAAGTTTATTACATTTAGAGCAAATTCAGCTCTTAAAATCTGTGGCTTTGTGTCATGTTTTTGGTGATAACCACCCAGTGTTGCTCGTTTTAAATCACGCTTTTTTTTTGTTTTCTTGCTTTGTTCCTAATGGGAGACCTGACTCATATCTGTCTGAACTCTGCAAACCTCTAAACGACTGACTTATGCAGATAATGAGCCAAATATTGTCTCAAACAAAGGGATTGAACTGTTGCCATGTCTCATGTTCTTTTGCATTCGCCTGCTTTTTTTTTTTGTTTTTTAGTGAAAATGTGTAGTCACCATAAAACACTTTTTGTTTTTTAGTTGATTAACTTCACACGTGTTGCTAAAGCCTTTCTGGTAGTGGAGTTTGCATGTTCTCCCTGTGTCTGCGTGGGTTCTCTCCAGGTTCTCCTCTCGTCGTCCCAAAGACATGCTCGTTAGGATAACTGGTGAATGGTTGTCTGTCTCTCTGTGTTAACCCTGCGATAGACTGGTGACCTATCCAGAGGACAAACAGTTACAGAAGATGAATGAATGAATGAGTGAGTGAGTGAATGAATGTCGCTGAAGCTTCCTTATAGTATTACAGATCTATCCTGATCACACGGTCAAGAACTACATCTGCGTTGTCCCTTTGCCTTTACTTCAAAGAGAGAGAGATCTATCTGTGATGGTCGGAGACGAAAAGAAGCCAATTTAGATTTGAGATGTACTCTAATCCTTCTTAACTTGACTGTTGTGTCTCATCACTGCCGCACTTTATACTTTGGGAAATAATTGTTAAAAAAATCTAACTGAGCAAATGATGCAGAGACTAATGCTTTTTGAAATGTATGTGGTTTCTGCATCGCCTGTAAAAAATAAAATGAAATGAAAAATAAAGAATGGGATGTTGTAATTTAATGTGGTAAAGTAGTAGTAAACAGGTTATGGGTATCATGGGTATCTGTAGCCTTGCACCTCACCCCAGAGGTACACCTATCAGCCATAACATTAAAACCACTGACAGGAGACGTAAATAACATTTAAACCATCTTTTGATGATTCACTGTTCTGCTGAGAAACTTCTGGACCTGGCATTCATTCTTGCAGATGTTACTTAGACATGTAGCACCCACCTAGACCAGACCAGGCACCCCCACCCCATAGCAATGACACTCCTTGATGGCAGCAGACATCCCCAGCAGGATGCAGCCACAAAAAGACTTTAGGAACAACTCAAAAAACACATGAAGAACAGCACAAGGTGTTGACCTGGCCTCCAAATTCACTAGATCCCAAACTGATCAAGTATCAGTGGGATGATCCACAGAGGCCCCTCCCCTCAAAGACCTCCCCACTAACAACATTGTGTTCCCAGACACCACAGGACACCCTCAGAAGGCCCATGTCCATTCTCTGATGAGCCGATATTAGGAAGGTGGTCACTCCAAAATAAGACATTAGAAAAAAAAAAGATCACTGAGGTGTTTTCTCTGGTTTATTTTCTATAAACTGAAGAATATATCAATTATTAAAGCTGTAGTCCAGGACTTTTTATATATTAATGAACCTACGCTACATTCACAGCCTCCCTGAATGGATTCACACAATCATGCCCGTCATAGCAGCTGTGTATTTCACAGTAAACTGCTTTTAAGTTTTAAATCGAAAGCAGTGACACTCAACCAGCAATCAAAGCCTACAATTGTATGAGTCTCTATGGACAAAAACAAAAGGAATCCTGTGTTGGAGAGCACTGAATAGAAAGGGCTGTGCACTGTAGGCAAACATACAGTAATGTGCATTTGTCGTGTAATTACTTTTGCTGCCAGAAGGGGGAGACAAAGGTTTTACACTGCAGCTTTAAAGGGAATTATGCACAGTGGTGTGGTGGTTAGCACTGATGCCTCACATGTTTGCATGTTCTCCATGTGTCTGTATGGGTTCTCTCCAGGTTCTCCAGCTTCCTCCCACTGTCCAGAGACATGCTGGTTAGGTTCATTGGTGATTCTAAGTTAGGTGAATGGTTGTCTGTCTTTCCGTGTTAGCCCTGAGATGGACTGGAGACCTGTTCCAGTGACGATGGTCCTTCTCTCTGCTCAACTTCATTTCCAAGGACTTAACACCGACGACGTGATAGTAACATTTCCGTTTATTTACATAAAATGTAAACATTCAACTCTTAACATGAATGCAAGTGTAGTAAAAGGCATGTCTCACTGGTATAAAACACAGAATGTAAACTCTTGGCAACTTTTGTTTGTGAATGCTGCAAAGGAAACATGACGTAGGGAGATCCTTCTACCGATGGAAAACTTTATTAGTCCAGGAATGTGCAGACGGACGGTGTCGATGAGGAAAAGGGGGAGGAAGGGGGGGACGAAAAATTAGCTGCCGTCATCGCGATGACATGATTCCAGCTCGGGAATTTGTTGTTTGAAATAGAAAAAAAGCCCCATCTCGTACGCCGCCCTGTGCGGCTATCGCACAACGGCAATTGAAGCGGGAATCGTGGCTCAGACTTGTGCGATAAGTTTTCGTTTTATCAGAACACTGTAATAAAGAACCCCTGCAATTGTTTTAGTAAATGCTGGCACAAAAATCAAGCTGATTCTGGATCAATTTAAAAAAAGAAAAAGCAAGGACTGATAAAGATGCTGGTCTGTAATTTGTTCTTTTTTGTTACCCTGCGTTGACCCTTCGCTGTCTCCTAAAGCACTACAACACATCAAGTTGCTTTCTTGCTTACACTGCGTTCACACAAAAATAGTCAAAAAGGTCTTTGTGTTTACACGATAATACTGTTGAGTGGTTTTGGTTTGGCGAGCCGTCGTAGAGCACCAAAATACTCACGTTACTATAATGTAATTACTACATTATTACACAAAAAAAAGCAGCTCCACATCACCTCATACTTGACTTACCTGACTGCTTATTAGGTATTCAATGTACAGAACATCAAAACCATAAACGGGGGGGTTAAAAAACAAAACTGAAATGAATGGTAACTCCTGGGAGAACTGAGAAAGGCGCCTGTTTTAAAAGCTCAATCAGTCCCACTCGATGCCAAGGAGCTCACAGCTGACGTCCCAGAGTCTCCTCGCCGTGTCCTCGCTTCTTCCCTGTGGGGCCACAAAGGCAGGGGCGCAGTCGCTGAAATGAAAGGAGGAAGGAATGGCTATTACATAACAGCTAATAATAGAGACAGAGAGTCATCGCAGAGTGCAGTCGTCTAATTTCTTTTTGACCTTGCGTGTGTGATCATAAGCGTTTTTTTTTTTCTTGGTAGTGAAGTTGCTTTTTTTTTTTTTTTTTTTAAACCTTGGAGCACATCCAGCACCCTCCCCTCCTGCACTTTAATCTGTGTCAACACCGTTTAACTACTTTGTAGACAAAATCTGAATAGCGAGGATGAAAACAGGACGGGCTACAACATTCCTCTGGGTGTTTTCCCAAAGTCAAACAAGCTGAGAGGTTTTTACATTTTTAGCCGTGCTCGTTTAAAGCCTCGAGGCACGATCCATGTGCCAGCACTTTGGTAACCGCTGGATTATTCTAGAGTTTTAGTCTAAACATTTAGATTCTTAATAACCTCGAATAATCCCTGACTTTTCCTCTAATGTCACTGAAAGATCAGTAATAGCACCAACTAAAGAATGAGTTTCTGTCCTACGTACACAGATCCGCCACAACATTAAAACCACCGACATGAGAAGTGAATAACATTGATCACCATGTGACAAGTCAGTGTTCTGCTGGGGAACGTTTGGACCTGGCATTCATTCATTCGTGTGGATGTTACTTTAGACATGTAGCACCCACCTAGACCAGACTAGACCAGACCGGACCAGGCCCCCCCCCCCCACCCCATAGCAATGACACTCCTTGATGGCAGCAGCCATACCCAGCAGGATTCAGCCTGACACGTGGCCTGACCCGGCCTCCAAATTCACTAGATCCCAAACTGATCAAGTATCTGTGGGATGATCCACAGAGCCCCCTCCCCTCAAAGGCCCCCACACTAACAACATCCTGTAGACAGACACCACAGGACACCCTCAGAAGGCTCATGTTCATTCTCTGATGAGTCACAACTGTTTTGGCAACAAGGGAGACCTACACAATATTAGGTTTGTGGTCATAATGTTATGCCTGATCAGTGTATGTAAACTTAAGGACATTACAGTTAGGTTCAGCATGCTAACAAGCAACATTATGACAATGAGCATTGAAAACGTTAGAACCCATTAACGTTAGCGTGCTAAAATTAGCATTTAATAAGCCTCACATAGACTCTTAGTCTTGCTAGTGCACATTTTAATTTACTGTGTGCAGCTTTAACTAATACAACAAAGCGCTATGTTAGAAAATAGCAGACGCTGTGACAAATAGTGAGAATGCAAGAGGTCCCCTAGTACATGAAAACGCTTCGACTGGAATAATCCCTCACGCTCGCCGCCCGCCTCCTTGTAACACTCAGCTGGTTGCTAGTGGATGTCAGAGGCTCCGGTTGCCTAGGTAACCCTCTTGTGCATGCTTCGGAGTGAAACGAGCGAGGAAGACATTTGGTTAGAGCATCCAAGCCTGTGATCAGCCTGGTGAATTTAGGAACCTAAGCTGTGGTGGGAGGTGACTTCATGCTTGCGTCACACGTCAATCAGTGTCGCTCGCTCCCATTGGTCTCTTCGTTAAGAGTGCTTGGTCCCGCCTTAATTGCATTAACAGTTGACGTTACACAAACAGAAAAAGTGGGGTATGAAGTCATCCATAGCCTGGCTCCTCGCCTCTGAATCGTTGGCCACATCTTAAATGACTACACTGGTCTCACCACAGCAGCTTGATGGGCCGTTCATTTCCTTCCCCCTTTATTTTCAAGTGTAATAACACTTACTAATAAAAACTGCCAACTGTCTAATTGCAAATCCATGTGGAAGCCACTGGCATCTTCTTGTGGTTTTGCACAAGACGCTAGGGAATGAAACACTTTAATAAAGACGATGAGATCAGACACCAAATGGATTTTACAGCCTACATTTCCCTTCCACTGCTACAATAACCACATTTGCGTCCTGGACCATGTTCAGCGTCTGTGTTTACATGTCTGAAGATGTTTTAATGAGCGAACTCCTAGCTTGTCATCTTCTTACCTGAAGTGCTTCCCAGAGATAGAGTGCAGCTCCTCCGCCACGGCGCAGTAGATGCTCGTCTGTGCTCCCTCCCGGGGAGTTTTCAGGAACATGGACAGGACGGTGAAGACTATCGTCATGAGAGTCGAGTGTCTGGTGAGGTTAGAGTTTACCTGTTCCGGGGTGGACCGAGTTCACCGTCACGTTGGTGTCTGTAAAAGCAATCAGAAAGTAACAGCTCATTATAAACGGCCTGAAATGTAGCATAAAACATCAGCGACTCCACACAGCTCATGTGTCTTCCTTCCCACGATTCGTACCTTTGAGTCTGCGCGCCAGCTCCCTGGTAAAGAGCACATTTGCCAGCTTGCTCTGGCAGTACGCTAATCCGCTGTGGTAGCTGCCCTGGCTGTGGAGGTCGTGGAAGCGGATCCAGCCAAAGTTGTGTCCCAGAGAGGAGACCACCACGATCCGGGCCGGAGCGCTGCGCTTCAGAATCCCGATGAGGAGGTACGTCAACAGGAAGTGACCTGCCAGAAGTAAGACACATCATGTATTTTGTTACTGAAATAACAAATACTGGTATAACTTGCGATTTAACCACTTTTTTCTTTCAGCGGTTTAGTGTTTTAGTGAAAAGTTGTAATTTAAACACTCAATCGGGTCCAAAACTGAAAATGCATCTAAAACTACCTGCTACTAAATGACTACTGACAGTTTATCCTCAGATAAGACAGCCAAGGTTTAGTTTCTAGCAGTGGCAAGAGAAAGCAGGAAGCTACAAAGAGGGGGACAGTCTGAGGCTGCAGCTGCATTAGCATTTTTGAGTTTGGCCTACAAATTAATAGCTATAGGTTAGAACAACATTGAATAGGTGGTTTTCTGAAAATATTTGCACTATTTGCATGATTTCTTGCAAACTATATGTGTTAAAATAGCGTCCTGGTACATTTAGCTTAAGTTACTGGATGCAGCAGATGTCTGGTGAAGGTCCTACCCAAATGATTGACTCCAATATGCATCTCAAAGCCATCGATCGTCTTTGTGTAGGGGCACATCATCACGCCGGCGTTGTTGATGAGGACGTGAAGTTCTTTGACCTCTGAGGAAGAGAACACAACCAAGACGAAACAAAAACCGTGTCAGCTTTGAAACGTGTTATGTAACAACGCCCCGTACGCTGACGTGAACGCATAACTGCAGCTCACCTCTCAGGAATTTCTGCGCGAAGGCTCGTATGGAGCAGGTGTCAGCCAGATCGAGCTCTCTGACCTCCACTTGCGCTGTGGGGCACGTTGCTCGTATACTGGCTGCAGCCTCCTCTGCCTTTTCCACGTCACGGCAGGCCATGATCACCCGAGCCCCTGTCACGTGAAAAATAAGCTACGGCTAAGCTATGGACATAACAGAAATTGCATTGCATCAAAGGAGATGAGACGCGATGAAAGCACTTTTCATAATTAAGCCACATTTTACGTCATTCCCCAAGCTAAACAGTTGGCTTTTGTAACACGACTAGTTCACTGAGAAAAGCTTTGTACGCTAATTACATGCTATAAATACAAGAAATCTTGATGTTCTCTGAAAGTAAGTGCAGTGCTCACAACACAACATAAGGGTGTTTTTGTGGACAGCATAGAAATACAGATGAAGCATGGTCAAAAGCCTGCCACGCTTAAAAGAATCAGTCAGGTTTCAACGTCTTTGCCGTGAGGAGGCAGCTCGAGGCTGCAGCTGCATTAGCCATGCAAGAGCATAACAGCGGACAGGGTTTGTGCAGAAACTGTGCAGCCGAGAGCCAAACAGTAACTGGTGGGGCCTTTGGTTTCATTGCCTACAGAATCAAAACTGCATTTTTGGGGATTTTACATCTTAAAATGAGCGGCAGCAGTATTAAATGCAAACAACACTCTATGAATTGCACAGTAATGCAAGATACAGTTACTGTATCATAAAGTGATTTGGCTATTTTGAGAAAAGAGGTGATCAAAATGAATATATACTCTGATTTTAATCCTACTGATTGCTGTTTTCTCTTGCTAGCAGGTAGCTAAAGGGGCTCTGTTCTGCACAGTAATGTAGAGTCACCTCGCATTGCCAGGTCCCGTGCTGTCTCCTTCCCGATCCCTGTGTTGGCTCCTGTGATGAGAACTGTCTTCCCATCCAGACGCACTGTGGACTTGCAAACTCCCCCCGCGGCATATCTTCTATTGACACACAATCACTTCGGATTAATACCACACACACTGACACACACACACAGCAGGCAGCTCAATAGTTGCCCCCTCTGCAGTCACCTTTAGGGCTGGACATATGGGCAGAGAGCTCTATTAAATATTCACAAAGAAACTTGAATAACGACCAGTGCATGAATGTGCAACACACGCCACTGAGCAGGGCCGCCCCATAGCCAATAGCGCTGTTGGAGTAATCCACACAAATATAACTCCTCCCACGCTCAAGCACCTGATAGGCCCGAGCAGCTCAGATGGAAGACACACGATTCATCTCTATGCAAAAACTCCCACAGCTCAGTTATTCTATTTCACCTATTTTCTGCTGGGAAGAAAAAAATCAATCAGCGTCAAGTGAAATCACCAGTGAAGGAAAATGCATTAACATAATAATCAGCTGCATTAAATAAACGGCCCATTGTGTTTTCACCAAACATAATGGAAATGGCAAAATCGCAATAATTACACCAGTGCAATATAATGTCAGCCAAGAGGCAGTCAAGATTTATAGTGAAATAATGGATTGATAATTTGCAGCTTACCGTATGTGTGGTGCAAACACAACCACCAGCAGCGTTGTCACCCCGAGGCCCGCGACAATTAATAAAAGAAACATAATGCAACGGAGAACTGTGTCTTCCAGCAGGATGCTACTGTTGTGTCGGTGGAACAGCTGATGTCAAAGCATTACGAGCAGCTAAACGCAGCGGGAGGCTGGGGGTATGGGGGCACGATACGCCGCGAACAGAATCATGGGAGTGTAGTTTTCAAAACCTGTAATTAAATAAAAAGCAGCATTAAAATTATTTGCATAGATTTATTTACTGTTTTTTATATATTAATTTTAAGTTTAAATACATGCTGCAGCATTTATTGTCAAAAAGAAAAGAAAAATAGAGAAATCTCAGCCAGATTTGTTGTAAAACTACACTTCCCAGAAGGCGCCATTAAAGCTGACTTCGTGGTGCCTGTGTAAAATAATTATTGCCGTCAATTTTAATTGTTTTCACACAATATTTGGTATTATTATGAGGGGTAAAGTCTACACTGAATGTGGAATTTAATCTACTTGAATTTATATTAAAATAGTTACAGTAAAATGTTCTTACATTTTATTTTTATTCCGGAGTTTAAGACGCTATGTCACAAGAGGCATCATGCGGAAGAGTCCCGGGGATCTGATTATCATCAAAGCAAAACCACAAGATCACCTAAAAGACCGCAACTAGAGTTGTATCTTATATAAAAAAATTAAATAGAAAGAGTGTTTTCTAAACTAAAGTAAAGCTAGAGTTACTGCAAAATGTCGTCGGAGGAATTCGAGAAGTTACACGAAATGTACAAGTCTCTGTACGAGGAGCTCAAGCTAATGCCGGAGAGGGTTCTGAAAAGCAACGGAGGTAAACAGTGTGTGTTGTTGTTTAAGCTAGCTGACTTTAGCTAACACGTAGGATGTCCCGTTAAACTTGTGTTCTCGTCCCTGCAGAGGAGAGGAAGAGGCTGGTGAGGACTTTTGATGAGAGGCAGGGGGAGGCTGAGGAAGTGGTGAGCCGCACTCTTTATTTTGTTAAGTTGCTGCTAGCTAAAGTGTATTTGGACCTGGGCTAACTTACTTACCTGGACGTTTAAATAAACCTCTTGACTGGTCTAACTCGTGTATAGCTGACTGTTTGTCAATTTTTAATAGAGAGATAATAAATAAGATAAATATACTCTCAGGTGCCAGTCAGTTCAGTGCAGCTGACTAAAACCAGTGCAGTTTAATACCACACAAATAAATCCCATTGTTAAGATGATATCAGGTGTCATTTTGTTTGTTGGTACTGTTAAACTGCATTCACTTGCCAAAGCAACAATACAGCAGGTACAATAGTGCAAGAATGCATTTCTAGTGTAACGCACGACTGTTGTAAAGTCCAATTTTTGTTGTAACTGCATAAGAAAGGGAGTAACTCAGTTGCATGATCGCTTCGGGGGATGCCGTTTGTGGTGCTGCACTGACTAAGACGGCATCGTTAAAATAATATGTGTCGGTACAACACAACACGCTCCAACATTCCCACAAACCACAGCCTCCAAATTGAAAACAGAGCTGCATCAACAGTTCTCTTAGTTACGATAATAATACTAATAATAATGCTGTTTTGTTGTGTAAGTGTGTATTCATTTTCACTGGCAGTTGAGTGTATGATAAGTCATGCTTAAGCAGTCATGCTCCAATTCTGTTTATGGCATTTATAAAAAATAAGAGCTGAAATACCCCTCATGAAATATAATAAGAATAATATGAGATTGCTTAATGTGCAACATCTTAGTGACCGTAGCACTTCCCACCTCTTTCACAGATTTTGACCTGTTTTTTTTTTTTCCAAACATGCCCTATCGCCCTTAAAAGCTGCTGACGTTTATGCACCAGTTGCCGTTTGGTTTGGTTGGCTGTGTTGACCTCATTGTTGTAACCACACACACTGTGGTTTCATTTAGCATGAATTTTCCCCTCTTTATGTTTCCCCTCTGTGACTGTTTATACATTAAGGACTTGACTGAGTGTTTTTGTGCGTAGGTTTCACTTCTTTGTTATAGCCTGAATACGTCACATACGGGGGATTGTCCAGAAAATGTCCAAATGGCTTAAGCAGTAAATGAGTGTCTAAGGGAGACGGAAGCAAACCCAACTAAACCATATGAAAAGCAGATGCAAAAAACAATTTGGCCTATCCTCTCATTCCCTCCTTAAAATGCTTTTTTAAAGAGTTTATGCAATATTGGTACATTAAATGTAAATACATGCATCTGATTTAATGAAGTGGTCAAGTGTTTTTTCTGTTTTTTTTTCATAAACACAAAAGTTGAACAAGTACAAATAAAGCCAAAGTTCCTTCTGAAATAGAGTAGGTCTGAGAAATCTGAGTACATTTATACTTTGAAATAAGATATTAACTCTAATGTACGACAGAATTATCCTTCAGAGCTGAACTCCTGTTACTTTCCACCACTGGGTTAAAAAGAAGTCGTCGGTGAGCAAAGTCAGTTCAATCAGTACAAGCCGGTTTTGACAAGTTCTGCAAAAGAGTAATCTGTTTATTACTTTACACAACACACTCCCTGAAACTCTTACATGAACAGAGAGTTCTTGTTGTTTGTGGTGAAACTGTTCCTTTTCATGCACCAGACATAGATACATGTATGAACGTGTGGCTTAAGAACAAACTCAGACTAAAATAACTTTGGTTTGGCATCACACCAGCTACAAGGAATGGAAGACGAGCTGCGTTCTGCGCCCCCGTCCTACCGGAACAATATGAGTACGAAGCTGCGCCTGTACCGCCGGGATCTTGGCAAGCTGCAGAGGGACATGAAAAGCGCGGCACCTGCGTTTGGCTCCTCTTCCCAACCGGTGCATCAGGGCGTCTATTCATCACAGAATCAGCAGAGTGTGAGTGCGGGGCTTTGACCAGTTAAATGTTGTCAGGATTAGTGTATCTTGTGCTGAGCTTGGGATCATTTCCCCCCCCCCAATACAGACGCACCTGCAGTCCCAGAGAACTCTGCTACTCCAGGGCACGGACTCTCTGAACAATGCCAGTCAGAGCATCGAACGCAGCCAGCGCCTCGCCGCCGAGGCGGAGAGCATTGGCACCGATATCATCGAGGAGCTGGGCGAACAGAGGGAGCAGCTGGACCGGACCAGAAACAGAGTGAGTTCTGAAACGGTGGCACCCTCCTGAAAAAAAGTGAGGGCCAATATAGCAGCATTATGTTTTAAATAACCTGACTGTGGTTTGTTCAATTCTTTCCGTGCAGTTGGTAGATACAGGAGAGAACCTCAGTCGAAGCAGAAAAATCCTTCGGGCCATGTCTCGGCGGTAAGTGCTGCCTGTGAGGAGGTCACACGTCTAATCGTCTCGTGCTTTTTTTGTGTGTTTGTTGAGTTTGAGGTGTCTGATCAAATCTACTGCTCATCTTTTTTGATATTGTGATGTAGGGCTGCAGCTATCGATTCTTTTTGTAATCGATTAATCTAGCACTTTATCGATCGATTAATCGATTAATCGGATACTTTTTTTTAATGTTTTTAAACAACCAAAACAAATAACGCATAACGAAAATTATGTGGCTGTAAAATGTTCAAGCATTTGCCTTTTATTTCTCAAAAAAACAGAGAACTCCAACTCCAACATTTGGCTCCAAAACTAAGCCCATTTATTGCAATTTACCCATTAAAAGTGTCAGTGACAACAATTAAATAACAATACAGTTAAGCGAACTTACTGTAAAACATGTATAACATGTTTTATGTAGATTTCTATACCTGCAGCATTTACCATTAGGCTACTAACAAATAATACATAATTTCTGGGATGAGCCCTATAGTAACCTAGCAACCTGTGTGTTTGTGAACGCGTGCTGTGCGTGAGGAAGAGTGAGAGAGATGAGGGTGCATTTTTCACAAGAGGCGAGCCACTTTTACGACAACATACAACGAATGCAAATGTGCATTTCTACGTCTGGTTTTTGAGCTCGTTTCTGTCCCTTTTTAATTAAAAACCGGTCCATTTTGTGTTTTACTAGCTAGCGGAGCTTACGTCGCCTGCCTGAATACGTGCGCTGCGGTCAAGTTTTGTAAACAATGCCACATGGCCACTTTCATTCACGCTTTCCGTGATTCAGCTGCGTGAAATGTATTACAACTTATGAATGTAATGATCCCAAACTTTAGACATTTTTGCCGTTTATGGGCATCTTTACTGTCCACCATTGCGCCAAATAAATTCAAAATGTATCATGCGCTGGTGGTGTGCGTCGCATAGGTGCTTCCGTGCTTCCAAAACAACGGTCCGTGTGGAAAAGTCAGATCCCCGCGCGTATAGTGCGCGTCATAGGAATTTAACGAGGCTTCGAGGCAGAGTTTTTGCCTCGAGGAATTTTTGTAATCGAGTTAATCGAGTAACTCGACGAATCGTTTCAGCCCTATTGTGATGTTGTTTTGCATTTACGTGAACATGAAGCTCTTCCTCTTCTACTTCTCGTTATTATATTATGACATTTAAGGTGGCTGCAACTTGTGTAAAATATAGTGCGAAATATCCCACAGCCCCTGGTGACACCTTGAAATGTCTTGCGATAGATAGATAGATAGATAGATAGATAGATAGATAGATAGATAGATAGATAGATAGTTAGTTAGTAGGGGAGTTTAAATATGACTAAAACAACATTTGTTTCAAATAGGACAATGCAGGACACTTACGTAATGATTGTGTTATCAGTTCATCTGCTAACTGTTGGGGATGTCTCTCAATAAACATAAAGACTTAATTTTCTGTTTTCTAATCCAGACGTGATCGGTGCATTTTGTAAATGCTCGACTGACGTTCAACCAGAGCCGCCGCTCACTCTTCTTTTCTGTCTCGTAGGCTGGTGACGAACAAGTTGCTTTTAGCCGTCATCATTATAATGGAGCTGGCCATCCTGGGCGCTGTGGTTTACCTGAAGTTCTTCCGAAAATAGACCTGAAAGCAGTCGGTGGATCTGTCTCCACTCACTGTCCAGCAGCAATAATACTCTCTCTTCTCCTGTTCCTGGGAGCGAACCTTTCCTGAGAGTGGACTGGAGCGGCAAAATCAAAGAAACTGTTAATGGACCAAACCTCCAGACGCTCTCTGAACTGATTAGTCTGTTAATGCCAGCGAGTGTTCTGGCTGCTGCAGAGACCGGAGATGATTAAGATTTTAGCCAAATCAGCAAATGACTTACTGCTCACTCCCACGTGAGCAGATTCGCTGGTGACGGTATTTATTATTCTCAGATTGGGATACATAACTGTTAAAGTTAAACTGTGGTGAAATGGCTCCTGTAGAGTCTGTTCTTTCAATGTTGCCTTTCCCAGTATCCCAATGAGACCTGAGGTCAGATTCATTACAGACGTCAATGTGAAAAATGTGTGAAAAGTCTTAACCTCGATATTCTTAACAGTTTATGTCTCATCACTGTATCATACAATAATCACTGTTAGAAATAGCTGTCCTGATTCCTTATCTGACCGTCGTCATGCCATTAAAGCTAATCTTTAACTTCCATGTGGAGTCGTATCTGATATTTCCAGGAAAGGGAGCAGGACAGTTAAAAAAACCCATCCTTTGTGGAGCTAACAGACACGAAGCACTAGGTCAGGGTAGTGCCGGGGCAAACAGCATCTGTTACTATGGAATTAATTCCCAAATAATTGGTGATAAGGAGGTTATTTTAGGTGCGGTGTCAGTGAAGTGTTACATCTGCCACTATGTTTTTCTTACGCTTCGATGTCATGCCTGTCTGTGACGCACGGTACAAAAACATGTTTGGTGACCTGCTTGTGTGGAGCAGGTGGAGGGCAGGAGGGGTGGGGGCAAAGGAAGTAGTTTGATTTTACGTAAGTAGAGTATTGCCTTTATATTTGCTAAAGAAAGGCGCGTATTCATACATTTATTATTAAGTACAAAGCATAAGTTTGAAGATGTTAAATTATCTAATATGTTATTAACTGTAAATAATCATTAATATTATCAGCAATACCAGTAACAGTTGAGATAAAAGTACGAACACTTTCTACTGTTTCTTTCATTGTCCTCAGAAGAAGCAGTTTTGCAGGTGCCAGCTTTTCAAAAAGTGCTTTCATCTGCTCATATTCTTTCCTTATACTGTGGAATGTTAAAGTGTGTTGATGGTTTTCGTCCAGACATTCATAGTCTCCAGAAGATGAGTCATCATAAATTTGGTGAACTCCGGACTTTTCTGTTACCTCTATCTTTAGTTCAAAATGTTCACTTATCCTGTAAAACGGTTAACTAGTATTAATGGATTGTAGCATCATTTTGCAACCAACATTCATTGTCCCCAGAAGATGAATCCTAATAAGTTGGGTCGTCCCCTGTTTTTTACCATTTATCATTGGAAACAATTTCTCTGCTTATTGTGTTAAAGGTTTAACATCAACTCATTGATTGGCACAACATGTTGTGCTAATATTCAGTGTCCCCAGAAGATGAATATAGTGAGCTCCTATCCTTTCAGTTAGTACTATCGTTGTGTCAAGTTCTTAACTTGGTTTGGCTCTTAGTTTTTCTCGCTGATTTATTAGTTCTACATTTTGTACTGACATTCATATTCCCCAGACAAACCCTAACAAGTTTGGGAACCCCTTACTTTTTGCTAGTTCCATCATCAGGTCAAATCCTCAACTTGTACTGTAAAATGTTAAACGTGTTGATGGTGTGGCATATTGTTTTGTCCAGACATTCATTGTCCCCAGAAGATGAATCATAATGAGTTTGGTGGGCTCCTGACTTTCTCCCTAGTGCCATCATTGGGTTAGATGCTTCACTCATGCTTTAAAAGGGTTAACTTCTATTCATGGATTGTCACATAATTTCATACATATATTCATTGTCTCCAGAAGCTGAATCCTGTTTGGTAGCCCCCTGCTTTTTTCTTCTAGCTCTGTCATCAGGGCAAGCTCTTTGCTTATTCTGTTAAAGGTTTGACGTCAACTGTTGACTGGCACTAAATTTTGTACTGATATTCAGTGTCCCCAGAAGATATACTCCAATGAATATGGTGAGCTCCCGGTCTTTCAGCTAGTACCATCATCTGGTCAAGTTCTTAATGTATCCTAACTTACGTATGTGTTGATGGTTTGGCTCTTAATATTGTTACCAGATTCAGTGTCACCAGATGAATCTTGTGGGTCCCTTTTTTTTTGCTAGCTCCATGACAGATTTTTTATTTTATTTCTTATCCTTTAAAAACAACACCAATAAGTGTCGATAGTTGAGATAAATGTTCAAATGCTGGTTCTTGTTTCTTTCAAGTACTCACATAACTTTCATCATCGTATTTGCTAAACATTCATAGTCCCCAGAAGAAGCCTGGTAAATTTGGTGGACTCATCACTGGACTTATTTTTATGCTACCCCTTTTATCAGTTTAAAGTTTTCACTTATCCTGTAAAAGGTTTAACATTCACTTACTGACTGAGACTACATTTTGTACAGACATTCATTCTCCCCAGAAGATGAATCATAATGAGTTTGGTGAGCCCGTCTTAACTGCCACTACCATCATCGTGTCAAAAGCTTCACTTATCCTGTAAAATCTTGAACTTCTACTACTGGTGGTTCGGCATATAAACATGTACCGACATTTGTTGTTCCCAGAGGATAACATGACTAATGTCTTTGGTGAATCATTGATAATCGTTGTGGTGGCACAGTGAGGTTCACATTTGTGGTTGGTAGTGAAATGTTCTCAACAAATACAGGATTTATTGACGTAAAGTAGACATTCATTGTCCCTTCAGGATGAATTGCTACACGTTTGGTGACTCTTTGGCGTTTTGCTTATGTAACGAGTGGAACTCTCGTGTCTTGAAGTGAAACTAAGGAAGGATGAAATAAGACGCCTGTACGAATTAATGAAAAATGTAATCACATTTATGGAAGACCAAAATAGAAGCTCTTTGTTACAGTGACAATAAATTCAGTCACCAGATCAAGTCAAGTATTAGAACAAACAATAAATCACTTCAAACTTAATTACGCAAATACTTGTTATTTTGCCAACATTTTAGTCAAGGCTGGACATGATCTGTTTTCGTGAATACTGATGTAGTAGATATGTAGCCACAAAGCAATCCTACCACATGTACTGATGAGTTCATGGTGGGGGAAAAAAAGTACAAAAGTGACCTCTAAGGAAAATACAGTAACCACAGGTGGTCCAAAACTCAATACTAGTTTAAACTAACTGGCACAGCCACAAAACGTTGCGTCCACATTAGACTGTGACCTTTTAAGCTAAGTCAACCTTAGGTTTTCATACCTCTAAGGCAGGTTCATTCTCTTGTAAACTAAACACGAGATAAATATGTGGCAGCCTACAATTAAGTTATAACATACAGAAACAAAATAAGTTAGAATTAGAAGCGTCAATGAGAAGTAGTCCCATGAGTGGGTGTAGTGGTTTCTAAAGTCTTCTCTTAGCACTACCAGTGTGAATCCAAACATAACGTTTAAATAGCAGAGATGGGAGCGCGATCTTCAGCTACTAATAGATTCAGTCTTTTGCAGTCTTGTACTGAAAATAGTGGAATGCTCAGCGATGACGTCGATAAAAGTTCATGGCTTTGCTCCGCTGCTCCCTCTCAGAGGCAGAGCTGCTCTGTGTCGTTTTTCTCGACGGGAATCGCGCCGATGGACGCGTGGGCTCCCTCTCTCGTCTGCCCCAGAGACGACGCGATGACGTCCACGGCTAAGGAGGCGGTGGCCTGCACCGCTTCGCTGTTGGCCCCCAGGATGGGGTTCACCTCCACCAAGTCCATGATTGACAGCAGACCTGCACGACGATACGTTCGCCAGTTAGACACCAGTGAAAGAAATCTAAAAAATACTTCTTATTTATACAACATACTCATAGCTTTAAAGTCTTTAGTCATCTGTACCTGTGTTGTGAATTTCCTCTGTGATGTAGATGCCCTCCCTGTAGGTCAAACCTCCATTCACTGGTGTTCCTGTGGCAGGAGCCAGAGACGGGTCGAATGCGTCGATGTCAAAGCTCAGGTGGATTGGTCTCCGTTTTCTGTGCACAAAGGTAGGGAAGTTTAACTAAAAGTTCACTTGATGTGCTTTTATGAATTGCTTGAACCAGATGATGTGTTAAACATCCAGTACCTTGCCAGGAGATGGTCAAGAGTGACTTCCATGACTCTTTGGATGCCTAGTCTGTCGATATCCCTCATGGTGAAGTACTGGATACCTAGGTCCTTCAGGATGTTGCTGCGATGAAGCGAGAAGAAGACATTAAAAACGATTCACGTGCTGAAAAAACAAGCATCGTTAAAGTTTCTTTGAAGCAATTACTCACTACTCTCCGGGGTCGACATCCCGTAGTCCGATGTACACCAGGTCCCTTGAGGAGAGGAATGGCTTAGTCCAGGAGAATCCAGGGATTTCTGGCATCTGTGTGGACAAATAATAAAATATGTAGAGACTGAAAAAATAAAATCTCTTGCCGTAAGAGCCTGCAGCTTTGCAGTGTCAACAGACATGCAGGGTTGAAAACTCTTTCATCGTGGATAATAAGTATGGCTGTGAAAACATTGCATGTGCTTGTAATTAGCATTCAAGTTTTCTGAATATGTGTAAACAAAGTATATCCTGGATATCCCCGCTCACCTTGTCCTGCAGCTCTTTGAGCATGAATGCAACCGGCTGACCGTGAAGGTTTCCGGATGGAGAAGTCATGGGCGTGTTTATGTCGGCGTGAGCGTCCACCCAGATGACACACAGGTCGGGGCACTGGCGAGCGTGGCCGCTCACCGATCCGATAGCAAGGCTGTGGAAGCGAGAGGAGCAGGCTCGTGAATATCTGTTTACGTCCCTGCCGGTCCATCCCAACGTTAACATTAAATATGGTGAAGTTACACGGCCTCTCTGGTTACCTGTGATCTCCTCCCAGCATGACCAGAGTGTGGCCAGCTCCGATGGCTCTGCTCACCGCTCCGGACAGCATCTGATTTGCTGCTCCCACGGTGCGGGGGAACTTCACGTCCATGTAGGGTTCATCCTTCTCCAGGTAGTGGAAGTTGAGGTCGCCAAAGTCGTGGACGGAGTAGTCTGAGAACACAAAAACACATCAAACAGATGCTCTCAAAGAGCTGCTCTCTTTGTTCAGTTTAATGGACGCAACCTGGTCGATGCAGGAGATTTTGGACATTTGTCTTTTGACTGCAGGTGCTGCTGGGAGGCCTGGCTTTTAACGTGGGCATGCCTGACTTTGCCGTCTAATGAGGCTGAGTCATTCAAAGCGGGTGGAACATTAGTGACTGAGCACTTTCCATGTGTCCTGTTTTCCACGTCAGCTCATGTTTCAGTGACCGCAGCTCCACCGGGTGGCCTCAGAAATACAGGCCAGAAAATTTCCACTTCGTCTGGGACTCAGACTGCGGAGTAAACAAGTCATGTGATCCGCCTCATCGGGGTTCCTCTGGCAATGCCAGCCTCGATGGCAGTGTAGTATTACTCTGCTGATATAACTCAGCGTGGTTCATTTTCCTTAAGAAGACAGGACAGGAATAGCCCTTGTCTTGATGCAACCCTGAGCATCTCTTGCAGGACAATTCAAAAGTGTGTTAAAGGTGCAAACTCGCTTCCATTTAAGCTTGAAAGCACCGTCATAACTGTTTAAGTGCATAAATGCACTGTTCAATGCGTTTAAATCTGCATGATTATTCGTTTGATTATAAATATTCTTCATGAAAAGCGTTTGAGCGCAGGTCAAACAGGGAGAGTACAGATGATGAGATGGCATTCAGTTCAGTCAGTGCTTGGTTTCATGCGCTGGGCTCTGTTAGTTAGTGACACGGCAGCTGTATCTTTTTTTCACAGATGCCAACTTGACATCACGCCACCGGGAAGCTGACTCCCAGCCATTGCATCTGAGCTGAGCTGGGCAATTCCCAAAGCGCTGCAGTTTTCAGGTTTTACAGTAGGACTGCAAAGCTTTCTGGAAACCCAGTTTAAAAATATATATTAAAAACACCTAAATATTGACTGAAAACATTGTCTATTACATTTAGTTCTCAGTAATCTGATAGGCTATAAATGTTACTCTTTATGGCCTATTTATTACCTATTTCTGCCATATCAGCATTTATTCTTTAAATGATGTATTAATTTATTTATTCTATATATGGGTCAATTTAAAATACTCTTGGAACATGATCTCCAGATATTTTACTTCAACATAACTGCCACTTGAATCCTGAATGTGCAGAAATGCTGCGTGGGAGGAAGAGGAGAGCAGGGCCTCTTGCGCAACAGCTGATGAGCTGATGTCTGGACGACCGGACAAGCGGACAGGCTTAGATTACCTGGTGTAAAAATGCTGTAAACCTCCGGGACGGTCGGGAAGGAGCTCGCCGTCCTCGACCCATCTGGAGGTAGCTGCTGCTGCTGCTATCACCCACAATTAGTTTATTCTCAGACTTTACAGTGGTACTAAGCGGTATTATGACGGGCATGCTCTCTGTGGGGAGTGTATTTATAACAGGCTCGTGTTACGTGTGAAAGCCTGCTTTTAATCTCGTCCGTGCATCAGCCTGTATATTGGCACGCACATGTTGTTTTTCAGGACGTAATGCTTTATACAATAATCCTGCCTTTAGTTTGCTTCTTATGAGACACTTAGGAACAATATGTGCGCCCTCATCATACCAACAAAGAGTGGTGAAGTAGAACTGCACTCTCCTGCCAGTTCATTAGGTACACTGGTGGAAACTAATACATAGCGCTGCTCTAAATCTTTATGACTGTACAGTTATGATTCCTCAGGATTTAACTTTTTGGAGGCTGCTACACGTGTTTCTCTTATTTTGGCAACACAATTTTAGTCCATTTTCTAAGTAACATAATGTGTTTGATTCAATAAAGTACAATAACTACAGTATATATACTTTATATATTGTTTATATATATATATTTGGATATTTTATTACATACTTTTTATATATTGTACCTAATTTTAACTTTACTTCTGACCAGTTTGCTGACTATCTATCTATCTAGTTGAATTACCACCTTTCTTATGCAATCTCAACATAACTGAACAAGTATTTCCACCAGTGTTCCTAATGTTTCGGCAGTTTGATGGGCTTTAAATCATGCTGCATGAATTTGGACATTTAATACATCCTTTTTTAAAATATATATATATAAATTGCTGACTGTAAATCCTCCTATCTCTGTGTATTCTATCTATATCCATGAATTACCACCTTTCTGATGCTGTTGCTGCCTAAACTGAACAATAAAACAATCATGAAACAAAGCTAGTGCAGGACTATTACATCAGAATGCATTCCTTTTACATCCGTGTGCCCCCTGGCAGCATATGAATCTACAGTGTCCTCATTACTCACAGGGGACTTATCAGTGTCTGGACCACAGCCTGTAGTCTGACTTCCCGGTGACCTTATTGACTACAAAGTGTCAGCCCTTTTCTTTTACAGTACTGCTGCTCTTTGATATGCAGGCGTTGGATTTCAATCACAATGCGCCCTCCGCTGACAGGGGCTGCCAAAATAACATAAGGGATTCTTTCCGCCCCCGGTGTCTTCTTTCATGCACGAAGGCGCGTCTGGATGCGGGAGGTCGGGCAGAAAAACGGAAGCGTTGTTACATTGCGCCCTCGGCTGACGACACAGTGGGGATAAATTAGTCAGCCTCTGCCTGCGCCTCACCGAGCATGTGCGGCGGAACAGAGTGACTCAAGAGGTAGCGAGGGCATGCGGTTCACCGGATGAGCAAGAAAGGAATGCACCTTGAGGAGTGCGAGGTGCCCAGAAGTCGTGTGGCACGTCACGGACGCCATCGTTTGCGCCGATCGCTTCGACGTGATTGTGGGTTTAATCTCAAAATGCGCGCAAAAAAAGAAAAACGCCAGAGAGTTGTGTGATGGATGTTATCAGCACACAAAAAGAGAAAGAAATCACTTCCCCTCACTATCTCTTCAAGGCGACATGTGTTTATATTTACTGTCTCCTTGTGATGTAACCATGCTGGGAGCCGGAGAGGACAAATCCAAATGCCAACCCCGCCGGTCACACCCGTTCACTGGCTATTACATAACCGACTACACCGGCTGCTCCATTATTATACACTTACCCAAACTGGAGAGCCTGTCGATGAGCCCCGCATCTCTGATCACTTTTGGCCCGTGCTCCACGCCTCTTCTTTTCTGTTAGAAAAACAAAAACGAGACATATAAGTTAAGGATTTAAAATAATAATAATAAAAAATAATAAAAAGTCAGGGTGATGTTTAAAAATCTTACCTGTCCTCTCGAGAACGGGGCGCCCAGGACCGCCACGGACTGAGCTCTGCTTTGTTGGCACGCGTGGCCCACATGAGTTCTGAGAAGACGGAGAAGAGCTCCTCTCAAAGCCATTTTTCTACCTTTTTAATCACAATCGAGGTCCCACAGGCTCCACTGGCAGAGCGGAAAAAAAGTCTGACGAAACCTCGGAAGAGATGTTGCGCTGGTTGGATGCTGAATGAGAGCACGTCGGTGCAGGCGCCGGTCTTATGGCTCCACAGAGCTACTTAATATTCATGAGCTGGTGGATGAGACAAAACGGAAACGCTGACGGTGCGCTAATTTAGCCAACTAAAGTTACACCCCGCGTTTATAGCCCAGTAGACCTCCTAAGAGTTTTCTACATTTTATTTATTTTTTATTAAAGGTGTTTTATCCACTGACGTCAGCCAAGATGACACACCTTCGAGTTGGCCAATAGGAAGTCCCCAAACGGGAGGGTTCGTTTGGTGGGCGTGTCCTTCGACCCGGTTTGGATGACTTTGTTGTGAAGCGAGCTATACTGCAGACTCATGTACGTGGAAATTTCCACAGACTCGGCCAAGCGGGGCCGATCCACTTGTTTACGTTAAATCGTCAGGCCTGGATGTTTGTTCACACGCATGTCCTATCAAGTCCCACCACAGCATCTCGGATTTCATGTCAAGGTGAAAGTCTTTATATATATACTGTATATATCCATATCATGACCCCGCTACAGCGCGCTGCAGTGATAAAAGAAGTATACATGGTACCAAATGTACAATTTTACTTCATATTTAAATACTGGATTATTATTACAGACACAATAATGTGTAAAATACGCTTTACTATTTGTTAATTTTTTTAAAAAATTGTCACATAGTCACATTTATTATCATATGTTTTGTATAAAATCTGCTAAATCAGATGAATAAATAAAAGTAAACTAGGTTTCCTATACTATTTTATTGGAACTATAGCCTTTTTTTTCCCAAAACTGCTAATTGTACTGTCTGTGCTAGTAGCACCAGGGGACTATCATGAAAACCAAATTCATCTTTTGCATGTCCATAATATTTGTGTAAAGTCTTACTCGAGGTTTGGATTTATTATGTCACATAACAATACAGAAAATGTAATATCTAAAAAAAAGGAACACGGGTTCATATTTATATGCAAAGACTAAAGTAACTTGTTATTCTTTCAATTGTACATTTGTTTGTTTCATTAACTCTTAATACTTTGGACACTCATGTACGTAAACATCTGGTAGGTCCCGGTCCCGCTACACAAAAGAGAGAGACGGGCATTTGGCGCCACCAAGCGTCCAAAAGGGAGAATTAATAGCCTTTAATGGGTGGAGAAAGGGCTCTCCTTGCCCTCAGTAGCACCTGTCAGGAAAATCTGTTATCTATGTACGTGAAAATCTGAGATTTATACGGAACAAGGACAGTTTCTTCCCCCGGGCTGTTGCCTTGATGAACTCTGAGCAGCCAAAGAGTGAGTCCATCCACATGAACAATAGTCAATAACTCTGCACTGTTGTATATACTCACTGTACAATAACCCTGGTTGGTGTATATATTATCCTATACTGTATGCGTACAGATTGAGATTTATTTTATTTTTATTTTATTTTATTGTTATTTCACTTATTTAAGTTGGTTCTGTATTAGAGAGATAAGTTACCAGTTGAGTCAAATTCCTTGTATGTGTACGTACTTAGCCATTAAAGCTGATTCTGATTCTGATTCTGATATACTGTCTTGATCCAGAAAGAGTTTGATGGTAGATCTGCTTTTTCTATTAAACATGTGTTATTGTCTTACATAAAAAAAAATAAAAAATCTCATAACAATCCATGTGCCCATTACTTTTCCAGTTACTTTGTGTTTAAAGTCATCTTCATTTTTTTAAATCCCAGTGTAGCACATTCAGTTTGTTTTCCAATAATGATTAATTGATTAATAATGACCTGGACTATTTAATATGCAATGATATAAATATATTCTTTTAGGGTAAATATGATAAATAATATAATTAACGATGTAAAACAACTGATTAGACGGTTGAAGTTCCTCCAGTCTTCTTACCCACTTGAAGGTAACTAATATAACTTTGTTGAAGGCAAATAGGATTTACATCGACACACACACACATGAATATAAAATGTATAAACATCATATACACTATATAATGATTAAATATACTATATATACAGTTAGTAAGCTATAAAATATGGAATATGAATGAGGTATTATGTGAACATACAGAAACAATATGTCTGATATAGGAGTTATATACAAATATATAGATAAAATATCACAGTGAAGATTAGGAATCCTGCTAAATGATTATCAGTATGTGGTTTAAATTCATTAAGGGGGTAAACTGAGGCAAAACATGTCCTTTAAATTAAAGTGAGTGCCTGCCATTGACCGTGGCGCCTGCGAGACTAAATCCAGGGCAACGAAGACATCTACGCAATATCCGCTATCCCATGATTCATTTCGAAAAGAATAGGTCTCAGTTATTTGTATCCATAGGGGTTCTGGTAGCGCACCGGTGACTACATTATAACACTAATCTTTAGCATTACGTCTCTCCGTCCGCTGTATTTAATGGGCTTTTACTCGGATAACCCACAATATTATTAGACACTTGTTTTTATTATACACTTGACTGCAGGTGGGTAAACCCGTCCATGACCGCTGCGGCTAACGTTGAGCTAGCAAAGGCCACAGAGTATGCGTTAGCTGCTAGCTTTAGCTAATTTAGCTAGTTAGCGTTTCTGACTTTTAGCCCCGAGCGGGAATTGCATCTGCATAACTTGTCACGCCAGCAGCAAATAGTACTGCGTTTGTTCGCATCCATTCTCAACCTGAACCATTTTGGTCTAATACATAACACGTTTTCTCTTCTCTAGGTTGCTGTATTCTGAAGGATGTCTTACCCTCCTCCCCTCAACCGCCAGCAGATTGGTATCCCGCAGTTACCCCCTAGGATCCCCCCTCCACAATATGCAGGCTTCGCCCCAGGAGTCCCGCCAGGTACTAAATACACTATGGTCACATTTATAAATATGCAAGTGGGGCCCTTCTTGTCATTTTAAGGTGTAGGTCCACTCTTTACTAAGCTAGGACAAGCCTTGCATGTCAGCATCTCATGCAGCCCTGAGATATTAAAAGTTAAGCAGTAAGGTGTTATTGTTGTTGACAGAGGAAGCCACGTAGACCGGGCTCACATTTTTGATGTTAGACGAACAAGTTATCATCCTAATATTTTGGAAATTGTCACATATACAGTTAAAAAGACATATAAAAGGGGACTATAAACCCCTGAGTGTGGGGAAATTACAGAGAAATACCTTTAAAAAACAATTAAAAATACACCCATTTACACGAATAAATGCATTTTATTATAACAGTCCTGCACTGACGATTATCTTTATGGCTTTTATAATATATGGTTTGTGTTGAAACAGCTTCAAATAGGTGATAACTCAGCTGGATGATCAGTTGGGAGGATGTAGTTAAGGTGCTGTTAAACTGGATTGAATTAAACGCCAAAGTGTTTCTGTTATGTAGCCCACTGACTAAAAAGGGTTTGTCAAAATACACATACAATTCAATAGTTCTACAAAATGAAAATGTAGTATATTCAGCTTCTTTCTTTGTTGTTTTAAATAAATGCTGAGTATCATAACCTTTATGAAGCTGAGATTTAGTGCAGGACTGTTATCTTAGAACGCGTTAATTCTCAATAGTGTATTTAATGAACCTCGAGTGTATTTACTCATTACGTAATGAACTTTCAAGCTATTTTGGAGTTAATCGTGCTCACGGTAATAAAACTGTCTGCTGTTGAATGGTTTAACACATAACTTCTCTTTCTATTTCAGGCACTCCCATGATTCCTGTTCACATGGGTGTAGTGACCCCCACACCCACAGTGAGTTTGAAGCATCAGAAGAAAAACATAATCTTTAAACATTAACAATTAAGGCCTAGTTCAGACCTGGTACGATTGACGTATAGATGTGAACACGACCAGGGCACATTCGAGATCCGAACCTCCAATTGAAGTTGGTGTGTGTATTTTCAGCTGGGTTCTTATGACCTGACCCCTCCAGACACATTAAAATAAATCAGGTCTGAACAAGGCCTTAGCTTCATGTATATGTTTGTTTGTTTGTTTTCATTCATTCCTCATATCATCCACAGCTTGCGATGTGTGCATTTTCACTTTTGTTCCTTTGGTTTGAATTCCTAAAGTGTAACTGGACGTTGCAGGTTCTGGTCCCAACCACAGTCACCGTCGTGCAGAAGCCGATGATTCCGAAGAAGGACCTGGGAAGCATCAGAGGGAAGGACGGCGATGACAGCGGCGGCCCCACCACCACGGTGTTTGTAGGCAACATCTCTGAAAAGGCGTCTGACATGTTGGTCAGACAGCTTTTAGCGGTGAGTTGACCTCTGTAAATGAAAACTGCTCATCCCGTGTACGGCAGTTTTATGAAATGTTGACTTTCTTTTCTGTCTTATAGAAATGTGGTATTGTTCTAAGCTGGAAAAGGGTCCAAGGAGCATCTGGGAAACTTCAAGGTAACAACAATTGCTTATTTCATTTTGCTTTATTTGTCTTGATGTTAATGCATTTTATCCTGCAGAAGTCTCTCTGTATTTTAACGCTTTTCTGCTTGAAACATTTTTATATATGTAAGTACATTTAGTGTTTAGAAGTATTTTGTTATTCTTCTGGTAAAGTCACCCACTGTTCCTTGTAACATGCTTCTTTAGTCCTGTTGTCAACTTGTCAAGTCTTATTTTGAAGACATGTGGAACTAACTTTCTTTCTGCTTTCCACTCTCGGAAGCTTTTGGCTTCTGTGAGTATAAGGAGCCTGAGTCCACACTGCGAGCCCTCAGACTTCTGCACGACCTGCTCTTAGGTGATAAGAAGCTGTTGGTTAAGGTTGATGCCAAGACCAAGGCCCAGTTAGATGAGTGGAAGGCCAAGAAAAGGAGTGCCAACGGGGTACGCCGTTCTCCAGATTGAAAATACTGAAAATGATTTCACTGAGTTTGGTTACTGAATGTTTGATGCTGGCTCTAACGTAAAGGGAGGCAGCGGCGACTCCAAAAACGGGGACGAAGATGAGGAGGAGGTTCTCGATGAGGAGACCCTGCGTCGGGACCAGGCTGTGAAGGGGGCAGTGGATGTCCTGATCCGAGAGTATGCAAGTGAGCTGAATGCTCCCTCGCACGATCCTGACAGTCAGCCTCGCAAGAAGAGGAAAGAGAAGAAAGAGGAGGTAAGGGCTGCGAAATTAGAAGCTTCTCGTTCTCTATTTTTAGTTTATTTATAGTAGATGCTCACCACCTGATGGGTTTGTTTCCTGCTTTTCTTTCCTTTGTGTGAGCAGGACATCAATGCCATGGAGATGGAGGATGACAAGAGAGACTTGATTTCCAGAGAGATCAGTAAATTCCGGGACACACACAAGGTAATGTATCAAACTGCTGTTTTTAATCTCTAAAGAAGAAATCCTCCACATTTGTTGTTAGACATTCCTCTCCAGCAAATGAATCTACAGCTTCTGTAACTGCTGGAGATTAATTAATTCCTCCTTAATGCTGTTGTGTTACTGTCATCCATTATGTCTCAGTAGTAGTAGTAGAGATTTAAGGAGTAAAGAAATGGAAAGTATTTAATGTTGATTTGAAGTAGTTTCTATTAAAGCCACTCATTTTATAATATCTGTCAGTATTTTGAGACTGGCCAAGAGTTATCGCTGTTCATAATACAAATTTGAGACTAAAAGTTTTCACTCTGCACAAGCTAAATCCATCTCACACACACACACACACACAGACAGACAGAGTGCATGGACACAATGTTAAATTCCAACTCAAGCTAATCTATTGATTAAACCCCACCAATATGGTAGAGTTCATTTGGTGACTAGAGCAAGATGAATCTCAGAATCTCAGCTTTGGAAAAAGTTGCGAGGATAGGATGTAAGTATGAGCTTTCATTTCTTCTCTACTCATGCCGGGCGCTCCCTTCTGGAGGGCTTGCAGAGGGGCAACTGGCTCTCACGTCAAAGTTTAGCTTAATTTACGCGTCGTATGAGGAAATGGTCGTTTTCAAAACGCACAGGGCCGGGCAGCTCAGTGAACCTCTGCATGTCCTCGGATAATAAAACGTGTTTGAAGAACACACACACACTGAAAGAGCCTAACCACTGCAGTAGTTTGAACTGCAGCCTGTAGTGTTACTAAAGCAGGGAGCGCCCCTCCACAGCACTCTGTGGTCTGAAGATATACAAGGTAAGTCCCAGCTTTTCTTTTCTTTTTCTTTTCTTTCCTCTGTTTTGCTTCACGGTCACTCCACTTTAGCTAAACAACGAGAGAACAAAGAATAAATCTAAATACAACTGAGTGAGGAGAACAAAGCTGAAAGCTAAGTCGAGGGATTGGACTTAAATGCTCCTACTGAGGTGGGTCATTTAAGGGTAGCAGCATTGCTTGTAATAAAATCCATGTATAAATTACTAACGTACTATTTTGATGAGTGATCCTTTGGGGGTCATCTTCTTTTAGTGGGTGCGGGGTAGTTTGGCCTTTTATGTAGTTTAAATCAAGATGTCCTCTCTTCCTCTGAGGAAGCCCTTATCTGTTCGCTCTGTCTCTGGACGGATAAGACGCGTCTGAGAACTGTTGATGGCCGTGCCAAGCTAAAGACACCCAGATGTGATCTTGTTACTTTAAGTGAAAGCTGACTATAACAGTTAAGCCCTGAGAAAAACAAGGTTTTGAGTAATTAAGCTTTACTTTATTACAGAATTTCCACAACAGTATGTGACGTTTGAAAGAGTTTAGAGATACCTAACATAGCTCAGTACACATGCACAGAAACAGCACGTGCACGTATAACAAATGTCAAACAGAAAGCGTAAAATAAAAGTTTGTATTGGATTTAAATTAGTCTGTGACCGTCTCAAACTAGACCCAGATTGTTCTTAAACAAGAGGTAAGTTCTAGGTTTCAAAAGAAGCTGGAAAATGTTTCCGTACACGAAGCAGCTTGTAGATTGCGACTTTATTGTTCATAAACACGTAGGACATGAAGGCCACACATCTTCCATCCTTTCCTTTATTTTCTTTCTATCACTTAAACGCTCAGACCCACATTTCCAACACTTCTTTAAAGACTGCAAACCAGATTTAAAGCAAGAGCGTTTATCAAACCTGTCAGGAGACTGTTTGATCTGTGGGCCTGACTGTGAAGTTTTTTTGTATTGGGTCAAAGAGACCAGAGAGACGTCAGAAGACGCCCTGCAGGTAAGACTTCTACACTAATTTCCTTTGTGGCAAAAATGGAATACAGTTTCTGATTTGTTTCAAGCATACGTTGTTTGTTGTTTTAATTTTAATTGGACATGTTTGAGCCTCTTTTCCTCCCACACGTAGCCTGTAGGCAGAGAAGTGCTGAAACCGTAGTTCATCACCTGTAAGTCGCACGTCAGTAGCTCCACAACGGTCTGTAGAAAAAGCCACGATTCTTCTGTCGTCTAGTGAAAATACAGAGGAATGCTTTGTATTTTCTGTGCTCTGCAGAATATCTAAAGACACTGAGCAGATTAAATTAGCAGCCACCTATTTAGTAGTAGCATCGTACTTGGAATCCCACAACGTTTGAGTCTTTTTGTGCAAAAACAAATGAATATACTCTCAAATTGTATTTTCTCCACTTGGCTGCGTGCTGAACTCCCTCACTGCTGCAGCAGATCACTTGCACTGCAGTCTGGCGTTGCATCCCAGCATCTCAGATGACCACGGTCGCTTATTATGTAATTTACTTAGTTGGGCCATTCGCCACGTTAAGCTTGGACTTGTTTTAATCCACTTGGCGCCCATAGGAGCCAACCTTATATAGCATTACAAAGTGGTGATCTAAAAGCTGACTCAGCACTTGGCTTTAACCTAAAGTGCTTTGTATTACCACGAGGGGATTTGTAGTTTGAGATAAAATTAGGTTGAAGCCCACTCTCCTCTGCAGTTTGAGTTAGCTGGTTAGCACTTAGCCGTAGCGTAACCAAACTCCCACGTCAGACGTTGCGCATTTTAACCCGCAGCATCTCTTGCGCTCTTGGCTCGAATCTATTTCATTTCTGCATCTGCGTGAGTGCTCATTGATTTTGAAAATGGGCGGATATGGCTTGACCGATACCGCCTGCAGCCGAGTTTTTATCGGAATGGCCTCTTATTACATCAGAGCATAATCTCAGATCACATAGAAGCTGCAGAGGACGAGTTGACCTGTTACATATGTCAGCGAGAGAAAGAAAATCATTCAGTATAAGCATCCGTGATAAAGAGGAAGGTCAAACACCGGAGCACCGGGACAGGAAGTGATCTCGCTGCACTTTGATGTGACACACAAGTGTTTTTCTAGTGGATGAGTTTAACCTCCGCTCCTCTTCTTATAAACGTGGCTTGCCATAATTGTTTAGGTGTCTTTAAAGAATAAACTGCACTTCATGGTTTTATATAAGTGTGTTCTGAATTGAGCAGTATATACATTATACCTGCTCAAGCTGCTGACCGCTCTTCCTGGAGGAAACAACAAGGCTAGGAAGACTTCCTGACTTGGAGCAGCCAGCCTCTCCAAGGCAGTGGTAGTATGTGAGCATGTCTGACACAGGGAGTCTAAATCATTTTTCAGTATCATGTGGTAATAACCTGTTTGTATGTCCTGTGTTTGAGTGTGATGGTCTTAGCGGTATATTGGCATCTAGTAACGCGACCCCCTTCCCCTTGTCTTCCCGTTGGGCTCCTGCAGAAACTGGAGGAGGAAAAAGGAAAGAAAGAAAAGGAGCGCCAGGAGCTGGAGAAAGAAAGGAGAGAGAGGGACAAAGAGCGAGAGCGCGAGAGGGAGCGCCGCGATCGTGAGAAAGAGAAGGAGAGGGAGCGAGAGAGGGACAAGGAGCGGGAGAGGGACCGGGATCGCGACCGCGAGCGGGAGAGGGACCGTGAGCGCGAGAGGACGAAGGAGCGCGAGAGGGAGAGGAGTCGGGACGCCAGCGAAGCTCGGAGCCGGTCGAGGTCAGTCAGACGACAGATGATGTCAAACGTTATTGGCTTTAAGATTCAATCAACTTAATTCAGATGCAAGATCTGTTAAGCAGCTGTGCAGCATTCAGTTACCATTTTTTTATTATTTTATTTTATGCGCTAAACTAACCAACAAATAAACCTTAATAGCAAATTGTCAGTAGGTGTTTAAAGGGCAAAACTTAATGATAAAACACACATAACTCTGGTAAAATGCATTTGCTAGTTGGTGCAAGTTAAAGCCAAATCAAAAAGACCTGAAAGTAAATAAGCGTTTAACATTTTTTTTCTGTTGCGTTCTTTATATTTTTTCTTTAACCTGTCGTGTTCTGCAGAGAGAGGACTAGAGAAGACAAAAAGCGAGACCGCGAAGAAGATGAGGAGGACGTGTACGAACGGCGGCGACTCGAACGAAGGCTTAGAGACAAGGAGGCCGCTTATCAAGAAGTATGCACACGATCTCTCCTGTCATTTTCAGTTCTGTTGATGTTTAAAAAGTAAATAGAAATTTATGAAATAACTTTTTTACGTCTTCTCTGCTTCTGCTAAAAGCGCCTGAAAAACTGGGAGATCCGCGAGAGGAAGAAGTCTCGCGACTACAGCAAAGAAACGGAGAGGGAGGATGAGAGGCGCCGGGAAATGGTATAAATGAACATATTCAACACTGGACTAATCTTATACTAGTTAATAATGTCAGACGTATTAACTGGATTAGATGCAGTAACTGTTTTGTTTTTTTAACATCAGATGAAAGAAGCCAAACGGCTGAAGGAATTCCTTGAAGATTATGATGACGACAGAGACGACCCAAAATACTACAGGTGATTACTTTAACCTGCGGTAAGAAGCGTGATGTACACGCTTTTGGTTTTTCTCGTCATTCAATCTGCCATTCTCATCCTCAGGGGCAGCGCTTTGCAGAAACGGCTTCGCGACCGAGAAAAGGAGATCGAGTTGGATGAGCGAGACCGGAAGAGGGAGAAGGAGGAGCTGGAGGAGATCAGACAGAGGCTCCTCGCTGAGGGTCACCCTGACCCTGATGCAGAGTTGCAGAGGGTGAGTCCTGTTGACGCTGACACTGAAGAGACTTCGTATTTGTTGTTTGTTTGTATGGTTATTTTCTGTCTGGTCATTTTCTGAGCTCGTTTATGTGCGTTCGTGCAGATGGAGGAGGAGGCCGAGCGCAGACGACAGCCGCCTCTGAAACTTGAGCCAGAGGAGGATGTGAACCAGGAGAAAGCTCACAGGGATCGGGATCGGGAACGGGACCGGGATCGGGACCGAGATCGAGAGCGGGAACGGGAAAGAGAGCGGGAGCGGGAACGGGAGCGTGAACGGGAGAAGCGAGGGTCAGGGCGGCCCATAGACCCGGCGCCTCGAGCCCCGCCGCCGCATTCAGACGACGACGTGGAGGAAGGGGAGGAGGAAGAATACCACGACGCTGAGGACTCACAAGAAGCTAAGCCCCAACTCAAACCCATCATGCGACCAATCACCACGGCTCCCTCAGTGTCTTCAGCCAGCGGGAACGCGACTCCAAACTCGCCCATCAACGAATCTCCCTGCGGCATCATCATTCCAGGAGAAAACACCCCGGAGGTCCAGCCTCCAGAGGAACACCGGCCCAAGATCGGCCTCAGTCTCAAGCTGGGTGAGTACGGCAGCAAACAAAGCACACAGAGGGATTTATTTAGCACCACTGCGTACTAATCCAGTGTTCCTCTTCGTTCTCTACTTCCAGGCGCCACCAACAGCCCCAGTCAGCACAGCGTTGCGAAGCGAAAGAAGCTGGCAAGCGTGGAAAGCGTCTTCAACAAGTTCGATGACGAGGAGGCGGACGAGCAGCCTCGTAAAAGGAAACTGGTTCCGCTGGATTACGGCGACGACGACAAGAGCCTGGGGCTCGACGGGGCAGAAATTTCAGCCAAGGGCAACATCAACACGGAGGAGAAACGCAAGCACATAAAGAGCCTTATAGAAAAGATCCCCACCGCCAGGCCTGAGCTCTTCTCTTATCCTTTGGACTGGACTATGGTTGACTCGGTACGGGAGTCTGTGGAATATCATACATAACACTTATACATATGTGTGATCATTACATGAAAATTAAACCTTGTGTTGTTCTGGTTGTGCTTCCTGTAGACTCTGATGGATCGGCGCATTAGACCGTGGATTAATAAGAAGATTATTGAATACATTGGCGAGGAGGAACCCACTCTGGTTGATTTCGTATGTTCTAAGGTCAGTGATTCTTCATGAGCCAAACTGTTCTCTAGTTTTAGAGTATTTAAGTTCTTATTTACTTTAATTATTTTGCAGCGTTTCCCCAAAGCATCTCTAAAAACTTTATTTACTGGACTTATCTAATTTGTTTCCACTGTCAGTCTGCTGTGTTTTGCTGATTGAGCATTAGTATTACTCTGCCTCTCACCTTCTCAATGCAGCCTGAGGAACCACTGTTCTGAATGTATTCAGGAGCTTCTTCTGCACCTTCTCCTCCTCCGTTTTCCCTGGCATCGTTTCAAGAATATCTGCGTCCACATAGATCCGTCTTAACAAGACTCAAAACGCTACTTCATCCTCCAGGCCTATAGGTGGCGCTGTTTCAGTTTGAGAAATTGACCAAAAACGGAGAGGAAGAGGTGGAGCATGCGCATAAAGCTTGAGCTGTTTACAAATTGGCTTTAGAAGAAACCAAACTCAAGGAGAAATGATATTTAGCCCTAGTAACCATAATAGGCTCAATATCTTCTCCAGCAGGAACACGAGCATGTAGTCCACCATTGTTGGTGATGTTGTTAGGAGACGTCTCGTGGGATATAAGAGGTGGAAGGCTGCTCCAGGGGTGTGGCGATGACGTCATCAAACGCTTGTATGCATTTCTTGCCATTTTTGCTGTCCACACAAAAACGCAAGAACTGCGTTTTTGAATGTATTCAGCCTGGGACTAGGTTTCAGAAAAGTGCGTTTTAAGGCACGATCGGCCAAAACGATGCAAAACATCTACGTTTAAACCAAAAAAGGCGTCTCTGTGTGGACGGGGCCTAAGTTCGTGTTAATGCTCTGCTGACTACGTTGCTTACTCTTATCTATTTGTCTTTTGTCTTTCATCATCAGGTAATGGCACACAGCACCCCTCAGGGTATTCTTGATGACGTTGCTATGGTAAGTCCATTTTTATATGTTTTCTTTTGCAAAACACACTGAACAGTTGTAGGTAAAGGAGTATTTCTGTCTGTTCTTCAGTTTGTCTACGTAATGATGGGTTTAGAGTGTAACGGCTAGAGCTGCCTTTCTGTTTAAAACTTTGTTTGCACACTGATGACATGTCCTTTCTTTTAGCATTAATATTAGCTCATACTGTGCAAGCTTATAGTGTAGGTACCATAACTGTAGTCTTGCACTTTTTATATGTGTTGACCATTGACTGCAAACAAAGACGGACGAACCCTCTGAGACGTCCCCCATAGCGTTTCTGAAGAGCGGTACTGAAGCTCTGTGCATTGGCTCTGGTTGCCGTCATCTTACTGAGGCCTAAATCGTCCTAACTCTCAGTTAGGGTGACACCTAGGCAGACAGCTTGTAGTCTGAGAGTGCTCACCTACCTATAGAAATACAGAGAACAGTAGCTATAGAGACCAAAACATGTTTATTTGTGCTATAAAGGCATTTTAAACATGGAGGTTTATGGCGATTGTCTGAACCTGTTATGTTAACGGATGATTAGTCATTCTCTACGTCATTAGTGCCAATTAATGCAGATACCATTCATGTAACAAAATGTATTAAGCTTTTTTTTTTATTTATAAAGTCTGACTGTTTGTTTTCAGGTGCTCGATGAAGAAGCAGAAGTCTTCATAGTGAAAATGTGGAGGTTATTGATATATGAAACGGAAGCCAAGAAGATCGGACTGGCCAAATGAAGACCACAGTTGTCAGTTGTGCTGCCTACAGCTCTGTGGTCCATCAGACTGTAAACGTGCCCCTGCGCCCCCCGATTCTCGATTCCATCAGCAAGGAGCTGCTTCCTTGTTATGTGGGTTTGCACAAACATGCTGCATGATAAAAACTTAAGTTGTATTTTTTATTTTATTCTTTTTTTTTTGTTGGTACTGTTGAGGCAAATGACGGTTGCATTTCACCCATCTGTTCTCCAGTATGTTGGACACATTCTGCTAGTTGATTTACTGGTGTTGTGTGGAGGCACTTCTCCGCTGTGTGAACTAATAAATATGCTTTTTTTTTTAAGAAAATGTCGTCTGTTTTTATTATATTTATATTACTATGTTTTTATAGTTTTATGTGCCCTATATACCTGCTATTTAAGCATTAATTAAACATCCTTTAGTGTGGGATATACTTAAACAATTAACACCAAAATTGCGACATCCTCCTTTTGAGTTATGATGATTTTTCAGATTATTTTTATATTTATGTATATATTAATTTACAAAAAAATTATTATTTTATAGGCTTATTTGCTGTATTCATTAAGAAAACAGTTGTGTATTTATAATTTAAAATTTGATTTAAAAAAATTGATTTAAATTTCTTATGTTTTACTGTGAGAATTTTTTTTATATATTTCCTGTTTCTTGTTTCTTTTCTTTTTTTAAATAAAGATGCCACATGATCTCTTTCTCGTCCATCAAGTCTCGCGGATACGTGGCAGGTTTGCGTCGGCAGGTTGAGCGCGTGAACTCTGACCCGGAAGTACTTCGACGAGCACCAAACAACAAGGATGTTCAGTTTATAGCCAGCTGGTCAGCCTGCTAACCAAGTCGGGAAGTTGCGATTTCATTAATGACAACGGCATCTGGCGAAAACTATGCGCGGTGTCGGATGTGTTCACTGGACGGTTAACGCACCCGATGCGTTTATTTATCAAGACTGAGTGCCGGATAATTACAGAAGCTAGTTAGCTTAGCTTTGCTAACGTCTTCGAGGCCAGAGGCTGCAACGTCTCTTGAGTGGTTAACGTGGATGTTTGCTAGCAAGCCAAGCTGCTACTAAAACAGGGCTTTGACGGACGCTTGTTGAATTTTACTGCTACGTTTCGGGGCATGCTATTTAACCACCCGACGAGCACGAATACAAGTCTGTGGTAAAAGTGTGGGTGTAGGGTTAGCTTAGCTATAGACTAGCCGAAGATAATAGTGCAGCCATGGACGACTTCAGCTCGATCAGCCTGCTGTCTCTTGCGATGTTGGTGGGATGTTATGTGGCCGGGACGATACCTTTAGCAGTCAACTTTTCAGAGGTAAGACTTTTGATACATACACATCTGTTTACAGCTGCTTCATTAAAAAAAAAATCCATTCATTTGCCACTTGGCATTGGTCACATTTCCCACAAAAAGTTACCATCTGTAACTGCTTCTGATCACAAACATCAACTCTAATATCACCAAATGATCCGTTTTAAATCACTGATGCTGTTTCGTGCTGAGGTTTTGTTTGTGGCTCTTTGTTCAGGAGAAACTGAAGCTGATCACCGTGCTGGGAGCAGGGCTGCTCTGTGGGACTGCACTAGCTGTTATCATTCCTGAAGGAGTCCACGCACTTTATGAGGAAATACTTGAAGGTAGAGTTCACCACAAACACCGCGCGGTCAACTAGTAAAACATGAGCTGTTTCCGGCTATGAGCTAAATGCTTTCATGCTTGTTAGCTGGACTGGTGATACTCAGTTTGTGGTTGATTGTTAGTCTTTAAACTGTTGTAAGGGTTGACACTGATGTCTCATTGTTTCTCGTGCTAATCTTTGTGATCAGGATTGTCTGGGAAACACATGAGCTCCCATAACGGGTTGACTATCCCAGTGAAATAAAGATAAACGTAACTGCATTAAGAGCTAAACAGATCTGCCAGTCTGTTAAATGAGAAAATCTTATCATTTAAGGATGTAATCATGCAGCTAGTGTGTTGATTAGCTTATTGTCTCTATGATATATAAAAGTCTGTTAAATCAGTATTAATATAAAGTGACTGTTTTGCTTTTTACTCTTAAAACAAGCTCTGAAAAATTTGTACTGATTGATTCTCTCAATTATCAGTTTGTTTTCTCGGGCGGCACAGTGCTGTGGTGGTTAGCACTGATGCCTCACAGCGACAAGGTTCTGGGTTTGAATCCAAACACATGCTGGTTAGGTTCACTGGTGATTATAAACTGGTCGTAGGTGTGAGTGAATGGTTGTCTGCCCCCCCCCCCCCCACCCCCTCCCCCGTGAGCCTCCATAGGAAAATGAATGAATAGAGTTTGTTTTCTCGTTTTATTTCAGCAGCATTTCATCCCATGCACACTTTTAATATAAATTCTAAAGAAACAACCAATAAGACGCAGTGAACGTCCTCCTTAGAGCTGGAGACGTCCTTTCAAGTTTTTCCACAAATGGTAAACACTATTCAGAACACTTTGTGCTTTCCTGCTTGTGACAGTAGCTTGTGATTATTGTCTATTACGGCTTTGTGGTTACAGATGTTTTGGTTTGGGCATTGTCTTTTTAATTTACTACTCCAGCTGAGGATCTGTGTCTCACGTCTCTCCTCCCTCGTTTCATCCCAGCTTCTTATTGCATGTTCTCTGAGAGGAAACGCCTCTTGGGTTTTTGCCTTCATCACTACCCTAGCTTATATAAATACATTTGCCTATACAGATTGCGACACTTTGAATTCTATTCAAACAGAGCAAAGTTCAGCAGGTGGACGTCCGTTTCTGTTGTGCAACAAACGTTAAACTCAGATATTTGTTTTGCGCTGGTCTTTGTCAAGCGTTCCTCCTTCCTGACGTGTTTTTTTT
This sequence comes from Planiliza haematocheilus, assembly GCA_005024645.1. Taxonomy (NCBI): domain Eukaryota; kingdom Metazoa; phylum Chordata; class Actinopteri; order Mugiliformes; family Mugilidae; genus Planiliza; species Planiliza haematocheilus. The sequence continues at coordinate 3,200,489 of SRSE01000637.1, forward strand.
TTTTTTCCTGCAGGCGGACACCACGGCCACGGCCAGGCCGGAGTCGTGGAAGCCTCCGAGGCCAAGGTGGACACGGATGCAGCTCTAGGCGCCGGAGGGAAACACGAGCACGGCCACGAGCAGCTGCACGCCTGCATCGGAGTGTCTCTGGTGCTGGGCTTCGTCTTCATGCTGCTGGTGGACCAGATCGGCAGCTCTCATGTCCACAACACAGAAGGTCTGTACAGGGAAGGTCGACAAACACAAGCAGTGACAGACTTATTTAAGGAGCATGTGACTGGATGAGCTTTCATTTTAGCTTCATCAAAAGCCGATCTCATAAAAATAGAAGGAAAACTGGAGCCAGAACTCCTCCAGATGGCTCAGCTACAATGGATTATGGATCCACGCCTAGTTGCTAATGCTCTAATGCTGAGATGCTCTAATTGTTAAGTTGTTCACTCCTAAACGTTTTGCGAAACATTGTCTTATTTGGGTTTTATCGTCTGATTTAGATCCAGAGTCGGCAAGAGTCAGCTCCTCCAAAATCACCACCACCCTGGGTCTAGTGGTCCACGCTGCAGGTCAGTCTGGTGTCATGTCTCCTAACGGTGGTATGAGACAATTAGACCCCTTCCTTCAACTCCTTCTCTCTGCTCTTCTCCAGCTGATGGAGTGGCGCTGGGAGCTGCTGCCTCGACTTCTCAGACCAGCGTTCAGCTCATTGTCTTTGTAGCGATCATGCTGCATAAGGTAACGCTCCCTGACGTCTCGTAGCTTCATCGTATGTGGAGGCAGTAGAGACTTTCTGCAGGAAACCGTAACCGTAAATCTCTGTGAACTCTGCAGGCCCCTGCAGCTTTCGGCCTGGTGTCGTTCCTCATGCACGCCGGCCTCGAGAGAAACCGCATCCGCAAACACCTGCTGGTCTTCGCCCTGGCGGCTCCCGTCCTCGCCATGCTCACGTTTTTAGGCCTCAGCCAGGTGCGTTCAGCTTCTCAAACAGAGGATCTTTTTACTTTTAGAGAGCATCCAACCGTATGTAAACAGGCTGTGGTTTTATTAGATGCGCTTTGCCTCAGAAAACCAGTGTGGCTGGTGAGACTTGATCTGTTTTCTAACAAAATAAAACCAGACGTGTTTAAGATGAGACAATAAAAATCCAAATGAAATGAAACAAATAGCCGTTAGAAGGGAAATTCAGTTTGGTGACGTTCTGCTTCTTGTTCGTTCCCCTCAGAGCAGCAAAGAGGCCCTGTCGGACATCAACGCCACCGGCGTCGCCATGCTCTTCTCCGCCGGCACCTTCCTCTACGTGGCCACCGTCCACGTCCTCCCTGAGGTGGGGGGCGGCGGCCACAGCCACGCCCCCGCGGGAGGGAACGGAGGAAAGGGACTGAGCAAGGTGGAGGTGGTAGCTCTGGTGCTGGGCTGCCTCATTCCTCTGGTGCTGTCCGTCGGCCACCACCATTAAACGCGCGGCTCAGGAGGGATCAGGGACGAGTGTACAGGGGAAAGAAGAAGCTGAAATAGAGACTTCGAACTTTGTGGGTTTAAATGTCTTATTGCTTGTCGTCTGCAGATGGACCCCGCGGACCAGACTGGCGCTCCCTGCAGGGACGTCGTATGACTTGAAAATTAACTTAAAACAGGGAACGATGGGGGGAATCAGAGCTGCTGCAGCGACGACGGCGACACACGACCATGTTATATCTTCTGACGCTGTATGTGTGCAGTTATTCCATCAGAAATCAGAAACGATTTCAGTTTCAGCTCCGTCTAATTACCGTGGAGTCGCCAGGAAGTCAAAACAACCAGCCCTGATTTCAACCAGCCATCTTTTTACTAGACGGCAGTTGCACAGTGAGATTTAGATTAAAGGTTTAGATTAATTTTTTTTTTTTTTTATAACTGTACAGATTGTAAATCTCAATAGGGAACTGATTTTCAAGTGCCATATTAGCCGGTCTGACGCCCTGGAGAGGACGGCTCTGTAACGGGGACCGAAGCGGGACGGGATCGGCCACATTGTCCCGACAGACGCTGGTGAACTGTTTTTACTTCGGGGTCCCGTAAGAGAAGCCCGTCTTTGATGGACACGGGCCGAGGACGAGACACGAGCAGCCTCTTTAGACGACTGTCACTTTATTTTATGTGTTTAGCTCCTGGATGTGGTCGTTTCTGTTTCGTTTGGCCTGTAAAAGCTGTACAGAGTTGTCTTCAGTGATTGTATAGCGTGTTACTGAGGTTATTTAGAGGTGGAGGGTCACTCCAGCCCTTGGTTCGCCGCACAGGAGGGCATTAACTAGCTGGAAACCTTTAGGGACCGTCGGCTCAGGAGAACAGACACATCACAGATTGTCAGAGGGGAATCTTTTATTTCTTATTTTAGACTTTTAGTCGGTTGGATCCTTGTTAATCAATCACGAGCAATAACAGTTAAAAAACACAAAAAAATGGAGCTAAAGTAACTTCCTCCTCTTCTTCAGTCAAGTCAGAGGGTTTGTTTGTGTGATTCACGGATCGAGAGCTGACGGTTTAGATGCTCTTGAACGCAGCCCCGTCCTCCGTTAAGGCGGTAAACTAAATGTAACCAATCAGGCTGCTCCGTCGTCTCCTATCAGGACGTGTGGATGGTGACTGGATCACTGTGCCTGCTCCCAGCAGAGCTCACGTGTTTGTTTATGTGTGTGTGTGTGTGTGTGTGTGTACTGTACAGAGCTACTTCCTCCCGCCACAGTCGACACGATCATTTGCAAATACAATTTGTTTTTTTAATTTTCTATCCTGATTTTTGTTTTTTGTGTGTGTGGATGAACAGTTATTAGTCTAATTTATGTATGCATTTACTGATAAGAAGAAAAAATCTACCCTGATGTTTAGAGAGAGAAAGGTTTGGTTTCCTCTCCTTCCACTGCCATGCTTTATAATCAGGCACGTCGGTGGGCAGCCTCGTTCATTTACAGCTCCCCCATCTTCACCTTTTCAGCTCCACTGGTATCTGTTTTCACTTCTACAGTATTTCACTGAATAGTTTCATCATTTTAATTTAAAATGACAGAAATCTGAAACCTCAGATTGATCAATTTTAACATGACTAAGAAATAAAATGGTAATAAAAGTCGCATTTGTGAAGTCAGGACTTCAAATCTATCAGATATTTGGCCTTTAATGGAATTAAACTACTAATCAGTTATTAGAATTATTCCAGATTAATTATCTGTTAATTAATGGAGTACGTGCTGCGTGTGTCATTATCTAGTTTAAAAGTTTACAATTTAAGAACTTGTAAAACATTTTAAAAAGCTAAAATGCCTCGTAGTGTGGTTGGATCAGACGTGATGCTGGTAAAACGAAGCATTTCTCAACAAATTTCCCTGATGAGCTGCAACAAAACAACCAAACCTGATGCACTTTTCACAGAAAGTCGTGTTTTAAATCATTAAAACTAAGAAGAAATTCTCTTCAGGGACTTTTAAGTTCACACATGTCGGCTACTTTCCCTCTTTTAAGATTTAAAGTTTAAGGAACAGCCCGGCCTCATGTTGCTGAAAAAACATAAAAAACATAAATCTTTGGATTAGGATAAAATAAGTTTTCTTTTATGGATTTAGAGACGTGACCAGATGTGCATCTGTAGCTACACCTGGCAGTGACGTCAGGGAGTCCTAGACTAAATCTGCACCATGAAGGCAAGATGAGACGTCATTTTGAGTCTCCTTCAGATTAAACAACATAAAGACTTCTACCAGATCCAGGCTCCTGCTGCACACAGACACAGATCACCCAGCCTCTGCAGAGTTTATGTGTCTTTAACATTTAAAAGGCTGACGGGGCTTTAGAGGAGCTGTTGGGGGGGCAAAGCTTAGATAGTTCATTTTATTTTGCTTTCCTGTCGTTCCACAATGAGTCTGCCTTATTTCCGTTCTTTTAAGTTGTGAAAATCCGCTGACGACTGATTGATGACGACTAAATTAAAGGTTTTCTAACTGGTCAAAGTGTTTTAGTGTGAAGTTATTTATCAGACGTTAATGATCAGCTGCAGGTGAGACGATGGACTCATCACCTGAACGCCGTGGTGACGAAGGCCAGGCGGCGTCTCTAACTCAGACGCCTCAGAGACTCAAAGCTCCCTCTCAAGGTGCTCAGGAACTTTTAACCCTGCACCGTCGAGTGTGGAAGCATCACCACCTGGATGGGTAGCTGCACCAGGCAGGACTTCCTGACCCTCACAAGGGCGACCCGTTCAGCAGAGCGGACCGTCAGAGCCCCATAGGCTGGCATTTCTGCCGTCTGAGCACCTGCAGCAAAGTGTTTCCTGGTGTGGTGAGAGAGAGTTTAAATAAGATATACAGCTGCAAAGGACTGAAGAAAGGAAGAGAGGGTCAGAGCAGCTACAGTGAAATCTACCTGAACTAAACTCCAGTCTGAGGATTGTTAACCTCATCTCCTCTTTATCCTTCACATTTTTCTTTCTCAAACACTTTAATTCTTTGCTAAATATCATTTACACATCAGCATTTAACTCTGGGATGGGATTTTGTCTGGACTCGCAATATTTTGTTCGACTTTGCAAGAACTTTGGAGGCGAGGTGTTGGATTTACGGCCCGGGGAACATTGGAATAGTTTTGTTTGTACTGTGGGACATTTAACTTTTATTGAACTGTTGGGGTCGTCACCTGTGGTAATTAATTTATGTAATCGATTGATGACATGGGGCCCTTTTTAAAAAAGTGTTTTGTTGTTGTAAGTCATGTCCTCAGGAGTCTAGTCTGGTTAATGAAAAAACAAAAGGCACATAACTGGTTTCAGGTCTTTATTTCTCTAAATATATTTTCTCTAACCTGACATTTTGAAGGATAGACTTAATCATCCTGCGTCAGTAATTGACATATTTTTGGCCTTAAGTTACGCTACAGACTCATGTGCTCAACTCTGAGCCTTAACTGGACTCAAATTTACATTTCAAGTTTATTCCATGTTTTATTTTTTCTGTGCTGTGTGCAGTTATTACTGTTTCTACTGTTTGACTGCTGGCTGCAGATACAAAAACACACCTCACTGTGTTATTGTGCCATGTATAACTGTGCATGTGACAAATAACTCTTATCTGATCAGAAAGTCTGCAGGATCCCGCTCTCCCCCCGTGTCCCAGTTGTTGAGGCTGAGCTGTCAGTATCTTTATAATCTGCAGTCAATCCAGCCTGACACATGTCCTGTAAATTAATCTGATACCGGCGACGCTAAAGCTGCTCCATCTCCCTCCATCCTCTTTGCTAGAGAGTCGTGCGGCCTCTGCCACAGATGTCCCCCCCTAATTCACTGTCAGAGTAATGGATGGGTGGATGGATGGGTGGAGAGCTACCTGCCAATAAATAGCTGGAGTCTTTCTGCGAGTGCTGTAATCTGAATAACAGCTTTTACTGGCTGGAATATGTATCGACCGGCTTCAGATTTAGCAACTCGTTCCCTCCCCCCCTGCCTCCCTCCTCCCTCCTCTCCCTCCTCTCCCTCATCCTGTTTTCCTCCGTGCGGTGCAGTCAGTCTGCCTCCAGCTGCGTATTGGCAGCTGCATCATTCCACCCTGCTGAGTTATTGGGATTTGTTTGCTACTTTTTCCTGCTCTGCATCGAGGCTGTCCCTGCTGCACCTCCATGTGTGGTATTGGGTGTTGTCAGACTAATTGTTATTGACTCACTGCATTGTGTGCACAGTTTTTTTTTTTTTCATATTATTGATAGATTTTTATTTTTTTTATTTGCCCCACCTCCCAGAGGATGTTCACTTCTTCGTCCAGACACTCTCTGTTCTCGCCCTGGTCGTCCATGGAGCAGTCAGACTCTGAAGTGCTGGACATCAGCACCAAGGTGCAGCTGCACGGGGTGCTGTGGAAGAGGCCCTTCGGACGGCCGTCGGCCAAGTGGTCCCGCAGGTGAGGGCGAGGGCGAGGGGTGACTTCTGCCTGACTTTTTGTTTTGTTTGTTTTAATCATCTACTTTATGAAACCTGGACTCAGACATTAGGAGAAAGTCAGCTTTTTGTTTTAGTTTCTAAAAGTTTGAATGCAAGAAATCTGGGGCCTTTCTGTGAGGAGTTCATGTTCTCTCTGTGTCTTCCTTCCACTGGTTATTCTAAATCGGCCGTAGGTGTTAGTGTGCACGGTTGTCTGATAGACTGGAGACCTGTCCTCTCACCCAAAGTCAGCTGGGACAGGCTTTAGCCCCTGACCCTTCACAGGACAAGCGAAAAACAAATCAGTTTTTTTTTTTATCTAATTGATCCGTTGATCAGACATATTTGTGCACAGACGATCGCTTTATATAACCACAAGACATGAAGATGTGCATCCAGTTCATCCTGACAGGAGCGTATATTTGGTTAAACTGCCTGGATCTGTACCTTATGTCATAATAATAATAATAATGCTCTTAGTTTACATAACGGCTAAAACAGTTTCGTTGTCTAAATTCAGTAAATGCTCGTTTGGATTCCCGTGCCAGACTAGAAACGTTGAGCTCAGAGGTTTTAGTGGCTTTTGTTGCTGCTGCTGCTGCTGCTGCTGCTGATGGCTTAAATAGAAAAAGAGGAGACGGTTTGTTTGATAGGAATCTACCGATCGGTTTAGATACGGGTGAGAGACGCACTGAAAGAGTTTCACTTCTAGAGCAGCTTTATTACGTCTTGGTCCTAAAGCAGGAAGTTGCTGAGATGTGTTTGTGTTGCATTAAGGGAAATAAAGGATATACGTTAACTTCACTAAAAGCCGGGATATTCCAGTTTATCGTGCACTAATTCTGCTAAATGAATCTGTGGCCAAACTCTGGAGGCGTCATATACTAAAATCTACTCTTATTTCACTGTGTCTCTTCATGTTAGTTAAGTTATGAAGGATCTGACCCGTTAAGAAGACAGTGAGGCCACTGCCTTTAGTAGAAGTCTATGATCTGAGCTTGAATTATTATCAGACTAGTCGTTAAAGCGTTCAGAAGAGACTTTTCATTCTTACAAAGATTTGATTAGAGGAGGCAAAACTGGATTTATTCTGGAAAACATGATTTTTTAGGGCAATGCCAATATTTTGACATTTGAGTAAGAAACATTATTTTAAATTAAACTTGATTTATTGCATATTTAAGAGGAGATACTCTTTTGTGGACACTAAATGCAAAATAAATGACAGAGAAGTTTATATTCTGCAAGTTTCACGCAGAATGTGCTCAACCTCAATGCAGCACAATTAAAGACAACATCCCTTAGCTCTCTGTGATATGATCAGACCAGTGTAGAGGAGGAAATTAACTTAAATATGCATTTAAATACACTAATTCTGCGTATTCTGGTCACTTGTTTTAACTCGGTGCACCTGAACTGTGCAATGAGGCATCAGGGGTTAATGGTGTTAAAGTAGGACACAGATTTAATGTGGCACTTGAAGCCGTAGCATTTCTGTGGGTTGAATATTTGACCCAGCGTTGAACATTTTAAGATGAAACTCAAAGGGAAACTTCAAAGAGCTTAACGATTGACTCACTGCTGCTTTCCTTGTCTTCCTCGGTGCAAAGATTCTTCATCATCAAGGACAGCTTCTTGCTCTACTATGCAGAGAGCGAGAAGAGGAGCTTTGAGACCAACAGGTACTTCAACATCCACCCAAAGGTGAGAATGGCTGAGGAGAAAATGTCCGTTTTTAATCATTTAAGCCCGTTATAATGGAAGAAAACCAAACTCTGTAGGGTATGGACCTGGTCTGATGCGTTTCCTGTCTGTCTCAGGGCGTCATTCCTCTGGGAGGATGTGTGGTGTCAGCCAACGAGGACATGGGGATGCCGTTTGCTATCGTGGTCAACCTTGAAGATTTCACTGTAAGAACATGAACCTGTCAGGTCAGGTTCACGGCGAAAGATTTCTCCATCGCATCAGGATTTATTAGATGCATGTGAAGCTTAAAACAGAGACGAGAGATATTTTTATGATGATGTTTGTGTTGCATTGCGGGAAATGTATCTATGTATAAATGTATTTATCCTGAAATGATAATTTATCATTCATTTTTTTGCAAATACACCATTAGCTGTGTGCTAAATAAATTGTGCTCTTCAGTGATTTTGCAGTGATGCAAGAAATCTGCGTAGTCCTGCAACAAATGGGACACATAATGGACTGACCTACTGTAAAAGGCACAGCCTGTTCAGCCCCGTGATGGAAATCCACTTTGTATTTAACTGCCTGAGTCGACTGTTGACAGGATGTGAATGGGCGTGCGTTGGTTTTTCTCTCCCCCCCAGGGTACCATCGTCCTGGCTGCTGAGTCTGGAGAGGACCAGGTCCAGTGGATGGAGATGCTCCAGGAGTCGGGGAAAGTGTGAGTATATGTGGATATGACTCTCACAGACCCTGTTTTCATGTGGTTGTATTATCTTTACTGTTGATTTAACAGCCTTAGGAGTTTTTTTTCCTTTTGTCAGCCACAGTTAGCTTTTTGGAAATTTATTTTTACTGCGTCTCATCGACAGCACGTGGAAAAACGCCCAGCTAGGGGAGGCCATGATCGAGAGTCTGGAGGCTCAGGGGCTGCAGCTGGCCAAGGAGAAGCAGGAATATCTGGGTAAACATGAGAGAACTAGATGAGCATTTAAAAGGCAAACAGAGGCAGGACGTGTGAAATGTTTTCTGTCCTCCAGATAAACTGATGGAAGAGACGGAGGAGCTCAGTCACCAACGGGCGCAGAGAGAGGTGAGCTTGTAATTAAACTCATCTTTACTCCATCATCAGACCGTGTGGTCAAACCATTCATCCGTGTGTCCGTGCAGGAGCTGGAGCGCCTGAACCAGATTCTGGAGGAGGAGAAGATGAAGTACGAGGAGGTGGTGCTGGAGCTGAAGGCAGAGCAGGAGCAGATCAAACTGTGAGAAACTCTTCTCTGCTCGTGTTTTTATTTCCCAGTTACCGGTGAGACCGTACGGACACGTTGAAGTCTTCGCTTTGTGTGCTTTGCAGCGACCTGGACGGCACGGCTCAGTCCCTGAAAGGCGTTGAGCATGAAAAGGAGGAGCTGAGCTGCTTGACTGTGGCGCTGCAGAAGTCTATCGAGGTATTTAAAGAGATAAAACACTTTCTGTGACTCTTTAAGCTCATTATGCATGAGAAGGATTTACGCATTGATCAGAACATGTAACCTTACGTTGCTGATGTGATAAAAACCTTTGAGCATCAATGAACCTGATCCATGAGGAGGATTACAGCTCTCACTGTGCTGCTGTCTCACGCTGTCTGGACCAATCGCCTCAAAGCCGCTGCTTCCTGAGCCAAAGAGAAACCACAGGAAATAATGTAACGTCTAGATTTCTTCACATCTCGACACCAAAAACCAAGTCACTGTGGCACTGCAGCTATGGCGACAGCGCAGACCCTACGTGGACGTAACGCTGCAGTGCGTACCTACTCTGGTAGATGCTTTGAGGTTCTAGTAGGTTCTCCTGGAACTTCAAAGCGTTCCTGGAGAATGAAGTCAAACATAAACAAGAAACATGGCCGACCGTGATGAGATCGGACCAGATTGAAATAGAGGTCTCTAAAACGTTTTTCCACCAGCAACAAGTTACCTACTTCTCTCTGTGCTGAAACGGTAGACGCTCAACAGACATCCTCTCTTTTTGCCAGACTCATCGTTGTTTTATCTTTTTAATGTTAGACTTTATCTAATAACTTTATGCAGAGGAATTACAGCGACACATCCTCTTGCAAAAGTCATGTTGTGTAATATGATGATATCTAGCATGACCAAACAAACTTTCTCCACGGGCGCCGCCGTTGCTCTGTGACGTCAGCCTGCTGCATCTCAGTGAAGTTGAGGTCGATCGATTTGCCCCGACTTCACTCCAGCACACTTTTCTTAGTATTACTTTTCCAGTTTAATAGAAGCATATGTGTCTTTGAAACGACACAGACCGCAAAGAGCTGTGATTGGTCCATTCTTAGTAGCGTGTTTCCGTTTTAGTAGGCCTATGTCCGCCTGCTTCTGCATCTCCACAGTTTTCGAGATGCAAACATTTGTATGACTCGTTTTTGGCCAAATTTTCTTCTAAAGTTTCTGTCGCCATCATTAAAAGTGAAGCAGGAAGTAGAAACAAATATTAACCCGAGTGAGCCAGACTAACAAGCGAACAGGCGTAGGCTACGTACGTAGGTTACGGCGTCTATGTCCCATGGTTCTCTAAAAGAGCCTTTAAATGCTCATTTCAAACATTTGTATATCTCAGCTTTAAAATCCATGTATTTCTTTACAAACCTCTACTTTATTGCAGGACAAGAGAAAAGAGAAAACTCAGTTCATGTCCCTTTGTTTGGCAAAGACGAAACAAAGACGAGTTGGTCAGAATTTAGTAGAACCCTAAAGGAGCAGTTCTGCCTTGCATACATAACTACATATCGTTAGCCTCGTAGCATAATAGCCTAAGTCAGGAGTCTTAAATGATTTTCACCCCCAAATTGATGGAGAGATGGAGCAGGGACTCCGTATTTATGTATCTGTGTATTTAAAGACATTTAAATTAGTGGAAAAATTTGCAGGAAAAATGTCTAATCAACCAAAACATTCGCGACTCACCTTGCAGTACCTCCACGAACCACCGGGGGCCACGAACCTCCTGTTGGAGACCTCTGGCCTAAGTCATATTTTAACGTTTTCTGAAAACAAGAAGAAAAAAAACACAATTTTTAGCAGGAACATTGGTAGTTTTGTTTTTTATTGATATTGTAACAGTAGCCAAATAAAGAGTAAATATGCTACATATAACAGATTCAAATGTATATAAAATACGTTTTTACTTATGATGAAGACGGAGCAACAGGACTCGACAGTAGTGAAAGTAACTTTGACATCATGTTAAAAGGAGCTGAAGTTTATTTATTTATTTATTTTGCCAGCGTTAACTTCATTAAATACTGATAATACTAATCTACAGTCACAGAATCATAGTTTTATAATTAAAGGCCTGAAGGAGCTCTGTCTGGATATTTGTATTTCACAGTCATCATTAAAATACAGTGCCTGGTAACAATAGCATCTCCATCATTACACATTTATTTTAGCATAAATAAGGAGGATTAATCAGTGGATTAATGTGCTATGAGTGAATGATAAATGATTTGTTTTAGGTGTTAAAGGATGTGTTTTAGAAGGTGCTACGTTTGTAAAAGAGCCAGGATGACTGTGTTTATACTAAACTGATCCAATCAGCTTCTGGTTATAGTTTCACATTTAACAGACAGACACACAGACGATAGAAATAAAAGAAGTCTACATGTATTTAATGCAAAGGACAGATTTTCTAGAACTTTTTTAAGATCTAAATTTTGAGTTTCCTCAAATTCTAAAAACTATTTCACAATACGTTTGTGTATCCCAACTATAATATCCATATTACACCGTATTTCATTACAAATGTCTCTTTTATTCATTTTTGTTTTGATTTTTGTTGATAATTTTTTTAGAAAAGATCATTTGTGGTGAAGAGAAATGGATAAAGTTGAAGAAAGTTTCCTGAGCTTTCAGAGTTTAATTTATCTTCCTGTTAATGTAGTAAATGAAATGTTATCTGTTATAACTGAAACTAACACAGACTCAGTCTCTTCAGATGAATTACAGCGAGTGGGACCTGAATCTCTCCTGTTCTCCGTCCTTCAGGAGCTCTCGCAGGAGAAACAGCGAACGCTGGAGCTGCTGGGGGTGAAGGAGGAGGTGAAGAAGGACAGCTCAGAGCCCGCCTGCAAGGGGTCGGAGGTCGAGGAGGAGCTCGGAGACGGGGACCTGCTGCGGGACTTACGACACATCGAGGAGCAGATGAAGCTCCTGCTGAAGGAGAAGGAGCAGGCTGATGAGATGTGAGTGAATAAAAACAGAACCAGGCTGAGGTTAACCAGTCAAAGGTAACACATGATCCTACTGTACGTCAGTGACTGTAGCTCTTTCAGGGAACCTCTGTGCTAATGGTCCGGAGCATGTAACTACTAGTGGAAATGTGTATTGATCCCAAAGCAACCAGCTCATTGATCAGCGGCAGTAAGTGGGATATTACAGCAGCTGATATTGAGCGTGCAGCACTAACGTCGAGTTATGAACTCAGTAACAAGCACGGCAGAGCTGGAGCTCAGCCTCAAGCTGATACACAAAACTGTGACGTACGGTGGACATGGAAAATAACCGCACGCTGTACAGCCACGCTGCAAATACTGGTAAATGTGATGGAGGTCACGACTCTGTGGTGCAGTGGTTAGAAACCTCCTAAACCTCCAAACTAAGAACAGACGGATAGGTCAAATGCAGAAAAATGATTTCCCCAATACATTAGTGGGATCAATACAGTATAAAAAATAACTAGGGTTATATTTAATGATGTACTATAAAGAAGTAAACTATTCAAACTGTTTATTATTTGAATAATTTTTTGCTCAAAAACAAAAAACACATAGATCTAGTGAATTAAAAATAATTTAGCATAAAGATAGTCTCAATCAGACTTTATTGAAAACATGTATTATTAATGATGCAGCAGCAACAACATGTGTTCTTTAGACAGAAGATATGGCTACAGCTTTAAAAACTAAAACTAACTAATTTTAGAAAAAGTTTCGATTTTTCAGGTCATCAAAAAATATATTTAAAGGGGAACTAGTGTTTTTTTTACAACCTGGACCTTATTTCTGGCATAAAATACGATCGTTTACTCACCCATATAACTTTGGAGTTATTTGTAATCTTTGTGTTATTAAAGCTGCGTATATCCATATAATGGGAGTGAATGGGGCACCGATACGCAGCCTCTAAGTAACGTATTATCTGCTGCGAAACTCATTCATTTCACCAATATTTTGTTATGATAGGTTAGTGCTATTCCCCGTTGAGTTACCTGTTATCATCATCCGGGGTCTGTAGGTCAATTTGTCTATTTTTGTGGCAGATAATGTTTTATTTAGAGGCTGCATTTCGGTGCCCCATTCACTCCCACTATTTGGATATAAGCTGATCTAAATATCTCCTGAAGGAATACAAATTACAAGTTATATGGGTGAGAAAACGACTGTATTTTATGCCAGAAATAAGGTCCAGGTTGTAAAAAAACAGTAGTTTCCTTTTAAGTAATATTCAAATATGTTTCAGGTTTAATTTGTGATCCATTTCTTATCATTTTTTCCCCCCTTTTTATAATGATTAAAAATATATTTATACTGTATATTTAGTCTGTTTTACCCGAGATGTCAAGGAAATATCATAAACACACATTCAGCTAAAGAAAATATATCAGATTAATATATTTTCAACTCTTTAAAATAAAGTTTATCCTTGAAATTACTTATGTTTATGCATGACAACAAAACTGGCTCACTTCGATCTAACATTAGTATCGTTACAATTCCAGAAACAGGACACAGAGTTTTCAGATTTGCATGTTTTCTTTCGTTCAGGCTCAGAGAGAACGAGCAGCGGGCTCACGTCCTGCAGCAGGAGAGGGAGTACTACTCGTCCCAGGCCAGCACGCTGCAGCAGTCGCTCTCTCAGCTCACCGTGGACAAGCAGCAGACGGAGGCCGAGCTCAAGGTAACGCAGCGTGACTCAGCTGCTCTCCGCCTGCAGCTGCACCTCTGCAGAGGTCACCACACTCATCAGCCGCCAGAGGTTCAGATGAGATGCTATCCCTCGTCCTCAGGGGCTGATGAACAGTCAAAAGATTAAAACGCAGCATGCACAACAGCCTTTAATAAAAGACTGAAACGCATCAGCAACAGGAAACATGAGCTAATATTTTCTGACTCAGCTCTTAAACTTCCTGTGTGCCCCAGGCGGAGATGGAGTCTCGGGTGGAGCTGGAGAAAAAGCTGAAGCAGGCCGAGGAGGCTCTGCAGGACCTGGAGAAAGGCCTGAACTCACTGGACCGGACCAAAGAGAGAGACGAGAAGATGAAGGGGGACGTCACTCATCTGAGGAGTGAGTGGGTTCACATCTGTCTGCGTCTGGTTAGCCGGTCACTGTCTGCCACAAGCACTGAGGATTGAATTAAGTTCAGTGAGGGAAGTAAAATTAAAAGACGATGAATGGATGCTTGGAGAAATGTGGATGGATGTGAGTCAGGTTATTATAGGAAATCTAATCATGCAGAGAAAGAGAGAAAGATCAAAATTAGATTTAAGTGAGTTGATTTTGTTTAGCTTCTCTTGATCTGGAGACAAAATCTTTTATTTTTAAAGGATTTTTGTTGAAAGCTCCAATATATCTGACTTACTACTAAGACAAAATTAAACATGGACGTCTCATGTCACATAAAGTCAGATGTTAAAGGTAATTAAATGCTAAAATCTAACAGACGTGGCACTACTTTGATTTTTTGACCAAAACACATCATCTGTGCAGTAAAACAAGCTGAAATTTGAACTCAATCATGCAGGGAATTACACAGGTGAGAAATAATACACAGCAGGTGGAGGAGTAAAAACTCTGGATTTAAATAAAGAAGGAACAGTTTTAATTAGAAAAAGGAAGTGTACAGATATGTGCATTAACAAACAGAAGGGTGTGAGGGGGTTTAGCCATCAGTCTGCTATGTAGAGTCACGATCTTTGAGGAAAGGTAAAAGTTTTCTGCAGAAATAATCAGTGAGAAGGCTGCTGTCATCAGCTTCCATCCTAAACGACCTGACCTTTGAACCTTTGCTCCAGGGTCAGGCACATACCTGATCAGTGATCTACTGATCTATTTACTTACAGATCGTGACCGTGAAAAAGCTTCTGATCATTTTCCAAACTTGTCTCCTGGTTAAATCTGCAGGTGTTTTGTCCACGTCTCACACCTTATGTGTCGTGTCTGTGTTCATCCAGAGTTCTTTGAGGAGTGCATCTGCGCGGCGGAGATCGAGGCGAAGCTCCCGTCCATCATGAAGAACGCCGTGTACCTTCACAAAGCTGCCGCGCGAAGAATCAAGAGCTGCCGGATCCAGAAGAGAGCCTCCAGACGCCACTGGTGTAAGTCTCGCCCTGACAGCGTGCAGGTGGCACGACTGAGCTGATGAATGCTGTAAAAACTAGATTATTATCACAGTTAGAAAACTTAGGAAGTAGCAGCATCATCTGCAGAAACATGTGAAGCACTTTGTGTTTCTTTTACGTCTAAATTATGAAACGGAAATATAAGTCTTGGACCACAGTGACGTTCATTGGTGATTCTAGATGGGTCGTAGGTGTGAGTGTGAATGGTTGTTGTCTCTCTGTGTTAGGCCCAACATGTTGTCACATCTGAGAAGTTTAAACTGTTGGATTTGTCTTCTTCACTCTTTGTTCCGCCGCCTCTCCACAGTGCAACACTCCAAGTCGTTCGCCGTGGCCAACAGCGCCGACAGCGACAGCATGCAGGAGCTGAGGGAGACGGCCCGGCGGCTGACCTCCGACAGCAGCTTCAGAGAGAGCGTGTACAAGATCATCGCCCGCAAGGACGCCACGAACAAACCCGAGGACTGAGGGCGGGCGGAGGAGGGTAAAACAAAAAAAAATATTTAAAAAGAAGAGAGGAGCCGTCCTTAGCAACAGAAACCACGATTTAAAACGAACCCACCATTAAAATGTTTGTAGGTGAATGTACACAGACGTCTAGTCACTGCAGATTTGAATGGATTTTGAGAATTAAGTTGCTGTGAGTTCCTTCATGTTCTGACGGGTTTGTAGAACTTTTTCACCCAACGGCTGCAGGAACTACACGAGCACAGGAACTGAACAGGGAACTAGATCCTGACTGTGTTTCTAGCGCATCTAGAAGTCAAATTAAAGACTAATATGTAGTGTCTTCTCGACGTAGAAGGTTTTGCTCCTTCATGTTTGACTTTCCTCTTCATCTAAAGAACCCTGAGGACGAGATTAAAACCTAAAAGGACGACGGAGGAAGGATGTAACTTTTAATTTGCAGGAAAGGGAGACGGGAAACTACAGCTGATGATGTGATTATTGGAATATTTTTACCAGCCTCATGAATCTTTTACCGCATTACCGTTGTGTTAGAAGGAAGTTTATTCTCAGTTTGCTGTTATTTATTCCAAACATAACTGTATAACGAGTATTAATCTTATATTCTTTCCTCTGCAGCCACATGCATCCACAAGCTAGTCAAATAATTCACCGTCCTACAGCATTTACAGTAGATCACTTTCTTTTTTACGCTTTATTGATGTGAAAACGGCAAAAATGTTTAGAAGAAATGATTATCCTCTGACTACAGAGCAGGGAATGAGTGAACAGAGCTCTAGTGGTGGAAAACCAACCGAATATTTCCTGATATTCAGTAGTTCCTGGAGCTGTTGGACTGAAAATGGACATAAAGAGACATTCAGATGTGATTTAGTCAGTAAAAATACTGATGTTAAATCCACATATTAGTACCAGAAGGTGTCGGACTAACACGTTGAACATCCTCAGTGGTGAGAAGCACATTTACTCGAGTTTGGCTCTTAAAGATAATTTCCTTTTGTGTCGGAGAAAGAAGGAAATGTGTCAGCAGGAGCCAGTAGAAACCTTCCAGATGAAGAGTTAGCGTTTTATTTTATCATGGTAAAAGTTTAACTAGTGTTTTTGGTTTCAAAGTTTTTTTTTTCTTCGTTTAAATAATAATTTAAAGTGTTTAAATGATTTGAAAAAACGAGAGAAAAGATTAAAAACTACAAACTAACTGTGACTTTTTCTTTCCTGTCCTATCACTTAGCTCAGGACCACACAGATTCATTTTATTTTTATTTTGTTCCTCTGTAAGGGTCAAGCATCTGTTTGAGAACAACTTGGGACCAAAACATTTAGCTGTATGAAATAGTGTCTGACCAAAAAAGGATTTATCTAAGCTAATAGGTAGGAGCCTCCTATTGGATCATTACTGCATGGGTGATTATCTTTCAGCTGGAAACAAGTTATTTAACTCCAACTGATGCAATGAGTAGCTTCTCATTTCTTCAACAACCATGTCTAAAGACACATCCTGTGATCGTCTGTTTGAGAAGGGTCAAATCATTGGCATCAAGCAGAGAAAACATCTAAGGAGATTGAAGAAACTACTAAAACTGGGTTAAGAACTGTCTGAAGCATTATTAGAAACTGGAACTCCTTCCAGTGGAGAAGCATCGTCTTCCAGGAAGAAATGTGGCTGGAAAATCGGTGATCACTTGTGAAATCGAATCGAACAAAAACAACAGTAGAACTCAGGGCTATGTTTCATAGTGAAGCAAGAACATTTCCACACAAATATCTGTGTAGTCTTAAGAAAACCACTAATCAGTGAGAATAACTGGAAACAAAGGCTTCAGTTTGCTAGGGAGCATAAAGATTGGACTCTGGAGCAATGGAAGAAGGTCATGTGGTCTGATGAGTCCAGATTTCCCCTGTTCCAGAGTGATGGGGGCATCAGGGTAAGAAGAGAGGCAGATGAAGTGATGCAGCCATCATGCCTTGTGTCTACTGTACAAGCCTGTGCTATGGGGCAGTGCTATGATCTGGGGTTGCTGCAGTTGCTCAGGTCTAGGTTCATTAGCTGACTACCTGAATATACTGAATGAGCAGCTTATTCCATCAATGGATCATATTCCAAGATGTCAATGTCAGGATTCATGGAGCTCAGATTGTCAAAGAGTGGTTCAGGGAGCATGAGACATCACAGAGTCCAGACCTTAACCCCACTGAGAATCTTTGGGATGTGCTGGAGAAGCTTTGAGCAGTGGTCAGACTCTCCATCATCAATACAAGATCTTGGTGAGAAATGAAAGCAACACTGGATGGAGATTAATCTGGAGACAATGGAGAAGCTTATCAAAACAATGCCACAGAGAATCTGTGATGTAATCAAAGCTAAAGACGGTCCAGTGAAATATTAGCGTGTGACCTTGTTTTTTTCTTTTGTCCACTCAGTGTAATAATAAACCTACAGTACGTTCTTCAGACAGAACACAGAAAGCAAATCCATCTTGAAAAATGTTTCTTTTTATTTTTCCCGTTCTGATTGTATGCACAGATTGTGTTCTTTGCTTTGAGAGGGGTCGATGGAAAACTAAACGGTAAACGGAGACACCTGTGACGTGTCCATGATCGTTTCACCAAAGCGTTTAATGATAACGTACAAATGATAAATAACTGAAAGTCACCAGAAATGAGACAGAAACGAAGCCGGGGGGGAGGGAGGGGAGGCTAGAGGGGACAGAGTCTGGACTGAACAACACGCCTCGACGCTAATAAAGCTTTGTTTGAACCTTGTACATGTCGTTTCACTGATGTGGGTAAAAGGCAGCGGGTTCAGTCAACGGATGGCACTGGTAAAGAGTTAGAAAACGAATAAGAGCTCTGATACGGATGCTTTTCCATCAGGAGAGACTTGCTTGTTTTCCACTGTGTCAAAGCCTCAGTGTGGGAGGACACGTCCTGTGTGGAGGACGGTCGGTTACAGCAGCAGCAGCTGTCGCTCTCAGCCAGGACCTGCAGCAAATAAAACAAAGAGATGGAAGTGAGCATCATCAGTGCATCCACTTTAGTAGAACAGACATGTCTGCTCTGCAGTTCAAGTTTTTTGTCTCAGTATATTTACTACATGTCATGAGATACAGTCTGTGTGATTCAAAGGTTCGTCCTCAAGGGGAAGTATGAAAAATAACGACTAAAAATAAATGTAGAAGTGCAGGTGGTGCTTGATTTGATTTAAGTTTTTTCTTTTTGCTGCACTTTTTAATTTTAATAATTTTATTTGAAGAATCTTCCATAAACTTTTAATAAAAACATCGCTGTCACTGGTGCCGCGTTAAAAATGAGATAAATTAACTGAAACAATGAAATGAGGTTTTGAGTCACTGAGACGTGTCTTTGTTTCTAGACAAAAGTAATTTAGATGAACAGATGTTTTGTTTATTTTTGTTCGGTGCATCCGAACGCCACATGAATTCTTTCTCTGGAGCAAAAGGGACGTTTCCACCACAGAGACGTTCCCCAAGGACTAGGAGCTTTTAGAGGTGCATTGTTTGTTTTTTGTTTTATTTTACTTTTAAATCTAATATTTCAGAGCTTTACTGTTACTGTTTGTCACTTTTCTAGCACTGACTCTCTAATTTCTTTCAAGCTTGCTGCTGACACTAAAAATGCTGCAGTCTTTAGCGTTACTGCCACCTACTGGACAGGAGGAGATCTGGTCATCTAGAAGTCCGTCTCAAAACAAGAACTGAAGAAGCTACTTGAATGTGTGGTGAAACACTTTTAAGAAAAGTCCAGTTGCCTTCCTTTTAGCTTCATTTTAATGTGTAAAAACAGTTTTTCATATAAATCATACATATATAGACTCACATGATTTACAGTATTTTCACTACTGTGTTAAAACCTGTGAGGATAAGGCAAATGTATTAGGGGTGGGACGCCTTAATTCCAATTGAATACAAAAAATTAACACATTTAATCGCAGTTTGTATCCCAAACAACGCAGAACTTTTGTCAGTGCATTATTTCCCGGTACACCGATTAAACTGATGCACACGTCAGAGCTCAGCTAACGGCTACCAAAATGGAGGAATCGGATGAAAGCGCGTTGTTAGGACCGATGGAAGGCAAATTATATAAAAAGGAATATTTATTTTAAAATTTAATTAAAAAAATACCTGGTGGAAGTCTTGATAAAAGCGGGGTTTTGTGCAAATACTGCAAAAAGTTTGTATCACACCGAAGCCCTTCAACCCTACAGCGTCATCTAAATACAAAGCATGTTGTTGCATTGAGCACAGAAAATGCAATTAAAAGCATTTTTCTAGACATTAAAAGAGCTTGACTTTATTAATATTGACGTCTGTGTCTATTATTTAATTCAGTCGTCCACTAAAATCCATTTAAATTAAAAAAATTTACTCTTTGGGGCAAAAATTGTTTAGCGATTAAAATATGATTAACCAAAATTTATTACAGAGGCCGTAATTAATTACATTTATTATTTTAAATCTGTTTTACGCATCCAAAATGAAGCTAAAATTAAGGCAACTTTTCTTAAAGCCGTTTCATCCAAGTGGTTCCTTCAGTTCTTGTTTTGTGACCTACGACCTGATCCTCTGCCGTCTCGAAGCTCCAGGAACTTTGTATGAAAATACGACTAAACAGAAACTCCGTACTTAAAAAGCTGCTAATAAACACATCAATGCTTCATGTTTGGTTACTATTTACTGTCCAGAGCATCTTAACTTATATTAAATCAATAAAAACATCAGGGTTTCCTTCTTTCCAAATATGAGCACTTAAAACTTTATATTTTCTCTTTATTAAATACATAAATAATAATGGTGGAGCTACTGATGAGACACTTTACATCGTGTTGGCTTTGAGGAACAGACTCTTGTGGTTTATGGAAAAATCAATTTTCTCAAATCAAGCTGTAAAATTAAACAGCATCACACATTAAATAACGTAGCTTTCTATTGACTCGTGATATTTAACAAGATCCTCCTGGTTAGACAGGATTTTATGAATATCCACTTCCTATATTTTCTTTCTGTTCTTTCTGTATGTGTTTATTTTTTTTAGGGAGAGAGCTGTGAAACCCGTCGCTCTAATTTAAAAGGATGATTCTCTTTGTAAAAATGTGAGTTTAACATGTTAAGACTTTGATCCAGGTGTCCTGTGTTCAGATTTAATCCAACGTCTGGAAGACTGCGGCTTTTTGGCGATTTAATCATGTGGTAGATCTCCTGCATCTGCTGCGTTTTAAAATAACCTGACGTCATCTTTTCGCTCACATCATGAGTAAATACAGATCTGCTGTCTCATCGCGTGACCTTACGTCACCTCGCCGTGATTATCTGCTGGCTCAGTCGGCCCGTAAGCCTGCCAGTCCTCTGCCGACCTAACGCCGCATTTCACATTCACTCTGGCTTTCATCTCAGCCGTCAGCAGGTATTAGACACGTCTGGTACCTGCTAACCTGAAATGCTCGGTGCAGTCTACTTCCTGGCTGCAGACGTTCTGCTGCTCTCTAGGAGAACGTTTTTCCTTTAACATGAATTCTGCAGAAGCTTTTCTTGCCTCACAAACACGTTAACACACTCAGGCTGTGTTTTTCCCAAGTAACACCCTGCAAAGAAGAAAACAGCCAGAAATGAGCTGCAGGAGAGCCAGCTCCCCATTGGCAGCGCCCTCGTATTCCCACGCACTCTCCCCTGCTCAGTCATTCACCTCCCGCTGCTCCATCCTGATTTCTATCGCTATGGCAACAGCTAAAACCCATGTGTATCTCCTTTCCTTTATTTATTTATTTTTTAATCTGAGAGATTGTAGGATTAGTGCAGGCAGAGGCCTTTAAAACCTGCTCCTGGCTCATGAATAGATGCGTTTTTGTTTTTCCTCACCGCGCCGTCAAGCTGAGGTTAACGTGATCAAGGGCTGTTGTGTTGGTTTAATTGCGAGCACTGAAAGGCAAGAGCCCGTAATAAAAGACAAGGCGTTGCATAAGACGCTATTAAAGCCTCGTACCTGTTGACCTTGGCGCGGTCGCCAGGCGGCTGTGCCGGGAGCTCAGAGGTGGCCGTCTCTCTGAGAGCTTCACAGTTTGCTTTCACAAACAGAGGACAGAAAGCGGGGGGGGGGACGGCTCTGCAGCGGGAACGTCCCCTTGATGCTTCATCAGCACAGCGTCTCCTCTGCTGCGCTGTCAGCGGTTAAGAGCAGACGAGCGTCCGGCCCAGGGCTCTATTTCCACGCCGCACATTGTGTATAAAAAAGTTTGCTTGTGTGGGGGTGGGCGGGGGGGGGGGGGTCTGAAACCATTTGCTTCTTCTTTTTTTTTCTTAATTTGCCCTTACAGGAGTGCTCACCCTTAAGAGCCTCCACAGTTGTCATGGAGTTTGTGCTTCCTGGTGAACAATGACTCTTTTCATTCCAGCACAGCTTTCAGTCCAGTAGCTGAGACAGACAGAGAAGAGGACAGAGGACAGAGGACTATGGGAGGGGGGAGGGGTCTGCTGCAGCTCAAGGCTCTCCTCATGTAATATGAAGTCTGACACACAGGCTTTACTGTTGTTGTCTCTTTAACATCCGTGATAGAAAATGATTCTGTCTGATGTGATGGATAGAAATGGTAAAAAAAGTAATAAAACCATCTGATGGGTGAAGATACAGAAGGAGAACGTGACCCTGTGGGTGTTTTTTTAGGGGACATGGGTAAAGCTGAGTGATGAGGGCCATGATGAAGGCAAAGGCCGAACACACGACCACACGTCAGGACAAAGCTGTGGGTTTATTTCTCATCCAGACTGGCTTTGAGCTGAGCCTCCAGAGCCATCTTATCAAACGTGCGCATGTTGGTCTCCTCCCTGACTTTGTCCCTCACGTGAAAGGACGCTCGCGCCACAGAGCGGGCGCTGTCCAGCACCGCCTTCTTCTCCTTGAAGATCTGCTCGCTCTTCTCCAGCTTCCTCTCGATGGACTGCAGCAGCTCCAGGCGCCTCTGCTTCTCCTCCTCCTCCACGCGCTGCCTGTTCAGCTTCTGGAGCCGCTCCTTCTCCTGTCGGCTCTGCACGGCCCGCAGCGCCTTCTCCTTGGCCTTCTCCTCGGCCACCAACGCCGCCTGCTGGGCTCGTTTCTCGGCCTCCTTCACGCGGGCCTCCAGCAGCTGCTGCTGCTGCCTCTCGCGCTTCTCTGCGGCCTTGCGTGCTTTCTGGATCTGCTTCTCCTCGCGTTTTGCCTTTTCCTTTAGCTCCTGCCCCCGACGTTCAACTATCTGCTCGTAATTCTCAAGAGAGCGGCTCAGCTTCTCCTCTGCTGCCTTCCTGGCCTCGTCCCTCTCCTCCTGCTCTCTGCGGGCGATCTCCTGGATCAAGGCGGCGTGGCGTCTCTTCTCCGCTTTGTTCAGACCTCGTCTGTCCTCCTGGGCCTGGTGCTCTTTCTCTTGCCTCTTCAGCTCCGCCATGGTGAGCTTCTCTTTAAGCAGCAGCCTCTCCTGCTCTAGCATGGCGGCCCTCTCCTCCTCCAGGGACTTCAGGTTCTGCTCCTGCAGCGCCTTCTTGTGCTTTTCTTCTCGTGCTACCTGCTGCAGCTTCAGCAGACGGTTGCGCTCCTGCTGCACCGCCAGCTCCCTCCATCGCTCCTCGCTCTCTTCAGCCTGTCGCATTTTGGCAGCTGCTGACTCCCGCTCCTGCTGGCTGAGCCTCCGCTGACGTATCGACACCTGAGTCTGCCACACTCGCTGACACTGAAGCACCGCACGCTGCTTCTCTCGTTCCTCCTGCTCCCGCCGGAGCTCGTCCATCCTGCGCTCGCTGTCCCACTGGAGGTGAGCCACGTAGCGAGTCTGACTCATGATGTCCTCCTCCTGGTACCTGGCGAGCATCAGTGCCGCTATCTTGCGGTCGCGCTCGGACACGGCCTTGAGGCCTCGCCGCTTCACCTCCTTCACGATGCGCTCCACCTTCTGCGTCGTCTGCGGGGAGTGGCTCAGGTCGCCGAGGCTGAGGCTGCGGCCCATCAGGGAGTTGAAAGTGGCCAGGGTGCGAGCTCGGGGGCTGGAGAATTTAGCCCAGTGATCACGTGCGCCGTCCCAGCTGTAAGAAGACGAAGCACCCGACTCCGACGAGGTGCACGTGGTCGTAGTTGTGGTGGTGGAGGTTGAGGAGCAGACGGGGTCCATCCTTCGCTGTAAAGATTCCATCGAATGGCTCTTGCCCTGCGCCTTGGACTGAAAGCCAAGATGTCCGTTGTGGTGTGAGTACGGCCCTCTGGCTACACCGTTCAGAGGCGTCCCAGCGCTCTGAGCAGCAGGCTTTGACACCGATGACGTTAATGTGGAGTTGGCTCGAGGGAAGGAGGGCGGCTTTGGTGTCGATCTGGGAAAAGTGTTTGAAGTTTTGCCACCAGAGGTTTTCCTGATGACCGGCGGAGGGCCAGATGAATGCGGCCGCGGTTTTACTTTTTCAGGCGACGAGCACAAAGGCTGCTTGGTTTGAAATCCACTCTTGGAGGATGGTGCAGAGGTTGCTGTAGCGGGTTTTGCGGACGGAGTGGATGCTGCGTTGACAGATTTAGGGGAGGTGCTGAGACCGGAGGCGGGGGCTTTAGATAAAAGAGCTGTACTTGTTTTAGAGGCTGGACCGGCCGCTGTGGCTCTAGAGGACGCTCCAACATTAGAGGCTGAGCTGGAGGTTACCGGCCCAGATTTAGGAGGCTGACTGGAGCCAGGAGAAGCTTTGTCCACAGAGGATGATGACGCGCTGCTGCTGCTGTTCACAGTCGCCTGCAGAATCCTCCTTTTTTCCTCCCTCACAATCCTCTCCCTCTCCTCCCTGCACTGCCTCAGTTTGGCATGCCGGTCTCTCTCGTAGACTTCAAACAGCCCCGTGGCTACGCGCATGGATCTGCCGGGAGCCTCCCGGGCGAAGTCGGCGAGCGGGCGTTGCAGCAGCTCCACAGGTTTGACCCCACATCGGGCACATGCCTCCAGAGAGCGCGGGCTCGTCAGCACGTAGCGGCTGCCCTCCGCGGCCGGGGAGTCAAAGTTGTACAGGTCCAGGTGCAATTTGGGGGACAGCTCTTTGTCAGTCTCAGTCTGTGGTTGCTGGGGCGCCGCGCCCTCAGAGGCGACCTGTGGCCCGGCTGGAGATGCAGTGTGGCAGGGGCTCGGCTCGGAGCTGCCCGTGGGCGGCGTCTCAAAACCAGCATCCCCGTCATCCTCCGTCGTCGCGCCGTCGGCCTGTTCCGGCAGTCGAGGGTCTTCGGCGGCCACAGCTGGTGCGTCGAGGTGTGGGCCTTTACACTTAATCTGCTCCTCAGCCTCCGAGGGGTCGACCATAGTTGGCTAGCACTGCAGGTAGAGACGGGGGGGAGGAAAAATGGGGGAGGGATTGTATGAAACATGGATAAAATAAAGAGAAGAGGGTTCAATTAGAGGATTACAGTTGAATCCAGAGCTTAAGAGCGATGCAGTCTGTGGGGGAGGGTCATAATGCAGGTTCAGAGATACATGCATGCATGCATGAGCACATATTCATGCACTCAGTGATTTTTACACCAGATGAGAGATTCTCCCTTCAGGGAAGTGACATAACACAGAGAAAAACACCACAGCTCCTTTAATAGAGAACCTATTTTTGGCGGAGTAACTGGGCTGAGAGAATTCGATTACTCACTGAAATATTTTTCACTCTACATCACACAATCAACCTACAAACACCCAGAACATGCATTATTGAGGGACTCGTAGTGAAATATTCGTTTAAAAGGACGTTATTAGATGTAAACAAGGAGAGGACACATCTATTCTGCTCCCAGGCCACTAACATGGACTCACACCTGCTACAAACAGTCAAGGCCCAGACTCTCCTCCTGCATCCCAGCAGCACACATGCAGAAAACAGACGAGCTGCCTTTTCAGCATATATATAAAAATCTGGGTCATAATTTAACATTACGCTGATTAAAATGCGTTTAGCTGATCGCTTTGATTACACAAATGTGGTGCAAAAGCCCCGGATTGGTTGCATTTTTACGCAAAGATGCACCGACCTGCCAGTGTGCAAAGCGTCTTCTAAACCGGTGTTTTGTTCCCCTTTAATCCGTCGAGACGCCCTTGCTCCCTGCATAATATCAAGCTTCAGGGGGAAAGGCTTCGGCCGTCGACCCAAAGATGGAGCATCACATCGTCGCAGCCTCCAGCGACGCGACACGCACAGACGGAGCCTCTCAGAGCCTGTCGGGTCTCTCTGCGCAGCGGAGCTCAAATCTGCCCTTTAAAAAATAATAATGTATATAAATAAAACGTCTCCAGAGTGAAATTCACACCCTATGATGGCTCCAATCCAGCGTCCTCTGATCCTCCTTCTGCAAAGTGCATCCCGTAAACATCCGCCGCCGCCTCCACCTGCTTTTCAGCAGCATCCCTCCATCTCAGCCTCCTTGGCTCCGCCTGCTTGTGGCGAATACGCTAAAAATACAAACTGCAATTAAACCTCTGTCCACTCAGCTGTTCGTCTCCTCCTAACATGCAATGCCCCCTCCTCAAGGCATGTTTCTCCTTCAGATGCCAAACAAAAGCGTGTTTATCTGTAAAAATCCTGCAGCTCTATTAAAAATGGACCACTTTTAAATTTAATTATATAAAAAGGCTGGAAAATATATGATTAATATGTTTTAAAAAAGGAAAACAGGCAAACACAAGCAAAAATATATAAAAATGCTTTGAACAAATATTAAAAACATGTGTTTTAATCGTGCAAAAGTCACATGATCCTCTAACAGCTGCTCGGTGTCACCCTGTGAAAAGAAGCTGCGTGTAATTACTCACATTAGACACACGATGGCGCTGTTACACTGTGGGATACTTCTGTCTCCTGCAGCCAGTCATGCTGCAGATGAGAGTTAAATTATAATAATTAAAATCAGCAGGGGGAAGTTGGATGTCGAGACATAATTAGATCATTACATGTTTTGCGTTTCAGTTTTGACAACATATCAGGGTTTTTTTTTGTTCCACTGTGTCTGTTCCTCTTGTTCTCGTTTTGTTTCTGCACAACAGGAACTAACAAACAGCTCCCAGAACAAATGAATGAATGAATGAATGAATGAATGATGTGTCGCTGGTCATAAAAGTTTAACATACTCACGAGTTACGGCTTCAGTTAAAAGCGCCCATTGATTTCAGTGATTGCTACATGTATGCAGAAGCCTTATTATATCAGACATTCAGTTCAAATGGAGCCACTGTCTTGTTTTTATCAGACATTAACCTGTATTATTTAAATGTGAGTTTTTAATTTTAATCAACGTTTCTCTGCAACACTTAACGTCAAGTCAACATATATCAATACATAAATGAGTCACAGTTGTCCTACAACACAACATACAAGCTGTGGGCGTTTTTATAACACTAATAAATGCCTTTGTCTTCTTGCTAACACATTAAACTGTTTATTAAATGTTCACAGTCTGTTGCTACAAGGCAGATTCACTCATATTCATGCCCTTTGGAAACAGATTTCAGCATTACCAAAGAAAAGATCATTCACCTTCTGTAACCACTTGTCCTGTGAACGATCACAGGTGGTCTGGAGCCTATCCCAACTGTCAATGGGACGAGAGGCGGGGTCCACCCTGGACAGGTCTCCAGTCTATCTCAGGGCTAACACAGAGAGACAGAGAACCATTCACACTCACACCTACGACCAATTTAGACTCAATGAACCTAACCAGCATGTGTTTGGATGGTGGGAGGAAGCTGGAGAACCTGGAGAGAACCCACACAGACACAGGGAGAACATTCAAACTCCACACAGAAAGGAACCACTCGACCCATGAGGCATCAGTGCTAAACTCTGCCGCCCCAGAGAAAAGATCATTTAATTAAAATGCACAAAGACGTGCAGTGCAACAACCTGAAACTCACCGGTGTACCAGGGACGTGAAAGGCAGAGGTTAGAGAGAACAGCAAGAGTCAATTGCCACATCATTAGGTACACTATAGCACTAACACAGGACTCTAATATAACAGTCCTGCAGTAAAATCTCTCCTCACGGCTGCTCTGATGTTCAGTTTGTGCTGAAACGGCGTCAGCATTGAACCATATGATCACTGTGGAGGATGCAGTTTGTGGTGCTGTTAAACTACAGTTATAATTTTGACTAAAACAGAAGAACACAAGACAATTCAATAGTCCTAATGTACCTAATGAAAAGGCAAATGAGCGTGTTTTTGCTTCATTGCTTCATCTCTTTAAGACTGAGCTTTACTTTTTACACACATTTCCAGCCAGATAACATTAATCTAAGACTGTCTGATCTGTGTTTAAACCTGTATCACCAGCAGCAGCTTCTGCTTCTACTGTCAGTAAATGGAGGCATCAGCTGCAGTAACACAGCACTAATGGTGGCATTTGTCTCTGCTCAGTTCTTTCTCACCACCACGTGAACCAGCGCGTTCACTAAAAGCCTCGCTCTGAACGCAGCCCAGTCTGGTTCGGTCCAGTCCCAGCAGAAGAATCAGGATTAGATAACTCCGTCTGAAAGTCGTAGTGAGGATGACCCACTAAACTCCTGACCCGGTGTGGGGAACAGTGCGAGTTTAATTGGCCCCGCCCGCGAGCCGTATCAGGAGGACAGCGGGTAACAAGTGACAACAGGGAACGTGCTGGCTGGCTTGTTAACCGGGGGCCACGGGGTCTGGGAGTGGGGCCAGAGAGGGAGCAGGGTACGGTGTGCACAGTTCACTGGTGCAGGGGTATGCTGCGCAGAAGTTTGGTGTTTTTGTTTTTGTTTTCGGGCAGGGCAGGGCATGCCTCCCCCCACCAGCGCCGCCTCCAGCGCCGCCGCCATCCAAAGCTGAACCAGGGGGTTCATCGAGAGGTGAACGGCTCGGAGGAGACATGGAGACCACTGCAAGGCCTGGCCCAGAGCATCTGCTGGTTTAGAGGTGCCAAAGGCCTGATTCTGGGTCGGGGATGGAAGAGGTCATGACGCACTTTAAACAACAAAGATCTATTTTTAAAGGAGTGAATAAATTCTGCTCTGTGCTGCAGAAACCAACAAGATTAACTATTAATAAACGAATAAATGCATGTGAAAAGCAGGACAATGCACAATCTACATCATTTAAAAAGCAGCTATACATGAGTTCACTCGCAGCACAAGAGCGTTAACTGATGTCATCCACGGTTAAAGGAATAAACAGTGACTAAAGAGGGATTCTTTTCAATATTTTAACAATACACAGAGTGAAACCTGGGTCCACACCAGCTCTTCTACTTAGGAAAAAAGTGTTGAAGGACTGTGAGATGACTGATTAAGAAGCCTGAGGATCTACGTTGCTGTTCACTCCATTTATGGAAGCGAGGCATAAATCCAGAGAGGAGATTACAGGCAGGAGAGAGAAGCAGCGTGGACCTCAGACAGCATCCACTTCTGGCTACGCGTTGGCTGACGTGAATTCAACCACTTCACTTCCCTTTCAGGAGATTATTTATTTATTTATTTAGCTCTGAACTTCGACAAGTTACGCAGGAAGACACGACAAACTCTTTCACAGGCCTGGAACTAAAAAGGGCCGCGGTGCGTTTCCTTTTCCTCCTCCTCCTCTACAGACAGCTTCTGATTTTCCACATTATTATATTTTACTGCTATTGTAGTGGATCATGCCAGGAGGACAGAGCAGGGGTGTTCAGGCTCAGGGTGGAACATATTTAGCGGGTCCATAACAATAACGTTCAGACAAGATCAGAGAAGCCAGTGTCACCGTGCCTCTTGTATTCTCTCATGAACAAAGACACAAATATGGATAATTAATAAGAATTTATAGATGATGTTTACTCACTTCAGCTACTCCCAGATCAAGTTGCAGCAATATATGTATTTTAATGAATCCTTTGCTTTTAAAATGACCTTTTAACATATCAGTAAGAAATGGTTCAGGTGGATCTCTGTAGGGGAAACTTTATAAGACAAACCTGAAGAGTTGGAACCTTAAAGCAAACTGAATTATTAATTATCTTCTCTAATTTTGATTCATTTTTAATGTTGCTTTGAGAAGCACTAGAATATTTTAAATTCATCCAGTTTGCACTTTTTATAAATAAACTTACAACCTGGACCTTATTTCTGGCATAAAACATGGTTGTTTACTCACCCATATAACTTTTGTGTAATTTATATTCCTTCAGTAGATATTTAGATCAGCGTATATCCATATAATGGGAGTGAATGGGGCACCGAAACGCAGCCTCTAAATAAAACATTATCTGCCGTGAAACTCGTACATTCATCTATTTCATTTCATGTACACTAGTTTAGTCTGGGGTTACCTGTCTCTGAGCAAATTACAGGTAAACAAGCCGACCGTAGCGGGTGTTGCATCTAATTAACAGAGATGACATCATCAAAGTCAGAAGACATCATCCAGGGTCTAACAGGTAACACCAGTCTCAACGGGGAAAAGCACTAGTGTACGATAACAAAATATTGTTGAAATTAATGAGTTTCGTGGCAGATAATGTTTTATTTAGAAGCTGTGTTTCGGTGCCCCATTCACTCCCACTATATGGATATACGCTGATCTAAACATCCCAAAGGAATACAAATTACACAAAAGTTATATGGGTGAGTAAACGACTGTATTTTATGCCAGAAATAAGGTCCAGGTTGTAAAAAACAGGAGTTCCCCTTTAACTTGTTGAATTTAATCATAGTTTAAAGTTGTATCTTGTCTATTTAAAGTCTCAAATCAAATTATATAATTTGGTTTTCAAATTGGTTTGAGTTCATAATGCTTAGATTTAATTTTTAATTTCTTAAAATACATGTGTTTGTTATTGTACTGGACAAAAAGGGCAGGGTCGTGAAATTATTAAAACAAACATGGACCTACAGATATCAAGTCAGCATTTCCTTTGTGCAGTTTTGTGAGAAAATTACTCGCATGAATTAAATTAGCTTCATGTTGAGGAGTTAGAAGATTAAATGATTCTTTGATAGTTATCTATTTGTACTGGACTACTGACCGTGTATCTGTTGCTAAATTTTAGGAACTATCCTCTATAAAGAAACATCTGTTTAACTATTAATACCAGAAGAGCGAACAGAAACATATAATACAAGACTTTTTATGTGGACTCTGTGTGTGTGTGTGTGTGTGTGTGTGTGTGTGTGTGTGTGTGTGTGTGTGTGTGTGTGTGTGTGTGTAGTACTGCATGCTGATGTTGTGCATGTTCTCAGCAGTCCTGCTGGAACTCGCTGGTCCTGTGAAGACTGAGACCTTTCGTTGCCCCCAGTTCACATTTCCAGCCTCGGTTCGCCGACAGAAAGGGCCACGTTTTCTGGACAGTTTCAACAACTCCCCCTTCTGACCCTTCGCTTTCTCCAGCCACAAACCCCCCCTCCTCCTCCTCCTCCTCACCACCACACACACATCCCCTCACCCCCTCGTCTCTCTCCCTCTGCTCTGTATTCTGTGGGACGGTACAGGGGTCCCATGCGGGTGTGGAATAGTCCCCCTCCTCGGTGGAAGGGGAAAAGGTCCCAGAGACAGAGCTGTTAATTCAATCAGGAGAGCGGTATGCTCAATTAGGCATCCATAAGGGCCCTGGATGGGTCCGGGGGCCCTGCAGAGGGCAGGCAGCCCAGTCCCCAGGAGGTATTAATTGTGGATGACAGTGTGTAAACAGTGGGGTGAATAGACAGCGCAGGTGCGGGACACCCCAGTCCAGACTCAATAGCCCTTTTCACACCCGTGGCCCTCTCTCTGTTGCCGCTCTCTCTTTCATTCCCTCACTCTGTAAAAATCCCTCACATCTCTGATTAATGTCGCAGATAACTCGGCTTTGTGCGCTTATTTATTTGTTGCTGTTGCAGCTTATTTGTCACCGGGCGCGCTCCTGCACCGGCCTCGGTGTGTGTGTTTATGTGCGCGTGTGTTTGAAGAGGGTAATAAGAGGCCGGGGGCCGCCGCTGTCCAGAGCTGTCGGCCAGCCAGGGGCTCTGAGCGGCTCCTCGTTTTCGGGAGCCAGTGAAAATTGCGGCCAGTACATGAAAAAATATGTGGAATTTATGAAATGAAATCCAGATGACACTTTAAAAGCAGAGGGGCTTTCTATGTGACCTCTGATTTTTCCATTCAGCGCACCACCTGCCCTCCCACCACCTCCCCTCTGCCTGTCTTTGGTTTGGTGCTGTAATTGTGTTTGGTTGTGTGTGACGATACTAACTTTTCACGAGCTATTAGAAACTCGTTAGAGGGTTCACTGCTGAATTCAGACCCAGAGGTCATGTAAAAGTTTAAATTACTGCTTTAGTAACAGGAAAATGTATTTACAGAAGCAAAACTACTCATCTGTCATTCTGTTACCATAGATATACAGAATAAATAAAGACGCCACCAGGTTTTATCTAAGCTAATAGATAGGAGCCTCCTATTGGATAATTACTGCATGGGTGATTATTTTTCAGCTGGAAACAAGTTATTTAACTCCAACTTCTCCTTTCTTCAACAACCATGTCTAAAGACACATCCTGTGGTCGTCTGTTTGAGAAGTTTCAAATCATTGGCATGCATCAAGCAGGATATTGAGGAGATTATAGAAACTACTAAAACTGGGTTAAGAACTGTCTAACGCATTAATAAAAACTGGAAGGAGAGTGGAGAAGCATCATCTTGGAGGAAGAAACGTGGTCGGAAAGAATCCTGATTGATGGTGATCGGTGATCACTTAAACGTTTGGTGAAATCATATCAAAGAAAAACAACAGTAGGACTCAGTAAGTAAGAACATTTCCACACGTACAATGTGAAAGTTAACTCAAGGGATTGGGACTGAACAGCTGTGTAGCCTTAAGAAAACCACTGATCAGTGAGGATAACTGGAAATAAAGGCTTCAGTTTGCTAGGAAGCATAAAGATTGGACTCTGGAGCAATGGAAGAAGGTCATGTGGTCTGATGAGTCCAGATTGACCCTGTTCCAGAGTGATGGGGGCATCAGGGTAAGAAGAGAGACAGATGAAGTGATGCAGCCATCATGCCTAGTGTCTACTGTACAAGCCTGTGCTATGGGGCAGTGCTATGATCTGGGGTTGCTGCAGTTGCTCAGGTCTAGGTTCATTAGCTGACTACCTGAATATACTGAATGAGCAGCTTATTCCATCAATGGATCATATTCCAAGATGACAATGTCAGGATTCATGGAGCTCAGATTGTGAAAGAGTGGTTCAGGGAGCATGAGACATCACAGAGGTCCAGACCTTAACCCCACTGAGAATCTTTGGGATGTCCTGGAGAAGCTTTGTGCAGTGGTCAGACTCAAGATCTTGCTGAAACATTAATGCAACACTGGATGGAAATAAATCTGGTGACAATGGAGAAGAATATGGAAACAAAGCCACAGATAAAGTGTTGTTGTAGTCAAAGCTAAAGACGGTCCATTCAGTCTATATATCAAACAACTAAATTGTTTGTACTGCTGCAGCAATAATGACATATAAAGTAGAAAGAAAAGATTTTTAAATAATAACTGAAGCTTTTGGGTGAATGAAAAGGACTAAAAACTATTAAATCTCTTTCTTAATTGCACCTGAGTAAAAGCAGGACACCGACACTAAAAGTACTAGAGCAGCTGCTGCAGTGAAACTGAAAATGATGTTAGCACGAAGACAATTTTAGATGCATGACTTCTAATAGCATAAAGAGGAAAAACGTCTTTAATTAATAGAAAAAAAATATCCAAACTATTGCCTGGCTTTTAATGAGAACTAAAAGAAGAAATCACATTAGACCCGTCCTCAGTTTTAGTTTGATTGAATTGATTGATTGATTAAACCTCTGATTTATTAAGCTCCTATGAGTCTGATAACTCAGTGTCCTCTTAAGGCGGTATCTTATTTTTTATGCACTTACAGTATTATTAAAAAGCTTTATAAATACTCTTAAGGAGAAACATTTCATTTCTTTTATATCTCCTTTTCATCTACAACCTCCACCGTCTCACATGTGAACTGTACTTTTTGGACATGTGACATCACGGCTGAACATCTGTGCTAAACCTGGCCCTCTCCCTCCACCCTCCACCCTCCACCCTCCACCCGACCCCTCCCGGCCGTCAGATCTCTGGGTGGCCTCTGTTGCTGCTCCGGCTGTTTCTGTGTCCACAGACACCTGCTAATTTTCGGCCGTATGTGGTTGGTGTAAGCCGGCGGGGGGACAGCGGCTGGGGCGTCTTTGGAAGGGCCGCCGCAGTAATTGGGAAGTACATCTCCTTTCAGCGTGCCCATTCATTCCTCTTCTGTTTTTGTTGTCAGAGGTTTTCTTTCATGTTCGGCCAAATGACAACAGAATTAAGGTGTCGAGCCATGCTTTCCCTACAACAGGCTTCACACCCCGGAAAATGTGCTCCTCTTTGTTTCGGGGTGGACGGTTGAAGATATGAACTGATCTCGTTAACATTCCAAGAGACACTCCTGTCCCGCCTCCCCTCTCTGCTCCTCGCCCTCACCTCCCACGGCATTTCTCCGCTCGGCCCAGGACATGAGTGGAGCGGCTGGCACGGAGCGAAGGGGTCGAGGCGGGTGGGACGTCCCGTCTCTCACAGCTCTGATAATGATACTGCACCGATAGAGGCTGATAAACATGAATCCAGATAACTAAGTTTAGCCGAGCCTAGTTTTTCTGCCCCATCTTTGCTCTCCTCTCCTCTGACCCTCTTCACAGATCCTCTCCATCCTTTCTGAGAACACAGCCCCTTCCCAGAAACCGGCCAGTGCACGGAGAAATCATTAATGCTGACCCTAATTGTGCCAATTCCAGAAGCTCAATAGCTCTAATTACAAGGCTCTTCACTGAGGCACTCAAAAAGCCGCTGAACTGTCAAAACCAACAATTAAAAAATATCTATAGGGACAAAGACTGAGAGAAGGGGACCGGGGAGGGGGCTAGCTGCTCCAGCAAAGGCTGACCGGATGGCCCTTTTCAGCGCTTAAAAGCCCAGTTTCTGTAGAACTGAAGCTGGACACCTGCACTAAACACTGCTTCCCTCCCTCGCTCTCTCTCTCCTCCTTCTTTTTAACTCACTCTCAATGGGCCACACAATTTATCTGAAAGGGAAAAGATGGAGAAAGAGAAGGAGAGAGCGAGAGAGAGAGCACAGAGGGGAAGCGGACGTGGGAGTCAGAAGTTGAGAGTTTTGCAGGGCCACTGCAGTGTGGGACCGGTTTTTATGAGTCGACTTATGTCAGGCTGCACAATAACGGGATCTGATCAGTAGAGGGGAAGTATTCAGGTCCTGCAGTGGAGTGAAAGTTATGTTTTACTAAGTTAATGGAGTGAAAATGTGAGAAATTGTAACGAAAATGGACGTAAAACAACGAAAAATGGATTCCAAAATACAGAGAAGTGGTTCTTATGTCAGTTATGTATTATTATATCATGCATATTGTGTGTGTAGCATCTTAACCTGCAAAGTAAATAGTTTTTTTAACAGTATTTACCCTGAAGTGAAGTGGAGTTGAACTTTAAAACAACATTAGATGGAGTCTCATGCCATTTGCAGTATTTAAATTGGAAAATAAATATGAAACGTGTTTGTTTTAAATTTGCTTTTTAACCTAATGTACAGTCCAGTAAAAATAGATTACTATCAAAAAATCTAAAGTAAAAAGACTAAAATATTATTTTAGATTAGGTTCATAACAACATATCACACCGTATAACCATGACTGTACAAGTACGTGATTATACTGATTGTAAAACAAAGCTACTATCCATCTAATGATGATTATAAGATCATTTATTATGTCCTCAGGTTTGAATTTGCCGTTGGAATAAATTAAAGTCACATTTTTTTATTTTTCTAAAGGACAACCTATTAAGTATTTTGCAAAATAAACAAAAAAGTCTCCAACCTTCCCTCAGAGTGATGGACTCTCCCATAAAATCAGAAAAAAAAGAATCTGTTAAAATTACAGCCAGTAATTAGAGGTGGAGTGACACAGACAGCTGTTTTTGCCCAATCAGCCTCTGAATCCTCAGGCCCAATAAAACACACACACACACACACACACTGAGCCACATCTCCAGACTCAGGCTGCCCCCCTGCAGAGCCTGTGACAGCTATTGACTTTACTCAATAGATGTTTTCCATTGTATCCCAAGTACACAGGCTAAATGTCACGGCAGCAGGATCCTAGGCCATTATGGAGCATTATACGTCCCTGAATGCGGATGAGAACCCAAGATTTGACCTCGCAATCGCTCTGCCATTGTCTCCGCTCTCAAAGACTGATGATAATACACTGCAGTGTCCCCTGCAGCTGCTGCCTCTCCTGCTCCTCTCTCCTCAGTGACCACAGCAGCCCTTTCTACTCACACTGGACAGTTAATCTTGGAAAAGTTTAAAGTGGGCGTGGCCTGCCCCTTTATCCCCCTGCTGCTATTGGCTCCTCTGAGTGTCAGTCAGCGGTGCTGCGCCCTCCTTTGCTTTTAAATGAAGCTGCAATGGATACAGGCGCGACTCAACCTGTGGAACCCGCGATGAACAGCTGATCGTCCCGCAAGTGGATAAACTCCATCACAATGATCACCGCCAAGTCCTGATTTCTCATCCCACGCGTGGCACTATGTGAATTAGTTATTGGAGAAAAAGGAGAATCGTTAAAAGGAAAGTAGTTTTTATTCTTTTTTTATTGTTATTTTTGGACCTGTTGATCACCATCAGTGTGACAGACGGACGCACTGCGCAGCGCTCAGCCTGTACCTGCCGCTCCCTGCTCTGCGCTCACCGACGCTCCATTATGCTCTTGTCAAGCTTCCTCATCTTCACCTTCTCCTACTTTCTGGCGCCCCTGTTCCTCTGTTACCTGCCGCAAGCGTCGGCGCAGAAGCCCGGCTCAAGGGTGAGTGGACATACCTGCCACAGGCTCCACAGAAAACTAGAGACTTGACTTTACCAGACTGGCGCAGCGTGCCAGAGTTTAGCCAGCGTTGCGTAATTTAGCACAGACATGCGCTGGATTGCACTTTTCCTGTTTTACAATAACATTTTTTTTTTTTCATGATATCAAGTCAACAAGCCTTCAGACAAACCTAAAATATTTCCTCTGAGTATAGATTTAAGCCTTGCTGTTGTTATTATTGCATTAGACCATTCTGTGTGCGCCTGTGGTTTCTATCCAGACGTGAAATAAGAGTCTTTGGAGGCAATCAGTGCAGTCATCAGCTGGCATTACATTTAAGAGCTTAAACACATAAACCAGCAGTATCTCCAAGATCAGACTCACACTGATGGCTTTGAAGACTAAATAATAACAGCGCTTATTTAGATTCCTTGAAGTATTTTGTGTGTCATTTTAAGTTTTTACCCTAAAAACAGAAAGTATTTTAGAGGCTTCTTTTAGACAAACTGTGAAGCTTAAAGCCGCCAAACTGATTCCTTGGTTCAATGCAGTAACCACCTCCCTGCACCGCAGCATCCCTGCTCCTGCTGCCCTCCTGCTCTTTCTGGGGCAGATCTTTGTCGCCCTCACATCTCTTTTTACCTCCCTCTCTCACACACTGCCCTGCTTGTTCCCCTTACCTCTTGTCTCGGGGCTTCTTTACAAATGCCCACGGCACCGTGCGGAGCAGAGAGAGAGAAAGAGAGAGAGAAAGAGAGGGGGGGATAAGTGATGCGGAGCGGAGGGGAGCAGCATTGTTTCAGTTCACTGTAATATTTGTGGTCGGGAGAGGGGGTGAACGTGTAAGGCTCTTTCTCTCTCACATATTGGAGCTATTTCACAGCAAGTCTGAAGCCTTTTCCTTCTCTGGAAAGAGCTGCAGAGGCTCTGAGCTTTGCCTGTTCCCTTCTCTGCTGCTAACTTTATAATTGTTGTACAGTAGATGGTGAGGAGATGTGTGGCTTTCTTGCGTTTCAGGTGAGGTGTTGAATGATTAGAAACCGTCCCCAAAATCCCCGTTGGAAAGGTTTAAAAGTTTACATCTCCATCAAACTTACCCCCACATTAAACTCTCTTCTTCCTCCTCCTCCTCCTCCTCCTCCTGGCATGGATTAGGCACCGAGGAGCAACAGCCACCCTCGGCCGGCTGCACACCCCCTCCAACACCAAACTGGATGCTTTTAACATTGCTCACAGCTGCCGTAATACCACAATTCACACCCCCACGTTCCACATTGATATCAGCAGTGAACGCCTGAGCTAATTTCACCTCACTGCATAGCACTGCTCCGCTCTCATTCCCCCGGAGGCTCCCATGATGCAATAGGCACACGTCCAGTATTTGTCAGAACTTTTTGGGGGAGACTAACGAAGCTTTTCAGCGTCGCTGCGCACGTCCAGGCTGCCCGGCCCGTGTGCAGCTTCTTTAACGTCCTCTTTTATTGTTTCAGTCGTATGTTCATGTGCAGAGGCTGACGATAAGGATGTGGGATGATGATTGATGGTAGTGGTCTCTGAATAATCTGCAATGGTAAAAGCACATGCTGCACCGTTTAGTCAGATAAAAAATACATGATCTCACTTAAAAGCTGCTTCTCTTGAATCCTTAAAATCTTTCTTTTCCCCCCGTCTCAGAGGATTAAAGTTGCAACAAGACATTTTTTTTTGATCAGGCTAATGAGGCAGGTGGTGCACGGAGAATTTCCTCAAACATTTTATTGCAAGAAATCAGTTTCCCAGAAGTGGAGGGGGGGTGATGTGTGCAGGAGTTACAGCTAACACATGAGGATGCTAAACGCGCTTCCCCGTCTCTCCTTAATCCTCTTCATCGAATCAACCTGTTAGTACCAGGGACGGGATGCTTTGACTTGCATACTTCGGTGACAGCATCAGCGAGGACTCGTAAACTCATTGAAAAACAAACATAAACAGCCGGGGCCTGAGCGGCGAAGCAGCCAAGACTGCATACCTCCGTCTTGGGAAAAGTAGAGCCCCGGTTCAAAAGTGGGAAAGACTTTTTTTTTTGTTTAATTTTATTGGTGTGAGGTAGATCACAGCCACGGTGCAGGTGTGAGCGGCCTGCATGTGACGGTCAGCCCGATGATGATTAAGTACGCTTACAG
Source organism: Planiliza haematocheilus (assembly GCA_005024645.1). Taxonomy (NCBI): domain Eukaryota; kingdom Metazoa; phylum Chordata; class Actinopteri; order Mugiliformes; family Mugilidae; genus Planiliza; species Planiliza haematocheilus. Next base: position 3,239,016 of record SRSE01000637.1, read on the forward strand.
TGCACCAAGGAATGGAGGGGGAGAGGAAGGAGACAATAAAGAGAATTTAAGGTCAAAGCGTGCGTTAGCGGCGCGATCACGCTGTCCAATTTATCAGTGGCGAAAGTTTGGGATTCTTTCCGGCTCAGCAGAGATGATGAGCGATCACACAGGGGGGAAATTAAGCAGCTGCAGAATTCAATCTATCTGTTCGCTTTTATTCCAAACCTGAGCGCTAAGAGATCAGCACATGAGACGGAACTGTGTCACAGTTATTTAGACATCTGGTTGCTAGACACTTCATCTACATCTCGTTTAACGTCAGTCAGAAGAGCAGATTTATTGCTGCGCGTCGTTGTCCCAAGAAGGGAAGTTTAATTTGACAACGAGGCGACATAAAAATGAAACATGAACACATTAGGATGAGATGGGGGAGCTGACGCGACACCAGCTGGGAAATAAAAGCAGCAAAGGCCTTAAAAAGTCTGACCTTCTGTTACTGACATGCGTCAGAATCACAAGATCCTACATTTCCCATAATGCAATGGAGAAAGCTGTTCAGTTTAAATTAATCTGCTTCTCCAAAGCTCACATCTTTGAACTCGTGCGGGGTCTCTGCTTTTTGCTTCACTACAGGACGTTTAGTTAACTTCACTGGGTTGACACCGTTCTTCTGCAGCGTCATACAAACTTGTAAACTCAGCTGCAGTTTTGCGTAGAGATTTTTTGAGGAATCCTAACTATTCCTGCTATGCGCTGTTTGTCAGCACTTGGGACAGATGTTCAAATGAGAGCTCTGGACAAGAACTTTTATACAACATACGATAAAAGTACGTATGAGTTTGAGTTGTGCGCAGAACCGTTGACGTGAAAAGGCCCAGAGCAAACACACAAACACACACCATCTGGTCTTCATGAGAGAGTTTTCTTATGGATCGTCTCATGAGGGAAGAGAAAACCTAAGTGGTTTGCATCATAACTACACACTGATCAGCCATAACATTAAAACAGGAGAAGTGAATAACATCGACCATCTTGTGACAGGTCAGTGTTCTGCTGGGAAACTTTTAAACCTGGCATTCATTCTTGCAGATGTTACTTAGACATGTAGCACCCACCTAGACCTAGCAGCCATCCCGAGCAGGATGCAGCCGCAAAAACACTTTAGGAACAACTAAAAAAAAAACACGAAGAACATCTCAAGGTGTTGACCTGGCCTCCAAACTCACTAGATCCCAAACTGATCAAGCATCTGTGGGATGATCCACAGAGGCTCCTCCCCTCAAAGGCCCATGTCCATTCTCTGATGAGTCACCACATGCGAGACCTGCACAATATTAGGCATTTGGTCATAATGTTATGCCTGATTGCTGTGTGTATCACGCAGGCCCGTTTGTAATCTGTGTCTGTCAAGAACGAGTCGAATACTTTGGCGCTGAAAAACAAACAAAGCGATCAGGTCATAGTTTGGCGTATTCTGAAGCACAGAGCTCTTTCAGACGAACTTCAGGCCCTGACGTTCGCAGCAGTTTCTGATTAACTTAAAGGAGAAATTCCCTAAAAACGGTGATTGGCGATGAAGCCTGTGGTTTTGGGTTCTTCAGTTGTGCGACGCTGTGATTGTGAATACCGATCCAAAATAGATAGGCACTGGTTTTGTTAGTGATAATGAACGAAAACGGCAGAATTCAAAAAGGATTCTTGCTCTGGGGAATGTCGAGTTCATTACGTCGAGTCAACAAAGTCATAGTTTTAATCCTCTGGGGTCTCGAATATTTACATGTTTCTTAAATTAAGTTGGCAGTAGAGCAGAATACAGGCTCAGCGGTGGATATTCTGTGCAATTATGAAGAAAAAAAGAGTAAAATATAGGTGCAACAAATCCATAATTTAGCACAAACGCCATGGTAAACTAGTTAATAGTGTCAGGTATTGTATGTAGAGTGCAGGTAGTTGTCTCTTCCAGTTAGTTTTGTGTTCATTCATCATAACCTCCAAGGAATGAATGGTCATAACATTAGCGATCCTCTGATTATTCCTCTGCTACCTCCGCAAAGTTTCTTTCTAAATTTTAAATGATTACACAATTTGGCGCAAATCTAGCGTCAGCCTCAGGCCCAGCATCCTCTAATTGTCCCTTCCCTTGGATTCGTTGTCTGCAGGTTCACTGCAGCCAGAAGCAGCACGTCCTCACAGAGCCGCTAGCATGGCTGCATAGCTGCAGACTGGGGATAATGTTGTTAATGAGCATTCTGGGAAGTTTTGGGCTCATTCAGAATAAACAAGACGATTTGCGGGAAACGGGACACACTATGAAATCAAGTGACGGCTTCAAACTACTGAACCACAATAAAAAAACACGCTGGTTCACATGTGACCAGACACCTAGGCTCCACTTCCACTTCTCTGGACACTAACAGATGCCTTGCAGGGTGACTCCGCCAGTGACCAATCAAATTGCTTACACATGTCGATTTCCTCTGATGACTGCGTGATCAGCAAATGCATTTCATGCTCAATTTCGGGGCTTTCTAATCAGCGTAATGAAAAGCAGTCAAAGTCCGGCTCTGCGTCGGGGACAGTGAGCTCCACTTGTGGTGCAACGAATCGTGCTTTTGCGTCTTGTTTGAGGGGAAGAGCGCCCCGGTGAAAGAGTTATGGCTCTCTGTAATCCCTAACGATACGACCCGGACGGCAGACTTCCTCCTCGCTATCGAACCCGTTCAGCAGATTAGCGTCTGCTCTGCCTCATATTTGAGTTTCCTTTGATTCGAGTGAGTGTGTGGTCTCAGCTTATATGGTGATGTGAAGTCTACTGAAATGTGTGACACACACACACACACATTAACTTCCACCTCCTCACTTCCTTAGAACAGCAGAGACAGCTGACTGTTCTGTAGCCAGGATGTAGCATTAGTGACAAACAAGGAATGCTGTTAATCAGATTTGGAGCCCTTTCCGAAAAGGAAGGACGCCTCCGTCTCCCCCTCAGTCAAACTTTGATTTTAATTTCTTCACACCACTTCAAAAGAGAAATAAGGAAATCCTTAACACTCATTAATCATGTGTTTGTCTCCTGACCGCCTCCATGAGGAAACCTGACTTCAGCACGGTGTGAAAATATGATCTGTCAACTCTATCTGATAGACTGAATCAGCCACAACATTATGACCACCCACAGGAGATGTAAATAACATAAACCATCTTGTGGCAATTCAGTGTTCTGCTGGGAAACTTTTGGAGCTTGCATTCATTCATGTGGATGTTACTTAGACATGTAGCACCCACCTAGACCAGACCAGGCACCCCCACCCCATAGCAATGACACTCCTTGATGGCAGCAGACATCCCCAGCAGGATGCAGCCACAAAAACACTTTAGGAACAACTAAAAAACCACAAAGAACAGCACAAGGTGTTGACCTGGCCTCCAAATTCACTAGATCCCAAACTGATCAAGTATCTGTGGGATGATCCACAGAGACCCCTCCCCTCAAAGGCCCATGTCCATTAACTGATGAGTCACAAGGGAGACCTACACAATATTAGGAAGGTGAACATAATGTTTTGCCTGATGCATGTAAACGCTAACATTTCACTTCCTGACATGTCTTAAAGAGACACAAACCTTTTTAACATTTTTAAGAGCATGCTTACTCCTCTGCAGTCCTTGTTTTCTTTGTGCATTAAACTTGAGCTAGAACAAAAACACAAACGTTTGACTCAGCTCCTCTGCACCTCCTCCACAAATTTAAATCTTTAGAACCAGAGCCATGATTAGATGTAAAGTAAACATGAATATTCCCAGCCTCGTTAGCGCTTGTCGGCTAACATGTCAGGACTGTGTCTGTGCAGGTCTGTACAGTAGTTTCCTTTTCAAGACGCAACTCGATTACAAATTCAAAATAAGGAGACAAGAAGAGTGCAGGTCTTCATACCTTCCTTTCCATTTCCTCTGTTTTTCTTTTCTTTTATAGGTAAGTTGTGTTCATTTAAACAGCATGAGGGATGGCATTCGCTTTACAGATTTCCTGAAAACTAAACGCTAATTATCGGACAAAAGTGATTACCTCGGCCCGTTAAAAGCATGCAACAGTTAACAATTAGTCCTGACTCTGGTGGACAGCTTTCATTAGCTCGTTACCTCTGCGGTTGTCTCACTTTTATCCTCCTCTTCTCCCATTTGACGAATCCACTTGTTGGCTGGCGATTAATGACACAGGGATGCATTAGGTGGTCTTATGTGTCTTTATGTATGGTGCTGTTGCATTGCTTGTTTGTTGTTGTTGTTGTTGTTGTTGTGGCCAAAGGGGATAATGAGCCTATCACACGTTAGCGTGGCGCTGGCACACAGAGATCCCCCTCGCTCTGATGTAGTCCAGCCCGTAATGAATCCATCTGTGCACGCAAAAGTAAAAGGCCTCCACTCAAAAGCAGTGATGTCATGGTTATGGCGCCATTTAAAAAATAAAATAATTGATATTGTTAATTTTTATTTTTGCATATCTTGTTTATTTTTAGATTTTTTTCAGATTTTAATTTTAATTTAATTACTTTAATTAACTTTAATTATTTTTCAAAATTAATTTAATGTAATTTTATTTTCTTTTTAATTTAATTTATTATTTATTTTGAACTGCCTTACAGAAGGGGTTTTCAAGAGTTTTATTTTTTAATTTATTTATTTATTTTCTTTATGTGCAGCTGAGCTACTGTGACCAAGCAATTCCCTAAATCTGAGTTAATATTATATTTAGTTTCAATCTAGGAAAAATCTAAAACAAAAAATTGCTTTTGTAATGCTTTGCTGGTCTTCACATGTTAAATATAACTAGTTATAATCAGCTGTGTCCTCTGCTATGAAGAAGCCATCCTCCAAAAGCTCTCCCACAAGAATCACGTCTAATTAGCGGAAAAACATTTGCTGCAAAGTACAAATTCAGTTTGATACTATTTTCCTATTTTATTTGTACTTAGAGACTCAAACTAAACAGAAGTATTAAATTAACTCCAACGAGTGTGAACTGCAACGCCGCATTTTTGAGTTCTAACAACGACAGCCAGCGGTTTCCAAGCACAACATCCGCCTCGAGCACGCCGTCTCTCTTACTGGAAGGCCTCTCTGGCTGCAGGTCTGAAATCTTATCTCTCTTGGCCGCTCACAAAGACCATTGAACTGATCTAATATTCAAAACATGACGCTTATCTTCCAGAGAACTGAACGAAACATGTAACTACACCACGGCGTATCGATACGATCTGCCACAGCTATGCTTCGTATCAAACGTTAAATCGTGAGACCGCGTCAGGGTGGCGTTCATGCACAAGTCAGGACAGAAAAGCAGGATAAAGCATTTTAGATACAGATGCATGAAAATAAATCAATGCATCTGCTCTTGTTTAGGTTCTTTAATGCATCGCGGTGAACCAATATCAATTAATGCATATTACCAACATGTAGCTGATGCATTTTTTAAAGCATCTCATTAAAATAAAAAACTCTGCAGTACATCATAATCACCGCCACAAAAAATAATTAATACTTGAGGTTCACTTTGATGAGTCATATAATTTAATCAGGTGTGTCTAAACTCTTCTAACTGATATTCTCAGTGTGCAGAAACAAATGTGAAACTCTGGAGGCCTAGAGTGGTAAAATATACAAATAAAAAGTTGTAAAACTTTAAGACAATAGAGAAAGCACATGAGTCACTGCTTTAATTTGTGCATGCTGCTTCACTGACATGGCAGACTGGAGCTCTAAATGGAGCTGAGCCATCATCGATACGCCTCCGATTTAATTCCTGTGTCTGCTGTGAAAAAAAAGAAGGTCTGATTTGAAGTTATTTGTTAAAATACAGTGCATCATCATTGTTCTGGTCAATCTAAGGGTCATTTCCAACAAGTGAACACGTCAAAACATGTTTACGAGTCTTGAGGAGTATTATTGCATGTGGGAAAAATGTGTGACGCCTTTTGTGGCCTCAGAGAGAGCTGCGTGAAGTGATAAATGTCATCACGTCTGTCCATTCAGCGTGAGTCGCTCCTAAAAAGTTTTAAAAATTACGGAGTCATGGGCCTCGGGGCTACGTCTGCCGTCAAATGAGATCACAAGAAAGGTCCGTCTAAACGCCCCCACCGCTTTCTGAATAAGATCCAGTTCTGTTTAACAGCAGCATGGATTAGTAGCATGAGACAGCAATAGCTTGGACACGTGGTTGAGTTGCATTGTGGGTAATGTAGGTGCCAGGTTTTCAACGAGGGAGACAAACGCAAGCCTGGCGACGTTTGTAATTAGTGCTGTCCTCATTAAAGGACATGAGGGACAGGGTTTGAGGACAAATGCTGATTTAATTGGTTGCTGCATGAAACATTTACTTCATTTTGCAGCTTTTTTGTGTTTGTCCAGAGTTGTTTTATTCCACCTGAGATATAAATCAAACTCACTCACTTAAAAAACAGTTGACAGGTGTAATAAAAGGGTTTATATTATATGTTTTTTTGTTTTTTAATGCTCAAAAGCTGTCCAACGTGCTCATATAAAAGCAGCTGGAAAGTTTTACCTTAACCACATTTACTGTCGCAGATCTGCAGATTTGTTTATTTGCAACCTTTCACGTCAGCCCTCTTAAAAATGCATACGTATATATGTATATAAATAAAAAATGATCATTTTCTAATCATGCTCTTTCTTCTTGTTCCACGGCTTTGAGCTGGAACAGACTCCCTGCCAGTGACGGTAAAAGAAAGGCCATATTTGCTAATGCTGTAATGGTTGCACAACGGGGGTTTGCATTTCACTTATTTTATGAGTGGTGGTGAAACGAAAGAGCTCAGGGGTCTGCGTTCTCCTGGCTCGTCCGGGTGCGTTGGGGGAATTTGGCTCGTTAAATGCGAGAGAATCTCAATGCTTATTGTTTCCCGGTCAAGATATAATCACCAAACCACCGGGTAACTCCCCTCCGGCTCATCTTTGACTCTATCTCGACGGTGGGCTATCAGGGAAAAAAGGAGGACATCACCTCCTCTTATCCTCCACTTTGGGAGTTAAAGAAAGGGCATCTGTGTGGTTGTTAAAGGGAGTTTATTCTCTTGGGATGCATTCAACACTCCATTAAAGTCTGTAAATCTTTGATGTGATGCCTGTTGCTCTATGATGTAAAACTCTGCATAATGAGTTTCTCCCTACACTTTTTTAGATAATTAATCTTATTAGAGCTAAGCCAGCGGGTTAACAGCTCCTGTTACATGTTAGTGTGTTTGTTTGGTTTTGATTATAGGGCGGCGAGTGGGGCTCGACCTTATTGGTCTAACAGGAGGGGCTGTATTCCCTCAGCAGATAATGACAGGTCCCACCATCCTGGTTTTACGCCGTAGCAGCTGATAGCTGTCAAACAGACCGGGGTCTGACAGCGACTTAAAATAACTCCTAGCGCTTGTTTTAATCTCCTTACGTTGCCAGATGGGTGGGGTTTACCACATCAGGACGATTAAGATAATGTTTGGTAAACTGGAGACCACAGGAAGGAGTAAGCGCGTTGTCAGAGGCTTTGCCGTTCGACCCCAACTGCAGCCCTCCCTCATCTAGTTGTCCCTGCCGTGTTTGTTTTAATAATCTGTCTGGTCATCCGCTGCCGCTGTGGGCGAGCTTTACCTCGACAGTGTTTGAACGTGAAGAGCAGCATTCCTGCAGAAAAGCAGGCTCGACCTGAGACGAGGCTGTGATACAGCGCAGAGCCTGAGTCAGCAGATTAGATTAGAGAGATTAGAGTTTAATATAGACGAGTCATTCCTCCTGTCTTTTTTGGTGGCGGTTGATTTAATCGGAAACTGCTCTTTGGAAAGTACTGAAAGGAGCAATCTGCCAAGTTAGGTGATTAGTATTTATTGAATGATGCACACCTAGTCAGATTCAGTTCAGTTTATTTTACATGAGATAACACTGAGCGTGCCAAAGCAACGTCCTGCAAAGGCTTCCTCACAGATTATGCACTTGGCTGCGTTTCTTAACAAAACTCTTCATACTTTGGTAAATGTGCATCAATGCATTCTTGCAGAGAGAGAGATCAGAAACCAAGAGTAAATAAGGAGCTAGCCGACAGCAGGTTAGCTTAGCACATGGACAGGAAACAGTGGATCCTTTTCTAACGGTGAAAATCACATGTACGGCACACCCTTCTAATTAGAGCATTTTTTTGTTTACTAAAAGCATTAACTTAATGAGCCTGATGCTATTTTTTACGGCTTGTGTGTTCGAAAACAAAGCTACGTTGTCTGCAAGCCTCTGCAAGCCACTCGCTCGCCAACGCTGTCATCATCTGTTTAAAAATGGAGCGCTATATTTGCATTACCACGGCAGGGAGCGCTTGATTTATAGCGAAATGATGTGTTGGGCATGAATCTGGAACACGTTATCACAGACTTACACGGAAAATGTCTTGCTGCCGGTTGCTTTTTGGTGGCTTTGACGGAGCCAAGCTAGCATTTTCCCCTATTTCCTGTCTTTATGCTAAGCTAAGCTAAGCTAACTAGCTCCTATAACTTCCTGTTTTATCGTTAAGATGCGATACAGGTATCAATCTCCTTGCCTCGCCCTCAGCAATAAAGAAAATGTTGAACGTTTTTCTGAAAGCTTTAATCTGGTATCAATTTGTGTTTTGCGAGAAAAAGATAAAACACAGGTTTATCTCCCTTCCAAAGGAAAAATTTCAAGAGTTCCTTGTAACGTACTGAACAATAACTCATGCAGGTTTACAAGCTGTTAGATACAATATGCACCCTGGTGCCTTAGAGTTACACTGTGGAATGAATCAAAATGTCACTCGCTGAGTCACGTTTTCCTTCCTTTTAAGAGTCCTTTATTAAAATATTAACCTTCAATTGACGTAAAAAGGGACCTGCAGCAGTAAATTGTGAAACTTTTTTTTTTTGTTTCTGCCCCGCTAGAGTCTCTGGTTTCACCTTTACGGGAGACGAGTCCGTGGGTGGGACGGTATGACTAAGAAATGTGGGAGAATTTCCACTTAGCGGACAATGTTGTCTCGAAATCTGTGGCTTTACTGAGACAGTGGAAGGTATAAGAGCTGGACCCATTAAGTTTGTGGGGAGGACGGGTCAGCCTGTGGGCCAGACTCTGTGTCTCTTAACCTGGAGGAGTGGCTGGATGGTCCCTGTTTTTAGAAGACGTGCTTTGGATTACCAGTTTAACAGTTCATCACACGAACAAACCGCTCTCTGTCCACAGTACCTTGACTCAGACACTTTTAACGGCCCTGGAATAAACTGCTTTTTAACAATACTAAAGGAGTTTTCTACCAATATAAATGAAATAAATATGAAAACAGCAGTACGCCTCATAATTCTTGAATAACAGTCAGTTATAATACAGATACATGCTTTACTTTTTTTTGTTTTCCCCCAACTTTTGGATCATTCCCGTCCTTCACCCGACGCCAAGAGGAAGACACGCAAAGTAAAAATGAAATGATGTGCTATGTTTTCCTCCCTGTCTGCACTTTCTCATGAAGAGGCACATCATGATTTAGTTTTACTCTGAGCTATCCGACAAGAGCTTTTCTATACCACGTTTCGGTGCCAAGGGCTGAAATCACATTAAACTGTCTGGCGCGTTCTGGACGTATTGTTAGAGCACGCCGTTGGATTCTTCTTCTTGTTTGATTTCCTTTCCACCTTTTTATACGAGGATTTTAACGGGAGGAGCTGGAGCGGCCAAGAGTGTCTCAGAATTTGGAGATTTTTAAAAGATATAATATTTTACGAGGACATTAAATCGGTGACCCTCCAGTCTTTAAACACCCTGGCCCTGCCCTGATTTTATCTGGCGCATACTGAACCTCTAGTTCCTTTTTCTTCTGTTTCAAAAAGAGTCTAATCTTTCTTTCTTTGTAGATGTACTGCCCTGAGTCTACCTAATGTTATATTTAGTTGTAAAAATTATCGGATAAAGTTAAAACATTCTATTTTTTCTTTCTGTATTAAACTCTATCCACTGCTGTGAAAACAAGACAGATTTCTTTTCATTAATATGAAGAGAATGATCCAGTGACTCTTGAATCCAGCTCTGAGATTTATAAATCACCCTCCGTGACTGTCATAACTGTCAACGCTGGCAGAAGTGTTTTGGTATCTGTAAAGAACAAAAACCACAGAGGACCGTAAATAGATTATTTCTTTTCTGACCTGCGTCTCATTTTCCTCTCCGCGTTTTGGCCTCGTTCGGTTTTCTACAACAAGTTAAAACTCCCGTGTGTGTGTTTTTTCCAGGTCATTAGAGGCAGAGAGAGAGAAATATCAGCCAGAATGTGACAAAGAATGTTAAACTCAAGTAATACGCCGCAACTGTGAGCGCTGAGCGAGGCTTCATGTTTAGCATCATTTGGTTTTTATTCAGCCTTAGCGGCTATTTAAAACGTCTTGACTGATTTTTGATAGTTTGCCATGAAATTTTGTGCAGACATCCGTGATTCCATCCACAGACGGTGTAAATATGGACGGTGGAACTGCTCCTCTAAAGTGAAGCCAAAGCAAGTAGAGCTCCCCCTGGTGGCTGGCTGCAGTATAGCTCATAAGCTCCGCCCCCTCCATATTAGGGGATGTGACTTGGGCCAAACTAAAACACTAAAATACACTCAAATAATTTTTTGTTCAAGGATGGTTTCTGTCATTTTAAGTAATTAATATAATGTTGATGTATGTTCAAGTGCCGATTGTTTGGATAAGTTTTGTTTTAGTTCGGTATTTGACGCTACAGAAACAGGATGCGACTTAATGGCATATCAAGCATCCCATGGAGCCGCGAGAGCTGTTAAAATATTCCCTTTAAAAATAAGTATAGTGTATAATCCAACATTTCCCCATAACTGGTGGAGGTAGAGGACAGAGGAAGTATTAATTAAACAAAAACAGTGAGCTTGGAGAATATCGCTCCGGTGCCTGTATCCCCCGGGAAAATAGCGTCAGTTTGGCCAAGTGGTGACACGTTGTCCATATTTATATACAGTCTATGATCCCATCAGGATTAATTGTTTGTTTTTAGCACCACGCAGAAGTTTATGTCCTAAAATCCTTAGTCCTACTTTGTCTTTTGTGCTAATTAACAAATATTAGCATGCTATCTTATTAAACGAACATAGGATACATAAATATACATAAATGCTAAACATTTACATGTTAGCAGGTTTAAAAGCTCGCTAATGTTAGCTCAAACCAACACTGTGACCACAGAACAGCGTTAAGGCTCCAGCATGGTACTGCACTGGGGCTTCATACGCAAAGCTTTGCAGATTCATGTACATTATGGAAATGTAGGCTACTTTTGTTTGATATCAAGTTGGTGCATTTCTGCACAAATACCCTGTTGGCTTGTTGCAGAGCAGCTGACGAGCGCGTCTCAGTAGCCTCCTCTTGGTTGAATTCCCAAGAATTCAACCAAGAATGCAGTGTTCACACTTCTGCCAAATATCGACCGGGTTCAAGTAGTTGTTAGAGGAGACTGGTGACATTAAGCAACTAACTGACACCAACACTTCACTCACGGTGTGCAGCAGGCCTGCATATGAACGCTGAGCTGGCTTCCACTTTTGCTACCACTGCATTTTTTTGTGTGTGTGTTTAACGGACATCAATGTCAATGAGCATTTGAGCAACTCTGATTTTGTAACACTGTCGCTCATAGTGTGAAAATAGCATTAATCAGTGTAGATAGAGAGCCATGGGCACTAACTCGTAGCCTAAATCAGTCTTTAGACAGCTGCTAGCATGACCGTAAATATTATTTTGTGCCATTTATCCAAAGCAGAACTTTGTTCCATTGCTTCTCCGTAGAACACTAGTCATCTTCACGTGTGAAAGTAGAAAGATTTCCAAATAGTCTTTGAAATAAACAATGCTCTCACAGTAAAGAGTAGCTTACGGGTGATTCATTTAAGCGGCCACTGATATTTTAAAATCAAACCTGCCAGAGAGCTGTATGGAGCCATTTTTCAAGTTTGGTTTTTGGCAGTTTTAAAAGGACAGTGTGTCAATGGAAAGACTGTGAAGGTTTGAAACAGACTGGCTCCTTTAAATGGATAGCAACACCGATGCAAAAGCACAGAAAAAAATAAAAAATACAGACATTTAGTCAGCTTAGAGCGTGTTTGACAAAAACTCCCTGTGAATCATTTGTGTATAAGATCCATTCGTGCATCAGCTCCTTCATGACATCAGCAGCTTGGCATCGTTACGATCTACACTTTGTTAACGTCTGATTGCTCCTTATATGTTCAGAGAAAATCTGTCTCCAAGCAACATTTGATGTTTTTCAAAAATACAGTTGTTTGTGTGTGTTTTTTCTTTTTTAATTAGGAAATGGGCATCGGGGTTAGGAGCTGCACATGCAAGCAGAAGGCAAGCGCATGCATTTCTAATGTAGATCAGTTGGAAAAAGGTCTCTGATCGGCTGATAGGAGTTGGCAAGTGACGGTTGGAAAGTGTGCCCTTTGTTTCTGGTTACGTCTCATTTTCCACCACCTTAACGCAGAGTACCTGCTCTTAACGAGATCTCCTGTGTCGGACCCAACTGGCGCTCTGGTAATTACTTTAGAGACCTGGGGTGCAAAACACATGAAGTATTTTCCTACTTGAGAGTTACTTCACTTTTGTTTTCTCTTGCCTTATATTAAACGGAGCAACCGCAAAGGTTTAATAACCATTTTCAGATAAGAAAAATCAATTATAGTCCAACACGAGCTGACTGAGGTTCGCTCCTGGTGCCGTTTTCACAGCAGAAGATTCTGGTGCTGCTCAGTGCACACCTACTCTCTCTCTCCTCACTAACCCACAACTCTATCTGTCTGGCAAAGTTTCCCCTTCTGAAATCCTGTAGAGCTTAAATATATTTGAGGCAGCTGCGGAGCCAAGAACCATTACTGCTGTCAGAGAGAAGGCCGTCGTCCAACAGCGGAGTAGAATGGACTCACTAATAGATCACGAGTAAAGATCTTGGGAGAGGGGGATGAAAGATTCCCATTGCTCCGAGTGTGGTTTGGCTACTTAAAAACTTAATCAAGGTACAACCAGCATTCAGCCAAAGATCAATTAGATAAATTAAGCTGAGCCTTTGGCGCAGAGCAGCACACATCAATGCGTTGCAGTAGCCTAAGCAAAGAAAGGCAGCAGCCGACAAGTGTTCGAGCAACACAAAAATGTTTTGGGCAAAATGTAGGGGTGACCCATGAGTCCAATTTGTACGTTAGTTTGGCCAAATCTCAGATTCCGCTGAAAGCAGCCTTTGTTCAAACACAGGGGAACCAGCAGGGAAGGAAAGGAGCCAAGAAGAAAGAACAAACCAATTTTTCAAGGAATGACAGAAACAAGTTCTATCTGTCCCGTTCTGTTAAAACATGAGGTGTGCTAAGCGATGAGGTGTTTCTGGGGTTTCTCGTTGCAGTGGCTGATCGGAGACAGAGACAGTCACTGCGGGGTCATCTGCTCGCGGACGCAGGGGAAGCCGGTGTGCGGCTCAGACGGGCGGAGCTACGAGACCAGCTGTGAACTGCAGAGGGCGCGCTGCAAGGATAAGACGCTCACACTGGCGCACCGGGGCCGCTGCAGAGGTAAGGACCAAACTCTGGTCGGAGAGAGACGTCAGAAATCTACCTGGAGATTGTAGAACTATTTTTGTTGAGATGTGAAACAAAAAAAGAAAGTGTCTTATCTGTGTGGTTGGTACTTTAAGCCTTAAGCTAATGTTCACACTACTAATACATTTTAGGGAAATGGTAAAACAAACACATGGGACTGGTTGATGTTTCACCATGTGAGTGGAGCTCTGAAAACACTTGGATGTGTTGCATGTTACATCACACAGCAACAATATTTTAGACGTCTGTTTCCTCCTGCAGGATTCTTTGGGATTCTTCAGTCATGTAAAGAATGCAATGTTTCTTAAAAGGCTGACTGATTTACAACACTGGCTAGAGATTTTAAAGGGATAGCTACATGATTTAAATGACATAGCTACATGATTTAAATGACATGGCAATGTCAAAACTGCCAAATGTATATCATCTGGGTGTATGAGCTCCTGCATCTTCGGGTGAAGAGATGAAGCATGGAAACATACCATACACTGCCGTTTGAACGCCAGAGAGTTTGGCTTGAAACATCCAATAAATACCTGACATCCCAAAAATGTCAACAGCACTCGAAGGGGTACAAACAAATGGAGTTCATATAGTTTAAACTGCACAGGCGCCACTGGGAACTTTTCTTTCGTCTTTCAGGCAAAAACTGGGCAAAACTAGATCAGCTGCCGGCGGCTCCCGGACCAACGTCCTCGTCCGAGGGGAGAGACCTGGAGCTCAAAGGTAAGGATAAGAAAGATTAACGGGGCTCACTGTATTTACCTCTGATACAAAACTCTGAGCAAACCTAAAATGCAGCATTCTGTTGCAACACTAAGGGTGGAAACTTAAAAAGTAATAAAGTAAATTTATTTGATGCAGAGAGTTGAGCTTTAAGATGTTGCAGCCTGCAGCCACAGCAGCAGCACCAGGAAGTTTAGGGAACGCGCAACTGAACGAGAAGATGTCTTTCATTTTCCGCCTATCTGCAGGCGTGTAAGCTTTCACAGACCAGGATCACACACTTCCTCTGTCTCTGGATGCCAGCCACTCAACAACAGCAGAGATTGATAGGTCTAGAGTCAAAGTTGGAACTTGGCATTTTACCCTGCCACCCCTTTTCCATTAGGAAAACAGCAACCCCAACCGAATCCATTTTTGGAGTGGATTTCGCTCCCTCCGTTCGGTAGAGCACGGTTTAGTTTCATAATATATCGGAGGTGTGCCAAAGGGGAGGGAAGCCGGGCAAAGCTCACTCAGTCTTTGCAGAAGCGTCAGGTCTGTTTTGTTGTAATCAAAGTGCTGATTTCTTCAAGCAGGAAGTTCATGGACCAAGCCTTTGTTTACAGTGACATAGCTTTGTTGAGGTGTGCGTGAGATTCAGATTAAACACAGCAGATATATTTCAGAACGAGGCATACAGGTACAACAAACAACGGCAAACAACCACTAACATATCTGTTACAACGGGCTGATCCGTGTACTCTGTGACTGAAAAACAACCAATGACTTCACTCTTCAACATTTCCAAATGTGAAATGATACAACTACAACGGTTTTTAATTGGCTTGACTCATAACATGAATTTTTTTACAGCTCCCAGTCATCCAGGATGGTATATTTAAAAAAATAAGCCGAAACACAAACGACTGGACTTTTGGGTTTCTTCAGGGCATTATTTTATATTAATATTTTATTTATTTTATTTTAATATGTTTATTTAATATTTAAGATCTTAAAAGTCCTCCCTCTCTTAACAGATCTCATCTTAGGAGCTCTCTGAAGAGCTAAGATGCTTTAGGAATGTCTTTCATCTTTACCAGGATCTACTCTTAACTTTGAGGAGGATCTTCAGGAATACGGCTAAATGTTCCTCAAAATGTGAATGGACTGGTTGACACAGACTGTGTTATACGTTTATGGAAGATTAAATCTTACTCTAGTTTTACATTGATGTCTTACTTAATCCTCCTCTGTCCTCTCTGGCTAAAATGAGCGTCCTTTGTCCTTCAGGTGGAGGTAAAGCTGTCTCCCCTGTGTTGAGACACTGTGTTGGTTTTTTGTCTCCATAAGACGCGAGCACTACAGAGTATAATGAGCCCTTCCTCTGAAGCAGGACTAAAAACACTCATTTATAAATTCACGTAACCACGTCCGTCCTCCTTGGTGACATCACCTCCCCTGCTCTGGCTCCATCTGTCTTTTAAGCTAAAGGAGACAACATGTCTGTCTCCTCTTAGGTCCAGAGACTGCTTCTTTTTTTTTTTTTTTAAACTATTATTAATTCAGGGAAAACATTTTGCCAAAAGCGGACGACTGCGGTCGCTCTGGTCAGCTCCCCGGCGTGAATATGTATACAGGAAGAGCTGAACATGAAGTCTGACTCCACGGGAGCTGTGAGTGCAGTGAAAACATTAGTCGCCGGAGGGAATCTGAACCAGCGACCGGCCCACTCCAGTCTGTGACCTTTAAAGCCGAGAGCAGCTACGGCTCATCGGATATACAGAAACACAAGCTCAATTTCCACTGACGAAATATGAATGTAGAAGACATGACTCACTGCTCAGCATGAAGAGTGTAGTGGCCGTAGCCCACATCTGGCACTGGCGGGGGTCAGTGTCCAGGAATGTGTTGATTTTATTATTTCTTTTTCTGTGTATCATACAGTCTTTTTTAAGATTTGTGAGCAACCACCACTAAGAGAATCTGTTTATTATAAAGAAAGTTGAACAGAGTGTGGAAGATTAGGGGTTAGAAAAATGAAACAGTAGAGCAGGGGTGTCAAAAATGTGGCCTGTGGGCCAAAAGTGGCCCACCAGGGGGTCCGATCTGGACTGTGGGATGAATTTGCAAAGAAATAAGGAGGAAGGAGAAGGAGGTAGACGATAGGGAGCAGGACAAGAAGAGGGAGGATGAAGGAGACAGAAGAAGAAGTGGAAGAGAAGTAGACGGGGAAGGAAGGAAGAGAAGGGAGAAGGAAGAAGGGAAAAAATAGGAGAGGATGAGGAGAAAGATTAGAAGAATGGGGAGGCTGAATAAAGGAAGAAGACATCATTACGTTAGACCTGCTTGAGGTCAACCTGGGCTGGATGTGGCCCCTGAACTATGTAAATGAATCCAATCATACCAAAGAGCAAGGCACTTTTAATAGTCAGAGGCCATCAGACTGGGCCTGTACTCCTAGGTGTAAACAGGGTGTTGTTGACAAAGAGAGTCACTTTGGACACAGTGTTTGAGAACAGGCTGCCCTTGTCAATACGTTACAGATGCGGGTCAGTCAAAGTGTCGCGCTGAGAGGAACCAGGCTTTGGAAGCGAGGAGACCTCAGGAGTCCATGTTTATCCCGGAATGCAACGAGGACGGAACGTTTACCCAGGTCCGTATGTGAATTGCGCCCCCACGGCGTCCTCCGAGAAATGTCATTTCTGATGTGCTGTGACGAATTCTTTCTACGCGCCTCGTCCGTGCAGGTTCAGTGCCACACTCTGACCGGTTACTGCTGGTGCGTGACCAGCGACGGGAAGCCAGTGAGCGGCTCCTCTGTGCACAACAGGACCCCGGTGTGTTCAGGTACTGGTACTGGTGGTGGTGGTAGGGGGGATGATTTCAGAATCATCTTCAAAAACGCAAGCTTGCATCTTCTGTGGTGCTTTGAATTCAGAGTAATGAGTAGCAGGTTGTGTGGCTAAAAGTCTCTGGTTGTATGTTTCCCAACAATTCCCAATTTGGGCGGAGAAACAGCAAAACAAGCATTTTGAATTTTCTGTTGTGGCTGCATTCGTAGGAACCTTCTGCCAAAAGTTCCTGCAAGCTAAGTCACAAAACGAAAATGTGTTTGAGCCAAACAACGTTCAGCCCCTTTAGGAAGTGGACTATACTTAATTAAAAAAAAACTTGAGGGAAACAGTTTCATTAACATACCTTTATCTGATCAGAGATAAATACGTAAAGGACTAAAATAGAGTAAATGATGCTAAAGCAGCCTCTAGATGACACTTAGAAGGGTCTGTGTGTGCCATACTATGAGCACATGTGTATTACATGGCATGTGGCTTATAGCAGGTGCAAGGTCAACGAGAAGGCTAATGGCCATACATGCGGGGGCCTCTCAGCTCTTCCACCCTTCACCCCCCCAACCCCATCGTCTAAGTGCTCTCAGCAGGCCGAAGGAGAGCGAGAGAGCCGGGCTCTGCACACTCATCCTGGATGGGAACACTTTATGATAATCACCGTCATTTTCCCTCAGAAGATAATACACAGGGGTCTTTGCCAGAACTGGATTGCACAGCCACTAGAGCATATGGTGCAAATTTTGTGAGAAGAGTGTGGTCGCATGGCCCTCTGAAGCCGACCAGAGGACTTCCCCCCTCTCTCCCTCCCTCCCTCTCTCTCACTTTCTCTGGCGTTTCCTCCTCTCCCCGTTCCTTTATCAGTCTATCTACCTCAATCGTCCGTGGCTTCTCTTTTCTCTGTAGGACCAGCTTTTGCCACTAATCACATGTATGGTTTCCCCTGGCACCTGCAGTTTCCCAGTCCTTTGAAGAGAATATCCATTCCATACTTGGAAACCACACTGAACTGGTAGAAGTTCAAAGCTGAAGTTGCTTTTTTTTTTTATGTTTTTACTTTTTTATTTCTGAGCAAACAGTTCATTGTCCATTTAGACCCCGTCTCACCAAAGAGCGGAACAGCACATTCATTTGTGCCTGTGTTTATTTTGAAACTAATCCGTCTTTTTATTGACCGCAGAGCATTCTGTATCTCTTTTGCATATATTACACGGTACTTCTGCAGAGAATCTGTGTTAGCTTTTCCCATTTTGGACTCATCAGCGCTGCATTCCCTTAAAGGTCACTGGTGTTGAGATGGTTTGTAATTCATCATTGACCAAGCCATGTTCTGCAAAGTTAATAAACCACACCGCTTTACTTTGCCAATGTAAGCCTATCCAGTGACCAGTGACATTAATTTACTTCATAATATAAACTTCCATTGACTCCTAAATTCAGTTGCAAACAATAAATTAATCATTTAGTCCTGTGAAAGACAATTAACGGCAGTTATTTAGCCAAACATTAGTGGAACTGCTCCTCAAAAGTAAAGCCAAAGAAAATAGAGCTCCCCCTGGTGTCTGGCTGTAGTATAGGTCATAAGCCCCGCCCCTCCATGTTAAGCCCCGCCCTTCCATGTTAGTGGGCGGGATTGGGCCAAACTACATTTTTTTTCAAGGATGGTTTCTGTCATTTTAGGGAGTTTTTCGGATAAATTTAGTTTTAGATGCTATAGAAACAGGATGTGACGCAATGGCGACTACCAGTTGCCATGCCAACCACACCTTAAAGCAAGAGCAATGTCGCAAGATGGCGCTGCCTATATCCACCGGGAAAATGGCATTTGGCTAAAGCAAGGAACTAACAATAGACTGTATATTTATATACAGTCTATGGTCTTTACATTCTTAAATTTGAGAATTTGCAACCTAATTTATGATTTTAGAGAACTATTTTATTTTTCTGGACCTATTGGCTGCCATTAAACAACCGGAAGAAATCACTTTGACCCGTGTCAAATATTAGTAGTCCAATTCACTGCTTTTTGACTTTTACTGGACGGCTAATATAAACAGCAGCTGAAAAATTCAAGAATTCATTGGCCTTATTTGCACTCTACGTTATTCTACTCAGTGAGAGGAACCTTTAATGTTCAGGTTTAACTAAACTCTTCATGAAAAGCACATTGTCTACCTGTCTCCTTTCTGTCCTGCATAAGATCCAATATCTTCATTGTTTCTTGCAACGGTATGTATGAAGACTGGAACCCAAATCTGGGCACAGTAAACCTGATATTGTCCATAGCTGCTGTGGTCACACACCTTCCCCCTTACTGTCCCGTCCCTCTAAAATGATCCTTGCTGACATGCTCAGACGCCCCCATACACTATGACCCAAATCAATCATCTCACATACATTTGCAGGAAACTTCCGTGAATTTATGGGAACTCATGCTGGGACAAGTGGATTGTCAGGTAGTAAATCTCCTTCTAGTTGCCGTCACTCAAAATCTCTCCCCGTTTGCCTCCCTCTTGAAATTCGTTGTATGATTTTGTTCCTTTCCTCCATGCATCCATGCATGACACCGACTGCCTGCATGCAATGAACAAGACTGATGTTGTTGATATTTCTTCGTAATAATTTTCCACAGATGGAGCAGATGATTCAGGTTTGTGTTGAGATGATGCAATAAGCCTGTGTGCCTACTATCAAGTACTAACAGAATGTACTGATCAACCTCAGCAGCTAACTCTAAGGCCAGACGTCAGCGGGTTGGGTAATCGGTGGAAGTGTTGTGTTTCTTTGCATCTTGTGTTAACCTGGAACAAACAGATAGCAATGAAAAACTAATTTATTTTTAGTAATGTGTTGAATTTCAAATCATCATTTTGCAGATCCCGGACTTTGAAATCCCTCCAAATTCGTCTGTTTCTGCTTTCTAGTCTTTGTTTTGTTCATGTTGTGCATGAGTTTTTTTTTGTTTTTTTCCCCCTTTACAGGGTCAGTAACCGATAAGCCGCCCGGGCCGCCAAACTCCGGTAGAAAAGGTGAGCTGAGATCTGCTGCATGTCGAGTGTGTGCATGTGTGTTTCTGTTTGCTTGAGCGAGAGAAAGAGAGCAGAAGTTCAAAATGTCTTTTGATCCCGGTTGCGCTTCAGCTGATTCGTGCAAAGTCCATATTTGTGCAGGACCCATGCACGTACACGGGTAACGTTTCACTTTTAATTCTAAAAGGAAACTAAAAATAGTAAAATGAGACATCTAGAAAACTTCCACTCCACAAGCAATGATTTGTTTTTTTCCTTTTTTGGAGGCTTACATGTTTCTTTTTTTTTGTTAAATGAACAAGATAAGATCTCAGATACAGGCACTGCAGGGTAATGCAATCCTAGCATATCTGTTGTGCTTCAGTATCAACATCAGTGACAGACGTGACTCCTGAATGGACAAAATCCTGCAAAACCATTCATCCTACTGCACCCACTGAGAATCTGAAACATGACTTGACCAAAAATATGTTTACAAGGAGAAAATGATGGGCCCCTTCTTAGAGTTAGTATGACAATAAGCATTGCAGCATTTTAGTCGTTTCCAGTCCTTGAAGGGATTTAATGTACAGCAGCAATTATGTGAGGGACTGGGGATGAGGTGCAGATGGTAGCTCAGGTAAACAGGAACAATTAAAGCTTACGTTGATTGAACAAAGATAAAGCTGGAACAAAGGAAACTCGGACTTGTTTGAGTCTTATTGAAGATGTCTCACCGGTCATCCAAGTGGCTTCTTCAGTTCTAAATATCTGGTGGGGAGCTTAGTTTTATTATTTTATTTCAGAACACCTCATTTGAAACTTACTTACCTGCAACTGGAAGATTAATGAAGATTAACTGAACGGTGTTAAGTTTTTGTGTTTCCACGATTATGTGTGGCGCCAATTTGACGCCATGGCTGCCACACAACACTCAGACCCTACGCAGATCCTAATGTCGTAGGTGTTGCGCCTCCCCAGAAATGTGACTACGTGATGCAACGATGCAGACCGCAAGAGCTGTGATTGGTCCACTTGGTAGTAGCGCGTTTTCCACTTCAGTATTTCCGTCGGCGGAGGTTCAGACACTTGTCTTCGGCAAAAATTCAGTCGCCAACGTTTTTACAGAGCGAGCCAGACTGACCAGCGCACAAGTATAAATGGCCCGCACCGGTGTAGGCTACGTATGTAGGCAACACCGCCTATGACCCGTAGAGGTATAAAGTTTTACCCATTAATGGCCAGAGACTACAGGCTGAAGATGTGAATGTGCAAACTTTTGGTGAGATGTCAGCTTTCTATTCTCCTCTTTCAAACCACTTGTCTTCTGTGGCTAAAACGTCTGAGTCGTCATCCTCAAACGAGTGGATTCCTGAGTGCTGACCTGACCTTTTTTTTGACCCATGCCTTTGTGCAGTAGTTGTCTATAGATTCCAAATTGCTCTGATGTTTCCTGGGCTTTTTGTCCTTGGGGTGAACAAGGCTTAAAGAGCACAGTGGTATGGTGTTTACTGAAGCCGACACATGGATGAGCGATGAAACGTATTCAAGAAAACTCAAACAAGTCCAGTTCTATTTGTTTTAGCTTTGTTTTAGATATACCATGACCTGGATTTTCCCCCTTCACAGTTTACATATAGAGTCCAGACCTGCACCAAACAATAACTGACAATTACTGTAAGTTTCTACTGAACATGCTGAGCACAGAGCGTTTTAGAGTAAATAAAGAGATGTCTGTAACATATCTGCAGGAGAAACCCGATGCACATGTCTGTGTTCGATCCAGGTCTGCACTCGTCTGAGGAACCACTGAATAACCACTGCTTTTTTATTTACAGTTTGACCAGATCAGGTCAGTTTGACCTCGTGTGTTTCAGTATAACTGACATGTCGTCTGATTTAGGGACTGACCTTCAGTGTTTGTAGAATGACCTCCAATCAAAGTTTATTTTTTTTTCTGTTGTTTGCTTTTGATTGAATTATTTCCTAAGGATTGTTCCAGATGCTGCAAAGCTGCACATGGGTGAGTATTCTAGGCAGCTCAACTCACAGCATTATAAATGTATATATACTTAATACAAATATATATGAATTTAGCTCTCAGACTCTCTCTGCTTTAATGTTAAAATTCTCCGAGAGCATTTTTTAGTTTTCAGCTAAAATTAAGATTGATCCCCAACATTTAATGAACATAAATTTTAGTTGTTTTATAGCGCATACGTGCCAGACACTTGAAATGTTTGTGTTTCTTTCGCTGGGAACAAAAATCTAAAGGGACCTCTTTATCACCCACTATAGCTGAGGAGAGATGTAAAGGCTGATTTAATATGCTGTTTACTCTGGTTTTTAAAAAAGTACTTTGACTAAAAGATTATGAGAAACCATATTTTTCACGTCCACTGGTGATAGATGGAGGGCATACACTATAGGGCTAGTGTGTCGTGTAGTTTGGACTCAAATTATGGCAGAGCACTACTTTAAAAGTAATGCCTTTCAGCATTTTTAACCCAGACTGTGATTGTTTTCAAACCCTAACCTTAACCAAATATGAGGAAAACAGTGAGTTTTCCTCATGCAAGCATTAAAAACAACTGTACTGGTCTAAAAGATGGGATCCAAATTCTGCTTTTTTAACAAAAACCGTATACATTCATGGCTAAAAGCGGTCAATGTCCCTAAAAAATAAAACGGAACCATGTGTCCGTAGACCGTACACAAATCAACTGATGAATTTCTTGAACTGTCGTGAGACTGGGCTGCCTTTCAAACACGGTTTGAGAGGGACGGGGGGATGTGGGGATGGAGGGGGCGGCATTGCCAATTGAAATACATGATTTTCAAAGTCGTGCTCTGTGTCTCGAAACAATTCGACAATTGATTGATTCAACTTTGATGACTGTTTCCGAAACTGCTCTGAGAGGCTGTATTGTTCATCTAGTGCAGCGTGGGGCTAGAGGAACGCAGAAGTTTAACATAAGGATGATAACAATTAAAACATTAAAAGCTTTAGTAGAAGTGGTTTGAGCTGTTTGGGGCGTTAAAGGAAGATGCAGAGATTCCCTTATACCCTCAGCTATCTGCATCAAATCTAGGCGTAACTTGAACACGTGGTTTTGAAATATCTGTGGCCAAAAATGGGCCTAGTTGATTTTTAATGTGATGGTGTTAAATTTCCTTAAAGTTATCATCTTCAGACTATCACTTTATTTATTTTTGTATAATTCGTTGCAGTCAGGATACTTGTCGAGATCTTAAACCAGCTCAGTGCCGACGAGCTGCAGCCTCTTAGTGCGACGAACCATTTTTGGATTTAATTGCGGAATTTGTTTGGTGCTACACCTGCATCGCCGTCATGCAGCTCCTGATGGAGGGTGTCCTCCTTGTGCGAGAGTGTGTTTGATGTGAGGGAGTGTGAATGCAGCCAGAATGTATGTGTGTGTGTGTGTGTGTGCAGATGAACATGTGGGTGGTGGTGATGTGTGTTTCTATTACTCAATCTGTCTACGTGTCTGTTTTTCTATCTATCTATCTGTCTATCTGTCTGTCTGTTTGTCTGTCTTGGCCGGGCCATGTGCAAATCCCAACCATTCAACAGTTCTGGAGAGTAGATTGTATTAACCTCAATAATGGTAGTCTCTTTCCGTTTCTTTCTCACCCTCAACCCAGACGATGGCTCCAAGCCCACACCCACCATGGAGACTCACGTCCCCCCCGAGGGCGACGGTAAGCCTCTTCCTAACTACTCTTCCACCTGTAACTCATTGGTGAGATGGTCACGTTTATAACGGCTCTCCTGACTTTCATCATTGCTCCTTTGTGTACTTATTCAGCGTTTTCCCACAACTTCACCATAACTACAGCGTGTCAAGGATTTAATATTCAAACCAAAGATCCAGTTTCTGAAAAAGTACATGAAATGGAAAAATCCAGATGTCAAAAAAATAAATAAAAAAAATCTCAGATGATCTGATATTTTTGGAAACATTCGAATCTTGGATGTAATTTTAATTTTGCGGGCAAAGCCTGGCTGTTGTTTTTGAAATATGGAGCTGCTGGTGAGGTTACAGCGAGCGGCGCTCGGCTAGGTTTTTCTTTAAACATGTGAACGCTGTTGATTCGTCTTTCTGTCACTGCAGAGATAACTGCTCCAACGCTATGGATTAAACAGCTGGTGAATAAGCAGAACAGCTCCACATCCAGGAAGCAAGGTGAGCGAAAGAAACACCTCTTTATTCTAATAAATCTGTGCATGTGTTCTTCTGTCTAGTACATTAAAACTAAAAATAGTTCAGGAAAGGCCAAACGTTGACGACATCCCATAACACGCTGAGTGAAGTGAGCAGTTTCTGTCCTTGACAAGCCCACGGATAAATGTTCTTCTCCCTGTATGACCACCTACTGCACACACATTAATCTACACCAGGAAGTCTGCAAGAACTCTGATTAAATTCAGTTCACCACCTTCCTAATACTGTGTAGACTCATCAGAGAATGGACATGGGTCCTCTGAGGGTGTCCTGTGGTGTCTGGCAAATAGTGAGGGGCCTTTCGGTCCTATTGGTTGAGGAGAGGGGCCTCTGTGATTCATCCCACAGACACTTGAATTTGGAGGGTGCTGTATGAAAGGAGAAGGTTAGCACTTCCCTTGACAAGGATGGAATTGGCCCCTGTGGCCTGCAACACATATATAGTGAATATATGGTGCTCTGATGCCCGACAGCAAGAATGTTCTGGGTTCAAATCCATCGACTGACTGGAGCCTTTCTACATGTTCTCCATGTCTGCGTGGGTTCTCTTCCTCCCGCCGTTGAAAGACATGCTGGTTAGGTTCATTGGTGAATCTAAATTGGCTGTAGGTGTGAGTGTGAATGGTTGTCTGTGTCTCTGTGTTAGCCCTGTGATAGACTGGAGACCTGTCTAGGGTGTACCCTACCTCTCGCCCAATGACAGCTGGGATAGGCTCCTATTTTTTATTTTTTTAGTTGTTCCTAAAATGTTTTTGTGTGTGTTTCTGTGTCAGGCTGCATCCTGCTGGGGATGGCTGCTGTCATCCAGGAGTGTCATTGCTATGGGGTGGGGGTGCCTGGTCTGGTCTAGGTGGTCATTGGCAGAAAATGCTCAGTGTTATTAATTTCTCCTGTCAGAGGTCTTAATGTTGTGGCTGATCAGTGTATAAATGTAATACAAACAAGATTATTTGACACCAGGTGATACAGGATACAAAGTCTGCTATCAAAGATGTATCTCATATATCTACTGTTCTAAGAATAAAGTGAAGCATAGAAGCTTAAACTGTGTCAATAATTGTTTCATTACTGATGAGTTAGCTTCCTTCCATGACGTCAAGATCTATGAGGTGAATAAAATCAGCTTGGCTCTGGAGTAACCAGTTTCAAAACTGTCAGTTTACAGTGAAATGAAATCCATAACTTTCTCAGCTTGAAACCAGGATTACGTTTCTTGGTTTCTTTTCCTTCAATGTAATTTG
This sequence comes from Planiliza haematocheilus, assembly GCA_005024645.1. Taxonomy (NCBI): domain Eukaryota; kingdom Metazoa; phylum Chordata; class Actinopteri; order Mugiliformes; family Mugilidae; genus Planiliza; species Planiliza haematocheilus. The sequence continues at coordinate 3,264,684 of SRSE01000637.1, forward strand.
TTTAGCTTTCTCTGTCTCCTTTTCAATTACGCCTCAACGTGTTCACTACCCTCTGGGCAGCTGGATGCCTTTCACGCTTCTGTACCGAGTCAAGGAGTGAACGCCGTGGGGGTTGTAAGAGAGAGTCTGTGTGTGTTAGTGTTGGATGGATGGATGGACGGATGGATGTATCGGATGGCTGGACGGACGTTTGGCTTTTATTAGACGTCTGAGTGTGACATTTATTTCTTTAGTTTTAAATTTTATTTGCAGAATTAATTTAATCTTCTGTTGATCCTTGTGTTTCCTGGTTTGTTTTTAAGTTCTGAAGATGTCAAAATGAATTCAAAATACACTACAAAGGCAAATCGATCACAGATTTTACGGTAAATAAATTAAAATAATGCTATCCCACTGAAAGTAACTGCTGGTTGATATATCATCAAATAATCTAAACCTTAACACAGATCAAACTAAAAACAAAAATGCATTAGCCACATCTGAAGTCTCTCCACATGCATATATGAATATTTTGAATGAATATGTAAATGTTCGTGTGATCGTCTTTTATTTCTGAGCCTCTTATTATTTATCATTCGCCGCATACTTTCAGGTTACACGCTACGCTGCAAACAATAGAGCACACAACTGCGTGATTGTAATGTGTTCCTTTCTGTCTTCAGTATTTTTTGAATGATGGCGCTGTGGCGGGGGAAACTGTGGTCGGGGGCAGCATTGAAGGGCCGTATTTTAGCTGAGAGATATTTGCTTTGACAGCTCTTTGAAACCTCGCTGGAAACACCAGCTTCCTGTTTCCAATTAGCATTCGGTGTCCTCAAAGGACAAGCGACAAGGCCGACCGAGGGGGAGATGTCATCACGTTTGAGACATGAGCGATGTGTGCGTGTGTCTGCATCTGTATGTGATTGTGTGCTTGTGGATGTGTGTGTATAATGAAAGGAGACTGTATGCCCGCGACTGGGCTTGGAGTTGGGAACGCAGTTAAGGCCATTTATGGAAGTAGTGTAGATAAAGCTATAGTGCAGGACCATTGCACACATATTAATGTCTGTTACATTCGAGCTCGTGCAAAAGTGAGTTGATCAACTAATCAGTGGCAGGTAAATCACTCTATATATATCACAGGATAGCAGCTTAATGAATTATGTGTCTGTGACGACGTTCATGCTCTGGTGTGAGGAGCATTTTACGTCAACTCGCATTTGTTGGTTTGAGAATGGACATGGGCCTTCTGAGGGTGTCCTGTGGTGTCTAGCAACAGAATGTTGTTGTTGGGGGGGGGCCTCTGTGGATCATCCCAACGATACTTGATCAGTTTAGGATCTAGTGAATTTGGAGGCCAGGTCATCACCTTGTGCTGCTCTTCATGTGTTGTTCTTGAAGCGTTTTTGGCTGCATCCTGCTGGGGATGGCTGCTGCCATCAAGGAGTGTCATTGCTATGGGGTGGGGGTGCCTGGTCTGGTCTAGGTGGGTGCTACATGTCTAGGTCCAAGGGCTTCCCAGCAGAACAGTGAGTCATCACAAGATGGTCAATGTTATTCACTTCTCTTGTCAGTGGTTTTAATGTTGTGGCTGATGGGTGTATTTATGGTTCTATGATTTCATCAACTGTGGTAGTCAGGAAACATCAAACAGGATCAAAGACACTACATAGTAACGGCAATAAGCTTATACGCAGTGAATGCTTTGGTGCTCTCCAATGACAAACAGCCACACCGGTTGTAATCTCTGTTTTTGGGAAGGGAAACGATTGAGGAACTGCAGAGTGCGAGTACACGTCAAACATACTGTATGTGTCAATAGTGTTTGAGTAATCAGAGAGAAAAAGAACAAATCTGCACTATAGCTTCAAACCAACTTTGGGACACTGCCATATAATTTTTAGCTCTGTCTTTTCAGAAACACTCGGTTAGTTGAAAGAGTAATCGGCAGGTTCTGCATATTTGTGCTTCTTAATTTTAGTAGGGAAATTGTTTAATGTGGGACACTGTGCTTTCAGACCGAGAGAAACCAGGACTGTTCTCACCCCGGGTCAGTTTATTTGGGCGGCAATCACACTTCGCTCCGGAACAAATCCGGTCAGAGAGGGTGGTCTTGGCGTACTTGCAATCACTCCCTAGAGCGAAAGGTTTGGACTGAGAGCAGGTTACCCATGGAGGGATATGGCGAAGTTGTTGTTACGCCTCAAGAGCACGAAGGTGCATATACATTAAAACTGTTTAAAACTGAACATGTTCATACTGAACACCGGTGCATAAAACATGGAGCAGGAATAAATCCCAGTGCATAAACTCGCTGCCAATGCTAAATTTGTGATTTGATTATTTTGTGATTTCCTGAAATCCAGATTTCCTCCAAACATATAACCAATCACAATCTGTTTGCAATAACATCTGAGGGCGTGTCTGATTGTTTCCATCATTGGTGTGTGACCTCTACTGATCCTTGATAAATGTTTGAGCCTGACACTACGCGGTCGCCCGGAGACACTGTCTGAGATCACTAGTCAGAGTTTGCTTTCTTTCTCCCTCTGTTTCCAAATCAGTTTGCAAGTAGATATTATCTGGTGCAACAATCCTCATTATTCAAACCAAACCTCAATAATCACAACCTCTCTCTCTCTGTCTCTCCCGATAAGCTGGAAAACCCGAGTGCTCACAAAGCAGGCCCCTCTCACGCACATGAACTGCGTTATTCATTTACTGGCACCGTCTCTGGATACCCCATAATTATGATTTAGGCCGATGTGCAGATTGTTTTAGCGGGACGTGTTTGCTTAGGCGAAGAGCGACGCGAGGTCCGTTTCTCAAACAGATGTTTCGCTGCCAGGCCTCGACGCGCTTCTTGCTCTGACGGCGAGCGAAGAGGGGGAAGCGCTCCGTCGGGCGGCTCATTTACAGAAGTGTGCGGAGAACAAGAGGCTCGCTCGCCGCCGCTCCTCCCTCGCGGCGAGGAAAACAAAAGAAAAACTAGAAGGGGTATAATGCGATCGCGCCGGCTGAGTATGATTCTGTTTAGACGTCTGCTCTCTAATCCTGTTTGCATGTTTGTGTGAAGTAGCAAAGACAGCAAAGACAAACAACTCAAGGAAAAAGTGTTGAAAAGTAACAGGACCGTGTCGAGAGACGGGCTGAGAAAAGAACCTTTTTATGAGTGAACTCTCCCTCATCCTTCTGGTTTGTTGCACTCGGCGTCATAAAGACAAACACATGCACCTACATACCTCCACACGGAGCTCCCCTAACATTTGTGCCGTTTTAACTGCAGAGAGAGGCTCGCTAAAGACAATGTTGCAGTGATTACCCAACAGCTGAAAGCCATTGGAGTGAAGCGAAGAGGAGAGAGTGCTGGGAGATGAGGGGGTGTAGGTTTAAAGGGAGGGGGGGTGGAATTAGGATGGAGGGAAGTAGAGAGTTGAAAGTGAAGGAAAGATATAAAGAGAGGTAGTATGAAGGGACTGAGAGAGTGAGGGTGGTCGACTAAAGTGACATTTGGTGACTTCTGGTCACTGCGGTCGTCATTCGTTCGTGATCGGTTCGCCCCGAGGACCACAACAACAAATTATTACAGCTGTTCCCGACTTGTGTGGGTTCTTTTTTCTTTTTTTTTTGTCTTCTCGGGGCAATATTTGTTTTCTGAGGGTTTGTGTTTCTCATCTTACAGTTCCTGCCGAGGGAAGGGAAATAAAATCGGCAAAGAGAAACAAAAACAAAAAAATAAATAGAGCAGAAATGCAGATACTCGACGTAGGCAAAGGGAGATTGAATTTCCCCTCCACACAAAAACCGAAAGGATTACATTGCGAGCGTCCAGCCATTTTCCATTTATATGAATAAAAACAATTTTCTTTTGGGAATCCTAGCGCCTGGCGCCAGCATAACCTCTGTATAATAAACAGTGCTAAATAATTTGGATGTGAAGGGAGCTTGGCGAGGATAGCACAAAGAACACTTGAGTGTGAGTCTTCGCAGGAGAAAAAAGTTGCTCGGTGCAGGGACGCGTTTAGTTTAATTCCTCTGTTGGCAGCCACACTCAGGAAATATGACCTCCCTACTTCCCACTCTGCTCGGCTCAGGTCTCAGGCGTGCTGCTGAACCTGCCACCACTGTCATCTCCATCTTTATGAACCTCATTGCGGCGGACGACAAAACGAACCGCTTCACATTTGCACATCAGGTTAATTAAATACATCTGAGCTCTTCTTGTTTCTCCACTCTCATAAACTTCATGACACAGTTTCCCCCAAAACCTACAAATAACCTAAATTATTGCTTAGCAGGGTTACAGTTTGCTTTAGGAACCACCAAAACTGCAAGAGAATGAGGTGGTGCTCACATGCAAAGGCCTTTCCGAATCCACTTTTTCAAAGAGAGTGGATCACAAGTGCCATTTAAGTTGGTGTAATGGAGCTGGTGACCAATGGGCTGACAGAAATACTACCGTCTCAAATCATTGACTGTAATCCCTAAATATAAAGATAATTAAATAAATTCTCAGTGATGTAACATGTGGTATTTGTACAGTGCGGTTTGGAAGCTCAAAGTGGTGGCTCTGGCTGTCGCCATCTTGGCAGTGTCTGGCTCTTAGCTAAAGTCATCCCATTAAAAAAAATGGTCAAATGGGTGGAGCTGAAACTGGCGGGTAACGTCTAGACCGGGGGGTGCCCACTCTTTTTTTCGGCTTGTGGGCTACTTTTACAATGACCTTGTACTATATTAAGGTGAAAAATTACTTCACAGCACCTTTAGAGAAATAAGCGCTGTCCCTTTAAGACAGATGGTAGCATTGAGTTGTTGTTGTTGTTGGCTGTGGATGCATTCTGCTAAACTGAGGGCATGTTGTGATAATAATAATAAAAAAGTTGTCATGATTGTGGAAATAACCTATACACTAGTCAACAAACTGTAAATGTGTTTATTTCTGCTATAAAAATTTTATTTTAACATGGAGGCATATAGAGGTCCGGGTGTCACGGCACTTTTTTTGTTGATGCCGCCATATTGGCAGGAATGGTGCAAGTGCTGATTTCAGGCTGACAGATAGAATTTGACCTGTACAAGGCAAAACTTGCCTGTGGCTTTTTTGGGGGGGCACTGAAAATAAATCTGTTGGACTGTATCTGATATATAGTGATTGCTACACAAGCCAAATCCGTTTCTTGATGGATCCCACCACTCTGTTTTCTCGTTCCTGCTTCTTGTGAGTTTTATTGCAGTAATCCACATCTGCCGTCTTGCGGGATCTTTGGGAATCCGACAAAACAATTTCCCCTTTGCTTGTATCCGACTATTCTGGCATCCTGGGGCACAACAGCTGTCGATCAAGTTTGGATGTAACTGGTATGAGAACAAGTTAGTTAGTTGCTTGCAGATGTCAACTGAATAGTAATTCGAAAAGTGCGCTTTCCTGCCAATGTGGTGCTGGTGCAGGGTGACGTCAGCTACCGGAGCTCTACGCGGACTGGCTCACTTTTGGAGCCAGCATCTAGTGGCCATTCAAGGAACTGCAGGATTTATATTTTTTAGCTGAGCAGCATAAAGGTTATAAAACATCTATATACTTTAAAGTGGGACTGACACTATACGTATACAAGTACAACAATAGTGAATGTACATATTTACTGTACGGTGGATCAAGTCCTTTTCTGACTACTTGAAAATGATCTTTGTCCCTTAGCTGTTCCGTGTTCTACTGGGGCTGGACTGTGCTTTTGGAAAAGTCTTCATGAGAGCCATCTGCAAGGCCAAAGCAATGAGCTAAAAGATGCTAAGCTTTCCAAAGAGCGGAGAGAAGCCGCAGTGTTTGGTGATAATCCTGTGTGGAAATCATTTCTGTCCTGGCTTATACAGTTGCTTGTTTAAGTTAGATTTAGATTTAATGTTACGCCCTAAATTATGTAGAAATTCAACATCTAATTTAACAGCTCCTTTCTCGACGCTGTCTTGAATTTGCTGTCATATTTATGCTTTGGTTACTTTAGCTGAGTGAGATGAGACTACTGACTGACTGACTGTTTTGGCACCAGTCAGCCCCCTTTCAGTGAAAATACCACCACACCTTTAGGGAAAAGGCTCCAAACAGTCGTTATTGTTGCTCAGCGCTCGCACTGACGCACTTGAATGTAAAATGAAGAATGGATCAGCAGCGGTAAAAGCACTCCTCGTTGCCGTGGCAGCAAGCTCAGCACGCAGCGCTGTTGTACTTGGCTTAAGAGTGAGCAATGAACTAAATGGATGTGAATGTAAATACAGTGCGCTGAGACAAGGTGTCGCAGGAGCATCTCTCAAGGGCCGAGGCCTGCTGTTGAGCAGAGAGATATGAACGACTTCCTACCACAACCTGAGGAATGATTTAGTTTACTTCAATGTGTGTGTGTCTGTTTCTTTGTACTGAGTGTGTTTCTCATGGTTTTAGAGAAAGTTCCCTCTTGCGACGAGGAGAGACAGAGCGCCCTGGACGACGCTCGGCAGAATCCTCGCGAGGCCATTTTCATACCCGACTGTGGGCCTGGAGGCCTTTACAAAGCGGTGCAGTGCCACCAGTCCACAGGCTACTGCTGGTGTGTCCTGGTCGACACGGGACGGCCCATTCCTGGAACCTCCACCAGGTAACACTGCGTAAAAGAAAAGGCTCTGAAAGCAAGTACTGCACGGAAGACGAGTATTTCCTCGATGTGTTCCATCTTTATTGATCCAAAACAATCAATTTGAAAACTGTGGAGATGGAAAAGCAGCCGGGAATTCGGAAGCAGAAACAAGCTAGCTACCGAGTGGACCAATCACAGCTATTGCGGATGCGTAGCTACATTTCTAGGGAGGTGCACGTCAGGCACAGTCCTTACATTTCATGATCTGGACAGTTGAATTGGCGCAGTAGCCAATGGGAAAAGCTGCAAATGGGGATAACATTATTTGCTCTTTTCAATAATTCTGAAAACCAAACCTTGAGAATTATGTGAAAAAAACACAATGGGCACCATATCTATCTTCATGGAGATGAATACTCTAATCAAATCTATTGTGAGTTAAATATTTGGCTCTAGATCTAAATTTAAATTGCCATTCACTCAGAAGTCACTTTCGGTTTGGTATTGCAGACACATTCACTTAAAGTTGCACACCTTTCAATACCAGTCAATTTGATGACACGTTTGCCGTGGTAACTGTAAATGTGCTTCTTTAGTCATGTATATTTGTTCCAGTCCTTAAGCTATGAACCCGTATGGTAGCTTGAACAGTCAAGTCCTTACGTTTCATGAACTGGGCAGTACAGATGTCGCATTTGGTGACTGATGATCAGTAATTAGCTGATTTATTTCAGTTTGAACCAAAGCGGAGCGCCAACCGACCAACTGTCATGTCCCTCCTAGTTTTTGTCTCCAAGCTGCACTTGCCAGTTTACTTTTCAAGGCACTTTGAGTGTATATAGCCAACAAACTATATATTCACTGTGGCGCTTGAAACAGTTTCTGGAATGAGTTTAGTTTTTTCTTGCTGTTGCTACCGTTTACTTTTTGCTTTTGGGAAATGGTGGAGACACAATCATGCATGAAAAATAAAAAATGAATTCCTTGTCATGAAGCATGAAACTGTAGACATGTCAAATAGTGATAAAGAGATATCTGTAATGATTTGTATTTACAACATGAGTATTAAAACTTGAAACTCAGAGACAAAGAGAATGCGATTGGATATTTGAATAACTGTAAGTCTGCACAGATAAATTACTGAAGAGTATTTTTTTTCCATCATCATCATCGTCAAGAGGGTTTATGTTTTATAGGATGAAGTACAGACCTTTTTCCAATGTCTGAGTACACTATAGCTCGGGTTTAGTTTCCTCAATGAGATTTGTTTTTGGAAGGATAGAAAATAACTGGAAGCCTAAAATAAAAAAAAGCACCCATAGTGTGCAAAAGCTACACGGACCAAATCCCCGTCTGTATTACAGGGACATTAACCTCAAGGTGATTATCTCTACACATAAAAATTTACTGCATTTAGGACTTAAACTCGTGCCACTCATTCCAATCTTTCCCGTTGGACAGCAACGTGCAGAATCATGCATCAAACATCTCATCTTGGACGGGTGGCTTTGCAGACTATGAAAAAAAAAAATAAAAAAAATAAATGACAACTTGCTTTTGCTTTGAGGAAAAAAAAAAAAGCCAAATGAGACACACATGCTCAATTTTCCATCGTATTCAGGAACCACTGATATGATAGCCAGGAGAAAGCGAGTCATGCCGCGCGTAATGCCGAACAGTTTGTTGCGGCTCCGAAACAAAGCTTTCTGCACATCAAATCTAATTTATTTATTAAGCTGTCATAAAAAGAAAGGTTAATCACTGTCAATAATTCCTTGCAGACATTACAGACATGCAGACTGAAGCCAAACAGCAAAAGGTTTTAGTTTTAGGAAGTCTGAATTTGTTTCATTACATACAGTATTATTTTTTAAAAAAACATCTCCACCTCAGATTACAATTATTTATGCTTGGACTTGTTTTTCCTCTTTGTAACAGGTACCAGGCGCCAGAGTGTGACGGAGCTGCTCGATCACGCGTCTCAGACACAGAAGATCCGTTCCAAGTCAGAGACCTGACAGGTTTCCTTCACTTTTCAATGCAGTTCAATTCACCTCTGCTTTGGCACTGCAGAAACTCTCTTTGGCGCAGTTTAACATTTTCTGAGATCGACAGTGGCATCCTTAAAGATTCAGTACCACGTTGATTTGAAATACACTGGTGGTGCCAGAGTGTTTGTCAGAAATACAACAGAAGAGCAAAGTGTTGTGTCTATGGATGCATTTTGGATAAAACATGGTGGCAAACCTGTTTCCTGACTCCTTTACAATAGAAGTCACCCCATGTTTAATACTTGACAGTGCAGTGCATTCATCTCATAAATGGTGCAACTACTGAAAAGTGTCACTGAGCTATTGTAAAACAAACAAACAAAAAAATGTAGGTCCTAAATTAATTTTTCCTAAGTTTTAAAAGTTTCTAACTCTTTACCAGATAAAACATTTTCATCCCCAGTTTGTGGTTTCAGATTCCCCGGCAACAAAGATCAGAGACTCCCCTCTAAACCAGAGGTCGTAACCTCAGCTCACACTCCTCTTTCCTTGTTACTGCTCACTTCCATTTGTTTCCCCTCTGTTTCCCCATCATTTAAGGTTGCACTGTAACTCTTATTTAATTCCCCATCTGGTGAGTTTACAGAGTCAAGCTCACTCCTGACTGCGCAGCAGATGTGTGGCATGTTTTATGGAAGGTGTGAGTGTCGCGGGGTGCGGCGGCGGTGGTGGTGGTGGTGGTGGGGCTGTGGGGGTGGGGGTGTCGGAGGCTGCATATTTTTACGTACTGTAGATCGATGTTCTGAAGCGCCACAACAAAGGGCAACGTTTCACAGCTGTCACATCCAGGCATGGGGCAGAAAAGAATGCTTCAGAGGGCAGTCTATTAACGCCACCGACTCCAAAGTGTCACAATAACACCTATTCAGAGTCCTGGAGGCCAAAAGCTGGGATCTGTTTCAGTTTAGGAACTGAATTTTAATCAAAATGTGAAGTGTGAGGTGCAGTCTCTGACACCTAAAGCTACAATTTGCACAGTAATAGAGTGGTGCTGTTTTAGAACCACATCTTTGTGGCCAAAAATGACACTTTAAGCACCTATAAAGCAAAGTGATGGGAATTTAATCAGCCACTGGTGCCAAGAAAATCCCGGAGCGAAGTCTTGAACGCATCCTCATACGGAGGAAAACCGCTGCAGTTTGCCCTGCTCTTCGTGTTAATGTTAAGTTGGTCACGAACTAAATTCTGACTAAACCAGTGACTCCATGATCACATTATGCAGTACCGCAAGATGTCACGCTGGTGAACCCAGCTTCATGCAGATGAGTCAAGCATGATATACTTCTGCATAAAATCTGCGCAGCGCCTTCTTGAGTGACCTACGCCGTTGTGAGTATTCTTGTTTGTGCGCTGGTTGGTCGGCATCGTTCTGCATTTGTGGCGTTAAAACGCTACCCCGCACAGGGATTTTCGTGCCTTTACACTGTGCTGAGTTTCTCTGTGCGCTTCATGCAATGGCAACCGAAAATGAGCCTATCATGTCAAAGTTTGGAGCCGCTGCTTTTGCTGAAATCACTGCAACGGAGAAACAAGAGAAGATGTTTGAGAAAAAAGGCATGTGCAAAAGGCAACAGGAGGGGTTAATGTCCTGTTCTTGTCCAATCACTGAGATACATGAAGGCTTGAATGCATTTGGATCAATCACAGCTAATGTGGTCTGCATCACTACAACATGTACTTACAAGCTGCACATCAGGATATGCAGCTACACTATACCTATGTCGTAGAGGCGACGCAGAAGCATAAATCTAGATGCAGACTTTACGATTCATGTTTCCTCATTACACGCAGGATTCAGTTTATTATACACTATGCACGGCTTGTTCTCGAGCGATGTGTGACAAGGAGCTGCAGCTTAAAGGGGAACTACTGTTTTTTACAACCTGGACCTTATTTCTGGCATAAAATACGATAAATTACTCACCCATATTACTATGCTACGCTACGAAACTCAGTCATTTCACCAATATTTTGTCATCGTATGCTAGTGCTATTCACCGTTGAGTCCTGTGTTACCTCTTATCATCATCAGTTTAGTTCGGTGCCCCATTCACTCCCACTATATGGCCAATTATCTCCCGACTGATATGGGTGAGTAAACGATCGTATTTTATGCCAGAAATGAGGTCCAGGTTGTAAAAAACAAAAAAAAAAACAGTAGTTCACCTTTAACACTGCTCAGTTTTAAGGAATTGGTCTGGAGTTTTAGTTTAGACACAGTGGGAAATTCCCTTTTAGGCCGTATTTCTGTCCACACCAGAAACAGCGATGTTTGCTGCAGCTTTACTGCGTTTTAAAGTCGTCAACGTATCCTCGACACCTCGCCACATAGGCTGCATACAACACAACGGTTTGCGCTTCGTAACACCCCAATTTAACACTTGGATTAAGGCACAGCAAGGCAGTGCTTCTCCGAGCTTGTCGTGTTGTAGGAAATGCTAATTGGATTCACCTGGCCGGGGCAGCGGACCACCACCCACAGAACGCCCTGAGCCAGCACAAAGGGGGAAGAAAGAGACGCGAACAGCGATGCCGAGGACGAGGAGGCCACGAATACTTAGAGGAAGAGGAGGAGAAGGCGGGGGGAGATGACTAAGAAAGCTTGAGAGAAAGACGAAAAAGCCAGAATGAGAAGATTAGTTTACTATGCAGCTGTGTTTGAAGTTTCCCTTTAAGAGACACAATTAGGAGGGAAAAATTTGCACTGGTTTAGCGTGCTATTAAAACCATACCATCTGGGCAATTAAAAAGAGCTACCCAAGGTGTTCAAAATTGTGTCATAAAAGTTAACAGGTCTGCACTGCTCAACAAAGCCCTCTCATCACAGCACACCTCTCTCCCACCTCTCGACATGTGCCCCTGCGCTGTTTTTCCTGAAGGCTTACAAAAAAAGCCAAACTATGTATTTCACCTCTACTGTATGAGCATCATAACTCACCCGGGTTCACGCAGGGTGTTGGCCACAGACTTTATGTGCCGTTGAGCTCTGGACACATTTTGCATGCCTTCTATGCAGGCTTGACATGTGTCATGCTGGTTGACTGGTGCACTAAAGCTTCACTGCGCCGTAATGGCTCAAATTAGTTGTGGAAGGTAATTTTGGTGTATTTTTTTGTCTTTGATTTGCACCAGGCTGCCCAGAGGGGAAGAAAGTGGAATTCATTACAAGCTTGTTAGATGCCCTCACCACAGACATGGTGCAGGCCATAAACTCACCAGCCCCCTCTGGTGGCGGGAGGTAAGTAGAGTCAAGTTTAACCCAAAACTGAAGAGTGTTACTGCAGCTCCCGGCTTATGCTTCATGGAACGCCTCAACCTTTTTCCTGTTTTTCCTCAAGCAACGGTTCCCTTTGCTTTTTGTAAAACACAAGCTATGATTTTCAGTTCACATATATGGCACAGACACTTTAGGGTTAAAGTGTTGACTGTCCATCAGTAGCAAAACTCCTTATAAGCCATATTTCAGTGGACAAAGAGCTTGTAACCGTCTGAAAAGACGAACCTGCTCCAAGCTAAACCAAAGACGGGAATATATTAAAAACAATATTGTTCCAAGCAGAGCTGTAACAAAATTGAGTTGTCATTTTCTGCTCTAAGACTCCAAGACTGTCTGAAATGACAGATATTTTTGGCATGGGGTGCGATTACACGTCAGGTGTCTTAATTTGATTCCATTCTTGGTTCTCCTGTGTTCCCCTGCCCTTTCCCAGGTTTGTCGAGCCCGACCCCAGCCATACTTTAGAGGAGAGGGTGGTGCACTGGTACTTTGCCCAGCTGGACAACAACGGTAGCCATGACATCAACAAGAAGGAACAAAAACCTTTCAAGAGGTACCTGAAGAAGAAAGCCAAGCCCAAGAAATGTGCCCGCAAATTCACCGACTACTGTGACCTGAATAAGGACAGGGCCATTTCCCTGCAGGAGCTGAAAGGCTGCCTGGGCGTCAGCAAGGAGGGTAAGAGGGGAAGAAAGAAGCTTGGGGGGCGGGGGGAGCTGAAAGTGGTTTGGCACGGTTGTGGAGCAAGGTCACGACCTTCGCACGAACCTCGAGCCAGCTGGGAAAATCTAACGTAAAGACTTAAAGAACTACACAGAGATAGCCTTTGGCATCCGGTTACATAGCTTTTCAAAAATAAATTCAAATTAGGAATCTCCTGAGTCAGCTGAACGGCTTTAAAACTGTAATGAAGGAAATATCTCGCAGAAGTTAATATTTCATTATCGTTCTGTGGTTTTAGAAAGTCAAGTCGGTAATTCAGCGTGAAAGACGATGTGCTGCACGTGACAAGCAGATGTGCTGGCAGTCTAAATAAGGCCCAGCGCTTCACTCCACACTCGCTGGGGAATATTTAGACAAGGCTGGCGTACTGTATTAGCAGATCCCTCATCAGATCTTACAGAGCGCTCCTAATAGAGATCATTAATAACTATCAGAGGCTTTAATAGTGAGGGTCGTCTGCCAGGTACAAACCAAATGTTATTTAATAAAGTTTCAAGTGAAAAATGCCTTTCACAGTCATATGTGATTAATGTAAAGTGTTTTTTGTAAATTGGACTTTTGCACAGGTCTTAAATAATGGTTTCCTTAAAAAAAGACATCGTCTGTGAAATTAAATCCCTTTCCATTTCCTATTTTGCAGGAAGCTCAACGACAAGTGGCAACCAAGGGACAAGGCAAGGGACAAATTTGTTCAGTAAGCCAAACTAATATGCTTTCACTAACCCTCTGGCTTTGAGCGCAGTAGCTGGCTTACCTGTAGTTAAAACTACTAACAGCGTCATTTAGTGTCCCTGTGTGTGTCCACAGTAGAAATAAAAACGATGCACTGTCAGTGAGCAGCACCCTTTTGTTTCGGTTGTTTTTATTGGCGGATGCGCAAAAAGAAGTCAAACTAGATCCCTCAGTAAGCTCAAGATGATTAAATATGCCTGTAATAATTTGCACGAGTCAAAGGTTTCTTCTCTAAATGTCTACTTTTATCTCGTCGTCAGTCTGGATCCAAAAGATATAAAGTTTAGCTATGTTTACGAGTAAGAGAGGCAGCAAATTATCAGGTTTGACAAACGTTTAATTGTTTCTATCAATCAATCGTTCCAGCTCTTTTTCTCATTCTGAGTTGGACCCCGAAAAGCAGCAGTCAACAAGAATCAAAAAAATAAATTACAAAGAATTTATTTTACTGGTCGTCTGTGTCTGTCTCCGTCTTTCTGACTCGATCCGTCTCTCGGGATTCTCCCCCGGTGAGTGATTACTGGTCACGCCGGTGCCGCCGACTCTCGCCGCTGGGACAGTTCAGCGCCACACAGCACTGAGGTCATGTATTTACCCTGGCTCTGCCGCGCAGCACTCGGAGAACAGTGGCTCTGAGCGGGCATAACGTCAGGGTTCCCAGACCCTGAGAGCGGCTGCCAGGATCAACAGCCGCCGTACTGGAGGAGCAGAGCGGAGCGGAGCAGAGGAGGCTCGGCTCGGCTCGGCTGGTTGTTTTCGCTGCATTCACTGAATCTATCACCTTCACGCTCTAGAGCTGGAGGTAAATGGCCTGACAGCTTTATATGGCTGACACTCAGGCACTCTGAGCTGATCCTGGACAGAGAGTGAGGTATGTAGAGTGAAAAGGAGAGACTGCTTGAAAGGAGAACATGTGGCAGCATTCTGCCTTTACTAAGATAGACAGCCATTGTGTTCAGGTATGCCTAGCTGCTCCTTAATGACCTGGATCTCTTTAAGTCGAGCTGGCTTTGCCGGGCATTCAATCTTATCATGCCTTATCACAGCTCTGGATTGTCGCTGGAGCGTTGTTTACAGTATGTGCTTTTTGCTGAAGGCTTTTTTTGAGCGGGGGTGGGCTGAGCACATCTGCACGAGGAGGTTCCTCGCTCTTGACACATTGGCAGCGGTGAAGGGAAACATCTGAATACCTTGTGTGAGACTTGAGTCAGAGCAGAGGGTGGCATTCATCCTCTGGAGAGGCTGCAAACCTCATTATAGATGAGATATGGAACAGAAGCCTGATGGGCTGTCTTCTTCTCACCCTCTCACAGTCAGGCCATTGGTTGGAGAGTTCAGTAAGCCCTAGTGGTTTGATGAACATTTCACTTTTGAACTTGTTGGCAGCAGATGTTTATTTTAGAAAGGATGCAAGCTTTAGAATAAGTACTAAGGCATACATAGTTATAAGATATTAGGAGATACAGTGCTTGCAGAGATCTGAGTTTGCAGGATGCATTGGTTGTTGTTGAGAATGAGGGGATATGTATTTGAAAAGTAGCTGCTCTATTGAGCCAGGAATATATGCAATTACTAATCGCTTCAACTTTCTATTAATGGCACAGCATGCTTGATGGTTCTAGCGATTCAGATACAAGGTTGTATTGTGAAAAAATACGTTAATCAACAACAATAACAATCATTAGTTGTAGATCTGAACTTGCCGATAATGCGCGGCTGCTTTGAGGAACCGGATGAAATTGAAGGTTTGCATGTAGGGCTGGGTTTGGCTGTCCATTTCTTGAATTCGATCCCGAATGACGGTTCCAGAGATTTGTGGTATTTCCACAGTTTCACATCTCGCATATTGCTTTGCTTTTCGCGCAGCTCTTCTCTGTCCGCATACATCTTTCAGGCCATCTTTCGGTGCTCTCAGGGTTGTTTTGGATCTCCCTCACGTGTGGACTGCTCTCGTTTTTGTGGCCTCACGAGACTCACCGTGCAAAACCTTCTAGAGACTGGAGTGATATCTCCAAGGAGAGGATGCAGGAATTGATATCAGAGATTGATTAGAATTTGAAAATTGTTGGAGGAAGAAGAGGGCGGATGAAAAATACATTTACTTCTTTTACAGATATCTTGAAGTAGTAAAAATATAATAGTAGTTGTGGTGAATAGGAAGAAAAATACCACCTCAAGGCTTTTAGAGGATTATGTCATCTGACCAAGACTCATTTTAAAATTCCACTGCTGTGTAGATGACGTTGGTACTGGCAGAAACAGATGGTATTACACTACTCGTGTCTTGTCTGTTGTCTGTTTTATGTCAAAATCCTCCTCTCGCTTCCTCTCGTCTGCTTTCCCGCTCACCTGTGCTCCTCTCCTGTTTGTCTTGGCTGAAATGAAAGGAGGCCATTATTAAGCTGTCCTGCTGGCACCAAGGCTGCAGAACCATTACAGAGTCCAGAGCCCTGTCTTCTCAGAGCCAGCAGCAATTACTCCACTCTACTTGTCTATTAATACGTATGACATCAGATTGGACTGAAAATATCAGAGGTCGTAATTTTAATGTCGCAACCTGTGACTGTGGGGATGAGTTTGCTACTGAAATGTGTGTTCTGCGAAGCCGCCAGTGAACTCAAGCATGTGTATCCGTCCTCTCAGCCTCGTCCTTTCCCCCTCCGCTGCCACCACGATTCCCAGCTCGTGAGCCAAGTGTCTTTATTGGCCAGTCCCAGGTGAGGCGAGGCGATTCACTGCTAGACAGGATCTGCTTACAGCTCTTTATCACGACTGGGGCCAAGGTGTCCGGGGAGAGGCCCGAGGAGCTTTGTGTTGTTAATGGCGCAGACAGAGTCCTCAGTGACCGGGGGGGAGAGGAGGGAGAGGACCATTCGCTGCTCTGGAGCCTGGTAATTGCAGAGCCAGTTCATCAGCAAAGCTGTCGCTCCGCTCAATACAAGGAGACATTTATCCAAGAGGAGAGAGAGGGGCAGCATGACTTCAGTGGAAAGAGGCATCAGGAAACGTTGTGGTGTTGAAAAGTTTAACAGGTACAACGTGTCACTAATGTTGTAAAGGGAAGAGGAAAAATACTGATTTATGTCCAAAGATCTCTGTGGTGATCTTACAATTTAATGGTTACCAGATTATCTAACCACTAGCCAGATTAATGAGTCATTTATTGTGTATTTAATGGTAAGTAGACCATTTCTATTTGTACCACTGACTCTACGGATGGACAAACCTTCTATGAAGTCATCCATAGGTTTTGAAGCTCAGTGTAGTGTCTCCTGGCATCGCAGATCTAGAAGCTCCATCCACAGTATAAAGCGACTTGCTTATTTCCATCTTTTTTAAGTTGACAGTTGGCTCCAGATTCTTATTGCCTAGGTAACACAGTGATGTGGTGGTTAGCACTGATGCCTTACAGCAAGTCGGTTCTGGGATTGAACCCATCGGCCGTTTGGGGACTTTTAGTTTACATGTTCTCCCTGTGTCTGCGTGGGTTCTCTCCAGGTTCTCCAGCTTCCTCCCTCCGTTCAAAGACATGCTCGTTAGGTTCATTGGTGATTCTAAATTAGGAGTGAGTGTAGCTGTCTGTCTCTCTGTGTTAGCCCTGAGATAGACTGGTGACCTGTCCAGGGTGGACCTCGCCTCTTGCCCAACGACAGCTGGGGCTCAGGATTCTAATTATGACTTTTAGAGGCCACATCCTGATTTTGCATGACTTTTGTCCTTGATATAGAAACTTAAACATGTGACCCGTATAAAAATCCACCCTCTGTACTGTTGTCTTGCATGAGGAAGCTAGCTCCCAAGAGTTTTGTGTAACAGGCAAGATGTAAACTGCTTTAAGGTTGAGCATTTTAAAGAAGGAGGTCTAAGGGGATTGACTCGCTTTTGGACACAGCCTCAAGTGGTCATTAGAGGAACTGCACATTTTTTTTTTTTTTTTTTTTTTTTTTTTACATTGGCTTTTTTTTTTTAGCTCGATTTAGCCGCTTCACTTGTACGTTCATCAATTCTTTCTGGTTCTCCAATGAATTTGAAAAGAAATAATTAGCAGCAAGGCCAACAACGTTTTCCTTTTTGTTTTGTTTTTATGTAATGGTTGGGTACACCTTGATTCAGTGATATGATCTGGTACTGTAACACACAGCAGCTTAATCAACATTTAACATTAAAGTGTCAAAGCTTAAACTGCCAACACTCGGCAGCTGGTTCCGGTCGCCCGCGGTAAAAATCAGGCGGCTATAATGTTTTATTTTATACACTTAAAGTATATGTGAAAGCGTCCACTGTAGGACTTGCTCATATGGAAGGTGACCAGTGATTTATGGACTGATGGACAGGGTTGTGATGCGCATACTTAGAATTAAATGCATCGTCTCAGACTAAAGAAGCTTCCTGAGTGAAATCAGCTGGACTTCTGTTTCACTGCGAACATGAGCGGCACTGACAGAGAGCGCACCTGCACGCCACCAACCCCCACGCCCACATGCTGCTGCTGCTGCTGCTCATTTAAACACATACACAACCTCATGTAAACCAGTAGTGTCTATAAACCCAGCATACGCAACATACGAAACGAAAGACATACACACAAGAGCACTCCAACACACAAACACATAACATATCACACATCCTACACTGCCACGGGCCTCTGCTCCTCTGACAGCCATCTGTAAGCAATCTAAGCTCTATACCCATCATCTTCTACTCCCCATCGCCCACTTATCTGATTGATGAGCGAGCAGTCTGTCCTGCATGCAGTAGGGCTGTCAAAACGAACTTCGCTATTAGAATACAATTCGAATTTTAAAAAAAGGAGAACATTCGAGTGCGGAAACTAATGTTCGAACTTTTTTTTTTTTTTTTTTTTTTTTTTAGCAAATTTTATTGACAAGTCAAGAATTACATTTAACTTTTGCCTAGCAACGACGCAAATCAAAGTCAACGTCGTGCGTCGTGACGTTCGGCATTGTATGCTTTCAA
Organism: Planiliza haematocheilus; assembly: GCA_005024645.1. Classification (NCBI taxonomy): domain Eukaryota; kingdom Metazoa; phylum Chordata; class Actinopteri; order Mugiliformes; family Mugilidae; genus Planiliza; species Planiliza haematocheilus. The sequence continues at coordinate 3,283,031 of SRSE01000637.1, forward strand.
GATGGCGGGGAGCAGCGCGCCAGCAGACACAGAGCTGGAAAGCATAACTCCTGAAAACTTAAAAAGCGCCGTGTGGAAAAATTTTGGATTTCCATCGAGAAACGGGAAGATTACATCCAGAGAAAATAGCAGTGTGTGTGTATTTGAATGATTTAACATCAGCTTCTTCATTAAACATCATTGCTTGAATATTTCTGGCGTGATATCTTACCTATTTATATAAGTTTTGTATTGATTTGGTAAAACTTGTTTTTTTGGTTATTTGGTTGAAGCGCCCTCTAGTGGACGCGGGACGTAGGCCTAATAATAAGATGGTATCGGTGTATATAATGATATAATTAAAAAAAACATTAAAATATTCGAATATTATTCGAATATTCAACATAAGAAGCATTAGAAATTCGAATATGATTTGAGGGGAAGATTGACAGCCCTAGCATGCAGTTGGACCTGGCATTCACTCATTGGTATGAATGTTACTTAGACATGCAGCACCCACCTAGACCAGACCAGGCACCCCCACCCCATAGCAATGACACTCCTTGATGGCAGCAGACATCCCCAGCAGGATGCAGCCTGACACAGACACACACACAAAAACGCTTCAAGAAAAAAAACAAAAAAACATGAAGAACATCACAAGGTTTTGACCTAGTCTCCAAATTCGCTAGATCCCAAACTGATCAAGTATCTGTGGGATGATCCACAGAGGCCACCTGCTACCAGACACCACATGACATCCTCAAAAGACTCATGTCCATTCTCTGCACAATATTAGGAAGGTGGTCATAATGTTATGACTGATCGGTGTATGCAATATATCTAATTAAATAATTTATTGAGTGTCCACGTACATGGTTAAGTTGGATAGTATTGTATAACTAAAGAAAATGACGATGGTGAGACATAAACTACATGACTGGTTGTGGAGGGTGGATCTGTTTTCCACATGCTCCTTCAGCCAGACACATGTACATACATTCATACATGTACAGTATGTGTTTGTGCACTCGAGGGTTTGACTGATACACCAGTAGCACACGTTTTTTAAGTAATGCGGGTCAGGCCGTTGTCTTATAAAGATGAAAAGCTTTTTGTGTGTGTGTGAGAGAGTGAACCTGTCTTCACGCCGGTCACTGAAACAAACGAGTGAATACGTTTTCTTTTGTCTACCTCCTCTCTCTCTCCCTCGTCTGTTCCTAGTAGGTCGTCTGGTGTGAGGAGAGAAGGCTCGAGAAGCTGAGACGAGAGCAGAGGGCACAGAGGGAAGGCATCTGTACGCTTGCTGACAGGAAAGAGAAAGATGGAGCAGAAAAAATTAAGAAGAAGTTCCTGAGTTAAAAAAAAAAAAAAAGACGAACAGAAAAACGAGAAAACGAAGCGGCGCCAAAATATTTGCACTTTCTCCTCCCTATGTTTGACATTTTATCCGTTTATGCGTGTTTTTTTTGTTGTTTTTTTTCTTGAAGTGACTGAAACTTTCTTGGTAAGAATGAGAATATATTTGTAAAGAGATGCCAGGCTCACCACTGGAGGAGCACACACATCTCCCTGTATGTTCAGTCTGCTGTTTTGATTCGTTCTGTCCTCAGACAACAACGGGCACTAATTTCACGTTTTGCGGCGATTAAACTAAACTTACAGGCCCCGAGTTAAACGTAGCAGCACGTAGGCCAGTGGAAAAAACTCACAGAAGTTGAATCACACTTAGCCAAATGACCCGTTCCAACAAATTTGTAATTTGTGAATCGTATTAAACTGTGATAATGGTCAGCAGAGAATTAGCTGCATGAATCCCCTTGCACTGCGCAAAAGCTTCCAGACACACACCTCTAGAGTCAGATCTGAGATTTGTAGGCCTGCGTGGACGAAAGCTAGCTGGAAGTAAGTTGCAATTTTACCTTAAACTACTTTTTTTGAAAGTTAAAATCAGTGCGTGGAGCTTCTACTTTTCGCGGCACATTTTCACACTTCTTTCCTACTTTGTTTATGTGTCAAAACAAAAAAATAACGATTGTAGACTGAATGAAAAGAGAGTGAAGCAGCAATCAGTAGTGCCGTGCATCACCTCAACCTTGGTACCGTCGTCCACATACGTGACAGTAAACTAATCCCAACTATATACTTGCCACATTTCCGTATAATTCGTTTCATATAAGCAAATTTACAGAATCTATTTAAAGTAAACAAACTAGTCTGAAGGTGGAAGCATGGGCTATGATACATAATAATATACATAACGTGTAATAAACAGAAGAGAAGACGCAGAGGAAGAAAGAAAAATGGAGAGAGGGAGAGCTTTCAGTCGGGCAAGTTGTAATTATTCCTTCATGTCAGTTGATATTAGTCATGTTTCATGTGCGTAGTCAGAGGAAGATGAGTCAGATTTTGTCTTTTCCATTAAAAGAAATAAAATGAATCTAAAGACATAAATACAACCAGCACCTGGAAAGTGAAACGTTATAATGTGTGCATGCGGTACGAAGATACAAAGCTGCGCCAAGGCCTTCAACAACGTGAGAAACAGATATTATTACATAAAGTTGCCTCCATAAAAGCCTGATATTTATTCACGTTTTTGCTCCATTTTAGTCTCCACCGACTGCTAGCGTATCTAAATGCTAATGGGTAGCATACGGATGGCTCATCACAGCTCATTTTCAGTGTGATGAAACCACTGCAACGTGAGAATACATTAAAATTGTTGTAAAGTAATATGTTAAAAAGGTGTTAAAGAGAACTGAACGTGCGAAGGAGTTGGGATAAAACTTTCTTACTGCTGGTAGACGAAGACGTTGATTGACGCAGCTTTACGTTTGTAACACAATCAAGGCCATTTGTTTACAATTTGTGTGTAATATTACGTCATGTTACAAGTCACTAAGAGCAGTTCTGCAACTCTAAAATAAAGTTAGTTTTGACTTTCTGCACCGAACTTAAACAAAAGAAAACCCTCTTAAATGTATTTCCAGAATACTGGTGTTGAATTACTTATGCTACACTCATGATTTGTTTTATTCCTCCACAACAAATTGGGAATTGTAAATCTCCAACCCCCCTGGTGGGGATTTCTTTCTTTTTTTTTATTATTATTATTTTTCCAAAACCGCTCAGAAAATCTGTTTCCTTTGTGGTGCCGGGAAAAACAGGTGCCACAGACGACTAAACCCAAACCCATAAATGGACTGAGCAGTTTACATGGCTCAGTATTTTGTCAGTATCAGCTTTTTCAGCTGTCATGTTGTTTTTTGTTTTTTTACTCAAGTTATTGATGTGACATCTACAAATACGGTGATTATTGGAGTCTCCCAAGTAATAGCAGGAGTCATTTTGTGTATGTGGATATAATTATGGTCTGTCCTCCAGCAGCTGATGTCAGTCTTGGTCCGTGAAACCCTTGACGTTGGAGCTTTGCCACCTTATGCAAGATGGTTAAGTCTTTCAAAATACCCCCGCGGGGTGTCAGATTAACAGGAAAATGGCTGAGCAGGCAGGGAGAGAAAGTTTTGGATTGTAAAAAATAAAATAAAATTTCCTCGCTTCACATTTGGGAGCAATTGAAAATTGGAGAATGTTGGGGTCTGGACGCTTGTGTATTTGTTCGTGTAAAATTCCCAAGAGTCACTGCAATAGCCTACGAGACAAAAGAAAAAGAAAAAGAAAAGGCTCCTGTTGTAAATATGTACAATAACCTTTGTTTGTTGGTCTTACTAAACTTCATTGTGGGGCATTTGGGTCTTCGCTTACTTCACTGTCATTCTGGCTTCCTCTAAGAAAAATATATACTTTTCTGTGTGTCTACACTATGTCAAACATTAGGCTACTGCAGTAGCTAATCCACAACAATGAAATGCTTAGAGCAGACTGCATGTTCTCCGCCGCGGGGAGTGTTTATTTGATCTGTGGCGAGGGTTTGTTTTACTGTTTCAGCTCGTGTTTTACAACCCCTGTCTCCGTCACTATACACAGTCAAGAATGTATACAGTATCTGGTGCTCAATTCACTGCAATCACCAGCAGGTCCGGTCTAATTCGAACTAGACGGCAGTGCCAAGGAAGAGAAAGGAAACCTGTCTTCTTCCTCCGAGGGCTGCGCAGTATCTCCTGAATGCCTGTTTCAGTATGGGTTTGACCAGTGTGTGTGTGTGCGTGTGTGTGTGTGTGTCTGCTGAAGTGCTTCCAGACGCCGCGGAGCTGCAGATCACATGCGAGCTCTAAAACAACCCAACAGGCTAATCACTGCAAATCACAAAGGGGCACGTTTGGTGGTGGAGGAGGAGGAGGTTGGAGATGGCTGTCAGTCCGATGAGGGAAAAAGCCAGAACTGTCTTGCACCAACAGGATTCTGATATTTTCTCTTAGCTGACACAATAAAATCTGACATGTTTTGCAGCTGAATGAAATATCCAGCTCCCCAGCTATTTGAAACTGACACAGTTTTTAATTCCAGAGGTGACTGTACATTGATAAACCGCTTGATTTTATGAGGTGTATCTTGGCACGCAGACGTGGCTTACATCATGTTACCACCACCTGAAATTTAAAGCAGCCCTAATGAGAAAAATGTCTGTGGACGCCTTAAATCCAGAAACAAACATGCCAGTGACTTCACATTTGATTCCTGGCACTGGCAGACTGAGGTAAGCCGTGCTTAAGAGTTCAATTTAAACACTCGTCAACCTTAATCTAGCCCAAAGCTGCCATATATTACACATTACATGGCTACTTTTTACTATTCTGCATATTTGGCGCTGGTTTTGACTCAAGCCATTAGTGCAAAGAGTAAAGGATAGATTTTTTTTTTAGAAGTTTTATAATCATGCAAAAAAAAAAAAAAAAACTTAAAGAAGTGATTGAAACAGTTTTATCCCACATCTGTCTACAAACCATCTTCAGCCTCAGAGAAGGAGTTTAATACTGCCCCCTAACGGCCACGGCGGTTCACTGCAGGTTGTAAATTCACACTGAAGCCCGTTTTATTTTCTCATGTATGCACAAGGAGCTTACACACACAGTATCAACCAAGCTGACTGAAAATTTATGAACTGGCAATAAATATTTTGAAGAAAGCTAATGTCTTCTTTTGATTTTTTTTCCCCCCTTTGGATGTGTAACAGGAAGGGCCTCTGTTTTACAAATGATGACGCTCAGGTTAATCTCTCCCTGCTGAACCCCGGACTGCGCCGACGCACCCGTCTTTGTCCCGGTGATGATTTGTGCGTCTGATTTAGTGATGAGACTTCAAAGTTGCGGGCGTTGTCAGAGCATGAAGGGTGGAGGGGATATGGGGCATAGGGCTTGTTGGTGAAGGGGGGTGGAAATTGGAGGTGGAGGGAGGGGAGGTGGTATCACAGATGAAATTGGAGCCAAGAGGCAGCTGCAGTACATCTGTCTTGTACTGACACATGTGGCATTTGACTTCCAGTGTGAAGTTCAAAAGAGTTTTATAATGACGCAGCTGCTTAGGGATGTGTGTGTGTGTGTGTGTGTGTGTTTTCTCCTTTGTTTAAGGTGGGGTTGAGGGTGGGCGGGTTGCCGGAGGGGGGGTTTCATAGGTGAAAGCTGGAATTTAGGTTTTTGAAAGTGACGTGTGGGCAGTACAGGTGCTGCGTGATGTTGTTTTACGAGGCATAAAACTTTCAGGAGGGGCGTCAGTTCAAGGTTTTTGTTTTTCTTTTTTTTGTTCCTGCTACTCTGTTAATCTGATGGTGCGATAACAGATTTTACTTCCAAAAAAGCATGCCTGTAACAACTGTAAAAGCTCCTGCTCTTTCTTTTACGGGCTCCGTATTCCTCCTATTAACACTAATCAAAGGATATGTGGACAAAATAAAATAATTTGATCAAGTCTGGGGCTGTTGGCTGAACTTAACACGCACTTAAACACGCCACCGTGGACATTTTACGCAACTAAAACGCTCAAAGTGTCAAATGAATTCTTGTGGCTCTGTTCAGTTTATTTCCAAATGATAAAAAGTGAATTTAAATCCATGTTTCTAAAGTTTCTGCTGACTGACACAGATCGCATGGAGATCATCTTATCCAACAATCACTTTCACTCTTCCACATGTTTTGGCGGGGATGAGTAGATCCTCATAGTTTTTTTTTACCCCCTCCTCCTTTTTGTGCATTGAAACACTTAGAAACAGATCAAAACCACCATTACAGGTAATTTAGAGAGGACCATTAGCGTCTGTGATAGCTAAACATTAGCGGTGGGGGTGGGGAAGCGGTGTGTGTGTGTGTAGGGAAGGGGGGGTTTGCACACTGTTCACCATTTGTGCCCGATGCCCTCTGTGCATGCAGCAGCACCTGCCCAGCTGCCTGAGCGCGGGGTCAGAGGGGTTGCCTACCAGGAGGCCAGGGCTCAGGGGTGAGAGGTCGTGCTCCAGACAGGCGTATCCACACGCTGATTAGGAGCTCAGCTGCAGAAACAGAGCTTGCAGGTGGATGACGCATTTTAACCTGTGACGCTAACTACTCTTTCTTTTTGTGTGTGTGTGTGTGTGTGCTCGTGGTCGTTTTTACTGTGCTGGGGGAACATGTGAGGAGTAGGAGGGTTTGTGGTAAAGAGAATGGACTTGAAGGTGGATTTTTAAATGCAAAAGAAAGAATATAAGTGCACATAAGGGAAAGTAGTAAATGTTGAATTCCTCATTTATCCCAATCTATTCGCAGACATTTGTCCACTGTCTGTGTGGACTAGGTGTCAGTCCCTAACAACTGATGGAGGGCAGCTTTACATGGGTGTGGGCTTGGTCTATACACTGCAGGAAACTCCTCACTCCATCTAACACTACACCAGCATGGCAACCCTTTTCTACGTTTTACCCATAGACTGCATAAAGGCAGTGTCTTCACTTCCTTGAGACACCAGAAGCATCAACATGTGCCGATACTTCTGGTGGACTCAATCACGCAAACGTCCCCCCATGAACTTTTGACATAGCATGGCTGCCCAAATATTGATGGTCATCACTGCAGATTATATATATTCATTTATTTTAATTCTACTTGCAAACAATCTGCAACAATCCTAACTACATACCTGCCCTCACCACCTTTATCTTGACATCTTTTCTTTTAGTGAGTTACTGGTCCCTGAAAACGTGTATACTAGGAGTGTAGAAAACTAATAAAAAAGTACAATTTAACTTAAAGACTGACGTTTCGCTCTGTGTCTTGAACCCAAATCCAAATTATACTTGACCGAGCTGAACACACAAGACATTATCTGCTCATCTTTATATAAACTGCGGGCCTCAAGTGTATTAACAGAACTTCTCATAATAAATTTAACTTAACTCGTTGTCAGAACAGGTTTAGTTTTGTTTGTTTGGAAACATCCTTTAAAGTGAAGCTAAAGTTAACGCTGCTTCTCAGAAGTCTGCAGAAAAAACTGTTGCAATTACCCAGAGACCATCATGATGACCCTTCCCATTTTTAAAGCATCAAATAACTACGTAAAACAAAAAAAAACTAACCAACAAACACTTGAAACACGCAACAAGTTAAGAAACAACGTAAAATAAAAGAAGTCAACTTATTTGATGTGTATTTTGTGGTTTTAGCTCATCTTTACTGCAGCCAGCCACCAGGGGGAGCTCCACATATGCTGGCTTCATTTTTGAGGAGCTCTCGTGTAATCCATATTTATATACAGTCTATGCTTTCACCCCTTTAAAATAAATAAATGGTACATTCTATAATATCATTGTGTCTTTTCTTGGTCGCAGGTTCATGAGCCAGTCGTAGCAGCACAGATGCAATTTTCCTAAGACTATAATCACAGAAACTGGAAACAAAAATAAACCATAAGATTCTAGTGCTACATCTAAAACATGATACGTGTTATTATTTTGGAAAGAAGCAATGCATAATATATAACAAAACTGATGCTTTTTACATGCGTTAACTTTTACTCAAAGTATTGCATCTATGAGTCAGGCTTCTCTGTGGATGATCTGTTTTCCATCACCTCCAGCCCTCAGGGGACACTTAATATTTATTTGCGCATATTTTTCCTAATGTTTTATGATAAAGCTTTATTTTCATGCACAAATGATGTGGTTTGCGGCGAGGCCAGGGAATGCGTCCTCCGCTAACATTATGATTAAGTTCATCTTTCTTCCCCCTTGGTTCTTTTTATTCATTTGGCTCGCTCTTCTCGGCAGTGAAAACAATCAGATTCTGGTCTTTTGGATCCTTTTGAGAGGCGAGGTGTGCGCTTTACTGGTGAAAATGCTTCACGTGCAAATGTAGCCTATTTATGGAGATGCACTTACCACATTCCGACATGCGAGCGAGCACACAAACCGACAGCCTAACAGTCATCCAATAAGACTGGATTGGATTAAACACCACTGATCCATGAGAAGAAACAGGACGAAACAATAAGGACGGCACAATTCATCACATGAAAATGAAGCGGGGGAGTTAATGACATTAGGATTTTAAGTGCAGTACGACTTTCGGTGGAAAACGTGGTTCATATTACCTGCATATAATATACGCTCACAAACTTTAACCCACTCCTTACGGGTCTGCACGCAAATATGCATTCACCAGCGTGTAAACAAAACCATAAATAGATTTGAGTCATGATCACTTGCGTCAAAGTGAACTATTACATTTCCAGTAAATTGTTTTTGGCAGTACGGGTCTGTTCCGGGACGTCCCTGCCCTTAAATGAGGCTGCATGGAAGGCCTACAGCAGCAAAGACTCTGGTAGAGAAGAGAGCACCAGTGACACAGTATGGACACTAATAAACAGACAGCATTAAAGGAGGAGCTGGGGTGGAGGTGGGCTGGAGTCTTGCAAGAGACTAAAGGGACTAAACAGGCATCTTGGAAGAGCCAATGATGCTTCAGTGGAGCAGTCAGCTGAGCGGTCAGCTGATACTTGTGAGCTCCATATAATTACTTAAAGATGAGCACATCAGGTGAAGAAGGCCCTTAACGCTCCATCTGACACTGTCCTGTTATCTCTTTTGCTCCTTTGACCAGGTACACGCATTCATCCATCCTGGTACTGTCTGTTAAATCCTTTAGGCTCTACATTATCACAGCATTGTGAGATGTGCGCCGACCGCCCTTGAAAGCAGCATCTTGACCAACGATGTGCAGTCCTGCTTCATTTTAAATTAATACTCCTAAAGCCATTCAAGACATTTATACTGTCACTATTTAAATTATTAACATGCACTGATTTCCGTCACTTAGTGGAGGGATTACAAGGAGGATTACATAATCTGATGCTGGTAAACCCATTACTGAGACGTCTTTGCTGATGGATAAAGTTCAAAGTTGCAAAACACACCAAACTTAAGTGAAAACTGTCTCTTTTTCTTGGTATGTGTGCAGGGAAGGTATTGGACCAGAACCGATCTTCCCTTAGTTCCTAGAAAGACGCGTGGAGCTAGATGAACGTCTGTGAGCTACTACTCCATCTCATTGTCCATTTTAATGAACATCATACCAGGACACAACGTTTCCCGCAGCTCCCCACACACACTCAGCTGAAGCACGTGGCTGCTTTATTGCCCACTCTCTGCTCCAAATGGAAGCCGGTTCCTTCGAGCTCCCTGACCCGGGATCGGCTGAGCTGCATCCAGAGGGAATTTGAGGTTCCCCTGAACAGATCCTCGGTCAGTCTGAAGCCAGGCTGTCGGTCAGCTGATCCATGAGAACCAGAGGAGGCCCACGGCTGCCATTCTGTCAGGTCTGCAGCAAATTCACCAGCTGGGTGTGAAGTCATCACTGGACTCTCCGGTCCAATACGTACATGTGTGTGGTGTGTGTGTGCGTGTGTGTGATCATATTTGCAACTCAGGGATGAAGAAGGGATCAATGTACGACGCTGAGGAACAGTGGTGAGGAAAAGAATATCTAGATATGATGCAGATACAGACGTGAGGTTTTACTGTATGCACGCTGCACGGCGTCTGTGAATCTGCTGCAAAGGTTCGACCACTTTTCAATTCAATTTGTGCTACGAGTCGTCTGCTTTACTCCACAGCACGGGTAAGTTAAAAAGCATATGGAACTGTATGTAGAAGCTTTTAGTGATTTTAGAATCATTCTTTATCTATATAATGCGTATTTGTCATAACAACATGTTTCCACAGTTCATTTTCTGAAGGTGTTGGGGTCATGTATTGTATTTTAAATACACCAGGATGTGCAAGATTCTTCTTCTTCTTTTTTTTCTTTTTTTAAATAGGTGTCATAATCCTACAATACTGCTGCAAATTTATTCTGCCATCATTCAGGCTTTCGCCGAAAACACGCTCAGAAGAAAATAGATGCTCCTACATCCAGACGGAGTGATACCTCGTCTCACCCCGACAAATGGCGTCCCAGGAGGTTTGTTGCTTTTAATCTTTTTTTTCTTTCTAGAAATTAAAACATGGGCAGAAATAGGAGGAGGACTACTGGAGGACTCAGTTATTAAAACTCTTCTTACTGATGTGTGAAAATACTTCTACTGATGTTTACAAAGTCATATAGGGAAACCACGAGGGGTCATAAGTTAAGTCTCTGAGCAGAAGTCACACTGCTGTAAGACCTGTTTATGGAGAGTATAATTGCAGTTGTAATTAAGAGTTATTGATGTTGTTTTGATTGTTTAATGCTGCTAATGCAAAAGAGTTAAATAAATAAACTGAATCTGACTCACTGCTCAGATTCATCTCATCTTAGTTTCCCATTTAAATGTCACTCACCTCATCTGTCACAGAGCCATCTGACAGCCACACTCCTGACCTCCATCCTTGCAGCGGTGCTGGGCTCCCTGCAGATCGGCTACCACACCGGCAACGTCAACGCACCAGCCAAGGTGAGCAGAACAGGCAGGAGCTGGGGGGACAAAATATGACAATATGAGTTTCAGGTCAAGCATGGGGACTTTTATTGTTCTCGGGGCGGCACATTGGAGCGGTGGTTAGCACGGCTGCCTGCCCAGCAAGAAGGTTCTAGGTTTGAATCCATCGGCTGACTGTAGCCTGTCTGTGTGCAGTTTGCATGTTCTCCCTGTGCCTGTGTGGGTTCTCTCCAGGTACTTGATGCTAATGGGTGTGAGTGTGAATGCTTGTCTGTCTCTCTGTGTTATGCCTGAGATAAACTGGAGGCCTGTCCAGGGTGTAACCGCCTCTTGCCCGGTGACCTCTGGCGACCCTTCACAGGACAAGCAGCTACAGAAGATGAATGAATGATCAGTTCCTGGTTTATTTTGATATCCAGCGCGTCTCCGTGCCTTTCGGTTCTAATTCTCGTCTTTGTTTTGATTCAGATATTCCCATCTTTTACAAGACAGACCTGTCCAAGAGCAGCAGCAGCAGAGTCATAAAACCACAGCGTTGCACAACAAAGAAAAGCTCAGTTAAAACATTTGCACACAGACAAGCTGGACTCGTTCAGGGGTGCTACATTTTGAAGTTGGAGGTCAGACTGTAGGTTGTTCCATACAGCAGCAGCAGCAGCAAAAAAACTAAAAGCTGTCTTTCTCAATTCACTGCGTACCTTAGGAACCTCAAATTGCAGTATGCATCCTGTAGGACGGAGACCACATTGTCTTTCACATTTCAGGCTTATAAAGAGAAGATGAATATATAGCAGGTTAATCCTACTTTGAAAATTGAGCCTAAAGTGTGAATAAAGATCAATCCAAAGAAAAAAAAATGTTAAAATGAACATGCATTCTTCAAATAAAAAAGTTATTTCAATCACCGTTTTGCATTTTGCAAACACAGAGTAACACTGAGAACGCAGGCGTCCCGTTCTGTCTGATATCCCATAAAGGACGACACAGACAGTCATTCAGAGGGCAATGCTCGTTTCAAACACGCCTGTCAAGGAAATATTTCACAGCCTGAATAAAACACTGAATAAATTTAACGATCCCCTGAAACGCTGCGGCTCAGCTCCAGGCCTGGCTCCCCTCGGCCTTTTTCACATGTGGACGCCACTAAAGTCTACGGCAGATCCTCCAAATGGATCTTTGACAAACCTTCAGACTTTCTGCACTCGTCTTGGTAACCTGTAAAACATGCAGTCCTAATGTGAACTAGAGCAAACCGTGGAGAGAGGGTTTCTGTTTCAGTGAAAACAGCATAGAAGAGATTTTATCTTTACAGAAAAGAAGGAAAAACATCAGTGTAAAACGTCTCGTACTCATACAGCGATTACTGATGCAAACTGTCTTTTTCCATCATTTATATATATTTTTTAGATCATCGAAGAGTTTTTCAACCACACCTGGAGAACCAGACACAACCAGTCGATGCCAGATCACAGTCTGACTCTCCTGTGGTCGCTCTCCGTCAGCATTAAGGACTTTGGAGCTTTGCTGGGCTCGCTGGGAGTTAAATACGTGGCAGATTCTTATGGCAGGTAAGAAGAGAATTTTTGTTTTGCCAATTTTCCACATTTGACTTCATTTTCAATGCCCCCGTCCGCATTCCCTCCAGGCGTAACTCCATCTTGATAGTCAACTGTCTGTCGGTGGGCGGAGCGTGTCTGATGTTTGCCTCCAAGGCCAGCGAGTCATTTGAGGTTCTCATCCTGGGACGGCTGGTGTTCGGGCTGTTCTGCGGCCTGGTGATGAGCCTCAACCCCCTCTACATCCAGGAAGTGTCCCCCACCAACCTGAGGGGGGCCTTTGCCACACTCAACCAGGTGTCCTTCGCTACCGGCATCCTGGTGGGAATGGTGAGGACACTGCAGCGTTGATTTTTATTCCCTTCAGGTTTGCTTTACATCTAACAACTGTTGGGTCCTATTAGAGAAGAAGAAACTACAGCGACCAGGCATAACATTATGACCACTCTCCAAATATTGTGTAGGTCTCCCTTGTGTCTCCATAAAAGTTAACTTATCAGAATTTGGAGGACAAGTTGCATCCTGCATCCTGGTTTTAATGTTGTGGCTGACTGATTTATTTGACATTGAGCTTTTTAAGTCTGTTCTGTGTTTGTCTATTGCAGGTGGCTGGTCTGGAGACGGCGTTGGGCACAGAGCATTACTGGGCCATGATGCTCTCCCTGTCTCTCATCCCAGCCCTGACACAGTACCTGGTCCTGCCTTTCTGCCCCGAGAGCCCTCGCTACCTGCTCATCAACCGGGGAGAGGAGGCCAAGGCAGAAACTGGTGGGTCCCACTCTGGTGTCACTTTGAACCCTTTACATTTTTATCATCCACTGTTATTTAACGCACTCTTGCAGCTTCGCCAGAGACGAGGTGGAGAATAAAATGATTTCTAGGAATCAAAACAAAGTAATTTAATAAACATTTGCGACCCTTGTAGCCCTGCTGAGGCTGAGGGGCAGCGTAGACAAGACGTTCGCCGAGCTGGAGGAGATGAAGGAGGAGGCCGCTCACGCTCAGACCGGCGTCACCATCCATGAGTTCTTCAAGAGACGCAGCTACAGGCAGCCCATCATTATCGTCCTGATCGTCAACTTGGGAAGCCAGCTCTCCGGATTCAACGCGGTCGGTCATAAAATGCATGGCCTTTTGTGATATGATGCTAAAGATGACCTGCTAACCCACTAAACCTAATTCTCTCTCCTTTCTTTCAGATAATCAACTATTCCACCAAAATGTTCCAGACCAACTTTGAGCAGGCTAAATATCTGACTCTGGGTGTTGGAGCTGTCAATGTGACCTTCACTTTGGTAGCAGTGAGTACAAAAATCTAGTCAGCTACAGATTCCCCTTTTCAGGCTCTCACGTTTTAATCATTTTGCTGCAAACTGCAACAAACCCTCGGCTGTCACGCTACCGTATAATCACGAGTTTAACGGTTTGAACCACAAAAAAAGATAACGGTTCTGATGTATCTTAATTTTAAAAGCAGGTTTAAAATGTCTCTTCCGTCCCCAGTTCTTCCTGATGGAGAGGGCAGGGAGGAGGAAGTTGCTCCTGACTGGTTTCATCTCCATAGCAGTGTGCAACTTACTGGTGACCATAGTCGACTCAGTCCTGGTAAGACCGACTTAGTGTGGTTGTTATATACCAGAACTGGAGGTGATGGTGTGCAGTATCTAACTTCTAGCCTTTATTCAATTTTAAATGATAAAAAAAAGTTAAAAAAAGTTATTCCAACCCCACTCCCTTGATGGGCAGCCACAACATTATGACCACTGACAGGAGAAGTAAATAACATTGATCATCTTGAGACAATTTAATGTTCTGCTGGTAAACTTCTGGACCTGGCATTCATTCATGTGGATGTTACTTAGACATGTAGCACCCACCTAGACCAGACCTGGCACCCCCACCCCATAGCAAAGCCCCCTCTTGATGGCAGCAGACATCCCCAGCAGGATGCAGCCACAAAAACACTTCATGGGTCGGTGTATATATGTAAATGCTTAAATAGATTGTGATGGATGCCGTTCCTTCTGCAAGACACTTTGCAACTCAGCTCCTCCTTCTTTGCCATTTAACTTAACGTTAATGTCTACTTTGTTCTATATCTGGGTGAAGTCTTTGGGGTCTTTCCCTGCCTTAACACTTTCCATGATGGGGAGGACGGTCCCAGCATAGAACTATATACTTCCAAAAACTGATTTACTGCAAATACAAATAAGTTTCTTTGAACACAGTGGTCGCAACTGAACCAAATGTGTGTGGAGATTTGTTTGAGAGTCCAGGGTTTGGTGTTTGCTGTGAGCTCAGGCTTCCCGTTACCGTTCTCCAGTAGCATCCTCCTGAGACTAACTCCTGTGTGTGTACACTACACAGCACCTGGTCCCAGAGCTGCGGAGCCTGCAGGTCCTGCTGGTGTTCTGCCTGATCTCTGCATACGAGCTGGGCCCCGGCCCCATCTCCTGGTTCATCGCCGCCGAGCTGTTCGACCAGCCCGGCAGACCCATCGCCATGGCCTTCACCAGCATGCTCAACTGGGGGGGCAAGTTCCTCCTGGCTCTCCTCTTCCCTCCATTACTGGTACGTTATTTTTACTGGTCCGCGAGCTACATGACCAAAATAGACTACAGGGGAACGGAGGTGGATTTCTCTGTTTGCTTTTGCAATTTCACCTACACCTTAGAGACGTGGCTGTTAAACACCGGCTATAAATCTGTTCAGTTTGCTTTAAACTGTAGCTTTAGTAAAAACAGATATAAATCTTGTAAATGTTCTACTTATTTATTACACTTATAAATCTATTCCTTTATCCCTTTAAAACCAGGCTGAAATAGTTTAAGAAGGAATTAAATTAACTGTTAACCAGGGAGACAAAGCAGCCAGCCTGAAACTGAGAGCAAATCAAATCAGCCTTTTTGTTTTCCTCCTTTCTCGTTTATTTCATTTTCTAATGATCTATATGTATTTTTTTTATATCTCACACACAGAAAATCTGTGGCGCGTACGTCTATCTCCTCTTTATGAGCGTGGCTCTGCTCGCCTTCACCCTCACCTGGATCCGCCTCCCGGAGACGAAAGGTCGAACGTTTGACGACATTGCAGAGGAGTTCAGAGGAGCGGAGGGCATCCCTCTGCACAACAAGACCGGGTTCAACACGTTCACCTGACACGCCTCTCACTACTTGGTGATTCAAACTGTTTAAAGGGTGAGCTGGATGCACAGCCCTCTCTTTCTAAAGGGACAAATGATTTTATTTCCTAAGTTTTGGATGCTGAGATCGTGGTGCTCACGCCGTTGATAAAATGACTTCAGAGACACTTGCAGATGCTTCTTGTATTAAAATAAAAAGCCGTACTTAATCCGGACAAATCCACAAATCTCATTTCTTCTTTAGAAAAATCTGCCTTTCTCAAGAAAACAAACCAGCAAAAAGTTCGGCCAAAGTTATCAGCCGCAACCATCCTTACAAATCCTTTCAAAAGTGGCAACAACAAAAAACTAAAACATTTTATTCAACAATTTTGCAACAATTTTAAATGCGCCGACCCTTTTAAGTTTCCTGTTGCGGTTGACATGGCCTCGGTTAGTTTCCCAACAGCTTAAAAGTGAATAATGGCTAACATTTGTACTGCAAGTTTCTAAGGCATTCTTTTCCTGTTTCCAATGAAGCAAGTCTGCAACAACTTATTAATATAGTTCATGGAGAAAGTTGGTTTTGTTTTTCTCACAAACGGACGTAAGAAGTGCTGCCTGCAGATCTGCTTCTCAACTGGATACTTGTGGAAACTGAATGTTTCACTGAGATTAGCTGGAACAAAAAAGAGACACTGGCTTAATAATTAATTTACTATTTACATGGATGCTAAATAAAATAACATGAGTAGATACAGCGATCAGGCATAACATTATGATCACCTTCGTAATATTGTCTCTGGACATGGGCCTTCTGAGGGTGTCCTGTGGTGTCTGGCACCAAAATGTTGTTTGTGGGGGACCTTTGAGGGGAGGGGCCTCTGAGGATCATCCCACAGATACTTGATCAGTTTGGGATCTAGTGAATGTGGAGGCCAGGTCAACACCTTGTGTTCTTCATGTTTTTTTGAGTCGTTCCTAAAGTGTTTTTGTGGCTGCATCCTGCTGGGGATGTCCACTAGCACGGTTCGGCACGACACGGCACGGCTCGGCGCGCTATTGCGTGTTTCCACTAGCACGCAGTACCTGGAACCGGGTACATTTTTGGTATCACCTCAGCCCTGGTTCCAAGCGAGCCGAAGCGTTACTAAAACGTGACGTCAGCCGACTGCCTTCCACTGATTGGCCGATGAGTGTCGTCACTGGAAGCGTCATAACCGCGCGACGACCGCCTAGAATGTAAATAAAAACAAGACGCGAGACAAGACACCACTTTTTACTGCTTTTTGACTTGGAACGAGATGGCTTCTCAGAAAAATCCGCTCCTTGGTCGGTGGAGGAGGTCAAGACGTTCCTGACTCTGGTTGCCGAAGAACGGATTCAGAGGGAGGTCTTCCGGATTGTACGTTGCTCGGCGCCGTGTAATGACGTCACAGCGGTTTCGCGCAGCCGTGTTATGACGACCCCGCCCACGTCGAGGAGGCACCAGTTGTAATGGAAACACAACCAAACCGAGCCGAGCCGTGCCGTGCCGTACCGTACCGAGCCGAGCCGTGCTAGTGGAAATGCGGCATAAGTAACATCCACACCAATGAATGAATGAAGCCAGGTCCAGAAGTTTCCCAGCACTGATGGTAAATAACAATGTTATTTACAGTTGTCATAATGTTATGACTGATCAGTGTATGTATGTGTTTACATGCTCCAAAAGCATCAATAGAATGTTTTTGACATGTGAGAAGGAGTTCTGTTTATTGTTTAGGATCAAAACTCTGCAAGGACAGAGACTATTTCAACATTTTTAGGGTCGTGGGGCAAAGATGTGCAAGAACGTCTGTTCTGATTGAGGTAGTTACAGGTTGAATCACCCAATCAGATCATCAGACAGAAAGTCAGGTGACGGCAGGAGGCAGTCTCACAGCGAACAATGTTTCCCTGAATTTTGGTTTCCTACACTTCTGACATAACAGCCTTTCAGTTTAATATTAGTCTGTGAAATCTCACGTGTCTCTGAGCTGTGTACACTTGTCTGTGAAAACCAACCTCAGGTTTATCTGAGGATAAATAATTCCTCCAGCATCAACTACTGGGGTATGTAGAAGAAGGTAACCAGGAAGTTTTAAGCAGTTTTAAATCACGGGGTGTGGTATTACATTGAAATGTCAACAACTGTACAGGGCCATTCAAAGTTATAACTCTTTGTACTTGTTAAAAAACAGTGTGAACTATTTTTTTTTTTTTTTTTTTTTTAATTCCTTGGCCTCTTTGTCTAAGTGTAAAGTGTGGAAACGCTGCCACCTACTGGACCAGGCTGTATAAGACAAGCTGTTGCTCAAATAAACTTCATTACAGTTAAGATTTAATCTCATTTTAATGTAAATTCAGGCTCAGATTTAAACTGTTAAATTAACGTGATCAAACTCAGGTATTTGAACAAATATTAGGCTCAAGCATTTGTTCTGCCTCCAGATTCCCATTCGACACTAACTTACATCTGCAATTCCCTTGCATTTTGTCAAAATCTGCAAACAAGATATAAAATGTATAAAATCTGCAACTCTAATACTTGGGAATGTTTTGCACACAAAGGTTATGTGATAATCTTCTGATTAGTTTTTATTTGTTTTATTTATCTCAGGGTTTACAAGTGACACAGTGATAAGGAGCTGAGGACACAGACATTCAGTGGCACACATCTCAGTTAATGCAGGTGTGAATGATGTACTGTAGGGGGCACTGACGTACCAGCTTCAG
This sequence comes from Planiliza haematocheilus, assembly GCA_005024645.1. Lineage (NCBI taxonomy): Eukaryota > Metazoa > Chordata > Actinopteri > Mugiliformes > Mugilidae > Planiliza > Planiliza haematocheilus. Next base: position 3,301,286 of record SRSE01000637.1, read on the forward strand.
CTTAGACTTCTATAGAAGTGCTCACAGTATCACATGACACTCTGGGGTGACACTCCCTCCTACACCGCTTCATATCTCTGCAACTTTATGAGACGCTTACACTCTCTGTCCAGTACAACATGGATATTATCATCACCAAACGAGGCGTCCTCAGATTATTACTCTTTTTACAGTGGACTTCAGGTAAGTTTTAATTTTAACTGCTTCTTATTTGAAGTGGAGGTTTTGAGGGAAACATTACATGCACAACTCTATTGAAACATAAAGGTTTGCATGTCCTAATGTTAATCTGACAGGTCTAACCGATGGAAGTGATGTGACACAGACCCCCATACTGTGGGAAAAGAAGGGTGACAATGCAACAATACACTGCAACCACACAAAGGGAGGGTTATACTTCCAGATGTACTGGTACAGACAGCTGCCCGGAGAAACTATGAAACGGATCGTGTTCACAACAACCAGCAATGACGATCATGACTTTGGAGATTTCAGCAAAGAGAAATTCTCAGCCACCAAGACTGTCGTTGAGAGTGGGACGTTCACAGTGAAGAATCTGGAGCCAGGAGATAAAGGCTTGTATTTCTGTGCTGTCAGTCAACACAGTGATACAGACGCATTTAATAGCTGAACAAAAACCCCAAAGCTCCATCAGAGCAGCTATGCAGTACACACCACACAATACATGGCACCCCCACCTGCAGCTCTTTATCTCTCAGACAGTTATGTGTCAGATTGTGACTTTATAGACATTTATAGTCTTTCCTCTCTGAAAGCATCTTTTTCCTCCAGCAGGAGGAGACACACCTCAACAAATGACTCCTCTCTGACACCTCCCCTGCTCATTACACTCAACCAGTGAAACGTTCTCATCCACAGACTCAACTGACAAGGACCTGAAAGACAAACTGGCTGCAGGAGTCTCCCATCCAAACTTCTTTAACATGATTTTAATGCTCTTTACGTTCTGTTTTCTTCATCTGCCGGGAAATAAGGGTGAGACAAACAACAATATTCCAGCACGAGGCAAAGTTTACAGTTTCTGCATTTAAAGTCTGGTCTGCTTTGTTCTACAGCTGCCTCCGACAACAGACGAGTCACCCAGACACCTCCATTCATGGTTAAGAAAGCTGGTGAATCTGTTGACAAGGAGATTAAATGTTCACACAGCATCACAAATTACGAACTAATTCTCTGGTACAAACAAGATGAACACAAAGCTCTCAAGTTCTTGGGATATCTGAATAATAATTTCCCAAATATAGAAGACGACGTGAAGAATAAAATCAGCTTTGATGGAGATGGACGTAGCTATTCAAACCTCACCATTTCTGATCTTAAATTAGATGACAGTGCTGTGTATTTCTGTGCTGCCAGTCAACACAGTGCTGCAGATTCCACTAAACCCAATACAAAAACCTTCCTTTATCTGTCTGACACACAGAAAAGACATTCAGGCTCCTGAACACCTGCAGCCTCCACCTCAAACAAACCTTTGATGAATCTGATCAACAGTTTTGACTCAGTGTTGACGTTTGCTGACACTTGTTGAAATGTTTTAAATAAAGTTTGCTTGTGAACATTTCTCAAACATTAGTGACATAAATCTTGACTAGAGATTCATTTACATCATCAGATATGCTGCTGACTATGTTCTTCATAAACATATCATCAAATCTGCCCTCTTCAGCTTGTTGGTGTTACTGATCTGTAGCACAGATGATGACTTGTAGGGGGGGCTCTAACACCACTGAGGCTGCTCTTTAATTACCAGGTTGAGATTTGTATAGAGCTGCTCATTGGGTCACTTCACATACTGCAGTGACACTCCCCCTGCAGCTGTTGATAGCTCTGTAACTATATGAGACTGTGGCAGTTTCTGTCTGACACAACATGGATTCAACCATCATTAAACAAGGCCTCCTCAGAGTGTTAGTCTCTTTGCTGTGGACTTCAGGTAATAAAAATAAACAAATGTTACATGTCAAGATTTTGCATGTGCAACTTTAACCTTTAATGTTAATCTACACAGGTTTTATTGATGGAAGTGATGTGACACAGACCTCCATACTGTGGAAAAACAAGGGTGACAATGCAACAATAGAATGTAACCACACTAAGGGAGCTGGCTATAACCAGATGTACTGGTACAGACAGCTGCCTGGAGAAAATATGAAACTGATCGTGTTCACAAGAACCGGCATCGATCATGACTTTGAAGATTTCAGCAAAGAGAAATTCTCAGCCACCAAGACTGAGGACAAAAGTGGGACGTTCACAGTGAAGAATCTGGAGCCAGGAGATAAAGGCTTGTATTTCTGTGCTGTCAGTTAACACAGTGATACAGACGCATTTAATAGCTGAACAAAAACCTCAAAGCTCCATCAGAGCAGCTATGCAGTACACACCACACAATGCATGACACCCCCACCTGCAGCTCTTTATCTCTCAGACAGTTATGTGTCAGATTGTGACTTTATAGACATTTATAGTCTTTCCTCTCTGAAAGCATCTTTTTCCTCCAGCAGGAGGAGACACACCTCAACAAATGACTCCTCTCTGACACCTCCCCTGCTCATTACACTCAACCAGTGAAACGTTCTCATCCACAGACTCAACTGACAAGGACCTGAAAGACAAACTGGCGGCAGGAGTCTCCCATCCAAACTTCTTTAACATGATTTTAATGCTCTTTATGTTCTGTTTTCTTCATCTGCCGGGAAATAAGGGTGAGACAAACAACAATATTCCAGCACCAGGCAAAGTTTACAGTTTCTGCATTTAAAGTCTGGTCTGCTTTGTTCTACAGCTGCCTCTGACAACAGACGAGTCACCCAGACACCTCCTTTCATGGTTAAGAAAGCTGGTGAATCTGTTGACAAGGAGATTAAATGTTCACACAGCATCACAGATTATCAAGTGATTCTCTGGTACAAACAAGATGAACACAAAGCTCTGAAGTTCCTGGGATATCTGAATTTCGATTCCCCAAAGCCTGAAGACGACGTGAAGAATAAAATCAGCTTTGATGGAGATGGACGTAGCTATTCAAACCTCACCATTTCTGATCTTAAATTAGATGACAGTGCTGTGTATTTCTGTGCTGCCAGTCAACACAGTGCTGCAGATTCCACTAAACCCAATACAAAAACCTTCCTTTATCTGTCTGACACACAGAAAAGACATTCAGGCTCCTGAACACCTGCAGCCTCCACCTCAAACAAACCTTTGAGAAATCTGATCAACAGTTTTGACTCAGTGTTGACGTTTGCTGACACTTGTTGAAATGTTTTAAATAAAGTTTGCTTGTGAACATTTCTCAAACATTAGTGACATAAATCTTGACTAGAGATTCATTTACATCATCAGATATGCTGCTGACTATGTTCTTCATAAACATATCATCAAATCTGCCCTCTTCAGCTTGTTGGTGTTACTGATCCGTAGCACAGATGATGACCTGTAGGGGGGGCTCTAACACCACTGAGGCTGCTCTTTAATTACCAGGTTCAGATTTGTATAGAGCTGCTCATTGGGTCACTTCACATACTGCAGTGACACTCCCCCTGCAGCTGTTGATAGCTCTGTAACTATATGAGACTGTGGCAGTTTCTGTCTGACACAACATGGATTCAACCATCATTAAACAAGGCCTCCTCAGAGTGTTAGTCTCTTTGCTGTGGACTTCAGGTAATAAAAATAAACAAATGTTACATGTCAAGATTTTACATGTGCAACTTTAACCTTTAATGTTAATCTACACAGGTTTTATTGATGGAAGTGATGTGACACAGACCTCCATACTGTGGAAAAACAAGGGTGACAATGCAACAATAGAATGTAACCACACTAAGGGTGGCAGCTACTTCCAGATGTACTGGTACAGACAGCTGCCTGGAGAAAATATGAAACTCATCGTGTTCACAAGAACCGGCAGCAAAGATCATGACTTTGGAGATTTCAGCAAAGAGAAATTCTCAGCCACCAAGACTGTTGCTGAGAGTGGGACGTTCACAGTGAATAATCTGGAGCCAGGAGATAAAGGCTTGTATTTCTGTGCTGTCAGTTAACACAGTGATACAGACGCATTTAATAGCTGAACAAAAACCTCAGCGCAATGTTCACATAACTTTACCAAAGCTGATGATCTCCTGCACGCTAAGGGGACCTCAAGTACCACAGAAACTCCCAGTGGTTGGTTTAATGAAGCTGTGAACAGGATCATAAAAAGTGTAAGCCTTCATTTATACAGAAACATTACAGAAAAACTGTTGTTTAGGTTTCAGTTTGCAAATATCATTACTTCAAAGCATTTTCTCACTCGTCTGTTTTGAGACTTAATCAGATGCTTACTCTTTGCTGTCCATACGGTCTCATATTGTATTCATCATGTTAGATACGTTTGACAGACTTCGCTGCAAAGAGTGACTAGATTTTTATTTATATTTTTAATTATGGGAAGATATTCTCGAACTTTATCAAAGTCTGTTTGCAGAAAGCACACATGGTATTTGTTTAAACCCACAGAGGGAGACAAACCTCTGCAAATGAAATGAGGACACGACCACACAGGAAACCCTCAAAAGATTTCTACACAATGCCACTCCTTGCTCCAACAGTTAAAGCTATGATTTAGTCACAGAAGAGAAGAGAAGGGCCTTCTAAATATGTTCAATCTGATCTTGGTGCTGTGCTTGCTTCATCTGCCAGTGAATAATGGTGAGTACTCCAATCAGAGGATAACCCGAAACAGAAATGAAGATCAAAATTTCATTTTCATTTTCTTTCTTTATTTTTTTTTGTCCAACAGGTGCTTCTAATTCCTCCAGAGTCCTCCAAACACCCCCCATCATACTTAAGAAACCCGGTGAATCTGCAGTGAGTGAGATCCACTGTTCACACAACATAACCCACTATGAGCGAATTCTCTGGTACAAACAGGACGAACACGGAGCCCTCAACTACCTGGGATATCTGAACCGCAACTATCCATTTCTAGAAGACGCTGTGAAAGAAAGGATCAACTTTAGCGGCGACGGCAGCAAAAATTCAAACCTGACCGTTTCTAACATCACTCCAGGCGACAGTGGCGTGTATTTCTGCGCCGCCAGTCGACACAGTACTGCAAAATGCGCTGGAGTCAATACAAAAACCCTCTTTGATGCGTCTGCAGGGAGATAACACTCTGAACACCTGCAGCCTGCCTTCATCTGAAAACCTTTGAAAATGTTTTGACACAGTTTTGACCTCCTCTGAGGTCACGCTGTAGGCTCACTACTAAAAACTATGCAGAGTTGCAGGAGGGTGTCAAACATTTACTTTGTCTTTTCTTGATGAGGATTTAATGAATCAGAATCAGAAGTTAGGATTTTAATGCTCTAAGCCCCGCCTTGAATCTTTCATAACCGTGATGACGTATCCAACAAACTAACACTCCCATTTCCACGTAGAGTGACACTCCCACCACGAAAATCACGACTTTGGAGATTTCAGTGGAGGGAAGTTCTCAGCCACCAAGACTGAGGCTGAGAGTGGGACGTTCACGGTGAATAATCTGGAGCCAGCAGATCAAGGCTTGTACTTCTGTGCCGTCAGTGAGTCACAGTGATACAGACGCATGTGAGAGCTGAACAAAAACCCCAATGAGCTGTTGGCAACATTATCTCCTGCTCTGTGGGGGGAACTGGAGTAAAATAACAGATCATCAAAGAGCAATGTGGAGCTCTTCAACATCCAACTTGTGTTGGAATTGCTGAATAAAAGGAGAAGTTGTTACTAGCATTCAGATTACTTAACTTAATGTTTTAGTAGCAGTAAGTAACTGATAACTGACTGTTGTTAGCTTTCAGTCTCAGTATAAATAGTTGCTGTGCAATGTAGAGCCATGCCTCTGCACCATGACGTCCCTAGGTACGTTGTAGCTCTGTGACTGATGTTGCATCCCTTCAGAAACGATGCCCAGACAACCTCCCTCCTGGCTACTGTCAAAATAGTGAACAAAGCGTTATAGCTCCACCCACCTAAAAAGACTACTTGTGTATGGGAGAGTTTACCCAGCAGAGATGAGACATCAATAATCAGTAGAACTGCAACAAGGACGTCCTTAAATCCAGTCATGAAATACAACGTGATCATTTCCATCTTGTGCATAGCTCTTAATATCATTCTGGTTTCAGGTAATGTCTTGTCTTCCTCAGCTCTTAGCTGTTTTTCTGTTTTTATAATTAAACTATTTTATTCTGCTCTTGTTGATGATTCTTTGATGCCTTTATCTCAACAGGTTCCTCTCTCAGTGATAAAGTCCACCAGACTCCAGCTGACATGTACAAAAATCCTGGAGAAGAAGCTAAAATCTACTGTTCACACAAAATAGACGGCTACGACCAAATCCTCTGGTACAAACAAACAACAGGAGAAATACAGCTGCTGGGATACTTCTATGTTGGGAATCCAACTCTAGAAAAAGGAGTTGATGTGAAGATAGAAGGGGATGCAAACAAAGACAAGAACTGCACATTAACAATTGAAAGACTCAATCAGAGCAGCAGTGCAGTGTACTTCTGTGCTGCTAGATACCACAGTGCTACATATCACTGCTCCTCAATACAAAAACCTCCATCTCTAACAGCCTCCTGTATTCCTTCCTCTCATTAGGTGGCAGTAGCACATCTCCAACCAGGGCTTTAGTCTGAACTAGTGGAGTGTGTGTGTGTGTGTGGAGCTGATAGTAAAGATGATCGTCATGTTGAGAGGAGGAGGATCAACAGTGACACCACCCATCTAATGAATTCATGATGGTTTGCTGATAGGAGGGTTGACTCAGAGAGGAGGTTGGAAATAATCAGTAGAAGAGCAGAAGCACTGAAGGAAACAATGAATCAGAACAATATATTCAGTTTAACATTTAGAGGACACAACATGTTGGTCTGGTTCTTAAGTGTTACCTTGAACTTCATTCTGGTTTCAGGTAATGTCTTGTCTTCCTCAGTTCTTAGTGTAATTATAAAAACAGCAAAACAGCCATTTTATTCTGCTCTTGTTGATGATTCTTTGATGCCTTTATCTCAACAGGTTCAAGTGATAAAGTCCACCAGACTCCAGCTGACATGTACAAAAATCCTGGAGAAGAAGCTAAAATCTACTGTTCACACAAAATAGACAACTACAACATAATCCTCTGGTACAAACAAACAAAGGAACAAATGCAGTTGTTGGGATACTTCTATGGTGGCACTGGTACTCCAGAGAAAGGAGTGAATGTGACGATGAAAGGGGATGCAAACAAAGACAAGAACTGCACATTAACAATTAATGGACTCCATCAGAGCAGCAGTGCAGTGTACTTCTGTGCTGCTAGTTACCACAGTGCTACATATCACTGCTCCTCAATACAAAAACCTCCTCATCACAAGCTGTTTTCACATCCAACAACAGCTCACAGCCTCCTGCACCTGTATGTCTTCTCCAGTCTATCATTATCTGATATTTATGCTGAGCCACTGTTGTCATTTCAGAAGAGGAGGACGCACAATGACACCACCCACATAAAGACTGGGTGGATCAACTTTAGCGGCAATGGCAGCAAATATTCAAACCTGACCGTTTCTAACATCACTCCAGGCGACAGTGGCGTGTATTTCTGCGCCTCCAGTCGACACAGTACTGCAGAATCCCCGGGGGTCAATACAAAAACCCTCTTTGATGCATCTGCAGGGAGATAACACTCTGAACACCTGCAGCCTGCCTTCATCTGAAAACCTTTGAAAATGTTTTGACACAGTTTTGACCTCCTCTGAGGTCACGCTGTAGGCTCACTACTAAAAACTATGCAGAGTTGCAGGAGGGTGTCAAACATTTACTTTGTCTTTTCTTGATGAGGATTTAATAAATCAGAATCAGAAGTTAGAATTTTAATGCTCTAAGCCCCGCCTTGAATCGTTCATAACTGGATGACGTATCCAACCAACCAACACTCCCATTTCCACGTAGAGTGACACTCCCACCTGCTTCTCCTCATGTCTCTGCCTCAATAATCTGAGACTCAGATTATGTCTAACATGGATATTATGAAGCAAGACCTCCTCATACTGTCTCTTTTTTTACTTTGGGGCTCAGGTAATGTCGTATCAGATTAACCGTTCACATTAAACCATTTCCAGTTTGTTGATTTAATTATTTGTTGAATGAGATCTTGGGTAGTGAAGACGCAGCTGTTTAGACGTTATAAAGAAATGATTACGTTGCAAGACTTCCTCAACTTAAACGACACTAAATAAATAAAAGAAATATAAAACCTGCAAAGAACAAAATATTAAAAAACAAGGTAGAAGAGAATTCTGTTAAATCAAATGCTAAAAAATGATTTTACTCTTTTAATACAGGTCCAACTAATGGGAATGAAGTCACCCAGACCTCTACACTGTGGAAATATAAGGGTGATAGTGCAACCATAGACTGCAGCCACTCCAAAGGTGCTGGCTACTTCCAGATGTACTGGTACAGACAGCTGCCTGGAGAAACCATGAAACAAGTAGTGTTCACTACAGCAAGCAGTCAACCCGACTTTGAACCTGAATTCAGGGGTGGAAAATTCTCAACCACCAAACCTGACGCTCAAAGCGGGACGCTCAGCGTGAAGGATCTGGTGGCAGAAGATAAAGGCTTGTATTTCTGTGCAGTCAGTGAGCACGGTGACACAGACGCACTCGATGCCTGAACAAAAACCTCAGCTCTACTCTTCTGTCTCATGTACTGTAGGGGGATGTCAAGCACCAGAAATACCAGAAGGAAAGCCACACCAAGAGGTGACACTCCCACCCTGCAACTCTTTATATCTCTGTAAAGTACAATCCCATTTACATACGAGCCTCTGAACTCCACAACATGGACATTAACCAACATGGTCACATCAGCTTTCTTATAGTTTTGTTCTGGATGAAAGGTAAAATTGTAGTAATTGTGAAGTTTTCAACTTAAAAACATGAATCATTAACCTAACTGTTACACACACAGGTTTAATCCACGGCAGTGACGTGACACAGACTCCCATGCTGTGGAAAAACAAGAGTGACAAAGCAACGATAAACTGCAGCCACACCAAAGGTGGCACCTACTTCCAGATGTACTGGTACAGACAGCTGCCTGGAGAAACCATGAAACTGATCGTGTTCACAACGACAGTTAACAAAAATCACGACTTTGGAGATTTCAGCGGAGGGAAGTTCTCAGCCACCAAGACTGAGGCTGAGAGTGGGACGTTCACGGTGAATAATCTGGAGCCAGCAGATCAAGGCTTGTACTTCTGTGCCGTCAGTGAGTCACAGTGATACAGACGCATGTGAGAGCTGAACAAAAACCCCAATGAGCTGTTGGCAACATTATCTCCTGCTCTGTGGGGGGAACTGGAGTAAAATAACAGATCATCAAAGAGCAATGTGGAGCTCTTCAACATCCAACTTGTGTTGGAATTGCTGAATAAAAGGAGAAGTTGTTACTAGCATTCAGATTACTTAACTTAACATTTTAGTAGCAGTAAATAACTGATAACTGACTGTTGTTATGTTTCAGTCTTAGTATAAATAGTTGCTGTGCAATGTAGAGCCATGCCTCTGCACCATGACGTCCCTAGGTACGTTGTAGCTCTGTGACTGATGTTGCATCCCTTCAGAAACGATGCCCAGACAACCTCCCTCCTGGCTACTGTCAGAATAGTGAACAAAGCGTTATAGCTCCACCCACCTAAAAAGACTACTTGTGTATGGGAGAGTTTACCCAGCAGAGATGAGACATCAAAAATCAGTAGAACTGCAACAAGGACGTCCTTAAATCCAGTCATGAAATACAACGTGATCATTTCCATCTTGTGCATAGCTCTTAATATCATTCTGGTTTCAGGTAATGTCTTGTCTTCCTCAGCTCTTAGCTGTTTTTCTGTTTTTATAATTAAACTATTTTATTCTGCTCTTGTTGATGATTCTTTGATGCCTTTATCTCAACAGGTTCCTCTCTCAGTGATAAAGTCCACCAGACTCCAGCTGACATGTACAAAAATCCTGGAGAAGAAGCTAAAATCTACTGTTCACACAAAATAGACACCTACAACCAAATCCTCTGGTACAAACAAACTACAGGAGAAATACAGCTGCTGGGATACTTCTATGTTGGGAATCCAACTCTAGAAAAAGGAGTTGATGTGAAGATAGAAGGGGGTGCAGATAAAGACCAGAACTGCACATTAACACTTGAAAGACTCAATCAGAACAGCAGTGCAGTGTACTTCTGTGCTGCTAGATACCACAGTGCTACATATCACTGCTCCTCAATACAAAAACCTCCATCTCTAACAGCCTCCTGTATTCCTTCCTCTCATTAGGTGGCAGTAGCACATCTCCAACCAGGGCTTTAGTCTGAACTAGTGGAGTGTGTGTGTGTGTGTGTGTGGAGCTGATAGTAAAGATGATCGTCATGTTGAGAGGAGGAGGATCAACAGTGACACCACCCATCTAATGAATTCATGATGGTTTGCTGATAGGAGGGTTGACTCAGAGAGGAGGTTGGAAATAATCAGTAGAAGAGCAGAAACACTGAAGGAAACAATGAATCAGAACAATATATTCAGTTTAACATTTAGAGGACACAACATGTTGGTCTGGTTCTTAAGTGTTACTTTGAACTTCATTCTGGTTTCAGGTAAAGTCTTGTCTTCCTCAGTTCTTAGCTGTTTTTCTGTTTTTATAATTAAACTATTTTATTCTGCTCTTGTTGATGAATCTTTGATGCCTTTATCTCAACAGGTTCCTCTCTCAGTGATAAAGTCCACCAGACTCCACCTGACATGTACAAAAATCCTGGAGAAGAAGCTAAAATCTACTGTTTACACAGTATAGACAACTACGACCGAATCCTCTGGTACAAACAAACAACAGGAGAAATACAGCTACTGGGATACTTCTATGTTGGGAATCCAACTCTAGAGAAAGGAGTTGATGTGAAGATAGAAGGGGATGCAGAAAAAGACCAGAACTGCACATTAACAATTGAAAGACTCAATCAGAGCAGCAGTGCAGTGTACTTCTGTGCTGCTAGATACCACAGTGCTACATATCACTGCTCCTCAATACAAAAACCTCCATCTCTAACAGCCTCCTGTATTCCTTCCTCTCATTAGGTGGCAGTAGCACATCTCCAACCAGGGCTTTAGTCTGAACTAGTGGAGTGTGTGTGTGTGTGTGTGTGGAGCTGATAGTAAAGATGATCGTCATGTTGAGAGGAGGAGGATCAATGGTGACACCACCCATCTAATGAATTCATGATGGTTTGCTGATAGGAGGGTTGACTCAGAGAGGAGGTTGGAAATAATCAGTAGAAGAGCAGAAGCACTGAAGGAAACAATGAATCAGAACAATATATTCAGTTTAACATTTAGAGGACACAACATGTTGGTCTGGTTCTTAAGTGTCACTTTGAACTTCATTCTGGTTTCAGGTAATGTCTTGTCTTCCTCAGTTCTTAGTGTAATTATAAAAACAGCAAAACAGCCATTTTATTCTGCTCTTGTTGATGATTCTTTGATGTCTTTATCTCAACAGGTTCCTCTCTCAGTGATAAAGTCCACCAGACTCCAGCTGACATTTACAAAAATCGTGGAGAAGAAGCTAAAATCTACTGTTCACACAGAATAAACAACTACAACATAATCCTCTGGTACAAACAATCAAAGGAACAAATGCAGTTGTTGGGATACTTCTATGGCAGTGGTATTCCAGAGAAAGGATTTGATGTGAAGATAGAAGGGGATGCAAACAAAGACAAGAACTGCACATTAACAATTAATGGACTCAATCAGAGCAGCAGTGCAGTGTACTTCTGTGCTGCTAGTTACCACAGTGCTACATATCACTGCTCCTCAATACAAAAACCTCCTCATCACAAGCTGTTTTCACATCCAACAACAGCTCACAGCCTCCTGCACCTGTATGTCTTCTCCAGTCTATCATTATCTGATCTTTATGCTGAGACACTGTTGTCATTTCAGAAGAGGAGGACGCACAATGACACCACCCACATAAAGACTGGGTGGATCAACTTTAGCAGCAATGGCAGCAAATATTCAAACCTGACCGTTTCTAACATCACTCCAGGCGACAGTGGCGTGTATTTCTGCGCCGCCAGTCGACACAGTACTGCAGAATCCCCGGGGGTCAATACAAAAACCCTCTTTGATGCGTCTGCAGGGAGATAACACTCTGAACACCTGCAGCCTGCCTTCATCTGAAAACCTTTGAAAATGTTTTGACACAGTTTTGACCTCCTCTGAGGTCACGCTGTAGGCTCACTACTAAAAACTATGCAGAGTTGCAGGAGGTTGTCAAACATTTACTTTGTCTTTTCTTGATGAGGATTTAATAAATCAGAATCAGAAGTTAGGATTTTAATGCTTTAACCCCCGCCTTGAATCGTTCCTAACTGTGATGACGTATCCAACCAACCAACACTCCCATTTCCACGTAGAGTGACACTCCCACCTGCTTCTCCTCATGTCTCTGCCTCAATAATCTGAGACTCAGATTATGTCTAACATGGATATTATGAAGCAAGACCTCCTCATACTGTCTCTTTTTTTACTTTGGGGCTCAGGTAATGTCGTATCAGATTAACCGTTCACATTAAACCATTTCCAGTTTGTTGATTTAATTATTTGTTGGATGAGATCTTGGGTAGTGAAGACGCAGCTGTTTAGACGTTATAAAGAGATGATTACTTTACAAGACTTCCTCAACTTAAACAACACTAAATAAATAAAAGAAATACAAAACCTGCAAAGAACAAAATATAAAAAAACTAGGTAGAAGAGAATTCTGTTAAATCAAATGCTAAAAAATGATTTTACTGTTTTAATACAGGTCCAACTAATGGGAATGAAGTCACCCAGACCTCTACACTGTGGAAATATAAGGGTGATAGTGCAACCATAGACTGCAGCCACTCCAAAAGTGCTAGCTACTACCAGATGTATTGGTACAGACAGCTGCCTGGAGAAACCATGAAACAAGTAGTGTTCACTACAGCAAACAGCCAACCCGACTTTGAACCTGAATTCAGGGGTGGAAAATACTCAACCACCAAACCTGACGCTCAAAGCGGGACGCTCAGCGTGAAGGATCTGGTGGCAGAAGATAAAGGCTTGTATTTCTGTGCAGTCAGTGAGCACGGTGACACAGACGCACTCGATGCCTGAACAAAAACCTCAGCTCTACTCTTCTGTCTCATGTACTGTAGGGGGATGTCAAGCACCAGAAATACCAGAAGGAAAGCCACACAAAGAGGTGACACTCCCACCCTGCAACTCTTTATATCTCTGTAAAGAACAATCCCATTTACATACGAGCCTCTGAACTCCACAACATGGACATTAACCAACATGGTCACATCAGCTTTCTTATAGTTTTGTTCTGGATGAAAGGTAAAATTGTAGTAATTGTGAAGTTTTCAACTTAAAAACATGAATCATTAACCTAACTGTTACACACACAGGTTTAATCCACGGCAGTGACGTGACACAGACTCCCATGCTGTGGAAAAACATGAGTGACAAAGCAACGATAAACTGCAGCCACACCAAAGATGGCACCTACTTCCAGATGTACTGGTACAGACAGCTGCCTGGAGAAACCATGAAACTGATCGTGTTCACAACGACAGTTAACAAAAATCACGACTTTGGAGATTTCAGTGGAGGGAAGTTCTCAGCCACCAAGACTGAGACTGAGAGTGGGACGTTCACGGTGAATAATCTGGAGCCAGGAGATCAAGGCTTGTACTTCTGTGCCGTCAGTGAGTCACAGTGATACAGACGCATGTGAGAGCTGAACAAAAACCCCAATGAGCTGTTGGCAACATTATCTCCTGCTCTGTGGGGGGAACTGGAGTAAAATAACAGATCATCAAAGAGCAATGTGGAGCTCTTCAACATCCAACTTGTGTTGGAATTGCTGAATAAAAGGAGAAGTTGTTACAAGCACTGCTGAATGACTCCAGCGTAAATCTGTTGTATAAATAATCCATCTATATTCAACAATCATATTCTCAGACAGATTTATATTTTTATTCATATCTTCTATTCTTCTCCAATTCAGACTTAGATTCTAGCATCTTACAGAGCTGAACTAAAATATTGTTGCACTGTACAACTCGTGTTCTGCAATGACAATTAAGACTATTTTTCTTCTTCTCACACATAACCAAACCATTTTAGAGCAAGATTAAGAAACAGACTTTATATCCATCTGTTAAACCAGGATTCAGTCCAGGTCTTTGTTATTTAGATTCCTTTCATTAGGTGTCAGTGTGCTTGTAGTGTATAGTGGCACATCAGGAGGAGAACAAAGCGTTATAGCTCCACCCACCTAAAAAGACTACTTGTGTATGGGAGAGTTTACCCAGCAGAGATGAGACATCAATAATCAGTAGAACTGCAACAAGGACGTCCTTAAATCCAGTCATGAAATACAACGTGATCATTTCCATCTTGTGCATAGCTCTTAATATCATTCTGGTTTCAGGTAATGTCTTGTCTTCCTCAGCTCTTAGCTGTTTTTCTGTTTTTATAATTAAACTATTTAATTCTGCTCTTGTTGATGAATCTTTGATGCCTTTATCTCAACAGGTTCCTCTCTCAGTGATAAAATCCACCAGACTCCACCTGACATGCACAAAAATCCTGGAGAAGAAGCTAAAATCTACTGTTTACACAAAATAGACAGCTACAACCAAATCCTCTGGTACAAACAAACAAAGGAACAAATGCAGTTGTTGGGATACTTCTATGGCAGTGGTATTCCAGAGAAAGGAGTGAATGTGAAGATAGAAGGGGGTGCAGATAAAGACCAGAACTGCACATTAACAATTGAAAGACTCCATCAGAACAGCAGTGCAGTGTACTTCTGTGCTGCTAGATACCACAGTGCTACATATCACTGCTCCTCAATACAAAAACCTCCTCATCACAAGCTGTTTTCACATCCAACAACAGCTCACAGCCTCCTGCACCTGTATGTCTTCTCCAGTCTATCATTATCTGGATCTTTATACTGAGCCACTGTTGTCATTTCAGAAGAGGAGGACGCACAATGACACCACCCACATAAAGACTGGGGAGGGTTTACTTCAGAGAGAAGCTCAGAAACATCACAACTGCTTCATCTGTTGCAGCGACACAATTACCATCAGATTTTATTCAACACAGTCAAACACATAATGATCATGTTATTCCTTTACATTACTTTGAACTGTGTTCTGGTTTCAGGTAAAGTCATCAACATTTTTAATTCATCTTTTTAAAGTGAATCTGTTTGTAGATTTGTTATTTCAGCTGCAGTTTTGCATCATTTTACATTTTTAATATATATTTTATCACTTCAGCAGCCTTCATGTTGATGTTTTGATCTTTAATTTTCCAACAGGTTCCTCTCTCAGTGATAAAGTCCACCAGACTCCAGCTGACATGTACAAAAATCCTGGAGAAGAAGCTAAAATCTACTGTTCACACAAAATAGACAGCTACAACGTGATCCTCTGGTACAAACAATCAAACGGATTACTACTGTTCCTGGGATACATGGTAGGAAACATTGGAAACCCAGAGAAAGAAGTTGATGTGAAGATAGACGGGAATGCAAACAAAGACGAGAACTGCACATTAACAATTGAAAGACTCCATCAGAACAGCAGTGCAGTGTACTTCTGTGCTGCTAGTTACCACAGTGCTACATATCACTGCTCCTCAATACAAAAACCTCCTCATCAAACACTCTCATGCACCTGCACCGTAACCTGTCCTCAGCTTTTCACTGACTACAATCAGGAACCAAAATGGGAGGAGGTCCTTAAGTCTGACTTCTCAAACCTTCTCACTTATAAACAGCAGTGTCAGCATCTCATTGCAGACTATCACTATGACGGCTCAAATGCTCATCACATTTGTAGTTTGGTCTCTGTTTCTTCAAGGTAAAACATCATTTAACCATATATAACATAACACTATGGCCAATATTTCAGTGTCTGTTCAGTTCTTTCAAACACAAATGCTAATTCCATTTAACTCTGCATTCTCTCCTCACAGGTCACTGCCAAGATGTGATTCAGCACCCTGAAATCAGCTGGAGTTATGTGTCCAAGCAGGTGGAGATGAACTGCAGGCACAGTAAAGATAAAGCCCATACCCAGATGTACTGGTACAGGCAGCGTCCAGGGGAGACCATGAGCCTCGTGGTTTACACAGCTTTTGGTGGAAATCCAGACTACGGTGACAGTGATCAGACCAAATACTCCAGTAGGTGGAGCTGGAGCTCCAGAAATACTCCTCAGCTGCACACATGCAGAGGAGGCAGAGGAGGGGGAGTCAATGAAAAGTGAAATGTCTAGAGTCACTGATGGTTCATTCAGGCAAGACACCAACATGCTGACATTAATCCTGTCTCTCATCAGTAATCACTTTCATCATCCCACTCCATCTATTGCTCCTGCAAAGTTTATTCATGTTCTACTTCTTCTAGGAGTCTGTTCAGGGGTGGAGGTTTTCCAAACTCCTCGGGAGGTTTTCAGAAAACCTGGAGAGGAGGTCCAGCTGGTGTGCAGCCACGGAGAGACAGAATACATACTCATGTACTGGTACCAGAGGTCACCTGGAGACACAGCTATGAAGCTCATTGGACATGTGTATTACAGCACCATAACCCACGAGACGACTTTGACGCAACATTTCAACATCTCTGGAGATATGAGTGGAGAGACGGCGAAGAACGGCTCTCTGTTTATAAAGAAACTAAAGGCACCTGATCTCAGTGCAGTGTACTACTGTGCAGCTAGCAAAGCACAGTGACAAAAAGTCCCTGTTCAAGTTGACAAAAACTCATTACAAATGTTTTTATCGTATGTGGTTTTGTTCAGACAAGCGCCCAAGCACCACCTGCTTCTGTGGGTTGATGTATTCATAGCAGAATTAACAAATCCAACTTTTGATGTACAACTCGTGTTCTGCAATGACAATAAAGACTATTTTTCTTCTTCTCACACATAACCAAACTAGGATTTTTAGAGCAAGACAAAAAAAAAAAAAAACACTTTATATCCTTCTGTTAAACCAGGATTCAGTCCAGGTCTTTGTTATTTAGATTTCTTTCATCAGGTGTCAGTGTGCTTGTAGTGTATAGTGGCACATCAGTAAGAGAACAAAGCGTTATAGCTCCACCCACCTAAAAAGACTACTTGTGTATGGGAGAGTTTACCCAGCAGAGATGAGACATCAATAATCAGTAGAACTGCAACAAGGACGTCCTTAAATCCAGTCATGAAATACAACGTGATCATTTCCATCTTGTGCATAGCTCTTAATATCATTCTGGTTTCAGGTAATGTCTTGTCTTCCTCAGCTCTTAGCTGTTTTTCTGTTTTTATAATTAAACTATTTAATTCTGCTCTTGTTGATGATTCTTTGATGCCTTTATCTCAACAGGTTCCTCTCTCAGTGATAAAGTCCACCAGACTCCACCTGACATGTACAAAAATCCTGGAGAAGAAGCTTTTGGGATATTTGTATGGTGGCACTGGTACTCCAGAGAAAGGAGTTGATGTGAAGATAGAAGGAGATGCCACCAAAGACAAGAACTGCACATTAACAATTAATGGAGTCAATCAGAACAGCAGTGCAGTGTACTTCTGTGCTGCTAGTTACCACAGTGCTACATATCACTGCTCCTCAATACAAAAACCTCCTCATCACAAGCTGTTTTCACATCCAACAACAGCTCACAGCCTCCTGCACCTGTATGTCTTCTCCAGTCTATCATTGTCTGATCTTTATACTGAGCCACTGTTGTCATTTCAGAAGAGGAGGACGCACAATAATAATAATAATAATAATAATAATAATGATACATTTTATTTAGAAGCGCTTTTCAAAATACTCAAAGACACTTTACATAAGAAAGAACATCAAATTAACAAAACAATGTGAGATGTAACATCAAAAAAAAAAACACACAATGTGAGATGTAACATCAAAAAAAAAAAGAACACACAATAAACTGAGCTATACATTAAAAGCAATTTTAAAAAGGTGGGTTTTTGTCAGGGATTTGAAGGTGGTAAGGTCGGTACAGTCGCGGATGTGTTTGGGGAGAGAGTTCCAGAGGGAAGGGGCAGCTGCAAAGAAGGCTCTGTCGCCCCAGGTTTGATGCTTGGTCTTGAGTGGCGGAGTAAGGAGGTTTGCATCACGTGAACGGAGGCTGCGGGAAGGATTGTGGCGATGGAGCAGGTCAGTGAGATAGGACGGGGCCTGGTTATGGAGGGCTTTGTGTGTGAGGAGGAGGATTTTGAACTGAATACGTTGTGGAACTGGGAGCCAGTGGAGTTTCTGGAGGACAGGAGTGATGTGATCACGGGAGCGGGTGTGGGTGAGCAGACGTGCAGCAGAATTTTGGATGTACTGAAGTTTATTTAGAGTTTTGGATGGTGTGCCATAGAGGATGCTGTTGCAGTAGTCGATTCTGGAAGTGATGAAGGCGTGAATGAGGGTTTCAGCAGCAGAGAAGGAGAGTGATGGACGGAGTCGGGCAATGTTCTTGAGGTGGAAGAAAGCCGTTCTGGTGATTTGATTGATGTGATAATCAAATGAGAGGTTACTGTCAAAGATGACTCCAAGGTTGTGACTGTAGGGGGAAGGAGAGAGGGTGGAGTTGTCGATGGTGAGGCGGAAACTGTCTGTGGAGTTGTTGAGGGATTTGGGGCCGATAATGATTAGGTCTGATTTGACACAATTTAGTTTGAGGAAGTTGATCTGCATCCAGGATTTGATGTCGGCGAGGCAAATGGAGATAGTGGAAAGAGTAGCAGGAGTGATGGAGTTGGTGGAGATATAGAGCTGAACGTCATCGGCATAACAGTGGAAATGGAGACCGTGGTGGCGAATGATGTTGCCAAGAGGGAGCAGGTAAAGTATGAAAAGGAGAGGACCAAGCACCGAACCCTGGGGGACACCGTGGGACAGAGGAACAGTGGAGGAGGTGCAGTTGTTGATATGGATGAATTGTTGTCGGTCTGAGAGATATGATTTTAGCCAGGAGAGTGCAGTGCCAGTGATGCTGAGGGAGGACTCAAGGTGGGAGAGGAGAATGGTGTGATTTATGGTGTCGAAGGCTGCAGTGAGTCCAGGAGGATGAGGATGGTGAGGTGGCCGGAGTCTGCGGAGAGGAGGATGTCATTGGTGACTTTCAGGAGAGCTGTTTCTGTGCTGTGTTGGGAACGGAATCCAGATTGAAATGGTTCGAACAGGTCTTTTGGGCAGAGGTGGGCTTTGAGTTGTGTGGCGACAATACGCTCCAGTATTTTGGACAGAAAGGGGAGATTGGAGATGGGCCGGAAGTTCGACAAGATGTCGGGGTTTAGTCCAGGTTTTTTGAGGATGGGGGTGACAGCAGCCAGTTTGAGTGAAGGGGGGACTGAGCCAGACCAGAAGGAGGAGTTGATGATTTCTGTGATGAGTGTGGAGATGGCTGGTAAAGAGTCCTTAATGAGGTGAGATGGGATGG
The DNA here is from genome assembly GCA_005024645.1 of Planiliza haematocheilus. Taxonomy (NCBI): domain Eukaryota; kingdom Metazoa; phylum Chordata; class Actinopteri; order Mugiliformes; family Mugilidae; genus Planiliza; species Planiliza haematocheilus. The sequence goes on from SRSE01000637.1 coordinate 3,320,872, forward strand.
GATCCAGGACACATGTAGAGGTTTTCATGCCTCTCATGATTTTGGGCAGGTCCCCTGGTGACACGGGGGAGAACTGAGACAGAGGCTGAGAGGTGAGGAGGGGAGGAGCAGGTGAGGGAGTGGGAGTGCAGGCCGTGGGGGCAGGAGAGGAGGACAGGTTGTTGTAAATGGTGTCGATTTTTGTTTGGAAGAACCCACATAAAGACTGGGGAGGGTTTACTTCAGAGAGAATCTCAGAAACATCACAACTGCTTCATCTGTTGCAGCGACACAATTACCATCAGATTTTATTCAACACAGTCAAACACATAATGATCATATTATTCCTTTACATTACTTTGAACTGTGTTCTGGTTTCAGGTAAAGTCATCAACATTTTTAATTAAACTTTTTAAAGTGAATCTGTTTGTAGATTTGTTATTTCAGCTGCAGTTTTGTATAGTTTTAACAGCCTCCTGTATTCCTTCCTCTTATTAGGTGGCAGTAGCAACCAGGGCTTTAGTCTGAACTAGTGGAGTGTGTGTGTGTGTGTGGAGCTGATGGTTAAGATGATCGTCATGTTGAGAGGAGGAGGATCAACGGTGACACCACCCATCTAATGAATTCATGATGGTTTGCTGATAGGAGGGTTGACTCAGAGAGGAGGTTGGAAATAATCAGTAGAAGAGCAGAAGCACTGAAGGAAACAATGAATCACAACAATATATTCAGTTTAACATTTAGAGGACACAACATGTTGGTCTGGTTCTTAAGTGTTACTTTAAACACCATTCTGGTTTCAGGTAATGTCTTTTTAGTTTCAACACACACTGCTGTAATTTATTGATTTAAAAAGAACATTTAAACTATTTCACTCTGCTCATGTTGTATTTTCTTCTCATGCATTGTTCAACATCTGTAATTCATTGTCATTTCACCTTTCATTGTAATTGTACAATATGTCTGTGTTGATTTGTACATGTGACATCCATTGCACGTCTGTCCGTCCTGGGAGAGGGATCCCTTCTCTGTGGCTCTCCCTGAGGTTTCTTCCACATTTTTTCCCTGTTAATAGGGTTTTTTGTGGGCAAGTTTTTCCTCACTCGAACCGAGGGTCTAAGGACAGAGGGTGTCACTCCCTGTACAGATTGTAAAGCCCTCTGAGGCAAAACATGTTTTGTGAATTTGGGCTATACAAATAAAATTTGATTTGATTTGATTTGATTTGATCTTCCAACAGGTTCCTCTCTCAGTGATAAAGTCCACCAGACTCCAGCTGACATGTACAACAATCCTGGAGAAGAAGCTAAAATCTACTGTTCACACAGAATAGACAGCTACGACCGAATCCTCTGGTACAAACAATCAAACGGACTACTACTGTTCCTGGCATACATGGTAGGAAACATTGGAAACCCAGAGAGAGGAACGGGTGTGAAGATAGACGGGAATGCAAACAAAGACGAGAACTGCACATTAACAATTGAAAGACTCCATCAGAACAGCAGTGCAGTGTACTTCTGTGCTGCTAGTTACCACAGTGCTACATATCACTGCTCCTCAATACAAAAACCTCCTCATCACACACTCTCATGCACCTGCACCGTAACCTGTCCTCAGCTTTTCACTGACTACAATCAGGAACCAAAATGGGAGGAGGTCCTTAAGTCTGACTCCTCAAACCTTCTCACTTATAAACAGCAGTGTCAGCATCTCATTGCAGACTATCACTATGACGGCTCAAATGCTCATCACATTTGTAGTTTGGTCTCTGTTTCTTCAAGGTAAAACATCATTGAACCATATATAACATAACACTACGGCCAATATTTCAGTGTCTGTTCAGTTCTGTGATGTGATGTGATTCAGCACCCTGAAATCAGCTGGAGTTATGTGTCCAAGCAGGTGGAGATGAACTGCAGCCACAGTAAAGATAAAGGCCATACCCAGATGTACTGGTACAGGCAGCGTCCAGGGGAGACCATGAGCCTCGTGGTTTACACAGCTTTTGAAATGAATCCAGACTACGGTGACAGTGATAAGACCAAATACTCCAGTAGGTGGAGCTGGAGCTCCAGAAATACTCCTCAGCTGCACACATGCAGAGGAGGCAGAGGAGGGGGAGTCAATGAAAAGTGAAATGTCTGGAGTCACTGATGGTTCATTCAGGCAAGACACCAACATGCTGACATTAATCCTGTCTCTCATCAGTAATCACTTTCATCATCCCACTCCATCTATAGCTCCTGCACAGTTTATTCATGTTCTACTTCTTCTAGGAGTCTACAAACCCACAGCAAACCCTTTCTCCTTAATACAAAAACTCAGAGCCAACCAACTGTGATCACATTTACATCAGAGCTAGAGCTCGCCCCTCCCACCTCCTCATCTGGTATCTCTACCAGCCTGTATACTGTTGACTTCACCTTTCTGAACTTCACTCAGCTCATTAGTAACTGAATCTCCATCACATCTCTCACATTCACTTGTTTATCTATGGACTTTTGAGTTAATTTTGAGACACAATGATTTATTTTCTCTTTTTCTTTTGCCTGTCAGGTAATAACATGAATGATTTGCTCCTGAGAACATTGAAATGTTTGATTTTAAATATATTTTTTATTCTCTCTCCAGGTGTGTGTCTGGGTCTTCAGGTCCATCAGTCTCCCTCTGAGTTCATCGTAAAACCTCAGGATACAGTGCAGATTTTCTGTACTCATAATAAAACAGACTACACACTGATGCTCTGGTACCAGAGGTCGCCTGGAGACACAGCTATGAAGCTCATTGGGTATTTGAACTATGGCAATCCCAAAAAAGAAAGTCAGTATGAAGATAACTTCAGCATCAAAGGAGACTTGAGTGGAGAAACAAAAAAGAACGGCTCTCTGGATATCAGTGTTGTAGGACCTGAGCAGAGTGCAGTGTACTACTGTGCAGCTAGCTATGCACAGTGACAAAAAGTCCCTGTTCAAGTTGACAAAAACTCACTACAAACATTTATATTGTCTGTGGTTTTGTTCAGACAAGCGCCCAAGCACCACCTGCTTCTGTGGCTTGATGTATTCATAGCAGAATTAACAAATCCAACTTTGCTTTTTATCTTATTGTTTCAGTCCACTTCCACTTTAATTCTCTCTTAACCGTGACTCTACATATGAACAGTGACAGTCAAGAGGACAACTACTTTCAAATTTCTAATTCTCTGAGGACTGCTTTTTCTTCTTATATTAATGTTACAGAGCTCATTCAAAACTTTTCCTCATTTTCCCACAGACCTAAAGAAAAAGCTGCACACTTATACAGATATTAGTCCATATGTCAGTATAGACATCAGAAGCCACTCCTCCTCCTCTGGTCTATACCACACTAGTTTCCTCCTGAAACTATTCAGTTGGGTGAGAAAGCTCTAAGAGCACAGACCCCGTCATGACCTAAATGATGCATTTCATTTCTAATACTGTGCACATTTCAGATCTCTGCACGATGATTAAATTTCTTGTTTGCTGCTTCCTGTCAGGTAACAACTGCTTCACTGTGAAGCAACATGTCCCGTATTTATTTTCACATTTTAAATCACTCATTTTAAATCTGTCCGACTCTGCTCACAGCAGGTACCTCTCTGGGGATTCAGATCCACCAGTCTCCTCCTGTTGTCTTCAAACATAAGGGCGATGACATTCAGCTAATCTGCACCCACGAGCAAAGTGACTACAGGGTGATGCTCTGGTACCGGCGGGCACCCAGAGACACGGCTCTGGAACTCATCGGTTACGGCTACATGGAGTTCAAGGACGATGCCGTGGAGGAGCCCTTCAGGAAACATTTCAGACTAGATGGAGATTTGAGCGGAGCCACAACCAAAAATGGTTCACTTTTCATAAAGGACCTGAAAGCGCCTGAACACACCGCCACGTATCTCTGTGCTGCTAGTAAGCCACAGTACAACAAACTCCCATCTGCTCCTGACAAAAACCTCTTCCTCTCTCCACTCTGAAACTGCATCATCCTCCAGTGAGCTCTGTGGTCTGACTGACTGGCTTCTAACTTATAACCCTTCTGTCAAAGCGTCACATCAGTTTGTTATTAATAAATCAGTTCAAATCATGCAATTGTGATATTCTTCTGGAATAAATCAGAAAAAACCTAAATGGCTTTAATTTTATTCTACAAAGCTAAGATAAAATAAGACGGCAGGGAACAACCATGAAACATATGAAAAATGAATAATAAATCAAAGTAAATATGTTAAAGGTACAAAAAAATGTTGCATCAGGTTAAAAGTAGACAATTAAGAATAGACCAACTAACAAAAAAAGGCTCACAGCGGTCTCAGGGCCTGGGCCTCCTCTAGAGGGGACTGTGAGGTCCCACACGGAAAGACAGTGTTTGGAGAGTCAGGTTCTAAAAAACAGGTTTTAAGATAATAAGGTGGGATATTGATAACTGACGTGAGAGCAACACGTTCGTTCATATTGTTAGAAAGTAGCTGACAGTTTTTCTTTAAAGAAACCCACAAATAAAAGTTTTGCATTTAAAGCTACAGATTGGTTCCTTCTAAACAAAGCTCTGCTGTTTCTACATCACTTCCTGTTTCTCCTCCTAATTCACAAATTACTGCAGCAGCTCCAGTTGGTTCCTGACGTTCAACATGAAGCCGTCTCATCTCGTCATATGCACCATTGCTGCATTCTGGATCAAAGGTATCACTGAACTCTTGCATTGTTAAGATGGATTAACATTTCTTCGAGCCTTTACTGAAGTCCAAGTTGCTCATCACCTTTTTCTTCTTGCATCTCTTTACAGGAGTTTACCTCAATAAACAAGAACAAGTGTTCCAGTCTCCACGTGAACTATTGGTGACACCAAACACTGAAGTAAACATGACCATGTCACATAAAATCCAGACCTATGACACCATCCTCTGGTACCAGCGCTCACCAGGAGACACTGCACTGAAGCTCGTCGCCTACATGAGATATACAACCCCTAAGGTTGAGACGGCGTTTGAAGGCCGCTTCAGCGTGAGTGGAGACGGACAGAAAGAAGCTTATCTTCACATCCTGAAGCCAAAACACCCCGAAGACACTGGAGAATATTTTGGAGCAGCTAGTATGCACAGTAATGAAGACAGCGACCCTCCCATACAAAAACCTTCAGAATGATCGAGCAGATAGAAACAACCAGACAGGAAACCACAGAGATCACACGGCACAATATTAGAAACCTGAAAGTAATAAACAAACTCTAGATTCATTACAACTATGTTTTTTAGAGCAGAGCCCAATTCTCTATGTTTGATTTTTGTGACTGATGCCACGACTGATATCAGTCGTTTTTATATCTTTCAGTGTAGTGACCAAAAAAGCACATCCAAATCAACTAAAGAAAATAAAAGATGAATGTCTTGGACTGGCCCAGATCTGAATCCTTTCTGGATGGAGAGAGAGGGAAAACACACCCCATTCATGATCAAGCTGTGATAAAAAGTTTATTCTCTGAAATGTGTCACATGAAAGACTCATGCATAAATTAATAAGTAGATTTTGTGAATGAGGAAGAAGTTGAAAACAACATTTTGGAGAGGCCTGAGAGCGGAGGTTAAAGAGAAAAGCATTTTAAATAACTGATAATTACAGTGTATTTGATTCTCCACAGCAGCAGATGAATTCATCAGGATCCGTCTGCTCATCTGACAGTCAGTAACTCAAGCATCTGCTTTATGTGAATCAAATTTAAAACTGAACAGCAGAGAGCAGTGATAACACACTGACATGGAGATAGTTCAGTGAGCTCCTCCCAGCTCATTATAAATGGGAAGATATGATGCCGGTGTGTTTCCATTAACAGACACAGAACTCTACAACTATACAAGAATTTTGTACATCGGTTAAATCTGTTTTTAAAATGTTTGTCATTTGGACTTTCTCTCTGACTCTGCTTGCAGGTAAGAGCTGTGAGATGTGTGTACTTTCTTATGACCTTTCTATCTACCCATCCAATTTGTCTTTTTGTCGTCTAGACACAGTTTTATCACTACTGATCCAACAATCACCCAAAAACCTTCTGATAAACCCCAAACAAGAGGCCCGTCTTGACTGTTACCACGGAGACAACAACTACCCCTACATGCTTTGGTACCGCTACAAGTCGGCAGCAGGAGGCCAGCGTGCCATGGACCTCATTGGGCTGCTTTACAACGACAACAAAAATCTTGAGAAGAACTTTGAAAAGCATGTCAACATAACTGGCCACTCAAAGGGCAAAGCTCAGCTTGTAATCTTCGACACAGACCCAGCAGACGCTGCAGAATATTACTGTGCAGCAAGATAGCACAGTGCTTCAACTCCCCTGGCTCCTTTACAAAAAGTTGGTGGCCCATTGCATCAGACGTGCACCTGCATCACACCAACACAGCCTGATAAAGAAGTTATGACTATAAAGTCTGCTGTCACACAATCTCTCTTACTAGGAAGAGCTACTTCTATCTGGAAGGCTAGGAAGCTAGGAAGCACTACTCACCCGAGAGGCTAAAAGGTTAGGAAGAGCTGGAAAAGTAGGAAGCTAGGAAGAGCTAGCTGGGAGGCTACAAAGCTAGGAAACAGAAAGTCAGGAGTAGCTACTTTCAGCTTGGAGGCAATGACTGTAGGAAGAGCTACTTCTAGCTTGGAGACTTGGAAGCCTAATCTAAATAGCTGCATAGCTAATCTAAACAGCTGGGTGGCTAGGAAGCTATGAGGAGCTACTGTTAGCTGGGAGGAGCTAAATTTGCAAGTCAGTAAGATATGGTGTCTGCTGACTGTATATCCTTTCATTTAATCTGAACCCAAAATGACTTCGGACATCACAACCTTGACATTTATTCTCTGGGCTGCAGGTAAAGTTAAATCTATCAACACATTCTGGCTTTTCAATCAAAATATTTCTGTTTAACCCTTTCTCCATTTCATCCAGACTAATAAACATACATTCATGTTATCTCCTCTCTGTGTTTCAGGTGTTTCTGAGTCTGTACTGATCACCCAATGGCCTCACTACATCTCCATCTCTCCCAACAGTCCTGTAGAAATGCACTGCTACCAGAATGACACAGATCATCAATACATGTACTGGTACAAACAACAGAAAGGAAAAGGTCTGGAGCTCATTGTGTATCTTGCTTTTGGCAGCCCAAACTATGAAGAAGGATTCAAATCAGGATATCAGGCACAGACGGTGGAGGTGAAGAAGTCGTCCCTGACAATAAGCAGCGTTCAGGGGAAAGACGAGGCTGTTTATCTGTGTGCTGCCAGTCTACACGGTGCTGCAGCAGACCCCACGACTGTGACAAAAACATCCTTTATTGTTCTGACACCTGACTGACGCGTAATAATATTCAAAGGAAGAAACAAAACCACAGTGAGGAGAAGATATCGACGTCTGAAACTATGCACAATTATACTAAAACATCCTGTGTTGGTGATTTACCAACAATCAAACATTTGTATATGACAGTCCTGAACAGATCAAACCAATAGGTGGAGACAGAGCACAGCACAGCACCACCCTCCCTCTACTACACCCTGAACCTCTCTCTTTTTATTGGCAGCACTTTATTTTTGTCGTCAGTGCTCGACAATGCCTTCACGAGTGGAAGCCTGTGTTTTTCTCTTCACCTTGTTCTCATGTAAGATCTCTACTTTCATTCTATACCTGCTCAGTGGACATTTGTAACACAAACCCTGCACTGACTGCTTGTCTGCTGCTGTTTTTCATTCAGGTCAGGTGGGCGCTGTGACATTCAAACAATCTCCTCCTCAGATAGTGAAGGAGAGCAGTGAGGTCCACATTAACTGCAGCCATGATGATACTAACCTCGTAATAATGCTCTGGTATCAGCAAACGAGGGCCAGCACGTCCATGACCCTCATTGCGTACGGGTACGAGAGCGCGCCAAACTACGAGGGTCAATTTAAGGAACAGTTTGAGCTCACGAGACAGAGCGCTGTAAAAGGAGCTCTGGTTATAAGGAGAGCGAACCCGTCACACTCAGCTGTGTATTTCTGCGCTGCAAGTACACAGTGACGTGGTTTAATGCCACTCCCTCACAAAAACCTCTCATCATGCTCCTGTCAATGAGATGAATACATTTTCTGTTTGCAGATTCTCACTGGAGCAGCAGGAGGATGTCTCCAACTCTGATCGGATGTCTCCTCATCTTGTTTCCATGTATTGTCACTGCAGAATACCTGCAGATTAATCTTGTTCATATTTTTCAACAATTGCACAATGCACTGAGCTCCATTAACTGCTTATTAAATGTGTGTCTCACCCACAGATCAAGTTAAGAGTGCAGCCTTTCAGCAGTCTCCTCCGAGGATAGTCGAGCCCAGTGAAAGGGTGGAATTTAAATGCAGCCACAATGACAGTAACCTGAATATCATGCTCTGGTACCAGCAGACACAGAGCGGCCTGATGAACTTAATCGCATACAGCTACTTTCCCAGCAATCCAGAAATTGAGAAGCCATTCCAGAATCGGTTTGAGATGACGAGGAAAGACATCCAAACGGGAGCTCTGATCATTCCAAATGTGTTGCAGTCAGACTCAGCTGTGTACTTCTGTGCTGGCAGTACACAGTGATGTGGTCTAATGAGACCCCATCACAAAAAACCTTGTGCTTCTGTTGTACATTGTCAAGATGCTGAAGGTAAACTGCCTCAGTACGAGAAAAATACTTTTAACACTGTTTTATTTATTTATTTATTTCCGTTAATACACGTGCAGAAGGGTCTGTACACTAAATAGGCCTACAGACATTACAGACATAACAATGTTTTGCCATTTAATGTAACAATCTGAGAAGCCGTCTCTAAAAAGTTATTATGAGCTTAATTATTTTTAATTTGTTTTATTTTTTATTTAAAATTAATTAAAATTAAAATAAAGATTTTTTTAAATGTATTATTATTTGAATATTATTTTATTTTAGCTGTCTTACACCTTTATTTTTACTTTTTTTATGTGCAACTGAGCAAATGTGATTTGTGGGAAGAAGAGGGATAAGAAAGCAATTTAGGATGCAGTATTCAATTTACTGATAACATGAACTGATTAACAGAAACGTTTTAAATCTTCATGTTAAAGGTGCAGTAAGCAGAATATGCTTTGTGCTTTTGCTTCATATGTAACATACTATAAAATATTCCCTCTGGATCATAAATTGATCCAAAAAGAACAAAAAAACGAAAAGCGTTATAAGTTAAACGTATTTCTGTCGCTTTATGTGTAAGAAACATCATAACAGATTATCGGCTATAAGGTCATTAATGGATTTGATGTTGGTCCATTTCTTCTTAGAAATTCATCATCTTTTATTCTTGTGATTAACTAGCATAGAGGTATAACCCTCATTTAATAATATATTTTATGAAAAAGATTCATAATTACAGTGCATATGCTTCTTCACATGCTTTAGATTTAATAAACATACTAAAAGTCTACAACTTTAAAAAGAAAACTCCTTCATATTTCATACCTTCAGTCATAATTAGAATTAAAGTGTTTAGTTGCAGTGAGGCCATCATACTGTGTGATCATGTGACCTCATGCTTCCTTTCCTTTGTGAACAGATTGTGTTCGCCATCATTCTCCTGAACGCAGCCCATCATGCTTGTCACAGTCCTTCATCTGTCACTTCTCCTTCACGCAGGTCAGTGCTGTGTCTTAACTGAATGAACGAGTGACTTTCCATCATACTCATGCATTAATCCTCCATGTCCTGCAGGTCTCTGCATTGTAGTTCTTCAGAGCAGAGATCAAATATCTCACCCTGGGAACTCCCTGACCCTGGAGTGCAGTCTGGGTCGAGGGTTCAGCATGAGCAGCTACACCATGTACTGGTACCGACAGAAACACTCTGGGGCTCAAATAGAGTTTCTCATTAAAGAGTACGAGGAGACTGCGGGACACTTCCAGTCGTCCATCAGAACCAGCGATAACTACTTCTCTCTACAAATAGCTGAGCTGTTTGTGAATGACAGCAGCGTCCACTACTGTGCAGCCAGTCACAGTGATACACACAGACCAGGCTGTCATACAAATATCAAGACAGATGGCAGGAAGGAAGGAGCCGTGGCTTCTTTGATTTTATGTTTGACAGAGAACAAAGAGGTGTTCACACACCTCCCCAAGAAATCCTTTAACCTGAGATGATCCTAAAAGTCAGCATCCATCCATTCATTCATTCATTAACTCCGGCCAGATTTTATTTTAGCGCTTAAATTTCATTCATTCATCTTCTGTAACTGCTTGTCCTCTTAAGGGCCGCAGGGCGCCTATCTGTCATTGAGCGAGAGGCGGAACATGTCTCCAGTCTAAGACAGGGCTACCAGCCCTGTCGTAGACCAGCTCATTGGTCAGTGGGATCCCTATAGTGGAGAGACTTACAAAAAATAAATAAATTCAATCCAGGTTTGGTCTTTGTGATGGAAAACCTTCCCAAACATACGGCCATGTCTACAACTAGGATAAAAATGACTGACTGTTATACCAGTGTTAGCAGAAAGCCCTTTATACTGAAGAAACCAGACAGAACCAATGGAAAACTGAGCTGAACAAAAGCAGTAATGGACAGTTTATCCACCTCCTTTCAACTAGAGGCCACTTGGATTCAATTTACAAGTTAATACAATTTAATTTAATTTATGTAGCGTCAATAACAATACAACATGCACAATGAGAGTTCATTAAAGATCCCAGAGCTGCCTCTCCACAGTTCCATGACGCTTCTACACCACAGAACTGATGAGTTCAGATAAACGAGCAGGTGGCAACACGGTTAGCGTTCATACGCTCTCATACGACTTTATTATTAGACTGTACAGAGTCTGATCTGAGTCACTCTGGGCTCAGGTCTGGATTTTCTCCTATCATTTAATTCTGTGGAGCCAGAGAAGATGAAAGTATCTCAGCTTCATGAGGTTAGCAAACACTGACCTCTGCAGGGTTCATGTGGGATTGCACTTTGATTAAATGGAAGGTTAATGTGAAAAAGGTGTGATAAGAGAAGTGTTGCTACTGCCATGCTTTAGAACAAAAGAGGAAAACACTGAGGACATGTAGTATATTATAATCACATGTCTAATGGCACATTTACTTTTATAAAGTAGGCAATTAGCAACACTGAGCCTTTGATTCACTGTGATTTAATAAACCAAGAATTGATCTATTCACAGAAATCTGCAATAATCTGCAATAAATAGGTAATAAATATTAGAAACAAAATCAACTGTTATTACATGGTGATTTACACCACTCAGCCACAACATTATGGCCACGGACTGGACATGTAAATAACTGACCATCTTCTTACAATTCATTGTTCTGCTGGTAAATGTTTGGACCTGGCATTCATTTATTCATTCATGTGGATGTTACTTAGACATGTATCACCCACCTAGACCAGACCAGACACCCCTACCCCATAACAATGACACTCCTTGATGGCAGCAGACATCCCCAGCAGGATGCAGCCTGACACAGACACACACACAAAAACACTTTAGGAACAACTAAAAAAAAAAAAAAAAAAAAACGTGAAGAGCAGCACAAGGTGTTGACCTGGCCTCCAAATTCACTAGATCCCAAACTGATCAAGTATTTGGGATGATCCACAGAGGCCCCTCCCCTCAAAGCCCCCCCCCCCCACTAACAACATTGTGTTGCCAGACACCACAGGACAAGGCCCATGTCCATTCTCTGATAAGTCTAACTTATAACTACAGGGTGCAGTGTGGATGCTTTTGCAGCAGATTTATTATTTTATTTTTTTGTGGCTTAGCAGTTATAATTAAGGGCCTATACCAAACCTCATTATGAAAATGTCAGTTTTTTAACTGTACCTCATTTTGCTCCCTTGATTTGCATCTTGAAATTATGTTTGTTGGTTGGCACACATACAAAAAAGCTTTAGGAACATCTAAAAAAAACAGCACAAGGTGTTGACCTATTCAGTTGCCAGACACCACAGGACACCCTCAGAAGGCCCATGTCTATTCTCTGATGTGTCACCACAAGGGAGAGCTACACAACATTAGGAAGGTGGTCATAATGTTACGCCTGATCGATGAATGATGTCATTGTATTGTAATGACGCCATGGCGTGTTGTTGTTGACAGATTCTTTTGTCCACTTGGGGGCAGAACAAGCTGTGAACTCACACAGACCTACAGCATCATGTATAATACTGTGACGTGTTGACAATATATACACAACATTAGCATTTATTTGCAGCTGTATCTTTGGCATGAGAATGATTTAAGAACTTTATGAAGACATATTGTGACATTAAAGGTGCAGCCGTAAAACTAAAACAGTGACTGCAAAGAAGCAAAGAAAGAAAAGAAGGCTGTCTGCGTGACTATAACTGACTCTGTTTACTTTATACTAAGTCTTTTGAGCCATCTTGAATATTTAACCAGTGCAGCTTTAAGCTTTAATTCCAATTTTCCACAAACTAAAATTTTGTTTTAATCACTTTGAAAGTTAAATAGTAAAAATTAAACATTGAAAGAATCAACTATGTGTGTGTCCCGTCTGTCAGTCTATCTGGTACTCTGTAAACATTCGTCTCCTCACTGACATCTGATTGGATGAAGAGGTGTGTGACCAGCAGAGGTGTCACATCCTCTGAGCCTCTCCAGCCAAACACAAATCAAAAACCCATCTTCCTCTTCCTCCCCTCTCTGTTGTCTCTTCTTCTTTTCTTAGCTGTCCCAGAAATAGCAGCAGTTGGGTTGGAGCCCGTTCCTCCGTCAGCCAGCCCGACCTGAGCAGCTGCTCCCACAGACAGAGATGGAGGCCGAGATACGGGGGAGCCGGGTGGGGGAGGGAGGGAGCGCAGAAAGAAACAGGCACAAGGTTTTTGTGTGATGCTTTTTCACCGTGGGGACAGGGGGCCACGGTGATACAATCCAATAGAGCCGCCGTACAAAAACCTCCTCCCATTAACTTCCATTGTGTAGAGGGCTGCGTGCAGCTTGGGACGCTTTTTAGAGCAGAACATGAATAATCTGAAGGTGTGCAGGACGAAGGGACACTTTGACAGAGAAAAGTAGATTTAGACAAAGACTGTTATCTGGAAAATAAGTTTTTAAAAAGCTTCTAATCGACACGAGAAGCGTTTGGATTCTTCTTGAAGTCACACTGACACAAACAAAACTAACTGAGACGTGATAAAGTTCACCCTGTGTGTCTAAACCGTCTTTATTCTCTGGATTCATTTACTTGGTCTGAAGAGAAGGATTCTGGAGAGTTTTGGGCCTTTTTGGTAGAGGAGGCTTTCAGTGTGACACTGGATCTGAAGCTTACTTTGGAAAAGGAACTAAACTCACTGTTTTGGGTAAGTAGGAGCTCTAACAACTTCACTTCACTGCACTGGACTTGAAATGATGGAAATGTTGGTAGAAAAGTGAAGGAAAGATCTACAGTGATGTAAAAATATAAGTATTGAGCTGAAGTCAGAGCACTGTGAACTACAATGAACCTGCTTACTTTGGACAAGGAACCAAACTGACAGTTTTAGGTAAATATGTCACTTTCATAATGTGTTTGGATTAATATCACTTTGGTTTAAGTCTCAGTATGAATAGAAGTGTCAGTAAAGACTTTGTAGAGATAGTTATGGTGGAGAAAAGGTTTCATGATCAGTATGTTTCCACTGTGACCAACACCGATCCTGCTTACTTTGGACAAGGAACCAAACTGACTGTTTTAGGTAAATATTTCACTCTAATTACCATATTTTGACAAAGTAACTTTGGTTAAAAGCTCATAATTCGGTTCCCAGCATTAGACTTGAAAACATGGAGATAATAGCGTGAAAGTGAAGGACAAACCTTCAAGTCTAAAGCTAAAATACTGAGCTGAACTGAAAGCACTGTGAGCTTCACTGAACCTGCTTACTTTGGACAAGGAACCAAACTGACAGTTTTAGGTAAATATGTAACTTTAATAATGCTTTTTAATTAATACTGCACTTGATAAACCTTACCATTAACAGAAGTAGTAGCAAAAACCTTTACTAATGTAATTCTGGTGGAGAAAAGGGTTTCATGATCAGTATGTTTCCACTGTGAGCCAATCTTATCCTGCTTACTTCGGGCAAGGAACCAAACTGACTGTTTTAGGTAAATATGTCACTTTAATAACTATATCTTGATAAAGTTACTTTGGTCAAAAGCTCATAATTCAGCTCACTTCGTTAGACTTGAAAACATAGAGATGTTGGTGTTAAAGTGAGGGGCAAACCTTCAAATCCTAATTAGCTGAAATATTGAGCTGAACTGAAAGCACTGTGAGCTACAGCGAGCCTGCTTACTTTGGACAAGGAACCAAACTGACAGTTTTAGGTAAATATTTCACATTAATAATACGTTTTTAGTTCAGTAAAAATACAAAATTCAGTCAGAGAAGGAGTTTCCTGCTCAGTAGTGTTTCACTGTGACCACCACTAATCCTGCTTACTTTGGGCAAGGCACCAAACTGACTGTTTTAGGTAAATATATCACTTTAATAATGTTAACTTGAAGTAATTAGAGCTTTTGTATTCAGTTCACACCAGTAGATTTGTAAACAGCGGTGATGATGGTAAACCATTAGTTTCATGCTCGGTATGTTTCCACTGTGACAATGCAAACGAAGCTTACTTTGGAAAAGGAACCAAACTGACTGTTTTAGGTAAGTTAAGATTTATTCAAGCCTAAAAACTAGAACAGGATTTATGACTGGAGCGATGCTTAAAGTATCAGAACACATTTTGGGTTTTTATGGTTTAAGTTCAGCTCTGGACTTTTTGATATGAAGCTGAAGCGCTGTGCCAATTATGAAGCTTATTTCGGGCAGGGGACAAAACTGACTGTTCTTGGTGAGTATGAGCTCTAAATAGATTCTCTTTAAATCACCTGCTGAAAACTAAGTTAACAAGGGGCTTTATATGAAAAAGGAAATGTTGCATCAAGCTTCTAAAAACCAGACTGTAATTCAACAAACCTGAAGAAGCAGAAGCAGCATCTTGGTGTGTTTTGAGCACTGACTAAATTCACTGTGACTCTGGTTATGAAGCTCACTTTGGTGGAGGAACTAAATTAACTGTTCTAGGTAAGAAACAGTAAGTAAGAATAATAAATGTCTGAGAAAAGAGTCATCCTTTAGTAAATTCATCATAGATTCAGCTCAGGGCTTTTGTTGTGAAGCTCAGACACTGTGTCAGTAAGAAGCTTATTTTGGCCAAGGAACTAAACTGACTGTTCTTGGTGAGTAAAGCAGCAAAATTCTTACAACAAACTAATACATGTAAAACTCTGTAACAAGATGCTCATTGAGCTGACTGCTTTTGGTTTTGATAAATGAAAAGAAATCTAAATGCATGTAACCGACTATAGATGAACAGCTGTTGGTTTTAAATTTAAGGGAGCGCTAGAAAACAAAGTAGAAGCAGAATCTTTTGAGCACTGATCTGTTCACTGTGCTTACGGCACGTCAGAGGCTCACTTTGGTGGAGGAACAAAATTAACTGTTCTAGGTAAGAAAACATCTTAAAGTTAATCTATTTATTGCTCAGGGCTGATTCTGAAGCTGCTTAAAGTCTCATCTAAAACATGTCAAAGAGAGGAATAATTAAATAAAAAGTGGCACAGATAAAGAGAGGCTGAAGGAAGAGGTTTTGTCACCGTTGAAAGTCTCTGTGTTCCTATAACGAGGCTTACTTTGGAGCTGGAACTAAACTCACTGTTTTAGGTAAGAAAACCTGCAAACTAAATAATCTAATTTCAGTCTCTCGGATTTTAAATGGAAAAGACGGTTTAATATCATCAAGAAAAGATTGAATGTGCATGGGCTTTTTAGAAAGAAAGAGCACAGAGAGTCAGAGTCAGGTCTGAAGGCTTGAGTAGATTTTTCTGCAGCCGTGTATCAGTGTGAACAACTACGACCCTGCTTACTTTGGCAGTGGCACCAAACTGACGGTTTTAGGTAAGAAAATGCTTAAAAAAAGCTTCCGTTGTGCTTAATCTGCATTGTTAAGAATTAGTTTTTCATTCAGAGATTAAAAGACGCTGCAGAACGGGTAAAAACATTTTAATGGGATGGATTTATCGATTAATTATTTATCTTGAGGCTGTGAAGAGCCAACACTGCATTAGGACATATGTAAAGAGGGAAAAAGCAGCAAATAAGTCATGAAGGTTTTTACACGTGGGTCTTCAGTGTGCTCTGACTCATACCCTGCTTATTTTGGAGAGGGAACCAGACTAACAGTTCTTGGTAAGATCGCAGCAACAGGCTCATAAAAAAAGATGGATATGAGTGGTGTCATCTGTAATGATCATGTTGTGTTGTGTTAATCCTCATACTGAGATGTGTATTATCTGGCTTTATCAGTGACAGTGAGTTTTGTCTCTTTTGTCCTTGCAGAACCAGACCGTAATGTCACCGAACCAACAGTCAAAATACTCAATCCATCGCGAAAGGAGTGCACAAACAAAAAACATAATGTACTTAAGAAGACCCTCGTTTGTGTGGCCTCTGGTTTTTACCCAGACCATGTCACCATGTCCTGGCAGATCAATGGGAATGAAACCAAAAACGGGGTGGCGACGGACAACCACGCTGAGATGTACGAAAAGTACTACAGAATGACCAGCAGGCTGAGGGTCAACATCACAGACTGGGAAAATCCGAATAATAGATTCACGTGTATTGTCAGCTTCTACAACGGGGCAGACAACACCCAGCATGAAGTTGAAATGTATGGTGTTCAAGGTGGGTTATTTTAGAAATGAGTGGATCTTTGTGTCTTACTAAAAAAAATATATACAGTATATATACACAATACAATCAATCTTCTTCATCTAATCTATTTTATTCTCCTTTCAGCTAAAACAAGACTGGGCATAACAAGAGGTAAATACATGATTTACACAATTGAAGTCTCATCTTCACCAACAATCCACTTCCACAAATCACACTGAGCATGTCCTCTTTCTGCAGGAACGTTTCTGAAGGTCTCTCAGAACGGCAAACTCTGCTACGGGGTCTTCATCGTCAAGAGCTGCATCTACGGAGCCTTTGTCACGTTTTTGGTGTGGAAGCTCCAGGTTTGTGGAACGTGTTGAGCTTCAGACATTTGCCTCACTTGCTTTTGATCACCTTATTTGGAGATACAAGTAAGCATACGTGTGTCATGGCATTGAGTCTCCTTCCTGTGTGTTGCAGAGTTCTGTGGGGAAAAAAGACTACTGAGAGCTGAGAGGTCTGGAACAAATCACCAGGAGATGGAGGACGTCGGATTCTTTTCTTTACGTATTTTGCAGCAGCTTTGCATTCACATATAAATGAGCCAGTACAACTTTGCTACAGTTAGAGAAATGGTTCAATTCTAGGTATGAAAGCTTATGTGTGACTTCTACGGAAATATGACAGATTTTTTCTTGCATTCGTATCTGCTTTTGTTTTTGTTTTTAAACCATTTCCAGTTACTGTAATGCTTCATTTTCTTCTCAATAAATGTTTGTCAGAGTATCAGTGTCTCCCTCCTCTCTGCTCTCATCATGTCTTCCTACACCCAGCATCACTTTTTCCACACATTTTATTTTTAGCAGCTCATTTATCTGCCTCTGTTCTGAGAAATCGGTTTCTTTTCTCTCCCACATTGTGTCGAAACAGCTCAGCTCGGCAAAACTTCATATGCTGGCTCATTTAAGGTGGAACATTTTCCTGTAAACAGACTTAAAGGTGACATGTCTTTTCTTGATTACTTAAATCTGATAAACCATATTCAGTCTATTTAAGGGTGCTAATCTGGGCTGGATCCTGTTCTATCACTACGACAGATAAGAAAACTTTCATCTGTTCATATTTATTGTGTGCATGAAACAACAGCAGCAGAAAAGTAAATTTGAGAGCGTGAATCCACCACAGTAATATCAGGAAGCGAGCGTTCTCATCTGTGCACAGAAGAAGGTCACAGCAGTCGTTGGTGAGGAAGACGAGGCAGCTCAGAGGCAGAGGATGTGGTCACAGAGCAGCCTGCAGCTCTCTCTCTGTGCAGAGAAAAACGGCCGAGGTGCAACCTTCCACTTTCACCACAACCTCCGGCTGTGTGCACCTGCACAACTCTGCACGACTCTGAGCAAACAGCTGGAGGCGCTTCCTGTTCTTGACACAGAACACACTGAACCTGAACAATGTATTGTTTTTGCAGGCTGAAAACAAAAACATTCAACAGTCCCGCACTAAATCCAACATAATGATTCTTAAACTGTTCAGTTTATGTCGAAACAGCGTCAGAAAGTTGGTAATTCAACCAGATGATCATTGTGGAGGGTTTAGTTTGTGGTATTGAAGTGTTCCTATTATTCTGACAAACCCGCTTTGGTGAGTGGCCCTGGCTAAATAACAGAAGCGTGTGTACAGTTCAATACTGCTGCAAAGTCTTGAATTTGAAAACACAGCTCAACCAACAGCTCTCTCAGTTATTTAAATAAATTTAAAGAAAATATAAATTAGTATAATAATAGAAACGTACACAAACCTCATTTCAAGGTGTAAAACATGTGAGGTTTAAAAAAAAGAAGAAAAAGAAAAAAAGAAAAAGTGAATTTAACGATAGAGATTTTGTTTTCAACCTAAAGGATAAAACCTGCTGTAGCAAAAGAATCCAAACTGCACTAAAGAGGCAGCTACACTTGTTTTAAATGATCATTACAACAATTACATTAGCAGAAAATAATACTGAAATATCAAATATGACACATATAAAAATTGGGTATTAGACTTCATGAAGGTGTATTTATTTAAACACGATTGTTATGATAGAAATGATGTGACAACTACAAACTAATCGTGCAAATGTGATATTTTTAAGTTCCCTTTTTTTTCCTAGCTCAAATATTTTCTAAGCCAGAAAATATTTGAGCTGAGCTGAGGCTTGAACAAACTATGATGAACAGGTGTCCTACACACCTGGAATATTTATGTGGTTAAGTGGTAAAAAACATAAGGAAACTGGATATTTTAAGGTGGTATCTATACACTTAAATGAACAGATATCAAATAATAGTGTAATAGAAATAAAGGTTGATTTCGACATAATTGAATATTTTTTTAAAGCTGGACATTTATATATTTATATGTAGTAATGCACATCTGGCATATTTATTATTGGTGGATGTTTGCAGTAGTGCAGCCTCCTCAAGATGATTTTTCTGAAAACATGTTTGCTCTCTCTGAGGTCAGGTGAACAGGAAGCAATGTCTGTGATGCAGCAGCACAAACAACATCTGTGAGCGACTTAAACCAACTCCTGTAATCTTTATAAGTGGCATTTTTTATCAAAGCTTTATCAAATAAAAAATAAAATAAAATCATACTGTAATGCAGAAACACCAATAAACATAATTTCAAGATGCAAATCAAGGGATCAAAATGAGGTACAGTTAAAAAACTTTAAATTTGATATTTTCATAATGGGGTTTGGTATAGGCCCTTAATTATAACTGCTAAGCCACATAAAATAAAAGAATAAATCTGCTGCAAAAGCAAAAGCATCCTCATTACACACTGTAGTTTATCTGGTCATGGAGTGGCCTATACACTGATCAGGCATAACATCATGACCACCTCCCTAATACTGTGTCGGTCTCCCTTGTGGCTCCAACACAGTTCAGAGACTCATCAGAGAATGGACATGGGCCTTCTGAGGGTGTCCTGTGGTGTCTGGCAACACAATGTTGTTAGTGGGGGGGCTTTTGAGGAGAGGGGCCTCTGTGGATCATCCCAGATACTTGATCAGTTTGGGATCTAGTGAATTTGGAGGCCAGGTCAACACCTTGTGCTGTTCTTCACTCTTTGTTTTGTTTTAGTTATTCCTGAAGCGTTTTTGTGTGTGTGTCTGTGTCAGGCTGCATCCTGCTGGGGATGGCTGCTGCCATCAAGGAGTGTCATTGCTATGGGGTAGGGGTGCCTGGTCTGGTCTAGGTGGGTGCTACATGTCTAAGTAACATCCACATGAATGAATGCCAGGTTCAAACATTTCCCAGCAGAACACTGAAATGTCATAAGATTGTCAGTGGTGATAATGTTTTGGCAGACTGATGTATACTATCAGATGAAAAATACTCTCTGGTGATGATGAGAAGCAGCAGTACTGCAGCAACATGCTCGGGGTAAAGAAGCTCACTGAGACCTCTTGTGGCACAAACTAGCTATCATGCCATGTGCATGGTTGATAATATACAGTACATGCACTCAAGGTAACACAATAGTAACTAAATGTTTTATACAGACATAATTAGCATTAAGTATAATTATGTGCAGTTACTTCTGAAATATTGATAAAAAGAGATAATAGTGGAGCTGGTAGAGAGCCAGAGTTCACTCCTTAGATTAAACTGTACATCAGTCTAGTAAACTCACACATAGATACTCTGAAGTACTCTACACTTCAGTTTCAAGAGTATTCAGATGTAAAAGTACATGAACCAACAGACACAGAAAACAAAGTCCCTCTAAAGACTTTACCCTGAAGAAGCGTCAATGAATCAACAACTATTATCGAGACGGAAACTACAGCATCAATAAAACTGTTCTCATGATAAAAGACAGTCTGCTGGTGCTTTATCATCATATAGGTATGCTGAAGCACATATGTTCATTTTCTTTGAGGAGAAAAGTAAAGTGAGACATGAATGAGTGAGAATTGGTGAATCTCTTTCTCTCTCACTCTACATGTTTGGTTTAGGAGAGTTTGATGTTGAGAGTGACCACATGTCAACATCCTCACATTCACCATGTTGTGCATGATGGTGTGACTTAAACTCACCTCTGGACTGGATCCAGCTGCTGCTGCTGCTGCTCTTGTGTCATGTGACCAGCTATCAGGCTGCCATCTGCTGGATGAACCTGCAACACAGCAGACAGTCAGAGCTGTAGACACCTGAACATTGAGCTGTTTACTAAGGCAGCATTTATATCTGCATTTATATCTATACCAGCATATAGAGGGACAGTGGAGCTCATTTTACAACAGACTGATCCAGTGAACACTACAGGACATCAATCATACCCGGCTCTATCCAGCTGGACAACAAATCACCTTTCTGCAAAAGATAACTCCATGTTATTCATGTTGATGCACATTACTGCACATCATGAATCCCTCTGTTGTAGATAATATATATTAACTTCTGTCTCTATTTCACTTCCATCCTCCAGCTCAATCAACTGTTTCGACACGAGTGAACACCCATTCAAATTGGATTTAAATAGAATGTGATTGTTGAAAGTCAGAGACAGTCATCATTTAAAAGAGGAAGAAAGAACCAGAAGAAAGAGAACCAGGATGAAACATCACAGCCTTTAAACCTTTAACAGATCATTTATAAATCATTCTACCTGCAGCTCAATACGCTGCTAAAACCTGACTGCAGCTAAAGTGAAGGTGTTGTGATGGACTGTAGGGGGACCCCTGGTACCACTACACTATTACAGATACTGAAGCTTGCAGAGACACTCCCACCTGCAGCTCTTCATCAAATATAAAACCTGAGACTGTGGCACTTTCACCACAACATGGATGTCATCATCATTAAGCAAGGCCTCCTCATCCTGTCAGCTGTTTGGCTGTGGACGGCAGGTAATTTTAAATAACAACAGCCATGAGCTTTTATGAATTTAACTTCACTACGTCATTTCGAATTATTCTGCACACTCACAGGTCTAACTGATGGAAGTGTCCAACAGACCTCCATACTGTGGGGGAAGATGGGTGAAAATGCAACAATGGAATGTAACCACACTAAGGGTGGCAGCTATATCTATATGTACTGGTACAGACAGCTGCATGAAGAAACTATGAAACAGATCGTGTCAACAACAGCTGGCAATCCAGATCATGACTTTGGAGATTTCAGCAAAGAGAAATTCTCAGCCACCAAGACTGTAGCTGAGAGTGGGACGTTCACAGTGAAGAATCTGGAGCCAGGAGATAAAGGCTTGTATTTCTGTGCTGTCAGTCAACACAGTGATACAGATGCATTTAATAGCTGAACAAAAACCTCAAAGCAGCATCAGAGCAGCTATGCAGTACACACCACACAATACATGACACCCCCACCTGCAGCTCTTTATCTCTCAGACAGTTATGTGTCAGATTGTGACTTTATAGACATTTATAGTCTTTCCTCTCTGAAAGCATCTTTTTCCTCCAGCAGGAGGAGACACACCTCAACAAATGACTCCTCTCTGACACCTCCCCTGCTCATTACACTCAACCAGTGAAACGTTCTCATCCACAGACTCAACTGACAAGGACCTGAAAGACAAACTGGCTGCAGGAGTCTCCCATCCAAACTTCTTTAACATTTTAATGCTCTTTACGTTCTGTTTTCTTCATCTGCCGGGAAATAAGGGTGAGACAAACAACAATATTCCAGCACCAGGCAAAGTTTACAGTTTCTGCATTTAAAGTCTGGTCTGCTTTGTTCCACAGCTGCCTCCGACAACAGACGAGTCACCCAGACACCTCCTTTCATGGTTAAGAAAGCTGGTGAATCTGTTGACAAGGAGATTAAATGTTCACACAGCATCACAAGTTATCAAGTCATTCTCTGGTACAAACAAGATGAACACAAAGCTCTGAAGCTCCTGGGATATCTGAATATTGAATCCCCAAATATAGAAGACGACGTGAAGAATAAAATCAACTTTGATGGAAATGGACTTAGCCATTCAAACCTCATAATTTCTGATCTTGACTTAAATGACAGTGCTGTATATTTCTGTGCTGCCAGTCAACACAGTGCTGCAGATTCCACTAAACCCAATACAAAAACCTTCCTTTATCTGTCTGACACACAGAAAAGACATTCAGGCTCCTGAACACCTGCAGCCTCCACCTCAAACAAACATTTGATGAATCTGATCAACAGTTTTGACTCAGTGTTGACGTTTGCTGACACTTGTTGAAATGTTTTAAATAAAGTTTGCTTCACTGTATGATGGTTGTGAACATTTCTCAAACATTAATGACATGGATCTTGATTACATCTGTAACTAAAGAATCATTTACATCATCAGATATGCTGCTGATGATGATTGTCTCTACAATCTGATCATCTTAAGATTGTTAAAATGACTAGTGATTACAGGAGCGGATGTGGAACCGTAGAACCACTGCTACTAATCTACTGTACATGAATGACTGTAGTGCCCTTGAGCGTCACTCAAAGCAGAGACACTCCCACCACCTGCAGCTCTTTCCATCTCTGTAAATACGCTGCCATTTATTCATCAGCCTCAGACCTCCAGAACATGGACGTTACCAGACACGGTCACCTCAGCTTTGTTATATTTCTGCTCTGGATGAAAGGTGAAATACTTCCAGTCCATGGATGTTATTGTGGTCAAACAAGGCATCTTTAGATTGTTGCTACTGTTTTTTTAATGTGTATTTCAGGTCATTTTTTAGCCTGTAATCGTTTCTTGTTTTTAAGTGGAAGTAATGAGGGAAACAACACATGAATATTAAAACGTGTATCTGTTAATCTGACAGGTCTAACTGATGGAAGTGATATGACTCAGACCTCCATACTGTGGAAAAATAAGGGTGACAATGCAACAATAGAATGTAACCACACTAAGGGATTTGCCTATAATGAGATGTACTGGTACAGACAGCTGCCTGGTGAAACTATGAAACTCATCGTGTACACACTGGCTGGAAAAAAAGATCATGACTTTGGAGAATTCAGCAAAGAGAAATTCTCAGCCACCAAGACTGTTGCTGTGAGTGGGACGTTCACAGTGAAGAATCTGGAGCCAGGAGATAAAGGCTTGTATTTCTGTGCTGTCAGTCAACACAGTGATACAGACACAGCAGACAGCTGAACAAAAACCTCAGTGCAATGTTCACATAACTTAACCAAAGCTGATCTCCTGCACTCTAGGGGGGCCTTGAGTACCACAGAAACTGTCAATGACTCTTTGAATTTACTGAGTGGTTTTAATGAAGCTGTGAACAGGATCACAAAAAACATCCAACCCTTCATTTATACAGAAATATGCTGACATATGAGAATTTAAACTGAAATTAATATTATCAATCACCATCTCTTCCTCTATTTAATTATGTTTTGAACAATATATACTACAGTTTATCTTTGCCCAGTCCTATGCAACTGTAAAAGACATCTAATTAATTTTAACAAATGTCTAAACCTCAAATATATGGGATAATCTGTTGTTAGTTGGGACAAAAAGTCTTCTTTGAACGTCACATATAAATATAAAGAACAGTCCAAACATAGATTCATTTTTATTAGCAGGCTTCTAGGGGCTTATAGTCAATTATTTAAATCTTTCACTGAGAGACACTTTGACTAAAGTAAAATGAAAACACTTCGGTAAACCTGAACATCACATTTAATAATGAAGAAAGTAACTGA
The DNA here is from genome assembly GCA_005024645.1 of Planiliza haematocheilus. Classification (NCBI taxonomy): domain Eukaryota; kingdom Metazoa; phylum Chordata; class Actinopteri; order Mugiliformes; family Mugilidae; genus Planiliza; species Planiliza haematocheilus. The sequence continues at coordinate 3,345,333 of SRSE01000637.1, forward strand.
AATTAAATTTTAAGAGTCTAGTTCACATCAGTAAGGTGAAATGGCTCATAATGTAATCACTTCCTGCCAAGGGTTAGGGTTGGTGGATGATATAATACTTCATAATGTTTGTGTGAACACTGCTTTAAAATAGAGTTCTAGTTCTTCACAAGTCCAGCTGCAGATCTTTGTGGTATCATAAGTAGTTCACAACGGTGGGGTTCCAGATAACTTACATCTCTGTAATATTAAATGGTATTTAAAAGATAACCCTCTGTCAAATATACATCAAATCTGCCCTCTTCAGCTTGTTGGTGTTACTGATCTGTAGCACAGATGATGACCTGTAGGGGGGGCTCTAACACCACTGAGGCTGCTCTTTAATTACCAGGTTCAGATTTGTATAGAGCTGCTCATTGGGTCACTTCACATACTGCAGTGACGCTCCCCCTGCAGCTGTTGATAGCTCTGTAACTATATGAGACTGTGGCAGTTTCTGTCTGACACAACATGGATTCAACCATCATTAAACAAGGCCTCCTCAGAGTGTTAGTCTCTTTGCTGTGGACTTCAGGTAATAAAAATAAACAAATGTTACATGTCAAGATTTTGCATGTGCAACGTTAACCTTTAATATTAATCTACACAGGTTTTATTGATGGAAGTGAAGTGACACAGACCTCCATACTGTGGAAAAACAAGGGTGACAATGCAACAATAGAATGTAACCACACTAAGGGAATTGACTACAGCCAGATGTACTGGTACAGACAGCTGCCTGGAGAAACTATGAAACTGATCGTGTTCACAACTACAGTCAATGCAGACTTTGGAGATTTCAGCAAAGAGAAATTCTCAGCCACCAAGACTGTAGCTGAGAGTGGGACGTTCACAGTGAAGAATCTGGAGCCAGGAGATAAAGGCTTGTATTTCTGTGCTGTCAGTTAACACAGTGATACAGACGCATTTAATAGCTGAACAAAAACCCCAAACCTCCATCAGAGCAGCTATGCAGTACACACCACACAATACATGACACCCCCACCTGCAGCTCTTTATCTCTCAGACAGTTATGTGTCAGATTGTGACTTTATAGACATTTATAGTCTTTCCTCTCTGAAAGCATCTTTTTCCTCCAGCAGGAGGAGACACACCTCAACAAATGACTCCTCTCTGACACCTCCCCTGCTCATTACACTCAACCAGTGAAACGTTCTCATCCACAGACTCAACTGACAAGGACCTGAAAGACAAACTGGCTGCAGGAGTCTCCCATCCAAACTTCTTTAACATGATTTTAATGTTCTTTACGTTCTGTTTTCTTCATCTGCCGGGAAATAAGGGTGAGACAAACAACAATATTCCAGCACGAGGCAAGGTTTACAGTTTCTACATTTAAAGTCTGGTCTGCTTTGTTCCACAGCTGCCTCCGACAGCAGACGAGTCACCCAGACACCTCCTTTCATGGTTAAGAAAGCTGGTGAATCTGTTGACAAGGAGATTAAATGTTCACACAGCATCACAAGTTACGAACAAATTCTCTGGTACAAACAAGATGAACACAAAGCTCTCAAGTTCCTGGGATATCTGAATTTCGATTCTCCAAGTATAGAAGACGACGTGAAGAATAAAATCAGCTTTGATGGAAATGGACGTAGCTATTCAAACCTCACCATTTCTGATCTTAACCTAAATGACAGTGCTGTGTATTTCTGTGCTGCCAGTCAACACAGTGCTGCAGATTCCACTAAACCCAATACAAAAACCTTCCTTTATCTGTCTGACACACAGAAAAGACATTCAGGCTCCTGAACACCTGCAGCCTCCACCTCAAACAAACCTTTGATGAATCTGATCAACAGTTTTGACTCAGTGTTGACGTCTGACACTTGTTGTAATGATTTAAAATAAAGTTTGCTTCACTGTATGATGGTTGTGAACATTTCTCAAACATTAGTGACATAAATCTTGATTAAATCTGTAACTAAAGAATCATTTACATCATCAGATATGCTGATGATGATGATTTTCTGTATTATCTGATCAGCTTAAGATTGTTAAAAATGACTAGTGATTAAAAGAGTGGATGTGGAACCGTAGAACCACTGCTACTAATCTACTGTACATGAATGGCTGTAGTGCCCTTGAGCAATGAACCCAGCCTCCTCTGTTTCAGATCCACTGAGTGACTTGGAAAATCAACTGATGACAGTCTTCTTCATAAATACCACAACACATCATGTTGATCACAGGACGTCACTCAAAGCAGAGACACTCCCACCACCTGCAGCTCTTTCCATCTCTGTAAATACGCTGCCATTTATTCATCAGCCTCAGACCTCCAGAACATGGACGTTACCAGACACGGTCACCTCAGCTTTGTTATATTTCTGCTCTGGATGAAAGGTGAAATACTTCCAGTCCATGGATGTTATTTTAGTCAAACAAGGCATCTTTAGATTGTTACTACTGTTTTTTTAATGTGTATTTCAGGTCATTTTTTTTTTATCTGTAATTGTTTAAAGTGGAAGTAATGAGGGAAACAACATATGAATATTAAAGTGTGTATCTGTTAATCTGACAGGTCTAACTGATGGAAGTGATGTGACACAGACCTCCATACTGTGGGAAAAGAAGGGTGACAATGCAACAATAGAATGTAACCACACAAAGGATTTTAGTTATAACCAGATGTACTGGTACAGACAGCTGCCTGGAGAAACTATGAAACTCATCGTGTACACACTGGCTGGAAAAAAAGATCATGACTTTGGAGAATTCAGCAAAGAGAAATTCTCAGCCACCAAGACTGTTGCTGAGAGTGGGACGTTCACAGTGAAGAATCTGGAGCCAGGAGATAAAGGCTTGTATTTCTGTGCTGTCAGTCAACACAGTGATACAGATGCATTTAATAGCTGAACAAAAACCTCAAAGCAGCATCAGAGCAGCTATGCAGTACACACCACACAATACATGACACCCCCACCTGCAGCTCTTTATCTCTCAGACAGTTATGTGTCAGATTGTGACTTTATAGACATTTATAGTCTTTCCTCTCTGAAAGCATCTTTTTCCTCCAGCAGGAGGAGACACACCTCAACAAATGACTCCTCTCTGACACCTCCCCTGCTCATTACACTCAACCAGTGAAACGTTCTCATCCACAGACTCAACTGACAAGGACCTGAAAGACAAACTGGCTGCAGGAGTCTCCCATCCAAACTTCTTTAACATGATTTTAATGCTCTTTACGTTCTGTTTTCTTCATCTGCCTGGAAATAAGGGTGAGACAAACAACAATATTCCAGCACGAGGCAAAGTTTACAGTTTCTGCATTTAAAGTCTGGTCTGCTTTGTTCTACAGCTGCCTCCGACAACAGACGAGTCACCCAGACACCTCCTTTCATGGTTAAGAAAGCTGGTGAATCTGTTGACAAGGAGATTAAATGTTCACACAGCATCACAAGTTATCAAGTGATTCTCTGGTACAAACAAGATGAACACAAAGCTCTGAAGCTCCTGGGATATCTGAATATTGAATCCCCAAATATAGAAGACGACGTGAAGAATAAAATCAGCTTTGATGGAAATGGACGTAGCTATTCAAACCTCATAATTTCTGATCTTAAATTAGATGACAGTGCTGTGTATTTCTGTGCTGCCAGTCAACACAGTGCTGCAGATTCCACTAAACCCAATACAAAAACCTTCCTTTATCTGTCTGACACACAGAAAAGACATTCAGGCTCCTGAACACCTGCAGCCTCCACCTCAAACAAACATTTGATGAATCTGATCAACAGTTTTGACTCAGTGTTGACGTTTGCTGACACTTGTTGAAATGTTTTAAATAAAGTTTGCTTGTGAACATTTCTCAAACATTAGTGACATAAATCTTGACTAGAGATTCATTTACATCATCAGATATGCTGCTGACTATGTTCTTCATAAACATATCATCAAATCTGCCCTCTTCAGCTTGTTGGTGTTACTGATCTGTAGCACAGATGATGACCTGTAGGGGGGGCTCTAACACCACTGAGACTGCTCTTTAATTACCAGGTTCAGATTTGTATAGAGCTGCTCATTGGGTCACTTCACATACTGCAGTGACACTCCCCCTGCAGCTGTTGATAGCTCTGTAACTATATGAGACTGTGGCAGTTTCTGTCTGACACAACATGGATTCAACCATCATTAAACAAGGCCTCCTCAGAGTGTTAGTCTCTTTGCTGTGGACTTCAGGTAATAAAAATAAACAAATGTTACATGTCAAGATTTTACATGTGCAACGTTAACCTTTAATATTAATCTACACAGGTTTTATTGATGGAAGTGATGTGACACAGACCTCCATACTGTGGAAAAACAAGGGTGACAATGCAACAATAGAATGTAACCACACTAAGGGAGCTGGCTACAGCCAGATGTACTGGTACAGACAGCTGCCTGGAGAAAATATGAAACTGATCGTGTTCACAAGAACCGGCATCGATCATGACTTTGGAGATTTCAGCGAAGAGAAATTCTCAGCCACCAAGACTGAGGACAAAAGTGGGACGTTCACAGTGAAGAATCTGGAGCCAGGAGATAAAGGCTTGTACTTCTGTGCTGTCAGTTAACACAGTGATACAGACACAGCAGACAGCTGAACAAAAACCTCAGCGCAATGTTCACATAACTTTACCAATGCTGATGATCTCCTGCACTCTAGAGGGACCTCAAGTACCACAGAAAGTGGTTTCAATGAAGCTGTGAACAGGATCATGAAAAAATGCCACCCTTCATTTCCATAGAAACATTAAAGACTTAAAAACTGTTCATTATATTGTCATTACTTTGAATTTTCTCACGGGTCTGTTTTGAGACTTACTCTTTGCTGGCGTCCATACTGTCTTATATTGCATCTATTAAGTTAGATGAGTTTGACAGACTTTGCCGCAAAGAGTGACAAATTATTTTATTTATTTTTAAATTATGGGAAGATATTCTCGAACTTTAACAAAGTCTGTTTGCAGAAAGCACACATGGTATTTGTTTAAACCCACAGAGGGAGACAAACCTCTGCAAATGAAATGAGGACACGACCACACAGGAAACCCTCAAAAGATTTCTACACAATGCCACTCCTTGCTCCAACAGTTAAAGCTATGATTTAGTCACAGAAGAGAAGAGAAGGGCCTTCTAAATATGTTCAATCTGATCTTGGTGCTGTGCTTGCTTCATCTGCCAGTGAATAATGGTGAGTACTCCAATCAGAGGATAACCCGAAACAGAAATGAAGATCAGAATTTCATTTTCATTTGATTTCTTTATTTTTTTCTTTTTTTTTGTCCAACAGGTGCTTCTAATTCCTCCAGAGTCCTCCAAACACCCCCCATCATACTTAAGAAACCCAGTGAATCTGCAGTGAGTGAGATCCACTGTTCACACAACATAACCCACTATGAGCGAATTCTCTGGTACAAACAGGACAAACACGAAACACTGAACTACCTGGGATATCTGAACCTCAAGTTTCTGTTTCTGGAGGACGCTGTGAAGGAAAGGATCAACTGAACGGGCGACAGCATCTAGCATCTTACAGAGATGAACAAAAATCTTGTTGCACTGTACAACTCGTGTTCTGCAATGACAATAAAGACTATTTTTCTTCTTCTCACACATAACCAAACTATGACTTTTAGAGCAGGATAAAAAAAAAACACACACTTTATATCCTTCTGTTAAACCAGGATTCAGTCCAGGTCTTTGTTATTTAGATTCCTTTCATTAGGTGTCAGTGTGCTTGTAGTGTATAGTGGCACATCAGGAGGAGAACAAAGCGTTATAGCTCCACCCACCTAAAAAGACTACTTGTGTATGGGAGAGTTTACCCAGCAGAGATGAGACATCAATAATCAGTAGAACTGCAACAAGGACGTCCTTAAATCCAGTCATGAAATACAACGTGATCATTTCCATCTTGTGCATAGCTCTTAATATCATTCTGGTTTCAGGTAATGTCTCTCTTCCTCAGCTCTTAGCTGTTGGTTTCTGTTTTTATAATTAAACTATTAATCTGCTCTTGTTGATGAGTCTTTGATGCCTTTATCTCAACAGGTTCCTCTCTCAGTGATAAAGTCCACCAGACGCCCCTGACATGTCAAAATCACTGGAGAAGAAGCTAAAATCTACTGTTCAGGTATAGACCTCCAATCTCTGTACAAACAATCAAGGACTGCAGTTTACTGTTTTAGCAGTGTTCTCAGGGGATTTGTGAATAGGGATGCAAAAAGACAAGAACTCACTTATATGATTCAGACAGCATGCGTGTACTTCTGTGCGCTAGTACCAATGCTAATATCACTGTCCTCAATACAAAAACCTCCATCTCTAACAGCCTCCTGTATTCCTTCCTCTCATTAGGTGGCAGTAGCACATCTCCAACCAGGGCTTTAGTCTGAACTAGTGGAGTGTGTGTGTGTGTGGAGCTGATAGTAAAGATGATCGTCATGTTGAGAGGAGGAGGATCAACAGTGACACCACCCATCTAATGAATTCATGATGGTTTGCTGATAGGAGGGTTGACTCAGAGAGGAGGTTGGAAATAATCAGTAGAAGAGCAGAAGCACTGAAGGAAACAATGAATCACAACAATATATTCAGTTTAACATTTAGAGGACACAACATGTTGGTCTGGTTCTTAAGTGTTACTTTGAACTTCATTCTGGTTTCAGGTAATGTCTTGTCTTCCTCAGCTATTAGCTGTTTTTCTGTTTTTATAATTAAACTATTTTATTCTGCTCTTGTTGATGATTCTTTGATGCCTTTATCTCAACAGGTTCCTCTCTCAGTGATAAAGTCCACCAGACTCCACCTGACATGTACAAAAATCCTGGAGAAGAAGCTAAAATCTACTGTTTACACAAAATAGACAGCTACAACCGAATGCTCTGGTACAAACAAACAAACGGGATACTGCAGTTCCTGGGATACATGTTTAAGGGCACTCCTAACCCAGAGGGTGGGGTGAACGTGACATTGGCTGGGAATGCAGATAAAAACGAGAACTGCACATTAACAATTAATGGAATCCATCAGAACAGCAGTGCAGTGTACTTCTGTGCTGCTAGTAACCACAGTGCTACATATCACTGCTCCTCAATACAAAAACCTCCTCATCACAAGCTGTTTTCACATCCAACAACAGCTCACAGCCTCCTGCACCTGTATGTCTTCTCCAGTCTATCATTATCTGATCTTTATACTGAGCCACTGTTGTCATTTCAGAAGAGGAGGACACACAATGACACCACCCACATAAAGACTGGGGAGGGTTTACTTCAGAGAGAAGCTCAGAAACATCACAACTGCTTCATCTGTTGCAAGGATTGGATTTTATTCAACACAGTCAAACACATAATGATCATATTATTCCTTTGCATTACTTTGAACTGTGTTCTGGTTTCAGGTAAAGTCATCAACATTTTTAATTCAGCTTTTTAAAGTTAATCTGTTTGTAGATTTGTTATTTCAGCTGCAGTTTTGCATCATTTTACATTCTTAATATTTATTTGATCACTTCAGCAGCCTTCATTTTGATGTTTTGATCTTTAATTTTCCAACAGGTTCAAGTGATAAAGTCCACCAGACTCCACCTGACATGTACAAAAATCCTGGAGTAGAAGCTAAAATCTACTGTTCACACAGAATAGACAGCTACGACCAAATCCTCTGGTACAAACAATCAAACGGGATATTGCAGTTCCTGGGATACATGTATAAAACCTTTCCTAACCCAGAGGGTGGGGTGAACGTGATGATGGCTGGGAATGCAGATAAAAACGAGAACTGCACATTAACAATTGAAAGACTCCATCAGAACAGCAGTGCAGTGTACTTCTGTGCTGCTAGTTACCACAGTGCTACATATCACTGCTCCTCAATACAAAAACCTCCTCATCACACACTCTCATGCACCTGCACCGTAACCTGTCCTCAGCTTTTCACTGACTACAATCAGGAACCAAAATGGGAGGAGGTCCTTAAGTCTGACTCCTCAAACCTTCTCACTTATAAACAGCAGTGTCAGCATCTCATTGCAGACTATCACTATGACGGCTCAAATGCTCATCACATTTGTAGTTTGGTCTCTGTTTCTTCAAGGTAAAACATCATTTAACCATATATAACATAACACTATGGCCAATATTTCAGTGTCTGTTCAGTTCTTTCAAACACAAATGCTAATTCCATTTAACTCTGCATTCTCTCCTCACAGGTCACTGCCAAGATGTGATTCAGCACCCTGAAATCAGCTGGAGTTATGTGTCCAAGCAGGTGGAGATGAACTGCAGCCACAGTAAAGATAAAGGCCATAATCAGATGTACTGGTACAGGCAGCGTCCAGGGGAGACCATGAGCCTCGTGGTTTACACAGCTTTTGGTGGAAATCCAGACTACGGTGACAGTGATAAGACCAAATACTCAGCCAGTAAAGACACCATTGAGGACGGGGCTCTAACTGTGAAAGACCTGCAGCCTGGAGACAGCGCTGTATACTTCTGTGCTGTAAGCAAACACAGTGATGTGACAAGTATGAGCAGCTGAACAAAAACTCCTTGCCCGTTAATCTGCCTGAGAAGCGTTCAGAAATCACTTTGATGTATTTCCAGTAGGTGGAGCTGGAGCTCCAGAAATACTCCTCAGCTGCACACATGCAGAGGAGAGTGAATGAAAAGTGAAATGTCTGGAGTCACTGATGGTTCATTCAGGCAAGACACCAACAAGCTGACATTAATCCTGTCTCTCATCAGTAATCACTTTCATCATCCCACTCCATCTATAGCTCCTGCACAGTTTATTCATGTTCTACTTCTTCTAGGAGTCATATCAGGGGTGGAGGTTTTCCAAACTCCTCTCCAGGTTTTCTGAAAGGTCCAGCTTGTGTGCAGCCACAGAAAGACAGAATACAAGATCATGTACTTGTAACAGAGGTCACCTGGAGACACAGCTATGAAGCTCATTGGACATGTGTATTACGGCAACGTAGCCTATGAGACGTCTTTGACGCAACATTTCAACCTGATCTCAGTGGAGTGTACTACTGTGCAGCTAGCTATGCACAGTGACAGCAAACCCTTTCTCCTTAATACAAAAACTCAGAGCCAACCAACTGTGATCACATTTATATCAGAGCTAGAGCTCGCCCCTCCCACCTCCTCATCTGGTATCTCTACCAGCCTGTATACTGTTGACTTCACATTTCCAAACTCCAGTCACGAGTAACTGACTCTCCATTACAGTGTCAATCAGATCTAAAAAAAAATAAAAAAAAAAGCTGCTGCATCATTCTGCCTGTTTATCTATGGACTGTTGTGTTTTTTGTTTTTATAGAGCCAACATGATTTATTTTCTCTTTTTCTTTTGCCTGTCAGGTAATAACATGAATGATTTGCTCCTGAGAACATTGAAATGTTTGATTTTAAATATACTTTTTATTCTCTCTCCAGGTGTGTGTCTGGGTCTTCAGGTCCATCAGTCTCCCTCTGAGTTCATTGTAAAACCTCAGGATACAGTGCAGATTTTCTGTACTCATAATAAAACAGACTACAGGGTGATGCTCTGGTACCAGAGGTCACCTGGAGACACAGCTATGAAGCTCATTGGGTATTTGAACTGGAAAGATCCCCAAAAAGAAAGTCAGTATGAAGATAACTTCAGCATCGAAGGAGACTTGAGTGGAGGTGGAAAAAAGAACGGCTCTCTGAGAATCAAAGCTGCTGGACCTGATCTCAGTGCAGTGTACTACTGTGCAGCTAGCAAAGCACAGTGACAAAAAGTCCCTGTTCAAGTTGACAAAAACTCACTACAAACGTTTTTATCATCTGTGGTTTTGTTCAGACAAGCGCCCAAGCACCATCTGCTTCTGTGGCTTGATGTATTCATAGCAGAATTAACAAATCAGACTTTTTCTTTTGATGTACAACTTGTGTTCTGCAATGACAATAAAGACTATTTTTCTTCTTCTCACACATAACCAAACTATGATTTTCAGAGCAGGATAAAAAAAACACACTTTGTATGTTTCTGTTAAACCAGGATTCAGTCCAGGTCTTTGTTCTCTTCCTGATGTGCCACTATACACTACAAGCACACAGACACCTAATGAAAGAAATCAAATTAACAAAGCGTTATAGCTCCACCCACCTAAAACTACTACTTGTGTTTGGGAGAGTTTACCCAGCAGAGGTGAGACATCAATAATCAGTAGAACTGCAACAAGGACAAGACAATTTATGTCTTCTCCAGTCTATCATTATCTGGATCTTTATACTGAGCCACTGTTGTCATTTCAGAAGAGGAGAACGCACAATGACACCACCCACATAAAGACTGGGGAGGGTTTACTTCAGAGAGAATCTCAGAAACATCACAACTGCTTCATCTGTTGCAGCGACACAATTACCATCAGATTTTATTCAACACAGTCAAACACATAATGATCATATTATTCCTTTACATTACTTTGAACTGTGTTCTGGTTTCAGGTAAAGTCATCAACATTTTTAATTCATATTTGTGAAGTGAATCTGTTTGTAGATTTGTTATTTCAGCTGCAGTTTTGTATAGTTTTACATTTTTAATATTTATTTGATCACTTCAGCAGCCTTCATGTTGATGTTTTTATCTTTAATTTTCCAACAGGTTCAAGTGATAAAGTCCACCAGACTCCAGCTGACATGTACAAAAATCCTGGAGAAGAAGCTAAAATCTACTGTTCACACAGAATAGACACCTACAACCAAATCCTCTGGTACAAACAAACAAAAGAACAATTACAGTTGCTGGGATATATGGTTTTAACCAATCCTACTCCAGAGAAAGGAGTTGATGTGAAGATAGAAGGGGATGCAAACAAAGACAAGAACTGCACATTAACAATTAATGGACTCAATCAGAACAGCAGTGCAGTGTACTTCTGTGCTGCTAGTAACCACAGTGCTACATATCACTGCTCCTCAATACAAAAACCTCCTCATCACAAGCTGTTTTCACATCCAACAACAGCTCACAGCCTCCTGCACCTGTATGTCTTCTCCAGTTTATCATTATCTGGATCTTTATACTGAGCCACTGTTGTCATTTCAGAAGAGGAGGACACACAATGACACCACCCACATAAAGACTGGGGAGGGTTTACTTCAGAGAGAAGCTCAGAAACATCACAACTGCTTCATCTGTTGCAGCGACACAATTACCATCAGATTTTATTCAACACAGTCAAACACATAATGATCATATTATTCCTTTACATTACTTTGAACTGTGTTCTGGTTTCAGGTAAAGTCATCAACATTTTTAATTCAACTTGTTGAATCTGTTTGTAGATTTGTTATTGACAAACATTGACAAGTTGACAAAAACTCACTACAAACGTTTTTATCATCTGTGGTTTTGTTCAGCCAAGCGCCCAAGCACCACCTGCTTCTGTGGCTTGATGTATTCATAGCAGAATTAACAAATCAGACTTTGTCTTTTGATGTACAACTCGTGTTCTGCAATGACAATATAGACTATTTTTCTTCTTCTCACACATAACCAAACCATTTTAGAGCAAGATTAGAAAACAGACTTTGTATCCTTCTGTTAAACCAGGACTCAGTCCAGGTCTTTGTTATTTAGATTCCTTTCATCAGGTGTCAGTGTGCTTGTAAAATGTAAATGTAAATGTACTTTATTTATATAGCACCTTACATCGACCGATAGGTGAACCAAGGTGCTTCACAATAGGGCTGAAACGATTCGTCGAGTTACTTGATTAACTCGATTACAAAAATTGCTCGAGGCAAAAACTCTGCCTCGAAGCGTCGTTAAATTCTTATGACGCGCACTATACACGGATCTGACTTTTCCACACAGACCGTTGTTTTGGAAGCACGGAAGGACCTATGCGAAGCACACCACCAGCGCATGATACATTTTGAATTTATTTGGCGCGATGGCGTAGAATAAAGATGCCCATAAAAGCGCGAATGAAAGTGGCCATGTGGCATTGTTTACAAAACTTGACCGCAGCGCACGTTTGCAGGCAGGCGACGTAAGCTCCGCTAGCTAGCGTAAAACACAAAATGGACCGGTTTTTAATAAAGAAGGGACCGAAACGAGCTCAAAAACCAGACGTAGAAATGCACATTTGCAAAGGTGACGTAGTATGTTGTCGTAAAAGTGGCTCGCCTTTTGAGTTTGCACTGCCAATGTGTCTCTTGCGAAAAATGCACCCTCATCTCTCTCACTCTTCCTCACGCACAGCACACGTTCACAAACACACAGGTTGCTAGGTTACTATAGGGCTCATCCCAGAAATGATGTATTATTTGTTAGTAGCCTAATGGTAAATGCTGCAGGTGTAGAAATCTACATAAAACATGTTATACATGTTTTACAGTAAGTTCGCTTAACTGTATTGTTATTTAATTGTTGTCACTGGCACTTTTAATGTGTAAATTGCAATAAATGGGCTTAGTTTTGGAGCCAAATGTTGGAGTTGGAGTTCTCTGTTTTTTTGAGAAATAAAAGGCAAATGCTGGATCATTTTACAGCCACATCATTTTCGTTATGCGTTACTTGTTTTGGTTGTTTAAAAACGTTGTTTAAAATATCTGATTAATCGATTAATCGATCGATAAAGTGCTAGATTAATCGATTAATCGATTACAAAAAGAATCGATAGCTGCAGCCCTACTTCACAACAAATTAAGCAACAATTTAAAACAACACACTGGAAAACAGGCACAGTAGTAAAACAAAGCTAAAACGAAACTAAAAACAATGATAGGATAAAAAAGTAAAGTAAAAATAGAATAAAAATAAATAAAATAAATATAAAAGTGTTACCACACTACTGGATACTAAAAGCCATTTTAAAAAGATGCGTTTTGAGTCTTGATTTAAAAAGGCCCAGGTCAGTAATAATACGCATCTCACTGGGGAGCTTATTCCAGAGCTTAGGTCCAGAAACTGAAAAGGCTCAGTCTCCCCAGTGTTTAAGTTTTGACCTGGGCACTTCCAACATAAGTTGATTGGACGACCTCAAAGTTCTACCATTATTGCGAATGGTCAGCATCTCAGATAGGTAAGATGGGGCGAGGCCATTCAGAGCTTTAAAAACAAACATTAAAAGTTTAAAATGAATTCTAAAATGGACCGTAGACCGTGTAGTGTATAGTGGCACATCAGGAAGGGAACAAAGCGTTATAGCTCCACCCACCTAAAAAGACTACTTGTGTATGGGAGAGTTTACCCAGCAGAGATGAGACATCAATAATCAGTAGAACTGCAACAAGGACGTCCTTAAATCCAGTCATGAAATACAACGTGATCATTTCCATCTTGTGCATAGCTCTTAATATCATTCTGGTTTCAGGTAATGTCTTGTCTTCCTCAGCTCTTAGCTGTTTTTCTGTTTTTATAATTAAACTATTTTATTCTGCTCTTGTTGATGATTCTTTGATGCCTTTATCTCAACAGGTTCCTCTCTCAGTGATAAAGTCCACCAGACTCCACCTGACATGTACAAAAATCCTGGAGAAGAAGCTAAAATCTACTGTTTACACAAAATAGACACCTACAACCAAATCCTCTGGTACAAACAAACAACAGGAGAAATACAGCTACTGGGATACTTCTATGTTGGGAATCCAAATCTAGAGAAAGGAGTTGATGTGAAGATAGAAGGGGATGCAAACAAAGACAAGAACTGCACATTAACAATTAATGGACTCAATCAGAACAGCAGTGCAGTGTACTTCTGTGCTGCTAGTAACCACAGTGCTACATATCACTGCTCCTCAATACAAAAACCTCCTCATCACAAGCTGTTTTCACATCCAACAACAGCTCACAGCCTCCTGCACCTGTATGTCTTCTCCAGTCTATCATTATCTGGATCTTTATACTGAGCCACTGTTGTCATTTCAGAAGAGGAGGACGCACAATGACACCACCCACATAAAGACTGGGGAGGGTTTACTTCAGAGAGAAGCTCAGAAACATCACAACTGCTTCATCTGTTGCAGCGACACAATTACCATCAGATTTTATTCAACACAGTCAAACACATAATGATCATATTGTTCCTTTACATTACTTTGAACTGTGTTCTGGTTTCAGGTAAAGTCATCAACATTTTTAATTCATATTTTTAAACTGAATCTGTTTGTAGATTTGTTATTTCAGCTGCAGTTTGCATCATTTTACATTCTTAATATATATTTTATCACTTCAGCAGCCTTCATTTTAACAGTTTTATCTCTAATTTTCCAACAGGTTCAAGTGATAAAGTCCACCAGACTCCAGCTGACATGTACAAAAATCCTGGAGAAGAAGCTAAAATCTACTGTTTACACAGTATAGACAGCTACGACCGAATCCTCTGGTACAAACAATCAAACGGGATACTACAGTTCCTGGGATACATGTTTAAGAGCACTCCTAACCCAGAGGGTGGGGTGAACGTGATGATGGCTGGGAATGCAGATAAAAACGAGAACTGCACATTAACAATTGAAAGACTCCATCAGAACAGCAGTGCAGTGTACTTCTGTGCTGCTAGTTACCACAGTGCTACATATCACTGCTCCTCAATACAAAAACCTCCTCATCACACACTCTCATGCACCTGCACCGTAACCTGTCCTCAGCTTTTCACTGACTACAATCAGGAACCAAAATGGGAGGAGGTCCTTAAGTCTGACTCCTCAAACCTTCTCACTTATAAACAGCAGTGTCAGCATCTCATTGCAGACTATCACTATGACGGCTCAAATGCTCATCACATTTGTAGTTTGGTCTCTGTTTCTTCAAGGTAAAACATCATTTAACCATATATAACATAACACTATGGCCAATATTTCAGTGTCTGTTCAGTTCTTTCAAACACAAATGCTAATTCCATTTAACTCTGCATTCTCTCCTCACAGGTCACTGCCAAGATGTGATTCAGCACCCTGAAATCAGCTGGAGTTATGTGTCCAAGCAGGTGGAGATGAACTGCAGCCACAGTAAAGATAAAGCCCATACCCAGATGTACTGGTACAGGCAGCGTCCAGGGGAGACCATGAGCTTCGTGGTTTACACAGCTTTTGGTGGAAATCCAGACTATGGTGACAGTGATAAGACTAAATACTCAGCCAGTAAAGACACCATTGAGGACGGGGCTCTAACTGTGAAAGACCTGCAGCCTGGAGACAGCGGTGTGTACTTCTGTGCTGTAAGCAAACACAGTGATGTGACAAGTATGAGCAGCTGAACAAAAACTCCTTGCCCGTTAATCTGCCTGAGAAGCGTTCAGAAATCACTTTGATGTATTTCCAGTAGGTGGAGCTGGAGCTTCAGAAATACTCCTCAGCTGCACACATGCAGAGGAGGCAGAGGAGGGGGAGTCAATGAAAAGTGAAATGTCTGGAGTCACTGATGGTTCATTCAGGCAAGACACCAACATGCTGACATTAATCCTGTCTCTCATCAGTAATCACTTTCATCATCCCACTCCATCTATAGCTCCTGCACAGTTTATTCATGTTCTACTTCTTCTAGGAGTCTACAAACCCACAGCAAACCCTCTCTCCTTAATACAAAAACTCAGAGCCAACCAACTGTGATCACATTTATATCAGAGCTAGAGCTCGCCCCTCCCACCTCCTCATCTGGTATCTCTACCAGCCTGTATACTGTTGACTTCACCTTTCTGAACTTCACTCAGCTCATTAGTAACTGAATCTCCATCACATCTCTCACATTCACTTGTTTATCTATGGACTTTTGAGTTAATTTTGAGACACAATGATTTATTTTCTCTTTTTCTGTTGCCTGTCAGGTAATAACATGAATGATTTGCTCCTGAGAACATTGAAATGTTTGATTTTAAATATATTTTTTATTCTCTCTCCAGGTGTGTGTCTGGGTCTTCAGGTCCATCAGTCTCCCTCTGAGTTCATCGTAAAACCTCAGGATATAGTGCAGATTTTCTGTACTCATAATAAAACAGACTACAGGGTGATGCTCTGGTACCAGAGGTCACCTGGAGACACAGCTATGAAGCTCATTGGGTATTTGAACTATGATGATCCCAAAAAAGAAAGTCAGTATGAAGATAACTTCAGCATCGAAGGAGACTTGAGTGGAGATGGAAAAAAGAACGGCTCTCTGAGAATCAAAGCTGCTGGACCTGAGCTCAGTGCAGTGTACTACTGTGCAGCTAGCAAAGCGCAGTGACAGAAAGTCCCTGTGGAAGTTGACAAAAACTCACTACAAACGTTTTTATCATCTGTGGTTTTGTTCAGCCAAGCGCCAAAGCACCACCTGCTTCTGTGGCTTGATGTATTCATAGCAGAATTAACAAATCAGACTTTGTCTTTTGATGTACAACTTGTGTTCTGCAATGACAATTAAGACTATTTTTCTTCTTCTCACACATAACCAAACCATTTTAGAGCAAGATTAGAAAACAGACTTTGTATCCTTCTGTTAAACCAGGATTCAGTCCAGGTCTTTGTTATTTAGATTCCTTTCATCAGGTGTCAGTGTGCTTGTAAAATGTAAATGTAAATGTACTTTATTTATATAGCACCTTACATCGACCGATAGGTGAACCAAGGTGCTTCACAACAAATTAAGCAACAATTTAAAACAACACACTGGAAAACAGGCACAGTAGTAAAACAAAGCTAAAACGAAACTAAAAACAATGATAGGATAAAAAAGTAAAGTAAAAATAGAATAAAAATAAATAAAATAAATATAAAAGTGTCACCACACTACTGGGTACTAAAAGCCATTTTAAAAAGATGCGTTTTGAGTCTTGATTTAAAAAGGCCCAGGTCAGTAATAATACGCATCTCACTGGGGAGCTTATTCCAGAGCTTAGGTCCAGAAACTGAAAAGGCTCAGTCTCCCCAGTGTTTAAGTTTTGACCTGGGCACTTCCAACATAAGTTGATTGGACGACCTCAAAGTTCTACCATTATTGCGAATGGTCAGCATCTCAGATAGGTAAGATGGGGCGAGGCCATTCAGAGCTTTAAAAACAAACATTAAAAGTTTAAAATGAATTCTAAAATGGACCGTAGACCGTGTAGTGTATAGTGGCACATCAGGAAGGGAACAAAGCGTTATAGCTCCACCCACCTAAAAAGACTACTTGTGTATGGGAGAGTTTACCCAGCAGAGATGAGACATCAATAATCAGTAGAACTGCAACAAGGACGTCCTTAAATTCAGTCATGAAATACAACGTGATCATTTCCATCTTGTGCATAGCTCTTAATATCATTCTGGTTTCAGGTAATGTCTCGTCTTCCTCAGCTCTTAGCTGTTTTTCTGTTTTTATAATTAAACTATTTTATTCTGCTCTTGTTGATGATTCTTTGATGCCTTTATCTCAACAGGTTCCTCTCTCAGTGATAAAGTCCACCAGACTCCACCTGACATGTACAAAAATCCTGGAGAAGAAGCTAAAATCTACTGTTCACACAAAATAGACACCTACAACCAAATCCTCTGGTACAAACAAACAACAGGAGAAATACAGCTGCTGGGATACTTCTATGTTGGGAATCCAAATCTAGAGAAAGGAGTTGATGTGAAGATAGAAGGGGATGCAAACAAAGACAAGAACTGCACATTAACAATTGAAAGACTCCATCAGAACAGCAGTGCAGTGTACTTCTGTGCTGCTAGTAACCACAGTGCTACATATCACTGCTCCTCAATACAAAAACCTCCTCATCACAAGCTGTTTTCACATCCAACAACAGCTCATAGCCTCCTGCACCTGTATGTCTTCTCCAGTCTATCATTATCTGGATCTTTATGCTGAGCCACTGTTGTCATTTCAGAAGAGGAGGACACACAATGACACCACCCACATAAAGACTGGGGAGGGTTTACTTCAGAGAGAAGCTCAGAAACATCACAACTGCTTCATCTGTTGCAGCGACACAGTTACCATCAGATTTTATTCAACACAGTCAAACACATAATGATCATATTATTCCTTTACATTACTTTGAACTGTGTTCTGGTTTCAGGTAAAGTCATCAACATTTTTAATTCATATTTTTAAAGTGAATCTGTTTGTAGATTTGTTATTTCAGCTGCAGTTTGCATCATTTTACATTCTTAATATATATTTTATCACTTCAGCAGCCTTCATTTTAACAGTTTTATCTCTAATTTTCCAACAGGTTCAAGTGATAAAGTCCACCAGACTCCAGCTGACATGTACAAAAATCCTGGAGAAGAAGCTAAAATCTACTGTTTACACAGAATAGACAGCTACGACCGAATCCTCTGGTACAAACAATCAAACGGGATACTACAGTTCCTGGGATACATGTTTAAGAGCACTCCTAACCCAGAGGGTGGGGTGAACGTGATGATGGCTGGGAATGCAGATAAAAACGAGAACTGCACATTAACAATTGAAAGACTCCATCAGAACAGCAGTGCAGTGTACTTCTGTGCTGCTAGTTACCACAGTGCTACATATCACTGCTCCTCAATACAAAAACCTCCTCATCACACACTCTCATGCACCTGCACCGTAACCTGTCCTCAGCTTTTCACTGACTACAATCAGGAACCAAAATGGGAGGAGGTCCTTAAGTCTGACTCCTCAAACCTTCTCACTTATAAACAGCAGTGTCAGCATCTCATTGCAGACTATCACTATGACGGCTCAAATGCTCATCACATTCGTAGTTTGGTCTCTGTTTCTTCAAGGTAAAACATCATTGAACCATATATAACATAACACTATGGCCAATATTTCAGTGTCTGTTCAGTTCTTTCAAACACAAATGCTAATTCCATTTAACTCTGCATTCACTCCTCACAGGTCACTGCCAAGATGTGATTCAGCACCCTGAAATCAGCTGGAGTTATGTGTCCAAGCAGGTGGAGATGAACTGCAGCCACAGTAAAGATAAAGGCCATACCCAGATGTACTGGTACAGGCAGCGTCCAGGGGAGACCATGAGCTTCGTGGTTTACACAGCTTTTGGTGGGAATCCAGACTATGGTGACAGTGATAAGACTAAATACTCAGCCAGTAAAGACACCATTGAGGACGGGGCTCTAACTGTGAAAGACCTGCAGCCTGGAGACAGCGCTGTGTACTTCTGTGCTGTAAGCAAACACAGTGATGTGACAAGTATGAGCAGCTGAACAAAAACTCCTTGCCCGTTAATCTGCTTGAGCAGCGTTCAGAAATCACTTTGATGTATTTCCAGTAGGTGGAGCTGGAGCTCCAGAAATACTCCTCAGCTGCACACATGCAGAGGAGAGTCAATGAAAAGTGAAATGTCTAGAGTCACTGATGGTTCATTCAGGCAAGACACCAACAAGCTGACATTAATCCTGTCTCTCATCAGTAATCACTTTCATCAACCCACTCCATCTATAGCTCCTGCACAGTTTATTCATTTTCTGCTTCTTCTAGGAGTCTGTTCAGGGGTGGAGGTTTTCCAAACTCCTCGGGAGGTTTTCAGAAAACCTGGAGAGGAGGTCCAGCTTGTGTGCAGCCACAGAAAGACAGAATACAAGCTCATGTACTGGTACCAGAGGTCACTTGGAGACACATGTGTATTACGGCAACGTAGCCTATGAGACGTCTTTGACGCAACATTTGACCCTGATCTCAGTGGAGTGTACTACTGTGCAGCTAGCTATGCACAGTGACAGCAAACCCTTTCTCCTTAATACAAAAACTCAGAGCCAACGAACTGTGATCACATTTACATCAGAGCTAGAGCTCGCCCCTCCCACCTCCTCATCTGGTATCTCTACCAGCCTGTATACTGTTGACTTCACCTTTCTGAACTTCACTCAGCTCATTAGTAACTGAATCTCCATCATATCTCTCACATTCACTTGTTTATCTATGGACTTTTGAGTTTATTTTGAGACATCATGATTTATTTTCTCTTTTTCTGTTGCCTGTCAGGTAATAACATGAATGATTTGCTCCTGAGATCATTGAAATGTTTGATTTTAAATATATTTTTTATTCTCTCTCCAGGTGTGTGTCTGGGTCTTCAGGTCCATCAGTCTCCCTCTGAGTTCATTGTAAAACCTCAGGATACAGTGCAGATTTTCTGTACTCATGATAAAACAGACTACAGGGTGATGCTCTGGTACCAGAGGTCACCTGGAGACACAGCTATGAAGCTCATTGGGTATTTGAACTGGAAAGATCCCCAAAAAGAAAGTCAGTATGAAGATAACTTCAGCATCGAAGGAGACTTGGGTGGAGGTGGAAAAAAGAACGTCTCTCTGAGAATCAAAGCTGCTGGACCTGATCTCAGTGCAGTGTACAACTGTGCAGCTAGCAAAGCACAGTGACAAAAAGTCCCTGTTCAAGTTGACAAAAACTCACTACAAACGTTTTTATCATCTGTGGTTTTGTTCAGACAAGCGCCCAAGCACCATCTGCTTCTGTGGCTTGATGTATTCATAGCAGAATTAACAAATCAGACTTTGTCTTTTGATGTACAACTTGTGTTCTGCAATGACAATAAAGACTATTTTTCTTCTTCTCACACATAACCAAACTATGATTTTCAGAGCAGGATAAAAAAAACACACTTTGTATGCTTCTGTTAAACCAGGATTCAGTCCAGGTCTTTGTTCTCTTCCTGATGTGCCACTATACACTACAAGCACACAGACACCTAATGAAAGAAATCAAATTAACAAAGCGTTATAGCTCCACCCACCTAAAACTACTACTTGTTTGGGAGAGTTTACCCAGCAGAGATGAGACATCAATAATCAGTAGAACTGCAACAAGGACAAGACAATTTATGTCTTCTCCAGTCTATCATTATCTGGATCTTTATACTGAGCCACTGTTGTCATTTCAGAAGAGGAGAACGCACAATGACACCACCCACATAAAGACTGGGGAGGGTTTACTTCAGAGAGAAGCTCAGAAACATCACAACTGCTTCATCTGTTGCAGCGACACAATTACCATCAGATTTTATTCAACACAGTCAAACACATAATGATCATATTGTTCCTTTACATTACTTTGAACTGTGTTCTGGTTTCAGGTAAAGTCATCAACATTTTTATTCAGCTTTTTAAAGTGAATGTGTTTGTAGATTTGTTATTTCAGCTGCAGTTTTGTATAGTTTTACATTTTTAATATTTATTTTATCACTTCAGCAGCCTTCATGTTGATGTTTTTAATCTTTAATTTTCCAACAGGTTCAAGTGATAAAGTCCACCAGACTCCACCTGACATGTACAAAAATCCTGGAGAAGAAGCTAAAATCTACTGTTTACACAAAATAGACAGCTACAACGTTATCCTCTGGTACAAACAAACAAAAGAACAATTTCAGCTGCTGGGATATATGGTTTTAACCAATCCTACTCCAGAGAAAGGATTTGATGTGAAGATAGAAGGGGATGCAAACAAAGACAAGAACTGCACATTAACAATTAATGGACTCAATCAGAGCAGCAGTGCAGTGTACTTCTGTGCTGCTAGTTACCACAGTGCTACATATCACTGCTCCTCAATACAAAAACCTCATCACAAGCTGTTTTCACATCCAACAACAGCTCACAGCCTCCTGCACCTGTATGTCTTCTCCAGTCTATCATTATCTGGATCTTTATACTGAGCCACTGTTGTCATTTCAGAAGAGGAGGACACACAATGACACCACCCACATAAAGACTGGGGAGGGTTTACTTCAGAGAGAAGCTCAGAAACATCACAACTGCTTCATCTGTTGCAGCGACACAATTACCATCAGATTATATTCAACACAGTCAAACACATAATGATCATATTGTTCCTTTACATTACTTCGAACTGTGTTCTGGTTTCAGGTAAAGTCATCAACATTTTTAATTCAACTTGTTAAAGTGAATCTGTTTGTAGATTTTTTATTTCAGCTGCAGTTTTGCATCATTTTACATTTTAAATTTTTATTACTTCAGCAGCCTTCATGTTGATGTTTTTATTTTTAATTTTCCAACAGGTTCCTCTCTCAGTGATAAAGTCCACCAGACTCCAGCTGACATGTACAAAAATCCTGGAGAAGAAGCTAAAATCTACTGTTCACACAGGACAAACAACTACAATCAAATCCTCTGGTACAAACAAACAAAGGAACAAATGCAGCTGTTGGGATATATGTACGGTGGCACTCCTACTTTAGAGAACGGATTTAATGTCGATATAAAAGGAGGTGCATCTAAAGACCAGAACTGTACATTAACAATTAATGGACTCAATCAGAGCAGCAGTGCAGTGTACTTCTGTGCTGCTAGATACCACAGTGCTACATATCACTGCTCCTCAATACAAAAACCTCCATCTCCAACAGCCTCCTGTATTCCTTCCTCTCATTAGGTGGCAGTAGCACATCTCCAACCAGGGCTTTAGTCTGAACTAGTGGAGTGTGTGTGGAGCTGATGGAGAAGATGATCGTCATGTTGAGAGGAGGAGGATCAATTGATTTCACAGCTCTGAGGAAGAAGCTTTCTCTCAGTCTGTTGGTTAAGGAACTGATATTTTTGTATGTTTTCCATGAAGTAAGAGGTACAAACAGTCCAAGGCCCGGATTGGTGGGATCTACAGCAATCAGGCCGGACCTCTTTTGTACCCAGTTTGCGTAGACAGAGTCCAAATCTGGGAGAAGACCTCCTGTAGTCCACAATGACCTCCTTGGTCTTGCTGGTGTTCAGAACAAGGTTGCTGTCTGAGCACCACTCTGTCAGATGTTGGATCTCCTGTCTGTAACGGGTCTAATCATTGCCTGATATGAGACCCACCACGGTGGTGTCATCAGAAAACTTCACAATCGTGTTTGTGGGATGGATGGCAGTCATGTGTGAAGAGTGTGAACAGAGCTGGGCTGAGCACACAGCCCTGCAGTGTTCCTGTGTTCAGGACCAGTGTGGACGATGTGCAGCCCCCAGTTGGTGAGAAAGTCCCTGATCCAGTGGCACATGGAAGCAGACAGTCCCAGGTTATGAAGCTTCAGTGTCGGCTTGTCCAGGATGACAGCTGAACTGAAGTCGACGAAAAGCATCCTGGCGTATGTGTTAGTCTGTTCAGGACGGGATGGGACTGTACACAGAGCTATGGAGACTGCATCCTCTGTTGATTCACGCCCCTTGTAGGCGAACTGGTGGCTGTGCAGGTCAGCAGGGATGACGTCCTTGATGTGTTTTAGGACGATCCTTTTGTTTCAGGTAATGTCTGTTTAGTTTCAACACAAGCTGCTACAATTTGTTTATTTAAAATGAACATTGAAACTATTTCACTCTGCTCATGTTGTATTTCCCTTGATGCTTTGCCAAATACCAAAATAAACTCTGTTCTATTCTAACATCTGCATCCTGCAACCAATCAGAGCCATGTTGTTGTAAACAGTAACTCTTCTGTCTGCAGTAAGCATGGCCAAATGATTTAACTGGCCCAGCAGATGTATAATCACTTCCAAATGGAGAGTCTCCAGACCAACTTTCCTCCACAAAAGGTCGGTGAGCAGGAGGAAAGCTCAGGCTGGCCTCCATGCTACCTGTGCAGTGTTGTGCCAGCCTCGTTCTGTAATTACACCACTAGATGGGGGAGCCGTGGCCTACTGGTTAGTGCTTTGGGCTTGTGGCTGAAGGGTTGCCGGTTCGAACCCCCGACCAGTAGAAAGCGGCTGAAGTGCCCTTGAGCAAGGCACCTAACCCCTCACTGCTCCCCGAGCGCCGCTGTAGCATGGCAGCTCACTGCTCCGGGTTAGTGTGTGCTTCACCTCACTGTGTGTTCACTAATTTCACGGATGGGATAAATGCAGAAATCACATTCCATGTATACACAAGTATACATGGCCAATACCACTAATTATTATTATTATTATTATTATAGAACACTAGTCTGCAGTCAAACAATGGTGACAACAATGGTGCTGGAGTCGTCCAAGGTCTTTGTTATTTAGATTCCTTTCATTAGGTGTCAGTGTGCTTGTAGTGTATAGTGGCACATCAGGAAGGGAACAAAGCGTTATAGCTCCACCCACCTAAAAAGACTACTTGTGTATGGGAGAGTTTACCCAGCAGAGATGAGACATCAATAATCAGTAGAACTGCAACAAGGACGTCCTTAAATTCAGTCACGAAATACAACGTGATCATTTCCATCTTGTGCATAGCTCTTAATATCATTCTGGTTTCAGGTAATGTCTCGTCCTCCTCAGCTCTTAGCTGTTTTTCTGCTTTTATAATTAAACTATTTAATTCTGCTCTTGTTGATGAATCTTTGATGCCTTTATCTCAACAGGTTCCTCTCTCAGTGATAAAGTCCACCAGACTCCACCTGACATGTACAAAAATCCTGGAGAAGAAGCTAAAATCTACTGTTCACACAGTATAGACACCTACAACCAAATCCTCTGGTACAAACAAACAACAGGAGAAATACAGCTGCTGGGATACTTCTATCTTGGGAATCCAACTCTAGTGTCACTATGGTGACAGTGATAAGACCAAATATTCAGCCAGTAAAGACACCATTGAGGATGGGGCTCTAACTGTGAAAGACCTGCAGCCTGGAGACAGCGCTGTATACTTCTGTGCTGTAAGCAAACACAGTGATGTGACAAGTATGAGCAGCTGAACAAAAACTCCTTGCCCGTTAATCTGCCTGAGAAGCGTTCAGAAATCACTTTGATGTATTTCCAGTAGGTGGAGCTGGAGCTCCAGAAATACTCCTCAGCTGCACACATGCAGAGGAGGCAGAGGAGGGGGAGTCAATGAAAAGTGAAATGTCTAGAGTCACTGATGGTTCATTCAGGCAAGACACCAACATGCTGACATTAATCCTGTCTCTCATCAGTAATCACTTTCATCATCCCACTCCATCTATAGCTCCTGCACAGTTTATTCATGTTCTACTTCTTCTAGGAGTCTACAAACCCACAGCAAACCCTCTCTCCTTAATACAAAAACTCAGAGCCAACCAACTGTGATCACATTTACATCAGAGCTAGAGCTCGCCCCTCCCACCTCCTCATCTGGTATCTCTACCAGCCTGTATACTGTTGACTTCACCTTTCTGAACTTCACTCAGCTCATTAGTAACTGAATCGCCTTCATATCTCTCACATTCACTTGTTTATCTATGGACTTTTGAGTTAATTTTGAGACACAATGATTTATTTTCTCTTTTTCTTTTGCCTGTCAGGTAATAACATGAATGATTTGCTCCTGAGAACATTGAAATGTTTGATTTTAAATATACTTTTCATTCTCTCTCCAGGTGTGTGTCTGGGTCTTCAGGTCCATCAGTCTCCCTCTGAGTTCATCGTAAAACCTCAGGATACAGTGCAGATTTTCTGTACTCATGATAAAACAGACTACACACTGATGCTCTGGTACCAGAGGTCGCCTGGAGACACAGCTATGAAGCTCATTGGGTATTTGAACTATGGCGATCCCAAAAAAGAAAGTCAGTACGAAGATAACTTCAGCATCGAAGGAGACTTGAGTGGAGATGGAAAAAAGAACGTCTCTCTGAGAATCAAAGCTGCTGGACCTGATCTCAGTGCAGTGTACTACTGTGCAGCTAGCAAAGCACAGTGACAAAAAGTCCCTGTTCAAGTTGACAAAAACTCACTACAAACGTTTTTATCATCTGTGGTTTTATTCAGACAAGCGCCCAAGCACCACCTGCTTCTGTGGCTTGATGTATTCATAGCAGAATTAACAAATCAGACTTTGTCTTTTGATGTACAACTCGTGTTCTGCAATCACAATTAAGACTATTTTTCTTCTTCTCACACATAACCAAACCATTTTAGAGCAAGATTAAAAAACAGACTTTATCTCCATCTCTTAAACCAGGATTCAGTCCAGGTCTTTGTTATTTAGATTCCTTTCATTAGGTGTCAGTGTGCTTGTAGTGTACAGTGGCACATCAGGAAGAGAACAAAGTGTTATAGCTCCACCCACCTAAAAAGACTACTTGTGTATGGAAGAGTTTACCCAGCAGAGATGAGACATCAATAATCAGTAGAACTGCAACAAGGACGTCCTTAAATTCAGTCATGAAATACAACGTGATCATTTCCATCTTGTCCATAGCTCTTAATATCATTCTGGTTTCAGGTAATGTCTTGTCTTCCTCAGCTATTAGCTGTTTTTCTGTTTTTATAATTAAACTATTTTATTCTGCTCTTGTTGATGAAACTTTGCCTTTATCTCAACAGGTTCCTCTCTCAGTGATAAAGTCCACCAGACTCCAGCTGACATGTACAAAAATCCTGGAGAAGAAGCTAAAATCTACTGTTTACACAAAATAGACACCTACGACCAAATCCTCTGGTACAAACAAACAAAGGAACAATTTCAGCTGCTGGGATATATGGTTTTAACCAATCCTACTCCAGAGAAAGGATTTGATGTGAAGATAGAAGGAGATGCAAACAAAGACAAGAACTGCACATTAACAATTAATGGACTCAATCAGAGCAGCAGTGCAGTGTACTTCTGTGCTGCTAGATACCACAGTGCTACATATCACTGCTCCTCAATACAAAAACCTCCTCATCACAAGCTGTTTTCACATCCAACAACAGCTCACAGCCTCCTGCACCTGTATGTCTTCTCCAGTCTATCATTATCTGGATCTTTATACTGAGCCACTGTTGTCATTTCAGAAGAGGAGGACACACAATGACACCACCCACATAAAGACTGGGGAGGGTTTACTTCAGAGAGAAGCTCAGAAACATCACAACTGCTTCATCTGTTGCAAGGATTGGATTTTATTCAACACAGTCAAACACATAATGATCATATTATTCCTTTACATTACTTTGAACTGTGTTCTGGTTTCAGGTAAAGTCATCAACATTTTTAATTCAGCTTTTTAAAGTGAATCTGTTTGTAGATTTGTTATTTCAGCTGCAGTTTTGCATCATTTTACATTCTTAATATTTATTTCATCAATCTAGCAGCCTTCATTTTAACAGTTTGATCTCTAATTTTCCAACAGGTTCAAGTGATAAAGTCCACCAGACTCCAGCTGACATGTACAAAAATCCTGAAGAAGAAGCTAAAATCTACTGTTTACACAGAATAGACAGCTACAACCAAATCCTCTGGTACAAACAATCAAACGGGATACTACAGTTCCTGGGATACATGTTTAAGAGCACTCCTAACCCAGAGGGTGGGGTGAACGTGATGATGGCTGGGAATGCAGATAAAAACGAGAACTGCACATTAACAATTGAAAGACTCCATCAGAACAGCAGTGCAGTGTACTTCTGTGCTGCTAGTTACCACAGTGCTACATATCACTGCTCCTCAATACAAAAACCTCCTCATCACACACTCTCATGCACCTGCACCGTAACCTGTCCTCAGCTTTTCACTGACTACAATCAGGAACCAAAATGGGAGGAGGTCCTTAAGTCTGACTCCTCAAACCTTCTCACTTATAAACAGCAGTGTCAGCATCTCATTGCAGACTATCACTATGACGGCTCAAACGCTCATCACATTTGTAGTTTGGTCTCTGTTTCTTCAAGGTAAAACATCATTTAACCATATATAACATAACACTATGGCCAATATTTCAGTGTCTGTTCAGTTCTTTCAAACACAAATGCTAATTCCATTTTACTCTGCATTCTCTCCTCACAGGTCACTGCCAAGATGTGATTCAGCACCATGAAATCAGCTGGAGTTATGTGTCCAAGCAGGTGGAGATGAACTGCAGCCACACTAAAGATAAAGGCCATACCCAGATGTACTGGTACAGGCAGCGTCCAGGGGAGACCATGAGCTTCGTGGTTTACACAGCTTTTGGTGGGAATCCAGACTACGGTGACAGTGATAAGACTAAATACTCAGCCAGTAAAGACACCATTGAGGACGGGGCTCTAACTGTGAAAGACCTGCAGCCTGGAGACAGTGGTGTGTACTTCTGTGCTGTAAGCAAACACAGTGATGTGACAAGTATGAGCAGCTGAACAAAAACTCCTTGCCCGTTAATCTGCTTGAGCAGCGTTCAGAAATCACTTTGATGTTTTTCCAGTAGGTGGAGCTGGAGCTTCAGAAATACTCCTCAGCTGCACACATGCAGAGGAGAGTGAATGAAAAGTGAAATGTCTGGAGTCACTGATGGTTCATTCAGGCAAGACACCAACATGCTGACATTTATCCTGTCTCTCATCAGTAATCACTTTCATCATCCCACTCCATCTATAGCTCCTGCACAGTTTATTCATGTTCTACTTCTTCTAGGAGTCTACAAACCCACAGCAAACCCTCTCTCCTTAATACAAAAACTCAGAGCCAACCAACTGTGATCACATTTACATCAGAGCTAGAGCTCGCCCCTCCCACCTCCTCATCTGGTATCTCTACCAGCCTGTATACTGTTGACTTCACCTTTCTGAACTTTACTCAGCTCATTAGTAACTGAATCTCCATCACATCTCTCACATTCACTTGTTCATCTATGGACTTTTGAGTTTATTTTGAGACACAATGATTTATTTTCTCTTTTTCTTTTGCCTGTCAGGTAATAACATGAATGATTTGCTCCTGAGAACATTGAAATGTTTGATTTTAAATATATTTTTCATTCTCTCTCCAGGTGTGTGTCTGGGTCTTCAGGTCCATCAGTCTCCCTCTGAGTTCATCGTAAAACCTCAGGATACAGTGCAGATTTTCTGTACTCATGATAAAACAGACTACAGGGTGATGCTCTGGTACCAGAGGTCGCCTGGAGACACAGCTATGAAGCTCATTGGGTATTTGAACTATGGCGATCCCAAAAAAGAAAGTCAGTATGAAGATAACTTCAGCATCGAAGGAGACTTGGGTGGAGATGGAAAAAAGAACGGCTCTCTGAGAATCAAAGCTGCTGGACCTGATCTCAGTGCAGTGTACTACTGTGCAGCTAGCAAAGCACAGTGACAAAAAGTCCCTGTTCAAGTTGACAAAAACTCACTACAAACGTTTTTATCATCTGTGGTTTTGTTCAGCCAAGCGCCAAAGCACCACCTGCTTCTGTGGCTTGATGTATTCATAGCAGAATTAACAAATCAGACTTTGTCTTTTAATGTACAACTTGTGTTCTGCAATGACAATATAGACTATTTTTCTTCTTCTCACACATAACCAAACAATTTTAGAGCAAGATTAAAAAACAGACTTTGTATCCTTCTGTTAAACCAGGACTCAGTCCAGGTCTTTGTTATTTAGATTCCTTTCGTCAGGTGTCAGTGTGCTTGTAAAATGTAAATGTAAATGTACTTTATTTATATAGCACCTTACATCGACCGATAGGTGAACCAAGATGCTTCACAATAGGGCTGAAACGATTCGTCGAGTTACTCGATTAACTCGATTACAAAAATTGCTCGAGGCAAAAACTCTGCCTCGAAGCGTCGTTAAATTCTTATGACGCGCACTATACACGGATCTGACTTTTCCACACAGACCGTTGTTTTGGAAGCACGGAAGGACCTATGCGAAGCACACCACCAGCGCATGATACATTTTGAATTTATTTGGCGCGATGGCGTAGAATAAAGATGCCCATAAAAGCGCGAATGAAAGTGGTCATGTGGCATTGTTTACAAAACTTGACCGCAGCGCACGTTTGCAGGCAGGCGACGTAAGCTCCGCTAGCTAGCGTAAAACACAAAATGGACCGGTTTTTAATAAAGAAGGGACCGAAACGAGCTCAAAAACCAGACGTAGAAATGCACATTTGCAAAGGTGACGTAGTATGTTGTCGTAAAAGTGGCTCGCCTTTTGAGTTTGCACTGCCAATGTGTCTCTTGCGAAAAATGCACCCTCATCTCTCTCACTCTTCCTCACGCACAGCACACGTTCACAAACACACAGGTTGCTAGGTTACTATAGGGCTCATCCCAGAAATTATGTATTATTTGTTAGTAGCCTAATGGTAAATGCTGCAGGTGTAGAAATCTACATAAAACATGTTATACATGTTTTACAGTAAGTTCGCTTAACTGTATTGTTATTTAATTGTTGTCACTGGCACTTTTAATGTGTAAATTGCAATAAATGGGCTTAGTTTTGGAGCCAAATGTTGGAGTTGGAGTTCTCTGTTTTTTTGAGAAATAAAAGGCAAATGCTGGATCATTTTACAGCCACATCATTTTCGTTATGCGTTACTTGTTTTGGTTGTTTAAAAACGTTGTTTAAAATATCTGATTAATCGATTAATCGATCGATAAAGTGCTAGATTAATCGATTAATCGATTACAAAAAGAATCGATAGCTGCAGCCCTACTTCACAACAAATTAAGCAACAATTTAAAACAACACACTGGAAAACAGGTACAGTAGTAAAACAAAGCTAAAACGAAACTAAAAACAATGACAGGATAAAAAAGTAAAGTAAAAATAGAATAAAAATAAATAAAATAAATATAAAAGTGTCACCACACTACTGGGTACTAAAAGCCATTTTAAAAAGATGCGTTTTGAGTCTTGATTTAAAAAGGCCCAGGTCAGTAATAATACGCATCTCACTGGGGAGCTTATTCCAGAGCTTAGGTCCAGAAACTGAAAAGGCTCGGTCTCCCCAGTGTTTAAGTTTTGACCTGGGCACTTCCAACATAAGTTGATTGGACGACCTCAAAGTTCTACCATTATTGCGAATGGTCAGCATCTCAGATAGGTAAGATGGGGCGAGGCCATTCAGAGCTTTAAAAACAAACATTAAAAGTTTAAAATGAATTCTAAAATGGACCGTAGACCGTGTAGTGTATAGTGGCACATCAGGAAGGGAACAAAGCGTTATAGCTCCACCCACCTAAAAAGACTACTTGTGTATGGGAGAGTTTACCCAGCAGAGATGAGACATCAATAATCAGTAGAACTGCAACAAAGACGTCCTTAAATTCAGTCATGAAATACAACGTGATCATTTCCATCTTGTGCATAGCTCTTAATATCATTCTGGTTTCAGGTAATGTCTTGTCTTCCTCAGCTCTTAGCAGTTTTTCTGTTTTTATAATTAAACTATTTTATTCTGCTCTTGTTGATGAATCTTTGATGCCTTTATCTCAACAGGTTCCTCTCTCAGTGATAAAGTCCACCAGACTCCACCTGACATGTACAAAAATCCTGGAGAAGAAGCTAAAATCTACTGTTTACACAAAATAGACACATACAACCGAATCCTCTGGTACAAACAATCAAAAGAACAATTTCAGCTGCTGGGATATATGGTTTTAACCAATCCTACTCCAGAGAAAGGATTTGATGTGAAGATAGAAGGGGATGCAAACAAAGACAAGAACTGCACATTAACAATTAATGGACTCCATCAGAACAGCAGTGCAGTGTACTTCTGTGCTGCTAGTAACCACAGTGCTACATATCACTGCTCCTCAATACAAAAACCTCCTCATCACAAGCTGTTTTCACATCCAACAACAGCTCACAGCCTCCTGCACCTGTATGTCTTCTCCAGTCTATCATTATCTGATCTTTATACTGAGCCACTGTTGTCATTTCAGAAGAGGAGGACGCACAATGACACCACCCACATAAAGACTGGGGAGGGTTTACTTCAGAGAGAAGCTCAGAAACATCACAACTGCTTCATCTGTTGCAAGGATTGGATTTTATTCAACACAGTCAAACACATAATGATCATATTATTCCTTTACATTACTTTGAACTGTGTTCTGGTTTCAGGTAAAATCATCAACATTTTTAATTCAACTTGTTAAAGTGAATCTGTTTGTAGATTTGTTATTTCAGCTGCAGTTTTGCATCATTTTACATTTTTAAATTGTATTACTTCAGCAGCCTTCATGTTGATGTTTTTATCTTTAATTTCCCAACAGGTTCCTCTCTCAGTGATAAAGCCCACCAGATTCCAGCTGACATGTACAAAAATCCTGGAGAAGAAGCTAAAATCTACTGTTCACACAGGACAGACAACTACAATCAAATCCTCTGGTACAAACAAACTAGAGCTGCACAATTAATCGAAATTTAATCAAAATCGCGATTTTGGCCGCCACGATTATACAAAGCCAAAATCGCGATTTTTTTCATTATTTTTTTTCATTTTCTGTATTATTTTATAAGTGGGCGCTCTTCTGACTGCAGCATAAAGAAAAACAGTATATTTGTCCACCAGCCACCAGGGGGCGGCCGTAGTCATAGAGCACGCCGCATCGCATTAGTAGCCACCAACAAGCAAGCTAAACTCAGCTCCTCTCCTCATAGCGCGGTGCTATCATACCAGTCAAATTCAAGTGGTGAGAGCGAGAGGGATTGGTAGAGTGACCATTGTAGAGCCGATTTCTGAATCAGTGAAAATAAAGATGAGTTCTGGTGAAAATGACTGAACAGACAGTGGGAACAGAAGTTGATCAATCTTCCGGAGGTGAGGAGTCTGAGCTCGTTCCTCGAAAGGGCTACACGTCTGTTGTATGGAGCTATTTCGGATTCAGAAAAGGTGATGTCAAACAAAAGCAGGTGTTGTGTAAAGACTGTGGGCGAATTGTGTCCGCACCGCAGGGGAACACAACTAATCTGTATAACCACTTAAAGAAGAATCATTTGGGAAAATACGACGAGTGTATGAAAAGAAAAGTCCCCAAACCCCCGCATGTCCGTCCCAAACTTTTAGATTATTGTTTTTTACAGAAGTGCAATAAAAAAAAAAAATAATAATAAAAACTTTTGCATAATCGTGATTATAATCGAAATTGTGATTTTGATCCAAATAATCGTGATTATCATTTTTTCCATAATCGTGCAGCCCTAAAACAAACAAAGGAACAAATGCAGCTGTTGGGATATATGTACGGTGGCACTCCTACTTTAGAGAACGGATTTAATGTCGATATAAAAGGAGGTGCATCTAAAGACCAGAACTGTACATTAACAATTAATGGACTCAATCAGAACAGCAGTGCAGTGTACTTCTGTGCTGCTAGATACCACAGTGCTACATATCACTGCTCCTCAATACAAAAACCTCCATCTCTAACAGCCTCCTGTATTCCTTCCTCTCATTAGGTGGCAGTAGCACATCTCCAACCAGGGCTTTAGTCTGAACTAGTGGAGTGTGTGTGGAGCTGATGGAGAAGATGATCGTCATGTTGAGAGGAGGAGGATCAATTGATTTCACAGCTCTGAGGAAGAAGCTTTCTCTCAGTCTGTTGGTTAAGGAACTGATATTTTTGTATGTTTTCCATGAAGTAAGAGGTACAAACAGTCCATGGCCCGGATTGGTGGGATCTACAGCAATCAGGCCGGACCTCTTTTGTACCCAGTTCGCGTGGACAGAGTCCAAATCTGGGAGAAGACCTCCTGTAGTCCACAATGACCTCCTTGGTCTTGCAGGTGTTCAGAACAAGGTTGCTGTCTGAGCACCACTCTGTCAGATGTTGGATCTCCTGTCTGTAACGGGTCTAATCATTGCCTGATATGAGACCCACCACGGTGGTGTCATCAGAAAACTTCACAATCGTGTTTGTGGGATGGATGGCAGTCATGTGTGAAGAGTGAACAGAGCTGGGCTGAGCACACAGCCCTGCAGTGTTCCTGTGTTCAGGACCAGTGTGGACGATGTGCAGCCCCCAGTTGGTGAGAAAGTCCCTGATCCAGTGGCACATGGAAGCAGACAGTCCCAGGTTATGAAGCTTCAGTGTCGGCTTGTCCAGGATGACAGCTGAACTGAAGTCGACGAAAAGCATCCTGGCGTACGTGTTAGTCTGTTCAGGGCGGGATGGGACTGTACACAGAGCTATGGAGACTGCATCCTCTGTTGATTCACGCCCCTTGTAGGCGAACTGGTGGCTGTGCAGGTCAGCAGGGATGACGTCCTTGATGTGTTTTAGGACGATCCTTTTGTTTCAGGTAATGTCTGTTTAGTTTCAACACAAGCTGCTACAATTTGTTTATTTAAAATGAACATTGAAACTATTTCACTCTGCTCATGTTGTATTTCCCTTGATGCTTTGCCAAATACCAAAATAAACTCTGTTCTATTCTAACATCTGCATCCTGCAACCAATCAGAGCCATGTTGTTGTAAACAGTAACTCTTCTGTCTGCAGTAAGCATGGCCAAATGATTTAACTGGCCCAGCAGATGTATAATCACTTCCAAATGGAGAGTCTCCAGACCAACTTTCCTCCACAAAAGGTCGGTGAGCAGGAGGAAAGCTCAGGCTGGCCTCCATGCTACCTGTGCAGTGTTGTGCCAGCCTCGTTCTGTAATTACACCACTAGATGGGGGAGCCGTGGCCTACTGGTTAGTGCTTTGGGCTTGTGGATGAAGGGTTGCCGGTTCGAACCCCCGACCAGTAGAAAGCGGCTGAAGTGCCCTTGAGCAAAGCACCTAACCCCTCACTGCTCCCCGAGCGCCGCTGTAGCATGGCAGCTCACTGCTCCGGGTTAGTGTGTGCTTCACCTCACTGTGTGTTCACTAATTTCACGGATGGGATAAATGCAGAAATCACATTCCATGTATACACAAGTATACATGGCCAATACCACTAATTATTATTATTATTATTATAGAACACTAGTCTGCAGTCAAACAATGGTGACAACAATGGTGCTGGAGTCGTCCAAGGTCTTTGTTATTTAGATTCCTTTCATTAGGTGTCAGTGTGCTTGTAGTGTATAGTGGCACATCAGGAAGGGAACAAAGCGTTATAGCTCCACCCACCTAAAAAGACTACTTGTGTATGGGAGAGTTTACCCAGCAGAGATGAGACATCAATAATCAGTAGAACTGCAACAAGGACGTCCTTAAATTCAGTCATGAAATACAACGTGATCATTTCCATCTTGTGCATAGCTCTTAATATCATTCTGGTTTCAGGTAATGTCTCGTCTTCCTCAGCTCTTAGCTGTTTTTCTGCTTTTATAATTAAACTATTTAATTCTGCTCTTGTTGATGAATCTTTGATGCCTTTATCTCAACAGGTTCCTCTCTCAGTGATAAAGTCCACCAGACTCCACCTGACATGTACAAAAATCCTGGAGAAGAAGCTAAAATCTACTGTTCACACAGTATTAGGGTTGTACCGATCCAATCACGTGACTCGGAAATCGGGGCCGATCACGCAACTGAAGACTTGATCGGGACTCGGACGTTACGACCCGATCAGAGATCGGTTTTATATATATTTATTTAGTCATTATTTGTAGCCTATTAGATTGTTGATATATGGGCTATTGGTGATTCAAAAAAATAAAAAATAAAATGAGTATTTACTACCACCGTTTACGGCATGCGCATGTGCAGAAGACCAGCATGCTAGTTTGTTTTGAAGCGGAGTGGCGAGTTGTGGCGCACCATGTCTGCTGTGTGGAAGTATTTTAAAGTATGTGAGGAGAACAATGCAGTCGCAAACTGTCAAATTTGCAAAGTTGGAATATCGAGGGGTGGTAAGGACAAAGCGTCGTTTAATACCACAAACTTAATTCGGCACTTAAAAAACAAACACAGAGTATCGGATCGGGACTCGGTATCGGCAGATACTCAAAAGTCAAAGGACTCGGACTCGAATCGGGGGCAAAAAACCCTGATCGGAGCATCCCTACACAGTATAGACACCTACAACCAAATCCTCTGGTACAAACAAACAAAGGAACAAATGCAGTTGTTGGGATACTTCTATGGCAGTGGTATTCCAGAGAAAGGAGTGAATGTGAAGATAGAAGGGGATGCAAACAAAGACAAGAACTGCACATTAACAATTAATGGAATCCATCAGAGCAGCAGTGCAGTGTACTTCTGTGCTGCTAGATACCACAGTGCTACATATCACTGCTCCTCAATACAAAAACCTCCTCATCACAAGCTGTTTTCACATCCAACAACAGCTCACAGCCTCCTGCACCTGTATGTCTTCTCCAGTCTATCATTATCTGGATCTTTATACTGAGCCACTGTTGTCATTTCAGAAGAGGAGGACGCACAATGACACCACCCACATAAAGACTGGGGAGGGTTTACTTCAGAGAGAAGCTCAGAAACATCACAACTGCTTCATCTGTTGCAGCGACACAATTACCATCAGATTTTATTCAACACAGTCAAACACATAATGATCATATTATTCCTTTACATTACTTTGAACTGTGTTCTGGTTTCAGGTAAAGTCATCAACATTTTTAATTCATCTTTTTAAAGTGAATCTGTTTGTAGATTTGTTATTTCAGCTGCAGTTTTGCATCATTTTACATTCTTAATATATATTTTATCACTTCAGCAGCCTTCATGTTGATGTTTTGATCTTTAATTTTCCAACAGGTTCAAGTGATAAAGTCCACCAGACTCCAGCTGACATGTACAAAAATCCTGGAGAAGAAGCTAAAATCTACTGTTCACACAAAATAGACAGCTACAACCGAATCCTCTGGTACAAACAATCAAACGGACTACTACTGTTCCTGGGATACATGGTAGGAGACATTGGTACTCCAGAGAAAGAAGTTGATGTGAAGATAGACGGGAATGCAAACAAAGACCAGAACTGCACATTAACAATTGAAAGACTCCATCAGAACAGCAGTGCAGTGTACTTCTGTGCTGCTAGTTACCACAGTGCTACATATCACTGCTCCTCAATACAAAAACCTCCTCATCACACACTCTCATGCACCTGCACCGTAACCTGTCCTCAGCTTTTCACTGACTACAATCAGGAACCAAAATGGGAGGAGGTCCTTAAGTCTGACTCCTCAAACCTTCTCACTTATAAACAGCAGTGTCAGCATCTCATTGCAGACTATCACTATGACGGCTCAAATGCTCATCACATTTGTAGTTTGGTCTCTGTTTCTTCAAGGTAAAACATCATTTAACCATATATAACATAACACTATGGCCAATATTTCAGTGTCTGTTCAGT
Source organism: Planiliza haematocheilus (assembly GCA_005024645.1). Classification (NCBI taxonomy): domain Eukaryota; kingdom Metazoa; phylum Chordata; class Actinopteri; order Mugiliformes; family Mugilidae; genus Planiliza; species Planiliza haematocheilus. The sequence goes on from SRSE01000637.1 coordinate 3,382,250, forward strand.
TCTTTCAAACACAAATGCTAATTCCATTTAACTCTGCATTCTCTCCTCACAGGTCACTGCCAAGATGTGATTCAGCACCCTGAAATCAGCTGGAGTTATGTGTCCAAGCAGGTGGAGATGAACTGCAGCCACAGTAAAGATAAAGCCCATACCCAGATGTACTGGTACAGGCAGCGTCCAGGGGAGACCATGAGCCTCGTGGTTTACACAGCTGTTGAAATGAATCCAGACTATGGTGACAGTGATAAGACCAAATATTCAGCCAGTAAAGACACCATTGAGGACGGGGCTCTAACTGGGAAAGACCTGCAGCCTGGAGACAGCGCTGTGTACTTCTGTGCTGTAAGCAAACACAGTGATGTGACAAGTATGAGCAGCTGAACAAAAACTCCTTGCCCGTTAATCTGCCTGAGAAGCGTTCAGAAATCACTTTGATGTATTTCCAGTAGGTGGAGCTGGAGCTCCAGAAATACTCCTCAGCTGCACACATGACGAGGAGAGTGAATGAAAAGTGAAATGTCTGGAGTCACTGATGGTTCATTCAGGCAAGACACCAACAAGCTGACATTAATCCTGTCTCTCATCAGTAATCACTTTCATCATCCCACTCCATCTATAGCTCCTGCACAGTTTATTCATGTTCTACTTCTTCTAGGAGTCTACAAACCCACAGCAAACCCTCTCTCCTTAATACAAAAACTCAGAGCCAACCAACTGTGATCACATTTACATCAGAGCTAGAGCTCGCCCCTCCCACCTCCTCATCTGGTATCTCTACCAGCCTGTATACTGTTGACTTCACCTTTCTGAACTTCACTCAGCTCATTAGTAACTGAATCTCCATCACATCTCTCACATTCACTTGTTTATCTATGGACTTTTGAGTTTATTTTGAGACACAATGATTTATTTTCTCTTTTTCTGTTGCCTGTCAGGTAATAACATGAATGATTTGCTCCTGAGAACATTGAAATGTTTGATTTTAAATATACTTTTCATTCTCTCTCCAGGTGTGTGTCTTGGTCTTCAGGTCCATCAGTCTCCCTCTGAGTTCATCATAAAACCTCAGGATACAGTGCAGATTTTCTGTACTCATGATAAAACAGACTACAGGGTGATGCTCTGGTACCAGAGGTCACCTGGAGACACAGCTATGAAGCTCATTGGGTATTTGAACTATGATGATCCCAAAAAAGAAAGTCAGTATGAAGATAACTTCAGCATCGAAGGAGACTTGAGTGGAGGTGGAAAAAAGAACGTCTCTCTGAGAATCAAAGCTGCTGGACCTGATCTCAGTGCAGTGTACTACTGTGCAGCTAGCAAAGCACAGTGACAAAAAGTCCCTGTTCAAGTTGACAAAAACTCACTACAAACGTTTTTATCATCTGTGGTTTTGTTCAGACAAGCGCCCAAGCACCACCTGCTTCTGTGGCTTGATGTATTCATAGCAGAATTAACAAATCAGACTTTGTCTTTTGATGTACAACTTGTGTTCTGCAATGACAATAAAGACTATTTTTCTTCTTCTCACACATAACCAAACCATTTTAGAGCAAGATTAAAAAACAGACTTTATATCCTTCTCTTAAACCAGGATTCAGTCCAGGTCTTTGTTATTTAGATTCCTTTCATTAGGTGTCAGTGTGCTTGTAGTGTACAGTGGCACATCAGGAAGAGAACAAAGCGTTATAGCTCCACCCACCTAAAAAGACTACTTGTGTATGGGAGAGTTTACCCAGCAGAGATGAGACATCAATAATCAGTAGAACTGCAACAAGGACGTCCTTAAATCCAGTCATGAAATACAACGTGATCATTTCCATCTTGTGCATAGCTCTTAATATCATTCTGGTTTCAGGTAATGTCTTGTCTTTCTCAGCTCTTAGCAGTTTTTCTGTTTTTATAATTAAACTATTTTATTCTGCTCTTGTTGATGAATCTTTGATGCCTTTATCTCAACAGGTTCCTCTCTCAGTGATAAAGTCCACCAGACTCCAGCTGACATGTACAAAAATCCTGGAGAAGAAGCTAAAATCTACTGTTTACACAAAATAGACAGCTACAACCGAATCCTCTGGTACAAACAAACAAAAGAACAATTTCAGCTGCTGGGATATATGGTTTTAACCAATCCTACTCCAGAGAAAGGAGTTGATGTGAAGATAGAAGGGGATGCAAACAAAGACAAGAACTGCACATTAACAATTAATGGACTCAATCAGAGCAGCAGTGCAGTGTACTTCTGTGCTGCTAGTTACCACAGTGCTACATATCACTGCTCCTCAATACAAAAACCTCCTCATCACAAGCTGTTTTCACATCCAACAACAGCTCACAGCCTCCTGCACCTGTATGTCTTCTCCAGTCTATCATTATCTGGATCTTTATACTGAGCCACTGTTGTCATTTCAGAAGAGGAGGACGCACAATGACACCACCCACATAAAGACTGGGGAGGGTTTACTTCAGAGAGAAGCTCAGAAACATCACAACTGCTTCATCTGTTGCAGCAACACAATTACCATCAGATTTTATTCAACACAGTCAAACACATAATGATCATATTATTCCTTTACATTACTTTGAACTGTGTTCTGGTTTCAGGTAAAGTCATCAACATTTTTAATTCAACTTGTTAAAGTGAATCTGTTTGTAGATTTTTTATTTCAGCTGCAGTTTTGCATCATTTTACATTTTAAATTTTTATTACTTCAGCAGCCTTCATGTTGATGTTTTTATTTTTAATTTTCCAACAGGTTCCTCTCTCAGTGATAAAGTCCACCAGACTCCAGCTGACATGTACAAAAATCCTGGAGAAGAAGCTAAAATCTACTGTTCACACAGGACAAACAACTACAATCAAATCCTCTGGTACAAACAAACAAAGGAACAAATGCAGCTGTTGGGATATATGTACGGTGGCACTCCTACTTTAGAGAACGGATTTAATGTCGATATAAAAGGAGGTGCATCTAAAGACCAGAACTGTACATTAACAATTAATGGACTCAATGAGAACAGCAGTGCAGTGTACTTCTGTGCTGCTAGATACCACAGTGCTACATATCACTGTTCCTCAATACAAAAACCTCCATCTCCAACAGCCTCCTGTATTCCTTCCTCTCATTAGGTGGCAGTAGCACATCTCCAACCAGGGCTTTAGTCTGAACTAGTGGAGTGTGTGTGGAGCTGATGGAGAAGATGATCGTCATGTTGAGAGGAGGAGGATCAATTGATTTCACAGCTCTGAGGAAGAAGCTTTCTCTCAGTCTGTTGGTTAAGGAACTGATATTTTTGTATGTTTTCCATGAAGTAAGAGGTACAAACAGTCCATGGTCAGGATTGGTGGGATCTACAGCAATCAGGCCAGACCTCTTTTGTACCCAGTTCGCGGGGACAGAGTCCAAATCTGGGAGAAGACCTCCTGTAGTCCACAATGACCTCCTTGGTCTTGCAGGTGTTCAGAACAAGGTTGCTGTCTGAGCACCACTCTGTCAGATGTTGGATCTCCTGTCTGTAACGGGTCTAATCATTGCCTGATATGAGACCCACCACGGTGGTGTCATCAGAAAACTTCACAATCGTGTTTGTGGGATGGATGGCAGTCATGTGTGAAGAGTGTGAACAGAGCTGGGCTGAGCACACAGCCCTGCAGTGTTCCTGTGTTCAGGACCAGTGTGGACGATGTGCAGCCCCCAGTTGGTGAGAAAGTCCCTGATCCAGTGGCACATGGAAGCAGACAGTCCCAGGTTATGAAGCTTCAGTGTCGGCTTGTCCAGGATGACAGCTGAACTGAAGTCGACGAAAAGCATCCTGGCGTACGTGTTAGTCTGTTCAGGGACGGGATGGGACTGTACACAGAGCTATGGAGACTGCATCCTCTGTTGATTCACGCCCCTTGTAGGCGAACTGGTGGCTGTGCAGGTCAGCAGGGATGACGTCCTTGATGTGTTTCAGGATGATCCTTTTGTTTCAGGTAATGTCTGTTTAGTTTCAACACAAGCTGCTAAAATTCGTTTATTTAAAATGAACATTGAAACTATTTCACTCTGCTCATGTTGTATTTCCCTTGATGCTTTGCCAAATACCAAAATAAACTCTGTTCTATTCTAACATCTATATCCTGCAACCAATCAGAGCCATGTTGTTGTAAACAGTAACTCTTCTGTCTGCAGTAAGCATGCCAAATGATTTAACTGGCCCAGCAGATGTATAATCACTTCCAAATGGAGAGTCTCCAGACCAACTTTCCTCCACAAAAGGTTGGTGAGCAGGAGGAAAGCTCAGGCTGGCCTCCATGCTACCTGTGCAGTGTTGTGCCAGCCTCGTTCTGTAATTACACCACTAGAACACTAGTCTGCAGTCAAACAATGGTGACAACGATGGTGCTGGAGTCGTCCAAGGTCTTTGTTATTTAGATTCCTTTCATTAGGTGTCAGTGTGCTTGTAGTGTATAGTGGCACATCAGGAAGGGAACAAAGCGTTATAGCTCCACCCACCTAAAGAGACTACTTGTGTATGGGAGAGTTTACCCAGCAGAGATGAGACATCAATAATCAGTAGAACTGCAACAAGGACGTCCTTAAATCCAGTCATGAAATACAACGTGATCATTTCCATCTTGTGCATAGCTCTTAATATCATTCTGGTTTCAGGTAATGTCTTGTCTTCCTCAGCTCTTAGCTGTTTTTCTGTTTTTATAATTAAACTATTTTATTCTGCTCTTGTTGATGAATCTTTGATGCCTTTATCTCAACAGGTTCCTCTCTCAGTGATAAAGTCCACCAGACTCCACCTGACATGTACAAAAATCCTGGAGAAGAAGCTAAAATCTACTGTTCACACAGTATAGACACCTACAACCAAATCCTCTGGTACAAACAAACAACAGGAGAAATACAGCTGCTGGGATACTTCTATTTTGGGAATCCAAATCTAGAGAAAGGAGTTGATGTGAAGATAGAAGGGGTGCAGATAAAGACCAGAACTGCACATTAACAATGAATGGACTCCATCAGAACAGCAGTGCAGTGTACTTCTGTGCTGCTAGTAACCACAGTGCTACATATCACTGCTCCTCAATACAAAAACCTCCTCATCACAAGCTGTTTTCACATCCAACAACAGCTCACAGCCTCCTGCACCTGTATGTCTTCTCCAGTCTATCATTATCTGGATCTTTATACTGAGCCACTGTTGTCATTTCAGAAGAGGAGGACGCACAATGACACCACCCACATAAAGACTGGGGAGGGTTTACTTCAGAGAGAATCTCAGAAACATCACAACTGCTTCATCTGTTGCAGCGACACAATTACCATCAGATTTTATTCAACACAGTCAAACACATAATGATCATATTGTTCCTTTACATTACTTTGAACTGTGTTCTGGTTTCAGGTAAAGTCATCAACATTTTTAATTCATCTTTTTAAAGTAAATCTGTTTGTAGATTTGTTATTTCAGCTGCAGTTTTGCATCATTTTACATTCTTAATATATATTTTATCACTTCAGCAGCGTTCATTTTAACAGTTTTATCTCTAATTTTCCAACAGGTTCAAGTGATAAAGTCCACCAGACTCCAGCTGACATGTACAAAAATCCTGGAGAAGAAGCTAAAATCTACTGTTCACACAGAATAGACACCTACGACCGAATCAAACGGGATACTACAGTTCCTGGGATACATGTTTAAGAGTACTCCTAACCCAGAGGGTGGGGTGAACGTGATGATGGCTGGGAATGCAGATAAAAACGAGAACTGCACATTAACAATTGAAAGACTCCATCAGAACAGCAGTGCAGTGTACTTCTGTGCTGCTAGTTACCACAGTGCTACATATCACTGCTCCTCAATACAAAAACCTCCTCATCACACACTCTCATGCACCTGCACCGTAACCTGTCCTCAGCTTTTCACTGACTACAATCAGGAACCAAAATGGGAGGAGGTCCTTAAGTCTGACTCCTCAAACCTTCTCACTTATAAACAGCAGTGTCAGCATCTCATTGCAGACTATCACTATGACGGCTCAAATGCTCATCACATTTGTAGTTTGGTCTCTGTTTCTTCAAGGTAAAACATCATTGAACCATATATAACATAACACTATGGCCAATATTTCAGTGTCTGTTCAGTTCTTTCAAACACAAATGCTAATTCCATTTAACTCTGCATTCTCTCCTCACAGGTCACTGCCAAGATGTGATTCAGCACCCTGAAATCAGCTGGAGTTATGTGTCCAAGCAGGTGGAGATGAACTGCAGCCAGAGTAAAGATAAAGCCCATACCCAGATGTACTGGTACAGGCAGCGTCCAGGGGAGACCATGAGCCTCGTGGTTTACACAGCTTTTGGTGGGAATCCAGACTACGGTGACAGTGATAAGACCAAATACTCAGCCAGTAAAGACACCATTGAGGACGGGGCTCTAACTGTGAAAGACCTGCAGCCTGGAGACAGCGCTGTGTACTTCTGTGCTGTAAGCAAACACAGTGATGTGACAAGTATGATCAGCTGAACAAAAACTCCTTGCCCGTTAATCTGCCTGAGAAGCGTTCAGAAATCACTTTGATGTATTTCCAGTAGGTGGAGCTGGAGCTCCAGAAATACTCCTCAGCTGCACACATGCAGAGGAGAGTCAATGAAAAGTGAAATGTCTGGAGTCACTGATGGTTCATTCAGGCAAGACACCAACATGCTGACATTAATCCTGTCTCTCATCAGTAATCACTTTCATCATCCCACTCCATCTATAGCTCCTGCACAGTTTATTCATGTTCTACTTCTTCTAGGAGTCATATCAGGGGTGGAGGTCTTCCAAACTCCTCCTGAGGTTTTCAGAAAACCTGGAGAGGAGGTCCAGCTTGTGTGCAGCCACAGAAAGACAGGATACAAGCTCGTGTACTGGTACCAGAGGTCACCTGGAGACACAGCTATGAAGCTCATTGGACATGTGTATTACGGCAACGTAGCCTATGAGACGTCTTTGACGCAACATTTGAACCTAATCTCAGTGGAGTGTACTACTGTGCAGCTAGCTATGCACAGTGACAGCAAACCCTCTCTCCTTAATACAAAAACTCAGAGCCAACCAACTGTGATCACATTTACATCAGAGCTAGAGCTCGCCCCTCCCACCTCCTCATCTGGTATCTCTACCAGCCTGTATACTGTTGACTTCACATTTCCAAACTCCAGTCACGAGTAACTGACTCTCCATCACAGTGTCAATCAGATCTAAAAAAAAAAAAAAAAAAAAAAAGCTGCTGCATCATTCTGCCTGTTTATCTATGGACTGTTGTGTTTTTTGTTTTTATAGAGCCAACATGATTTATTTTCTCTTTTTCTTTTGCCTGTCAGGTAATAACATGAATGATTTGCTCCTGAGAACATTGAAATGTTTGATTTTAAATATATTTTTTATTCTCTCTCCAGGTGTGTGTCTGGGTCTTCAGGTCCATCAGTCTCCCTCTGAGTTCATCGTAAAACCTCAGGATACAGTGCAGATTTTCTGTACTCATAATAAAACAGACTACAGGATGATGCTCTGGTACCAGAGGTCGCCTGGAGACACAGCTATGAAGCTCATTGGGTATTTGAACTATGATGATCCCAAAAAAGAAAGTCAGTATGAAGATAACTTCAGCATCGAAGGAGACTTGAGTGGAGGTGGAAAAAAGAACGGCTCTCTGGATATCAGTGTTGTAGGACCTGAGCAGAGTGCAGTGTACTACTGTGCAGCTAGCTATGCACAGTGACAAAAAGTCCCTGTGGAAGTTGACAAAAACTCACTACAAACATTTATATTGTCTGTGGTTTTGTTCAGACAAGCGCCCAAGCACCACCTGCTTCTGTGGCTTGATGTATTCATAGCAGAATTAACAAATCCAACTTTGCTTTTTATCTTATTGTTTCAGTCCACTTCCACTTTAATTCTCTCTTAACCGTGACTCTACATATGAACAGGGACAGTCAAGAGGACAACTACTTTCAAATTTCTAATTCTCTGAGGACTGCTTTTTCTTCTTATATTAATGTTACAGAGCTCATTCAAAACTTTTCCTCATTTTCCCACAGACCTAAAGAAAAAGCTGCATCCTTATACAGATATTAGTCCATATGTCAGTATAGACATCAGAAGCCACTCCTCCTCCTCTGGTCTATACCACACTAGTTTCCTCCTGAAACTATTCAGTTAGGTGAGAAAGCTCTAAGAGCACAGACCCTGTCATGACCTAAATGATGCATTTCATTTCTAATACTGTGCACATTTCAGATCTCTGCACGATGATTAGATTTCTTGTTTGCTGCTTCCTGTCAGGTAACAACTGCTTCACTGTGAAGCAACATGTCCCGTATTTATTTTCACATTTTAAATCACTCATTTTAAATCTGTCCGACTCTGCTCACAGCAGGTACCTCTCTGGGGATTCAGATCCACCAGTCTCCTCCTGTTGTCTTCAAACATAAGGGCGATGACATTCAGCTAATCTGCACCCACGAGCAAAGTGACTACAGGGTGATGCTCTGGTACCGGCGGGCACCCAGAGACACGGCTCTGGAACTCATCGGTTACGGCTATATGGATTTCAAGGACGACGGCATGGAGGAGTCCTTCAGGAAACATTTCAGACTAGATGGAGATTTGAGCGGAGCCACAACCAAAAATGGTTCACTTTTCATAAAGGACCTGAAAGTGCCTGAACACACCGCCACGTATCTCTGTGCTGCTAGTAAGCCACAGTACAACAAACTCCCATCTGCTCCTGACAAAAACCTCTTCCTCTCTCCACTCTGAAACTGCATCATCCCCCAGTGAGCTCTGTGGTCTGACTGACTGGCTTCTAACTTATAACCCTTCTGTCAAAGCGTCACATCAGTTTGTTATTAATAAATCAGTTCAAATCTGTAGCATGGCACTAGGCATGAGCCAAGCATGCACTTGTGATTCTACTCTGGAAGAAATCTGGGAAAAAAACATTTACTTTTTAAAAGTAATGTGCTGAAATGGTAAAATTAGATAAGATTAAACTTATTCCCATGGCTTAACTAAGGTGTTAGTTACCCCATGGTCTAGTAGTCCATGTCTTGTAACTTTTATCTTTTTAGTAATGTACTGTCTTGTTATGTCTTTGTCATGTGCTCTATTATCCTGTCCTATGTCTTTTCTTGTTTTTGTGTTACCTGTCTAGGGAGTGTTGCTATAATTTATTTATTTTATTTATTTATTCATTCATTTCGGCAAGTCAATTCAATCATCATCACACATCAAAATCAATATCAGTATGAGTACAAGAGACCTAGACGAAAGGGAAAAGCGGGAGAAGCCAAAGCTTATCTAGTCCCGCCCCCATTACACAGAGTACAAATTTAGATGTTTTTTTTTTTTTTTTCAGCATATTTATGTGTATTATTGGATAGATGTTCATTAATGTGCACTGTCCCCATCAATTAGTGTTAATCAACGGTTGAAGTTGTAAGGAGGCTGAAAGAAATACTGCTCAATAAAAAAAAAGGGTTTTAAGATAATGAGGTGGGATATTGATAACTGATGTAAGAGCAACACTTTCCTTCATATTGTTAGAAATAAGGTGACAGTATTTCAGTTAATAGACCTACAAATGGAGGTTTTAAGACTTGAATTTAAAGCTACAGATCGGTTCCTTCTAAACAAAGCTCTGCTGTTTCTACATCACTTCCTGTCTCTCCCCCTAAATCACTAATTACTGCAGCAGCTCCAGTTGGTTCCTGACGTTCAACATGAAGTCGTCTCATCTCGTCATATGCACCATTGCTGCATTCTGGATCAAAGGTATCACTGAACTCTTGCATTGTTAAGATGGATAAACATTTCTTCGAGCCTTTACTGAAGTCCAAGTTGCTCATCACCTTTTTCCTCTTGCATCTCTTTACAGGAGTTTACCTCAATAAACAAGAACAAGTGTTCCAGTCTCCACGTGAACTATTGGTGACTCCAAACATTGAAGTAAACATGACCTTGTCACATAAAATCCAGAACTATGACACCATCCTCTGGTACCAGCGCTCACCAGGAGACACTGCGCTGAAGCTCGTCGCCTACATGAGTTATACAACCCCTAAGGTTGAGACGGCGTTTGAAGGCCGCTTCAGCGTGAGTGGAGACGGAGAGAAAGAAGCTTATCTTCACATCCTGAAGCCAAAACACCCCGAAGACACTGGAGAATATTTTGGAGCAGCTAGTATGCACAGTAATGAAGACAGCGACCCTCCCATACAAAAACCTTCAGAATGATCGAGCAGATAGCAGCAACCAGACAGGAAACCACAGAGATCACACGGCACAATATTAGAAACCTGAAAGTAATAAACAAACTCTAGATTCATTACAACTACGTTTTTTAGAGCAGAGCCCAATTCTCTATGTTTGATTTTTGTGACTGATGCCACGACTGATATCAGTAGTTTTTATATCTTTCAGTGTAGTGACCAAAAAAGCACATCCAAATCAACTAAAGAAAATAAAAGATGAATGTCTTGGACTGGCCCAGATCTGAATCCTTTCTGGATGGAGAGAGAGGGAAAACATACCCCATTCATGATCAAGCTGTGATAAAAAGTTTATTCTCTGAAATGTGTCACATGAAAGACTCATGCATAAATTAATAAATAGATTTTGTGAATGAGGAAGAAGTTGAAAACAACATTTTGGAGGCCTGAGAGCGGAGGTTAAAGAGAAAAGCATTTTAAATAACAGATAATTACAGTGTATTTCATTCTCCACAGCAGCAGATGAATTCATCAGGATCCGTCTGCTCGTCTGACAGTCACTAACCCAAGCATCTGCTTTATGTGAATCAAATTTAAAACTGAACAGCAGAGAGCAGTGATAACACACTGACATGGAGATAGTTCAGTGAGCTCCTCCCAGCTCATTATAAATGGGAAGATATGATGCCGGTGTGTTTCCATTAACAGACACAGAACTCTACAACTATACAAGAATTTTGTACATCGGGTAAATCTGTTTTTAAAATGTTTGTCATTTGGACTTTCTCTCTGACTCTGCTTTCAGGTAAGAGCTGTGAGATGTGTGTACTTTCTTATGACCTTTCTATCTACCCATCCAATTTGTCTTTTTGTCGTCTAGACACAGTTTTATCACTACTGATCCAACAATCACCCAAAAACCTTCTGATAAACCCCAAACAAGAGGCCCGTCTTGACTGTTACCACGGAGACAACAACTACCCCTACATGCTTTGGTACCGCTACAAGTCGGCAGCAGGAGGCCAGCGTGCCATGGACCTCATTGGACTGCTTCACTACGAAAAACAAAATCTTGAGAAGAACTTTGAAAAGCATGTCAACATAACTGGCCACTCAAAGGGCAAAGCTCAGCTTGTAATCTTCGACACAGACCCAGCAGACGCTGCAGAATATTACTGTGCAGCAAGATAGCACAGTGCTTCAACTCCCCTGGCTCCTTTACAAAAAGTCGGTGGCCCATTGCATCAGACGTGCACCTGCATCACACCAACACAGCCTGATAAAGAAGTTATGACTATAAAGTCTGCTGCCACACAATCACTCTTACTAGGAAGAGCTACTTCTATCTGGAAGAAGAAGGAGGAAGCTAGGAAGCACGTCTTAGCTGGAAAGGGAGAAAGCTATTAGCTGCAAGGCTAGGAAGCCAGAAAGGGCTGGAAGGGGAGGCTAGAAAGCTAGAAAGAGCTTTTATCTGTGAGGTTAGGAAACCAAGAGGAGCTATTAGCTTGGAGGTAATACAGTAATAAAGAGCTACCCTTAGCTTGGAGGCTAGGAGGAGCTACTGTTAGCTGGGAGGAGCTAAATTTGCATGTGGGAAAGATATGGTGTCTGCTGACTGTACATCCTTTCTTTTAATCTCAAGTCAAAATGACTTCAGACATCATCACTTTAACTTTGTTTATTCTCTGGGCTGCAGGTAAAGTTAAATCTATCAACACATTCTGGCTTTTCAATCAAAATATTTCTGTATAACCCTTTCTCCATTTCATCCAGACTAATAAACATCCATTCATGTTATCTCCTCTCTGTGTTTCAGGTGTTTCTGAGTCTGTACTGATCACCCAATGGCCTCACTACATCTCCATCTCTCCCAACAGTCCTGTAGAAATGCACTGCTACCAGAATGACACAAATCATCCATACATGTACTGGTACAAACAACAGAAAGGAAAAGGTCTGGAGCTCATTGTGTATCTTGCTGTTGGCAGCCCAAACTATGAAGAAGGATTCAAATCAGGATATCAGGCACAGACGGTGGAGGTGAAGAAGTCGTCCCTGACAATAAGCAGCGTTCAGGGGAAAGACGAGGCTGTTTATCTGTGTGCTGCCAGTCTACACGGTGCTGCAGCAGACCCCACGACTGTGACAAAAACATCCTTTATTGTTCTGACACCTGACTGACGTGTAATAATATTCAAAGGAAGAAACAAAACCACAGTGAGGAGAAGATATCGACGTCTGAAACTATGCACGTCATTTAACTTTTGTTATTAGAAGGAAAGCTTCTGAAAGGGAATAAACTGCTTAAATTTTTTCGACGCCTCTTTTTTCTACAGGCGACAGTTTATTTTTGCCAGTGCTCCTCAATGATTTTCTCTATGAAGGTCAACCATTAGCTGGGAAGTTAGAAAGCTAGGTAAAGATACTATTAGCTGGGAGACCAGGAAGCTAGGAAGAGGTACTTTTAGATGTGAGGCTAGGAACCTGGAAGACTTATTAGCAGGGAGGCTAGGCACCTAGGAGGAGCTACTTTTAGCTCAGTAGAAATTAAGCTAGTAAGAGCTATTATTAGCTGTGAGGCTTAAAAACCAAGAGAAGCTACTAGTTTGGAGGCAATGAAGTTAGGAAGAGCTACTAGGCTAGGAATCTAGGGGGAGCTACAGTTAGCTTGGAGGCTAGGAAGCCTAATCTAAATAGCTAATCTAAATCGCTTGGTGGCCAGAAACCTAAGAGGAGCTACTGTTAGCTGGGAGGAGCTAGATTTACATGTGGGGAAGAAGTAAGCAGGATGTAAGGGCCGTAAAAAAAATATTAAACAGACTGACAAGCAGTCAGTCAAAATGACTTCAGACATCATCACCGTGACTTTGTTTATTCTCTGGGCTGCAGGTAAAGTTAAAATCTATCAACACATTCTGGCTTTTCAATCAAAATATTTCTGTATAACCCTTTCTTCATTTCATCCAGACTAATAAACATCCATTCATGTTTTCTCCTCTCTGTGTTTCAGGTGTTTCTGAGTCTGTACTGATCACCCAATGGCCTCACTACATCTCCATCTCTCCCAACAGTCCTGTAGAAATGCACTGCTACCAGAATGACACAAATCATCAAACCATGTACTGGTACAAACAACAGAAAGGAAAAGGTCTGGAGCTCATTGTGTATCTGGTAGCAGGCAGCCCAAACTATGAAGAAGGATTCAAATCAGGATATCAGGCACAGACGGTGGAGCTGAAGAAGTCGTCCCTGACAATAAGCAGCGTTCAGGGGAAAGATGAGGCTGTTTATCTGTGTGCTGCCAGTCTACACGGTGCTGCAGCAGACCCCACGACTGTGACAAAAACATCCTTTATTGTTCTGACACCTGACTGACGCGTAATAATATTCAAAGGAAGAAACAAAACCACAGTGAGGAGAAGATATCGACGGCTTAAACTATGCACGTCATTTAACTTCTGTTAATAGAAGGAAAGATTCCAAAAAGGGACTAAAAGGCTTTAATTTTTAATTTTTATTTTTGAGGGGCTTTCGACCCCTTGTTTTTCTACAGTCGACACTTTATTTTTGTCAGTGCTCCTCAATGATTTTCTCTTCAACTTGTTCTCATGTAAGATCTCTCCTTTCATCCTATACTTGTTCCACGATCATCTTTAACACAAATCCTGCACTCACTGCTTGTCTGCTGCTGTTTTCTTCCACAGGTCAGATGGGCGCCATGACATTCAAACTCCTCCTCAGGTAGATAAGGAGACCAGTGAAGTTCAGATCGACTGCAGCCATGACAATACTAACCTCTTATTAATGCTCTAGTATCATCACAGACAGGGCAGCCGTGACCTTCATTGGGTACGGGTACAAGGGCTCCCCAAACTACGAGGGTCAATTTAAGGAATAGATTGTGAGCTGATGGGACAAAGCTCAGCTCAAAACTGTCTGATAAAGAAGTTGTGTTCTGTTGAATCTGTTGTCACACAATCTCCCCTACTGGAAAGAGATACTATTAGTCAGGATGCTAGGAAGCGCTAGAAAGGCTATAAAGTTATGAAGAGCTACTATTAGCTAGAGAGTGGGAAGCTAGGAAGAGTCACTACTAACCAAGAGGCTATGAGGATGGAAGGTCAAACATTAGCTGGAAACTTAGGAAGCTAAGTAAAGCCAGATACTATTAGCTGAAAGGCTAGGAAACAGGAAGAGTTATTAGCTGGGAGGATAGGCAGCTATGAGGAGCTACTGTTATCTTAGAGACTAGGACGCCTAATCTAAATATTTTAACAGCTGGGAGGCTAGGAAGCTGGGAAGAGCTACTATTAGCTCGGTAGAAATTAAGTTAGCAAGAGCTACTATTAGCTGTGAGGCTTGAAAACCAAGAGAAGCTACTAGCTTGGAAGCAATGAAGTTAGGAAGAGCTGGTATAAGCTGGGAGGCTAGGAAGCCTAATCTAAATAGGTAAATCGCTAATTTAAATAGCCGAGACGCTAGAAAGCTAGGAGGAGCTACAGTTAGCTGGGAGGAGCTAGATTTACATGTGGGGAAGAAGTAAGCAGGATGTAACGGGCATAAAAAAATATTAAACAGACTGACAAGCAGTCAGTCAAAATGACTTCAGACATCATCACCGTGACTTTGTTTATTCTCTGGGCTGCAGGTAAAGTTAAAATCTATCAACACATTCTGGCTTTTCAATCAAAATATTTCTATGTAACATTTACTTCATTTGCAGATTTAGCAAACTTATAATTTCATCTATTGTAAGACTGATAAAATTATTAAATAACTAAATAAATATGTTTTCTCCTCTCTGTGTTTCAGGTGTTTCTGAGTCTGTACTGATCACCCAATGGCCTCACTACATCTCCATCTCTCCCAACAGTCCTGTAGAAATGCACTGCTACCAGAATGACACAGATCATCAATACATGTACTGGTACAAACAACAGAAAGGAAAAGGTCTGGAGCTCATTGTGTATCTGGTAGGTGGCAGTGTAAAATTTGAAAATGCATTCGAATCAGGATATCAGGCACAGACGGTGGAGGTGAAGAAGTCGTCCCTGACAATAAGCAGCGTTCAGGGGAAAGACGAGGCTGTTTATCTGTGTGCTGCCAGTCTACACGGTGCTGCAGCAGACCCCACGACTATGACAAAAACATCCTTTATTGTTCTGACACCTGACTGACGTGTAATAATATTCAAAGGAAGAAACAAAACCACAGTGAGGAGAAGATATCGACGGCTTAAACTATGCACGTCGTTTAACTTCTGTTAACAGAAGGAAAGATTCTGAAAATAAACGGTTTTCATAAAATAAATTATATAATTCACAATTATACTAAAACATCCTGTGTTGGTGATTTACCAACAATCAAACATTTGTATATGACTGTCCTGAACAGATCAAACCAATAGGTGGAGACAGAGCACAGCACAGCACCACCCTCCCTCTACACCCTGAACCTCTCTCTTTTTATTGGCAGCACTTTATTTTTGTCGTCAGTGCTCGACAATGCCTTCACAAGTGGAAGCCTGTGTTTTTCTCTTCACCTTGTTCTCATGTAAGATCTCTACTTTCATTCTATACCTGCTCAGTGGACATTTGTAACACAAATCCTGCACTGACTGCTTGTCTGCTGCTGTTTTTCATTCAGGTCAGGTGGGCGCTGTGACATTCAAACAATCTCCTCCTCAGATAGTGAAGGAGAGCAGTGAGGTCCACATTAACTGCAGTCATGATGATACTAACCTCGTAGTAATGCTCTGGTATCAGCAAACGAGGGCCAGCACGTCCATGACCCTCATTGCGTACGGGTACGAGAGCGCGCCAAACTACGAGGGTCAATTTAAGGAACAGTTTGAGCTCACGAGACAGAGCGCTGTAAAAGGAGCTCTGGTTATAAGGAGAGCGAACCCGTCACACTCTGCTGTGTATTTCTGCGCTGCAAGTACACAGTGACGTGGTTTAATGCCACTCCCTCACAAAAACCTCTCATCATGCTCCTGTCAATGAGATGAATACATTTTCTGTTTGCAGATTCTCACTGTAGCAGCAGGAGGAAGTCTCCAACTCTGATCGGATGTCTCCTCATCTTGTTTCCATGTATTGTCACTGCAGAATACCTGCAGATTAATCTTGTTCATATTTCTCAACAATTTCACAATGCACTGAGCTCCATTAACTGCTTATTAAATGTGTGTCTCACCTACAGATCAAGTTAAGAGTGCAGCCTTTCAGCAGTCTTCTCCGAGGATAGTCGAGCCCAGTGAAAGGGTGGAATTTAAATGCAGCCACAATGACAGTAACCTGAATATCATGCTCTGGTACCAGCAGACATGGAGCGGCCTGATGAACTTAATCGCATACAGCTACTTTCCCAGCAATCCAGAAATTGAGAAGCCATTCCAGAATCGGTTTGAGATGACGAGGAAAGACATCCAAACGGGAGCTCTGATCATTCCAAATGTGTTGCAGTCAGACTCAGCTGTGTACTTCTGTGCTGGCAGTACACAGTGATGTGGTCTAATGAGACCCCATCACAAAAAACCTCGTGCTTTTGTTGTACTTTGTCAAGATGCTGAAGGTAAACTGCCTCAGTATAAGAAAAGTACTAAAAGGTTATTATTATAAGCTTACATACAATATCTCTGAATTGTTTTTTTTATTCTTTATTTACAATTTGTTTAATTTAAAATTGATTAAAATAAAAATAATTATTACATTTAAATTGATTATTATTTTTTATTTTATTTTACCAGTCTTACATCCATATTTATTTTTCTAGCAGTTTTAAAGATTTTTATTTTTTTTATTTTTTTATTTATGTGCAACTGAGAAACTGTTATTAGGCAACTTCCCTTGTGGATCAATAAAATCTAGCAAAGTCTCTCTAATGTGGTCTACTGGCCATTAATTCTGCAAAGAAATGTCCAATATATGAAAATTAGTAACCAAGGAGGACAAAAGTTGCCGTCAGAACCGTCAGAAGGAGGGATAACAAAGCAATTTAGGATATAGTATTAAATTTATAGACAAACTGTGCTGATTAACTAACAGAAATGCATTAAATCTTTTTGTTAAAGGTGCAGAAAGCAGAATATGTTTGTGTTTTTGCTTCATGTGACTTAAACTATAAAATATTTTCAAGTGAATGTCAGATGGATTCATTTGTAGTCATGTTAAATTTACATTAGTATTAATAAAATATACATTAAACGTATTTCTGTTGCTCAGTGTGTAAGAGTCATAACAGATTATCGGCTATAACGTCATTAATGGATTTGATGTTGGTCCATTTCTTCTTAGAAATTCATCATCTTTTATTCTTGTGATTAACTAGCAAAGAGATATAAACGAAATACTAAAATACAAATTAAGGGACATGCTTTAGACAGAATTAAATAAATTCCACAACAGTACTAAAAGCCTACAACTTTAAAAAGAAAACTCCTTCATATTTCATACCTTCAGTCATAATTAGAATTAAAGTGTTTAGTTGCAGTGAGGCCATCATACTGTGTGATCATGTGACCTCATGCTTCCTTTCCTTTGTGAACAGATTGTATTCGCCATCATTCTCCTGAACGCAGCCCATCATGCTTGTCACAGTCCTTCATCTGTCACTTCTCCTTCACGCAGGTTGGTGCTGTGTCTTAACTGAATGAACGAGTGACTTTCCATCATATTCATGCATTAATCCTCCATGTCCTGCAGGTCTCTGCATTGTAGTTCTTCAGAGCAGAGATGAAATATCTCACCCTGGGAACTCCCTGACCCTGGAGTGCAGTCTGGGTCGAGGGTTCAGCATGGGCAGCTACACCATGTACTGGTACCGACAGAAACACTCTGGGGCTCAAATAGAGTTTCTCATCAAAGAGTACGAGGAGACTGCGGGACACTTCCAGTCGTCCATCAGAACCAGCGATAACTACTTCTCTCTACAAATATCTGAGCTGTTTGTGAATGACAGCAGCGTCTACTACTGTGCAGCCAGTCACAGTGATACACACAGACCAGGCTGTCATACAAATATCAAGACAGATGGCAGGAAGGAAGGAGCCGTGGCTTCTTTGATTTTATGTTTGACAGAGAACACGTTGTTCCCATACAGCAGTTAGTAACTTCACTGTTTTAATGCTCTGATCAAGAAATCCTTTAACTTGAGATGATTCCAAATGTAATCGCATGTCTTCTCACCAAAAGTCAGCATCCATCCATTAATTTTCTCCCATCCAGATATTATTTTAGTGCTTAAATTTCTCGAAAATGGAACAGAGTTAATACAACCCCTTCGTGATCTCGAGGAAAATTCAGCCACTTTCTAAACTCACTTTTATGTAGCTTTTACAAAGACTGTATTTTTGTAAAATTACTTTTGTCACATTGATTTCTCACATTCATCAGTTACTTGAGAACATACAATAAACACAACAGCAACCCTTATAATTCTAAATTAAATGACTAATAATGGGATGAAAACACACTGTACTCTACCCTAGAGTTAATGCCTTAAAGCCCTGGGAGTTATTTCTTTTGAAAGTGATTCGCTCAACTATAACGAAACCATTATAAAAAAATTTGGCTCTACAGACACAATAGATAAAAGGTTCCTCATGCCCATCCTCAGGTCACAGATCCCTATAGTGCAGAGACTTACAAAAAATAAAATAAGCTGAAACAAGGGCCAATTCACGATATCCAGGTTTGGTCTTTGTGATGGAAAACCTTCCCAAACATACGGCCATGTCTACAACTAGGATAAAAATGATTGACTGTTATACCAGTGTTAGCAGAAAGCCCTTTATACTGAAGGAACCAGACAGAACCAATGGAAAACTGAGCTGAACAAAAGCAGTAATGGACAGTTTATCCACCTCCTTTCAACTAGAGGCCACTTGGATTCAATTTGCAAGTTAATACAATTTAATTTAATTTATGTAGCGTCAATAACAATACAACATGCACAATGAGAGTTCATTAAAGATCCTAGAGCTGCCTCTCCACAGTTCCATGATGCTTCTACACCACAGAGCTGATGAGTTCAGATAAACGAGCAGGTGGCAACACGGTTAGCGTTCATACGCTCTCATAAGACTTTATTATTAGACTGTACAGAGTCTGATCTGAGTCACTCTGGGCTCAGGTCTGGATTTTCTCCTATCATTTAATTCTGCCAGAGAAGATGAAAGTATCTCAGCTTCATGAGGTTAGCAGACACTGACCTCTGCAGGGTTCATGTGGGATTGCACTTTGATTAAATGGAAGGTTAATGTGAAAAGGTGTGATAAGAGAAGTGTTGCTACTGCCATGCTTTAGCACAAAAGAGGAAAACACTGAGGAGATGTAGCATATTATAATCACATGTCTAATGGCACATTTACTTTTATAAAGTAGGACTAAAGGGACAGAAATGATTATTACCATCAGTATAGTTTAGACTAAAGCTCAGTAAGTGCAGACCACCTACTCCACCTCTCCAATAGTCTTCATCAGAGGTCTCCTTCCACCACTTACAAACTTCATCTACTTTCCTATAGGTTCCCTCCTCCAAATAATTATCGTGCATGTTTGTGTCTCCTCACCGAATGTACCCCCTTTATCTACTTCCAGAAATACAGTTTAATGATGATCAATTAAGAGACATACTTTCCACATGTTGGAGCATTTAAACACCTTTAAGTAGCTGTGATTTAACAAACCAAAAAACTATAGAAATGTCCAATTAATAAATAGGATGTTTAAATATTTGCAAACAAAATCAAAGTAGGAGTTTAAAGGTTGGTACACCAACAGTGTACTAAATAACACATACGGCTATAAGACACATACCTATAAGATTTTAGTTAATTAATAATCAATGAAGAACAGCACAAGGTGTTGACCTGGCCTCCAAATTGATCCCAAACTGATCAAGTATCTGTGGGATGATCCAGAGAGACCCCTCCCCTCAAAGGCCCTCACACTAACATTCTGTCACTAGACGCCACCAGAAAGTCCATGTCCATTCTCTGATGAGTCACAACTGTTTTGGAGCCAAAAGGGAGACCTACACAATATTAGGAAGGTGGTCATATGTATGATGTCATTGTATTGTATAGCTATGATGCTAAGGCGTGTTGTCGTTGACAAATTATTTTGTCCACTTGGGGGCAGAACAAGCTGTGAACTCACACAGACCTACAGCATCATGTATAATACTGTGACGTGTTGACAATATATACACAACATTAGCATTTATTTGCAGCTGTATCTTTGGCATGAGAATGCTTTAAGAACATTATGAAGACGTACTGCAGTCATAAAACCAAAACAGTGACTATAAAGATGCAAAAATGTTTAATATAGTTGAGAAGTTGCACAGAGAGCGTTTCTGCGCCCATCGCTATGACTGACTCCTTCACTTTATACTCTACTTAAAAATTTTGAGCCATCTTGAATATTTAACCAGTGCAGCTTTAAGCTTTAATTCCATTTTTCCACAAACTAAAATGTACTTTTTTAATCACTTTGAAAGTTAAATAGTAAAAATTAAACATTGAAAGAATCAACTATGTGTGTGTCCCGTCTGTCAGTCTCTATCTGGTACTCTGTAAACGTTCGTCTCCTCACTGACATCTGATTGGATGAAGAGGTGTGTGACCAGCAGAGGTGTCACATCCTCTGAGCCTCTCCAGCCAAACACAAAACAAAAACCCATCTTCCTCTTCCTCCCCTCTCTGTTGTCTCTTCTTCTTTTCTTAGCTGTCCCAGAAATAGCAGCAGTTGGGTTGGAGCCCGTTCCTCCGTCAGCCAGCCCGACCTGAGCAGCTGCTCCCACAGACAGAGATGGAGGCCGAGATACGGGGGAGCCGGGTGGGGGAGGGAGGGAGTGCAGAAAGAAACAGGCACGAGGTTTTTGTGTGATGCTTTTTCACCGTGGGGACAGGGGGCCACGGTGATACAATCCAATAGAGCCGCCGTACAAAAACCTCCTCCCATTAACTTCCATTGTGTAGAGGGCTGCGTGCAGCTTGGGACGCTTTTTAGAGCAGAAAATGAATCATCTGAAGGTGTGCAGGACGAAGGGACACTTTGACAGAGAAAAGTAGATTTAGACAAAGATTTTTATCTGGAAAAAAAGTTTTTAAAAAGCTTCTAATTGACATGAGGAGCGTTTGGATTCTTCTTGAAGTCACACTGACACAAACAAAACTAACTGAGACGTGATAAAGTTCACCCTGTGTGTCTAAACCGTCTTTATTCTCTGGATTCATTTACTTGGTCTGAAGAGAAGGATTCTGGAGAGTTTTGGGGCTTTTTGGTAGAGGAGGCTTTCAGTGTGACACTGGATCTGAAGCTTACTTTGGAAAAGGAACTAAACTCACTGTTTTGGGTAAGTAGGAGCTCTAACAACTTCACTTCACTGCAATGGACTTGAAATGATGGAAATGTTGGTAGAAAAGTGAAGGAAGATCTACAGTGATGTAAAATATAAGTATTGAGCTGAAGTCAGAGCACTGTGAACTACAATGAACCTGCTTACTTTGGACAAGGAACCAAACTGACAGTTTTAGGTAAATATGTCACTTTCATGATGTGTTTTGATTAACATCACTTTGGTTTAAGTGTCGGTAAAGACTTTGTAGAGATAGTTATGGTGGAGAAAAGGTTTCATGATCAGTATGTTTCCACTGTGACCTACACCGATCCTGCTTACTTTGGACAAGGAACCAAACTGACGGTTTTAGGTAAATATTTCACTTCAATACTGTGTTTTGATAAATGTGACTTTATTTAAAGCCTCTGTAAAGACAGAAGTGCCAGTAAAAGAATTTCCAAAAGTAATTCTGGTGGAGAAAAGGGTTTCATGATCAGTATATTTTCACTGTGAACCAAGCTGATCCTGCTTACTTTGGACAAGGAACCAAACTGACCGTTTTAGGTAAATATGTCACTTTAATAATGCGTTTTGATTAATATTGCACTCATTAAAACCTCAGCATTAACACAAGTAGCAGCAAAAACCTTTCCAAAAGTAATTCTGGTGGAGAAAATGGTTTCATGATCAGTATATTTTCACTGTGAACAACGCTAATCCTGCTTACTTTGGACAAGGAACCAAACTCACGGTTTTAGGTAAATATTTCACTCTAATTACCATATTTTGACAAAGTAACTTTGGTTAAAACCTCATAATTCAGTTTACTGCATTAGACATGGAGATAATGGTGTGAAAGTGAAGGACAAACCTTCAAGTCTAAAGCTAAAATACTGAGCTGAACTGAAAGCACTGTGAGCTTCACTGATCCTGCTTACTTTGGACAAGGAACCAAACTGACAGTTTTAGGTAAATATGTAACTTTAATAATTTGTTTTGATTAATATCACTTTGGTTTAAGTCTCAGTATTGATAGTTTGAAGTGTCAGTAAAGACTTGGCACAAAAGAGGATAAACGGTTTCATGATCAGTATGTTTTCACTGTGACCGACACTCAGCCTGCTTACTTTGGACAAGGCACCAAACTGACAGTTTTAGGTAAATATGTAACTTTAATAATGCTTTTTAATTAATACTGCGCTCGTTAAATCTCAACATTAACAGAAGTAGCAGCAAAAACCTTTCCTAACGTAATTCTGGCAGAGAAAAGGGTTTCATGATCAGTATGTTTCCACTGTGAGCCAATCTTATCCTGCTTACTTCGGGCAAGGAACCAAACTGACTGTTTTAGGTAAATATGTCACTTTAATAACTATATCTTGATAAAGTTAATTTGGTCAAAAGCTCATAATTCAGCTCACTTCGTTAGACTTGAAAACATAGAGATGTTGGTGTTAAAGTGAGGGGCAAACCTTCAAATCCTAATTAGCTGAAATATTGAGCTGAACTGAAAGCACTGTGAGCTACGGCGAGCCTGCTTACTTTGGACAAGGAACCAAACTGACAGTTTTAGGTAAATATTTCACGTTAATACCACTTCTTTAGTTTAGTAAAAATACAAAATTCAGTCAGAGAAGGAGTTTCCTGCTCAGTAGTGTTTCACTGTGACCACCACTAATCCTGCTTACTTTGGGCAAGGCACCAAACTGACTGTTTTAGGTAAATATATCACTTTAATAATGTTAACTTTAAGTAATTAGAGCTTCAGTATTCAGTTCACAGCAGTAGATTTGTAAATAGTGTTAATGATGTTAAAGAGTTTCATGCTCAGTATGTTTCCACTGTGACAATGCAAACGAAGCTTACTTTGGAAAAGGAACCAAACTGACTGTTTTAGGTAAGTTAAGATTTATTCAAGCCTAAAAAGTAGAACAGGATTTATGACTGGAGCGATGCTTAAAGTATCAGAACACATTTTGGGTTTTTATGGTTTAAGTTCAGCTCTGTGCTGCGCTGTGCCAAATATGAAGCTTATTTTGGGCAGGGGACAAAACTGTTCTTGGTGAGTATGAGCTCAAAATGGATTCTCTTTAAATCATACACTAAATTAACAAGGGACTTTGTATTGGGAAAAAAAAGCTGCATCAACCTTCTTAAAACCAGATTATAACGCAACAAACCTGAAGAAGTAATAGCAGCATCTTGGTGTGTTTTGAGCACTGACTAAATTCACTGTGACTCTGGTTTTGAAGCTCACTTTGGTGGAGGAACTAAACTAACTGTTCTAGGTAAGAAACTAAAACTAATAGAAATGTGTTCTGTGTAGAAAGCAGCCTTCAAGTCTAGTTTGAGTTCAGCTCAGTGCTTTTTGACATGAAGTTGAAACGCTGTGTCAACAACGCAGAAGCTTATTTCGGGCAAGGAACAAAACTGACTGTTCTTGGTGAGTAGAACTTAAAGAACTGAACTCTAAAACAAGAAAAACAAAGTGCAGACTGTAGTGCAGCAAATGTTGGTTTAGATTTGAGAGAAACTGAACCTAAAGAAGTAAGAGCAGCATCTTGAGATGTTTTAGGTACTGACTAAATTCAGCGTGACACTGGTGAAGCTTACTTTGGTGGAGGAACAAAACTAACCGTATTAGGTAAGAAAACCTAACTAATGACATTATAGCATTATAAAAACGGGAGTGTTCATTTATCAAATGTCTAGCCTTGAAGTCTAGTTTGAGTTCAGCTCAGTATTTTTGACATGAAGCTGAAATGCTGTTACAATAGAGAAGCTTATTTCGGGCAGGGAACTAAACTGACTGTTCTTGGTGAGTAAAGCTTTATTCTGATTAAAAATGAACCATAAAATAATGAGAAATCTGTTGTTTAGGGAAAGAGTTTGTGTTTTGATGTTTGAATTCAGACTGCAGCGAGTGCTGATTTGGGTTTAAGAGCTAGTAAATCTAAAAAAAGACGCCTCTCAGGCTGTTTTGAGCATTGATTGAGTTCACTGTGACTCTGGTAGTGGTGCAGAGGCTTACTTCGGTGCTGGAACCAAACTAACTGTTCTAGGTAAGAAACTAAAACTAATGAAAGTGTGTTCTGTGTAGAAAGCAGCCTTCAAGTCTAGTTTGAGTTCAGCTCAGTGCTTTTTGACATGAAGCTGAAACGCTGTGCAAACACAGAAGCTTATTCGGACAGGGAACAAAACTGACTGTTCTTGGTGAGTAAAACGTGAACAACTGAAGTCTAAAAGAAGTAAAACAAATCAACTGTTTGGTTAAAATCCAGATTGTCGTGCAGCATGTTGGTTTAGATTTGAGAGCAACTAAACCTAAAGAAGTAAGAGCAGCATCTTGAGCTGTTTTAGGTACAGACTAAGTTCAGTGTGACACTGGTGCAAATGAAGCTTACTTTGGTGGAGGAACAAAACTAACTGTTTTAGGTAAGAAAATAACACTAATGAAAAACTGAATTGTAACAAGTGTCTAGCCTTTAAGTCGAGTTTGAGTTCAGCTTAGTGTTTTTGATATGAAGCTCAAACACTGTGACGATAGAGAAGCTTATTTCGGGCAGGGAACTAAACTGACTGTTCTTGGTGAGTAAAACTTTATTCTGATTAAAAGTGAACCATGAAATAATGAGAAATCTGTTGTTTAGGGAAAAGAGTTTGTGTTTTGATGTCTGTAATTCAGACTGTAGCGAGTGTTGGTTTGGGGTTTAAGAGCTAGTAAATCTAAAAAAGACACCTCTCGGGATGTTTTGAGCATTGATTGAGTTCACTGTGACACTGGCAGTGGTGAGGCTTACTTCGGTGGAGGAACAAAATTAACGGTTTTAGGTAAGAAACAACATCTATCTGGAGTCATTCTTTACTAAACCTATCATAGATTCAGCTCAGGGCTTTTTGTCGTGAAGCTCAGACACTGTGTCAGAACGAAGCTTATTTCGGCCAGGGAACTAAACTGACTGTTCTTGGTGAGTAAAACTTTATTCTGATTAAAAATGAACTCTAAACTAATGAGAAAACCTGCACTTGCAGGAAAAAAAATAAAAATAAATGTAGAGAAATATAGTAAAAGCAGCATCTTGAGTTGTTTTGAGCATTGACTAAATTCACTGTGACTCTGGTGTTGGTGAAGCTTACTTCGGTGGAGGAACAAAATTAATGGTTTTAGGTAAGAATCGTGAATAAGAATATTTATCTGGAGTCATTCTCTAATTAACTTATTGTAGTTTCAGCTCAGGGCTTTTTGTCGTGAAGCTCAGACACTTATTTTGGCCAGGGAACTTAACTGACTGTTCTTGGTTAGTAAGACTTTATTCTACATGAAATCAAACCTAAAATAATAAGTCAGAGGAAATCCAGGAAGGTTTTTGCATTTTGTTTAAAATTCAGGCTGAAGTAATTGTTGGTTTGGGTTTGAGAGCAGGTCAATCTAAAGAGGTAAAGTAAAAATAGCATCTCAGGCTGTTTTGAGCATTGACCGAGATCACTGTGACTCTGATGCTGCAGAGGCTTACTTCGGTGCAGGAACCAAACTAACTGTTCTAGGTAAGAACCATCATAAACTGACTATACTGAGGCTCTTCATAGTTTCAGCTCAGGGCTTTTTGTCGTGAAGCTCAGACACTGTGCACAGAGCGAAGCTTATTTTGGTCAGGGAACTAAACTGACTGTTCTTGGTGAGTAAGACCTCCAGACCTCTTCCCCTGTCATATGTAAAATTAGTCTGAGCAGATATGTTGTCTGGGAAAAATGTTGGTTTGTTTCTGCCTGAGTAAACTTTTAAAAATCAGACAATACTGCCTCAAATGTTGGTTTAGGAGTTAAGGAAAAGAAACATTTGATACGAGCAAGTAAAAGCAGCTTCTAGAGCAGTTTTGAGCGTTGATGGAGTTCACTGTGACTCTGGTGGTGCTGGTACTGAAGCTTACTTCGGTGGAGGAACAAAATTAACAGTTTTAGGTAAGAAACAGTAAGTAAGAATAATAAATGTCTTAGAAAAGAAGCCAGAACAAATCCAAACATCTTTCTACCTGAAGTCATTCTTTAATAAACTCATCATAGATTCAGCTCAGGGTTTTTGTTGTGAAGCTCAGACACTGTGTCAGTACGAAGCTTATTTCGGCCAAGGAACTAAACTGACTGTTCTTGGTGAGTAAAGCAGCAAAATTCACGTAACAAGATGCTCATTGAGATGACCATTTTTGGTTTTAATCAACGCAGCATGTAGATGCATGATGTAACCAACTACAGATGAACAGCTGTTGGTTTTAAATTTAAGGGAGCGCTAGAAAACAAAGAAGCAAAGTAGAAGCAGAATCTTTTGAGCACTGATCTGTTCACTGTGCTTACGGCACGTCAGAGGCTCACTTTGGTGGAGGAACAAAATTAACCGTAATAGGTAAGAAAACATCTTAAAGTTAATCCATTTGAAGCTGCTTAAAGTCTCATCTAAAACGTGTCAAAGAGAGGAGTAATTTCTAAGTGGCACAGATAAAGAGAGGCTGAAGGAAGAGGTTTTGTCACCGTTGAAAGTCTCTGTGTTCCTATAACGAGGCTTACTTTGGAGCAGGAACTAAACTCACTGTTTTAGGTAAGAAAACCTGCAAACTAAATAATCTGATCTCAGTCTCTCACTGTCATTTGTAAAGTGAGATTAAAGGTAACAGTTAAAAAGACAAGACATAATATATGTTT
Organism: Planiliza haematocheilus; assembly: GCA_005024645.1. NCBI lineage: Eukaryota > Metazoa > Chordata > Actinopteri > Mugiliformes > Mugilidae > Planiliza > Planiliza haematocheilus. The sequence goes on from SRSE01000637.1 coordinate 3,409,546, forward strand.
CATGAGACTGGTAGTACAAAAATAAATAAAAACTGTAATGTATAAATTGGTTTGTTCCAGTAAACTCAAGTGCCGTCAATGCATTTCAGTAAAAGTAATGCAACTCTAAAACCTTTAGCTTAACGCCCAGATCATTAGTCTCACAGTCAGTTCTTATCAGCTCCATGAAACGCTGTGAGCTTCCAGTCAGAGGCACATTTTGGAGCTGGGACTAGACTCACCGTTTTAGGTAAGACAGTAAAAACTAAACAATCTGCAGAAATACTACTCTGATAACGACTCTGGAAGTTTAAATGGAAAAGAATCCACGGTTTAATATCATCAAGAAAAGATTTAATGTGCATGGGCTTTTTAGAAAGAAAGAGCACAGAGAGTCAGAGTTAGGGCTGAAGGCTTGAGTAGATTTTTCTGCAGCCGTGTATCAGTGTGAACAACTTCGAACCTGCTTACTTTGGCAGTGGCACCAAACTGACGGTTTTAGGTAAGAAAATGCTTTAAAGAAACAATAATAATAATTCACATGCAAATAATGTTATATGAGCTTCCATTCATGAGCTCAATCTGCACTGAATTGTTTTTTTATTCAGAGAGTAAAAGACGCTGCAGAACGGGTACAAACATTTAAATGGGATGGATTTATCTATTAATTATTTATCTTGAGGCTGTGAAGAGCCAACACTGCATTAGGACATATGTAAAGAGGGAAGAAGCAGCAAATAAGTCATGAAGTTTTTTACACGCGGGTCTGCAGTGTGCTCTGACTCTTACCCTGCTTATTTTGGAGAGGGAACCACAATAACGGTTCTTGGTAAGATCGCTGCAACAGCCTCATAAAAAAAAGATGGATATGAGTGGTGTCATCTGTAATGATCATGTTGTGTCTTAATCCTCATACTGAGATGTGTATTATCTGGCTTTATCAGTGACAGTGAGTTTTGTGTCCTTGCAGAAAAAGAACCCATCGCGCCAAAAGTCAAAATACTCGAGCCGTCACCAAAGGAGTGCAGAAACAGTAAAGATAAAAAACGCAAGAAGACCCTCGTTTGTGTGGCTTATGATTTCTACCCAGACCATGTCACCGTGTCCTGGAAGATCAATGGCAAAACCACCAACAACGGTGTGGCGACAGACAACTATGCTAAGCAGGACAAGGACACAAAAAACTACAGAATCACCAGCAGGCTGAGGGTCTTGGCCAAAGACTGGGAAAAAGACACCAATGAATTCAAGTGTATTGTCAGCTTCTACAACAAAACAGAAAAGAAAGAGTATGAAGATAAGGTTTGGGTATTCAAGGTGGGTTATTTTAAAAATGAGTGGATCTTTGTGTCTTAAAAAACAACAACCAAAAAAAACAGTCTTCTTCCTCTAATCTATTTTATTCTCCAAACAGTTGAAACAAAGACCCTAACAAGAGGTAAATACATGATTTACACAATTCAAGTCTCATCTTCACCAACAATCCACTTCCACAAATCACACTGAGCATGTCCTCTTTCTGCAGAAAAGTTTCTGAGGGGCTCTCAGAACGGCAAACTCTGCTACGGGGTCTTCATCGTCAAGAGCTGCATCTACGGAGCCTTTGTCACGTTTTTGGTGTGGAAGCTCCAGGTTTGTGGAACGTGTTGAGCTTCAGACATTTACCTCACGTAGAAACAGACTTTTAGTAAGCATACGTGTGTCATGGCATTGAGTCTTCTTCTGTGTGTTGCAGAGTTCTGCTGGAAAGCAGAAATACTGAGAGTTGGGCAGAGGTCCTGAACAAATCACCAGGAGATGGAGGACGTTGGATTCTTTTCTTTACGTATTTTGCAGCAGCTTTGCATTCACATATAAATGAGCCAGTACAACTTTGCAACAGTTAGAGAAATGGTTCAGTTCTAGGTATGAAAGCTTATGTGTGACTTCTACGGAAATATGACAGATTTTTTCTTGCATTCGTATCTGCTTTTGTTTTTGTTTAAACCATTTCCAGTTACTGTAATGCTTCATTTTCTTCTCAATAAATGTTTGTCAGAGTATCAGTGTCTCCCTCCTCTCTGCTCTCATCATGTCTTCCTACACCCAGCATCACTTTTTCCACACATTTTATTTTTAGCAGCTCATTTATCTGCCTCTGTTCTGAGAAATCGGTTTCTTTTCTCTCCCACATTGTGTTGAAACAGCTCAGCTCGGCAAAACTTTCCATGCTAGCTCATTTAAGGTGGAACATTTTCCAGTAACAGACTTAAAGGTGACATGTCTTTTCTTGATTACTTAAATCTGATAAACCATATTCAGTCTATTTAAAGGTGCTAATCCGGGTTGGGTCCCGTTTTATCACTACGACAGATAAGAAAACTTTCATCTGTTCATATTTATTGTGTGCATGAAACAATAGCAGCAGAAAAGTAAATTTGAGAGTGTGAATCCACCACAGTAATATCAGGAAGCGAGCGTTCTCATCCGTGCACAGAAGAAGGTCACAGCAGTCGTTGGTGAGGAAGACGAGGCAGCTCAGAGGCAGAGGATGTGGTCACAGAGCAGCCTGCAGCTCTCTCTCTGTGCAGAGAAAAACGGCCGAGGTGCAACCTTCCACTTTCACCACAACCTCCGGCTCACAGAGTGCACCTGCACAACTCTGCACGACTCTGAGCAAACAGCTGGAGGCGCTTCCTGTTCTGTGTCAACTGAAGCTGAACAATGTATTGTTTTATTGTTTGTTTTTTATATGTATGCAACAGCTGTTTACTGGGATCTGGTGTAGACATTTGAAATTGAATGTTTTTATGCTGCAGGTGATGTCAAATGAATTGTGTTGCAGTCTGAAAGCAAAACATTCAACAGTCCTGCACTAAATCCAACTTAATGACTGTTCAGTTTATGTCAAAACAGCATTAGAAAGTTCGTCGTTCAACCAGATGATCATTGTGGAGGGTTTAGTTTTTGGTATTGAAGTGTTCCTATTATTCTGACGAGCTCACTTTGGCCAGTGGGCCAGGCGAAATAACGGAAGCGTGTGTTGGTGTAAATACAGCTGAACCAACAGCTCTGAATTAGTATATATTCGTATACTAAGTTGTCATTCTCCATGTTTCAACTGATTAAGTCAGAAAAGGGCCAAATAAACTGCTTTATAATCTAGAAACTTACACAAACTTCATTTCAAGATGTGAGGAATAGTTAAAAAAATAAATAAATTGTTAATTTAACAATAGAGGTTTTGTTTTCAACCTTAAGGATAAAACCTGCTGCAGTAAAAGAATCCAAACTGCACTAAAGAGGCAGCTACAGTCTTGAGCTCTTGTTTTAAGTGATCATTATGACAATTACATTTGCAGAAAATAATACTGAAATAACAAATATGACGCACATAAAAATTGGGTATTAGACTTCATGAAGGTGTATTTATTTAAACACGATTGTTTTGAAAGAAATTCTGTGACAACTACAAACTAATTCTGCAAATGTGATATGAATTTTAATTTTTAAGCTCCCATTTTTTCCCAGCTTGAATTTAAGTTAGAAAACACTTAAGCTGAGCTGAGCAAATGTGACTAAAATGCTGTCCTACACACCTGGAACAGGAAGCAATGTCTGTGATGCAGCAGCACAAACAACATCTGTGAGCGACTTAAACCAACTCCTTCAAATTGCAACCTTTATAAGTGGCGTTTTTAAAAAAAAAAAAAAAAAATCATATAGTGCAGAAACACCAATTAACATAATTTCAAGATCTAAACCAAGTACCGAGCACAACGAGGTACAGTTAAAAAACCTTGAATTTGATATTTTCATAATGGGGTTTGGTGTAGGACTTTAACTATAACTGCTGAGCCGCATCAAATAAAATAATAAATCTGCTGCAAAAGCAAAAAGCATCCACACTACACACTGTAGTTCATCTGGTCACAGAGTGGTCTATACACTGATCAGGCATAACATTATGACCTAATATTGTGTAGGTCTCTCTTGTGGTGACTCATCAGAGAATGGACATGGACCTTCTGAGGGTGTCCTGTGGTGATAACATGAGGTTGTTAGTGGGGGGCCTTTGAGGGGAGGGGCTTCTGAGGATCATCCCACAGATACTTGATCAGTTTGGGATCTAGTGAATTTAGCGGCCAGGTAAACACCTTGTGCTGCTCTTCATGTTTTGTTTTGTTTTTGTGTGTGTGTCTGTGTCAGGCTGCATCCTGCTGGGGATGTCTGCTGCCATCAAGGAGTGTCATTGCTATGGGGTGGGGGTGCCTGGTCTGGTCTAGGTGGGTGATACATGTCTAAGTAACATCCACATGAATGAATGATGCCAGGTTCAAACATTTCCCAGCAGAACATGGAATTGTCACAATATGGTCAAATACTCTCTGGTAATAGCTTTGTGAAAGAAACAATAGTATATACTCAAACATCTGTTACCGCATTAGTGTAGCATTTTTAGAAATTAAAAACCAAAACCAGAAGGTTTTTCTTTAACAGCATTTAAAAATATTCCACTTCCTTCAAGCAGATAATGTGAAATGAGAAGCAGCAGTACTGCAGCAACATGCTCGGGGTAAAGAAGCTCACTGAGACCTCTTGTGGCACAAACTAGCTATCATGCCACGTGCATGGTTGATAATATACAGTACATGCACTCAAGGTAACACAATAGTAGCTAAATGTTTTATACAGACATAATTAGCATTAAGTATAATTACGCGCCAAGTTACTTCTGAAATATTGATAAAAAGAGATAATAGTGGAGCTGGTAGAGAGCCAGAGTTCACTCCTTAGATTAAACTGTACATCAGTCTAGTAAACTCACACATAGATACTCTGAAGTACTCTACACTTCAGTTTCAACAGTATTCAGATGTAAAAGTACATGAACCAACAGACACAGAAAACAAAGTCCCACTAAAGACTTTACTCTGAAGAAGCGTCAATGAATCAACAACGTTTATGAAGACAGAAACTACAGCATCAATAAAACTGTTCTCATGACAAAAGACAGTCTGCTGGTGCTTTATCATCATATAGGTATGCTGAAGCACATATGTTCATTTTCTTTGAGGAGAAAAGTAAAGTGAGACATGAATGAGTGAGAATTGGTGAATCTCTTTCTCTCTCACTCTACATGTTTGGTTTAGGAGAGTTTTATGTTGAGTGTGACCACATGTCAACATCCTCACATTCACCATGTTGTGCATGATGGTGTGACTTAAACTCACCTCTGGACTGGATCCAGCTGCTGCTGCTGCTCTTGTGTCATGTGACCAGCTATCAGGCTGCCATCTGCTGGATGAACCTGCAACACAGCAGACAGTCAGAGCTGTAGACACCTGAACATTGAGCTCTTCTGTTTACTAAGGCAGCATTTATATCTATACCAGCATATAGGGGGACAGTGGAGCTCATTTTACAACAGACTGATCCAATGAACACTACAGGACATCAATCATACCCGGCTCTATCCAGATGGACAACAAACCACCTTTCTGCAACAGATAACTCCATGTTATTCATGTTGATGCACATTACTGCACATCATGAATCCCTCTGTTGTAGATAATATATATTAACTTCTGTCTCTATGTCACTTCCATAGTCCCGATCAATCAACTGTTTTGACACGAGTGAACACCCATTCAAATTGGATTTAAATAGAAACGTGAAAGTCAGACAGTCATCATTTAAAAGAGGAAGAAAGAACCAGAAGAAAGAGAACCAGGATGAAACATCACAGCCTTTAAACCTTTAACAGATCATTTATAAATCATTCTACCTGCAGCTCAATACGCTGCTAAAACCTGACTGCAGCTAAAGTGAAGGTGCTGTGAAGGACTGTAGGGGGACCCCTGGTACCACTACACTATTACAGATACTGAAGCTTGCAGAGACACGCCCACATCAAATATAAAACCTGGGACTGTGGCACTTTCACCACAACATGGATGTCATCATCATTAAGCAAGGCCTCCTCATCCTGTCAGCTGTCTGGCTGTGGACGGCAGGTAATTTTAAATAACATTAACCGTGAGCTTTGGCGAATTTAACTTCACTACGTCATTTTGAATTATTCTGCACACTCACAGGTCTAACTGATGGAAGTGTCCAACAGACCTCCATACTGTGGGGGAAGATGGGTGACGATGCAACAATAAACTGCAACCACACAATGGGAGTTTTCTATAACCAGATGTACTGGTACAGACAGCTGCCTGGAGAAACTATGAAACAGATCGTGTACACAATGATGGGCAAACCAGATCATGACTTTGGAGAGTTCAGCAAAGAGAAATTCTCAGCCACCAAGACTGTCGTAGAGAATGGGACGTTCACAGTGAAGAATCTGGAGCCAGGAGATAAAGGCTTGTATTTCTGTGCTGTGAGTCAACACAGTGATGCAGATGCAGTAGACAGCTGAACAAAAACCCCTAATCCAACTTTTTTTGCAGATTTATTTCTTGGGCTGTAGGGGGACATCAAGAGCTGCAGACTCTGTCAGATCCTAACATGATCAGACAACGTCACGCTCTGCAGAGACACTCCCACCTACAGCTCCTCTCATCACACACACACTGACTCTGGGTTCAAATCAGTTTGCTCTGAATACCATAATGATCACAGCTGTTCTGGTCCAACTCGCTACAGCTCTGCTCTGTAGTGGAGGTACTGAACAATCAGGACTGAGAGGAGACATATTAGTTTGAATTACTGCAGATACTATTCAATGTTCCTATAAGCATGATTTGATAGTGACTATTGTGTTTGCATGTTGGAATGATCTAACTGGTGGTTGTGTAAAATGTAAAATGTATTCCTACAGGTCTAATATATGCGAGTGAAATCACTCAGACTCCTCCGCTATGGAAGGACCAGGGTGATTCTGCCACCATGAACTGCAGTCACACTAAAGGTGAAACGTATCGGCAGATGTACTGGTACAGACAGCGGCCTGGAGAGTTAATGAAGCAAATCGTGTTCACAACCGCGTACAGCAATCACAGCTATGAAAGTGGCTTCACAAAGGAGAAATTTCCAGCCGTGAAGAAGAACTCTCAGACTGGATCTCTGACTGTGAAGGAGCTGCTGACTGGAGACAGTGGAGTGTATTTCTGTGCTGTGAGTAAACACAGTGATACAGGTGACTGAGACAGCTGAACAAAAACCTCCTCTGCTCTGTTCCCGTCTGGATTTATCTGCTCAGCTGTAGAGGGACCTCAAATTTAACCACAGAACGTCTCACAGTAATGTGACACTCCCACATCCAGCTCTTAACCTCTCTGTAATGTCAGACCTCTCATCACACACTGACAGTGACTCTGGTCTACAATGGTCTAGAAGTTCAGATTACTGACAACACCACAATGATCACAGCTGCTCTGATCCAACTCTCTGCAGCTCTGCTCTGTATTGGAGGTACTGAACACGACAAAGGAAGATGCTGTACCTTCACGCTAACAATTTCATCTTGTTTTTGGAGGTCCTGTAACATGATGTGGTGATTATTTTTTCTTTTTACCCCAACAGGTCTAACTGATGGAGGTGAAGTCACTCAGACTCCTCTGCTGTGGAGGAACCAGGGTGATTCTGCCACCATGAACTGCAGTCACACTAAAGATGCTTCTTACTTCCAGATGTACTGGTACAGACAGCGGCCTGGAGAGTTAATGAAGCAAATCGTTTTCACAACTACAACTCCACCACATCAGTATGAAAGCGGCTTCACAGAGGAGAAATTTCCAGCCGTGAAGAACACCGCTCAGACTGGATCTCTGACGGTGAAGGAGCTGCTGACTGGAGACAGTGGAGTGTATTTCTGTGCTGTGAGTAAACACAGTGATACAAGTGATTGAGACAGCTGAACAAAAACCCAACTGCTGGATTGAAGTCAGTGTCTTTAATGACCTGTAGGGGGAGCTGTAGACATGTGGAGCATGACATGACTTTTCTTGCCTGAATCTTGAATAATCTGACTGTTAAAGACAGAGGAAGTGAATAACATTGGTCACCCTGTGACAATTCAATGTTCTGCTGGGAAACTTTTGGACCTGGCATTCAATGTGAACGTTACCTCCTCATCACTCATGTTCATCTCCTACAGCTCCTTACACAACATTTAGGTTCACCAGAACCCGCCTTCCGTGTTGAGAACACATGCGTATGACCTTTATCTGCACTAACTCTGCATCGCTGTATAACGTTCCATGGTTAATTTAACAAATTTCTTTTTGAAGACACTCAGATTCACTGAATTCTTGACCTCCTCGTCCAATTTATTCCACTGTTTAACCCCTGCAACAGTTACAGAAAAGGATTTTAATGTAGTTCGTACCATTTTACGCTTGTATATTAGATTCCCCCTTAAATTATGTCTCGTCTCTCTTTCTTGGAGTAGTAACTGCAAATTGTGAGGGAGGCTTTTCTTAGTGGCCTTGTACATTAGCTGAGCTGTTCGAAAGTTTGATAAGTCATTGAATTTGAGTATATTCGATTTGATAAATAACTGATTTGTGTGTGCCCTGTGTATCACTTCCTTTGATAAAGTGGAAGCACGTCTCTCATTAGACCTTCATTCTAGTGGAGCTTTACATGAAGATTATGATGAGAAGTAAGACATGACACCACCCATCTACAGAGCACACGTTCACGTAGCTGATAGGAGGGTAAAGAGGAGGCTGGAAATAACCAGTAGAGCTGCTGATGCTTTGAGAATCTCTTCAGTAGTAACAGTCAACTTATTACACAGCACAACAGACAGCATGAAAATCATTTTACTAACCACTGCTTTCAGCTTTGTCCTGGTCTCAGGTAATCCACCACAAAGCTTTAAACTGTTTTAATAGTTTTCAACTGATAACATTTTATCTGATAACGTTGCTGACTTTGCCTCATCCTCATTAAATACCAGTTGTTTTCTTTTGTCGTCTTTTCAACAGGTTCCTCTCTCAGTGACCAAGTCCACCAGATTCCAGCTAATATTTACAGCAATACAGGAGAGACAGCCAGATCTACTGTTCTCATAGTATTGATAACTATTACCAAATCCTGTGGTACAAGCAGACAAAAGGACAAATGCAGTTTTTGGGATACATGGATGATAATAATGCCTTTCCACAAAAAGTATTTAAGGTGGATATAACAGGAGGTGCATCTAAAGGAAAGAACTGCACATTAACAATGAAAGAGCTCACGCTGAACAGCAGTGCAGTGTACTTCTGTGCTGCTAAATACCACAGTGCTACATATCACTGCTCCTCAATACAAAAAACTCATCACACAGTTTTCATCTCTGCATTACAGCTCACAGCCTCCTGCACCTGGAATAAACCAACGTTGGTCTTTCATCTCACACAGATCAGATGTTATAATTAGGGAGGCACTGAATATTCACCCGAAAGACTTTTATCACCAAAACAGGATGTTGTTGTGTATGTTGTGCAAAAACCACAGCCAGCACGTGCATGTCTGCCACGTGGATGCATTTCAATATATAACATATTATATAAATATTATATAAAGACCCACTGATAGCGATTTGCAAACCGTGTAATGCTGAAATTTCAAGAGGGGTGCATCTGCAAAGAGTTTCTCCATGCTGGGTTTAATTTATCACCTGAAATCAGTGATACTAATAGGTGGATCCCGATCGACCGATAGATGGCGCAGACACTGCAGGTAGATGGAGTGCCATTGGAAACAAAATGTTTTTGCTGTTAGTCTAATCATTTATGCTGCACCTCCAAAACAAACAGCAAGACCAACGTTCATCCATTATTTATTTATTTATCTATTTTCACTTTTTATTACAACATGCCCGTTCAGCAGCGCACATCCACAGCCATCCATGATTACTGTCTTTCTTACAAGGACAATGCTATTTATTGTAAAGTGGAGTGCACCAATTTTTCTTAAAACAAATATGCTCAGTCTGACCGCCTCAATGCTGATCTCCAGCTGCAAAAGCTTCTGCTACATTATTATTTAATGTACACATGAGTGGGGCCAAATTAAACCATGTTGTGCAATTAATGTTTCAGTTAAAAATGTTATTTTACATTGTGCATTGTTGGAATGTGCTAAATGAATATTTTCATAATTTTGTAACTGAAACATTTGAAACATTACTATTCATTTATGCAACTGCTTTGATTTTAGTCAGGTGAATACACAGTCATAGCCATAAATGCAATGGTACTAATAATGGCTATAATAATGTCTTTCGGCCGTGGATTCTTCATTTTCAGTTTTGGACAAGAGTTTTAATTTCCTCAAACTAATTAGTGGAAAAAAAATTGTGTTTTCCAGCTCCCTTTCACTAGATGGCAGTAGATCTTTACTGACCCAGTGGTTTGTAGCAGAAGCTGATTGGTTTTAAAGTTTAGAAAAAGGAGGAAGCACAAAGACACAACCCATCTTAAAAAGGTTGTGTTTCCCTGAGAAGAGGGTTTCCTCAGATGAGGAGGTAGAAATGCAGCATATTATCATAGACTGTGATGAAAACTCAACTAGACTGATGTTAAATTCAGTCAGAAAACACAACATCATGATCATCATCTTCTGCATAGCCTTCAATGTCATTCTGGTCTCAGGTAATAAAGTCTTAGTTGTTCTTTTAAATCGTGCTTCATATTGTAGCCAGAGATTCAAGAAAAGTACTTAAATGAGATCGAAGAATGAAATATTTCCACCCAGCTACACTAATGTCACACAATGTACTGTCCATTTTTCAGTTTATTTCCTCTCGTTCTCGTTTAATGTGATTTTTGTTTAATTGTCTGTTTCAATAGGTTCCTCTTTCAGTGACAAAGTCCACCAGACTCCCGCTGAAATGTACTACAACCCTGGAGAAAAAGTAAAAATCAACTGTAAACACAGTATAGACAGCTACGACAGATTCTACTGGTACAAACAATCAAAGAACAAACAGATGATGTACTTGGGATACATGAATGTCATTTATGGAAACCCTGAGCCTGGAGTGAATGTGACAATGGAGGGGAGTGCAAATAAAGACCAGACCTGTACATTAACAACTGAAGAACTCCATGTGAACAGCAGTGCAGTGTACTTCTGTGCTGCTAGTCACCACAGTGCTACATATCACTGCTCCTCAATACAAAAACCTTCCAATCACTGTTCCTCATCTATTACAGCTCACACACACTTGCACCTGCATTACTTCCTTCACATTAGGTGGCAGCACATCTTCATTCATTGACTGTTATACTGACCCAGTGGTGAGTAGTGCTAGTTAACATGATGATTATAATAAGAAGCTGAGGACACGTTAAAACTCCACCCACCTGATCGTTTGTTGATAGGAGGCTTTACTCAAAGAGGAGCTTGGAAATAATCAGTATAGCTGCTGATGCTCTGAGAATCTCTGTCATAGTAACTTACTACACAGCACAATAAACAGCATGAACATCATTTTACTAACCATTGCTTTCAACACTGTGCTGGTGTCAGGTAATCATCCTGCCCACTGGTTTTCATCTACATTTGATTCACGTTTGTCAATTTGCCTCATTCTCATTAAATACCAGTTGTTTTCTTTTGTCGTCTTTTCAACAGGTTCCTCTCTCAGTGACCAAGTCCACCAGACTCCAGCTAATATTTACGGCAAACAAGAAGAGACAGCCAAGATCTACTGTTCTCACAGTATTCAGAGCTATGACCAAATCCTGTGGTACAAGCAGACAAAAGGACAAATGCAGTTTTTGGGATACATGGATGACAACAATCCTTTTCCAGAGAAAGGACTTAATGTGGAGATGGAAGGGGACGCAAGAAAGGACAAGAACTGCACATTAACAATTAAAGGGCTCATGTGGAGCAGTGCAGTGTACTTCTGTGCTGCTAGATACCACAGTGCTACATATCACTGCTCCTCAATACAAAAACCTCCTCATCACTGATGTTCATCTCCTACAGCTCACAGCTCCTTGCACCTGGATCACTTCCTTTGATGAGACTCTCTGTTATAGGACATGGCTGTTATCAGACACGGTCTCCTCAGCTTCTTGCTGTTTGTGCTCTGGAAAAGGTAAAGTACTGGAAGATCAGCTTATATAATTCAGCAATCAGGAGCTGCAACCACACAAAGGGTTTTACTTATCATGAGATGTACTGGTTCAGACAGCTGCCTGGGGAAACTATGAAACTGATCGTGTTCACATCTACACTTAAACCAGATCATGACTCTCAGCCACCAAGACTGAGGCTGAGAGTGGGACGTTCACAGTGAAGAATCTGGAGCCAGGAGATAAAGGCTTGTATTTCTGTGCTGTGAGTGAACACAGTGATACAGACACATTTAATAGCTGAACAAAAACCTCCTCTGCTCTGTTCCCGTCTGGATTTATCTGCTCAGCTGTAGAATTTAACCAAAGAACGTCTCACAGTAATGTGACACATCCCCACTCCCTGGAATAAATCAATGTTGTTCCCAAATCTCAGAGATAAGATGTTATAAAGGAAGTAGATCTTTACTGGCCCGGTGGTGTGTAGTGGAAGCTGATTGGTTTAGAAAAGGAGGAAGCACAAAGACACAACCCATCTTAAAAAGGTTGGGTTTCCCTGAGGGGAGGGTTTCCTCAGACGAGGAGGTAGGAATGCAGCATATTATCACAGACTGTGATGAAAACTCAACTACACTGATCTTAAATTCAGTCAGAAAACACAACATCATGATCATCTTCTTCTGCATAGCCTTCAATTTCATACTGGTCTCAGGTAATAAAGTCTTAGTTGTCCTTTTAAATCGTGGATTTTATTGTTATTATGTTGAGAATGTAAAATGTGTCCATGAGCAGCCACAGATTCAAGAAAGTACTTTAATGTGATCAAAGACTTGATAATTTCCACCCAGATCATTTACACAGGTTATAATCTTAGACTATTGTCACACAGTATACTTTTTTTTTGTTTATTTGATCTCTTTCTCACTTAATGTGATTGTTTATGTTTTTTGTTTCAACAGGTTCCTCTCTCAGTGATGAAGTCCAACAGACTGCACCTGACATGTACAAAAATCCTGGAGAAGAAGCTAAAATCTACTGTTCTCACAGTGTAGAAAACTTTTTCCAAATCCTGTGGTACAAGGAGACAAAAGGACAAATGCAGTTGTTGGGATACATGCATTATGAGAAGCCAACTCTAGAGGATGGATTTAATGTGGAGCTAAAAGGAGGTGCATCTAAAGACCAGAAGTGCACATTAACAATTAAAGAGCTCACACTGAACAGCAGTGCAGTGTACTTCTGTGCTGCTAGTAACCACAGTGCTACATATCACTGCTCCTCAATACAAAAACCTCCTCATCACTGATGTTCATCTCCTACAGCTCACAGCTCCTTGCACCTGTTTAATATTGAGAGCAACACAGCGGTGTGGTGGTTAGCACTGATGTGTCTGAGTTAAAATCCATCGGATGACTGAGGCCTTTCTGTGTGGAGTTTGGATGTTCTCCCTGTGTTGGCATGAAACTGAAAATGAATCAATGTTTAATGTCATACTATAATGAACTAGCTTCCATGCATAAATAACCATCTTGAAAAACCTCCAACTGGTGAAACTGCAGAGCTATGAATAATGAAAAGTCTATAAACCTCCATCACCTCCTTATACACATCCAAAGACAACAAATGTCTTCTCCTTCATTCTGATAACAACACGAGCAACAAAATAAACCACAGGACAGCTGGCTCACCAGAAGACAGATCCATTCATATAATAACCGTTAGGGCGCAGTCTTTCACCACGAGATGTTTCTAGACTCACAGAATCTGAATGAAACACAAGAATGAAAAGAAACATTCCTGCACGCATCTGAGTCGATGCCAAAGGTTGTGTTGATACATGCAGGTTAAGAATATTAATATGTTTTATTCTGTGCATTAAGGAAGTAAAGCTTACCGCTGTGACGATAAACCGCAGTAAACCCCACAACTTTGTCAGCGAGTGTAGTGTTACGTCTTACGGCTACAAGCTGCCATTTTGCACAATTTTCACATTTATTTTTATTTATTTATGTTATTATTTTAATGTTTCTGCCACATTACTTTGTTTAAAATGGTAAAGTTGAAATGAAATGTGCACATGAATGCAACACTATGTACTGTACATAAAACAGTGAGTTTTCTTTTCTGTACCAGTTCTTGAATCTGTAAGACTAGATCTACTCTTGAGTAGTGAATGTAAAGAAAAGTATTATTTTATTAAATAAAAGTTCATTAAAAGATTTCAGTCCGTGTTCAGTATTTTTTGAATATTTTGAACACATCTAACAATACCGTGATAATATTGATAACCGTGATCATTTTGGTGACAATAACAATGATATGAAATTTTCACATCTTCACATCTCTACTGTGCATCAAGTTTATATTGTAATTCATCTAATAGGGCCTGTGTTTGTGCGCTGTGCTGTCTGATTTTGACTCATTGACTGTTATACTGACCCAGTGGTGAGTAGTGCTAGTTAACATGATGATTATAATAAGAAGCTGAGGACACGTTAAAACTCCACCCACCTGATGGTTTGTTGATAGGAGGCTTTACTCAAAGAGGAGCTTGGAAATAATCAGTATAGCTGCTGATGCTCTGAGAATCTCTTTCATTGTAACTTACTACACAGCACAATAAACAGCATGAACATCATTTTACTAACCATTGCTTTCAACACTGTGCTGGTGTCAGGTAATCATCCTGCCCACTGGTTTTCATCTACATTTGATTTGATCACATTTGTCAATTTGCCTCATCCTCATTAAATACCAGTTGTTTTCTTTTGTCGTCTTTTCAACAGGTTCCTCTCTCAGTGACCAAGTCCACCAGACTCCAGCTTATATTTACGGCAAACAAGAAGAGACAGCCAAGATCTACTGTTCTCACAGTATTCAGGATTATTACCAAATCCTCTGGTACAAGCAGACAAAAGGACAAATGCAGTTGATGGGATACATTAATTATGACAATCCTCCTTCAGAAAAAGCAGATGATGTGGAGATTGAAGGGGATGCAAATAAAGACAAGAACTGCACATTCACAATTAAAGAGCTCACACTGAACAGCAGTGCAGTGTACTTCTGTGCTGCTAGTAACCACAGTGCTACATATCACTGCTCCTCAATACAAAAACCTCCTCATCACACAGTTTTCATCTCTGCATTACAGCTCACAGCCTCCTGCACCTGGAATAAACCAATCTCACAAAGATCAGATGTTCTAATGGAAGGTTCCTCATGTGCAGCAATGCAACATTTAACCTGTTAAAAAGAGAAACCTCTGATATTTAACATCACTTCTACACAATCCACGTTATGACTCACACTGTCACAAGTATTTCACACTTAATCCCACAGCTTCAATTTGAAAACTATCCATTGTCTGCTCTTCACATCAGATTGGAATTAATGTCTAAATTTAAGTCAACTCTTCAGTGTCATACTCTCATACTGCATCACTGTTATTATCCTAAAACCTATTCTAGTTAAAACTAATTAGTGTAGAAAGATTTTTGTGATTTCCAACTTCCTTTCACTAGATGGCAGTAGATCTTTACTGAACCAGTGGTTTGTAGCAGAAGCTGATTGGTTTTAAAGTTTAGAAAAGGAGGAAGCACAAAGACACAACCCATCTTAAAAAGGTTGTGTTTCCCTGAGGGGAGGGTTTCCTCAGATGAAGAGGTAAAAATGCAGCATATTATCATAGACTGTGATGAAAACTCAACTAGACTGATCTTAAATTCAGTCAGAAAACACAACATCATGATCATCTTCTTCTGCATAGCCTTCAATGTCATACTGGTCTCAGGTAATAAAGTCTTAGTTGTCCTTTTAAATAGTGTTGTTAGTGTTATTTTGTAGAGTAATAGTTAAATAGGCTGCACAGTATCTGCAGAGGAGTTTTAAATGTACCGCTGTGGAATTAGAGATTCACGTATTGAAAGTTTTTCTGTTTTTCTTAACAGGTTCTTCTCAAGTAAAACAGACTCCAGCTGAAATATACCACAGACTTGGAGCTGAAGAAAAAGTCAGAATCAGCTGTGTACACAGTGTTCAGGACTACACCAGAATCCTGTGGTACAAACAGACCAAGAACAACAGCTCCTTGGATACATGAATGTAGATGAAGGATATCCAGAACCTGGAATCAATGTGACAATGAAAGGAGGAGCAATGAAAGGCCAGACCTGCACGCTAATAATTGGAGAACTCATGTTAAACAGCGCAGTGTACTTCTGTGCTGCTAGTAACCACAGTGCTACATATCACTGCTCCTCAATACAAAAACCTTCCAATCACTGTTCCTCATCTATTACAGCTCACACACACTTGCACCTGCATTACTTCCTACACATTAGGTGGCAGCACATCTTTCCTCATTGACTGTTATACTGACCCAGTGGTGAGTAGTGCTAGTTAACATGATGATTATAATAAGAAGCTGAGGACACGTTAAAACTCCACCCACCTGATGGTTTGTTGATAGGAGGCTTTACTCAAAGAGGAGCTTGGAAATAATCAGTATAGCTGCTGATGCTCTGAGAATCTCTTTCATAGTAACTTACTACACAGCACAATAAACAGCATGAACATCATTTTACTAACCATTGCTTTCAACACTGTGCTGGTGTCAGGTAATCATCCTGCCAAATTATTTTCATCTACATTTGATTTGATTACGTTTGTCAATTTGCCTCATTCTCATTAAATACCAGTTGTTTTCTTTTGTCGTCTTTTCAACAGGTTCCTCTCTCAGTGACCAAGTCCACCAGACTCCAGCTAATATTTACGGCAAACAAGAAGAGACAGCCAAGATCTACTGTTCTCACAATAGCTCTAGCCACGATCGTATTCTCTGGTATAAGCAATTAGAAAACAGACAGCTACAATTATTGGGATATATGGATTTTGCGAATCCAACACTGGAGAAAGGATTTAATGTGGAGTTAAAAGGAGGTGCGTCTAAAGACCAGAACTGCACCCTAATAATTAAAGAGCTCATGCTGAACAGCAGTGCAGTGTACTTCTGTGCTGTTAGTAACACAGTGCTACATATCACTGCTCCTCAATACAAAAACCTCCTCATCACTGATGTTCATCTCCTACAGCTCACATCTCCTTGCACCTG
This sequence comes from Planiliza haematocheilus, assembly GCA_005024645.1. Lineage (NCBI taxonomy): Eukaryota > Metazoa > Chordata > Actinopteri > Mugiliformes > Mugilidae > Planiliza > Planiliza haematocheilus. The sequence continues at coordinate 3,426,649 of SRSE01000637.1, forward strand.
TTTAATACCGAGGGCAGCACAGTGGTGTGGTGGTTAGCACTGATGTGCCTGGGTTCAAATCCATCTGACAAGTGATGCTTTTCGGTTTGGCAACTGACACATGCTCGTTAGGTTCATGATTCTAAATTGCCCATAGGCGAGTGTGAAATGGTTGTCTGTCTCATTGTGTTAGGCCTGCGACAGACTGGAGACCTGTTGTTCTCAGCTGGGATAGGCTCTGCAACCCTCCAGAGGACAGAATGAATGAATGTTTGATATTGTACTATAATGAACTACCTTCTATGCATAAGAAACTACCTTGAAAAAACTCCTGCTGGTGAAACCGTAGAAATATAAATAATGAAAAACGTAGGGCTGGGCGATAAAACGATAATGATATCTATCGCAATGGACACATGATCAATATCAATAGAAAATACCATAGACAGAATGTTGAAAATTTTCACTTGAACTCCGTTAGAGAAAATTAGGAAGAAAACCCTGAGCCAGAACTGCAAGTCATTCTGGGGGATGTAGGCACACGAAGCTCTTTAGTCTCTCGACCTGTCACTGCCCAGCTAAGCCAGGTTGGTGGCATCAACAACAACAAAAAAAGAACGGCGTGAAGTAAAAGGAGAATATGAGAGCGACAGCGCGAGAGGAAATTGTAGATAAAAAAGGAAAGATCACGTCACCAGTTTGGCAATATTTTGGTTATTTTATTGACAGACATGAGCCGATCAACAAAACCAGACCGATGTTGTCTGTAAACTTGGTGGTGAGTGAGCATATTAACTGTGTCTTGTCTCTTTTGATTAGTAGTGTAAGAGTCGGTTAAGAGTCAGTTAAGTTTTGTTTATCTGCGTATTGAGCCTAGAGTGACTGAGTGCCTCAGTTTGCTAGTGGTCAAGTCGGGTCGTACGTTTTGTTTCCCTGCCGACTGAGATGTAAGATGTTTGAATGGTGCCGTTTATTGATTGGCAATCAAACATGGAAGGAGTGAAATGAGCCGCTTAAATAGACTAGATTCATGATTCTTGATTTGTCTTTGATGGCTGGTTATATGAACCAAATCTTTTTTTCCCACCGCTACTAAATAATAGTTAAAAAGGAATTCAAATTAAATGCTATTCAATATGTCATTGTTATCATTTAAAAAAAATCAAAGTGACGGGTAAAAATGGGTTATGACAAGATTTTTATGACCCTGTCAGTGAAAGTGACAGACAACGAAAAAGTCTAGCGAAACCTCTGATCAAGAGGTACACGGCAGCAGTGCCATACCACAAAACATCAAAGCAATATTAAGAAATAACAAATGCAGTGGTGTATCATTTAGTGAAGGAACACAGTTGAGAAGTCTGGGTAGAATAGGTTAACGAATCAATAATTACCGATATTGACTGATATGAAACATATATCATGATACATTTTCAGCCCTAGAAAAAAGTCTATAAACCTCCATCAACTCCTTGCACACATCCAAAGACAATAAATTTCACCTGCATTAAACATGGCCACCACAACTCTCTCCACCCATCTACATATTTTTTTATTAACGTCATCCTACAGGATGAGAGAACGTCACACTCTACACTGACACACCTTACTGCATCTCTTCATATCCCTGTAACCAACACTGACACACATATGAGACTTTCTGTTTTAGGACATGGCTGTTATCAGACACAGTCTCCTCAGCTTCTTGCTGTTTGTGCTCTGGATAAAAGGTAAAGTACTGGAAGATCAGCTGATATAATTCAGCAATCAGGAGCTGTTCACGTGTTCATCTGTGCTAACTTTTACAGGTCGAACTGAGGGAAGTGGTGTCCAACAGACCTCCATACTGTGGAGAGAGAAGGGTCAAAGTGCAGAGATGCACTGCAACCACACAAAGGGAGCTGACTATTTGTATATGTACTGGTTCAGACAGCTGCCTGGAGAAGCTATGAAACTGATTGTGTCCACATCTACATTCAGTCCAGATCATGACTTTGGAAATTTCAGCAAAGAAAAATTCTCAGCCACCAAACCTGCTCCTGAGAGTGGGACATTCATAGTGAAGAATCTGGAGCCAGGAGATAAAGGCTTGTATTTCTGTGCTGTGAGTAAACACAGTGATACAGATGATTGAGACTGCTGAACAAAAACTGTTGGTTTGAAGTCAGTGCCTTTAATGACCTGTAGGGGGAGCAGTAGACATGTGGAGCATGGCATGGCTTTTCTTGCCTGAATCTTGAATAATCTGACTGTTAAAGACAGGGGAAATGAATAACAGTGATCATCTTGTGACAATTCAGTATTCTGCTGGGAAACTTTTGGACCTGGCATTCATTGGTGTAAATGGTACTGAGACAAGTAGCACCAACCTAGACTAGACAGGCACGCCCACCCTGTAGCAATGACACTCATTGATGGCAGCAGCCACAGGACACCCTCAGAAGGCCCGTGTCCATTCTTTGATGAGTGTCAACTGTTTTGGAGGCACAAGGTGGTCATAATATTATGCCTGATGTGTGTATTTATGTCCATTACAAACACACCGATGATAAAGTTGGATAAAGAATTTCTTCTCTTAAGGTGGGTGGTTTTACAGTTGTGTACCCCAGCCTAATTGTGGGATCAGTCCTTTTATTACCCTCAGTCCAGGCAGGCCCACCACAGACCTACACCTGTATATCCTCCCGGTGTATAATAAACATTTCAGTTTTCATTTCACAAAAGGGTCATTTTTAAAGCTTTAAAGAAACGAGAAGCTACCTAAATCAGTCTGGAGTTGCATGATCTTTTTGTTCCACTTATTTATGTAAATGATCTCATCTTTACTTTAATTCACAGAAAAAGAATAACATAACTGCTCATATGATCAGTTCCTGTCTCCTCCCCTCTAAGTGGATTCTGCGTTGTGTTCAGGCTCTCAGTCAGTTCAGAGACATAGAGGAAAATAAAGACATCATGATCAGAAACCTAAACAGCTTCACTCTTCTGCTCCTCTGCTTCTCTTGTACGTTTCAGAATTGAAACTGTTCACTCAAGGTTTTCACTTTTAAAAGTTGTCTTCATGTTTTTTTTTTATTTCTCTTTAATGCAGGTCGTTCACTGAGCATCAAAGTCCATCAGGATCCAGCGTCAGTGTTAGGAAATCTTCAGAGTCAAGTAACAATCAGCTGCAACCATTCAGAAGCGACATACAATGTACACCTGTGGTACCAGAAGCTGACGGGAGACTCTGCCCTTAAACTCATCGGATATATTCAATATACCAACCCAGTCCTTGAGGCTGAATTCAAACCAAATTTCAGTCTGAAGGGAGACGGCTCAGTGAAATCTCAGCTTCATGTGCAGAAACCCAACGCAGGAGACAGCGGCGTTTACTTCTGTGCAGCTAGTAGACACAGTGACTCAGTTAACCTCCTCGCCTTTACAAAAACCCTCTCTGATAATCCACCACATGCGTTTAGAAGAAGGGCACAGCTGCGTCTGACTATGGCAGGAAATCACCAGTGATATGAGCATTAAAGGCATCGACCCACACAGCACAAAATCCCTCCTCCTCCTCCTCCTCCTCCTCCTCCTCCTCCTCCTCAGTCATGTCATGTCATGTCGAAGTCATTCCATGTTTTTTGTCATCATGATCAGACTCCTCATAAACTTAGCAGCTCTACCGTTCTATTTAACAGGTGATTCAATCAGAAGAAATCGTCTTTAAATTTTTCTGTGAAGTTTTTTCTCTTTCAGCTTTTTCTTTGTTTCCTGCAGAACCCTCAACAAACAGCGTTACAACAAGACTGATCTTAAATTCAGTCAGAAAACACAACATCATGATCATCTTCTTCTGCATAGGCTTCAATGTCATACTGGTCTCAGGTAATAAAGTCTGATTTCATCGTTTAAGCAGCCAGAGATTCAAGACAAGTACTTCCATGTGATCAAAGACTTCATTATTCCCACCCAGATAATTTTCACGGGTTATCATCTTAGACTACTGTCACACAGTATATTCTCTATTTTTATTTTCTCTTGTTGTCACTTAATGTGATCATTTGTATTATTTGTTTCAACAGGTTCCCTTTTCAGTGACAAAGTCCACCAGGCTCCCACTGAAATGTACTACAAGCCTGGAGAAAAAGTAAAAATCAACTGTTCACACAGTATAGAGAACTATGATAAAATCCTCTGGTACAAACAATCAAAGAACAAACAGATGATGTTCCTGGGATACATGAATATAATTTATGGAAACCCTGAGCCTGGAGTGAATGTGACAATGGAGGGGAGTGCAAATAAAGACCAGACCTGTACATTAACAACTGAAGAACTCCATGTGAACAGCAGTGCAGTTTACTTCTGTGCTGCTAGATACCACAGTGCTACATATCACTGCTCCTCAATACAAAAACCTTCCAATCACTATTTCTCATCTATTACAGCTCACACACACTCTCACCTGCATTACTTCCTTCACATTAGGTGGCAGCACATCTTTCCTCATTGACTGTTATACTGACCCAGTGGTGAGTAGTGCTAGTTAACATGATGATTATAATAAGAAGCTGAGGACACGTTAAAACTCCACCCACCTGATGGTTTGTTGATAGGAGGCGCTTTCTACTCAAAAGGGAGGCTTGTAAATTCATCAGTATAGCTGATGATGCTCTGAGAATTCTGTCATAGTAACTTCCTACAAGCACATAAACCGCCTATGACATTATTTACTACCAATCTCTTTCAACCCACTGTGTGTGTCAGGGTAACATCCTGACCCCTGGTTTTCTTCTACACTTGATTTGATTAACGTTTGTCAATTTGCCTCATTCTCGATTAAATACCAGTTGTTTTCTTTTGTCGTCTTTTCAACAGGTTCCTCTCTCAGTGACCAAGTCCACCAGACTCCAGCTAATATTTACAGCAAACAACACGGGACAGCCAAGATCTACTGTTCTCACAGTATTAATAACTATTACCAAATCCTGTGGTACAAACAGACAAAAGGACAAATGCAGTTTTTGGGATATATGTACCAAACAAATCCAAATCCAGAGACGGGATTTAATGTGGACATGGAAGGGGATGCAAATAAAAACCAGACCTGTTCATTAACAATTAAAGAGCTCACAGTGAACAGCAGTGCAGTGTACTTCTGTGCTGCTAGTAACCACAGTGCTACATATCACTGCTCCTTAATACAAAAACCTCCTCATCACTGATGTTCATCTCCTACAGCTCACAGCTCCTTGCACCTGTTTAATATCAAGAGCAGCACAGTGGTGTGGTGGTTAGCACTGATGCATCTGGGTTCAAATCCATCTGACGACTGAGGCCTTTCTGTGTGGAGTTTTGGATGTTCTCCCTGTGTCTGAGTGGGTTCTTTTCAGGTTCTCCATCTTCTCCCACCGCCAAAAGACATGCTGATTAGGTTCACTGGTGATTCTAAATTGGCCGTAGGTGTGACTGTGAATGCTTGTCTGTCTCTCTGTGTTTGCCCTGTGATAGACTGGAGACCTGTTGGTCGGTTACATAAAATGAATGAATGTTTAATATTGTACTGTAATGAACTAGCTTCCAAGCACAAGTAACTATCCAACTGGTGAAACTGCAGAAATATGAATAATGAAAAATGATAAATAATAATAAATGTCACCTGCATTAAACATAGCCTCCTCAACCAAACATTGTTGCTGACCTGAATGAACCACTTCTCTCCGCCCATTTTTTTTTTTTTTTAATTAACCATCAACTCCTTGCACACATCCAAAGACAATAAATTTCACCTGCATTAAACATGGCCTCCACAACTCTCTCCACCCATCTACATTTTTTTTTATTAACGTCATCCTACAGGATGAGAGAACGTCACACTCTACACTGACACACCTTCCTGCATCTCTTCATATCTCTGTAACCAACACTGACAGATAAAGGAGAGTTTCTGTTTTAGGACATGGCTGTTATCAGACACAGTCTCTTCAGCTTCTTGCTGTTTGTGCTCTGGATAAAAGGTAAAGTACTGGAAGATCAGCTGATATAATTCAGCAATCAGGAGCTGTTCACACCTCAACAGCTTCACTCTTCTGCTCCTCTGCTTCTCTTGTACGTTTCAAAATTCAAACTGTTCACTCAAGGTTTTCACTTTTAAAAGTTGTCTTCATGTTTTTTTTAATTTCTCTTTAATGCAGGTCGTTCACTGAGCATCAAAGTCCATCAGGATCCAGCGTCAGTGTTAGGAAATCTTCAGAGTCCAGTAACAATCAGCTGCAACCACTCAGACGCGACATACAACGCACACCTGTGGTACCAGAAGCTGACGGGTGACTCTGCCCTTAAACTCATCGGATATATTCAATATACCAACCCAGTCCTTGAGGATGAATTTAAACTGAATTTCAGTCTGAAGGGAGACGGCTCAGTGAAATCTCAGCTTCATGTGCAGAAACTCAACGCAGGAGACAGCGGCGTTTACTTCTGTGCAGCTAGTAGACACAGTGACTCAGTTACCCTCCTCGCCTTTACAAAAACCCTCTCTGATAATCCACCACATGCGTTTAGAAGAAGGGCACAGCTGCGTCTGACTATGGCAGGAAATCACCAGTGATATGAGCATTAAAGGCATCAACCCACACAGCATGACCCTCCTCCTCCTCCTCCTCCTCCTCCTAGTTTGAAGTCATTCCAGGTTTTTTATCATCATGATCAGACTCCTCATACACTTAGCAGTTCTCCCGTTCTGTTTAACAGGTGATTCAATCGGAAGAAATCCTCTTTAAATTTCTCTGTGAAGTTTATTCTCTTAAAACTATTTTTCTTTGTTTCCTGCAGAACCCTCAACAAACAGCGTTCATCAGACCCCCACGGCTCTGATCAAACATCCTGGAGCAGTCATCTTCATAAACTGCAGCCATTCAAGCTCTGACTTTGATATGATCCAGTGGTACAAACAGTCCCCTGGGAAACATGACATGGCTCTGATTGGCTATGCACGGTTCTCCTCCACGACCATTGAAGAGGCATTCAAAAACGTCTACAATGTGACAGGTCACAGGAGCACTCTGTCGTCTCTTTACATTCCCCAGCTGAGACAGTCGGCCTCCTCCTTCATTCTGATAATACCACGTGCAACAAAATAAACCACAGGACAGCTGGCTCACTCGGAGACAGATCATTCATATAATAACCGTCAGGGCGCAGTCTTTCACCACAGAACGTTTCTAGACTCACAGAATTTGAATGAAACAAAAGAATGAAAAGAAACTTTCCTGCACACATCTGAGTCAATGTCAAAGTTTTGTTGATGCATGCAGGTTAAGAATATTAAGATGTTTTAATCCATGCATTAAGTTTAGATCTTAATGGATCTAGTGGGGCCTGTGTTTGTGCACAGTGCTGTCTCACTTTGTTGTGTCAGTAAATCTAACAACCATTTTGTCCTGTGGAAACTGACCTTAACTTTCCATGATTCCAGTATTGATCAAAAATGTTTTGTCCTGAAGTGGATAAATGTTTAATTGATCTGTTCAGAACAAAATTAACCAGATGAAAGGTGGTGTTCTTTGTTATTTAAAGTCTAAAATATTAAGAAAAATGTTTCAGAGAAGATAGATTTAAATAAACTTTTTAAAAAATAAAAAGCCCATGTAAAATTAGAAACAAATCCAAAAATCCATCAATAAGAAAATATATTAAAATATGTTGTTTTATGTAGGATGGTTATTATTTAGTTACAGTGCATGTTTGAGCACTGACACTGAACCAGTAGTACAGTCGCAGCGGGCGGGGTTCTGGTTTAGAGGAGGAGGAGGGGTCACGCCCTCCTCAATTTACTGCACGAAAACAGAAACAAAATCCACTTCAAGTTCGCTCAGAACACACAAAATGATCTGGCTCGTTGTCTCCTGCCTGACTTTGAACGTCGGGCTGGTTTCAGGTAATGAACATGAGATTTAAAGTAATGAGAGAACGCTCATCCTTTCTGTGAGACATGAATATTAATTGTTGTCATTATACTCTTCTCCACAGGCTCCTCTCTCAATGACCAAATCTACCAGACTCCATTTGACATTTACAAATTTTACAAAAAATTGAATGAAAATGCCAAAATCAGCTGTTCACACAGCATTCAAAACTATAATCAGATCCTCTGGTACAAACAGTCAAAGAACAGTCAGATGCAGCTCCTGGGATACATGGTAGGAGAAACTGGCTTTCCAGAGGATGGACTGAATGTGGAGATAGATGGGAGTGCAAATAAAGACCAGAGCTGCACATTAACACTCAAAGAACTGCATGTGAACAGCAGTGCAGTTTACTTCTGTGCTGCTAGTAACCACAGTGCTGCACATCACTGCTCCTCAATACAAAAACCTTCCAATCACTGTTCCTCATCTATTACAGCTCACACACACTTGCACCTGTATTACTTCCTGTATTACTATTTTGAACACATCTAACAATACCGTGATAATATTGATAACCGTGATCATTTTGGTGACAATAACAATGATATGAAATTTTCACATCTTTACATCTCTACTGTGCATCAAGTTTATATCATAATGCATCAAATAGGTCTAATAGGTGTTTGTGCGCTGTGCTGTCTGATTTTGACTCATTGACTGTTATACTGACCCAGTGGTGAGTAGTGCTAGTTAACATGATGATTATAATAAGAAGCTGAGGACACGTTAAAACTCCACCCACCTGATGGTTTGTTGATAGGAGGCTTTACTCAAAGAGGAGCTTGGAAATAATCAGTATAGCTGCTGATGCTCTGAGAATCTCTGTCATAGTAACTTACTACACAGCACAATAAACAGCATGAACATCATTTTACTAACCATTGCTTTCAACACTGTGCTGGTGTCAGGTAATCATCCTGCCCACTGGTTTTCATCTACATTTGATTTGATTAAGTTTGTGAATTTGCCTCATTCTCATTAAATACCAGTTGTTTTCTTTTGTTGTCTTTTCAACAGGTTCCTCTCTCAGTGACCAAGTCCACCAGATTCCAGCTAATATTTACAGCAAACAAGAAGAGACAGCCAAGATCTACTGTTCTCACAGTATTAATAACTATTTCCAAATCCTGTGGTACAAACAGACAAAAGGACAAATGCAGTTTTTGGGATACATGGATGACGACAATGGTTTTCCAGAGAAAGGACTAAATGTGGACATAGAAGGGGATGCAAGAAAGGACAAGAACTGCACATTAACAATTAATGGGCTCATGTGGAGCAGTGCAGTGTACTTCTGTGCTGCTAGATACCACAGTGCTACATATCACTGCTCCTCAATACAAAAACCTCCTCATCACTGATGTTCATCTCCTACAGCTCCTTACACCTGGATCCCTTCCTTTGATAAAGTAGAAGCACGTCTCTCATTAGACCTTCATTCTGATCCAGGGGCTTGTAGTGGAGCTTTACATGAAGATGATGACGAGAAGTAAGAAATGACACCACCCATCTACAGACCACACGTTCACACAGCTCATAGAAGAGGAGGCTGGAAATAATCAGTGGAGCTGCTGATGCTTTGAGAATCTCTTCGGTAGCAACAGTCAACTTATTACACAGCACAACAGACAGCATGAAAATCTTTTTACAAACCACTGCTTTCAACATTGTCCTGGCCTCATGTAATTCACTGTGAAGATTTAAACTGTACTAACTGTTTTCAACTAATAGTATTTTATCTGATAACATTGCTGACTTTGACTAATTCTCTTTTTCTCGTCTCTTCAACAGGTTCCTCTCTCAGTGACCAAGTTCACCAGACTCCAGCCAACATTTACAGCAATACAGGAGAGACAGCCAAGATCTACTGTTCCAACAGTTATAGCTATGATCGTATTCTCTGGATTTAATGTGGAGATAGAAGGAGGTGCATCCAAAGATCAGAAGTGCACATTAACAACCAAACTGCTGAACAGCAGTGCAGTGTACTTCTGTGCTGCTAGATACCAAAAGCTATGAAATGCATGTCCATGAGTTATTATTGACACTCTGTTAGACACACCCCTGGGCTTGATTGGTGCATCTGAGAGTGGAGCGGTGGATGTCTTTGCTAATCGCGCTACAGGCTCTAGGTGGGGCCAGAGGAGCCAATTTTTTTTTAAATGACCTGCTTCATGCAATTATACTTGAACATAGAGTCAGTTTCAGCAAATATAACAGAAAGTTAGTTTTATAAAAGTTGCCTACTGCACCTTTAAATAAGCTGTACAATACTCCAGACATTCATTCTGGGATGACTTTTAAATATGCCCATGTGTAATTAGAGATTGAGGTATTGAAAGCTTTTCTGTTAGTCTGAACAGGTTCTTCTCATGTAAAACAGACTCCAGCTGAAATATACCAGACTTGGAGCTGAAGAGATAATATGAAACTGATTGTGTATACATCTACATTCAACACAGATCATGACTTTGGAAATTTCAACAAAGAGAAATTCTCATCCACCCAGACTGTGGGATGGTGAAGAATCTGGAGAGAGGAGATAAAGGCTTGTATTTCTGTGCTGTGAGTGAAAGAATAACATAACTGCTCATATGATTAAGTTCCTGTCTCCTCCCCTCTAGGTGGACTTTGCGTTGTGTTCAGGCTCTCAGTCAGTTCAGAGACATAGAGGAACATAAAGACATCATGATCAGAAACCTAAACAGCTTCACTCTTCTGCTCCTCTGCTTCTCTTGTACGTTTTAAAATTTAAACTGTTCACTCAAGGTTTTCACTTTTAAAAGTTGTCTTCATGTTTTTTTTAATTTCTCTTTAATGCAGGTCGTTCACTGAGCATCAAAGTCCATCAGGATCCAGCGTCAGTGTTAGGAAATCTTCAGAGTCCAGTAACAATCAGCTGCAACCATTCAGACACAGCATATGATGTACACCTGTGGTACCAGAAGCTGACAGGCCACTCTGCCCTTAAACTCATCGGATATATTCAATATACCAACCCAGTCCTTGAGGCTGAATTCAAACCAAATTTCAGTCTGAAGGGAGACGGCTCAGTGAAATCTCAGCTTCATGTGCAGAAACCCAACGCAGGAGACAGCGGCGTTTACTTCTGTGCAGCTAGTAGACACAGTGACTCAGTTAACCTCCTCGCCTTTACAAAAACCCTCTCTGATAATCCACCACATGCGTTTAGAAGAAGGGCACAGCTGCGTCTGACTATGGCAGGAAATCACCAGTGATATGAGCATTAAAGGCATCGACCCACACAGCACAAAATCCCTCCTCCTCTTCCTCCTCCTCGCAGCTCTGTTCAGTTTGAAGTCATTCCATGTTTTTTGTCATCATGATCAGACTCCTCATACACTTAGCAGCTCTCCCGTTCTGTTTAACAGGTGATTCAGAAGAAGAAATCCTCTTTAAATTTCTGTGAAGTTTATTCTCTTTAAGCTCTTTTTCTTTGTTTCCTGCAGAACCCTCAACAAACAGCGTTCATCAAGCCCCCACGGCTCTGATCGAACATCCTGGAGCAGTCATCTTCATAAACTGCAGCCATTCAAGCTCCAAATTTGATATGATCCAGTGGTACAAACAGTCCCCTGGGAAACATGACATGGCTCTGATTGGCTATGCACGGTTCTCCTCCACAACCGTTGAAGAGGCATTCAAAAACGTCTACAATGTGACAGGTCACGGGAGCAGTCTGTCGTCTCTTTACATTCCCCAGCTGAGACAGTCGGAGGATAGCGCTGAATATTTCTGTGCTGCCAGTGATGCACGGTGCTGCATAAACCCTTCAAGCTCGACAAAAACCTTCTCCTTCATTCTGATAACAACACGAGCGACAAAATAAACCACAGGACAGCTGGCTCACCAGGAGATGGATCCATTCATATCATAACCGTTAGGGCGCAGTCTTTCACCACAGAACGTTTCCTCTAGAATAAAAAGAAACGTTCCTGCACACAACTGAGTTGATGCCAAAGGTTATGTTGATACAGGCAAGTGGGGAATAATAAGATGTTTTAACCTGTGCATCAAGATTACAAGTTTAGTTCATCTAATAGGGTCTGTGTTTGTGCGCTGTGCTGTCTGATTTTGACTCATTGACTGTTATACTGACCCAGTGGTGAGTAGTGCTAGTTAACATGATGATTATAATAAGAAGCTGAGGACACGTTAAAACTCCACCCACCTGATGGTTTGTTGATAGGAGGCTTTACTTGGAAATAATCAGTATAGCTGCTGATGCTCTGAGAATCTCTGTCATAGTAACTTACTACACAGCACAATAAACAGCATGAACATCATTTTACTAACCATTGCTTTCAACACTGTGCTGGTGTCAGGTAATCATCCTGCCCAATTATTTTCACACTACATTTGATTTGATTACGTTTGTCAATTTGCCTCATTCTCATTAAATACCAGTTGTTTTCTTTTGTCGTCTTTTCAACAGGTTCCTCTCTCAGTGACCAAGTCCACCAGACTCCAGCTAATATTTACGGCAAACAAGAAGAGACAGCCAAGATCTACTGTTCTCACAGTATTGATTACTATTACCAAATCCTGTGGTACAAGCAGACAAAAGGACAAATGCAGTTGTTGGGATACATGTATGAAGACAACCCTACTCCAGAGAAAGAATTTAATGTGGCGATAGAAGGAGGTGCAAATAAAAACCAGACCTGCACATTAACAATTAAAGAGCTCACACAGAACAGCAGTGCAGTGTACTTCTGTGCTGCTAGTAACCACAGTGCTACATATCACTGCTCCTCAATACAAAAACATCCTCATCACTGATGTTCATCTCCTTCAGCTCACAGCTCCTTGCACCTGTTTCATATGGAGGGCGGCACAGTAGTGTGGTGGTTAGCACTGATGTGTCCGGGTTCGAATCCATCTTATGACTGGGGCCTTCCTGGGTGGAGTTGGCATGTTCTCCCTTCCTCTCCAGGTACTCCAGCTTCCTCCCACCATCTAAAGACGCAATCGTTAGGTTCTAAAATTATTCTAAATTGGCCATAGGTGTGAGAGTCAATGGGTGGCTGTCTCTCTGTGATCAACCTGTGATACACTCGAGACCTGTTCATCTAAGCTAGGATAGGCTCCTAGACCCTCCAGAGGAGAAGCGGTTACAGAAAACGAATAAATGAATGTTTGATATTGTACTGTAATGAACTAGCTTCCAAGCACAAGTAACTATCTTGAAAAAACTCCAACTAGTGAAACTGCAGAAATATAAATAATGAAATAATTCTATAAACCACCATCACCTCCAAAAAGAAATGTCACCTGCATTAAACATGGCCTCCTCAACTCATCATTGTTGCTGAACTGAATGAACCACTTCTCTCCACCCATTTTTTTTATTTTTTTATTTTTTTTTATTAACGTCATCCTACAGGATGAGAGAACGTCACACTCTACACTGACACACCTTCCTGCATCTCTTCATATCTCTGTAACCAACACTGACACATATATGAGACTCTCTGTTTTAGGACATGGCTGTTATCAGACACAGTCTCCTCAGCTTCTTGCTGTTTGTGCTCTGGATAAAAGGTAAAGTACTGGAAGATCAGCTGATATAATTCAGCAATCAGGAGCTGTTCACGTGTTCATCTGTGCTAACTTTTACAGGTCTAACTGAGGGAAGTGGTGTCCAACAGACCTCCATACTGTGGAGAGAGAAGGGTCAAAGTGCAGGGATGCACTGCAACCACACAAAGGGAGCTGACTATTTGTATATGTACTGGTTCAGACAGCTGCCTGGAGAAGCTATGAAACTGATCATGTCCACAATGACCGGCAAACCAGATCATGACTTTGGAAATTTCAGCAAAGAGAAATACTCAGCCACCAAGACTGTTGTTGAGAGTGGGACTGTTCACAGTGAAGAATCTGGAGCCAGGAGATAAAGGCTTGTATTTCTGTGCTGTGAGTAAACACAGTGATACAGACACATTTAATAGCTGAACAAAAACTTCCTCTGCTCTGTTACCGTCTGGATTTATCTGCTCAGCTGTAGAGGGATCTCAAATTTAACCACAGAACGTCTCACAGTAATGTGACACTCCCACATCCAGCCCTTAACCTCTCTGTAATCTCAGACCTCTCATCACACACTCCGACAGTGACTCTGGTCTACAATGGTCTAGAAGTTCAGATTACTCACAACACCATAATGATCACAGCTGCTCTGATCCAACTCTCTGCAGCTCTGCTCTGTATTGGAGGTACTGAACACGACAAAGGAAGATGCTGTACCTTCATGCTAACAATGTCATCTTGTTTTTGGAGGTCCTGTAACATGATGTGGTGATTATTTTTTATTTTTACCCCAACAGGTCTAACTGATGGAGTTGAAGTCACTCAGACTCCTCTGCTGTGGAGGAACCAGGGTAATTCTGCCACCATCAACTGCAGTCACACTAAAGATGCTTCTTACTTCCAGATGTACTGGTACAGACAGCGGCCTGGAGAGTTAATGAAGCAAATCGTTTTCACAACTACAACTCCACCACATCAGTATGAAAGCAGCTTCACAGAGGAGAAATTTCCAGCCGTCAAGAACAACGCTCAGACTGGATCTCTGACGGTGAAGGAGCTGCTGACTGGAGACAGTGGAGTGTATTTCTGTGCTGTGAGTAAACACAGTGATACAAGTGATTGAGACAGCTGAACAAAAACCCAACTGCTGGATTGAAGTCAGTGTCTTTAATGACCTGTAGGGGGAGCTGTAGACATGTGGAGCATGACATGACTTTTCTTGCCTGAATCTTGAATAATCTGACTGTTAAAGAGAGAGGAAGTGAATAACATTGGTCACCCTGTGACAGTTCAATGTTCTGCTGGGAAACTTTTGGACCTGGCATTCATTCATGTGAACGTTACCTCCTCATCACTCATGTTCATCTCCTACAGCTCCTTACACCTGGATCACTTCCTTTGATAAAGTGGAAGCACGTCTCTCATTAGACCTTCATTCTAGTGGAGGTTTACATGAAGATTATGATGAGAAGTAAGAAATGACACCACCCATCTACAGAGCACACATTTACGTAGCTGATAGGAGGGTAAAGAGGAGGCTGGAAATAACCAGTAGAGCTGCTGATGCTTTGAGAATCTCTTCAGTAGTAACAGTCAACTTATTACACAGCACAACAGACAGCATGAAAATCATTTTACTAACCACTGCTTTCAGCTTTGTCCTGGTCTCAGGTAATCCACCAGAATTGAACTGAACTGTTTTAATTGTTTTCAACTAATAGTACTTGATCTGACGACATTGCTGACTTGCTGCCTCATTCCCTTTAATAATATGTTGTCATATTGTCAACAGGTTCCTCTCTCAGTGATAAAGTTCACCAGACTCCAGCTGACATGTACAAAAATCCTGGAGAAGACGCTAACATCTACTGTTCACACAGTATAGACAACTACGAGCGAATGCTCTGGTACAAACAGTCAAACGGGCAACTACAGTTCCTGGGACACATGTTTAAGAGGAATTCAAACCCAGAGAATGGGGTGAAGGTAACAATGGTTGGAAACGCAGATAAAGACCAGAACTGCACATTAACAATTAAAGAGCTCACGTCGAACAGCAGTGCAGTGTACTTCTGTGCTGCTAGATACCACAGTGCTACATATCAGTGCTCCTCCATACAAAAACCTCCTCACCACACAGTTTTCATCTCTGCATTACAGCTCACAGCCTCCTCCACCTGGAATAAATCAATGTTGGTCTTTCATCTCACAGAGATCAAACGTTATAAAGGAAGGTGCCTCATGTGCATATATGAAACCGTTTTAGATATCATTTAAATAAAACAATGCTAACAAACTAGTAATCTCTACAAAGACATATCTTCATCTCAATATGTAGAAGTTGTAGTAAGAGACAACATTTTACTCCAAGAAGATTGCTGCTTTCCATTTGTAGTCAAAGTTGAATCGACCAATAACATGCAAGTGTTAGCTGCAGGCAGATGAACGAAACATGTGGAAAGCAAAAAAGGAACTACATCCTGTCATTCCCCATTTGCAAACAAGCCAAAATGGTCAGGCGTTGGTCAGTGCAGAGTTGCGAGTGAGCATTTGTGACACATGTTTTGGGGCGTCCTGCACATTGACTGTATATAAAAGATCCTGCACCGTTAGCAGTAGTCTGAAAAACAATTATCAGACAAGAGTAGAAGTGTGTTTCAACTTCCTTTCACTAGATGGCAGTAGATCTTTACTGGCCCAGTGGTGTGTAGTGGAAGGCGATTTTTTTTTTTAAGTTTAGAAAAGGAGGAAGCACAAAGACACAACCCATCTTAAAAAGGTTGTGTTTCCCTGAGGGGAGGGTTTCCTCAGACGAGGTAGAAATGCAGCATATTATCATAGACTGTGATGAAAACTCAACTACACTGATCTTAAATTCAGTCAGAAAACACAACATCATGATCATCTTCTTCTGCATAGCCTTCAATGTCGTATTGGTCTCAGGTAATAAAGTCTCCTTTCATCTTTTATCATGCATTATAATGTTATTTTATAGCGCAACGGTTAAATGGGCTGCACAGTATCTGAAAAATTCATTCTGGGGTGACTTCTAAATGTTCCGATGTGTAATCACAGATTGAAATATTGACTGTTTGTCTGGGTTTCTTAACAGGTTCTTCTCAGGTAAAACAGACTCCAGCTGAAATATACCACAGACTTGGAGCTGAAGGAACAGTCAGAATGAGTTGTGTTCACAATGATCAGAACTATGACCGAATCTTGTGGTACAAACAGTCCAAGAACACTGATATGCAGCTCCTGGGATACATGAATGTAAATGATGGATATCCAGAGCCTGGAGTCAATGTGGCGATGGAAGGGAGCGCAGTGAAAGGCCAAACCTGCACGCTAACAATCAAAGAGCTCACACTGAACAGCAGTGCAATGTATTTCTGTGCTGCTAGTAACCACAGTGAAACGTATCAGCGCTTCTCAATACAAAAACCTCCCAGCAACAGATTCACAGCCACTTGCACCTGTTTTACCTCTTCTAGCCAATGCTGGTTTGCCCCATCATCCAAATCAGATAGTATAATGGGAGCTTCCTCATATGTATATATGCAGTTCATCTTCAGACCTCCAGTGTTTCATCTAAAATTTAATTTAACATATTTTACTGTTGCTGTAGACTGTCTTTGTAATCCTAGAAATACTGAACTGCATTAAACTGCAAATTAACACTGAAAAATCAAACATTCATCAAACTTAATTACAGCTAAATCACTAATCGACATTTTTAATTAGAAGTAACACAATAAATGAATGAAAAAAGACAATGTTTTACATTATAAAAACTTTAAAGCAAAAATTAATAATAGAATGTCATTGGAACTTAAAGAAAACTCAGCTGAAGGCAGACAGACTGACTCTGGAACATCATGATGGGCTATGCAAATACATTTCTCAATGCTAACAATGGTGTCCATAACCAACTGATATAATTAAGTGTACATGGTCAACCCCAAATCCCGGATTTCTTGCACCTAAAAAATATTATATCCAGAGGTACTGAAAGGTGCTTTAAACAATTTTGGTTGGCATCTCACAACTCGGCTCACACACACTTGCACCTGCATTACTTCCTTCACATTAGGTGGCAGCACATCTTCATTCATTGACTGTTATACTGACCCAGTGGTGAGTAGTGCTAGTTAACATGATGATTATAATAAGAAGCTGAGGACACGTTAAAACTCCACCCACCTGATGGTTTGTTGATAGGAGGCTTTACTCAAAGAGGAGCTTGGAAATAATCAGTATAGCTGCTGATGCTCTGAGAATCTCTTTCATTGTAACTTACTACACAGCACAATAAACAGCATGAACATCATTTTACTAACCATTGCTTTCAACACTGTGCTGGTGTCAGGTAATCATCCTGCCCACTGGTTTTCATCTACATTTGATTTGATTACGTTTGTCAATTTGCCTCATTCTCATTAAATACCAGTTGTTTTCTTTTGTCGTCTTTTCAACAGGTTCCTCTCTCAGTGACCAAGTCCACCAGATTCCAGCTAATATTTACAGCAAACAAGAAGAGACAGCCCAGATCTACTGTTCTCACAGTATTCAGGGCTATTACCAAATCCTGTGGTACAAACAGACAAAAGGACAAATGCAGTTTTTGGGATACATGACTTATACGAATCCAACTCCTGAGCAAGGATTTAATGTGGAAATAAAAGGGGATGCAAATAAAGACAAGAACTGTTCATTAACAATTAAAGAGCTCACACTGAACAGCAGTGCAGTTTACTTCTGTGCTGCTAGTAACCACAGTGCTACATATCACTGCTCCTCAATACAAAAACCTCCTCATCACACAGTTTTCATCTCTGCATTACAGCTCACAGCCTCCTGCACCTGGAATAAACCAATGTTGGTCTTCCATCTCACAGAGATCAGATGTTATAATAGAAGGTTCCTCATGTAGAGGAATTTGAATTCAAGTTGGAATTGATATCTAAATTTGAGTTAGATCTTCAGTGTCATACCCTCAGAACAATAACTATAATACTAAAAAATTGTATTTGTGGGCACCTGTCAGAGCACTCAAAGTCACCTTACATATAACAGCAATACATAAAAATAAGAATAAAACACACAATGCAATATTATAAAAGCAGACTTAAGTACATAGAAATGAGATATGGGGGAAAGCGAGTTAAATTGAGTAAGCTGTTTTAAAAAGATTTGCTTCTATCACTAGATGGCAGTAGATCTTTACTGACCCAGTGGTGTGTAGTGGAAGCTGATTGGTTTTAAAGTTTAGAAAAGGAGGAAGCACAAAGACACAACCCATCTTAAAAAGGTTGTGTTTCCCTGAGGGGAGGGTTTCCTCAGATGAGGAGGTAGAAATGCAGCATATTATCACAGACTGTGATGAAAACTCAACTAGACAGATCTTAAATTCAGTCAGAAAACACAACACCATGATCATCTTCTTCTGCATAGCCTTCAATGTCATACTGGTCTCAGGTAATAGTCTTATTTTATCATTTGAATTGTGCATTATATTGTTATTTTGCAGAAAATGGAACATGTGTCCTGAGCAGCCAGAGATTCAAGAAAACTACTTCCGTGTGATCAAAAAATTGTTTATTTGCACGTTATCATCTTAGACTACTGTCCCATATATATGCTCAATGTTTATCTTTATTTGCTCTGATTCTCAATGAGTGTAATTTTTTTGTTTTAACAGGTTCCTCCCTCAGTGATCAAGTCCACCAGACTCCAGCTAATATTTACAGCAACCCAGGACAGACAGCCAGGATCTACTGTTCTCATAGTATTGATAACTATTACCAAATCCTGTGGTACAAGCAGACAAAAGGACAAATGCAGTTGTTGGGATACATATATCATGCAGAGCCAACTCTTGAGGAGGGATTTCAGGTGGAGATAAAAGGGGATGGAAATAAAGGCAAAAACTGCACATTAACAATTAAAGAGCTGAACAGCAGTGCAGTGTACTTCTGTGCTGCTAGTTACCACAGTGCTACATATCACTGCTTCTCAATACAAAAACCATTCAATCACTGTTCCTCATCTCTTACAACTCACCCACACTTGCACCTGCATTACTTCTTTCCCATTAGGTGGCAGCACATCTTGACATCATGAAGGGCTATGCAACTACATTTGTCAATGCCAACACTGGTTGTTGTCCATAAACAACTGATATGACTGAGAGTATATGATCAACCCCAAATTCTGGATTTTATGCACCTAAAAAATATTCTATCCTGAGCACCTGCATTACTTCCTTCACATTAGGTGGCAGCACATCTTTCCTCATTGACTGTTATACTGACCCAGTGGTGAGTAGTGCTAGTTAACATGATGATTATAATAAGAAGCTGAGGACGCGTTAAAACTCCACCCACCTGATCGTTTGTTGATAGGAGGCTTTACTCAAAGAGGAGCTTGGAAATAATCAGTATAGCTGCTGATGCTCTGAGAATCTCTGTCATAGTAACTTACTACACAGCACAATAAACAGCATGAACATCATTTTACTAACCATTGCTTTCAACACTGTGCTGGTGTCAGGTAATCATCCTGCCCACTGGTTTTCATCTACATTTGATTTGATTACGTTTGTCAATTTGCCTCATTCTCATTAAATACCAGTTGTTTTCTTTTGTCGTCTTTTCAACAGGTTCCTCTCTCAGTGACCAAGTCCACCAGATTCCAGCTAATATTTACGGCAAACAAGAAGAGACAGCCAAGATCTACTGTTCTCACAGTATTCAGGGCTATTACCAAATCCTGTGGTACAAGCAGACAACAGGACAAATGCAGTTTTTGGGATACATGAATAATAAAATTGCTTTTCCAGAGAAAGGACTTAATGTGAAGATAGAAGGGGATGCAAATAAAGACCAGAACTGCACATTAACAATTAATGGGCTCATGTGGAGCAGTGCAGTGTACTTCTGTGCTGTTAGATACCACAGTGCTACATATCACTGCTCCTCAATACAAAAACCTCCTCATCACTGATGTTCATCTCCTACAGCTCCTTGCACCTGGATCCCTTCCTTTGATAAAGTGGAAGCACGTCTCTCATTAGACCTTCATTCTGATCCAGGGGCTTGTAGTGGAGCTTTACATGAAGATGATGACAAGAAGTAAGAAATGACACCACCCATCTACAGACCACACGTTCACACAGCTGATAGGAGAGGAGGCTGGAAATAATCAGAGGAGCTGCTGATGCTTTGAGAATCTCTTCAGTAACAGTCAACTTATTACACAGCACAACAGACAGCATGAAACTCATTTTACTAACCACTGCTTTCAACATTGTCCTGGTCTCAGGTAATCCACCACAAAGACTGAAACTGTTAATTTTTTTCAACTGATAACATTTTATCTGATAACATTGCTTACTTTGACAAATTATCTTTTATTTTTGTCATCTCTTCAACAGGTTCCTCTCTCAGTGACCAAGTCCACCAGACTCCAGCTAATCTTTACAGCAATACAGGAGAGACAGCCAAGATCTACTGTTCTCACAGTAGCTCTAGCTATGATCGTATTCTCTGGTATAAGCAATTAGAAAACAGAGAGCTACAATATTTAGGATATTTGTATTTTAACAAGGGATATCCTGAAGATGGATTTAATGTGGAGATAGAAGGAGGTGCAAATAAAGACGAGAACTGCACATTAACAATTAAACTGCTCAACAGCAGTGCAGTGTACTTCTGTGCTGCTAGATACCACAGTGCTACATATCACTGCTCCTCAATACAAAAACCTCCTCATCACACAGTTTTCATCTCTGCATTACAGCTCACAGCCTCCTGCACCTGGAATAAACCAATGTTGGTCTTTCATCTCACAGAGATCAGATGTTATAATGGAAGGTTCCTCATGTGCAGCAATGCAACATTTAACCTGTTAGAAAGAGAAACCTCTGATATTCAACATCCCTTCAAAACAATCCATGAGATGACTCAAACTGTTTTAGATATCATCTAAATAAAACAACACTAACAAACTAGTAATCTCTACAAACACATATCTGTATATTAATGTCGAGAATCTGTAGCAAGGGATAAGATTTTACTCAAAGAATATCTCTGGTTTCTATTTGTAGTCAAAGTTGAATCGACCAATCACAAGCAAGTCTGTTTGCAGACAAGCTAAAATGGTCAGCTGCTGGACAGTGCCAAGCTGCTGGTGAGCATTTTTGACCCTTGTTTTGGAGCGTACTGCACACTGACTGTACATAAAAGATACCGCACCATCAGCACTAGTCTGAAAAACAATTAAGAGATCAAAGTAAAAGTGTTTTAGAGGTTCCTTTCACTAGATGGCAGTAGGTCTTTACTGACCCAGTGGTGTGTAGTGGAAGCTGATTGGTGAAAGGAGGAAGCACAAAGACACAACCCATCTTAAAAAGGTTGTGTTTCCCTGAGGGGAGGGTTTCCTCAGACGAGGAGTTAGAAATGCAGCATATTATCATAGACTGTGATGAAAACTCAACTAGACAGATCTTAAATTCAGTCAGAAAACACAACATCATGATCATCTTCTTCTGCATAGCCTTCAATGTCATACTGGTCTCAGGTAATGAAGTCGTTTAAATAGTGTATTTAATGTTATTATGTAAAGCAACAGTAAAATAGGCTGCACAGTATCTGCAGAGGAGTTTTAAATGTGTCCATGTGTAATTAGACATTCAGGTATTGGAAGGTTTACTGTTTTTCTTAACAGGTTCTTCTCAAGTAAAACAGATTCCAGCTGAAATATACCACAGACTTGGAGCTGAAGATAAAGTCAGAATCAGCTGTGTACACAGTGATCAGAACTACAACCAAATCCTGTGGTACAAACAGTCCAAGAACAACGACATGCAGCTCATGGGATACATGAATGTAAATGAAGGATATCCAGAACCTGGAGTCAATGTGATGATGGAAGGGGGCGCAATGAAAGGCCAGACCTGCACGCTAATACTTCAAGAGCTGACGCTGAACAGCAGTGCAGTTTACTTCTGTGCTGCTAGTAACCACAGTGCTACATATCACTGCTCCTCAATACAAAAACCTTCCAATCACTGTTCCTCATCTATTACAGCTCACACACACTTGCACCTGCATTACTTCCTTCACATTAGGTGGCAGCACATCTTTCCTCATTGACTGTTATACTGACCCAGTGGTGAGTAGTGCTAGTTAACATGATGATTATAATAAGAAGCTGAGGACACGTTAAAACTCCACCCACCTGATGGTTTGTTGATAGGAGGCTTTACTCAAAGAGGAGCTTGGAAATAATCAGTATAGCTGCTGATGCTCTGAGAATCTCTGTCATAGTAACTTACTACACAGCACAATAAACAGCATGAACATCATTTTACTAACCATTGCTTTCAACACTGTGCTGGTGTCAGGTAATCATCCTGCCCACTGGTTTTCATCTACATTTGATTTGATTACGTTTGTCAATTTGCCTCATTCTCATTAAATTGTTGTTTTCTTTTGTCGTCTTTTCAACAGGTTCCTCTCTCAGTGACCAAGTCCACCAGATTCCAGCTAATATTTACAGCAAAGAAGATGGGACAGCCCAGATCTACTGTTCTCACAGTATTCAGGGCTATTACCAAATCCTGTGGTACAAGCAGACAAAAGGACAAATGCAGTTGATGGGATATGTGTATTATGACAGTCCAACTCCAGAGCAAGGATTTAATGTGGAGATAAAAGGGGATGCAAATAAAGACAAGAACTGTCACATTAACAATTAAAGAGCTCACACTGAACAGCAGTGCAGTGTACTTCTGTGCTGCTAGTAACCACAGTGCTACATGCCACTGCTCCTCAATACAAAAACCTCCTCATCACACAGTTTTCATCTCTGCATTACAGCTCACAGCCTCCTGCACCTGGAAAACCAATGTTGGTATTTCATCTCACAGAGATCAGATGTTATAATGGAAGGTTCCTCATGTGCAGCAATGCAACATTTAACCTGGTAGAAACAGAAACCTCTGATATTCAACATTACTTCTACACAATCCATGTAATGACACTTAATTTCACACTTAATCCCACAGCTCCTGCTCTTCGCGTCAGATTGGAACTGATATCTAAATTTAAGTTAAATCTTTAGATTCATACTGTGATACTGCATCAATGTAATGATCCTAAAACTTACTCTAACTAGTGTAAAAAGATCTTTACTGACCCAGTGGTGTGCAGTTGAAGCTGATTGGTTTTAAAGTTTAGAAAAGGAGGAAGCACAAAGACACAACCCATCTTAAAAAGGTTGTGTTTCCCTGAGGGGAGGGTTTCCTCAGATGAGGAGGTAGAAATGCAGCATATTATCATAGACTGTGATGAAAACTCAACTAGACTGATCTTAAATTCAGTCACAAAACACAACATCATGATCATCTTCTTCTGCATAACCTTTAACGTCATACTGGTCTCAGGTAATAAAGTCAGGTAAAAAATAGGTTGCAGAGTATATGCTCAGGAAAATTCATTCTACAATAACTTGTTTTTCTTAACAGGTTCTTCTCAAGTAAAACAGACTCCAGCTGAAATATACCACAGACTTGGAGCTGAAGAAATAGTCAGAATCAGCTGTGTACACAGTGATCTGAACTACAACCGAATCTTCTGGTACAAAAATTCCAAGAACAACGAAATGCAGCTCCTGGGATACATGAATGTAAATCAAGAATTCCCAGAGCCTGGAGTCAATGTTGTGATTGAAGGGAGCGCAGTGAAAGACCAGACCTGCACGCTAACAATCAAAGAGCTCACACTGAACAGCAGTGCAGTGTACTTCTGTGCTGCTAGTCACCACAGTGAAAGATATCGGCTCTTCTCAATACAAAAACCTCCCAGCAACAGATTCACAGCCACTTGCACCTGTATTACCTCTTCTAGCCAAGGTTGGTCGGCCCCGTCATCCAAATCAGATATTATTATTATTATTATTAGATATTATACTGGGAGCTTCCTGGTAGATATGCAGCTCATTTTCAGATCTCCAGCCATCAAAAAAGAATTAACAAATCCAATTATCATCATATATTTTAGTAGGTGCGTATGATAATTATCATCATTCATGAGTCGTTCCGAGAAGGCTGATATCATAACAAATGGCCCCAATAATATATAATATATATTTTATACTTCGGTGTGAGTGGTTGTTTTAATCAATCGCTCCAACTCCCACATGAGATCTCATCGGCCTGAAGTGAATGCTGTGTTCAAGTGGCATTGGTATAATCAGAAAAACAACATTCTGCCTGAACAAAAATCATTAAAATACTCCGTTTTGGAAAACAACTCGTCAACTCGGTCATGATTAGTAGTACTAGTGCCATTACCCAGGATGTTACACATAAACCACAGAAACATAAAAGGTCGGAAAAATGACTCTCAAACCGAGAACAGGGAACTTCCGTGACCACTTGAATGCAGAACAACGTGCAACGTTCCAAACAGCAACACAATAAACCTGTGCTGCAAGTCAACAAAATACTACATAGAACCCCACCCCTCCATCTGTGAATTCCCTCCCTGCATTACAGCTCACAGCCCTTTTAGACTGAAGGGGAGGTTCTCTCTGTGAAGCATCGTCTCACTAACTTTCCAGAGACGATAGAATCTCACGTTAACAGGATCACCATGGTGGTTCAAGTTCTCATCAGACTCCTAGTCGCTTCTCTTTGGCTTCAAGGTACACTGATGCATATCTTAGTTTATTTTCAAATAAAGTTTGTAGATTTAATCTTCAAGTTGACCTTTGTCTATGCAATACAAAAATTTAATTAAATTAATGTAAATGATTGTTTTTTTTCCTTCCACTCAGTTCACTCTCAGGATGTAACCCAGTACCCTACAATCAGCTGGAGTTACACGTCCAGATCTGCAGAGATGAATTGCAGCCACAACAAAGATATCAGCCATAACCAGATGTACTGGTACAGGCAGCGTCCAGGGGAGACCATGAGCCTCATTGTTTACACAGCTGTGGGTGGGGTGCCAGACTACGGTGGCACCAATCAGACCAAATACTCAGCCATCAAGGAGAACAGTGAGAGCGGGGCTCTTACTGTGAAAGACCTGGAGCCTGGAGACAGCGGTGTGTACTTCTGTGCTGTAAGCAAACACAGTGATGTGAGAAGTATGAGCCGCTGAACAAAAACTCCTTTCCATTAGACGGATATTAGAAAAGATTCCTTTTATGTCTTTCCAGTAGGTGGCGCTAGGACTCAAGAAATACTTCATGCATTGGATTGAAGAGCAGCAACAAAGAGGTGACACTAAACAGAATCACTCAGCGTTCACTGAGACAGCACATCAACATGCCAACTTTATTCTTCTTATCTTGGCTCATTGGTAATCACAGTTCATGCATACCACTTAATTTCTAGTTTCTGCATTGATTATTAATTTCATCTCCTTCCAGGTGTGTGTCTGGGCCTCGAGGTCCGTCAGTCTTCCTCTGAACTCATCAAAAAACCTGGAGGCAAAGTTCAGATTTTCTGCACCCATGATAAAACCGACTACAGGTCGATGCTCTGGTACCAGCGTTCACCCGGAGACACAGCTATGAAGCTCATTGGGTATCTGTACTTCAAAGATGTCAAAATGGAAGAGCCGTATAAAAAGGACTTTAACATCACCGGCAATATGAGTGGGAACACAGCAAAGAACGGCTCTCTGGTGGTGGAACTTGGAGGACAGGAGCAGAGTGCAATTTATTACTGTGCAGCTAGTGAAGCACGATGACAAAAACCCCCTGAGAACTTTACAAAAACTGCACAATCTAAAATCATAGTGGTTTTGAATAAGAAATTGAATAAACTGCTCTGACACACCTGCTTTTGTGGTTGTGTTTTGGTCCGATGTAATCATCTCATGCTTTTTTTTTGTCAATGAAGTGCGTGAGAAGAAACACATCCTTTTTGGAAGGAAAAAGATGAAGAGTATATTCATGCCCTTGTGAAGCCACTCCTTCATCTACATCATCTTTGCCTCCTTTACAGTCAAACTCAGATTCGTTAAATTCACCGTTTCTAACATCTGATTAGGTTTCTTTTTTGTTATTTCCTCACAGGTAACAACCATTCCCACTGAAATATCATGGGCAGTGTTTGCTTTCACGTTTAAAATCATTAATCTGTCCAACTGTCTCTCAGGGGGTTCAGATCCATCAGTCGCCTTCTGCTCGCATCAGAAAGGAGGGCGGTTCAGGGCAGGACACGGTTCAGAAACTCATCGGATATGTGGATTACAATCGGATAGTCCACGAAAAATCATACGCAGAGCATTTTAATGTCACTGGAGATTTAAGCGGAAACACAGCCAAGAACGGCTCTCTGTTCATAGCGGATCTAAAAGGGTCCAAGCACAGCGTCGTGTACTACTGTGCAGCTCCTTTAACTACACAAAAACTAAACGCTCTCCTTTATCAGCTGTGGGTCTGAGTACATCCAGCTGCTCTCAGTCATGTGACATCTGTATCACTTCCTCATACCTCTGCTGAGTTTCTTCATGCACAGTTGTCATAACCATAATCATTGCAATTTCCCTTCTTCTTCTGCAAAGACCCAAAATGATTCTGTTTCTAATCTCTTGCATAGGTAAGATCAGCTTTATTCTGGATATTTCTGATTTGGGTTTCATTGTTCAAGCAAAACTGACTGGAGTCTGTTTTTGTAGGTTTTTCTCATGGGCTTCAGGTCAACCAGTCTCCCCCTGCATTCATCGCCCGACCGGGTGAAGACGTCGAGCTTTTGTGCAACCATGGACGAAGTGACTACAGAGTGATGCTCTGGTACCAGCAGCCTCACGGAGACACGGCTCTGAAACTCATCGGATACGGCTACGGACAGTTCACTAACGACAGCGTGGAAGGGCCTTTTAGAAAGCATTTCAAATTATCTGGAGATCTGAGCGGAGAGAAGATAAAAGAGGGTTTACTTAACATACATGATGTGAAAGCACTGGAACACACAGGGACATACTTTTGCGCTGCCAGAGAGGCACACTATGTCAAACCTCCACCTGCTCTTAACAAAAACCTTTCTGTAGATCGCCTCTCCTTATCTCACCTCTGAATGTAGGTTAAAGAGTAGTTCTCCACCACAGACAAACACACAAGGATGTTTTGTGGCTTTACTCATTTGCCAACTTGTTAAGCTTTCAACATTGCTGATATAAGGATAACTTGAAGTGACTGTAACCACTCATTCATCCTTTCACAACCACCTGCAGCAGCACATGACACTCACAGTGCTGTGTTCTTTAAATATTTTACTCATAGAGTCACTTTAATGATGTACAGACCACATAAGGTGAAGCTTAATAGCGGGAGGATCTTGTTTTCTCTACATCACTTCCTGTTCCTCCTTCTGGTTCACAAAACCTGGTGCAGACTCCAGTTTGCTCCTCACATTCAACATGAAGCCATCTCATCTCATCACATCCATCATCGCCATGTCCTGGATTCAAGGTATCATTTTTTAATGGGGCTACTTTCCTATTAAATGTGGAAAGTTTAATCCAGGCTTATAAGGGTTAATCCACATTGAGCAAAGCAATGCAAAGCTAACCGTTTCTGCACCTCTTTGCAGGCGTTTACCTTAATAAACAGGAACAAGTGTTTCAATCTCCACAAGAACTATTGTCAAAATCAAACAGCGAAGTGAAATTGACCTTGGCGCATAAAATCCCAAGCTATGACACCGTTCTGTGGTACCAGCGCTCACCAGGAGACACTGCACTGAAGCTCATCGCCTACATTTATTATAAAACTACTACGATTGAGACGGCGTTTCAAGACCGTTTCAATGTGAGTGGAGATGGAGAAAAAGAGGCTTACCTTCACATCCTGAAGCTGAAACACCCTGAAGACAGCGGAGAATATTTTGGAGCAGCGAGTATGCACAGTAATGAAGACAGCGACCCTCACCTTACAAAAACCTTCAGAATAATTCATCAGATAACAGCAACCAGACAGGAAACCACTAGCTTTTGTAGCGATAACACTACTGCATGAGATGAGAATAAAGGTGGTCTCTACAGTACAGATAAAGTCATGTGGATTTATTAATTAATCAGCAGGTTAAAATGTGTATTAAGTCATACCACAGTCATTGGTGATGCTCTATGACCTCATTGCATTGTAGCTTGATCCGATTACAACTTCAATAATGTAAGATACAGAACAACAGGGTCAGTGTGGAACAGATTCAGCCGATAGGTGGAGGCAAAGCACGACATATTAAAGTTTTATCAGGAGGATGTGCTGGTGAATTAAACCAACAGAAACTCCTCTTGACTGTGCATCTTGAGCTCAGGGTGTAACATGCCTGACAACGTCTTTGTTTTCAATGTAAAATCTCAATGATCTTGTCTTTTGCATATATTTATGACACGGATCAGTTAGAATTCAGCCATCTCATAGAGGTGATTGGTCTGTATGCACATGCACGGGTTTCAGTTTGAAGAGTGATTCATGCAAACACAGGAACACTTCCCATTCATAAATCCTGCCACATGCTCCTGTTAACTTCTGTACCACCTGAATCAAGTGATGCGGCCTGAAGCCACTCCCCTCCAACTAAAAACCCAAAGGTTTCCTGTTATAATGAAACGTTTGCATTTGAAGTACTTCTTCTCTTACAACAGCACCAACCTGGAGGATGTCTCAAGCAGTGATCGGATTTCTTCTCATCTTGCTTTCAGGTGAATAAAGCGGTTCATCCATTTTTTTCCTTTCAGTTTAAAATCAGCACCTATATTCTTTTTTTTGCCCTATTGTGCCTGACTTTATTTTAATTTCTGCATTTTTTCCTCCACAGATAAAGCATGGAGTGTTACATTTGAACCGTCTCATCCTAGAATAGTCAGAGAATCAACCAGGGTTGAAATCCAATGCAGACATGATGATAACGCCCTCACTGTAATGCTCTGGTACCAGCAAAGAGACAGAGGCACACTGAGCTTGATTGGATACAGCTATACCGGCAGTGACCCCAGCTATGAGAAGGATTTTCAACAACGGTTCGAGATTACAAGGAAAGACAAAAAAGAAGGAGCTCTGATAAACCAGAGTGTGACTTTAACAGACTCAGCTGTGTATTTCTGTGCTGGCAGTACACAGTGATGTGGTTTCATGTCAACCCATTACGAAAAGCCCTGTTCACTCTTATTATGCCTCCTCACTGGTGAGAGGCATCATGTTTGTTTGTGTTTACCTCCCATTCTTACCTCAGAAACTGTATGATTCCAGCTAACATATATTTGGACTCAAGGATGAAGTGATTAAAATTTGCTGCTCAAATCTCAAAGTCATCCTGATCACAATTTTTCAGGACTAAGAATTTATAAACATATTATGGTGAACTTAAGCACAAATGTCTGATAGAGCAAATGTCAGTCTGAGCTTCAAAGTTTCAAATAAAAGCAGCAAGAGGCCGCTGATATTACAAAGTCCACTCTGCAATACACCGATCATCCGCAACATTATGACCACTGACAGGTGAAATGAATAACATAGACCATCTTGTGACAATTCAACATTCTGATGGGAAACTCTTGGACCTGGCTCTCATTCATCCTCTCTCAACCACCTGCAGCAGCACAGACCACATAAGGTGAAGCTTAATAACAGGAGGATCTCAGCGTTTTCTATACATCACTTCCTGTCCCTCCTTCTGGTTCACAAAACCCGGTGCAGACTCCAGTTTGCTCCTCACATTCAACATGAAGCCATCTCATCTCATCACATCCATCATCGCCATGTTCTGGATTAAAGGTATCATTCGTTAATTAGGATCCTTTCCTATTAAATGTGTAAATAAAGTTTTATTCAGGTGTTTAAGTGTCAACACATTTGGAGCAAAGCAATGCAACGCTAACTACCTGCATCTCTTTACAGGCGTTTACCTCAAACAAGAACAAGTGTTTCAGTCTCCCGGTGAACTATTGTCAAAACAAAACAGTGAAGTGAAATTGACCTTGGCGCATAAAATCCCGAGATATGACACCGTTCTGTGGTACCAGCGCTCACCAGGAGACACTGCACTGAAGCTCATCGCCTACATTTATTATAGAAGTCCTACGATTGAGAAGACGTTTCAAGACCGTTTCAATGTGAGTGGAGATGGAGAAAAAGAGGCTTACCTTCACATCCTGAGGCTGAAACACCCTGAAGACAGCGGAGAATATTTTGGAGCAGCGAGTATCCACAGTAATGAAGACAGCAACCCTCACCTTACAAAAACCTTCAGAATAATTTACCAGATAACAGCAACCAGACAGGAAACCACTAGCTCTTGTAGCGATAAAACTCCTGCATGAAACAAGAATAAAGGTTGTCAATAATAATAAGAGCTGCCTTATCATTTTAACCATATTTGTGTTTGAGGCAGGTGACCCATAACTTTAAGTAAAGATAACAACTGTCCTTTCTCTGTGTAGCAAAGGTGGGAGAAGCATGACACTCAGAGAAAGTGGAGGGAAAACCTGAGAATAGAGTATATAAGCTATAAAATGTAAGATGCAGAACAGCAGGGTCAGTGTGGAACAGATTCAGCCGATAGGTGGAGGCAAAGCACGACATAGGAGGAGGATGTAGTGGTGAATTAAACCGACAAAAACTCCTCTTGGCTGGGTGTCACACCCTCAGGGTGGTACATGACTGAAAAGGTCTTAATCTGTTTTCAATGTAAAATGTCAATCATCTTGTCTTTTAACATAACCTCTTTCTGCATAAACGTATGCCACTGATCACCGTTATTATTCAGCCATCTAATTGGTAATGCACACGGCTCAGTCTGAAGAGCGATTCATGCAAACAAGAGACAGCGCAACAACAGGAACATTTCCATTCATAAATCCTGGCAACATGCTCCTGTTAACTTCTGCACCACCTGAATCAAGTGATGCGGCCTGAAGCCACTCCCCTCCAACTAAAAACCCATATGTGTAATAATGAAACATGTGCATTTCAAGCACTTCTACTTTTACAACAGCACCAACCTGGAGGATGTCTCCAGCAGTTATCGGATTTCTTCTCATCTTGCTTTCAGGTGAATAAAGCAGTTTATCTAATACCTTTTCCCCCCACTTTAAATCAGCAACTATATTCTTTTTTCACCCTATTGTGCCTGACTTTATTTTAATTTCTGCATTTTTTCCTCCACAGATAAAGCATGGTGTGTTATATTTGAACCGTCTCATCCTAAAATAGTCAGAGAATCAACCAGGGTTGAAATCCAATGCAGACATGATGATAACTCCCTCTACGTAATGCTCTGGTACCAGCAAAGAGACAGAGGCACACTGAGCTTGATTGGATACAGCTACACTGGCACTGACCCCAGCTATGAGAAGGAGTTTGAAAACCGGTTCGAGATGACAAGGAAAGACAATAAAGAAGGAGCTCTGATAATCCAGAGTGTGACTTTAACAGACTCAGCTGTGTATTTCTGTGCTGGCAGTACACAGTGATGTGGTTTCATGTCAACCCATTACGAAAAGCCCTGTTCTCTCTTATTATGCCTCCTCACTGGTGAGAGGCATCGTGTTTGTTAGTGTTTACCTCCCATTCTTACCTCAGAAACTGTATGATTCCAGCAAACATTTATTTGGACTCATGGATGAATTGATCAGAATTTGATGCTCAAATCATTGTTCAAATCAAGTCAACCTGACCACAATTTATAAACGTATGAGTTTACCCCCTCAACAAACATTTGAAAGAGTCCCAAGAAAACAAGTTGAGAACTGGAAACCTCCCTGACATCACATCAAATACATGGGTCGCGTTCACCTAATATTTTCTGCCATGAACGTTTTTTTAAAACTGTGACGGAAAAGTCTCAAGGCCATCTGTCATTTTGACAGATTGCAATTCACATCCCTGACCACTTGGTGGCGAGTGACCTTATTAATTGGCTCTCGTCTCTCATAGCAGTTTGCATGCGAAATATCGCGGACATTCTTGAGCTCGGCTATATGTTGTAGCCGTTTGGTAGCCGTTTGGTAGCCGTTAGCGCTAGCAGTCCCGGTCCAAGTATGGACAAGACGTGTCGACAGCCCCTTTTTTTTATTTTTTTTATTATTTACCATTCAAAGTCAATACTGTTCTGATAAAAGTACCTAAAGTTGAAATGAAAATTAAATACTATTGAACATGCCATTATCATTTAAAAAAATTAAAGTGACGTGTAAAAATAGATATATAGATAGATATTTTTGTGACCCGGTCAGTGAAAAAGACAGATAACGAAAAAGTCTAACGCAACCTCTGTCTCATTTATATTAAACACAAGAGGACAGGAGAGCAAAGGGAGTTAGCCACTAGACTCAGGCTGTTAGCTACATGCTAACCATTAGCTTAGCCATGAACACAAACGCCACTGACAAACAGCTCAAGCAGCAGCCTCATTTTCTTACCTTATTTGGTTAAAAGACACGGTTCCTGTCACGTCTGTACTTCTGGAAGAGTTCTTCAAACCAAATGGAGGCGGAAAAAAAATCCGAAATTCAGCCATAACCGTTGAACCTCTTGCCAACGGTTTGTGCTACTCCATGAGCAGCTAGCAACGCAGTGAAGACTATATACTTATATTGTAACATGATTAAAATGCGTTTTCATCCTTTACAAAAATAATTTAAGTTATATTCCTTCAACAGAAAGCTGAATATTTCCATCCTGGGTTGAAACAGCAATGTCAGTTTAAAAGGACTGCCTAATTTAGTAACGGCCAATCACGTTCCAGCTGGCTACAACATTAGACAGATTTTCAACGAATCAGCTTTGAGAATGAGTTAAATTGGATCACGTGGGTCACCATAAACACAACGGTACATGTTCTAGAACAAACGGACACCCGTTGGGATGTACGGAGGCCGAATCGAGGCAAAATGAAACAAAAGCAAAATCGTAAAAAACAAAACAAAAAAACAACGATATTTGAATTAAGATAAACAAAAAAATGTAAATTCATAAATTTTTAATGCATACATTTGTTCTCATTCACATATGTACATAAGATGATTTGATACATGAAATTAATCATGTCTGCTCGTTAAGATTTGCCAAGGAATAAAGGATGACAGACCAACAAATTGATAGATTGGCCAAATATATTTAGTTGCATCACTATTTGATAGTATAACAGTCCACCCCGTTAATGTAGTCAGAAAATATTTTATTTATTTTATTTATTTAACTGGCTACAAGTGACTATAGGTAAAATCTATGAAAAGCATGTGTGTGCTGGAGGTAGTATAGAAGACAATAAATGTAAATCTAAAATACTGAATAATTAAATAAACAGTTTTAACATTTAAAACTTTAGTCGTCAAGGCTAGGTTGCACTGTTTCATTTTAATCACTAAGATTTACAAAAGGAATTTGAAACAAGAAGAATTTGTTGTTTCGGATGTATGCAAAGGCCAGATGTGGGGAGGAGGAGACAAGGTTTAGAAGGGGCGGTGTATATATAATTTGATGTGCATGGTAAG
This sequence comes from Planiliza haematocheilus, assembly GCA_005024645.1. NCBI lineage: Eukaryota > Metazoa > Chordata > Actinopteri > Mugiliformes > Mugilidae > Planiliza > Planiliza haematocheilus. Next base: position 3,460,649 of record SRSE01000637.1, read on the forward strand.
TTTGTCAGACTAGAGCAACATGAAGATCTCTACAACTACAGAAACAATTATATTTTGTTACTGGTCTTGATTTAATTCTCAGAATGTCTCCAGCTTCACACATGTTGGTATTTTTTCTGCTGATGTTGCTTCACAGTGAGTTTACCACAGTATTCTTAACTTTTTAATGTGTTCTCTTTATGTATTTATACTCATATACTTCACTCTTCCCAGGAAACGTGGAGAGCATTACTTTTAAGCAGTCATCTGATCAGGTTGTGAAGGAAGGGACTGAGAAGCTCAGGATTGACTGTAATCACGATGACAGCAGCATGCAAGTGATGCTGTGGTACCAACACAAACGGAACAGGGTATCCATGAGCCTCATTGGGCACACGGTCATGATGGCAAATCCAACCTATGAGAACCAGTTTTTAGACAGATTTGAAATAAAAGGATACGACAGAACAAATGGATCTCTCATCATCAACAAGTTGAATCTGTCAGACTCAGCCGTGTATTTCTGCGCTGCCAGCACACAGTGATGTGGTCTAACACAGCTGCTTCACATAAAACCCCCTATGGCAAAGCAATGATAGCTCACACTTTGACTAATTTCAAAGCTGCTATGCTGTTTATTAGGATTTGATCAGGGCGTAATGGATGTTTTAGCCTTTAGCTGTTTGTTGGATGTAATCTGAAAGTGTAATTTTTTCAAATAAACACTACAATTGAGGCAAAACTGATCTTCATTTGGTTTTAATTTGACTTAAAAACAAAACATTCAATGTAAAAGCTATGAAGACAATATAATCAGAGGTAGCCTGCACAGACAATGCAAAGTGAACTCTGCCAGAAGAGTACAGAAAGTACAACAAGGAAACCGAGGTAGGCAGAAAAAATACTGATGTAATGAGCTTCATGCAAAAGAAGGAGGTGGGCAGAGGAGGTGCGTTAAATATAAAAGGGAAGGTGTATATCCTTTGACATGCATAATACATTTGTCAGACTACATGATGAGGCTCTATCTCTAAAAGCTACAGAAACACTTATAGTTTGTCATTGGGTTTGATTTAGTTTCCAGAATGTCTCCAGCCAAATACATGTTAGGATTTTTGCTGCTGCTGCTTACAAGTGAGCTTAACTCAAGGCCGTGTCTTTTGCGTGTATTCCATCACTTGAATTCAAACTTGACCTCGCACTAATTTACTTTCTTCACAGGAAACGTGGAGAGCATTACCATTGAACAGTCCTCTGACCAGGTTGTGAAGGAAGGCACTGAGAAGCTCAGGATTGACTGCAGTCACGATGTCAGCACCATGCAAGTGATGCTGTGGTACCAACACAAACAGAGCAGTGTGTCCGTGACTCGGTCCATGAGCCTCATTGGGTACACGGTCCTGCTGAGCAACCCGTTTCATGAGGACCCGTTTATAGACAGATTTGACATAATAAGAAACAACACAATGAAAGGATCTCTGATCATCAACACGTTGAATCCGTCAGACTCAGCCGTGTATTTCTGCGCCGCCAGCACACAGTGATGTGGTCTAACACAGCTGCTTCACATAAAACCTCCTATGGCAAAGTAATGATAGCTGCTGCTCACAGATGTCATGCCATTTATTACGATTTGATCAGGGTGTAAAGAATGCCTTTAATTATTTATTGGATGTAATGTATAAGTGCAGTTTCTCCTTTTCAAACTTTTGCATCCCATTCTCTCAACCCCTTTTCGTGCCCTGTCCTCCAACCCTTCTCATCCCAACGTCTTTGACCCTTTTCATCCCATCCCAACCCGACCCTTTTCATCGCTTCCCTTCAACCCTTTTCATCCCATCCACCTGACCCCTTTTCATCCCATTCCCTCGACCGCCTGCTTGACGTTTGAAGCTTGCTCTTAAAAACAACATATTTGTTTTCAAGATAAAGTGTTGTTGATGTGTCATATATGTATCAGTGGTACTTCCCCTAAAAATCATGTGATCATGTGACCTCACGTTTCCTTTGGGCTGAACAGAGAAATGTTTGTTTCAGCTGCATCATTCAGCTGAAGAAGCCTCATCACTAACATGCTTGTCATTTATCTGTCACTTTTTATACACTCAGGTGAGCGCTGTGCAAACACAGCTAATCACTGTCCCATCAAATGCAAATATATGTTTGTATATTAGTGAATTTACATTTTCTTAAATTCCTCTCCTTGTGCCGCAGCTCTCAGTGTTTTAGTCCTCCAGTCTGGAGATCAGATGTCTCAGCCAGGAGCAGCAGTAACACTGGAGTGCAGAATGGGTCCAGGGATCAGCATGAGCAGCTACACCATGCTGTGGTACAGACAAAGCCAGCACGGAGCTCCACTGGAGTTCCTCCTGACTGAATACGATAAAACTGTGGGGCGCTTCCAGTCAACCATCGAAGCATCAAAGAACCACTTCTCTCTTCAGGTTTCTAAACTGTTTGTGAATGACAGCAGCACTTACTACTGTGCTGCCAGACACAGTGATTCAAGCAGACCAGGCTGTCATACAAATATCAAGACAGATGGCAGGAAGAAAGGAAGGAAGGGGCTGTGGCTTGTTTGGATTGATATTAAAGTGTCAGTTATTAAAGTGGAAATGGAAAAGATGATTTAAAAAAAGTCACCAACCTTACATTAATCTGCAATATAACTAGCATGCAAGGACAGATCATGCCAGACTAGTTAATGATCCTCATACACAGAGCTTTGTTGTCACATTATTTAAGAATCAGCCCTTACTATGAGTGAGCATAAAAGAGGTATCAGATCAGCATTTAATTAATTTGATCATTCCACTATTACATATTCTTTAGATCTCGCTACCTCACATACTTCCAGCAAAGAAGATATTTGTACAAACAGTGTGCAATATGATATGATTGCTTATAGGAGAAGCAAAATAGTCAGATCTGACAATGATCTCCCCTACTCAAAACAATAAAACTTTGCATGGACAAACTCCTTCCTGCCAATGAATCTGCCATAAAAACGTCAGATGAAGTTATATTTTGCATCTTTACTGACAATGAATACGTACGACAGAAGACGATCAACAGTGTCAGTGTTTTTGATGCTGCTGCACAAATCAATTTGGGACTCATTAGTCTCCTCAAATACTTGTTTGAACAAAGTCGTTACTGCAACCTCTCAATTTATAAGCACCCAGCAGACAGGAGACAAGGAACAGACTCAAACAAGAAGCTGCAGTTCCTACTCCATACCACTAGGAGACTGTACAAAGAAACTCCTTCACACTTTCTGTATGAAAACCTGATGATGGTCAGATCTTGTGTCAGACGTTCAGACTGCAGCAGTACAGCAAGTACAAGCAATGCAAGAGTTATGATTCTAAACGTAGCTCTGATATTGTCATGCATCATTGTACACTCAGTGGAAAAATGAAGCTGCTCTTGGTTACAGTTTTTATCTTCATTGGTAAGAATATTTATATTCATATCCAGTTATCAGACAGCTGTAATGTGAAACCGTTCATCTTTCCTCTTGTTTTCCAGATTTCTCCACTGGTGTAAATATTCGCCAGACTCCGTCTGTGTTCAGCCATGCAGGAGACCCTTCTGTTACTTTACAGTGTGAACATGATGATAATCAGCACCTCAACATGTTCTGGTACCGTCAAATAAACGGCGGGAAATTAGAGCTGATAGCATATTCATTCGGTAAAGACACAACGAACATTGAAGCTCCTTTTATCGAATCCAAGCACATCATGTCCAGGCCTGAAGTGCTGAAGTCCTCTCTGCAGATCAAAACCGTCGATGCTGCAGACTCGGCTGTGTATTACTGTGCTTCTAGTAGAGCACAGTGGTTCAGAAAGCCTCAGCAGCTAAACAATAACCTCAAGAGAAAACCAGGAGGAGAAGACGAGGAGCAGGAGAGAACGAGGAAGGTCGATGAGTTGAACTCTGAGAGGAACTGTGAATTACTTTCAGACCAACACCAGTCTGACACGAAAATAGAAAAGAAACCTTGTTAAAAATAAACATTTATAAATCCATCAAAGCCAGAAGAAGTGCCTCTCCTCACTTCACTGATGTTTCTGCAGCACCACAGAGCTGATATGGACAGATAATCAAGCAGCAGGTGCTGGGGAGCAGTAAGATTATTAGTGTTGTTCAGTTTTATTTTCCTGAACTGCTTCTTGTCTGTTGCTCTAGGAATACGGCACCAGGTTATTAGTGGTAAGGACTAAGACCCAAGGAGGAAACTCTGTTGAGGTCTCTGTGATTAGCAGTTAAACTCATCAAACTAAATTCTACAGAATCAGGATACAGTTACACAATCAAAACCGTACTTACAGATACAGCGAGGACATACACTGCCTGGCCAAAACAAAATTCACCACCTGGATTCAACAAAGCTAATAGGTAGGAGCCTCCTATTGGATAATTACTTCATGGGTGATAATCTTTCATCTGGCAACAAGTTATTTAATCCCAACTGATGCAACGAGTAGCTTCTCATTGTCTAAAGACACATCCTGTGGTCGTCTCTTTGACAAGGGTCAAACCATTAGCATGCATCAAGCAGAGAAAACACCTAAGGAGATTGAAGAAACTACTAAAACTGGGTTAAGAACTGTCCAACGCATTATTCAAAACTGGAAAGATAGTGGAGAAGCATCAGGGTAAGAAGAGAGGCAGATGAAGTGATGCAGCCATCATGCCTAGTGTCTACTGTACAAGCCTGTGCTATGGGGCAGTGCTATGATCTGGGGTAGCTGCAGTTGCTCAGGTCTAGGTTCAGTAACATTATGTGTCTAAAGAATGAGGTCAGCTGACTACCTGAATATACTGAATGTTCAGGGAGCATGAGACGTCACAGAGTCCAGACCTTAACCCCACTGAGAATCTTTGGGATGTGCTGGAGAAGCTTTGTGCTGTGGTCAGACTCTCTCATCCAAGATGAACCAACAAACTGATGCACAGTGATAAAAGTGCAGTAACTAGAGACACCCAGCAGACAGGAGACAAGGAACAGACTCAAACAAGAAGCTGCAGTTCCTACTCCATACCACTACGAGACTGCACAAAGAAACTCCTTCACACTTTCTGCATGAAAACCTGATGATGGTCAGATCTTGTGTCAGACGTTCAGACTGCAGCAGTAGAGCAAGTACAAGCAATGCAAGAGTTATGATTCTAAACGTAGCTCTGATATTGTCATGCATCATTGTACACTCAGTGGAAAAATGAAGCTGCTCTTGGTTACAGTTTTTATCTTCATTGGTAAGAATATTTATATTCATATCCAGTTATCAGACAGCTGTAATGTGAAACCGTTCATCTTTTCTCTTGTTTTCCAGATTTCTCCACTGGTGTAAATATTCAGCAGACTCAGTCTGTGTTCAGCCATGCAGGAGACCCTTCTGTTACTTTACAGTGTGAACATGATGATAATCTGTACTTCTACATTTTCTGGTACAGACAAATAAAAGGAGGGAAATTAGAGCTAGTAGCATATTCTTCCGGTCAAGGCACAACAAAAATTGAAGCTCCTTTCATCGAATCCAAGCACATCATGTCCAGGCCTGAGCTGCTGAAGTCCTCTCTGGAGATCAAAACCGTTGATGCTGCAGACTCTGCTGTGTATTACTGTGCTTCTAGTAGAGCACAGTGGTTCAGAAAGCCTCAGCAGCTAAACAATAACCTCAAGAGAAAACCAGGAGGAGAAGACGAGGAGCAGGAGAGAACGAGGAAGGTCGATGAGTTGAACTCTGAGAGGAACTGTGAATTATTTTCAGACCAACACCAGTCTGACACGAAAATAGAAAAGAAACCTTGTTAAAAATAAGCATTTATAAATCCATCAAAGCTAGAAGAAGTGCCTCTCCTCACTTCACTGATGTTTCTGCAGCACCACAGAGCTGATATGGACAGATAATCAAGCAGCAGGTGCTGGGGAGCAGTAAAGATTATTAGTGTTGTTCAGTTTTGTTTTCCTGAACTGCTTCTTGTCTGTTGCTCTAGGAATACGGCACCAGGTTATTAGTGGTAAGGACTAAGACCCAAGGAGGAAACTCTGTTGAGGTCTCTGTGATTAGCAGTTAAACTCATCAAACTAAATTCTACAGAATCATGATACAGTTATACAATCAGAACCGTACTTACAGATAAAGCAAGGACATACACTGCCTGGCCAAAACAAAATTCACCACCTGGATTCAACAAAGCTAATAGGTAGGAGCCTCCTATTGGATAATTACTTCATGGGTGATAATTTTTCAGCTGGCAACAAGTTAATTAAGCCCAACTGATGCAATGAGTAGCTTCTCATTTCTTAAACAAACATGTCTAAAGACACATCCTGTGGTCGTCTCTTTGACAAGGGTCAAACCATTAGCATGCATCAAGCAGAGAAAACACCTAAGGAGATTGAAGAAACTACTAAAACTGGGTTAAGAACTGTCCAACGCATTATTCAAAACTGGAAAGATAGTGGAGAAGCATCAGGGTAAGAAGAGAGGCAGATGAAGTGATGCAGCCATCATGCCTAGTGTCTACTGTACAAGCCTGTGCTATGGGGCAGTGCTATGATCTGGGGTTGCTGCAGTTGCTCAGGTCTAGCTTCATTAGCTGACTACCTGAATAAACTGAATGTTCAGGGAGCATGAGACGTCACAGAGTCCAGACCTTAACCCCACTGAGAATCTTTGGGATGTGCTGGAGAAGCTTTGTGCTGTGGTCAGACTCTCTCATCCAAGATGAACCAACAAACTGATGCACAATGATAGAAGTGCAGTAACTAGAGACACCCAGCAGACAAGAGACAAGGAACAGACTCAAACAATAAGCTGCAGTTCCTACTCCATACCACTAGGAGACTGTACAAAGAAACTCCTTCACACTTTCTGCATGAAAACCTGATGATGGTCAGATCTTGTGTCAGACGTTCAGACTGCAGCAGTACAGCAAGTACAAGCAATGCAAGAGTTATGATTCTAAACGTAGCTCTGATATTGTCATGCATCATTGTACACTCAGTGGAAAAATGAAGCTGCTCTTGGTTACAGTTTTTATCTTCATTGGTAAGAATATTTATATTCATATCCAGTTATCAGACAGCTGTAATGTGAAACCGTTCATCTTTTCTCTTGTTTTCCAGATTTCTCCACTGGTGTAAATATTCACCAGACTCCGTCTGTGTTCAGCCATGCAGGAGACCCTTCTGTTACTTTACAGTGTGAACATGATGATAATACCCACTACTACATGTACTGGTATCGGCAGATAAATGGAGGGAAATTAGAGCTAGTAGCATACTCTACCAGTCAAGGCTCAACAAAAATTGAAGCTCCTTTCATCGAATCTAAGCACATCATGTCCAGGCCTGAAGTGCTGAAGTCCTCTCTGGAGATCAAAACCGTTGATGCTGCAGACTCGGCTGTGTATTACTGTGCTTCTAGTAGAGCACAGTGGTTCAGAAAGCCTCAGCAGCTAAACAATAACCTCAAGAGAAAACCAGGAGGAGAAAACGAGAAGCAGGAGAGAACGAGGAAGGTCGATGAGTTGAACTCTGAGAGGAACTGTGAATTATTTTCAGACCAACACCAGTCTGACACGAAAATAGAAAAGAAACCTTGTTAAAAATAAACATTTATAAATCCATCAAAGCCAGAAGAAGTGCCTCTCCTCACTTCACTGATGTTTCTGCAGCACCACAGAGCTGATATGGACAGATAATCAAGCAGCAGGTGCTGGGGAGCAGTAAAGATTATTAGTGTTGTTCAGTTTTGTTTTCTGAACTATTTATTCTTTGTATTTTATTATTGTGCTACAATAAGATACAACTTTTTGCACTAAGAATGTTTAAGAAGACGGCCCCAAGTTATTAATGGTAAGATCTAAGACATAAGGAGGAAGTAGCAACGAGGCCTCTAGTGTGATTAGCAAAAAAAAAAGCCTGTGGGGGCAGTGCTATGATCTGGGGTTGCTGCAGTTGCTCAGGTCTAGGTTCATTAACATTATGTGTCTAAAGAATGAGGTCAGCTGACTACCTGAATATACTGAATGTTCAGGGAGCATGAGACGTCACAGAGTCCAGACCTTAACCCCACTGAGAATCTTTGGGATGTGCTGGAGAAGGCTTTGTGCAGTGGTCAGACTCTCTCATCCAAGATGAACCAACAAACTGATGCACAGTGATAGAAGTGCAGTAACTAGAGACACCCAGCAGACAGGAGACAAGGAACAGACTCAAACAAGAAGCTGCAGTTCCTACTCCACACCACTAGGAGACTGCACAAAGAAACTCCTTCACACTTTCTGCATGAAAACCTGATGATGGTCAGATCTTGTGTCAGACGTTCAGACTGCAGCAGTACAGCAAGTACAAGCAATGCAAGAGTTATGATTCTAAACGTAGCTCTGATATTGTCATGCATCATTGTACACTCAGTGGAAAAATGAAGCTGCTCTTGGTTACAGTTTTTATCTTCATTGGTAAGAATATTTATATTCATATCCAGTTATCAGACAGCTGTAATGTGAAACCGTTCATCTTTTCTCTTGTTTTCCAGATTTCTCCACTGGTGTAAATATTCAGCAGACTCAGTCTGTGTTCAGCCATGCAGGAGACCCTTCTGTTACTTTGCAGTGTGAACATGATGATAATAACCACTACTACATGTTCTGGTACCGACAAATAAGAGGAGGGAAAATAGATCTAGTAGCATACTCTTCCAGTAAAGACTCAACAAACATTGAAACCCCTTTCACCCAATCCAAGTACGCCATGTCCAGGCCTGAGCTGCTGAAGTCCTCTCTGGAGATCAAAACCGTTGATGCTGCAGACTCTGCTGTGTATTACTGTGCTTCTAGTAGAGCACAGTGGTTCAGAAAGCCTCAGCAGCTAAACAATAACCTCAAGAGAAAACCAGGAGGAGAAGACGAGGAGCAGGAGAGAACGAGGAAGGTCGATGAGTTGAACTCTGAGAGGAACTGTGAATTATTTTCAGACCAACACCAGTCTGACACGAAAATAGAAAAGAAACCTGGTTAAAAATAAACATTTATAAATCCATCAAAGCCAGAAGAAGTGCTTCTCCTCACTTCACTGATGTTTCTGCAGCACCACAGAGCTGATATGGACAGATAATCAAGCAGCAGGTGCTGGGGAGCAGTAAAGATTATTAGTGTTGTTCAGTTTTGTTTTCTGAACTGTTTATTCTCTGTATTTTATTATTGTGCTATAATAAGATCCGACTTTTTGCACTGAGAATGTTTAAGAAGACGGCCACAAGTTATTAGTGGTAAGATCTAAGACATAAGGAGGAAGTAGCAACAAGGCCTCGAGTGTGATTAGCAGTTAAACTGATTGAACTACTTAAAAAAAAAAAAAAAAAAAAACCTGTGGGGGCAGTGCTATGATCTAGGGTTGCTGCAGTTGCTCAGGTCTAGGTTCAGCATCATTATGTGTCCAAAGAATGAGGTCAGCTGACTACCTGAATATACTGAATGAGCAGGGAGCATGAGACATCACAGAGTCCAGACCTTAACCCCACTGAGAATCTTTGGGATGTGCTGGAGAAGCTTTGTGCAGTGGTCAGACTCTCTCATCCAAGATGAACCAACAAACTGATGCACAGTGATAAAAGTGCAGTAACTAGAGACACCCAGCAGACAGGAGACAAGGAACAGACTCAAACAAGAAGCTGCAGTTCCTACTCCACACCACTAGGAGACTGCACAAAGAAACTCCTTCACACTTTCTGTATGAAAACCTGATGATGGTCAGATCTTGTGTCAGACGTTCAGACTGCAGGAGTACAGCAAGTACAAGCAATGCAAGAGTTATGATTCTAAACGTAGCTCTGATATTGTCATGCATCATTGTACACTCAGTGGAAAAATGAAGCTGCTCTTGGTTACAGTTTTTATCTTCATTGGTAAGAATATTTATATTCATATCCAGTTATCAGACAGCTGTAATGTGAAACCGTTCATCTTTTCTCTTGTTTTCCAGATTTCTCCACTGGTGTAAATATTCACCAGACTCCATCTGTGTTCAGCCGTGCAGGAGACCCTTCTGTTACTTTACAGTGTGAACATGATGATAATAACCACTACTACATGTACTGGTATCAACAAATAAAAGGAGGGAAATTAGAGCTAGTAGCATACTCTCTCAATCAAGGCTCAACGAACATTGAAGCTCCTTTCACCCAATCCAAGCACATCATGTCCAGACCTGAGCTGCTGAAGTCCTCTCTGGAGATCAAAACGGTCGATGCTGCAGACTCTGCTGTGTATTACTGTGCTTCTAGTAGAGCACAGTGGTTCAGAAAGCCTCAGCAGCTAAACAATAACCTCAAGAGAAAACCAGGAGGAGAAGACGAGGAGCAGGAGAGAACGAGGAAGGTCGATGAGTTGAACTCTGAGAGGAACTGTGAATTATTTTCAGACCAACACCAGTCTGACACGAAAATAGAAAAGAAACCTTGTTAAAAATAAACATTTATAAATCCATCAAAGCTAGAAGAAGTGCCTCTCCGCACTTCACTGATGTTTCTGCAGCACCACAGAGCTGATATGGACAGATAATCAAGCAGCAGGTGCTGGGGAGCAGTAAAGATTATTGGTGTTGTTCAGTTTTGTTTTAATGAACTGCTGATTGTCTGTTGCTCCAGGAATACGGCACCAGGTTATTAGTGGTAAGACCTAAGACCCAAAGAGGAAACTCTGTTGAGGTCTCTGTGATTAGAAGTTAAACTGATCAAACTAAATTCTACAGAATCACGATACAGTTACACAATCAAAACCGTACTTACAGATACAGCAAGGACATACACTGCCTGGCCAAAAAACAAAATTCACCACCTGGATTCAACAAAGCTAATAGGTAGGAGCCTCCTATTGGATAATTACTTCATGGGTGATAATTTTTCAGCTGGCAACAAGTTAATTAAGCCCAACTGATGCAATGAGTAGCTTCTCATTTCTTAAACAAACATGTCTAAAGACACATCCTGTGGTCGTCTCTTTGACAAGGGTCAAACCATTAGCATGCATCAAGCAGAGAAAACACCTAAGGAGATTGAAGAAACTACTAAAACTGGGTTAAGAACTGTCCAAGGCATTATTCAAAACTGGAAAGATAGTGGAGAAGCATCAGGGTAAGAAAAGAGGCAGATGAAGTGATGCAGCCATCATGCCTAGTGTCTACTGTACAAGCCTGTGCTATGGGGCAGTGCAATGATCTGGGGTTGCTGCAGTTGCTCAGGTCTAGGTTCAGTAAAATTATGTGTCTAAAGAATGAGGTCAGCTGACTACCTGAATATACTGAATGCTCAGGGAGCATGAGACATCACAGAGTCCAGACCTTAACCCCACTGAGAATCTTTGGGATGTGCTGGAGAAGCTTTGTGCTGTGGTCAGACTCTCTCATCCAAGATGAACCAACAAACTGATGCACAATGATAGAAGTGCAGTAACTAGAGACACCCAGCAGACAGGAGACAAGGAACAGACTCAAACAAGAAGCTGCAGTTCCTACTCCATACCACTAGGAGACTGTACAAAGAAACTCCTTCACACTTTCTGCATGAAAACCTGATGATGGTCAGATCTCGTGTCAGACGTTTAGACTGCAGCAGCACAGCAAGTACAAGCAATGCAAGAGTTATGATTCTAAACGTAGCTCTGATATTGTCATGCATCATTGTACACTCAGTGGAAAAATGAAGCTGCTCTTGGTTACAGTTTTTATCTTCATTGGTAAGAATATTTATATTCATATCCAGTTATCAGACAGCTGTAATGTGAAACCGTTCATCTTTTCTCTTGTTTTCCAGATTTCTCCACTGGTGTAAATATTCACCAGACTCCGTCTGTGTTCAGCCGTGCAGGAGACCCTTCTGTTACTTTCCAGTGTAAACATGATGATAATAACCACTACTACATGTACTGGTATCGGCAGATAAATGGAGGGAAATTAGAGCTAGTAGCATACTCTACCAGTCAAGGCTCAACAAAAATTGTAACTCCTTTCATCGAATCTAAGCACATCATGTCCAGGCCTGAGCTGCTGAAGTCCTCTCTGGAGATCAAAACCGTTGATGCTGCAGACTCTGCTGTGTATTACTGTGCTTCTAGTATAGCACAGTGGTTCAGAAAGCCTCAGCAGCTAAACAATAACCTCAAGAGAAAACCAGGAGGAGAAGACGAGGAGCAGGAGAGAACGAGGAAGGTCGATGAGTTGAACTCTGAGAGGAACTGTGAATTATTTTCAGACCAACACCAGCCTGACACGAAAATAGAAAAGAAACCTTGCTAAAAATAAACATTTATAAATCCATCAAAGCTAGAAGAAGTGCCTCTCCTCACTTCACTGATGTTTCTGCAGCACCACAGAGCTGATATGGACAGATAATCAAGCAGCAGGTGCTGGGGAGCAGTAAAGATTATTAGTGTTGTTCAGTTTTGTTTTCATGAACTGCTTCATGTCTCTAAGTTGTTTAACCTACGTATGTATTTTATTATTTTGCTATAGTATGGAACAACTCTTAGTACTGAGAATGTTGAAGAGGGCAGCCCCAAGTTATTAGTGGTAAGAACTAAGACCAAAGGAGGAAATACTATGAAGGCCTCTAATGTGATCAGCAGATAAACTGATGAAACCCAATAAATAAAAAAATTCAGCACTAGGATTTCTCTAAGCACATGATAGGAGCCTCCTGTTGGATAATAACTGCATGGGTGATTATCTTTCAGTTGGCAACAAGTTATTTAACTCCAACTGATGCAATGAGTAGCTTCTCATTTCTTAAACAAACATGTCTAAAGACACATCCTGTGGTTGTCTGTTTGAGAAGGGTCAAATCATTGGCATCAAGCAGAGAAAACATCTAAGGAGATTGTAGAAACTATTAAAACTGGGTTAAGAACTGTCCAATGCATTAATAGGATAGTGTTGAACCATCAGGGTAAGAAGAGAGGCAGATGAAGTGATGCAGCCATCATGTCTAGTGTCTACTGTACAAGCCTGTGCTATGGGGCAGTGCTATGATCTGGGGTTGCTGCAGTTGCTCAGGTCTAGCTTCATTAGCTGACTACCTGAATATACTGAATGTTCAGGGAGCATGAGACGTCACAGAGTCCAGACCTTAACCCCACTGAGAATCTTTGGGATGTGCTGGAGAAGCTTTGTGCAGTGGTCAGACTCTCTCATCCAAGATGAACCAACAAACTGATGCACAGTGATAGAAGTGCAGTAACTAGAGACACCCAGCAGACAAGAGACAAGGAACAGACTCAAACAAGAAGCTGCAGTTCCTACTCCATACCACTAGGAGACTGCACAAAGAAACTCCTTCACACTTTCTGTATGAAAACCTGATGATGGTCAGATCTTGTGTCAGACGTTCAGACTGCAGCAGTACAGCAAGTACAAGCAATGTAAGAGTTATGATTCTAAACGTAGCTCTGATATTGTCATGCATCATTGTACACTCAGTGGAAAAATGAAGCTGCTCTTGGTTACAGTTTTTATCTTCATTGGTAAGTATATTTATATTCATATCCAATTATCAGACAGCTGTAATGTGAAACCGTTCATCTTTTCTCTTGTTTTCCAGATTTCTCCACTGGTGTAAATATTCAGCAGACTCAGTCTGTGTTCAGCGGTGCAGGAGACCCTTCTGTTACTTTGCAGTGTGAACATGATGATAATAACCACGACTACATGTTCTGGTACCGACAAGCAACCGGCAGGAAATTAGAGCTGATAGCATATTCTATCGGTCAAGACATAACGAACATTGAAGCTCCTTTCACCCAATCCAAGTACGCCATGTCCAGGCCTGAGCTGCTGAAGTCCTCTCTGGAGATCAAAACGGTTGATGCTGCAGACTCTGCTGTGTATTACTGTGCTTCTAGTAGAGCACAGTGGTTCAGAAAGCCTCAGCAGCTAAACAATAACCTCAAGAGAAAACCAGGAGGAGAAGACGAGGAGCAGGAGAGAACGAGGAAGGTCGATGAGTTGAACTCTGAGAGGAACTGTGAATTATTTTCAGACCAACACCAGTCTGACACGAAAATAGAAAAGAAACCTTGTTAAAAATAAACATTTATAAATCCATCAAAGCTAGAAGAAGTGCCTCTCCTCACTTCACTGATGTTTCTGCAGCACCACAGAGCTGATATGGACAGATAATCAAGCAGCAGGTGCTGGGGAGCAGTAAAGATTATTAGTGTTGTTCAGTTTTGTTTTCCTGAACTGCTTCTTGTCTGTTGCTCTAGGAATACGGCACCAGGTTATTAGTGGTAAGACCTAAGACCCAAGGAGGAAACTCTGTTGAGATCTCTGTGATTAGCAGTTAAACTCATCAAACTAAATTCTACAGAATCATGATACAGTTATACAATCAGAACCGTACTTACAGATACAGGAAGGACATACACTGCCTGGCATAAACAAAATTCACCACCTGGATTCAACAAAGCTAATAGGTAGGAGCCTCCTATTGGATAATTACTGCATGAGTGATTATCTTTCAGCTGGCAACAAGTTATTTAACCCCAACTGATGCAATGAGTAGCTTCTCATTTCTTCAACAACCATGTCTAAAGACACATCCTGTGACAGTGGAAAAGATGTTTGTCTGTTTGAGAAGGGTCAAATCATTGGAATGCATCAAGAAAACATCTAAGCAGATTATAGAAACTAGTAAAACTGGGTTAAGAACTGTCCAATGCATTTTTAAAAACTGGAAGGAGAGTGTTGAACCATCAGGGTAAGAAGAGAGGCAGATGAAGTGATGCAGCCATCATGCCTAGTGTCTACTGTACAAGCCTGTGCTATGGGGCAGTGCTATGATCTGGGGTTGCTGCAGTTGCTCAGGTCTAGCTTCATTAGCTGACTACCTGAATATACTGAATGAGCAGCTTATTCCATCAATGGATCAAATTCCAAGATGACAATGTCAGGATTCATGGAGCTCAGATTGTGAAAGAGTGGTTCAGGGAGCATGAGACGTCACAGAGTCCAGACCTTAACCCCACTGAGAATCTTTGGGATGTGCTGGAGAAGGCTTTGTGCAGTGGTCAGACTCTCTCATCCAAGATGAACAAAAAAAACTGATGCACAATGATAGAAGTGCAGTAACTAGAGACACCCAACAGACAAGAGACAAGGAACAGACTCAAACAAGAAGCTGCAGTTCCTACTCCATACCACTAGGAGACTGTACAAAGAAACTCCTTCACACTTTCTGTATGAAAACCTGATGATGGTCAGATCTTGTGTCAGACGTTCAGACTGCAGCAGTACAGCAAGTACAAGCAATGCAAGAGTTATGATTCTAAACGTAGCTCTGATATTGTCATGCATCATTGTACACTCAGTGGAAAAATGAAGCTGCTCTTGGTTACAGTTTTTATCTTCATTGGTAAGAATATTTATATTCATATCCAGTTATCAGACAGCTGTAATGTGAAACCGTTCATCTTTTCTCTTGTTTTCCAGATTTCTCCACTGGTGTAAATATTCAGCAGACTCCGTCTGTGTTCAGCCATGCAGGAGACCCTTCTGTTACTTTGCAGTGTGAACATGATGATACTCAGCACCTCAACATGTTCTGGTACCGTCAAATAAACGGCGGGAAATTAGAGCTGATAGCATATTCATTCGGTAAAGACATAACGAACATTGAAACTCCTTTTATCGAATCCAAGCACATCATGTCCAGGCCTGAGCTGCTGAAGTCCTCTCTGCAGATCAAAACCGTCGATGCTGCAGACTCGGCTGTGTATTACTGTGCTTCTAGTAGAGCACAGTGGTTCAGAAAGCCTCAGCAGCTAAACAATAACCTCAAGAGAAAACCAGGAGGAGAAGACGAGGAGCAGGAGAGAACGAGGAAGGTCGATGAGTTGAACTCTGAGAGGAACTGTGAATTATTTTCAGACCAACACCAGTCTGACACGAAAATAGAAAAGAAACCTTGTTAAAAATAAACATTTATAAATCCATCAAAGCCAGAAGAAGTGCCTCTCCTCACTTCACTGATGTTTCTGCAGCACCACAGAGCTGATATGGACAGATAATCAAGCAGCAGGTGCTGGGGAGCAGTAAGATTATTAGTGTTGTTCAGTTTTGTTTTCTGAACTATTTATTCTTTGTATTTTATTATTGTGCTACAATAAGATACAACTTTTTGCACTAAGAATGTTTAAGAAGACGGCCCCAAGTTATTAATGGTAAGATCTAAAACATAAGGAGGAAGTAGCAACGAGGCCTCTAGTGTGATTAGCAAAAAAAAAAGCCTGTGGGGGCAGTGCTATGATCTGGGGTTGCTGCAGTTGCTCAGGTCTAGGTTCATTAACATTATGTGTCCAAAGAATGAGGTCAGCTGACTACCTGAATATACTGAATGTTCAGGGAGCATGAGACATCACAGAGTCCAGACCTTAACCCCACTGAGAATCTTTGGGATGTGCTGGAGAAGGCTTTGTGCAGTGGTCAGACTCTCTCATCCAAGATGAACCAACAAACTGATGCACAATGATAGAAGTGCAGTAACTAGAGACACCCAGCAGACAGGAGACAAGGAACAGACTCAAACAAGAAGCTGCAGTTCCTACTCCATACCACTAGGAGACTGTACAAAGAAACTCCTTCACACTTTCTGCATGAAAACCTGATGATGGTCAGATCTTGTGTCAGACGTTCAGACTGCAGCAGTACAGCAAGTACAAGCAATGTAAGAGTTATGATTCTAAACGTAGCTCTGATATTGTCATGCATCATTGTACACTCAGTGGAAAAATGAAGCTGCTCTTGGTTACAGTTTTTATCTTCATTGGTAAGAATATTTATATTCATATCCAGTTATCAGACAGCTGTAATGTGAAACCGTTCATCTTTTCTCTTGTTTTCCAGATTTCTCCACTGGTGTAAATATTCAGCAGACTCCGTCTGTGTTCAGCCATGCAGGAGACCCTTCTGTTACTTTACAGTGTGAACATGATGATAATCTACACTTCAGCATATTCTGGTACCGACAAATAAGTGGAGGGAAATTAGAGCTAGTAGCATATTCTACCGGTCAAGACTCAACGAACATTGAAGCTCCTTTCACCCAATCTAAACACATCATGTCCAGGCCCGAGGTGCTGAAGTCCTCTCTGCAGATCAAAACCGTTGATGCTGCAGACTCTGCTGTGTATTACTGTGCTTCTAGTAGAGCACAGTGGTTCAGAAAGCCTCAGCAGCTAAACAATAACCTCAAGAGAAAACCAGGAGGAGAAGACGAGGAGCAGGAGAGAACGAGGAAGGTCGATGAGTTGAACTCTGAGAGGAACTGTGAATTATTTTCAGACTAACACCAGTCTGACACGAAAATAGAAAAGAAACCTTTATAAATCCATCAAAGCTAGAAGAAGTGCCTCTCCTCACTTCACTGATGTTTCTGCAGCACCACAGAGCTGATATGGACAGATAATCAAGCAGCAGGTGCTGGGGAGCAGTAAAGATTATTAGTGTTGTTCAGTTTTGTTTTCATGAACTGCTTCTCATGTCTGAGCTGTTTAACCTTTGTATTTTATTATTTCACTATAATTCTGTATTCAGCTTGATAAAGTGAGGTTTAAATTCAGGAAGTTGTCACATACTGGCCTCTACTGGGATCCTGTGGGATTACAATAAAATAAATTAAAAAAGGCTTGATTTTGAGAAGTCACAGTTATATCAAATCATAATTTTTCTCACAAAATAAATTAACGTGACATCTATGTTAGTTTCAATAGTTTGTCGTAATTAAATAGAAAAAGGGCTTAGTTTTTAATGTGCACTTTAACGGACAAAATAATCGTATCAAATAATTCGTTGGAGCTTCTATTATTTTAATTAGGGTTTTCCTTATTGCTATTTATATTTTTGTCCGTATGCCAGCTGCAACAATTTTTACAGGTGACAATAAATAAATAAATAAATGCATCCTAGTCCTGCAGTAAATCTTCTCTCCAGGAAGGTTGTGTTGTTCAGTAGCTAAGAGCCGTTGATTCAACCGTGTTTTCATTTTTAGAGGATGTGGTTAAGGAATGCATACATTTTCTCTTGTGTACCTAATGAAGTGGGAAGTGAGTGTTCCTTATACTTAATGTGTTAACTGTGTGTAAACTCTGAGTGGTTGCACGTATCGGTTTGATGCAAAAGCTAATAAATGGTTTTGTTGAAGGCGATTGTGCAATGCATCATCCTGCACAGAGACAACAATTGGATGCTTTTAGTTAATTTAAAGTAAAAAGTTTAACTTTACCTGTTTTGTTGCACTTTTTAAAAGGCTAACTTGTCCTCAGATGGATTTTTCTTGTCTTCTGCTTCCATAAGGTACGGCCTGGGCAGAACTCAGAATAAAGACAAAAATTAGTTTTATGATATTTTGCCCCTACTGTTTTTTGTCTTCTTACAATCAAATGTGATGCTTTAACTTGTCAGAATGTAATAAAAGTTTCTTTTAAATGATTTAAAGTGTGTTTCAAGTTGAGATGGAATTTATCACCTTATAATATCTGTAAAACAAAAACAATAGTTTCTGATAAACCACTTCACATCTACTTCTTATCAATTAAGTCATAATGATTTTTTATTGATTTATTTTATCAACTTTTACAATATTCCAATTATTTCTTAATAATTATTTTTGCTACATGGATTTCTTTTGCCTTTGTCAAGACACTTTGCTGTAAATTTAAAGAGAAGACTCAGTCACATCTGTCATTGGATGTTATTCACTGACATCTGATTGGATGAAGAGGTGTGTGACCAGCAGAGGTGTCACATCCTCTGAGCCTCTCCAGCCAAACACAAAACAAAAACCCATCTTCCTCTTCCTCCCCTCTCTGTTGTCTCTTCTTCTTTTCTTAGCTGTCACAGAAATAGCAGCAGTTGGGTTGGAGCCCGTTCCTCCGTCAGCCAGCCCGACCTGAGCAGCTGCTCCCACAGACAGAGATGGAGGCCGAGATACGGGGGAGCCGGGTGGGGGAGGGAGGGAGCGCAGAAAGAAACAGGCACAAGGTTTTTGTGTGATGCTTTTTCACCGTGGGGACAGGGGGCCACGGTGATACAATCCAATAGAGCCGCCGTACAAAAACCTCCTCCCATTAACTTCCATTGTGTAGAGGGCTGCGTGCAGCTTGGGACGCTTTTTAGAGCAGAACATGAATCATCTGAAGGTGTGCAGGACGGAGGGACACTTTGACAGAAAAAAGTAGATTTAGACAAAGATTTTTATCTGGAAAAAAAGTTTTTAAAAAGCTTCTAATTGACACGAGGAGCGTTTGGATTCTTCTTGAAGTCACACTGACACAAACAAAACTAACTGAGACGTGATAAAGTTCACCCTGTGTGTCTAAACCGTCTTTATTCTCTGGATTCATTTACTTGGTCTGAGGAGAAGGATTCTGGAGAGTTTTGGGGCTTTTTGGTAGAGGAGGCTTTCAGTGTGACACTGGATCTGAAGCTTACTTTGGAAAAGGAACTAAACTCACTGTTTTGGGTAAGTAGGAGCTCTAACAACTTCACTTCACTGCAATGGACTTGAAATGATGGAAATGTTGGTAGAAAAGTGAAGGAAAGATCTACAGTGATGTAAAAATATAAGTATTGAGCTGAAGTCAGAGCACTGTGAACTACAATGATCCTGCTTACTTTGGACAAGGAACCAAACTGACAGTTTTAGGTAAATATGTCACTTTCATAATGTGTTTGGATTAATATCACTTTGGTTTAAGTCTCAGTACTGATAGAAGTGTCAGAACTATCTCTAGATAGTTCAGGTGGAGAAAAGGTTTCATGATCAGTATGTTTCCACTGTGACCAACAATTATCCTGCTTACTTCGGCCAAGGAACCAAACTGACGGTTTTAGGTAAATATTTCACTTCAATACTGTGTTTTGATAAATGTGATTTTATTTAAAGCCTCGGTAAAGACAGAAGTGTCAGTAAAAGAATTTCCAAAAGTAATTCTGGTGGAGAAAAGGGTTTCATGATCAGTATGTTTTCACTGTGAACCAAGCTGATCCTGCTTACTTTGGACAAGGAACCAAACTGACCGTTTTAGGTAAATATGTCACTTTAATAATGCGTTTTAATTAATATTGCACTTGTTAAACCTCACCATTAACAGAAGTAGCAGCAAAAACCTTTCCAAAAGTAGTTCTGGTGGAGAAAAGGGTTTCATGATCAGTATGTTTTCACTGTGACCAACACTCAGCCTGCTTACTTTGGACAAGGAACCAAACTGACTGTTTTAGGTAAATATGTCACTTTAATTACTATATTTTGATAAAGTTACTTTGGTTAAAAGCTCATAATTCAGCTCACTGCATTAAACCTTAACACATGGAGACGTTGGAGTGAAAGTAAAGGTCAAACCTTCAAATCCTAATTAGCTGAAATATTGAGCTGAACTGAAAGCACTGTGAGCCAAACTGAGCCTGCTTACTTTGGACAAGGAACCAAACTGACGGTTTTAGGTAAATATGTGACTTTAATAATGTGTTTTCATTAATATCACTTTGGTGTAAGTGTCAGTAAAGAGTTTCTAGAGATAGTTCTGGTGGAGAAAAGGTTTCATGATCAGTATGTTTCCACTGTGAACAACGTTGATCCTGCTTACTTCGGTCAAGGAACTAAACTGACAGTTTTAGGTAAATATTTCGCTTTAATAATGCGTTTTGAGTAATACTGCATTCGTTAAAATCACAGCATTAACAGAAGTAGCAGCGAAAACCTTTTCAAAAGTAGTTCTAGTGGAGAAAAGGGTTTCATGATCAGTATGTTTCCACTGTGAACCAAGCTAATCCTGCGTACTTCGGGCAAGGGACTAAACTGACTGTTTTAGGTAAATATATCATTTTAATAATGCTGTTTGATTAATATTGTGTACGTTAAAACCTCAGCATAAACAGAAGTAGCAGCAAAAACCTTTCCAAAAGTAATTCTGGTAGAGAAAAGGGTTTCATGATCAGTATGTTTCCACTGTGAGCTACACTGATCCTGCTTACTTTGGACAAGGAACCAAACTGACTGTTTTAGGTAAATATATCGTATAACTACTGTGTTTAGATGGATGTCGATATGGTTAGGATCTCTGTGTTGACAGAAGTATCAGTTAAAAACTCTCCAAATGTAATTCTGGTAGAGAGATAGTTTCATGCTCAGTATGTTTCCACTGTGACAATGCAAACGAAGCTTACTTTGGAAAAGGAACCAAACTGACTGTTTTAGGTAAGTTAAGATCTATTCAAGCCTAAAAAGTAGAACAGGATTTATGACTGGAGCGATGCTTAAAGTATCTGAACACATTTTGGGTTTTTATAGTTTAAGTTCAGCTCAGGTCTTTTTGATATGAAGCTGAAGCGCTGTGCCAATTATGAAGCTTATTTCGGGCAGGGGACAAAACTGACTGTTCTTGGTGAGTATGAGCTCAAAATGTTTATATCTTTAATTAATGTATCGTAGTTAAAGCTGATGTTAACAGGAAGAAGAAATGTCACAAAAAAACTGTTTTTATTTAAATTTAAAACAAAGTGACATGTGATAATTAACACAGGGAACGTTAGAAGCAGCATCTTGGTGTGTTTTGAGCACTGACTAAATTCACTGTGACTCTGGAAATGAAGCTCACTTTGGTGGAGGAACTAAACTAACTGTTCTAGGTAAGAAACTAAAACTAATAGAAATGTGTTCTGTGTAGAAAGCAGCCTTCAAGTCTAGTTTGAGTTCAGCTCAGTGCTTTTTGACATGAAGCTGAAACGCTGTGCAAACACAGAAGCTTATTTTGGGCAAGGAACAAAACTGACTGTTCTTGGTGAGTAGAACTCGAAGAAATCTTTCTTAAAGATGTTAAAGGAGATCTACCGTTTGTTTAAAAGTTTAGTGGTTTTTTTCTGTATGAAATCTAGCTTGTAGTGCAGCAAATGTTTGGGTAGTAGCAGTAGTAGTTAAGTAAAAGCGGCTCCTCGAGTCGTTTTGAGCGCTGATTAAATTCACTGTGACACTGGTGGATATGAAGCTCACTTCGGTGGAGGCACAAAGTTAACGGTGTTAGGTAAGAAACCAAAAAAGAAATTAAAACTACGCTTTAATCGGAGTGTTCTTTAAGAAACATGCAGCCTTTAAATGTAGTGAAAAACTAAGCTGTGATGATAGAGAAGTTTATTTCAGGAAAGGAACAAAACTGACTGTTGTTGATGAGTAAAACTTAAAGAACTGAAGTCTAAAAGAAGTAAAACTAATCTACTGTTCTGTTAAAAGCCAGATTGTGGTGCAGCAAATGTTGATTTAGATTTGAGAGCAACTAAACCTAAAGAAGTGAGAGCAGCATCTTGAGATGTTTTAGGTACTGACTAAATTCAGTGTGACACTGGTGCAAATGAAGCTTACTTTGGTGGAGGAACAAAACTAACTGTTTTAGGTAAGAAAATAACACTAATGAAAAACTGAATTGTACAAACTGGAGTGTTCATTTATCCAATGTCTAGCCTTTAAGCATAGTTAAAGTTCAGCTCAGTGTTTTTGACATGAAGCTCAAACACTGTGACAATAGAGAAGCTTATTTCGGCAGGGAACTAAACTGACTGTTCTTGGTGAGTAAAACTTTATTCTGATTAAAAGTGAACCCTAAAATAATGAGAAATGTGTTGTTTAGGGCAAAGAGTTTGTGTTTTGATGTTTGAAATTCAGAGCTAGTAAATCTAAAGCTAGTAAATGTAAAGAAGACGCCTCTCAGGCTGTTTTGAGCATTGATTGAGTTCACTGTGACTCTGGTACTGGTGCAGAGGCTTACTTCGGTGCTGGAACCAAACTAACTGTTCTAGGTAAGAAACATTAATTATGGAGGATTTTATGGGGAAAGAAAGCAGAACAAAACCAAAACAATGCATCTAACTGAGGCCGTTCTTTAATAAACTTATCATGCTCAGGCTCTTTGTAGTTTCAGCTCAGGGCTTTTTGTTGTGAAGCTCAGACACTGTGCACAGTACGAAGCTTATTTCGGCCAGGGAACTAAACTGACTGTTCTTGGTGAGTAAAACGTTATTCTGATTAAAAATGAACCATAAAATAATGAGAAATCTGTTGTTTAGAGAAAATAGTTTGTGTTTTGATGTCTGAATTCAGACTGCAGTGAGTGTTGGTTTGTTTAAAAGCTAGTAAATGTAAAGAAGACGCCTCTCAGGCTGTTTTGAGCATTGATTGAGTTCACTGTGACACTGGTGGTGCAGAGGCTTACTTTGGTGCTGGAACCAAACTAACTGTTCTAGGTAAGAAACAATAATTAATAATTATGGAGAAACCCAAAAGAATGCATCTATCTGAGGTCGTTCTTTAGTAAACTTATCATAGTTTCAGCTCAGGGCTTTTTGTTGTGAAGCTCAGACACTTATTTGGGCCAGGGAACTGAACTGACTGTTCTTGGTGAGTAAAACGTTCTTCTCTATGAAATCAAACCTAAAATAATAAGTTAAAAGAAATCTGCTTTTTGTGCTTTGTTGTTTAAAATTCAGACTGCAGCAGTTGTTGGTTTGGGTTTGAGAGCAGGTCAATCTAAAGTAGTAAAGTAAAAATAGCATCTCTGGCTGTTTTGAGCATTGATTGTGTTCACTGTGACTCTGGTGGTGGTGCATATGAAGCTTACTTCGGTGGAGGAACAAAATTAACGGTTTTAGGTAAGAAACCAATTATTAAGAATAAAAAATGTCTGAGAAAAGAAACGAGAATAAATCAAAAGGTGAACACATCATAGTTTCAGCTCAGGGCTTTTTGTCGTGAAGCTCAGACACTGTGTCAGAACGAAGCTTATTTCGGGCAGGGAACTAAACTGACTGTTCTTGGTGAGTAAAACTTTATTCTGATTAAAAATTAACTCTAAAATAATGAGAAATCTGCTGTTTAGGGAAAAGAGTTTTGATGTTTGAAATTCAGGCCGCAGCTGTAGGTTAAAACTATAACTATAAATGTAGAGAAGTAAAGCAGAAGCAGCATCTTGAGTTGTTTTGAGCATTGATGGAGTTCACTGTGACTCTGGTGTTGGTGAAGCTTACTTCGGTGGAGGAACAAAATTAACGGTTTTAGGTAAGAAACAGTAAGTAAGAATATTTATCTGGAGTCATTCTCTAATTAACTTATTGCAGTTTAAGCTCTGGGCTTTTTGTCATGAAGCTCAGACACTTATTTCAGCCAGGGAACTTAACTGACTGTTCTTGGTGAGTAAAACGTTCTTCTCCGTAAAATGAACCCTAAAATAACCCTAAGTTAAAGGAAATCTGCTTGTTTGGGGAAAAGTTCTTGTGTTTTGTTGTTAAAAATTCAGGCTGAAGTAATTGTTGGTTTGGGTTTGAGAGCAGTCAATCTAAAGAGGTAAAGTAAAAATAGCATCTCAGGCTGTTTTGAGCATTGACCGAGGTCACTGTGACTCTGATGCTGCAGAGGCTTACTTCGGTGCTGGAACCAAACTAACTGTTCTAGGTAAGAACCATCATAAACTGACTATACTGAGGCTCTTCATAGTTTCAGCTCAGGGCTTTTTGTCGTGAAGCTCAGACACTGTGCACAGAGCGAAGCTTATTTTGGTCAGGGAACTAAACTGACTGTTCTTGGTGAGTAAGACCTCCAGACCTCTTCCCCTGTCATATGTAAAATTAGTCTGAGCAGATATGTTGTCTGGGAAAAATGTTGGTTTGTTTCTGCCTGAGTAAACTTTTAAAAATCAGACAATACTGACTCAAATGTTGGTTTAGGAGTTAAGGAAAAGAAACATTTGATACGAGCAAGTAAAAGCAGCTTCTAGAGCAGTTTTGAGCGTTGATGGAGTTCACTGTGACTCTGGTGGTGCTGGTACTGAAGCTTACTTCGGTGGAGGAACAAAATTAACAGTTTTAGGTAAGAAACAGTAAGTAAGAATAAACAGACCTCCAGATCTCGTCACCTGTCATATGTAAAACTAGTTTGAGGAGGTATATTGTTTGTTTTTTGTTCAGTTAAACTTCGTGTTGCAGCATACGTTGGTTTGGGAGCTAAAGAAAAGCAACATTTGATCCGATAAACTAAACGTTAAAGATGCCAGAAAGTAGAGGAGCAAATAAAAGCAGCTTCTAGAGCAGTTTTGAGCATTGGCCGAGTTCACTGTGACTCTGGTGGTACTGCTGAAGCTCACTTCGGTGGAGGAACAAAATTAACAGTTTTAGGTAAGAAACAGAAGAACTGAACGTTTTTCCACAGCCTTAAATCTCATATGAATTCAACTTTTTGCCAGAATTAATCTTTGGGAACCAAACTGTTCTTGGAAAGTTAAAGCAGAGACTGACAGGCTGCTGTTTTTAGAAATGTGAGTGTGAATTCAAAAACTTAAACTTAAAAACGGTGATGTTGTGGTGTAAAGAAAGGTCTAATCACAAACCTAAAGAAGCTTTCTGGGCCCGTTTTGATCACTGATCTGTTCACTGTGCCTACGGAAACTCAGAGGCTTACTTTGGTGGAGGAACAAAATTAACCGTTCTAGGTAAGAAAACCTTTTAAAGCTCTTTAAACGCGGCTCGGGTGATTTTGTAAAGAGTTTTTTTTAATAACGCAAAGATAAAAATGTGAGAACCAAACCCCAGCTGACTCCTGAGTGTTTACAACAGTTACTTTATGATCATGAAATATTTCCGGATGCATAAACAGATGCTTTGAGAAAAAATAGCTCTAGGAGAACTTTGTAAAGTTGAGGTTTTAGCCGTTGGATGTCATGTGATAAATCATCTCCAAGTGGGACAGAAAGAGAAGCTGCAGGAAGAGGTTTTGTTACCGTTGAAAGTCTCTGTGTTCCTATAACGAGGCTTACTTTGGAGCTGGAACTAAACTCACGGTTTTAGGTAAGAAAATCTGCAAAAACAACCTCATAGATGACAGTCCAAGGCTTGTTTGTCATATGTGATCAAGAAAAACTGCAAAGTGATGAATATTTGCTTTTATGTGACGCAAGTAAACCAAGTATTCTGTTTTTAAAAGGTGCAAAAGAAGCTTTAGTTAATAGTTTGTTCCAGTAAAATCAGTTGGTGACTATGTTCTCCTGAAAAAGCCGTAAAACGTTTGGCTTAACGCCTAGATTATAACGCTCAGTTAGTCCTTATCAGCTCTGTGAAAAGCTGTGTGTTAACAGTCAGAGGCTCACTTTGGAGCTGGGACTAAACTCATCGTTTTAGGTAAGAAGAAATTATCAGAACTAGTCTAATATTCCACGTCAGGTATCTGCAAACTAGTGGATTTTTTATGCACCTGTGTGAAGCTGTTGCATATTTTTTTTTTTCTCATCTTCTTAAATGGCCTTAAATCAGACGTTTAATGCCGTCACATGTTTTAATCCACTATGAAACATGTTTGTCGTGCATATATTTATATGCATTTATGCAAAAAGACATTTGGTTCAGCTGAAAAAGAGCACAGAGACGGCATGCAGCAGTCAGGGCTTTAAACTTGAGTAGATTTTTCTGCAGCCGTGTATCAGTGTGAATAACTACGACCCTGCTTACTTTGGCAGTGGCACCAAACTGACGGTTTTAGGTAAGAAAAAATTAGAAGAAATGAGATACGCTCATTCTCCTTTTCCTCTTTTCTAAAAGTCATTTTGAAAAAAGAAAAAAGAAAAATGCTTTTGTAAAATTTAGTTTTGTGATTCAAAACTGCAAAAACAAATATAAAGTTTAAGACTCACTAATAGTGCAATTGCAAAGAGTCTGTTTCAAGCTCATGCATTATTGTTTTAAAGTGGTGGGAAAAAGGTGATTTAACTTGGAAGTTGATTTCCAAGCAGATGTTAAATTAATCGTTCTTTGCATCAAAAAGTGAAGAAAATATGTCTGTTCACACGTGGACGAGAGATCGTTGAGAGTTTAGAGTCACAGACGAGGACTGGACAAAGTCTTTTGTCAGTTTTTGTGCTTGTGAGTTGACACTGTGCTCTGGCAACTACCCTGCTTATTTTGGAGAGGGAACCAGACTAACGGTTCTTGGTAAGATCTGCAACAAGCTCATTAAAAAGATGGATATTAGTGGTGTAATCTATAATGTAATGGTCATGTTGTGTCTTAATCCTCATACTGAGATGTGTATTATCTTGTTTTATCATAGTGATAGTGAGTCTTGTGTCTTTTGTTCTTGCAGAACAAGCCGTGACCCCATCCACCAGAAGTCAAAATACTCCCTCCGTCACCAAAAGAGTGCAGAAACAGTAAAGATAAGAAAATACGGAAGAAGACCCTCGTTTGTGTGGCCTCTGGTTTCTACCCAGACCATGTCAGCGTGTCCTGGGAGATCAATGGAGAGACCACCAACATCGGCGTGGCGACAGACAACTATGCTAAGAAGGACGGAGACAACTATAGAATCACCAGCAGGCTGAGGGTCTTGGCCAAAGATTGGGAAAAACCAGGCAAATTCATGTGTATTGTCAACTTCTTCGATGGAACAGAAACCATCACTCGTAATGATACTATTACTGGTGTTAAAGGTGAGTTATTTTAAAAATTAGTGGATCTTTAGGTCTAAAAAAAACAATCTTCATCTAATCTATTTTATTCTCCTATCAGCTGTAAAAGGAGACAAACTAACAAGAGGTAAATACACAATTTACACAATTCAAGTCTCATCTTCACCAACAATCCACTTCCATAAATCACACTGAGCATGTCCTCTTTCTGCAGACGAGTTTCTGAGGGGCTCTCAGAACGGCAAACTCTGCTACGGGGTCTTCATCGTCAAGAGCTGCATCTACGGAGCCTTTGTCACGTTTTTGGTGTGGAAGCTCCAGGTTTGTGGCAAACTGTCCTCGACGTAGATGTATGTTTAAATATATTTTAGCGTGTGAACGTGTAAAACAAGAGAGCTCATGATATTCCGGTCTGTTTCAGAGTGGGAAGCAGAGCCGCTGAGAGCCGAGACACGCCAAACCTCACAGGAGATGACTTCACTGTGCTTTCTGTAAATAACAGTTTGAGAAAAAATCCTTCTATGAATCTGCATCTTTTACTTTATTTGCACACGGGACATATTTCTGTGCTCATCTGTGGAGGACATGCCAATGTCTGGACTGCAGGGTTTTAAAGCTTTGCAGTCACTCTAATTTTTTAAAATGCTTGTTTGCTTCGTTTTCTGCTCGATAAACGTGGGTTAGATGATAATGACTATCAAGGCGATATTGTTTTTTTTAATCTGGTTTATTCTAAAGATGACTCAAGGTTCAGTCTTCACATTAAATGAGGATAAGCATCTCATCCTACGCTGAACGTCACTTTTTCCAGAGGTATTTTTAGCCTCTCGTCTGTCGCCCCGTTTTCTGAGAAGTCGGTTATTTTTTTGTTTTTTTCCTCCCACATAATCTTTGAAACATCTCAGATCAGAAATACTTCACAAGGCTGGTGAATGTGGCTCATAACATTTTTCCAGTAATAAAACTGGTGACTAAAGAGTTTCTGCTGATTAACCCTTTAACGCCTACGCCTCATAATGTCTACCTGGGCATTTATTTTGCTTATTTTGACTATAAATATTATGAAAATGTCCCGTGACTAAGTGCCTTTACCTTTTTTGCCTTGTAACTTTAAATATCTGGCAATTCACTGCATGATATGAGAGAAAAACAAGACATTTTGCATGATAAATTTGAAAAGTATAAAACTATTTACAGTGAAATGTGTGAGTCTTTGTCTCTTAACTGTTTTGCATCAGAAAATACTTTTTAAATAAATCATTTAAACTTGTTCAGGCGGGCCTCGTGGTTTTTCCTGTTTGCATATTTTTCACAAGCGCGGGGAGAATATTACAACAAGCTCTCCAAACTTTTCCTTTAGTTAAAACACTGCTGTCAGAAATGTCAGAGTCTGAATCTACCACAGTAATAACAGGAAGCGAGCGTTGTCATCTGTGCACAGAAGAAGGTCAAAGCTGTCTCGGAGGCAGAGGATGTGGTCACAGAGCAGCCTGCAGCTCGCTCTCTGTGCAGAGAAAAACGACCGAGGTGAAACCTTCCACTTTCACCGCAGCCTCCGGCTCACAGAGTGCACCTGCACGGCTCTGCACCGACTCTGAGCAAACAGCTGGAGGGTTTCTGTGTCAACGGAAGCTGCACGATGAACACTAGTGTGCAATCTGGCGCACAACAGCTGCTTACTGCGATGTGGTGCAGAAATGTGCAGGCGATATTTGAATTTTGGAGCAAACTAAAACGTTTGTGTAAAACTTGTCTGTTGGAGAGTTAAATTATTTCATGTGAGGATATAAAATACTTAATTCAGCCATATACCCACGTTTTCTGACCAAGCAGACCATCATCAGACAGTTTATTCCAAGAAAAACATGTTTATGCAATTCCAACAAACAGGAAGCGACATCTGTGAAGCAGCAACTGACGTTACGAGCATGAGAATAATATCTCCTCTGCTCGGTAAAAAAAAAAGAAAGCTGTTGCTCTGATAAATTAATAAGCTGCCATTTTCTGCAGGTCTCATGAATCATGTGGTTATTTTAGACTCGAACCTTGAACATGAGCTACACTAGATTTTAACTAGAGGACACTGTTCCACCATGAAAATAGTTTTACATGATGAGTGTGCACAGATGTGACTACAGCAAGACAGAGAGGCCACAACGCCACGTCCAGTCCAGAGGTATAATGAGTGGTAGTCTATAAATAGGATGTTTTCAGGTGGGAGTTTTGTATCGGGGCAAACAGGACAAAACATCAGCCCTGTATTCATTAAAGTAAACTGCTAAATCACAAGTTCTGATCATATTCAGCAACTAGAGGAGCGAAAAACAAAGACCAGAAACCTAAAGAGACAAGTTTCATATTAAATCCATAAGTTTTCTGCAGCATAAATTCAAATAAACCGGAAGCAACATCTGTGAAGCCAGCGGTGCATCTGCAAGCAACATAACAACGACAGGACAGGAGGCTAGTTTCATTCCTCTGCCTGCAGCTCTCATAAATAAAGCTTAAAGTGTTTATTTAAAACTAGATGTAGGCACAAAAAGTTTACTGCTGCATGATCAGCATGTAGAACAAAAGGTACAAAGAAAAATATGATGTTTTCAAATGGGAGTTTTGTATTGGAGCATTTTCTCACCATGCTGCAGCCACGTGCAATGAACCAAACCAGCACTAACCGCACTCCAGGACAAAACATTAGGCCCAGTATTAGTCTTCTCATGTGGTGAGAGTAGTTTAAGGTCATATTAATCTTCTTTAACAGCGCAGATTTATTGAGGTAAGGCTGATCATTTTGTCACAAATACAATTTTAATGGTTTAAGATGGAACAGGTGACTCTAAATGACATTTTGCATCAGTTTACGGTCTTTGCTTTCACTCATCTGGAACCTGAACATCACTGGAAGTTGTTTCACACACAGCGTCTTATAATTAAATGATATTTGGGTGACTGACACCTGAACGGGACCCTGAATCTGACCTAAGCCATGATTGAGACTTTGGTTTTATCTGCTGCGACACGGAGATTAAATAAAAACAGGCAAAGTCTAATAAAAAGAAAAGTTACCTGAAATACAAAGAGAGAAAAATGAGTTCTCCAAAGACTTAAAAGCTTCCAGTGTTGCCTTAAAACTAAAACTACATAATATACAAAAGATGTCGTATTTGATATATTTTCTAATTTTAAATGGTTCTTATCCGTTTACACCTGTTTAGACTAAATTTCCAGAGGATCAGTCTAATCTCAGAGCTCATTTCACCTTCTTAAAGACACCAGCTCATCCCTCTCGACCTAAAAAAAAGCCTTAAAGGAAATCACCTGTGCCTGAACCTGTGACATTAGCAGCCTAAATGAAGCACGTGGCACGTCTTAAATGCAT
This sequence comes from Planiliza haematocheilus, assembly GCA_005024645.1. Lineage (NCBI taxonomy): Eukaryota > Metazoa > Chordata > Actinopteri > Mugiliformes > Mugilidae > Planiliza > Planiliza haematocheilus. The sequence continues at coordinate 3,491,511 of SRSE01000637.1, forward strand.
AAACTAGAAAACACAGCTGAGCGACACGTTTAACTTCCCGTGTTGAACGACCCCTTATGGAGCAAACTGGAGGAGCAACGTGTTCAAAATCCTTCAAAGCAGCCCGGGGTTTTATCAAAATAGCACTTTTATTATCAAATTACATAAAAATAAACAATATGAAGTGGAAATAAAGGACACAGGATCAGTGAATCACCAACAACGACAAAAAAAAATATATATATATCCTCTGAATAACCTGAAAGGTAAAAATCATCATGATTCTCTAGAAAACAGAGAACACACAGGTCCAGTGGGTGAATAACTTATCTCCTACGTCTACAGTAATCTGTCCCTTTTGTTAATGCACTGATGAACTTCTGCACAGCATGGTCAGTGTTTAGAGTCCTTTTGGCAAAAATGCAGCAGTTCAGGGTTTTTTTAAAAAAAGAAAAAGAAAAATGCAGTCCAAAGCTTCTGAACACTCTCCCTAGACTCCTCCTCCTCCTCCTCCTCCTCCTCCTCCCGTCCCACGGTTGGTAATTACACCCTGCGCGTCCATAACCCGAACCGACGGTACCTGTCGTTCCTCAGCGAGTGCCGGGTGCAGCTGGCGCAGCAGAAACTGGAGTAGTACGAGTTGGAGCAGAGTCGGGCGTAGACGATCAGCTCGCAGTTGGCAAGCTCGGGCTGGTCCACGCACTCTGGAGGCACATCAGGGCCTGCAAGACAGGAACGATGCAACTCTTAGTTTTCTCAGTAGCAGATAAAGCTGATGAGAACAGAACAAGCCTAGTCGCTTCTTCACCTGCATGCGGCTTTTTTCATGAGTATCATCCAAAAGAAACATAAACTAAGCCCAACCATGCCACTAATCCCTGACATGTTTACCTGTGAAATGAATCCTAAGAGAAAGGATTCAGCATATTTATTTAGAAAAGGTACCGTTACAAGAACCTAGACCAGAGCAGGTCCCCCTACCCCATAGCAATGACACTCCTTGATGGCAGCAGACATCCCCAGCAGGATGCAGCCACTCTAGCTTTAGACGCTTTAGCAAACATGCACAAGGTGTTGACTTGGCCTCCAGATTCACTAGATCCCAAACTGATGAAGTATCTGTGGGATGATCCACAGAGGCCCCTCAGAAGGCTCATGTCCAGAGCAGGATATCTTTGTGTTCTTACTGTTCTCACCTTGTTGTGCGTCTTTAATGACCCTCACTTCGGCGGTGGCGCTCACAGAGTAGATGCCAGTGTAGGCGTTACAGGTGTAGGTGCCCTCGTCCGACGGCTTCACGTGATTTATGATCAGGCTGCCGTCGGGCGACACGAGGATGTCACGGCCGTCGGGACGCACCGGCACGCCGTTTCTGCAGTTAAGAACAGGACAAGTGAGTTTACCTGCAGAGGACTGATAGCAGATGATAACAAAAAACAAAAAACAAGCTTCTATTTTGGACTCCTATCTGTTGGGTTGAAGTAAATGCAGGACACTAAGGGGGGCTTCGGGAATAAAAACAGGCTAGAGAACAAAAGGTAAAGGATCAAAACCAAGCCAGGAAGAGGCAGAGGGATGACAGGTGAAGTTAATGAGGGCGGAGCACACAAGGAGAAACCAATCCAACAATTAGAGGAGGGGAAAACACAGGAAGTCAGACAGATATCATCTAAATATTTGAAGGAAAGTTAATTTTTATCCATTTTTTGCATATTAGAAGACAAATATCAGTCAGAACAGGTCATTTGATGTCTTTTAAATAGTAAAGTCATGTATCTGTGACTTTTTAACTGCAGTGTTGTGCCTGCTGTACCATTTTTTGGACTTTAACATGACGTCTACTGAGATCATCTTTACCTGGACCAGCCTATGTTGACGTTGTCTCCCGACACGACGCAGGGCAGCAGGGCTGTGCTGCCCTCTGACACCTGGATGTTATTGGGAGCTGTGGTGATCCTCAGGTCTGCAGGAGAATGAAACCAAATAAAAACGTGCAGCATGAGCAGGGCTTCACGTGGACTCTGAGCTTTACTGACGCCTGCTGGTGATTATGAGGCATTACAACATCCACAGGATCATGACGATCACAGTGTTTAGTGATAAAAAACTGGATGCTACTCGTTTAAAAAGTGATTTAACGTCACCTTGGACTCTGAGCTGCAGCTGCCTCTGCTCCAGCTGCTGCTGAGAGGAGGCCTTACACGTGTAGACGCCAGAGTCGTCGTTCTTCAGAGGGCCGATGATCAGGGTGCCGTCTGAATGCTTGGTAAACCTGCAGCACAGCAGCATTAAGGAGGAGCTCTGGTTACACATCTTTTTTTTTTTTGTGGGTTCAATTAAACTCTTCAGAACCTCAAGATGATTAATAGATAATCTAGATTAATTTGGAGCCAGAATAGCAAAGTCTTGTTTAACAGATGCCACAGGAACCAACCACTTTCCACTAAGAGGTCAGGAAATAGCATATCTGAAATAAATGAAGCTAAATAGAAGTTGAATCAGAAAGACTATCTAAACCAATCAGCCATAACATTATGACCTGGCCTAGAAAACAGTTGTGACTCATCAGAGAATGGACATGGGGCCTTCTGAGTGTGTCCTGTGGTGTCTGGCGACTCTATATTGTTAGTGGGGGGCCTTTGAGGGGAGGGGCCTCTGTGGATCATCCTACAGATACTTGATCAGTTTGGGATCTAGTGAATGTGGAGGCCAGGTCAACACCTTGAGCTGTTCTTCTTCCTAAAGGGTTTTTTGGTGCTGCATCCTGCTGGGGATGGCTGCTGACATCAAGGAGTGTCATTGCTATGGGGTGGGGGTGCCTGGTCTGGTCTAGGTGGGTGCTACATGCAACATCCACATGAATGAATGAATGAATGACAGGTCCAAAAGTTGGTGAATGTGTTTGTCCACTGATGCATCTTTCTGTTTCCAGTTTTTACTGCTGCAAGTAAAGGATTGTTGGACTCATCTCTTTGCCTTTTCAGACTGATCTTGCTGATTTTGTTACTAAGTGAAAAACACCTTCTGCTAAGGCTTTGAAATGAGATTGATTAACCAGCAGATTACCTGGAGTCACTGATGATCTGTCCATCTTTGGTCCACTGAATGATGACAGACTGCAGCGCTGATGGAGGGACTATTGTGCAGGGCAGTCTGGCCGTTTGTCCCACTCGCATTTCCATCGAAGACGAGCCTGAGCGCTCAATGCTGAACCTGAGAGAAATGACAGGAACGTTAAAACCGGTGCGTCACACGTTTAAGAATACGATTCACCGACACAGAGACGCCGTTGTTACCTCGGGAGTGGGCCGTCCCGAGGCAGCGAGGTAGGGCTCAGCGGAGGTGATCCTTCTACACACGAGCAAACACACAAGAGAAAGAGAGAGAGAGAGAGAGAGAGAGCTTCTGTAATAACTCACTTACATAATGTCACATTAACGTGTCAAGCGTGAAGAACCTTCCAAGGTCAGCGTGTTCTGACGCAAAAACCAGGGACATCGGCTTCACCCCAATCTTCTCGACTTTCGCGTGACGGACTAATTGGGACCAAATTAGGGTTTGGACCGAATCTGGCCCCAATTACACGGCTGCACATGAGGTGAAAGTGTTCCCAGAAGGCTGCGCTAATCTTTAAAGAACAATCCGCGCTGTGTGTAATAACGTTTATTTAGGTGCGTTTAAATGTTTAAACTCAATTTCACTTAAATGCACCTAAATTATTTTGTGCAGGGGGGGTCTCATGGCAGGAAGAGAGAGAGGAGAGGACGTGCAGCAAAAGGTTCGGGCTGGAATTAAATCTGCACCGCTGCAGCGAGGACTACACCGATCAGGCATAACATTATGACCACCTTTCTTATATTGTGCAGCTCTTCATTGTGCAGGATGTTGCTAGTGGAGGGGATCTTTGAGGGGAGGGGCCTCTGTGGATCAACACCTTCTGCTGTTCTTCTTCCTAAAGTGTTTTTGTGAGTGCATCCTGCTGGGGATGTCTGCTGCCATCAAGGAGTGTCATTGCTATGGGGTGGGGGTGTCTGGTCTGGTCTGGGTGGGTGCTACATGTCTAAGTAACATCCAAATGAATGAATGGCAGCAGAAGACCAGCAGAACACTGAATCGTCACAAGATGGTCATTCGCTAGTCATAATGTTGTGGCTGATCAGTGCATATCATAAGACTGTTCAGTAGCTGTAACTATTGTGCAGATCATCTCATTTCAGTGTAAACGCATAGATGTGATTTCTACAGAGGAGCAGCTTCTTTGCTAAACATCATTAATATCATCTTACCTGAGACAGACAGGTAGATGTAGCGGTGGTCTCGCTCCCGTTCCCGAGTGGCCACACACAAGAACCAGCCAGAGTCCGACTTAGAGAGAGGGCCGACTAACAGGGACCCGTTGGGCTGCTGGTGATGCCTGAAGACGACATGAAGAGAAAGATGGAGAATAATAATAATAAAACAAGAAGACGTTCAGTCACTGAGAGAGTTCTGAACTCACCTGTGAGTCGACAGAGCGACGCCGTCTCTCATCCACTCCACGATGACGGTGGACGACGGCGGAGGGCTGACTCTGCAGGGCAGCACCACTGTCTGGCCGACGAGGGCCTCCACCGAGGAGGGGTCGTCCTTATCGATGGTTACTCCACCCAGGGTCAAACTGAGGGAAGCATGAGGGGATACGAGAAAGGAAAGAAAAGGAGGAAAAGGAAGAAAGGAAGGAAGAAAGAAAGAGAGTCACTTTATGCTCCACTGTTGGTCACCAAAGCAAGCATAAAGAGCGCCCACAACCTGGCTTCAAGAGTTTATCAGGAAAAAAAAGCTCAGAGGGGAAAAAAGACACACAAGAGACACAACCCAACACCACCCCCGACAACAAGCTGCTACCACACGCAGGGTTTTAGTGACGACACACGTACGAGGACATGAAGCTTCACAGCAAGAACCTTTATTAGTTCGATCCAATCACATCTAGGTGGCAACACAAAGTGAGGCAAGCAGGGGCGACACTTAAGAGCAGCGAAGAGTCCCAGAAGCATGAAAAAAAACAAAAAAACAGCAGAGCCGTCCCGTTTGGCGGCGCGCTGCGAGGCCGTCGACTCCTCCTGACGTCACGGCGAGGGTTAGAGGAAAGAAAACGAGGCGTGACGCTACGGAAGCAGGCGTGAGGTGTGAGACACCGCGGAGCAGCTTTGGAAAGGGAGAGCTCACACTGATCAGGTCTATGAAACGTCCACGTAAAAGAAAAGGCTGCATAAAATAAAGCCTGGAAAATATTCTGATGCACATTTGAAAAAAAAAGAATGCATGGTTGTTTAATATAATGCTTTTAAAGAGATTTACTTTACAAAAGCTTCTGTAATAATTTTAATAATTAAGTGATACTGATGTAAGCTAGGATCCTTCATCTGGTTAGACTAGGAACACTGATTAAAAAACAAACAAATAAAAACCTGAACATTAACTTCCTCATCATATTTCCATGATTTGTCTTTGGCTCTCCTCCTGCTCACTCTTCAGCCCCACGGGGGGGCAGAGTGAATTTGGGCTCCATCGGCTGAGATTAGAAGGCTGTGAACAGCATTATGAGGCTGGTGGTGGCAGTGGCGGCAGGCTGGAGCAGGCAGTGAGCTTCTCACCGTGCTCCCTGGATCTTCAGGGTCTTACCTCGCGGCTGGGCCGCTGTCCTGAGGGGCTGTGGCGGTTGAAGGCCGGCGTGGCCTCAGGTGGACTCTGGCCCTGTGTGCGTGCGTCGCTGCGCTCGTGGCCTGTCTGCTGGTGCCGGTGGAGCCGCCCTGGACTGTGAAAATCCTCCCCATGTTGCGTGAGCGTGCGTCCGGTGACCCTGCAGACGGGGTCCTAACAGGGGTGGACTCTCTCCTAGGCGTCGGCTCTCCCGTGGATCCGTCCTGCCTCTGGCTGGGCGCGGGGACTGGACACGCCCTCTGGCACTCTGCTCGGGTCATGAAGTTGTTGCTGTTGCCGTGGCAGCCTCCGTACCAGAAGTGCACGCACTTGGCGGTGATGACGTCGAAGTGGTACCTGGACACCCAGCCGCTGCAGGAGCCGGCGGCTCGGGGAAGAGAGCAGATGGACCGCTCGACTGCAGGAAAGGACACATCTGTTTACATCTAACTAGAATATGAGAATTTATTCCAGTGCTTTGTTTTTTAAATTAATATTCTCTCACAGACTTTGAACTTTCTTTGCAAAAAACACATTTTCAATTAGAGGCACAGTTTAACCCTTTATGGGGCGAGGAACCATATACGGTAACTCATTGTAAATTGCGTCTCCATGCCTCTCAGTGAGGTTAAGAAGCTTGTTGTTGTCACCCAGCTGTCCAGAGAAGATCAAGGCAACATCCTCAGGTGAGATCAGGATCAAATGTCATCTGCATGGTTCAATTCTGCATAACTGCTGCATTAGGTGCCATGAAGAGGTGTCCTAATGTTGTCTAAAGCAATAAAGTGTGTACTGACAAGTGCCTGAATCAGCACTTCTGTTCAGGGTAAGTAAACCATATAATGTATAATCATTTATGTTGATTTTCTCCATGAAAACTAAAATTTAAACTACTTTTGTCTTTTTGTTCGTTACATGCTGCTGTATTGTACATGCAGCACTGATTATGAACAGTAATACGTATTTTAATGACTACTTAATGATGCCCGACAAGAGACTGGTGTTGGAAATTACGCACATGCACAAAACAACTGCAACTGTCTTGTACTGGTTTGTATCTTACTGTGGTGGGGTGGGTCGGGGCAGCCCTCCCCGTTGGGTCCGGCTGCAGGCGTTGTGCGGTCGAAGCAGCAGCCGTAGGTGGTGATACGGCACTGCACCGCATTCTCAGTAGGCAGAGAAGGAGCAGCCTGAGGAGAAAACATTAAGTACACTAATGAGAAATGAATGGATTCTAGTAGAACAGTCCCAATCCAGATTATTTTAAAAGCTAAACTCTGTCCTGTCCAGCTAACATGCTAACTAATAATCTTCTGTATGTGCTTACAGTGGGTGCAGGGGCCACATACTCCGCGCAGCCCTCTCTGTTGGGGCCCTGAGCAGCCGTCACACGATCTTGGCAGCAGCCGTAACTAAAAAGAAAGTGAGACGGTTCAATGAGTGAAACAGCCTGCACTGAAAGTCAAAAATAACAGAAGCTACGACATCTCTAAGAAAACCTCAGCCTCAGTCTGGTCACTTTGGCTTTTCTATTCTGGTCGTGCATAATGCTCATCGCGGCCGGTGCGGTCACGTAGCTGTAAAAGCGACACCCAGACAAAGACTCTAAAACAGGCTCCGCATGAAACCTCGACCGCAGCGTAATGACAGGCTGGAGGAGGATACCCGGACTGAAGGCACGGCGGCTGGACCGGAGTGGGAGCTGGAGCCTGCGGGCAGCCCAGACCCCGAGGACCACCGGCTGAGGTGCGGCCGTCTGGGCAGCAGCCGTAATGAGACTGGCTGCAGTGGAGAGCCAGGGAGGAGCCGTGAGGGTCGTAGACTCTGTTGGTCTGGGTCCGGTCCCTCGTCTCTGGCCTGCGGGCTGAAACCAAGCAGGGGAGGATTCACACATGTAAACTAGACGTGGCTTTAAACACATAACTGTATGAAGCAACAGAGACGTTCACACGGCGCTGTGCAGCTTTACAATAGGGTCTATTGTGTTTGAGGTCACGCAGTGAGCCTGGATGCATGCACATAGAACTCCAACAAAACACTTACTCAGAACATTTCGAACTATTTGTTGATGGAAAGATAAAGGAGGGAACATTGGAAAAGATCCGTGCCAGTGATCGGTATAAACAGCCTGGAAATTAGCGCGCACAAGATGTCTAAAGGGACATTCCTGACCAGTGGCACAGCACATGGCGCTGAAAATGCCAGAAAATGCAAGAAACACGGCAGCCAGCGCTAGCACACTTCAGTGATTCGGAAATATTTTAATCAGGCCAAGCACGGCCGTGGAAGCCTGAAAACATGTCAGTCAGGCCCCGGATAATTAGTGAGGGGGACAGGCTGAGTGGGGGTGGAGGGGGAGGTGGGGGAGTGATGGAGGACAAAGTGACAGGAGTTATATCAGCAGACAGGAGGAACACAAGGGCAGGAATGTGTACAGTTACATTTCAGAGCTGCAAAGTGTGATGGGAACAATCTGAAGCTTCAAATTTAATGGATTATTAACGAAATACGTCAATTTAAGTCGTGTTTTAATTATTTTTGACTTTCTGAGTAACTGGGAGATGCTAAGGCAGTTTAGCCACAACTTTAACACACTCCAGTGAGACTGTGAGTAGAGGTCTGAGATGGAGTCTGACCTGTAGCGTGATCTGGCACATAGGGCTGGAAGCCAGTCTGAGTGTTGTCGTGTCCTCGCGGGTCCTGAACGCTGGGAACAACTGCACCCAGACAAAACAACAACAACAACAGAACAGTTTATAATCCAAGCGTGCGATTCAGTAACTCTGCCAAAGGCTGGCTGTGACTTTTTCTTTGCTCTTTATCGGATGTTTTTGTCTTTGCATGTTCACCGCATGCTTTGGCTCTTAATATAGAGCTGCAAGTGTGTCGACAAACATTTAAAGTATTTGCAAATGACAAGAGTTTGTGAATATAAGTAGAAGTGAAACCAGGAATGGAGAACATGAATGGAGAACATATGTTGCAGAGGATGCAGCCTGATGCAGGAGCTCATGTTACACGGCCTCACCCTGCGGGCTGTAGCAGGGCTGGGTGTTGCAGCGCTCCACTGTGGAGGGTTTAGGGTGGGGGTTGCACTGGTCCACAGGGTACAGGTTCCTCTCCTGGTCCGAGCAGATCACCTGACGCTCTCTGGTGCCGGAGCTGCAGCTTCTGGAGCACTGCGGGTGAAAAGGATGGGCGGTAATCACCAGTGAAACGACGCCTTCGGTGATTATTCACAGCCGTCGTATTGTTGCATCCCGCTCACCAGTCCCCACTCTCCGACGTGCCAGCTGATCTGTCTGGAGCAGGGGGCCATCTCGCATGGCTGGACGACGGGCGGGCGGAGCAGAGTGCTGCAGGATGTTTCCTCCAGCATCATTCCACCCGAACCCACGCAGGTCACTTCCCTGGTCTGCTCACCTGGGCCGCAGGTCACGGAGCACTGCAGACACACAGATCATGGATCAGAATCAGTGCAAGACAAGGAAACAAGAGAGGAATATGTTTGTTTTCTAGATCTTGACATGGGAATTAAAGGTTGGGGACAACAAGACACACATCTAGCTTCTTTAATTTAACATATTTACCTACTTTACATCGAGCGTAGGTCTTTATAGAGTCAGAAGGGCTTAGGTTAAGATCCAATTCTACATAGGAAGCACCACACACCCACCACTTAACAATAGTTATAGCTTTTTAGGTCAAAAATGAGGGAAGCCAGTCTATGCTAGTCTTGTTTTATTTGATAGTAACTTCCAGCCGTCCTTTAGTTTGTGCCTTAGTCTAACAGATAAAAGTGAGACTTTATTTTGCAGCTGATTCTTCCCTTTAGATGCAAACCAGTGTGTCGTCCCAGTCTGATAATCACATCATGTCGTGACTACAAACCCGAGCAGACCCCACTCACCGCGCTCCATCCGGTCACGCGGTACTCCGCACACTTGTGCATGTTGCAGGTCTGCAGAGTGGGGGGGGCCTCGGCATAGGCGGCACACACGGCGTCCTCCACCACGCGGGGGCCCGAGGCATCGTGGGAAACGCACTGCACGCTGCGCACCTGAGAGCCTCCGCCGCAGGTGACGGAGCAGGCGTTCCACTCCCCGGTCCTCCAGCTGAGGATGCGCGGAGAGGAGGGAGAGAGTCAGTGTCTTAACTACGTCAGAGTAAAACGAGACGACTGACGGAGGGAGTTTCATTTCAAAATGTCAAAGAGGTTTGTTTCTGCTTTGACTTTTAAATTTCCAACTTAAATCGAGAGGTAAACTTTTCTGAGCGTTACCAGTAGCTGACATATCTGACATTCTTTGCATCAAACACAAACGTTAAAATAATTATCGTTTACTTATTTGGCTAATATATCAGTCTATTTCTCTGTAACGTGTCAAATAATACAGAAAAAGGATTTAATGTCTCACATAAATCATTCTAAAACATGATTTAGTTTTAACTGATTGTATTACTGCGTTTGAGCAGTAACATCAGTCTTTAAGTAGTAAATATTCCTCAGCATTTTGAAATGAAACCCTTCTAATGCAATGCACGCTTATAAAAGGATGCATTATAAACAGTTTAATCTCACTAACTAAACACACACACACGTCGATAACATCCTCTTATAGCTACAAGTTAATCTCAGCTACAAAACTATTTATCATTTCCTGGTTAGTTTGAGACTAATTACTAGAAGCAGTAAATCAACTACAACCATCTCCCATCTTCAAAGTTAGCATCTACTGATTGTGGTCTAACATGCAGTGAATGTTAAAGGTGCAGAATAATGAGGGTGCCGTTACTCGAGCTTCCTAAACATCTCAGGTTTCCGAGCTTTAAAGAAAAGAAGCAGGAAATACCAGAGAGGCACCGACTGAAGCTGAAACTATTTACTGTCACACCACCGCAGCAGCCGTGTCCCGCTCAAAAGCACGCGATCTCACAAACACACGCAGCACATGGACGACTATTAACCTACAGACACGCCATTAACGGAGTTTGCTAAAGCTAGTCAGGCAGCAGCCCAGCTCAGGGATCAGTGGCAGAGGTCAGGAGGTTAAAGAGGAGAGGGGGGTCTTTGACAGAAACGTGGAATCCGATCGCGGTTCAGTTCCCCTGGATGGAGGCGTAAAGCCCGTCTAAGATAAATCACTAAAAGGTTGAATTTGAAAGGAGATCTCTGAGCTGGACAGTTGCCACCCTGTGTGGAGGGACAGGCTTTGCTAGAGTCAAACACATTTGAAGGGGGAGAGAATTTGTTTTCAATCATTTGGTTTAATAATTAATTACATCTCCCCCTGTGTTTACAGTTGGCCACAGACCCTGGGTTACCTGAACACATACGCTCTGGGTCTCTCTGAGGATCTCCACAACTGTGGTGGATACAGGTACGCCATCCTTTCAGACAGTCATAACACACCAACAACAGTCAACAACAAGTCAACTCTGGAAGTTTCTTGGCTGCATGGAGCAAAAACTACCTCCAGTATTTTATTCTGTGACGTGCGTTTACCTGCGGCTTTGTGGGCATGGGTGGGGGTTGCAGGTACGGTTGGTTTGTGGTCTTGGCAGAGACGCACACAGGTAGTCAGGATAGGCCTCGTTATCGATGGTGCAGAACACCAGCCGAGACTGGTAGCCTAAAGAGGGAAGAGACGGGGTGCTGTTTTCCAAGAGCCGAGACGACAAAATAAACTTTGCAGTAGATCCAGCTGCTAGCCTCAGCCTCACCTGAGCCGCATTCTTTGCTGCACGCAGACCAGGATCCGAAGCTCCAGTAGTAGCCCTCTCTGGAGCGCCCGTTTGGAAGGTAGTACTCGTACTCCACACCCTGGTTGGGCTCCTGGCTGATCAGCTGAGAGGACAGGGTCGGACATAGATGTCAAACGTCAGGTCACTGTGTCTAAATCATGGTTGGACCGTCTGCAGTCACACGGCTACAGCAGATAATAACCTCCATGTATAACAATGATTACATACAACATGCTAATGGTTTGAAGCTAACAGAGATGCTAACAGCATTTGTACTCCTCCCAATTTTCAACATTTCTGCAGTAAAATATCAGCACATATCTCTGGAAGAACCCTTGTTTTTTCAGTATCTGCCGTGACCTCCTTGTCTAGAAATAACAGCAACTAAAAAGGTCCGGTAACTGACGAACAGTCGTCTACAGCAACTTGGAGGAATTTTATCTCTTTAGTTCTTTAGCAATTCTTTTGTGGAACAACTTACAGTATCCACTTGTCTTTCTGGATGACTGAAAGTCTCCTAAGATCCCGACAATTTCTTTTAGAAATTTGCTGGTATAATTCAGAATTCGTTGGTCATTCACATAGACCTATCTTCTGAGGATCAGACTGTAAGTATTATTGGCTAATTTTTCATGAATAAACAAATACGCAAGTAAAATAGTTTGGTTTTGTTTGTTTGATTCTTCTTGATCTACTTTCAGGACGTTTTTAGCAGGACTTTAGTTAACTTTTTCATATTCAACGGTTTATTCATCTTTAATGCTTCTAATCCTCTTCATTTTTCACCAGTTCTTGGGGGTTTCCTTGTTTCCACTGCTGTGATCGTCTGGCCTGAATCGGGGACTGGCCTCAGGAAGCAGTGGTGCTAAATACAGGAAATGCCAATCAGGCTGTACCAAGTGCTTTCCACATTAGGGGGATTTGGGTTATGTAATTTTCTATATTTTGTGTAATTTATAGGACTTAAGTTTGATACTTTTAGCTTTGATTAATGGGATTTATTATGAATTATAGACAGCTTTTTGGATTTAGTATGTTGTTTCTTTACAGTAAGCAACTAGTTGGATCAGCCTGTTTTAGATTTGTTGGTTTGTTAAGTTTAACTCCTTTCAGGCCTTTGTTTATGGGCCCAGAGCTTTGAACTGGATTCATTTTTCTTATTCTGGAGGAAAAATTTGACAACAACATTAAGATCTCTGCAGTGTGAGGGCATTTATGAAGTGTTTAGGCTTGATTCATGTGCACAAAACCCCTCAGTGTCTCTGTGATCTCACCTCAACAACCAGCGGTTCAGTCGTGGGCCCACGGCCAATGATGGTTTCTGGGATGTTGTCGCCCTCGGCTCCTCGCTGGTAGTACAGCATGGTGCCGCCGATTGGTGACGCTCTGGAAAACTCGATTACCCAGTGGCCATTGAGGTAGTACTCTCCACGCAGGTTCTTGATAGCTGAACATTCATGTCAGTTTTGTAAAGTGGAGCACGACAAACTACAAAACCATGTAAAAAAACTATTTCATTTAATCCCATTTTCTAAAAAGTTAAAACTCACCCAGGTAGTTACGAGTGGCCACCGTCTCTCTGATGCTGATGGTCGTGGCTCCGACCGGGATGATGAACATCTGGTTGTAGCCTGACATGAAAACAGGATAGAAACGTTTGGCTTTCCATGTCTTCCTGCTACCTCAGAGGACGCTAAATGCTCTGCTGATTAGAAACATGCGTCGTACCGGTTGGTTGGTCGCGGACATTGAAGGTGTTCTTGACCTGATAACAGGACTGGCCGTTGCCCCCACACTGCAGGCAGGGGTCCTCCTGCTGAGGAGACTCCAGCATGTTGTCACAGCCCAGACGCTGACGGAAGAAAAAGGAGGGAAAGGTTTTATAAGCAAACAGATGGCAAAGGCTCCACCTGAACTTTTATTCTATACCATATTTCTTTGCTAAGGTAGAATTTCATCTCACATCTTTCCTCTGCTCTTTCTATCTCATCTTCTCTTTTCTCATCTTATATCATCTCATTTCATTTTCTCCTCTAATCTCACATCTAATCTCGTCTCATCTCGTCCCATCTCACTATATCTCACGTCTTTCCTCTTCTTTCTATCTCCACTCCTATTTTCTCATCTTATATCACCTCATTTTTTTTCTCATCCTATCTAATTTCACATCTAATCTCAGATCTCATCTCGTCTCATTTCACATTTCACCTCATCTCTTTCCTCTGCTCTTTCTATCTCATCTCCTCTTTTCTCATTTTATATCTTTTCTCATGTTATATCATCTAATTTCGTTTTCTCATCCTATCTATTTCTCATCTAATCTCATCTCATCTGATCTCGTTTCATTTCACATTTCATCTCACATCTTTCCTCTGCTCTTTCTATCTCATCTTCTCTTTTCTCATCTTATATCACCTCATTTCATTTTCTCATCCTAACAAATTTCACATTCTCACATCTCATCTCATCTCAGTTTCCCATTTATCTTTTCTATTGTCTTGTCTGACTCAATCTAATTTCTTCTTATCTCATCTCATTTTACCTCATCTAATCCCACATCTCATCTCATCCCACTCATCTTATTTGTCTGACTCAGTCTCATCTCATCTCATCCAGTCCCACCTCATCTTCTTCTTTCTAGCTCTTCTCAGTGATTACCTAAAATCTTTCAGGACAGTTTTCTATCTTGAGAAATACATTTTCTTCCAAAAAACAATCCATTGCATCATCCAGTACACACCCTCATCAAACCTCATGTCTAGTTGAGTACAGTTTATTCATGTTGATACTGGCCTGTATTAATAGCCTACTTACTCATAATATTCCACTGAGATCAGAGTTTTTTTTATTTTTACTTTTTTGTTTAAAGCAAGCAGTGGCATTGCACATAAAAAGTCAACATTGCTAGATTGCTAGACCACAAAAGGCATCACTCCAATCACAGATTAACAGGTTAAACAGCCTAAACTATGTAAGACCCGGTTTAAAGGGTGTTGAGAGACTAATTGTTATGAAAATATATGTGGGAACATAGTGTTTCTGTGAAAGTACCAATTCTAAAACCTGGAAAGAAAAACGTGGTTTAAATCTTAACAATAGCATTCAAGAATAAATTCTGAGAAGAGCAGATTTAGGACTGCTGCTCTGGTCAGAGGAGGAGGTTTACAGAGATGTGAAGTCAGAGGTTAAATTTATGAGGTGTTTCATGGGGAAAAGGTTCATGGGTTGCAGCAATAATTGCATGAGAAAAGAGCAGAAGAAGTGTTTGACGTTACCACATAGTGAAACTAATCTTAGACCCTGCTGCTCCTCTGATTGTGTCCTCTGAGATTAATGAGGTGTAAGAGACGAGTTTGACTGCGGACATTTAGTTCCACCTCTGAGAGATTTCACTGACAGGACTCTGACTTACAAAACAAAATTATGAGCAAACTAGATTCTCGGTACTTACTCAGGGTAGAGGCCAGAGAGCGTTTACACATCATCTGGCGTTAATCTACTTAGAAACATTATGCACTCAGGATCCACAGATTTGCGTTTTAGATAAAAATAAATGTTTCTTCACTTCTTGTGTTCCCTTCCACTCCAGCCTACCTTACAGACTCCATCCACACAGATGTCCCTCCGTCCTGGGTGACACGGTGTGCCATCGACCACGGCCCTGCGGTGGCGGTAGAAGAAGTTTTCTCCTCTTGGCATGCAGTTCAGCTCACAGGGATTCTCAGCTGCCAGAGAGAGGAGTTGGATTTTAAAGTTTAAAATGTTTCTCTCCGTTGATTCATCTATAATCTCCAGTAATCACTAGCTGCAGCCATTAGAATAAACTCTGCTTCACTTCTGCTTCTGACCTCCATAATAGGGGAGCCACTTGTAGCGTTTGCCCTGGAAGTCGGTCCCGTCGAACTGGGAGCACTGCTCTTCACGGAAATCTCTGGATCCCTCTGGACAGTCCTGTAGTGGGACGACAGAATGCAGCAGTGAGGTCAAAGGTCAGCGATGCAGATACAGGCACAGGTTTAATTCAATGAGAAATAAACAGGGAGAATGGGTTTGGTCACCTGGATGTTGCAAGAGCGGAAAGACTTGTCAGGTCCCACACAGTTGTGTCCTCCATCCGTCCTGGGTGGAAAGAAAAGGAAACATAAAAATGAGGATGAGGATGAGAGGGAAGGATGAGAGGGAAAGTCACATCATCTCACCTCATCTCACCTCATCACGCCTCGTCATGCCTCATCTAATCTCATTTTTTCTCATCTCTTCTCTGTCTCATGTCATAATTTCTCATCTTATTTTATATCATTTCATTTGATCTCTTCTCACCTCCTTCTCCATCCTCATCTCATTTTAACTCATATTTATATATGTAAATATATCTTATTTAATTTGATGTTATCTTGTCTGATATCTTTTCTTCTAATTTCTTCTCATCTCATCTCTTATCTTCTCATCTTTTTTATCCCATCTGATTTCATCTAATCTCTTCTCACCTAATCTCATTTTATAATTTCTCATCTTATTTTGTATCCTTTCGTTTAATCTCTTCTCATCTCCTTTCCTCCATCTTCATCTCATCTTATAGTTTTCATCTTATTTTATTTGATCCTATCTTGTCTGATTTTTTCTCTTCTAATTTATTCTAATCTTATAAAATATTTTCTCATCTTATCTTTTTTAACCTGTCTGGTTTCATCTCATCTGTTCTCATCCTCGCTGATCTCAGCTTTTCCAATCGTGTTTTATTCAGTCTTATCTTGTCTGATCTTTTTCTCTTCTCATGTCGTTGTATATAATCTTTTCTCATCTTATCTTTTTTATCTCATCACATATCTTGTTATCTTCTTATTTTATCTTATCTTATCCTGATTTGTATCCTGCCTTCTAGCAAATCTCAAGCTTTTAAAGTCTCAAGCTGTGAAGAGGACCCAAGATGACAATTAAGTTGAAAACGTCATCCAGAGCCACAGGCGACAAAGTGTTATCGAGTAAACTGAGCAACAACTTGCATTTTCACTTTTCATCAGTGCTGAAAAAAATCAACACTTCATAACTGCTCCTTGTGGGACAGAAACATTTAATGACTAGGTGCAGCGAACATATTCAGATCCAGCTCAGACTGTCTGCAGAAATAACAAGGTTCAGCTCTGACATTAAGCAGCATTCCTCTTTAATCTGTACCTGTAAAAATAAAAACGACCTCACAGCGCAGCAGTAAGCCTCGACATCAGCGGCGCTGAACTCTGCCCAGACACCCGCGTGCACACCGGCAAACTGTGAGACGGCAGATGGTTTCGCCATCCGCCTCTCCAGCCCTGCTGATATCTCAAGATTGAGTCACCTCCAAAAAGTACCTGCCCTTAAGCCTAGAAACAACACACGCTCCTGTCGACACGCCAGAACGGAGGCTGAAACAAGTTCAAAACAGAATGTTTCCCTTACGAGCGGAAAATAAATCATGCAAATAGTGGCAGCTATTGATCACACAAACTAAAATAGTATACGGCTGATAAAAATGACAACCTCAGAGCAGCAAGATCAGCTAGTTCTGTATGAAAATGAATGTGTGACGATGTGGGAGTTCCTGTAAAGCACACAATGATTCAACCTGTCAAATCACAGTGTTTAAAGGTATGACTTCATTCTGCTATAATGGCAAAGGACAGATCTTCCTCCCTCTAATACTCATCTTTCAGCTGAAGAGGGGAAAACGACTAATTAACAGACCGTCTGACTGACTCACTGACTGACTGACTGCATGGACATGTTCAAAACCAGCACCTGAACACATCACAACAACTTTCATTCATATTCAAATCAGTGTTTGCAAAAAAAAAAAAATGATTTTCCTACCGTTCGCTGTCACATAAATGCCGCAAAATACCCGACAAAGTGAAACTGTTTGGACATGTTAAAGAAAGGGCTCTTTATAGACGCGTTCTGCCTGGTGGGCATCTTTCTTCAGAACGTCCCCCCGCAGTTACCCCGAGACACACCTTCATATTCGGCGGAGCATTTAGTGTCAACAAAAGATGACGTTTGAGTGGAGAACAGAATAATGAGTCACTTTTGTCAGAACGTACAGCATATTAAAAAAGATTAGAGGAATTTTTGCTGGAGTAATTCCATTTTATCGCACGCCATATTTCAAAAGAGAGAGAGAACAGTGACCTTTCCACTCCTCTTGTGTTTTCCTTGTATCTGCGGTGGATTATTCTTTTAAAAGCACAGATGAAAACTGCAAAACGCTCATAGCCTCTTTCAGACATCATGACGAGGGACCCCCTAAAAAAAACGTCTACGAGTTGGATACAGTTTCACCGAAGGAAGATTTTTCCTGTAAACTCCTCACCTGGTTTCACTTAAACCCTAAAGCCTGAGGCTGTTTTTAAAAAATGTACCTAAAACAACACTCAGATTCAATCAGTAACAGCTTCACAACAGTGAGGCAGAACTGAACAAGCTTTTCTGATAAGAGACTCTTAAGAGATTTTTCTTTGAGTCCACATCCTTGCAGCAGATTGATGTTGAGCTTTGTCCAGCTTAGATGCAGCAGAAGTGTACGGGATCAACAGAGTGCCATCATTCAAATTTGAAGGCATTTTGAAGCATTGTGAAGTTATAGAGTTCAGAGTTTCAGATTTGTCTGTGTTCTCCTGATCGGAAAGACTCTGGTGCATGTTCACCTCCAGAGATCTGACCACACGGTTACAAGCTTTTCACTGATATTCTGCAAGGTTTTCTCGCTGATCTGGTTTGAAAATGCAGGTAGATTTCAAGTTTTTTTGGTAGTTTTGATTTATGGCATGACGTGATTCCCATAAAAATGAAGAGCAACGATGCTGCATCCATGTAAATCACATCAATATAAGACAACCTCTAAAGACACCTCTAAACACTGCTGTTTTGATCTCTTCAATTTAAAGAAGGCTAAGCTAGGTTGGGAACCACTGGACTAAAACACATTTTTTTTTTATTAATGTACTTTTAATTAAGTGCAAGATCTTCTTCCACTTTCCTCCTCCTGAACACACATCACTTTGTGAGTTACATGAGGCAACATGCCAGCTGGATTCCAGCAATAACACCTCATACAACATGTTCAATGAAAGCCGGCAACAGCTTTATGACTCCTCACTCGCTCCTGTTGTAGTCAGGCGTAAGAAAAAAAAAAAGCCTCTTCACAAGGCAACTCAAAAATCTGTCAGAAATCATATTTAATAAAATGATTAGAGGGCCACAATCCAGGAACATTATGTTGACTTTTTTAAAAAACACTTTTGAAGTCTTTTCAGCCTTAAGACAGAAATGTCCACTCCCCATCCGATCCTCTTCCAACGGGCAACACCCAGCAACTAAGAAGTCCTTTTAATATTAAAGGGGCCGCTCCCTGCAGCAGTGTGCTCTGGATGTAAGACAAGCCCACGTCCTCCAGACTTCAAGGCATTCTTTTACAATCAAGATACAGTCTGTGCCCGTCAACCTCACAATTAGCTTTATTCACACAGGGGAACAAAAAAACCTGCGTGTGTGTGCAGGGCTTCACAATGGGTCGCGTTGGTCAGAAAGGGAAGGAATGTGAGCTCACGTGCAGCGCGTGTTTACGTGCATCCAAAACAGATAAAAGAATTGGCACCTGTGAGTTATGCAACGTCTGGTTCTCATGGTCACGCCGCTGCCACAGCTACGACTGCATTCTCCGTAAGGACCCCACGAGTCCCAGTGATCCACGCTGGGCACCTGGATGCAAAGGACAGGAAGTTATATACATATATATATTTATTTTTTAAACTTTAGACTAAGAAGAAGTAAATAAAAATGTACAATAACATCAGAAATGTGCTGCAGAGGAAAGAGCCACTAAATGGACATTAAAGTGGGACTGAGTTTTGCAAACCAAATCATACATACACAGACTGTTACATATATTTATTTTAGCCCTTTAGCTAGCTTGATTCAAAATGCCGCAGCAATGACGACGACAGGAATTAGCACAAGAGATGATATTACTCCAGTTTTAGCTTCTCTTCACTGGCTTCCTTTAAAAGCCTCCACCTTATACATACAAGACCCTTAAAGGCCTAGCTCCATCATCTTAAAGATCTCATTAAATCATCCCAACAGATCACTTCAATCTCAAGGTACTTGTGTTTCCTAGAATTTAAAAAAATAGAATCAGAGGTCGAGCCTTCAGCTATCAGGGTCCTCTCCTGTGGACCAGGTCCCAGTTTGGGTTTCGGAGGTAGACACTCTCTAATTTCTTTTCTATGGCACTGAGCTCCTGTCCTCTAATTTCTTATCTAATTTATTCTATTACTCTGCAATGCATATGAAGCCTGACAGTGCTGCATCTTTTTCAGTTATAGTTATAACAGGCAGCCTGTAACCAGACCTAAAAAGGGTCATGGGCAGGGTTCAGTTGGGTAGAAAACAACAAGTGACTTTTGTAAAATAGCATCTTGCGTTATCAGCAAAGAGTTTGACTCTTACCTCAATATATACAGTTTATAGAACAAATAATCACATTTCAGAACCAGTAAACATTCAGCTCTGGTATTTGTGGTTGATTATTTGTCTGTAAGTTCTGCAACTCTACTTTACACGTGAACTACTCTATAAATTGTCGTGGTTTAAAAGACAGACATCCAAACTGTGGTGTCTCAGTTTTGGTTTGGGACTTTTTTTATGCAGCTTCCTTTTTGCCCCCTCCTTTTGTATGCATGGGAGTTGTACCGTGAATGCTGGAGCCAGGAGCAGCTGAAGGATTAGCAGAGGAAGCAGCATCTTGATTGTTCCCTGGAAAAAAGAGAGAGAGAAAGAGAGAAAGAGAAGGCATCCAGAGTTTAGTCACTGTGACTAATAAAGGCTGTCCAACGTGGGGCAACTTGGAAAACAAGCCAGGACAAAGAGAGCGAACAGTCACCAGTTTAGTTTCCCTGCAGCATTTCCTAAAACATTTTCAAGTGTCAAACACGGATATAAAACTGTTTTTACTTGAGCTTTGTTTTGCAGCAGCTGGTTAATGTTAAATAAAAAGCTGAAACTTCAACGCTGGCTTGATGGACACACTCTATGCTACATTTAGGTGTCAGTTTAGAGTGGGAATTCCAAGTTTTGAAGATTTAGCTTCAATCCAAAGAGGAGAAGTTGTCTCCTGGTGAAACATCAGTTATATATTTCCTCATTTTCTTTGTCTTCTGTCATAGTAATACATCTAGGCATCTGTTATAACATATACTCTGTAACTGCGAGCACTTTAAGAATCAGGCTTCCTCCTGCTGTCTCGTCACTAATTGCTTAACCAAGCAAAAAATCTTTCCTTTGTTGCACGTGGAGAGGCTGTTTGTTTGTTTCCCCCCCTCCCCAGAGCAAATGGTGGATTTCCTGCACCCCCAACTCTGAAGGTGGAGCTGCCAAACCACCTCTGACCTGTCAGCCATGACCACCAAATGCCCTGACGGAGAGGAAACGATGCCCCGCGGGCCAAGAAATTAAATGGATGGCCGTGCCGGGGCAAAGTGAAAGCATGCAGTCATCCCGTCTGTCTCAGACAAACTGTCTCAAGGAGCCAAAAGGCCAGAATTGAGCAACAGTGTTATGGTAATGGGTGGTGGTGGAAATCTGAGACGGTGCTGTCTGGACCTGCAGCTTCTCAGTGACTCAGGATATTATTTATCTTTTTATTTCCATGCATCAGGTAATAAAATGTCCATAAAAATTTGCTCTTGTCAGATCCAAACTAAAATACTTAATGTGCAGTCAGATCAAACTGAGAAAGACAGAGCTAAGAGACAACCAGAGAAACTGGTCAGTATTGGACATTTTGGACAAATGATCCTCAGCAAAACTGCACAGGACACACTGTCAAAAAAAGAAATCAAAACTTCATTCTGAAGTTAAAATATGTGATTACTGATGCAAATCTGAGCCTGAGCCTGATCACAATGAGACACCGATCTACTGAGATTCCTGCATCTCTGTTTACCAGCCTCAAGCCTCAAGCATTAAATGTTTTTATCCAACCAAACGAACAATTAGTCACCAGTCAATCAGTCAGGCAGTCGATTAGTCAGTCGGGGCAAGCAGCGTCTTGCGGGAACCTTCTTAGGCTGGAAACTTCTAATTGAAGCCTCAGTGAAACATGTCTGTTGTTGTGATATGAACATTACATAATAAGCTGAGTGTGTTATTGCGTTGTGTCTGCGATCCTCCAGGTTACCAAAACTCGGAGACCTGTTCTTCACGGCCACTTATTCCATTCAAAATAAAGACAGATCATAAATCAAACGTTGTTATTTTATTTTATTAACCATTATCTTGGACAAACAAAACTTATATTATTATCTCCTCTGGTGAATATAGCAGTAAATTCTCCTGAAGTCCCACAAAGATCCTTAAATTGAGCCAAAAAAAAGATCCTGACGCAAGAAGAAAGAGACTTTAAATGTGATTTAGATGGATTCATCTCACTCACCCTGTTCACTGGATTAAGAAAGAGGCTTCTTAGAGTCCCAAACCGCCGGACCCGCAGCACAAATGACAGCTGGCTTCTCTCCGGAGCGTTGGCTTGAAGATGCGTCTGAACAGAGGTGCAGTGTTCTGGAGATATAAGAGGAGGGCTCTCCGGATGGAAACCTCTCTCTCTCTTTCTCTCTCTCTCTCTCTGTTGAGGAGGTTGGGCAGGAGAAGCAGAAGAAGCAGCAGCAGAGAAAGTCCCGTTGGTTGAACCTCCTCCTCATCGTCATCAGCGCGCCTTTTAACCGGCAGCCCGTCCGGTCCAATTACAGCCCACCGCGGACGGAGATGGGCACCTCTTACGCGCAGCCTGTAATTTCAGACTGTAAAAATAACAGTTAATCAGCGTGTTCGTTTGTTGTAAGGGGTCCATAAGCATCACACTCTCCCGACGAACATGTAATACCAGGGTAATCATCTAAAGTCATCATGGGATGGCTGGGTTTCAAGTTTGAGCTGAAAATGGTTCCCAAATGTTTTCTTAC
Source organism: Planiliza haematocheilus (assembly GCA_005024645.1). Taxonomy (NCBI): domain Eukaryota; kingdom Metazoa; phylum Chordata; class Actinopteri; order Mugiliformes; family Mugilidae; genus Planiliza; species Planiliza haematocheilus. Next base: position 3,513,911 of record SRSE01000637.1, read on the forward strand.
TTTGGTTTATTGGGTGAAATGTGGAGCTGGACTCAGGAGGATGGTTTAACATTTATGTTTTGACCTAATTTAAATCCAGAAAAACAGTGCTGAGGGATAACACCCTTGGTTTGACTGAGGCGCTGACCAAAACACGAAACCGTGTTATTACGCTAAATATGAATATGTTTTAGTTTCATACCGTGTAAATGTACAGCATGTTATTATTCATCCTGTGTGTGACATTATACTCAAGCAGAGGATTAAAATGCAGGAGCTAAGAAAAACAAACACATAGCCTCTCCCTGTCAGCGCTTCATTTATTATCCTGGGTCTTTTCAGAGTTCATAAAATGTGACAACAGTGAAATATGAAGAAGGTGCTGCTTGTTTTGTCAGCTCTAAACTCCAAAATATTCAATCTACAGTCGGTTTAAACCGAGTAAGACACAACCAGAAAGAGAAAGTGGTGAATATTGCTTGTTTTGTTGAAGAATCAGCTGTTTTTACGTATTTATCAAATCGTTTCTGAGTAAATCTTCCAGAATTAAACCATCATCAAAACAGCTACCCAAGAAAAAGTGCACATATTTACATCACACAAAGAAAAGTCAACCACCTCCTCGCATATGAGAAGCTTGCAAATATTTGTGATTTCGTGGCTGTGCTCAAAGGTGTTAAGAGGCTGCTGAAGCACCATTTTCTGTAACGGCTTGTCCTCTGGAGCTTATCCCAGCTGCCTCTGGGCAAGACACAGAGTGCACCCTGGACAGGTTGCCAGTCTATCAGAGATGAAACAAACATTCACGCTCACATGCACACCTAGGGCCAATCTAGAATCACCAATTAACCTAATGAGCATGTGCTTTGGACGGTGGGAGGAAGCCGGAGTACCAGAACACCAGAACATGCAAAAACTTCGCACAGAAAGGCCCCAGTGGGTCGGTGGATTTGAACCCAGACTCTTCCTGCTATGAGGGATCAGGGCCAACCAAAGACATAATCACAGGGCTAAGACAAAGAGACAGACAACCATTCACATGCACACCTATGGCCAATTTAGAGTCACCAATGAACCTAACCAGCATGTCTTTGGATGGTGGGAGGAAGCTGGAAAAGAACCAATGCAGACACAGGGAGAACATGTAGACTCTACATAGAAAGGAAACAATCATCCAGTGTTTAGTAGACGTCTTCTTATGAACAGTTCTCTCAATAACTGGGAAGCAGTACAGGTCAGGACAGCCAAAGCAAATGTGCACGTGAAAAGAAACGAGAAAGCATGTTATGCAACAGCAACCATGAACCCTGGAGTGCAACAACCATTTTATCTACTCTATCACATTTGCACGTCTTTCCCTGTCCTCCTCAGAGCAAAAACATCATCGCTGCTTATAAAAGCATGTTAGATGGAGCCAGAAGCTGAAATTTAAGGTTGACAATGGCCAAATGAAATCAATCCAGAGCTCATCTTTAATTTCATGTACTCAGAAGACTCGAATCAAAAAACGCCATGCTGTCGCAGATGCGTTAAAGCTGCATGAAAACAACACAGAAACGTGATTATTTAGGTTTTTTTTTAAGGAGGAAACCGCCGCAGATGCAACCAAAGCTGTGTTTAAACATCTGCCAGCGTGTTTCCCCAAAAGAGAATTTCTTCCTCTCCCCTCCTCTCTCGTCTCTGTGAGGTTTTCAGAAACATGCCAGCAGACCACCGTGAACAAACTCTATGTACTTATGGCTTTAAGGAAAAATACATGTTGGGTACGAGTGTGTGTGATTTATTTATGTGACCATCTTCTCATGTGAATAAATCAAAACATATTCCAGCAAAACACGTTCTAGTCACATGTCAGTTCGTCTGCTACATGCTTGGGCCAGACTCAGAGACTCACGGGTGAATATTTAAAATCACAACACTTCACAGATAAAGAATCTCTGTTTGAAGGAGGAGAAGAGCTCAGCTTCGTCTCAAGTGTCCTATGAGCTCAGTGGACCATCAGAAGCTGAGCTAACTCGTGCGAATCCTCCACAAAAAAATAAATAAATCAATCAAACGTGACAGCCATTACAGTTCCAGAAAGTTGCTTTTATTTTATCACCATCATTTAACAGTGATGACATACAAGTTAACGTGGAAGTAACGATCACTAGAAGTCAAAGTCCTACCTGGAAAAATGTGCAACTAAAGTCGTTGCAGTAAGTAAATGAGTAAATGTAACTAAGATGCATTAATAGATTTAAAAATATTCCTACAATCCTACATAGAAATTTACATTTTAGAAGCAGAAATTAAATAGAAACTGTCCAGGAAGGAAGTAGTGTTCTTGACATGTATTGTCTGTGAACAAATCTGTTAAAGTTAGAGTTTGAATGTTGACCTTTAAACCACCACAGGATCATTTTGCTCGTTTGTGTTATAACTGTTTATCTTGTGCATATACTGTATATAAATATGGACGCTGCATTCCCACTCCCTTGCATTTGACCAAACTGAGGCCAGTTTCCAGGGGATACGGGCTGCGCCAACACTCACCGCCCTGCAATACTGTTTTACAGAGCGGTTAGCATAGCAACTGGGGGTCATCATGGGGTCACATGTTTCTATAACGTCAAATAACTATAATTTATCAGAAAAATGGACACTTGGACACGCATCAACATTATATTAACCACCTAATGTTAGAAACCATACTTGCAAAAAAATTTGACATGTATTTTAGTGTTTTAGTTTGCAGTCCATCCACTGACATGGAGGGGGTGGAGCTTATGACATATACTGCAGCCAGCCACCAGGGGGAGCTCTACTTGCTTTGGCATCACTTTTGAGGAGTAGTTTGATCTTTATTTACAGTCTATGATCTCATATTTTTTTTGTCCTGACTGTTATATTGAGTGTGGACTCTTCCTTTGTGTATTTAACTCTGATTTTACCCAATGTTTTGTCTGAATTTCAGCTTCTGACTCAGTCTCTATAAACCTGAGGTGGCTAAAACCGCATTATATCACGTTGTATTGCATCTTGTGTAAAGTCAGAAAACCACAAACCTCTGACCAAACTGTCTTGGGTGAAATTGCATTGTGGGTAATATAGGACAAATATGTCAAACAAAACTGTAATAACTCAGAATCAGTCCAGCAACGTTTTAGGAGGGAAACACTCAACGGTTGCATTTAATATCTTTACATTTGGTCTGAAATCATCACAGGGTTGTACATGACATGCAGAATTTAAACATTCATTTTCTTTGCACACTGTTTTCAGGACTCTTTTTTTGGAGGGAGGCACGTTGAAGAACAACATCTCACAAGTTTGAGTACAGGAAGGGATAACCAGGTATTTTTAGCACGAGGCTTCACAAAGGCCCAAAATAGGCGACCGCCCACTTAAAAATAACATGCCGTGGCCGTTATCTAATAAAATCTTTACGGGTTAAGTGCGTCCCGGCTTCAGGGAATGTTGTTGTTTTAATTATAGAAAACTAACGAGCATAATGCCTTGATGATGCATGATTTTCAGCCCAAGAAAGGAGTCAACATTTTCCACATCCACATTGCATTTAGAGCCTCCGTTTTGCTTCCTGGTCGTTAAGTCTATCCGAGGCTTTAAAGGGAGCTCAAAGCCACAGAGTTTAAGTTAACATTCAAATTACTAAGCTTTACATCCATCCTGCACGGGCATAAAATGTACACATATGTTCACGGAGAAGGAAAAAAAAAAGACAGCCTCTATGTGCCCAGTTTAGCCAGCGTGCCCACCCAGTCTTTAGATATCTTCAACAACACTTTTCCATCTTGTTTTAATCAAGGATCCGTTTTTTTTTCTTCAGCACACCGTCGGCCCCTCAGAGCTGCCGGCTGAGCTTCTGCGCCTGCCTCTCCTTGGCGTTGAAGGCGTACTTTGTGTCCTGCAGCTGATCTATTATCTCCTTGGCCTCCTTCATCTCCACGACGAGCTGGTTGTACTTCTCCACCAGCTCCTGGTTCTCCCGCCGGAGCTCCACCACCAGCTGGCTCAGCTCCTCGCTCTGCCTCCCGCAGTGCTGCTTGAGCTGCTCCATCTCCGAGAGCGTCTCCTCCATGTGCTTCACCAGGCTCTCCAGCTTGTCCTTAGACATCTTTGTTGACCTCTTTCTTCAGTTAATGTTTTATTTTGTCCAGTCTTTGCGTCCTCTCTGCCGTCTCCTCCGTGCCTGCGCCTGTCGCCGCTCTACAGCGATTAATGAGGCTTAATTCTGAAGTTCTTGCACATGGAGCAGACGTTCCTCCCTGTGCAGTAATCCCCTTAGCAGAGCTATCCTGGGAAACCTGTAACGCACATCGACGTGACACAAAGTCTCCAGCTTAATTCCACACGGAGGATGACAGTGATCGGCAGATTAGCTCCGTGCACTCTGTGGACTCCCTCACCCGTCAGCAAACACGCTTAAAGGCCAACAAAGAAATGTGATGGTCGGGTTAAAGCCAGCTTTTCCATGAATGTAGAGGCACTTTTTTAAATTTCTAACCACTTACCTGTAATGTCTCTTCTCTGGGGAGGATGCCAAGGCCTAATCTGGACAGTGAGGGTGTCGGTGCATTACGGAATTAACTCGTTCACAAGCCGAGCCGCCTGGTTGACATGCCAGGCTGAGGCCTCGCTGAGGACCTGTTAGGTAAGTCCCAGCATGAGGCTAAACATTCTGGCCACACTGCGCCACTGTCCCGTCCAGCGAGGCCAAACAGTCCCCGTGGTGGCGGTGGCGGCGGCGGCGGCTAATGCGACGAGCGCTCCAGGCGGTGGGCCAGCTCGGAGCCCGCCGGCCTGCCAGCCAGCTGGCATCGGTGGAAAGGCGAGCGCAGGATGCCAGCGCAGAGCAGCACGCTGAGGAATTTCCACAATGTTCCCACCGTCTGCTGAGATGCTGTGCGACGGTTCCAAGGAGGGTGGAAATCAGGAGAATCAGAAGACGACAACGGACGCAGCGTGGAAACCAGCCAGTGGGGCGTCGATCTGATCCTGACCTCTGACCTCTGAAAGGAAAAAGGACAAATAAAAACTTGCGTCACACAGTTTTAGAAGTTGTTTTCTGCAGGACCGGAGTGACGAAGCAAATTCTTTATATTCTCTACGTTACATCTCAGAGATTAAACACTGAATGTTTATTATATTTATCTGACTTTATCTAAAAGACACTTTATTCTGTAAAGATTACTTCTAGCAACAGATCAAACTACCCAACTATTTGAATATAGAGATGTTAGACTGGTTTAAGTACTCTGGAGATTTGGTTCTGCACATTCATATGGTTAGGGGGACATGCAGCAATCAGGCATAACATTATGACCACCTTCCTAATATTGTGTAGGTCTCCCTTGTGCCTCCAAAACAGTTGTGACTCATCAGAGAATGGACATGGTCTTCTGAGGGTGTCCTGTGGTGTCTGGTAACAGGATGTTGTTATTGGGGGGTCTTAGAGGGGAGGGGCCTCTGTGGATCATCCCACAGATACTTGATCAGTTTGGGATCTAGTGAATTTGGAGGCCAGGTCAACACCTTGTGACACCCTCAAAAGGCCCACGTCCATTCTCTGATGAGTCACAACTGCTTTGGAGGCACAAGGGAGACCTAGACAATACTAGGCATGATCAGCGTATACTGTGATGGTTGTTAAATAGCAAACCATACTGAAAAGCCACTTAGAATGAAAAACGAAACTCATCCCGACTACATTTCGACAGATTACTGCTTTCAACACAACGCTGTGATTCACTGTCGCTGCAAAATCTAAAATAAGACTCCTGAGAACTTTCGTGGAAACAAACACAGACAGTTTTCAGTTTCGTTATTTATTAAAAAAAAGAACAAAATCTGAATCAGAATAACCTTGCATAACACGCATGTGAAGGACAGGAAAAAAAGTCAGTCACCCAAAAATATTCCCTCAAAAACTAATCAGGGAAAAGAAAAACTCAACAGGTACGTCTACATTGTTCCCTCGTGGATTCTTTTCTTGCAAGCGTGAAATTTCGAGTGCAACAACTTAAGAGCAATCAGTGCAGCCGGTCTTCCTCTAAAGTCGTCTCGTAAACGTCCCAGTGTTTTTGTTTCTTCTTATTTTTGGTTTGTTTTTAATGCTAATGATGCTCCATCAGTTTCTTTTGCCTTTCAGATACGCTCTAATCCGCCTCTAGCTCTACTCCCTCATTTGTCGTTTGAGTTGCACAACGTCTCTCTTCACAGATATGTGATTTTAGAAAGAGCTCAGTCCACACCTAGGTTGAAGGATAAAAATAAAAAGTGTCTCTTGTGCATATCTTGGGAGAAAAAGAAAAGAAAACACACACACACCACTCAACAGTATCTGTGTAGAACTGAAACGATTCAGTGTGTTGATGTAGCATAGTTCCAAACAGCACCAGGCGAGCGTCATGAGGGCAGCTATAGCCTAAAGGTTCAGAGTTTGTGACCGGGATGATCACAGCTTACAATCCATGGACACGGTTAAAAGAAAAGAAAAAGAAAAGAAACTAAATATCAGTCAAAGGTAGAGAACTAAAAAGCACATTTCTGTCCCGCACTGACGACGACAACAACAACGACTACTTAAATGCCCCGTGAGCAAGGCACTGAACCTCCGACTGAACTGCTCGGCGTCTGACCGGGTTCGTCAGCGCGCCTCCATCAAAGCCGTGACTGTGAATAAACGCCTAGGGCAGAAAACAAAGCGCCTCCTGGGTCGGCGTGCGTCACGGCGGCGTGGAGACCGATCCGCTTTCTGTGGCTAAATGAAAACATCTTAACAGCAGTGAGGACAAAGCACGCTCTGGTGACTTACATCTCATACACAATCACAATTTCTATCTATTATCATCATCATTTTCAGTGTCCAGTACTTGAATGAAGGCTTTGAAATAGTCTTTTTTCTTTTGTGGGGTGGGGGCTCGCAAGTTACGCAAAAGAAAAACAAACTCAGGCAGGGAAGGGTGCAGTCTTTTCAATGAAACCGTCTCCGCTCGCTCAACAGCTACCGCCAAGGTGTCCCTGAGGAAGGCACCTGCTGTGAAGACTGTCCCCAGATATGAACGTGTTGTCCGTGTGAAGCTGGAAAACCAAAAAAAAAAGAAAAAGGAGCGGGCGAGCTCTGGTGAAGCTTCCCTGCATAAATAAAATATTCCCGCTAAGTTTGGATCGCGCCCGAGAACGCCGGTCGAGAAATGTCACTTCGTGGTTTGAAATAAAAACGTTTGAGAGTAGCTGTCGAGTGGAGAAAGACCCTCCCCATGGCGCCGGAAAGTAAAGGCAGAGCAAAAAAACAAAACAACTTCAGCATCGTGAGTTCTTAGGAGGGGACGTGGGGGCAGGAGGGGCCCCTGCGTCGCCCCCTTTGCCCCCCCTTCCACCCCTTCCCCCGGCTGTAAAGGGGCCGCTCTCGTTGTTGTTGGCCGGAGAGCTTTGTGGGCTGAGGGTTACCAGGGCGGCCTCCTGTTAAATGTAGAACTGATGCAGCGCCAGCTCGTCCATGAAGGGACGCACCAGGTTGTCGGTGGCGAAGTAGAAGACGAGGCCGAAGAAGATGGAGATGGGCAGAGCAGGGAGCGCCTTCTTGAAGATGGCGAGGAGGAGCAGGGTCAGACACAGGCCCTGTGGGGACGGAGACGAGACGAAATGAAGAAAACCAAAGCAGCTTCTAGCACAACAGTCAGGCATAACATTATGACCACCTTACTGATAGTGTGTAGGTCTCCAGAACAGTTAGGAGAATGAACATGCGCCTTCTGAGGGTTTCCTGTGCTGCCTGTTGTTAGTGGGGGGGTCTTTGAGGGGAGGGGGCTCTGTGGATCATCCCATAGATACTTGATCAGTTTGGGATCTAGTGAATTTGGAGGCCAGGTCAACACCTTGAGATGTTCTTTGTGTTTTTTTAATTGTTCCTAAAGCGTTTTTGTCTGTGTGTGCTGCTGCCATCAAGGAGTATATGCTATAGGGGTGGGGGGGTCTGGTCTGGTCTAGGTGGGTGCTACATGTCTAAGTAACATCCACATGAATGAATACCAGGTCCAGAAGTTTCCCAGCAGAACATTAAATTCTCCCGTCTTCTCCCACGTGGTCATAATGTTGTGGCTGATCGGTGCACAGTCATGCAGCGGTTTACATATTGTGCTCAGAGACAGAGGATGAGGTTGTGGCGTCTCCAAAATAAGCAGCCGGTCACTCACAATGAGGATGGCCACGAAGCAGGCGAGCGTGGTGTTCCAGTCGCCGCTGGCTGCGGCCGAGGCCTTCCCCACCAGCATGCTGTAGAAGATGAAGTCTCCGAGCCCCAGCTTGACGCCCCCTGTCACACACACACACACACACACACACGAGGACACCGCATTCAGGGTGGAGACAATTCACAAACACGAATTTCACCCTGAGCTCCCCGCTGAAAACTCCTCCCGGCTGTAATTACCGTACAAACAAGAGCTCGGAGCCCGTATTTAAACGAAGCTGTAACTCAGACACAGAGCGAGGGGCGGTTTGGGGGGTGGTGATGTGGGGGGGTGAAAGGGTACAGACGTGAAACTGCTCCGGCTAAAAGCGGGTGCATTCACACACGCCCTAATTTCACAGAAAGGGGGAAACACATAAAAACATTCCTGGCATGTTTTTGTGTTGATGATGATTACACAGTGAGAGGAGGCGGGATGACAATCTGGGAATTCACGGGTTGGAATTACAGAGCTCGGCTCATATTAGGGCTGGGAGGTGAATCTAAAAACGATCGTAACAAGCTGAACTTTATGTCACATAACAACACGTCAGTCCCCTTTTAGAAGTGAACTGTTCATGCAGACATGAGCGCTGCAGACTCTCAGGTCTGCGTTGGGCTCTCCACTCACGCTCCTCGTCGTCTTCGTCTTCAACGGGAGGACGCGCTGACGGCATCTGCTGGATCTCCCGCCTGGTGTCCTCTGTGGACTGGAGGGGCCCGAGCCGGTGCTCCTGCTGGTTCACCCAGGAGGAGGAGAAGCCGCCGTCGTCCTGCGACGGGCTGGGGCTGGACGGGTCCGGGGACGCCACCGAGGCTGCAGGGGGGGGGCGACACCGGTCAGACTCAGGAACGGTCGCACAGATTAAAAAGCTGTAACCGGTCACGCATGCTCCTGACGCTCGGTTTACCTTCTTGAGCTTCTTGTTGAGGCGAAGCTCCTTCCGTCGAGTTCCTCTTCGGCCGGTCGGTGTCCGCCATGTTGACGAGCCACACCATCGTAGCTGGAGAAGAAGTGAGAGGGTCAAAATGTGAGGAGAGAGTTAAACCTGTACGTTGAAGCTGAATCCTAGAATGAGTGACTGACTCAAAGCTTTTAATGAAAGACAGATTACACGGCTCTGTTTTGTTACTGTAAGCTAATACGATGTAATGTAACAGGCCTGACGTCAGTGCTCAGCTTACAGGAGTAGATGAGAGCAGGGAAGATGGGCTCGTTCCTCTCCTGGGCCGTCTCCACCAGGATCCTCAGAGGCCCTTTGGGACAGAGCACCGCCAACAGATCTGGAAAGAAAACAAAGCGTCCAGACGATGAGTGATGTTAACGGTTCCTCTTTACAGGCTCCACTTCCCTGTTTAATAAAATGTGAAATTCTGAGAAGACTGTAAAGGTTCTGTAAAGGTTCTTTGAAAAGGAAAACTGACAAACTTACTGGAGGCCTAATTTGAGTGTTGGCCTCAAACCACACGCGAACTAAAGACTGTGTTTTTGCAGTTGCAGCAATTTTCCTCTGCATGATAAGTGCTTTTTATCGTGTTTACGTGAGCTTTAAGTTTACAGTTCTGTTTCTAACTCCTTCATTTTCATTGTCTTTTTGTTTAATAAACTGAAACTCGGGATTGTCCAGCACTTTAAAACTGACTTGACTTAAATATACTGGAAACATCTGGACGAATCTAGATAGAAAAAACAAAGCCTCTGACCACACTATGGCATCATCTGCACTTAAAACTCTTTATTTTAACCAACAAGGCTCCTTTTTTCCAACATCTAAAGGGTCTGAGCCCATTTACTCAATAAATTTGTGCAAATGAGACACATCCTTGTCTTCAGCACATGAATAAAGTCAACTAAATAATCTGATCTAGTGAATGTGGAGGCCAGGTCAACACCTTGTGCTGTTCTTCTTCCTAAAGTGTTTTTGTGGTTGCATCCTGTTGGGGATGGCTGCTGCCATCAAGGAGTGTCATTGCTATGGGGTGGGGGTACCTGGTCTGGTCTAGGTGGGTGCTACATGTCTAAGTAACATCCACATGAATGAATGAATGAATGCCAGGTCAAGTTTCCCAGCAAAGCACTGAATTGTCACAAGATGGTTCATTGTTATTTACGTCTCCTGTCAGTGGTTTTAATGTTGTGGCTGATCTGTAAGAAATGTAACACGATATTTCAGATTTTCAGATTTGTCCCTCAGCCTCTAAAAGAAACCAGATGGCTGGATGAAGCCGTCAGCCTCAGCACGTCGACCCGAGGACTTACCGTAGACCGATATGACGGCTAATATGAGCCAGGCAGTCCACTCTGGCAGGTACTTGATGAAAACCAGGGCCATGAGGGCGCTGATCATGATGAGGTAGGCCTGCTGGAGCCGCAGAGGGCCCTTCCAGTGAATACACATCATGCCCACCACTCCGAAGTTCCAAACTATTATCGCCAGGGTGAAGTAGTCCATGGCCACGTTGTAGGTCTTGAAAACCTCTCTGTTAGAAGGGAGATAAAAGAGAAGAAGCAGAGATGTGAGGGAAAGACTCCACGTAGCATCATAAATAATTAGAAGACGTTTATGAGAAAGAAAACGTGTGTGTGGCTTACTGGAGGTAGATGTAGGAGAAGAAGAAGAGCAGGAGGAGGGAGGAGAGGAAGAGCCAGCCTTGGATGACCTGTGAGGGCAGAGGGCAGATTTCTTAACATACAACTTGTTTATTTAACTTAAATGCATTCGTCTAAAGTGGATTTAATTTATTTGCAGCATTTTATTTGCAGCCTCCTCGTTTCTCACCTTGTAGCAGCGATACTTGTAGAGCAGCACCAGCACCAGGGTCATGACGATGATCACGGTGATCATGATGGTGGCGTTCAAGATGGAGTTGACGGCTCTCTGCCCGACTGTGTCTGTGTCTTCAGGGAACGGCGTGTAGATCCTGACGGGACGGGAAGGGGAGACATTAACACAGACAGAAATATCAACAATTCATGTGCTAAAGCTCTTTTTCTTATGTCACCTGTTTGTGATGTGGGTGTTTGTCACCTAACCGAGCTAACTGCTATTTCAGGGGCTGTTAAATTGCTCTGTGTAACAGCTACAGATATAAAAGCTTGTGTTTAAGTGTACAGACATAATGATCTTACGCATTTACATGACTGTCTTTAGGTCCCATCTATACAAGCATGATGTATAACTCCACCTAGTGGTGAAGCCGCTGTACTGCTTTTCATCCTCTAAACGAGCTCATGAGTCTGACGCCGACGCCTTTAACACTCACAGTCTCTGGCCGTCGTTCTGGGTGTAGTAAGTGACAGACTTTATGGTTGCCACAACAACCACCATGCAGAGCGTCACGGGGACGAACAGCATGATGACGTGCTTGGCGCCGTATTTCAGGGTCAGCTCCTCGTCCTCGTCCTCCTCAGACGTCACCACGACCGCCGGGCGAGGCGCCGGGGGCTGTCCGTTCTGCTCCGGGCCGCTACGGTTGACTCCGCCGCCTCCGCCGCCGCCTCCTCCTCCACCGCCGCCATTGCCTCCTCCTCCGGCTCCTGAGCCGCCTCTGGACCGCGCTCTGATCACCACGGTCTCTTGTTGTTGCTGGGCAGGTCCTGGGGCCACACTGACCTCCGGCTGCTCCTGTCAGTATCAGAGAACAATCCTATTAGTTTCTGTTCACTCTTCTTGTTTATAAAAGAGTGAATAAAAATGTATTTCTGTACAAAACTGAAGACGGAGCATAGCAAGAGCAACTCTGGCATTGAGCCTTCTCAAACAGACGACCACAGGATGTGTCTTTAGACATGGTTGTTTAAGAAATGAGAAGCTACTCATTGCATCAGTTGGAGTTAAATAACTTGTTTCCAGCTTAAAAATGAACAATCATGCAGTAATTATTATTATTTGTTGAATCCAGGTGGTGAATGTTTCGTTTTTTTGGCCAGGCAGTTTATTTCTTTACAATTTAATATTAAAAATCTGTCTTTTTGCCAAAGTTCTGCATCAACACACGTGTGTATTATTTAAAATGCTGCAACTAAAGCATTTCATTTCATCCAGTGGAAAAAAAAATCTACCAATGAGATAAAACTCCATCAGACTGATATCAGGTTAACCATGTTTACGTTTCAGATCATAACTGTTTCACAATCTCAGTTCCTCCAGCAATAACGACACTGTGCCTGTTCCCACTCGCCCCCAAGGATCCGTCGCATCCAGACAAAACTGAGGATGCAAATCAAGAGCACGTTGTGGATTAGAGCCGACGCGTTGAGGCCTGCCGCAGCCGGGACCTGAAGCAATCGGTACACAGAACTACAGACGGGGACAGACTTCTCTGGAGATTGACCTGAATAGTGAAATCTGCCACAGCTGTTCAAAATGACCTCGCCGTGAGGTACGCGCTGAAATGTTGCTCGGTCCTGGGAATACGGCCAATGTTGGTCCCAAGGACGCAGGAGATACAGACGACTTTACAGAATTAGAGTTAAATCAACCAGTTACGCAGCGAGACTGGAGCTTTGTATTAAAATGTCTCTTAAATGCAGTCTCCAGCCAGACTCATGCAAAAAAAATGAAGACTGTGGGACGTTGCTGTAGTGTTAATGTTCAGTGTCATGGGCCAAACAAAACATAGGACAAGGCTTAGTGTTGTGAAGAGGACAAAAGGGGACTTTGACTCTTTCACTCAGCTGGGGCGGAAACACCCTTCCAGTAAAGGCAACACGGCGACTCTGAGGACAGGCTTCAAGTTCCTTCCACCTCTATGATATAAAGCGTGCAGCTTATCAGGCCTGTAAAACCACATCACTCCTTATCAGGGTGTAATCGTCCCGTAATGCAGTGGAGGCCAAATTAAACTCTCCTCCACACCGCACGGCGTCACAAACCGACTCCGAAACAGAAGAATCTTTTATCGCCACTCAAATAATGTAACTGTGTGATTTACGCAGCTAAAGCTATTAGGCAATCATTACCCAATGCATTAGCACAGAGGGAAGACACAGAGCGTTCACACTGACCATATTGTTTTCAACATCTTCTGCATTGCTCGCCATGGTCGGCTCGGCTGACGCTTGTCCTCACATGCAAACCCGACTCTTTCAGCCTGGGAAGAGAGAACAGGAAATACAATTTAGTTTTTTAAGTCACGAGAAATGAGTTTAAAAAGGTGTTTATCAGCTACAACAATTACACAAATCACAGGTGTAAAGATGGACTAATTAAAAGGCTGTAAATACACAATGTACGACACATACTTCGTTGTTGTGATGAGAAACTACACGCAGAGATTAAAAAAACAGAGATATAACGGCTGTAATTCATGCTTACGACAGCTCTAAGTCGTAATTCTTACAGAAACACTGATATATTAAAATACACAACAGGACTAACTCCAAAAGTGGAGTCCTAAATCAAAGCTCGACTCACTGGTCAATTCGTTAAGACAGACAAATGTAAACGTTTGCATTCTAATGTAACAGTCCTGCAATAAATCTTATCTTCATGAAGGTTATAGCCTTTGTTTTGAATAACAGAGACTTGTTGATTCGTGTGGTACAGACACGTGCTCTTATTATTTTGACAACCCCATTTTAGTGAGGCCAAACGGTTTAACAGAACTACAAACTACATCCTCCAAACTGAATATCTGAACGTTATAACAGTCGTAAAGGAGGGTTTAGTGCACAACCTGTACTTTCTTTAGTGTATTTAATGTTTTGGCATGTGGGTGTACATTCAGATAGTTATTGGTGGTTTTAATCATTCCTCCCGTGAGTCCTAGTCATCTCTCAGTACTCTTGCATTTAAAGATCATATGGAGCATTAATTGACTTTTACTCCAACTTTCTTAGAATAAAATTCCCTTTCTTTGTGTTTGACAAGAGGAAAACTTCTGCAGTGGAAGGACAGGAACACAAATTAGATTTTAAAAACACTTCAGCCTAATCATATTAAGACTGGGGCCCTTATATTAGCCTTGGTTTAACTTTAAATGGTTATTTTACAAAGAACTAGGACACATTTTCTTCTTTTGCGTCTCACACTGTTAGTTTCCAGTCATTTAGGACAAGGAGGGCTTATTATATTAACCATAACTGTTTCTGTCTGTATATACAACGGGGTGTGTCACATATAAAGCGGACACAGTAAAATCTACTGAACACGTTGTCATCAATACTCATTTAAAGTGTAACGTTCACGTCACCGAATAAACGCCGGGAAAATCATGATTCATCAGTAACTGTTGAACAGTGTAAGTTTAATTATGGCTTTTTACGTACGTTACATACTAATTAATTATAAACTAGTGTGCAACAACTTAAAATGTCTAACTGTACTTAATACTCACATGTATTTTTAGAGCTTTGCTAAAATGGCTAGTTAGCCAATAATGTAATAACGGAAGACAAGGCAGCGGCCGCGCAGGGCCGCTAACGGCGGGTAACTTGCGTAGCTCCGATTAAATACATTTTCTGAAGAGCAGTCTCTAAAGATTGCCGCTTACCTACAATGAATGGTAGATAAAATCCTTGGTTTTGGTTTCTCGAGTAGGTTTAAAACCCGGGTACCCTCTCTTCTTTGTTGTTCCTGTCTTCTCACAGAACTTCCGGCCGCTGGTGTAACTACTTCCGGTTGGCACGCGTTCAGGGAGCGTTCAAGATCTGTTGTTTCAAAATAGTTTTGCCTCCATTGTTATTTTAATTTGGGAACGATTTCGTGAAACGTTTGCGTAAATGGACGAGCTCCGTACATGCACGCGAGCAGTGTTAGATTTTAAAAATTTAAATGACAAAAAATAAAAAAAACAGCCTCAATAAACAAAACCGTTAGAAATTAGCTCAACATAAGTTTAGCTAGCAAGTTGTACTTCCGGTGTCAGAGTTCATCGCGTTCAGAAGACACAAGGATCCAAGAAAATCGACAGTAACCGACAAAAAAAACGACAGAAAACATGGTCAGTGCATGGTTTATGTAATCGTTGCAGCATGTATTTTCTGTATTTTCCCAAAAACCAAAACCAACGTATCCGTTTTAACGTGTTATTTTAGGAGAGCGGGTGTTTTGCCAAATATACAAGCTAATGTGCTAGCGTTAGCATGAATGTGGGAAACGTTTGGCAGATGAGCAGCTGCGACAAAACCCCACTGACGAATAAAAGCACATATTCACTGTAACCCAACACCAAGCTTATGGCAAAAAGCAGTGTCCGTACACTTATTTGTCATTCAAATCTACTTCGTTGTCGCATTAAGCAATTGTTAGCGAACACGTCTTGCTAACAGGTGGAAGAATTAGCTCTGTATACGTGTTTTTATTTGGTCTCCACTCATGAAGATTATTTTTTAGCTTTTAAATGTTGAAAATGCTGTATTTATGTCAGTGATTTGTGGATGTTATTGCTGTAGTTTAAATCTGCTTGTCAACACCACACATATCGACATTTCCACGTTTAAATCGATGCAGAAAATTCTGGAAAATGAAAGTGTTTGTTCGCCTATACCTGTGCAACACTTAATCAATAGATAATTTGAATTTATTATGACCACAAAAAGTCAAAGCAGTGCCTAAACTAAACATAATATTCACAGATAGAAAATGATCCACATCTTACCTGCATGATAAATTGATTATCACAGCAGGACTAGGTGTATGACACTGAAATGAATGGTTTAATCAGGGTTTATCAGTATAATTATGTTCTTTCAGTCTCACACCATCCTGCTGGTGCAGCCCACCAAGAGGCCAGAGGGAAGGACGTACGCTGATTATGAGTCAGTCAACGAGTGCATGGAGGGTAAGATGACGCTGCTTTTGTGTTCTCCTGAAGTCGCGTTGGATTACATGCAGGTTTTTGTCTACTTGTCCGCTTCTACAACACAAACAAGAGTCCCAGTTACACGCAGTCTTTATAAGCTGATCCGCTTAATGCGTCTGAGGTGTATCGGTTGATATTCCCAGGTGACGGTATAAATAAAGTGACCCACTAACTGCTCCTATGTACCAATCAATAAATATTTAAGTGACAGTATGCAGTATAAATATACTGTAGATGGATGGATTAACATGTTTTACAGGACTTTCCCACACTGTGTTTTCTATCTTCCGTCTGCAGGTGTGTGCAAGATGTACGAGGAGCATCTAAAGAGGATGAACCCCAACAGTCCGTCGATAACTTACGACATCAGCCAGCTGTTTGACTTCATCGACGACCTGGCTGACCTCAGCTGTTTGGTGTAAGTTGGACTCCTGGTTACATACAGGCCTGCAGTAAATGGCATTACAAAGATTTAATGTCAGGAGGCAACTCTTAATCGCGACTTTTTCAGCCAGTAGACGATAGATTTAGATCACAGCTCCAGTGACACGCACCAGCTCGGTAGATGATCAGACTTCAGCTTAACTCGGTCTTCACAGACTCTTTAGCACGCACATATTTTCTTATTTCACATAATAACACTGAAAGTTTTTTAGTTTGTTTTTTTGGGATAACCGGGCAACATATTTCTTCTCCATTTTTGGAGAAAATATGCACTTATCACTTTGATTCAGACGGCATCTGGTTCTCGCTGGGAACAAGTATTTTAGACTGTAAACCAACCTATTTTTGGTAGAATCCCTACATTCTTGTCCACAAACGAGAACCAAACCAGTCCTCTGGTTTGAAAAGCTCTAAATCTGAACTGATCGTAACACAGCACACAACATGCACATTCCCAGATGTTAAGACGGTGTCTATCATCATGAAATATCACATCTGTCACGGCACAACAGTCAAAAACAGGTTTTCATCCATGCACAGAAAACCAAACACTTTGAGAAGATGTTAGAATAGTAGTGTTAAACACTAACAAATCACACCTTGATTTGACTTCAAGTTTATAGAGTTTAAAAGATTATTTGCTTCCATCTATTCTTGTGCATTCTCTATGTTTAATCCAGTTGCTCAGATTAATAGTTAAAATTACATTGAGTGCAGAGCGGCAGCTGCAGCTAACCTGTAAAAGCAGATGGCATCAAATTGGAGGTTCAAGTCTATACATGCATCTCTGCCCGAGAGCCCTTGAGCTTAACACACTCCCTGCCAGCTGCCACGGTGCTCCTGAGAGTAAACTGTGACAAAGTCACGGTTTGCGACTGTCTCATGTTTTACACTAAAGCGCCTCATTAGGAAAAGTGAGCGTCCCGGGGCGGGCGGACTAATTAAATCTGACTCTGAGTGTAACTTCCTGTGCCGCCTCAGGTATCGCGCCGACACACAGTCGTACCAGCCGTACAACAAGGACTGGATAAAGGAGAAGATCTACGTGCTGCTGCGCCGTCAGGCCCAGCAGGCGGCGAAGTGACGCCCTCGAGGAGGCGGGACAGCGAGCGACGGGCAGGGGGTCGGGATTGATTTCATTTTCTTCTTATTTGTAACTTGTGTTTAAAGGTTTTGAGTGACTTGTTCTGAGAAGTTTTTGACATTTTTTTTCTCATGCATGGGGCGAGGAGTGTTTTGTATTTTTAATGTTTGACTTATTAATAAAGATTACCTTTAAATAGAAAGGTTATTTCTGTCTTGTGGCCTCGTATTTTACCCATTTCCCTTAAATTTCTCCTTTCCTTGAAGTCTTATTCCAATTTTTTCTGCCTTTCGCTTTTCCATATTTGTCAACCGGTCTGATGCTGACTGTATTAAAGTATTTTTTACTCTTTTAAAATGGATGCACTTCAAAAATGAAAGATTTTTCCCTGTTTTGCTTCTTGTTTTGTTCTTTTTCCTCATTTCATTTTTAGTTTTACATCAAATTATTCTCATTATGATTTTTCTCATTCATCTTGCCTAATTAATCAGTTAACGTCTGAAAATAATGAAGATTTAGTGTTTTAACAGACCAAATAAAGTCACTTTAAGATCCCAAGTTACAGATAAAACCACCACGTTTCATATCCGGCTCAACTAATTGATCGATTATGTCAGTTTAGACTTTATTGATCCTCGATGGAAAGTGCTTGGCCACAGTAGCTCAGCTGTACATAATAAACTCTCTGGAAAACCACTAGCAACGAGAGGAACAGGTTGAAAAGAGTCGAACGAAGTAAATTAAATACAACAGTATAAGCGATAGGCAAGAAATAGAAGTAAATAACACTATATACGTATAAGTTGGGTAAATATAAGCTGCAATAATATGGATGGAAGAGAATTAACATGAATTTAGCTCTTGGTTTGTGTATTTTTAATGTTGTCTTCACCCAAAATCATTATCTGGATGTCAGTTTTCTTAGTGATTACCTCCTTTTCACTCATTATAGTGGAAATAAGGTCAGTTAACATTAGTTTGACTTATAAAATAGACAAATAACTAATTCCTTTATTGACTTCTGTCCTTACTTTGGGTCATTTTGTTTAAATATTCCCTTCTTTTGATGTCTCTGTCCTATTTTTGTTGTTTGGTATTTCCTACAAATTACGTCTATTTGCTTCCACACACTAGACTCTAACACATATAACAAATTTTTCTTTCACACCTTCCCCCTCCTAAACAGCATATAAACTGGATTGCAATTTACTTTAATTCCCTCTTCTTCTTTTTTTTTTTTTTTTGGCACAGTAGCAAATAGCCTGAGTGTCCAAATATTGATTTTACTTTCCCACGCTATTGTGCCTGGGAAAGTAAAAAAAAAAAAATCTCTTAAGTGAATAAAAAAAAAAAAAAATCAATTAAATGCAACGTGGAGGAAAGCGCGGGGACATTTGAAGCGTGCGCCCGGCTGACGGAGCGCAGGAGGCGGCCCGGGCTCTGGATGCTGGGTCCTCGCCTCTTCTTCTTCTCCTCCTTTTTGTAATTTCTCCACCTTTGTGTTGTGATCGGCTCTCTCCCAGTCTTGTTTCTCACACCCACTCTCCCCCCCACCACCACCCGATACCCACCCCCTCCTCCATCCATCCCACCCTACCCTACCCTACCCTACCCCATCCACCACCACCACCAACCCCACCTCCGCACCCCCACATCCCCCCCTCTCCTCCTTTTAGCATCTGAAAAGACCACTGAGTGAGAATCGATGGCGCAGAGGCCCGCTTGACAGGACAATAAACCACAAAGAAGGGGTGAGTTTTTTTTTCTCCTTCCTCCTCCTCTGCTGCTGCCGCTGCTTCTTTCTTTTTTCTTTTTCTTTGCGGAATTACTCTAATGGCACAACGATGAGGAGGATGTCTCGGGGGCTGGCTGCGTGGAGATGATATTTGACACAAGGCATCTTTTGTTACCGCGATATGATTTACAGCAGGCGTCAGCTGCCGTGGTCCCACTCCAGAAATAACACGAATTGGAGAAAAAAAAAGAAAAATAAGGGGAAATGAGAGGAATCGGGAGCGAAGCAGCAGCATCCAGCATCCGTTTTTTTTTTTAGTGGAAGGGGGGACATTAATTTCTCATGAACACACATTCACCTTACGTAACCTATAAACGCGTCCCGGTGCTGTTATTGCGAGAGAATAGCATGCCTCTCTGCAGGTTTGGACGCCGGGATTTCATTGGGCGATGCGGAACCTTGAGGGATGTTAATGCGGCTATCTTGTAAACAAAAATATGTAAGAGCGGGATCGGATCAGAAAGAGGGAGCGAGGGGAAGGCTTGTCTTGTTTTGTTTTGCTTTTTTTTTATTTAAAAGGACCTCCCCTGGAAACTGAGCGCAAACCTGTGCGTAATGTTATAATCGCGCCGAGCTGTTCCACATTGCTTCCCCTTCTTCTTCTTCTCCTGTGTGTTTTTCCCCCTTCCTTCCTTACCCCCTCCTCAGCCATGAGGAGAGGACAAGTCTCAATCCAAAAGGCGCAGGGGGAGCAGTCTATTTACAGCCGAGGCGTTTAGATCTGCCTCTCATGTCTGTGCCACAACAATAGCTTCCATTTTCCTCATCAGCCTCGGGCATAATCGATTGCCCACAAAAAAAATAATAATAAATGATGCTATTATTGGGTTTTAGTCTCCACATGTCTGCACACAAACAGCTGAGGAGAAACTGATGAATCATATTATTGATCTTACGTCTCACCACCGAGATTTTTTTTTTTTTTTGGCTGCTGGTAACCTCAAGTGACCTGACAGGCGTGTGGTGTTGTTTGCGTTACCCCCCCCACCTCCTCCACCTCCTCCTCCTCCTTCTTTCTCTTCGCATGCAGCCTCTCCGCCGGCTTCCTGCACCGTGAGACGCAGCGATGCCCCAGCAGAGGGAGGCGTCTTCTCCGCCGTCCCCCCGCCGCCTCGGCCTCCTGGCACCGTCCGCCCGCCTCCAGAAGCCGCCGAAGCCCGGCCACGGCTTCCCATGAGGCGACCACCAGAACTCAGCTCGACCGCTCTGTATGGGGCCTCTCACATATGAAGTAGGTGCCCGTCGTGGCCTGTTTGAAACACACTGGAGGTGGTTATAGTAACACTATGAGGCTTATTTTAAAACATATGCATCAGCCTGTTTTATTGCCTCTAAAATCTACAATTTACTCTTTTCTCTTATTTTTCTAATTGTAAATTGGCTTAAATGTTTGATTTATGTTTTAAATCGTAGTTTTACTGCATCATATCACACAAAAACACACACTAAAGGGTAAATTCTAGCAGCAGATGTTGATAATGTGAATTAATTAAGCAACAGACACACTAAAACAAACTAAAACAGCATGTGTGTGGATAGTACGAGCTTTAGGAAGAGGAGAATCCTCCTAAATTCACAAAGCATCGGTTAAAGATGAGACTGGAGAACCATGTCTCGGTTAAAACTTCTGCTGCAGAGGTTTTTCTGAAGAAGCTGGAGTCTGTGTTTGCAGCCCCCAAAAGAAAAAGTCTGACGTACCGTGTCAGTGAGGTTCAGCTTCTGACTCACGCTGGGACTGAGGAAGATTTTTGAGGTATTTCTCAGCAAGCTTAGTCTGAAGACCAGCATTGAGTCGTAGGTGAAAACAGACAAGATCCGTTCGATAATAAAAGTCCTTCCAGTTGTTCATTTTCTTCATCAAAAAATTACTCGTTTGTGACGTAGTTTTAGATAAAAACACATTTAATCCGTTGACTTTCACCCTTTTTAAAGTAAAGTAAAAGTTTTTGCCTGAAAACAACCGAACATAACTCAACTCTGATTGGTTGTAGCACTATCTAACTGCTTGCAGACATATTTTTTCCTCTTTCTGGTTTGAAACGTGACACATAATGAATCTGGTGTCTTACCAGGCTCATATCCTAAAAAGAAGTGAGTCTAGCTCTGCCGGGGTAGAACAAAATGTCCCACGTTCAGACGTGGATACAGCCGGCTGGTCGTACTCGTTACGGTTTTTATGTTTCTGGGAACAGAAAAGAAAGGACACCTAAACTTGTGCAAATTACAGCGAGAAAAACACCTGAAATAACCGGCGAGCGTACAGGCTGCAGGTGACATTTGTAAAAAAGTCAGATAACATCATGAGGTGATATCTTTTGTGTTCTTATCGGAAGGAGCGTGGCATCTAAATCGCCCCATTAGCAAAGATAAAAACTGTATTTTAGTGAACAAGAGAGTGACTCATTAATTGTGACGCTACGCTAGAGGAGCGGGACTAACAGCTAAACGCTAAAATGAGATATTAGGTGTTTAATCTTTCTAAAGCTTGTGCTTCTGCTTCCTCAGTTGACATGGAGGATGAAGATGGGACTTGTCTACTTGATGTTTTGTGGTGAGTTTCTGCTTCTCATTCGTCTCACTCTTCAAGGTCCTGTTCAGGAACTGATTTTGCTTCTTCGTCTTCTCCGCAGTGACCCCCAAGCCCTGAACGACTTCCTTCATGGGACCAATGAGGTAACGGAAGCGTCTCAAACGATAAATTAAACGATAAACGCTGTGTTCAGATTCACGTGGAGGTGTGCTGACAGTAGCGTAGTTGTAGCGTTTAGAGTTGTGGGTCTCATTTCTCAGCGCTGTTGCTCGAGCCCCAACCTAAAATCGTCTGATTTCATCCCACCAGCTGCAGACTGAAGACCTGCTCATTAACTCCTCCTCTGGGGAGCCCTCCCTCTTCACAGATGCCCCGGTGAGTGTCTGGATCCACAGCCAGCAGCGTCACAACAACCAACATTTCCCCCTGGAGGACCATGTTTTTCTCTCCTCCTGTGCCTGAATGGGTTTTTCCTGTTAACTCCCGCTAATCACTCAATTCTCCCCCGTTTTCACTCGGACTCCTCTCTCTGTCGTCTGCACCTCTCTCTCTGTCTCCCACTGTTCTTCCTCCAGAGTCCCGTCTCCCTGCTGGGAGATGGCAGCGACTCCCCCGACACGCCTCCACCTGGGTGTGTGGATCTGTCGTTCCTGGAGGAGGCTCTCCTGTCATCTCCGGAGGGCGGAGACGACCCCCAGGCGGTGCAGTGTGGGCCACCTGCGGAGGCCGACTGCGAGGCGAAGAAGGGAGAAGTGGAGGAAGCGGCGGAGGCGGAGGTGGCTTGTGACATCCTCCAGCAGAGCCTGCAGGAGGCCGAGATCACGGAGCAGACCATGGCTCTGGAAGCAGGTCTGACACAAGTAGGGGACAGCCTGTCTCTGTACTCCCCTGCTCCTCTCCTCTCTCCCCCAACTGTACCCTTCGTACACAAGTCTGTGACCTTGCCCCTCACCCCCGCGTTACCCAGAGACACCCAGGCAGCCGTGGAGCCTCCCCAGCCCTCCCTGCTGGCTGTCGGGCCAGGGTGTCCTTCTCTGAAACCAGCGGCTCCTCCTCAGCTGATGGGGCTGCTGCCTGGAAATGTGTTCCCTGCTCCTTCTCCAGAGGCCTCCTTCTCTCTGAGCCCTGCCCAGGCCTCCAGTATGATCATCCACAAGGCTGTTCCCAGTGTCACCAGTCGCCCCCTCATCACCCCCACGCTGAGAGCATCAGCGGCAGCACCAGGCATCATCCTGCAGCGTGCCCCTCTCCCCATCCAACCCAAGCTGCCCATCAGCATCCAGCCCAGACTGGTTCAAATTAGCCCCAAGCCCTCTGGGCAGAAACCCACTCCTGGTCTTACGTTCGTCCCTGGGTCTGCCTCGCCAAATATTTTACTGTCCCATGCTCCGGGCCAAAAGACAGTAGCTCCGCCGCCGCAGCCCAGCCAGCAGCTCCACAAACAAGTCAGCCTGCAGCTGGTCAACCAGGGCGGCTCCTTTGTGCTCCAGCCTCAGGGACTCTTCCAAGGCCAAAACCAGTTCCTTCTTCCAGGCCAGTGCCCTGTTACAATTTCACAGCCTGCTAGTGCAGCGCGACCACTGCTGACCTCCAGTCACCAAGGCCCGTCAGTTCACAGCATGACATCCTCCACTGGGCAGCTTGTGGACGGCTCTCAGATCCTAACCGTGCCCCAAAGACAGCTGAACTTCAGCCCCGTCTTCACCACCCCTACAGGGCAGCTAGCGCTCCGCCAGGCCACTGTGCTTTCAGGACCTTTGCAGCTGCAGTCAGCGCCCGCTACTGTCTTCCAGATGCCAGCACAGCTGGCTGGAACCTACACTCCAGGAGGGCAGGGGCAGCGTGCCACCCTGGTCCACAGTCCCGCTCTTGGAAACCACATTACCTTGATCAACAGTTCAGGGGTGCTCCCCTCAGATCTCACTTCCATCTCGATCGTGAACGGCCCCTCGGTGGTTCAGGGGCTGCCGTTCGCTGCCCAGGCCCCGGCTCCTCAGGCTGGAGTGACAGAAGGACAGCTGAGCCTCCAGCAGGCCTCTGTGGTGTTGCTGCCCGAGAGAGCTGTTCAAGAAGAGAGGACGAGCTCAGAGGAGACTTTCCACCAACTACCACAGGTGAGCAATCACAGGACACGTCAGGACATCTGCATGACAGATGATCAGATGATAATCAACATTTTGAGGTGGTACACAGGAGATTTTCACGAAGTTATACCGAGTAAAAGTCTCGGTAAAAGTTAAAGTCTCTGTCATGTCATGCATGTGTCACAATCTTCAACTTTACTACCACATACCGACAACACAACTTGAAACCATCTCTCTGCTCCGTCCGCAGCCCTACGGACACGTTCTCCAGCACGTCGCGGTGCAGCCCCCGCCTGCAGCCCTGCAGACCTCGCCTCCTCCCGTAGTCACGGTCCTGCAGCCCCCTCCCGAACCACCTCTGGCCTCCGATCCAGCTGTGGAGTTGCCCAAACTTCTGATGCCCCCGGCCGACATGACGCAAGTCGTGGAAGAAGTGACCCACTCGATGAGTCAGAACCAGGCCTTTATGCAACATCTGCAACAGGTCAGTCCTGTTATTACACCAGAAAAAAAGTATATTTAAAGCTTGTGTACCGTTGTGTACAGCAGTCAAAGTTAGTGGCTGTTTTCATCCCTAACGGTACACCAGGGTTAAAGTGTACTATTCACAGTTTAAGTTAAAGTTAAAGGTTGTAGGCTTATTAAAATACAATTAAAAGGAAAATAAAATAAATTGTAGTGTGGTTACTGTTCAAGAATGCTTCAAAATCAGACAATAAGATTTAAATATTTTCTTCCTTATCGTTTCTACCACAGCAAGCACTTAGTTCTCCCCTCGCATCTGATCTGTTGGCTGGTTCGCTGCCGGTGGTTCCCATGGAGTCACTCGCCTCCCCGGTCCCTGACGACAGAGACAACCAGCCTCAGACTCACCCAGTCTCTGGTCAGGACGCCCGCACCCTGATCTCAGACCAGTGTCTCGAGGTTTCTCCTCTTCAGTCGGACGCTGAGGACACAGCAGCGATCTGCTCCCCCGCTCAGATTCAGGACACTGGGAGACCAGCTCCGGCAGCTTTCTCTCCTCCGGCCGGGTCTCAGACGGCTCTGCCTGGGGCTGAGAGTTCAAGGACGGCATCCTCTCATCCCCACATCGAGCCGCAAGTCCAGTACCAGGTCCCACATCAGCTCCAGGTCCCGCAGGCCTTGTTTGCCCAGAACCCCGTGCAGATTCAGTCATCTGTTCCCCAGTCTCCGCCCCAGGCCCAGGCCTTGGTTCCTCAACCCCAGGCCCAGGCCTTGGTTCCTCAACCCCAGGTCCAGGCCTCGGTCTCCCAGGTTCAGGTCCAGCTTTCCGTTTCCCAGCCTCAGTTGTCCGTCCATACTTCAGTCCACAGCAGCCCACCCCCTCTGCCTGTCAGCGTCTCCGTGCCTCAGCAGCGGCCTCCTACCACGGCTGCACCCGCTATCCTCTCCAAAGGAGGAGACGACTCCGCCGTCCAACAGCACACACAAAACAGTGAGTTTAAAGAGAAGCTAAATAATAAAAATATTAACTGCTGTGCCTCGTCATCGTCATCACACTTCTCTCATTTCCTCTATCAGAGCCGACAGCTGCCTTGGCCGTGGAGAGTAAAGCGTTTACTCTCGATGTCCATCCACCCTCTCCTGCACCCCAGACAGTCCAAGTTCACGGGCCCCCACCTCCTATGGAGTGTCCCCCCATCCAGACTAGCCAGCAGAGCAGCACTTCAAGTCCAGATCATTTAAGAGTAAGAAGAAAATCTGAAGATTCACACATATATAAATTCTTATTTGGCGTTGATGCCTCACGGCAAGAAGGTTTTGGGTTCGAATCCGAGTTTGCATGTTCTCCCTGTGTCCACGTGGGTTCTCTCCAGGTTCTCCAGCTTCCTCCCACCGTCCAAAGACATGCTGATTAGGTTCATTGGTGATTCTAAATTGGCTTGTCTGTCTCTCTGTATATGTACACCCTGAATGTATAATATCTAATTATATAAAAAAGATGTATTTTTACAGTGAAAATTGTCTAATTTGTGTAATCAGTCGACATTATTTCCTCTCTG
Organism: Planiliza haematocheilus; assembly: GCA_005024645.1. Classification (NCBI taxonomy): domain Eukaryota; kingdom Metazoa; phylum Chordata; class Actinopteri; order Mugiliformes; family Mugilidae; genus Planiliza; species Planiliza haematocheilus. The sequence continues at coordinate 3,539,890 of SRSE01000637.1, forward strand.
GATTGAGCTGAAACGGCTCCAGTCTGAGAGATTTTTTTAAAAAAAAGTAGGAATGAAATGATGATTTGTTAAAGGTCATCAAACTTCTTTTTATAATTAATGGCTTTAAAATGCTGCGTCCTTTGAACTCATCCAAAGTCTTGTGTGTCTGCCAGCTGGCAGGTTCTCTGGAGCCGCAGAGGGAGGAGAGGCTCACACCAGCAATGCGCCGGCACAGGTAAGAGAGCAAAGACGACGGCTAACGTTCGGTGCTGCAGAAACTCCGCACTACGTAAAAACCCTCAGGCACATTTAGAAGATTATTTATAGACTCAGAATCATGTTTTATTTCATGAGGAACGACAGGAAATTGGAAAAAAAAATGTAAGCAGTGATGCATCATGTGAAATCATCATCTGTGGTGGAAAATAAGAAACTACTAAACAGATGCATTTTGTTTGTTGACTGTCTACAGTTGTAGTGGCTCTGTCAGACCATGATTTCCTGTCTTAGCGTAACGGCCTGTACCTCACGCTGTAAGCTTTCCCTGCGTCCTTCAGATTCCAGCAGCAGCTCTGTTTGGATCACGGAGCGGTGCAGAACCCGTTCACTGGCCCAGCCTTCCCCACGCTGAAGGACGCCGTCAGACGCCTGCTGCCTTATCACACCTGCGCAGGTCACCTGCCCACTCAGGATGACTTCAATTTAGGTGGGCGAGACTCTGATCCTTCTCTGTAGATGTCTCCGTCTACAACAAGACCATATGCTGCACATTTACAAACCAAAAACACAAACAAACGTGAAGTTCTGGCCCCGCGTCGTTTCTGTATTTGATTTCTTTGCCGCGTGTGTTGACAAATGGGATTTGACAAAGATGTTACTTTGCTAAAACCGGCTAACGTCGGGTAACTGCGGCTGTGACTTTGTTCGACCGCTGTTCTACACATACTGAGTGTATAATACCTGAGTGTGATGACGTTAAATCTCCACAGTGGACCAGGAGTTTGACACTGTGTCCGGGTTCCTGCTGAAGCGCACCAAGGACATGGTCAACAAATACAGGCAGCTACTGGTTAGAGAAGCGCAGGTGAGACACAGCGCTCTATATTCTCTATACACAAGATCTAAAACTAAAAAAATCAGCAGCCTCACCTGCTCACGGTGTGGAGGTCTGTGTTTGATGGCATGTGAACTGGTTTCCACAGCAGGAGAGTCCGTCGGCGGAGATGGTGATGCTGGAGCGTCTCTTCCTCCAGGCAGAGCGGTACACTTTAGCGGAGGACAGACGGCGAGCTCGCAGAGACCCAGGTCAGTGTCCCCGCAGGAGACACCCAACCTGTCACCGTCATTATTACCTGTGTATCCATGTTTACGTCCATGCATCATCCATTCTGCCCAAAAAAATAAATGCATAAAATCTGGACCGACGGGGAAAAAGCAAATTAGTGCCACTTTTAAATTTTATTTTTTACCAAACTAATTCAGCAGCGCCTCAGAGCAGCTCCCAGGTGTGAACGTGTTATTAAGCCGTGTGAATGAGGAGCAGGGTCGCGCTGAGAAAGACTCAGGCGCTGTGACAAAAATAAAAATTACATGTTAGAGGTTAAGAGCAAATTAAAGAAGCTGGGTTGTTATGTTAATTAAAAAGTCGAGGAGGAGGAGTGGGGGGTGGAGGCTGGTGGGCGCTGTTAAATGTCAGCCCGTGGCTGATGTTGGACTCTTGGACTGTTCTTTTTTTTTTTCTCAAATTAGAACAGACGCAGTAATTATTAAAATAAAAAGCTTGATTAATTCATCAGCTCACATTAATAAACGCGGCTGCTAAAGGTCTAATTCTCGCTATCAGGTTAGCCTTCACACTGGAAGCATGATTAATTCCAATAAATTATAAACTAATATATTTGTCATGTTAAAAACATTTCTCTGCCTGATAAGTGTTTTATTTTATTTTTTAGAAAATAGCTCAAATATATGACATTAGGTTATTAATTAATTATGAGGAAAATAAAGAAATAATAAATAAATTAAGAATAAAATTAATTCATCTACACCAGATTGGTACTGCAAAATAAATAAAAATAAAAATAAAATATTTTTAATTAAATTTAATACTGTCATCATGGATGAAATCATAATCAGATTAAATAATAATAACTTAATTACAACCATCATTAAAGAAACACATCTGTCCGTATTTTTGTGCAATTTAAAACTATAATATAATAAGTAATTATATTAAGTCATTAGCTGCATGGAGCTGACTGCTCTCATGTGTGTTGCATTGTGGGTAATGTAGGCGGCAAACGTGGACGAGGAAAGGAGAGATGGATTTTGTGACTTACATTTCATTTATTGCGTCACTTTTGAGTTGGACTGTGTCGGCACGACGGGAACGTTTCTGTGAGAGACGAACATGGGCTGAAACGTCCTTGCTGTTGCCGTGGCGACTCATGGACTTCAGCCACTCTCCTCTTCTTCGTCCTCCTCCTCCTCCTCCTCCTCTTAGTCCGGCATCGTTTCAGGATTTGATTCCTCTCACTTTGTTGCATGCGTTTACAAATCAGATTAGATGTTAATATGATTGAGGAGTTTGCTAACCCGGCTAACGTTAGTGACGATGTCGTTGTCATGGTGATGAGCTCCCATGTGGAGGGAGGAGTGTGGCGGTTTGGCTCTTTGGTTCAAATATCAACAGCTGCTTCGTTTCCTTGGACACTGCATCATTTAACCACCTAAATCATAAACAAACTGGCATTTTAAAACAAAAAAATATATATATGGTTAAAGTGTGGCTGCATAAACTGAGCACTTAAAATTAACAAATTAACAAAATCATAATAACAAACATGCTAAATAATCTCCACTATGACTAAATGAATGTTTCTCCTCCTTTCTTCCCTCCAGAGTCATTCATGACGGCCTTGGCAGCATCAGCATCTTCCCCTCACGGCGCCCACTCCTCTGGCCCCGCCCACCTGTCCTCGTCCGGCAGCCCCTCTTCTCCGCCGGCCTGGACGCGGCTCTCCGACCGGCCTCCGGGGCTGAAGACGTACCGCTCCAGCTCCCGCGGCGCCCTCCGACTCACCATCAAGCACGAGTCCGGCTCTCGGAAGGTGATCCACAACTCGGCGTGCGACCCCGGGCTCAAGAGGGACCACACGGGGCAGCAGCTGACCAACGGCGGCGGAGCTGCGAGCGAGCGCCACGCCGAGGCACCCAACGGAGCCCCCCAGCGGCCGCGGCCCGACGAGGAGATGTCAAACGGAGCTCTGCCCGGTAACCCCGTGGAGAAGGTCCCACACACAGATGAACCCAAAATAAAAGCCCCGGATCCTCTTTCTATGCCAGAGCCGCAGGATGTTCGCTTTGAGTTGCCTCCCAGAGACGTCAGCGCCCCAAAACTGAAATGTTACCGGCTGGATGCGTCGCCTCGGCCGGAGCAGCAGCAGCAGCAGCAGCAGCACTTCAGCCCGGCGCCTCCACCCCTCCAAGAGGACAACATGCTCAGCGAACATCTACAGAGTGCCATCGACAGCATACTGGAGCTCCAGCGCCTGCAGGGCCCCTCTGCCGCCCCAGCCAGGGCCACGTCAGGCCCTTCACTGGACCAGGCTGTCACCAGCATCCTGGAGGGACACCTGTGAGGTAATCCAGACGTCCCCCAGATACAAAAACATCTCTCTGACATGAAGGCGTCTTAGACGACTCATCTGTTCCCAGACGGGGTTCAGATTTTACTTTTAACGAACTTGATTGTTTGAGGAGGGGGGAAAAAAAATTAAGAGGCACTATAAAGAGATGCATACCAGACAACAGCACTATCTATAGTCCCATAGATGTTAGATCCTTCATTTTGATGTACGTTTGTGGAAAAAAAAAATCTATTTGAATAGGAGCTATATTGTTTCAGTGGTAGTCAAGTCATTCAGAGGTTTACGACACTGGTGTAACCTTCATCAGCATATAGTATATAAGTAATAGTGAGGATAACGAACACGTGGAGTAGACTTGAGATTATTCAATAGTTTTTTATAAGATTTCTTTGAGGGGGAAAAAAAATAATAATGTGAAGTTTCTTTTGCATAGTGCCAAGCTTCCAGGGTATTTATTTTTTTGATAATCTGTGCCAATTGTTTTTTTTGTTTTCTTGCTTTGAAGGCAGCGAATGTGTGACGAACGAGTGTGTTTTTCATTTTAGTCTGGATGTGTGTGTGAATGACTTCCTGCGACGGGACTGAACAAACACACACATTTAAAAAAAAAAAGAAAAAAGAAAAATAATAATTAAAAAAGAAAAAAGAAAGAGCCCGCAGGTTCCCATCGTCGTCGTCGTCGTCGTCATCTCGGCGTTAATGAATGAAACTCCAAAGAATTTGTGACTCGCTTCGTCCTGAATACACCAGCAAACGTCCGTGTTGTGTCTCATCCTGCAGAACTGGAGCGGGTCCTCGTGCAACCCGACAAAAAAAACACATTAAGCAGTTGATTTATTTTGTTTTTTTGTTTTGTTTTTTTAAAGTCTGGACCCTTTCCGTCACTCTAACTGTGAAATATTTGTTTCCAGAGAATGATTGCCCACTCTGTGTGTATTAACATGCAAGCAATAATAAGTTAGGGTTGTTAGGAAGCACTGGTGGTGGGGGTGGTGGTGCAGGGAGGAAGAGGAGGAAGAGGAGGGGAGGTCTTGGCCTGCCGTTTAGCTCATCGCCGTCCTTGGATGATTGTTTTTCAGGAATGAGAGATGCTCGGTTAGTCATCGAAGCCCCGTGTAGTTTAGAGCTTCTGACGTGTTCGAAGGGCTTCGTGGTGACGGCGTCGATGACCATTAAATAAATAAAAAAGTAAATGCGCAGTTCAGCGACAACACTACATAACTCGAGCCTCTCTGCTTCGTCGAACAGCCTTTGACCAAAAAAACTAGAGGAATCATCCGCTTTTATTTATTATTATTATTATTTGTTTGTAGCCCGCTGTACTGAAGCCGAAGATTTATTGTTTTCAACGCAGCCATTGTGGAGCAATATGATTTACTTTATTATTTTCTTACGTGACAATCTGTACGAAAATGTGAATTCTGTTGTGCAAAAATGTTGGATTATGGATTTTTACCTTGAAGGTCAAAACTGACTTTTATTTATTATTTTTATTTTTTGTGATGTAAATTGAAAAACAAACAAAAAAAATAAGTGCTTCAAAATGTTGCTGTTAATTGGAAAATGCCTTATCGTTAGTTCAGCGTTACCTTTAAGGAAAAGGAATTTGCAAAGAAGAGATAATTCGTGTGAACAAAAAAAAAAAACATCCAGAGATTTGGGGCTAAATCAAACAGGCACTCATTTCTTGAATTATTTCTTTCTTTTTTTTTAATGTGTAATAATCATCTTTTGTTGTAACGAACAAAAGGATAATATGCAGTAATTTAGTGTTGAAACTCTGTGCAGGTGGAAACACAACAGGAGGATTCATTGAGGAGTCTTGCTAAATGTTGATTATACTGACTACAAAGCTAGCAGCCACTTAGCTTAGCATTCTGGCTAAAAATATGAGCAATGTTTATGTAAAAAGTTCACATGAATGGCAGCTTCTCATAAGTTCTGTTTGAAGGAAGCGTATCAACAACCCTACAACCCTGTTTGTATGCTATATGCTAAGCTAACTGCAAGGAATCTGTCCCAAAACAACAAAAGCAAGTATATCTAAAAATGTATAGATGAATGTATCTCCCAGTTTGTTTTTATTGCTAAATTTTAGATTGATTCATACTATTACAGCTATAGCCATGTTTGCAGGCTACATGCTAAGCTAATTGTAAATTTGTGCCCAAACAACAAAAGCACATTTACACATCTTAGCACATATTACAAAATGTAAGAATTTCAAAGTGTTTCTTGCAAAAAGTTTTGTTTTGACTTGCATACATTTATGCTAACTTGTAACGCGAGCTAGCAGCCACATCACAACTACAAATATGGGGGATGTGTTCACAAAAAAAATTAGGTCTATGCGTTGTGTGCATGCCTTTCCATCTTATAACCATGAAATCATGAGTTCAGTTTGAAGGCAGCCACGTTTGCATGCTATATGCTAAGCTAAAAGCATTTGCCAAACTGTGTTTCTTCAGCTCCAATGCTTTTATGCTAACTAGAAAGATAGCAGCTACTTAGCATAATAACTACAAACATGGTAAGATTGGGTTGTATGCTGTATTTTTTTGGCATTCATGGAAATTTCCAAAAAGCTACAGCCATGTTTGAATGCTAAATGCTAAGCTAAGCTCCCCCAAATAACAAAAGCACATTATATTCTATAAAATGTAAGAATTTACCAAGTGTTTTCTTGAAAGCTAGATTGATTCAACTTGCCTGCATCTATGCTAACTGTAAAGCTAGCAGCTACTTAGCAAGAGCAAATACAAATACGCTGCATTCAAATATATGGTGCCCTCTTGTGGAGTTCACATCCTTGTGAGCGGGAATTTCCGAGCTCATAGAAAGCTCCCGTGTTCCATATGAGGCATGTTTGCAGGCTAAATGCTAAGCTAATGATTGCATTCGTCCCAAAACAAAGAAGCAAGTATGTCTGCAAATGAAATCATCTCCAGTTGTGTTTCCACCCACTCAGAGGTTTCTCTGTAATGCAGTAAAGATGTCAGAGTGCCAGGATTGCGCTCTTTTCTCACCGCTAAACTTCTTAAAAAGGGGAATTCCACCAAAATTTACTTGACGTTTTTATTCTCTTAAAAAAAAAAAAAAGTATTTGCCCAAAGTTTTGTCCTCGTTTATAATTCACTCGAGACGAGAGGAAAAAAAAGTCAACTTTGATGGAATCCCCTTCGACGAAGCAGCCGCCTCACGTGCCATTGTTATCGATCGTTTCAGTGTCGAACACTGACCATTAGAAGGTAAACTTAGTTTTGTTAGCGTCCTAGGACAAAGGGATTCTGCATGTTGAGCCGTTTTCTTTTGTTTTTTCTTCTTTTTTTATTTGTAAATGTGCTTTATTTCATTTTCCTGACTGAACTGTGAAACCAGGGGAGCTCATAACTAATTCAGATACAAAAAAAAAAACATTTGACTGACAGATTGTTCTGATGCCAAAATCAAGAGGCCTTAATTCAGCAAAACTAGATTGTAAAAAAAAAAGAAGTCATTCCTGACAAAAAAAAGTTCAACTAAAGACTCCTTTGACCTGAAAGTCACGAGTGATTCATATATGAAAATGTTAAGAGAACCACTTTTGTACTCATTTTTACAGACTATTTATTAAACTGTGATTTTGTAAGAAATAATAATAATAAAAAAAGTGAACGTGTTTGTGTCTTTTTTTTTAATTGAACAAGTCACATGATATTAATACAAACTTTTATTTATATATATATCTTTCACAATTTAGGAAAACATCTTCAAACACGAATAAAGACGCTGCTTTGCAAAGGGAGTACTTTTAGGGTTATTTTAAATTCCCACGTCAGAGTTGGCACCTCGTCTTTCACTGTGCGGTTTGGATTGTGTGATAAAGACGTCGTAGTGAAAACAAAACGGAAACGGGCTCCAGGCGCCGCCTCCGGTCTGGTTTGGGGATTAAGAGGCGCATTAAAACATGAGCCATGAGACGTCCCAACCATCAGGAGAACGAGCGGCGAGGACCCGAACATTTGTATATGTGCAATTAGAGGAAAAATAAAGACGGGTTCGTCTCCCCGTGCAAACACTGAGATGGAAAACAGTCCAGGACCTTGGCACCAAACGGAGCAAAGAGGAAGTTTAGGGTCAAGACATCTCTGGAAAACATCATCTATCGACCTAAAACAGACAATAGACTGAAAACAGACGGGCAGAGCACCAAAATGATTTAAGGTCGTGTTAAAATGACTCTCTCTCTCTATGCAAAGCAAATAATTTCAGAAGCTGCTAACCTGCATGGAGTTGGGGGGGTAGTGGAGGTTCTTCATTACATTTAGAGGGATAATTAAGAGCAGGCTGCAGCTTTCATCTAAAAATCTGTTTTTGATTTACAATATTTCATTTCTTTTTATTATTCCATAAATAATTATACATTTCTCATCTTAAAAAGTGTTCATATGCAATCACGAAACCACGACGTCGCAGGCTTAGTGTTCAGAGCAGCTTTTTACGTCCGTTCATTCACATCATCACACAGGAAACCAGCAGAGACGTCGTCCACTGTCCCAATCGCAGAGTGGCAGCTCGTCAGCGACCACACGCTGCTAATTACTCCACGTCGGATTAGTGCGTTCACCTGCTCTACTATAAAGCAGAGCGGCGGTTTGTGCGGTTCAAATCCGACCAGTGGACGAGAAAAAAAAAAAAAAAGAATAATCACGTTTCCCATCAGTTGAGTTTGATAGGCAGGTCCTCTCCGTATTTGCGGAGAAACTTGCCGTGGTTGTGGTCGACGGACCAGAGGGGAGGGAGGTGGCGCGGATGCATGCTGGTGAGGAAGTGCTGCCTCCAGCGGCGCTCCAGGTCCATGAGGCCCCGCAGGCCCTTTTCGGCGTGAGCCTGCACCACCTTCAGACCGTGAGGCACGTACGCCTCGTTAAAGATCCTTCAGAGGAGAGAGGGGGAGGAGGAGGAGACGGCTCGAATGACTCAAGAGAAACAACGAGATGAGTGAAGCTCTACCAGCCAAGTTCTGAACTTTACACGACACTAGTATTGTCATTATAAAATACGTCGGCATGCAATTAGAGAATCCTGCAATTAATCAGAGCGATTTTGTGGTAAACAAACTGAAGGGGCGCTCAGACGACATGCACACTACATAAAGTCTGCCTAAAGTGTTTGACTGGGCCGGAGCACAACCAGTTCCCATCGGAGAGACACCAGACAACTGTCAAGGAGAGGACACTTGGTCTGGAATAAAAATGTCTCATGCTACCACCTCAATCAGAACAAACTGATCAGATTGAGGGGGATCATGGATCATGTTTGCACCCAGTGGGGCAGTTTCCAAAAGGGACGGAAACATGGAGGTAGCAGAACAACCGGTTGTTCAAACAGGAGATTGAAAGATGAACCAAGTCTCAATCAATAACGTGTCTCTATCTTGGTCATCGTCTGTTATTAAATTAATTCTTTGTTGTTATCTTCTTCTTCTACACTTATATTTGCAGTAGATTTAACCCTCTAAAGTGTTCAGAATTACTAATTTATTTAATTAAGGGTGAAGATATATTGTCCACGTAAGCGTAACCAACATCTTGGACATTTTATTCAAACTAGATCGATTTCAAGACACGTTCCGAAACCCACCTCGTCTCCAAATCGGCCGCCCGCTGCAGCACCTGGTTCGTCAGCTCCTGCTCTTCGTTCAGGAAGTTCTTTATCAACGCCTGCAGCTCCTCTCGCCGCTGCTCCGGCAGCCCTTCCCCCGCGGTGAGCAGGGCCCGAGCCGCCGAGCGGACTCGCCGCCGGTCCGAGTCCTCCAGCAGGCGGACGCCCTCCTCGCAGCCCTGAGGGGCGGCGAACTCCTCGGCCAGCTGCTGCTTCAGGAAGCCGTCGTGCACGTTGGAGGCGGCGTGGCAGCTGGTGCAGAGCAGCAGGATGTCATGGGAGTTGTGGTCCTTCATCTCGGTGGGGAAATGTCGCCTGTACTCGTGCGGCACGATGTTTTTCCTGTCGGGAGCGGAGGAAGGCGACACAGGGCGAGTCAAACCATCTGCTTTGACAGAACGCGTCACAACAGTCGATCAAGTGACTTCTAGTTCAGAATTAAAAGTCAGACCTGATGTAGGAATCTGCTTTTCCACACACCACGCAGAGATTCTCCTTAGCAGTGAGATAGTAGTCCTGCTGCGAGTCTGGACGTCCCGACGGCTCAAACAGCAGCCTCACAACGAACGGCTCCTCACTCTGAAGCACTGCAACACAAACAGACGTGATCCCTTCACTTTCTATTAGTACTACATACACGGATCAGCCACAACATTATGACCACAGACAGGAGAAGTGAATGACATTGAGCATCTTGGGACAGTTCAGTGTTCTGCTGGGAAACTTTTAGACCTGGCTTCATTCATTGGTGTGGATGTTACTTAGACATGTAGCACCCACCTAGACCAGACCAGGCACCCCCACCCCATAGCATTGACACAGGCACACACACACAAGCAGCAGCAGCATAGAGCTAGAAAAAAACATTCAGAATAAAACATGTACCTCCTATTCCTTTATCCAGGTACCATTTGGCTTTCTTCTTGTCGCAGGTGCACAGAGGCTGTCCATCCGGCGCATGCAGGTAGCAGTTATCATAGAGAGGAGACTTCCTGAAACAGGCAGACGTTCATCAAACAGCCGAAAACATGAATGTTTAATAGCTCCTGTGCAGACAACAACAAGTCTGTCCTCACCTTGCGGAATAGCCGACACCCAGCGGTTTCCTCTTGTTGTTCTTCCGAGGGTCTGGGACTTGCTGATCTCCAGACACCGGGCTTTCATAAGCCGGCGGCTTCCGGATCCTCCGCCTCCTCTCTCCGTCGCCAGACTTGTCATCTCCGTCTCCTCGGCTCCTGAAGGGCACATCCACCAGACCCTGGCAGCGGGAGGCCAACTCTGAGTAGGAGCTCCCGCTGGAAAAGGCGGGACCGGCTTCAGGCTGGAGGCCGAGGAGATGGAGAAAGAGCGCGACGGAAACCTGGGCGTCCCTGGCAGCGTAGGTCATCTGAGTGGGAGAGATTTAGAGAGATATGTGGGATCGATTATTTATTAGTTTATTTATCATGACACTCCAGCTCAACAGTGGCAGACAAGAAGGCCCTGCAGTGGGTAGAGAGTCTCGCTGCCTCTTGTTCAAGAACAGAGCATCAAATATCACCAGAGACCGTTCTCACCCCCAGAACAAACGCTTTGAACTGCTGCCAGCAGACAAACGGTACCAGAACATCAAAAGCAGAACAGAACTCAACAGTTTTCCTCTACAAGCTGTTAGACTGCTGAACTCCTGATCCGACACAGGAAGGGCACCATGCACCATGCACTTTACTTATTTTAACTCAAGTCTTTCCATGTTTGAACCGAGTCTTTTATCTATTTTGTCAAGTCTGCACAAATCTCAGAAAGGCAATTTCATTCTTACAGTTACAAAAAAGCTTGATTTGTTCTGATTCTAGTGGTTTGACCCTGGGAGTCATCACTGTGTCCTTATGTTGTTTTTCCAGGGATGAACTCTGTAGAGCAGAGCCTATTGGCTAGGAAGGCAGCGCTGCTTTTCACCAAAACTAAACCACATTGATTTCCCTTAATGTCACTCAGTGGGTGTAAGCAACCTTTTGCAGGTAACTAATCTTTGGCTGCAGCTAGCTCTACTTTAAATACTACAATACCCATGCTGTTGTTGCCATGGAGAGGTAAGTTAGAAGCAGGGCTTAGATTTCAAAAAAAGCTTTGTAGCTGCAGATAAACAAGGCACGATTGCTGCATTCAAGCTGCAGATGGTATCATCAGTTTTCTCACCGGGGATAACTTAAGCTCGGGAAAATGAGGAATATGAAAAAATGTGGATCACCACCTGCTCCAGCGTCAACTGATCTGCTTCCCAGTCACTGCAGCGCAGCTCCAGAGATTTATCCAGAGATACATTCAACAGATCCGCTGCCAGGGACTTCAGACTGAGGCCGTTATTCACCAAAGCTTGCCTAAAACAGAGACAGGTTTTTAAAAGGATCAGTCTGCAACTTAAATAACTTGGCAAAATATGACTAAAGAGAGATGACTAAAAAGAAAAAGTCACCTCTGTCTCAAGGCAAGGTAACGCAGGTCGACTGTACACGTCAGCGACAGACCGTAGTCCCGCGTCAGACGCTTGCCGTCTTCATAGCAACCGACGCCAACTTTCAAGATGTGTGGGTCTCTCAGGACCTCTATCAAGCTGAGCGGGAAGGGCTGCTGTGGGCTGCGAAACGCCAGCAGCCTGACCAGGACGCAGAGACCAGAGTACGAGGCCATCTGTAGCAGGGAGACCGCGGACGCTCGGCCTTTCACTGACACCTGCAACAGCAAACAGCAGCCCGGTTAGATGAGACAAGAAGTAATTTAGAAATGTAGAGATGGATGTTTAAAAGGAAAACTCCACCCATCTGAAATTATTAAACTGCTTTAAATAATCTGATGTCAAATGCAATTTAAGAGTTTTATTTGGGTTGCAATTTATTTGTTGGTCAATTCCCTAGTGGAATTAGTTCCTACAGCCTGATCAACCTTTTCAGATCGCTTCTTTCATCCTGTCATTTGCTTGATCTCAGATGTGTTCAGATGCATTCAGGTGGATTTATCCTTTTTCTGATGTACTATTCATGCAAAAGCTATTTCTTACGCCTTTGGCCTTTACCCATTCACAGTCAAGCCCGAGTACAGGGAAGACTGACAGCTCCTCCTGCATCAGTGGCCATATCCGCTGCCAATCCTCTTCAGAGCTCACCATCACCGGTTTACCCCCCAGCAGTGAGGTCTGACACTCCACAGTCTTAAACTCCTTGTCTCGAAGAGGCGGCGGCTGGTTTCGTTCGTACTCTTCGGCTGTCAACTCTTTTTGCACGGGACGCGGGGCCTCCACAGGAACGGTCACCTTCTGGACGGAAGGCAGCCTCTTCCTTTTCGTTTTATACACTCGCCATATGAGCAGCCCTCCTAAGGCTGCTCCCAGTACTGTTGTTATGGCGACAGTTAAAGGCCCTCGATGAGACATGTTGACTTGTAGAGTTGTTAAACAGCCAGAACAGTTTAAACCTAGAGTCAAAAAAGAAAAAAGCAGAAGCTGATGTGAGTGTCTCGACTTGCAAGTCCTGCACTTGTTTCATGTGATGTTTTACCTTTCCAGTGTCAGTACACGTGGCTCTGTTTCTGTGATCTGGACAGGCACAGCATATCTCTGGGGCAAAACAAACAAGTAATCATTTTATATTTTAGTCTTAATATTGACTGATAACTGGGACGATAAATTTGTGCAGGAGAACAGAAATTATTGATGCATTTAGGAATAGGAATTTCAGCTATATTTCTAATCCACCTTTACACTTAACATCAAGCTTGGCATGCTTATCATAAATACTACTTTCATTTGGCAGCAGTGATTATTATGATCCCAAACATGTGACACGTAAAGATTAGAACATTTAGCACACGTCTCTACATAATATGGAGTCAGTGCTTAGCAGCGGTTAACACAATAAATAACATGTAAAAGTTAAAAACAATAACAATACCAAGCATTTTCTAAGTAGATGATGGGTTGCATATAGGCTAGCCCACGTTAGCATGCTATACTTCGCTGTCCAGACCAAGTTAGAGGCTACGTTAATACTTTAAGTCACTTATAAACAGAACAGAAGACGTTTTATTGGGTTGCAATAAGACGATAAAGCAGCGGCGACTTCACACACAACTCAAACCTTCCGTCAATCTGTCACTGAACAGCTAGCTAGCAGTTAAGACAACTTTTGCTAGCTTTGCTAATTGGCTGTTAAATAACCGTGTCAAATATACCAAGGTGTCATTTCCCTTCAAATGAAATTCAGTTTTAAATGCACAAACGTAGCAAGAATTACTTTCCAGTGTGCATTTGTGCCACATTTTCTCATTTAGGCAAAGTTGGATGAGCGTTAGCCTGGATAGCCAACAGCTAACGGTTAACCGGCTAGCTTCGTTAGCTAAGCAGCTTTTCGCGCTGCTTTTTAACTGTAACGGTGACACCGCTGTTTTAAAGTAAAGGAGTACTTCTCTGCGCTGTGACTGACACAGTTTGACTCTTACCTTTACGTTTTTAAGCAACACAACACCACTTTCCCACACATGTACTCTAGCTTGCTGGACTGAGCCATGTCTTCTGGGCTGTATTTATAACGGCGCATGCGCACCGGGACGCGGATCAATATGCAGCGCCACCTGTTGGACGGGCGGACCAACTGACGCACTGCATCAACATTAGAGGTCATTGTAACCATCCGAAGAATACAAATGAGACGTTTACTTCTATAACAAACTGTTCTGATTGGTTTTATATTATGTTAATAGACAATTATTTTAAGTGACCTGCCTGAATGCCAACATATATTCCTGTATGTATTTATATTAATTAATATTTATTCATGCACCTGTTTTAAGGCTCCAGAACACAAGGATAGTGAATTTACAAGATAAAACAAAGAAGCAACCTGTGAGAACTAGAAATCACTTCATATCTGCCATAATGTTAGATGAATATATAAAATACTTAATAAGAATACATTTTATCATACTTCAAGAAATGTTGTTTATTGGATTCAATCAAAAACACAGACCAGTTTCATTTCCTCTACCACCATGAATTTATTCAATCTTTTAGCTTCAATATTTCTCCAAAAAAGTGGAATAAAGTAATGAAATAATTACAAAATGGAAAAATAGATCAGAGAATAGATCGTATTCACAGGCTTGATTTAAAAAAAATAAAAACATGACAGAGAGAAATCAGACGGTGAGAGATGAAGCCGTTTTGTTTTGTTTAGTTTTTTTAAATCTCCCTGCAGCTTTTCTGCTGCCCGCCAGAACCACGGCAGGCTAACGGAGGTCAGGGCAGGTCAGCCACTGCAGCACCACAACTGACCCAACCCACGTTGATCAAGGTCACCTGTGAGGTCAAATCATCTACTTTAGTGCTTGTGCAAAATAAAAAAACAAAAAAGAAAAATTAAAAATCGACTACTTAAAAAAAATAAAATAAAATGTGGAGAAAGAGACAATGCATCCTACCGTGTTAAATAAAATAATAAAATAAAAAAAGGAGGTCGTTACCACACACAAAATAAGAATGACGAGTAAGACGGGAGGAGTTAAATGTTAAGTACTGATGCGTACTAAACTATTAAAAACTGAGCACAGGTAAGAGAGGCAACCAGTCGGGCACCACCACCATTGCTAGGTCCACATTGATTGTTGCTGCAATGATTCCCTATTTACAGTGAGATGCTTCACATCCAATCACAGGATGCGAGAGACGGCAATAAAGAGATTTTCTTTATATAAAAAAAAAAATAAAACACAAAAGTAAAGCAGCTGTCCCTTCACAAAATCTCTTTACATCACATTAAAAATTAGCACTGCTGTGAGCTGTGTGTACAGTATAGATTCTTTATAGATATATATATTTATATATATTTATGTATAACATATACGATCATTTCTTGTATACACGAACATAAACTTGTTTCATTGTAGCTAGCCTGTGCCTTTGGCAAAATTACTTACAACTCTTCTGTTAGATTCCAAAGCTATTTAAAATATACTTAATGCATAAAAATAAAGATTTTGGCATTGTCTCACTCTATTCTCATGACTGGGAAGTTATTAATGAGAACTTCTCAAGTGGAAGCCGAGTTCTCAGTGCTGCAGTTCCTCCAGGTGAGGGAGGCCTTGTCCTGCCAACGGGGGGGACGCCGGGAGCTGGGCCGAGTGACGGCGGGCAAACAACGGGAGCCGCCACACCTGGGCGGGGGGAGGGGGCAGACGAGGTGTGGCGCGACACAGATATTCCACAGGGTAAAGGCGACCTTGCGCTCCACAGCACAAACAAAACGACACAGACAATGCTAATGAAATGCCTGGGGAGCTGCAGCCTTGTTAACAGCAACCTGGTTTGTTTTTTTTGTTTTTTGTTTAACTTCCTCTCTTGCTGCTGTGCAGGGTCCCGCTCCCCGCTGATTCACTCCGCTGTCTCCCACTTCATTTCAGCCCCGCTGAGTTCATCCACTAAAACCGAGGGAGCGAGAGGCGGGCGGACATTCCCATCTCTTCTGTCGTCAATCATCCATCTGCTCAAGTCTTTATTGTCCAGTATTTTCTAATCTCTAACACAGTCCTCAGAGCTGGATCTCAAAGGTCTTGTGCAGCTCGGTGGAGAAGGGATTCGTGGGCGACGGTGTGGTGCGTTGGCGTGAGCGGCCCTCCAGGGCTGCCCACTGGGCCTCAAAGGCGTCTTCCTGCTGCTGTGGGGGCGGCAGGGTGGAGGGAGAGGACGGAGGGATTTGAGCCGGAGCAGCCCAGCTGTCTGCCCCGTTAAAGGTCACGCTGCCATTGGATGGCTGGAGAGGAGCGGGGTTCACCACGGTGGACGGCGGGGGTTTGATGAACGGGCTGACGTTGCCTCCAGCGTGAACATCATGCTGGGGTGTCGTCGAGGCCGGGATGGGGAACTGCTGGGGTTGCGCCGCCGAGCCGAACACATTAGCCACCATCTGTGAAGGAGTGATGCCAAAGACGGGCACGCTGGGCTGAGAGAACGGAATCCCGTTGGACATTGGGTAGGAGGCCGGGGCCTGGGGGTGGAAGGCGGGCTGGCGAGGGGGCAACATGGGCACGGCTTGGGGGAGAGAGGGGATGTAAGCCACCGGGGGAACGGGCGAAACAGAAGCCACGGGCATCGGCACAGCGGCGGCGGCGGCGAACGGCTGGGGGGGAGGCGTCGGCGTGGCCGCTGCCATGATGGGATTTGGTTGAGGGGCTCTGACAGATTTGGTGACTTCTTCTAACCACCGGTCTGCTTCTGACGGCGTGCGCTTGTGAGAGGGCATGGCCGGAGAAGATGTGGGGGGCACTACGATCACCGGGGCAGATGATGACCAGTCACTTCCTGTTGGTGCAAAGTACAAGAATGAGACTAAACATTTACCAAGTAACACGAGAGGGACACCGTGTCAGATCGACAATAAATGTTTTATGATCCTGATTATTAGCTCGTTAAAGTGAATCATTACACTCTGCAGCAATGGCACATCAAATTATAGTCTTAACCTTAAGGTACAGAGATAAGAGACTGATGCTGCACCTGTGAGAAAGGAAATAACTCTTCATCCCAGCAGGTGGCAGGAGTCTGAACGCATCAATCAAAAAGGTGAAACCTGAAGCGCTACTGTTAGCTGGGATGCTAATGAGGAGCTACATACCGTCACACAGAGCTGAGCATTTATTCTAAATGATCATGTGACAGTGTCTGTGTATTTAAATGTTCAGATGAGATGAAGATGCAATATGAGAAAGCCGTCCTGTGCACTGTGACCTCATTTCATTTACTTTAGTCACTTCTGCTTCTCCTCTCAGGCGCCGGCTCTCTAAGCTGATCAGCTAATCAGACTGATCTCTCCGGGCGGCTTCTTCCACCGCTGATTCAACATGCTGAATCAGTCGACGAGCCGCCATCAGAGCTGCTGCTAGTCCAGCAGTCTGTGCTTGTCCATGCCACTTTTTAAGCACCAGTCAAACACAAAGTGAATCTCAGCGTCTTGTCTCCGTATACCTCGTTACATTACACAGATGTAATAAGGATAGAAGTACAGCGTGAGTCTCTCTGAGGAGCTGCTTACCTGGCTGTGCTGAGGCCGGGGCCCCTGCTGGGTTCTTAGCCCAGGGGTTAGTGTCTCGAGCAGGCAGAGCAGGGGGCAGAACTGGGGGGTTAGCGGGAGCAGGAGCAGCGACAGCGGCAACAGAGAAGGCAGGAGATGTGCCATTCACTAAAGCAGATAAGAGACACGAGCTAGTACAAGCAAGCTAGATGCTGATGTGGACTGATGTTTAGTCGGACGTGCACAAAACCGCTCCGGAGTTAATCATAAAAAGAAAATAAATGTTATGAGCGCAGGCGTGAGAAAATGTCATTTTCTGCTGTTGTAAATTTAAAGTGCATGCAACACATGACTGGAAGTTGATTCTAAAGAGCTGAACTACCAGGAAACAGACAATAATTGGCCATAATCTACTTTATTATCGTCTGCTTCCTCTTTTTTTGTGTGGCTTTTTTTTTTCTCACCAGGCGGCTGCAAACATTTATGATTATTCATTACTTTCAAGTCTCTAAATCTACACAGGGAAGTGATCTAATATAATGTTTAACTGCAGCAATAATAAGATATTATTTCTAAACTTGAAATGTCGCCGTTTTATGCAGATTCAGTCAGAGGTTGTCACACACAGACAGCAGATCAGATGAGAGAGCAGACGTCCATTCACATGCGAGACGATTTACCTGGTGCGACAGGAGACTGCGGGGACGAGGCTGGTTTAGGCATTGGAGCGGAGGAGAAGGGGTCCTCTGGGGGTCCACTGAAAGCGACGGTGATCTGAGTACACAGCGAACTGATGCTGTCACTTTCCCCCTCCACCTCGGGGACTAAACAAGGAGCAAAAACAAAACTATATTATAGTAGGAGATGAGAGAAACAGTTCATGAGATTGGTATTTTTATCTTTGCTTGCAGGTTTTTTGGTGAGCTGCGCTGAATAACAAAGAAGGACAGGAACAGCAGGACAGTGTCCTAGACTCACCTGTGTTTGCCATGGGGAAGTCAGACTTGCGCTGCACGTTGGACGGCAGCTCGTTCATGCGCAGTGACAGCTGTCGCTTGAAGGGCGACTTCGGGAGGGCCGGGAAGCCTCTGAAGGAGCCCTGCCTGGCGAGCGCCTCGGCCGGCGCGTGTCTGCGGGGTATCGCCTGAGGACCCAGAGCGGACACCGGGAGCGGCGGGGAGGACGAGGGGGACGGAGAGCCTCCCGTCTGGTGTACTGCGGAGTTTGTTATACCGGCTGAGTTCCCAGAAACCTTCACGTCTGTCTCTGCTGTTGGAGAGGGACAAAATTCAGACAACAATCCTCCAAAGTCCAAGTAAAACCTCATCAAAGATTCATTTTTAATTATGAATCTAATCCTCAAACGTCTGTTTAATCTTCAACATGAGACACAAGAACAAAACAAACAGGTGCAGGAGGTTAAACCGTCATCTCATCAGGGAATAACGCCGCAGACCTTTTTTAGCATCCTGTATCTGCCTCATGACCTCCTCCCGCTCTGCCGCCTCCGTCGCCGTGGTAACGCGAAACGAGCCCTCCCGGGTGAAAGTGGTTCTGTTGGCGTCGAAGGTTGCGGTGACCCCGCACTCCTTCTCTCGCTTCTGTTTTCGCTCCAGACAGGCGGCGAACGCACAACCCACAGCGTGACTGAGGCGCTCTCCCTGAAAAAAAAAGATGTATATGAGCTATAAATAATATGAATCAACGGGATGTAGCTGTAGCAGTAGATTCATTCTTACCGAGTCTTTGATGGCCATGAAGCAGTGGCAGATCCAGCGTCGCGTGGTGCCGTCCCTGCAGATGTAAGAAAACGCTCTCTCAAAGTTCCTGTCCGGAGCGCAGAACGACACCTTCTCTATTGTCTGGTCCAGAATCAGGTCCTGCAGAAAGAATCGATGTCTAGTTACGATGACATAATGAACAGTGGACACAGCTGAGTGACTCTCAATACGTGGGCTGAGTGGTTTCACGGCGAGCAGCACTCAAACTTCACTGAACTGCTCTCAGCTCCTGAAGAACCAGTCGGCCACAGACTGAAGAGTAACACAGGAAAATAATCAGTCATGTGGATCTTGGATGTTCAGCATTAATATTTTATTACTTATTATTAAGAGAAAATAAGGTAAATAAAAAAAAAAGATCTGAAACTCAATATTTTCTTAGAAATCACGGTAGGTTGACAAATAAAATCAGAAAATTAAATTAGAGCTACATTTTTAAGACATTGTCTGATAATAAAATAAAGTTTTAGGAAACTTCCTGGTCAGCTGAGGTTTAAGGTGGATTAATATTAGTATAAAATGTCATATTTCTTATATATTTATCACTGAAAACAAACAAACAAACAAAAAAATTATATAGTAAAATCAATGTCTCTGTCAATCACTCAAGTTTGCCAGTTTATTAGGTACACTAGTGAATACAAATCCATTCTAATAAAACAGCCCTGCACCGAGTCTTGGCTTCACGATTGTTATGGTATTCAGCATTTGTTTAATACAGAAACACTTTAGTTTTTAATTCCAGTTTAACAGCAGCGTAAACTACATCCTCCAAAAATGATGACACAGCTGAATCGCCACCTTTCTGACGCCGATTCAACGTATACTGAACATTATAACAGGCGTGAATGGAGATTTAATGCAGGGCTGTTATATTGTGCCTAATGAACTAGTAAGTGAGAATTGATCATGAGTTGAAGGTGTGTTGCAGTACCAGCGGCCTCCAGCAGGTGTCAGTGTTACCCACAATGCTCTTAACACAGCTCATTTCCACTCCTGCAGGTGCACTGAGTACATATTTCCTCAGAGGGCCTTTTGGAGGTCACTAGACTAAAGTCATAGTAGCCTGGCGATCATTATTAACTCCCGGAGCTCAGTGGCTTCCACCTTCAAAGCTACTAAAAGCCACGTGTTTAAAAAAAAACAAAAAAAACCTTGTGACTGCTCCGTTTTTTTAAAATCCTGGTACTTCCCAGCGTGCAGCGACGACCGAGGGGACCTTTTACCTTAGTTTTGTCGTCTACAACACGAAGACCATCTGCCGACACCCACAGCACGGCTCGCACTGGCTTCTTCCCAGCCTGCAAACACACACACAACAGAAATACAGACGAGTTAGGGAAAGAAAACTTTTACTGTCTTTCCACGTCCCCTAAGATTACTTCTTGTTATGTACCAATCCTTGGCACCTACACGTAAAAAGAACAGTCAACACACACACACATACACACACACCTGTAAATAAAGAGAAAGACAAAAGAGTGGACGCGTGTCAGGGTTTTTTTTTTTTTGTTGCACGGTTGAGATTTGGTTGTGACCTCATAGATGAATCACAACAATAAAACAGGAAATGTTCATTCACTCGGTAAGTTCATTGTTCCATTTTTGGTTCAAGGAAGAAGGGCTGAAGGGACAGAAGAAGGCACGCCTGTTAATACAAAAAAAATAAAAAAAATCACACATACACCACACATAGAAAAACACCAAAAGTGCCCCACCCTGATCTAAACCACCCAAACTGCTCATAGACACATGCATCAGTGTTTGTCTCTCGACACATTTCCCCTGCGTGTTTTTTTGTGTGTCTCTTCCAGCCTTCAGATGTGATCAAAGAGTGAAGTGTGAGAGGAGGAAAGAGGGGGGAAAAAAATATCATAATAAGAAAGAGAATCGCACTCAAGACACACAAAGCAATAACTTACTTTTGCAAAGAATCCTTTGAAGAATTTCCTGTCCTGGAAGTGGATGTGGTACAAAAAAAAAAAGGAGGGGAGAGAGGGGGTGGAGGAGACGGGGGAGGAGGAACAAGGTATGAAAATGTTACCTAAGAAGTCTAAAAATTGTCTGGAGCCCGCAGGAAAGGGATTGATTTGGGTTTTCTTTTTGTTTGGTGAAGCTGGGTTATGGGTGAGTGAGTGAGGCAATGGATCAGGAAGCTCCACGTGATTCCACACTGACCCCAGTATTGATGGGTGTTGTTGGATGATGAATACTGTTAGTACTATTACGACAGAAGCCAGTAAACATATTACTGATCCCAACCAGATCCCAGAGACAGCAGGAAGTGATACCCATGTGTTATTGTGTGATTTAAATTAAAAAGCAACGACCAAAAACAACAAACAACGCTGCAGAACTACAACAGTCCCACAGCTAAGACAGGATACTGAGCAGCCTGGACAGAGGAGATAAAGATGGCAGACCTTCAGGTGTGTGTGTGTGTGTGTGTGTCTGTGGCGGGGGATAATCCCAAATCCCATTCTCCCCTTTCTCCTCTGATTCCTAGAGCGAGACGCCATGGTTGCTCAGCAGACAGAAACAGATTCCCACAGACGGCTGTTTGACCTCTGAATCAAGCCCGTGGTTGTTTTTTAGTCGGCCAGAATCAGGGGTCAAGTTAAGGCCGCCGAAAACCACGTATAACCAGACCCGTCCTAGTCTTAATCCCCCCCGCCCCCGACCCGTCTTCCCCCAGAGTTCTCCTCCTCCTCCTCCTCCTCCTCCTCCTCCTCCATAAGCTGTGAAAAGAAGTGCCACCCTGCTCCTGTTACACAGCCACGGTGGAGACGGCACTCCAAGCACCATGTTAATGCATGATTTAACGTGTTAACCAGCGCTGGAGATTCATTTGGAATGAGCTAAGGGCTTGTTAGTGTGTGTGTGTGTGTTTGTGTGTGTTGTGAGAACCACACAGTCATGCAGATGATGGCAAAGCCTGCACAGCTAGTATTAGTAAGCTACGGTTAGGGGGGGTAAAAATCCAACTACTAGAATGGGATTGTGGAAGGAAAAGGGATTTAGATCTCTGCAATAAAAACCTGCTTAAAAAGACAAAAAAAAAGGATAACACCAACAAAAATGTAACACAATATTCCAAGTATATAACGTGTGAAATGAGATGAAACTACAGCAGTGAATGTGTGTGTGGGGGGGGGAGCTTTCCTCGGCAGAAAGGATAGCTGAGCCTTGACAGATGAAGGTGAAGCCAACAAGTCAAAACTGAAACAACTGAAGCAGGAAGCTTGGCCTCGTTTCTAAGTAAGTTGGACACACCCCACAGTCAAACCCTCTTCATGGCACAACCAACTGTAGGTGTAGAGTAATTCTCTTACCAAAACAACCACCAGCAGGATGTGCAACAACGAATCGCATTTCTTGCGCAACTTCTGTCGCAGGGCTACTTTGTGCAACAGCAGTTAATACAGAGCGTTCTTCATCCTGCAGCCTGAACCGAACACAACCACAGTGGATGGGAGTACAGTAGGGCTATGTGCCAACGAGACACCATCTGATTTTAAAAAGGAATTTGTAGCAATGATACGCAGACAAAACCGTGGCAATCAATGCAGGTGCCAGGTTGAACTTATGTCAGCTTGGTATCTGCATATCAACGTTGTTGTGCAATGAGGTGTGTGGTAAACCACAAGGAAACAGCAATAACAAGAAGTACCTAGGTCCACATCTCTTCAATATTCAGCACTGCCCTTGATTGCACAGATTTCTTTTTTAATGAAGCTCCATTAGAGCTAAAGTTAATTATGTCGGTTAGCTTGCTATGGAGGCAGCGCAAGATCCAACAGAAAAGGTTATGATATAACATTATGACTAGGGATGCTCAATATTGGCTTTTCTGCCGATATCCGATAAAAGTGCCAAAAAAAGCGCCATTCATTTGTTTTTGTTTGCCTACGGACAATATCAAAACAAGGAAGACAATATAACTCTGCATGATTCTTCTTGAGGTGGGTGAACAAATTTGATGTATTAAAGGAAGACGCCTTGTTTCCTCCTCTCATAATAATCACATATTTACTGTTAGTAGGTGACACTTGGAAATACTTCCAAACCACGGACATCTTTTACACCGGGCAAGCTAGCTTGTTAGCCACGGTTAGCAACCAACGAGACTAGCGTGTTGTTGTTGTTATACGTCATCAAGCACGCGGCTGTTAACGTCCCATGCTGCGTTCATGCAGACTCGGAAATGCTGAAGCTACAGAACAAATATCGGTTATAAAAACCCGATATGATAATTTCCCAATAATTCAATGTTCTGCAGGGAAACTTTTGGACCAGGTATTACTTAGACATGTAGCACCCACCTACACCAGACCAGGCACCGCCACCCCACAGCAATGCCACAGCAGGATGCAGCACAAAAACTGGTTTTTGGTTTAGGTGCAGCTCAAAAAAAAAAACCCATAAAGAACAGCGTTGGTGTCGACCTGGCCTCCAAATTCACCAGATCCCAAACTGCTCAAGCATCTGCGTGATGCTCCACAGAGGCTCCTCCTCTCCAAATAGGCCCATGTGCATTCTCAGATGAGTCACAACTGTTTTGGAGGCACAAGGAAGAGCCAGTCTCCACTGACCATGAAGTCACATTAAGCCTCTCATCACTGAAGTAAATGCCAAAACATAAACTCACCATGCTGACAGCGGGATCAGAGTGTCTGGTGAACCCAGATGGAGATGCTTGTTGCACAACACAGTTACCGGGGCAACAAGAACCTGGAACGTCCACTAGCGGACGGGCAATGAGCGAATCGGTTTATATGTGGACGGGGTTAAGCGTTCATTCCGTGCTAATACCAGGTGTTTATTTTAGTTTACTGCGGAAACACATCCAGTGAGGTAAGTTTTCAAACAATGTGATATGAAAGAATTCAATGAAAGTGCACGCCACATGGATTTAGATCAATTGTCCATGAGACTACCGGGTGTTTATGTACAAAAGTACAAATTAAATTCCTTTGGCATCTTGTGATAGGGTGTGCCACCGAGTCATTCACACCGCTATAACTCAGAATACACCTCTAGCACCTGGGCCGACGGCCAACAGCAGCAGGAAGTGATGTCACAATGACACCAAGAAAGGGCAGCTAGGAGAGGTTGATGCCGCAGTGCAGCCTCCTCCTCCTCCTCCTCCTCCTCCTCCTCTCCTCACCCTCTGAGTCACGGGTCGCAGAGCTGTGAGAAAACTCTCATTACCGTCCCAAAGGCTGCTGGGAATACAGCAACTTAAAAGCTGTAGCTGTCACACACAAACACAAACACACACACTGACTGACAGCTAGGCCAACAACACGCACCCTCCGGCACCGGGAACACACACGGACATCTCAACTCAACAAACGTCTTCTTTTCCTACTTGCTCATCAGCTCACTGTTTGTCTTCCTTCTTCTCTCCTCTCTGAGCCGAGACGTTAAAGTGCTGATGCTGTGAGCGTTTCTTGGCGACGTGGCTGCACGTTAGTCGATTTCCGTGAAACAGCTTCCTCTCATCAGCCACACATTAAGCGCCTTCAGGTGTAGAGCCTGGTTCCTGACCAATTTAGTTATTGGTTCCTGGAAATGAGAGTTTACCGCCGAGCAACATTAACTCACATGTTGTCCACTGGTGCGGTGCTGTATTTGTTGCCTGGCAACAGTCATCTTATTAAAGAGTCAGTGAGGATGAACTGGGATCTATCAGGGCCTTGCTAATTGTATATTTGTTTTAAGAGGAGGTTCTCTGACATGGCCCGCTTGCATGAGGGGGCTGTTGTCTGTTTATAGAGACCTCAAATGACATTAGGTCTGCAGGGCTGAAGGCCAATGAAACAAATCATCCATCAAGAACTCCTCAGTGAAACCTCGTTTCGTCAGTCAAATGCACTTTTTATGAGCAACGCGGGATAAGAGCATGGAAGTCTTTAAACCTTTAACCGACTTAAAGTACAAAACACGCAGAAAGAGAAGTGATGGAAACTAAGGGCAGAGTGACACGGTATGACCTGACTCATTGCTGTTTATCTGCGCCGTCACCCTGAGCGCCGACGCTGCACGTTATCCAACCAGAATATTAAGATTTGCAAAACTTCCTCAAACTGTTCCCCCTGTGTGATCTTAGCGTCATGACAGTGCTCGTGTGAAGGGGCAACATAGCAACCAGTATGAAGCTGTTATTCCTGCCACTTCCTGTAAGACAAGCTGCGCAGGATAGAGGTAAACTCCTGCATCCAGGTCATGGTTCAACACCTTGCAAGAATATATAAAGGTGGCAGATAGACTTACTTTATTTAGTTTGTAGGAGAGGACCTTGAAATGCTGCCAGCCTGTTAGTTTGCTGCCCACCTTATAAATGCAGATCAATAAAGCCATGCCAGCTATCGAGTGCGGCCTCCGGGTAACGAGGGAGCGAGGGAGGAGACAGGAGGAGTAAATGTCATTCGATGAAGGAGGAGCCCGCAGGAGGAAAAGGAGGCAGAAGCACCCGCCTTTTCCTTTTGAGTTGGCTCCATTTTGTCCGCCTTGTTAAAATGACTGTAACTCAATCTGACCTCGCAGCCTTGGGCTCCGTGCACACCATGTGACCTCGCGAAGCACAAGTGTGTGCATGCTGCTGTGTGTTTGTTCAGCCTTTGTGCATTTTATGAACGGACAAACATGTATGTATTTGTGTGGACTGGTCGTCTGTTTGCTGCGCCTCTGGGTGCAACTGAGCTCCATCAGTGTATGAAAAACGTGTGTCTAAGCGAGAAAAAAATGTGCTGCCATATAAATATGAATTTTTAATTGAAAATGTACTCATAAAATATTGAATTACTATCAAGCATGTTCCTGGGTTTAATTGCGCTAACAAATTGCTCCCGTAGCTCAAGTGGTCCTCAGCGCTAATTACGGACACATTCAACAGGACTAAGAGGAGCCTTTACGCAATCTAATTCTGAGAAGAATAGGTATTGACACCAAGGAACAAGGTGTGAATTATTCCGAGTCATCTCTAATGGAAACTGAAAGCAGACACGGCTAATTTACCTTTGCTGGCACAGAAATCAAATTTCAGTGAGCCCTCAGACACAAGCACCTCTAATGACATAGCCGCTAATCCTCATGAATGAACTCTGATCATACAGAGCATACACAGGCCTCAGCAGCAGACCTGTCGACTCAGGTTTGGCCCCAGACTAAAGAGAGTCAGCCTCCTTTACCCACGGGAGTTTACGACCTGGGAGGGGCCTTTTCAAAACAACTGACAGCATGGAAAAGCAACTGCACCGCGGCTTTCCCCTTCCCGCCTGCTCCCCAAACTGGAATTTGTTCCTTTACGCGTAACTCCGCCGGAATCTACCGCAGCAGGAAGTACAAACCGGCCTATCTCCTCCGACCGAGACGAGGAGGGTGAGCGACAGGAAGAGACGTTCAGAACAGACCCCGACGATCCCGGAGGTTGTTCGAGGGCCACTTTGGGTGGAGACCCCCGCTGACAAAAGGCGTCAGTGGCGTCTCCAAGTGTAGAGAAAAAGAGGCAGGAATAAACAAAGATGAGAGAATAGGAAGAATGAAACTGTACACTGACAGGTCAATGGAGGGCTGCCACAATATATAGATGTTAGAAATGGGTAAAAAGAAAAGGAAAGCAATGGCGGAAAAGATAAGAGAAAGAGGAAGTAGAGTATCTAGAGTTTTATAGCCTCCTTCCTGGACATACAGAAGGCTTTTCTGGTGGAACCTACCGTCTTCAGCCGCTTCACTGCATCCTCACAGATGTGCATGCCTCTGGACTCCTCCACCTCCACATGTCCCAGGTACTGCAGGGCAGAAAGAGGACAGACGGGGACAGAGTGAGTAATGCTGCGACAATCTGTGGATATCTCTACTCAAGTTTAAACTCTGGAATGAGATATTCAAATGAGTCCAAACTGTCTCATATCCCCTAGAGCCCCAGCGCTGGTGATTTATACCCTTAATTAATTACTATTCCGAGGTCAATCGCGGTTCAATTGCTCCCTACTCGACCCCTAAAGTTGTCCGTGGGGGAAAACGATAAGCCATTCCCTTGAAAAATAGGCAGATGCTACGGCAGAGCGCGTGTGATCCGGCGAGGGAGCGATTACACGACGAAACTAAAATAAACACACAAAAGGGCAAAAATAGGCTGCTCTGTGCTCGTGCGCTGGGCATGCAACCAACTCTTAGCGTTGAACTGCGAGCTGACGGAAACACAAATTAGGTTGTATATTTTTTCTTTTCGGCTTCGCCACATTCCTGGTATGAGAGGGTCACTGCAACACAATTAAGACGGGGGCAGGCGAAGCTGTCCGTCACGGAAAACTGACTCTCCTTTGACCGTCTGTTTGGTCAGGAGCCGTAAACTCTAAACACGGCTACTCCCGACGATATATTACTGCAAACAGGCTTCCCTGAGTACGTAATCGCAGGCTGCTTCAGATGAAATAAACCTGTCTCTACTGACTACGACAGCAAGAAGAACGACTTTATTGTGAGACCAGAACATTTCGGCGTCTGGCCTCCGTCAGCGTTATTCTCATGCTGTGGGTCACAAGTGGAAACACGGTGGTCTTAAGGTACGGATACGTTGAAAAACCACACACGGCTCCGTATATATATATATATTAACACAGAATCCCACTTGTGCACTCATATTAAAAAGACTTTCCTTATTTTTTTAATCATTTCTAACAGCGGTTGTGAGTTTTTTAATGACTGAATAAGGAAGGAGAACCCCTGTTGAGCATTGGAGGTCTTTTATAGGACCCAGACATTAAACACCTCTAAGGGGGCATCCACACAGAAACGCATTTTGGTGTAAACGAAGATGTTTTGCATCGTTTTTGGCAGATCGTCCACACGAGTCCTGTAAACTCATTGCTTTTTTGAAACCGGGTCCCAGGGTGGAAAAATCAAAAACGCAGCTCCTGAAGCCTTCCACCTCTTATATCCCACGAGACGTCTCATAACAACATCACCAACAATGGTGGACTACATGCTTGTGTTCCTGCTGGAGAAGATATTGAGCCTATTATGGTTACTAGGGCTAAATATCATTTCTCCTTGAGTTTGGTTTCTTCTAAAGCCGATTTGTAAACAGCGCTCAAGCTTTATGCGCATGCTCCGCCTCTTCCTCTACGTTTTTGGTGAATTTCTGAAACCGAAACAGCGCCACCTATAGACCTGGAGTATGAAGTAGCGTTTTGAGTCGTGTTGAGACGGATCTGTGTGGATGCAGATATTCTTGAAACGATGCGAGGGACAACGGAGGGGGAAAAGATCGTTTTTGTACGTGTGGACGAGGCCTAAATGTGGTCAGAGATCGGATCCCTCAGTGCGGCCTGAGGGTGTTCACACCTGCCGCCAACATCGGATCTTGTACGTTTCAGGTGATACTACTCGTTCATTCATTCATTCATTTATTTGGCAAATAAAATACGATAATAACAATACCGAAAGTACATTAAGAATACGCAATTAAAGAAAGAAAACGCATAAAAGCACACCAGGGAAACCCTAAAAACCCTCAAGGGGCTTGAACAGGAGGTTTTCCCAAAAGTTAATTTAAACTAAAGAAAAGCAATTAAGATGTAAAACAGACGACAAAACAACAAAAAAACACACAGCTCACACCCACAGATAATGCTGATAAAACCTAACCTCCCACCGAGTCATTTAGAAGTGAAGATGCCAGTTGGCAACCCTACAAATCCAGCTGCCCTCAATTTAGCTTTGTTATTTGAAGGTTAAGACTCATCTAATTAATTAATTAAGAGACAAGAAGTGTTAGTATGTGAGACACACTTCAGGAAGTTGCAGTAAAAGCTGAGTCACCTCAACACGTTCACTCCTCTTCCTGGGGAACCCTTTTGATTCAACCACAACCTGCATAAAGAACGGTGTCGAAATGCTACGTGAGCAGGTTTAACTGAACGAAAAGAAAGGTCGTCTCCCTCCATCCCCTCCTCCTGGACCTGAAGCAGCATCACACCCTGCTGTTTGTCACCCTGGAGTCACAACCCTGACCCCTCCAGAAGCCATTGTGCGTGCTGGCCCGGAGAGGAAGTCCTTACCCTTTCCTACACACACACACACACACACACACCGTGCGCCGCTGACCCACGCCTGTCAACCCCACCCTCTGGCCCTGCTATTTCGAGAATGTGACGCAACAGCTGTGAGTCACACAGCCGCTGCATTAGAATACAAAATGTGTACACGCTCGTAGATGTGCACAATAAAGCGTGTGGGCTTTTGAGGACAATGCTGATGCGAGGAGGCAGCTGTGGGTAGCGAGGACAATGGAAGCAGCAGCGCCGCTAATAGGGGATCAGCCAGGAGACGTGGCAGAGGTGGGATGAGTAAACGCAGGGGGAGGCTTGAAGTGTCACAACAGACGCTCCGTCGCCGCGTCTTACTGCATCCTGTTTGTAATTAGCCCGCAGCAATAGTCTGGGGGCGGAGACGTTCCCACTTAACAGATGCGCTCAATCAAAACAACAACAGAGAATATCACCTGAACGCTGCGTGACACACGTGTTGATTAATTTTGTGCTGAAAGCCAGATTTGTTTGCGGGCCCCACCGTGGGATTAGTGCCACTTGGCAGTAATCCTGCAGCGGGATATGATTAGATGGAGGCTGTACGTCGTGAGAGTCATACAGATGTGCTGTAAATGAAAATGCAGGTGTGTTTCAGAGGAGATGGATTTTTATTTTTCTGTTTTAGTGGTTCCTTCCTTCCATCCTTCCTTCTTTCCTCCAATCCACCTTTCAATCCTTCCTTCCATCCATCCCTTTTTCCTTTTTTCCTAGTTTCCTTAAAATTTTCCTTATATCCTCACTTCCATCCTTTCATCCTCCCTTCCTTATTTCTATACCCCCTTCACTCCTTCCTTCATTCCTTACTTGCTCTCTTCCTTCTTTCCTATCATCTTTCATTCTTTCCTTCCATCCATCCTTCCTTCTTTTCATCCTAGTTTCCTTGCAATTTTCCTATCCTCACTTCCATTCTTCCTTATTTCAATACTTCTTTCCATCACTCCTTCCTTTATTCCTTACTCACTTCCTTTGTTCTTTCCTCCCAATCACCCTTCCTTGTTTTACTTTCCTTCATTCTTTCCTTCCATCCATCCATCCTTCTTTTCATCCTAATTTCCTTGCAATTTCCCCATCTTCACTTCCATCCTTTCATCCTCCCTTCCTTTATTCCTTACTCACTTCCTTCGTTCTTTCCTTCTTTCCTCCCATCCTTTCTTCTTTTCTTTGTACTTTCCTTCCATCCTTTCTCTTTCTTTCCTTCCTTCATCCTTCCTTCCATACTCCCTCCCTTCTTTCCAACCATCCATCCTTCCTTCCTATTTTCCTTTTCTTTCCTCCCATCCTCACTTCCCTCCTTCCAGTCTAACTTCCTTCCTTCCTACTTTCCAACATCCTTCCACCATCTCTTCCTCCCTTCCTCCCAGAGAAGAATGGATTTGTGGTTAATGATCACAACAACAATCAGACAGCTGAGCAGACCAACCCCTTATTGCCTGAACATTTATATATTTATTTTGCTTAAAGATAATACGTAAACAGCTAAGTGGGAGCGACACGCTTGTCTCAGATCTGTAAAGTAAACACGAAGCCAAAGCTAGCAGCTTGATTCAACATCCAACAACAACCCAGCAAGTTCAAGGTGAGATTTCACCTTGGCATAAGCAAGAAGCCTTATCAGTAGCTATTAGATAGAGCTGACTTTGTGGCCCAAGTCCTCTGGATGGAAGCCAGATGGATTTTGGGAGCTAATTAAATGAACCGGTCATAAATCAGTGAAAGATTCTGTCATGTTCAGTAGAAATTCCCTCCTGTAAGCAGCCTGACAAAAAGCTTATTTCAGTGGAGTGAATAACTGTTTATATCTGCAGAAAAGAAAGCTCACACACATTAGCTTTCAAACTCAACTAAGGACATACACATTTGGGTTTCCTTCTCATTTGTTTCAGCCAGTATTACACCCATTGTCAGCCTTGAGCCGTCTCATTAGGCTGACATTTTCCTACCAAAAGAAAAAAGCTAAAGTCTTCACTTTTCCGCATTGACAAATCACCTTGAATCATGAATAATTGTCCGACCAGGCAATTTTAGCTTGAAAACGGCACACGCAAGCATAAACGCACCGACGGAGAAAACATGTCAATAATAAAATAAAAAGAGGCCGTACGGAAAGACGTGGTAGTCGCTGGAGAGCCGGGCAGAGTGGAGGAAAGCTCCAGCCCAGAAAATTAAAGCCTAATTCCTCCCAGTTTGAACACCACCACCACCACAACCAATTTTCCCCCTATTAAACTTTAAAAACAAGAAGCCCTTCTGCTTCTTCTCATCGCGCGTCCTCTCCTAGCCGCCTATTTGTTACTCTGTAGTGCGGCAGTCGGTGATAATTTCACCGCAACTATTCCAACCCGTGCTCCTCGGAGGCACCTAGAGCGGGAGACAGGGAGAAGGAGGGGGAGGAGAGGGAGGGATAAAGGAGCAGCATGGTAGGTTGCACCGTCACGATGAAAGCCAGGGGGAGAGAAAAAAAAAAACATAAACGCTGGTGGAAAAGTGTGTGTGTGGCTGCAGACGTATGGCGAGGAAAGCATGACAACCAGAAATAGGCTGCTTTTTTTTTTTTTTTTTTTAACCACAGTGACTCATCTATAATTCACTGACCTCTTTCACTACTGTGATTATGAACACTTATTAAGTTTAATATAGGTTTAGTGAAATGTCTACAACTGAAAACCTGACCTGGAGGGTTTAAAGAAACAGGAAATAAAACATTTGCAAGAAGAAACAGAGGAGCAGCTGCTAAGAAACAAATCTAGCTATCGAGCAGGAGAGCAGGTGGAGGAGGGAAGGTGTGAGTCGAAGGTGACATTTGGAAGGACATTTTGAATCTAGGATGCTCCACATACGGGATAAAACTGACATGAAACGACACACGCCTACATCTGTTCCACAAGTGCCTTTATATGGCCATCTCAATAACACAAAAAGATAAACCTGACATCTCAAAACACCTCTTCTCTTGCTTATGGACAATCTGCAGAGCAATAACTAAGATTATCTGTTCACCCTTCTCTTTCTCGTATCTGAAGACTTCCATCCCTCTTAATCTTAAGTGAGGTGAGCGTTTGGACCCATGTGATGAGAGGAAGTGTACCGTTGCACTTCTGTTTTGCAAAAGTGGAAGCCTTTGTTGCCAAAATAAAGTGAACTCTCCAGTCCGTCCACTGCAGCACAGCAGGTCTGAGTGGTGTTCTGTTTTGCACTGCAGAGACCTGAATGTCCCAGACTTAAAGAAACATTCGGTATGTTTTTCATCTATTTGAAATGGAGGCCAGAAAACCACTGTGCACAAACGCTGACACGCATTACTGACCATGTGCATCATGCGTCTGGCATGTTGTTAGTGGGGGGGGCCTTTGGGTTGTATGGGTTTGAGGGCACTGCACAGCGCTTTACGCAGGAAGACGACTAGTCACCGATCACGTGGCACAGTCGCCTCGGAGAAGACAGGTGAGGAGCCCAGTGGGCCACTGCAGCAAACTATCAGCGGATCATCAAGTGTGTGGAGATACTTAACTAAAGAAGAAGCCCAGAATATGTAAGTCAGCCCTGAAATACAACAAAAAGTACTACTGCAGTGCATCTGATAAGCTCATGTGTTTATGCGGTCAGTTGCTGTGTTTTGATAGTTGCCATTGTTGCTGTGGTTGTAGTTGTGGTTGTGTCTGTTGCTTTGCCGAGCGAGAGACACATATTAGAAGTGTCAGACTGACGGTGGTCTACAGCCAACAGCAGTTATTTTGCAGAAACGCCCCTTTAGCTTGCTTTGCGTGAGACCGTTCAGTAAATATTCAGGGCAAGAAAACAGATTTCAGCGTCGCAAAGCATTTCCACGCGTGACGTCGTTCAACCCCTAGTAGTCATAACGTTGTGGCGGATCGGTGTACATCCCACAGGATGGAAGGCTGCTGCAGATAATCACGTAACCTAGATAAGAGCTGTGCTCACACACTCTGAACGCTTATGATTAATCACAGCCGTGCCCTTGGGGAGGAAGGCGGCATGCAGAAGTTTCTCAGAGGTTTGCCACAGTTAAGGTCAACGCTGCACTCCGCCTGTGAGATTCTGTGGGATTTTGCGTGTGGAGGAGAGTTTTCCGTGCGAGGGAGAGTGCTGGGAGTCACCTTGACTGCGAAGCTGCATTTGCCGCTGCGGACTGCCTCCTCGTCTGTCTGCCACTGGTGCGGCCGACTCGACTCCGGCACGTAGACGTCTTTCTTCCGGCGGAAGCTCTGCCGTAGCTTATTCATCGCTGAGCTCCCTGCAAGCAGAGAGAGAGAGAGAGACACCTTAATAATCACAGGGTGAAAACTGGGCTGTCAGCAGCAGCAAAGTATAAAAAATAAAAAAATAAAAAGGTGCAGGACGGTCTAAAAGTAGAGTAACACCAAAAAAAGGCAAAAGCAGACCGTGTTATGTAATAAAAAGTTGCAGTCAATAGCGTATGTCAACACAGAAATTAGTCCACTTCCTGAGTTTGATAATGGATGAAAAGCTGGGGATTGTGCAGAACCACATTACCAGAAAACCACTCTCTGGAGTCCTCTTTATTGCCTGTAAATGCTGAATCTTTTAAACACTGACATCAGTGCAGAACCGAGAACGCCGTTTTCTCTCTGACTCACCAGGAGGAACAAAGAGGAGTCAGGGCAGCCCAAACAAAAGCCTGTTAACCATGGAAGAACTGCAGGATTACGGCTCGGTGATACTGGACTATTGTTATATTTTGATTATTAGCGGAATACGAGTGTCAACGTAAAACACAGCAATTGTTTCCACCTTGATAAGTTAAGGTTTTCTGCCATCTCCTATTAATATCTAGACCACTTCATCTGAGCTACCGAGGGGAGTTTTGCGGCTTCCACCTTAGCTACTTCCTTAGTTATTGCAACAGTTATTACACACTGATAACATCTCGGAAATGTGACGACGCGCTGCTTAAAAATAGATCAAATGAACAAAATACAAGCGACTACTCACAGGTAAGTACAACGCATTTGGAACAAACTTTCAATAACGTACTTGGTTTACAAACCCACTTACAGTTTGCTCACTACACAGGAAACATAAAAAGCAGATGAAAGTTGAACCACTGTTTTATGCTTCCTGTATAGTGAGCAACTGTAAGTGACACTTAGGATGTTGTCATCTTTTGTGCAACTTCCAACTAAAGTGATAAAATAATCCTGTAAATCTGTTGGCTTATTTTCAACTTGTGCGATTGCTTAACCAGTAACGTTTAACACTACGTTGTAGTATTACTTTTAAAAGACTGCTCAAGGTTGAGTTGTTGTTTTGCAGGTTACATTTTTTTTAAATAATCCCAATATTTAAAAAGACATCACAGTTAATTAGGCTAGCAACAGCACTTGAAACAGTGCATGCATGTCCTCTTGGCTCTGAGAGAGAGAGAGGGATTAACAGGCAAAAAAAAAGCAGAGACCCAATTAAAAATTGCTGATCCAAACTAGAACTGAAAGGTGCATCCATCATCGAAAGCCTGGCTCGCGTCTCCGGAGCAACTCATAACTGGGGACCAGAAGTCATTCAACCGTGCCACTCTGACTTCTAACACGTGAGCAGAGCAGACTCCTCCGCTAACAAGTTGGACCCACTAACTTCTGAGCTGCAGAGGATCTGGCGGGATTAAAGGTCTTTAATCCAGGAGAACTTGAGAGTGTCTGCTCACATACACTCTTAAGAGCAAGCAGCAGCATAGCGGGCGTGCTCACGGCGATCGCACACACACATACGCGGCTCCTTAACCACACAAACACAGGGCCCGAGCTATCTGTTTGCATAATGAAACCTGTCCTGTGAGCCGGTAATGGCTGAGAGTAGAAAGTGTGTTTGAGGTGAGGCTCTCTTATCTGCGTGCGCCAGGCTGCAGCTCTGTGGGCAGCACACAATACGGCTTTGAGCGCTGACCAGGCCTCCAGAGCACACATGAACACGTCAAACTTCCTACTGTCACTACAGGCGGGACCCTGGGTGCACCGCGGACTCCGGGAATATCTCAAGAGCGTGGGTTTTCCACATTTGCTAGCGTATTTCTGCACTTTATAACAAACCTGAGAGCATCTAAAAAAGGACAAAGCTACGCAGCAAGCTATCTGCAGCATCACTTACAGAAAGACAGTTCTGACCCCTGAGCCTTGATATAGACTCTAAAAACCAGGTAGAAATAACAACTAGTGAAGTGCAGGTGCTAAGAAAATATAAAAAAGCACCTGCTTCGTAACAGGAGCCAAATGCCACCTGTCTATGATATAAAGACTGACAAACTCTAGTGTGTACGTCTGCTTTTATTGCACATGCTCAAGCCTGCAGAGGAGTGAAGTGTTTGAAAACAAGACGACCGAGTGAGAGGAGGAAGAAAATATTGCTTCATCCCTCCTCTCTCTCTCTCTCTCTCTCTCCCACCACGCTCGTTTATTTAGGTCATATCATGTTTGGGCTCACTGCAGTGCCAGTGACAGGCTGCATGCTTCCAGCCTGCAGCGCGAAGAGGAAGAGCAGCGGGGAAAACAGCTTTGCCTGCACCCTCGTCTTCGGCGCAAACAAATTACAGGATTTGTTTCCACTAAACTACGCACGCACGACAACGGTGTCGTCTTGAATTTGTCTGTTACACTGTCACCAGACAGAAGACACGCCCCGGTGCAGATGGTTTAAACACAGACGTTCCCGCAAAGCTATTGTTCTTTTAACACGTCTTTAAGGAAATTGGTGGAATGGGTTTTATATTATACGGATCTTTTTTTTCATAAGCCCATGCTAGAATTTGAAGCAGATGTGTTTCGACACTTGCCACAAGTTTACCAACTTGCAAACCGCACATTCTCGGCAAATAAGTTCCAGAGGGAGGTTAAGTTTTGGAGCTGCGAGGACGCACAATTACCGACGCATGTGTCGCCGTTCAGCTGATAAAATGTGGATGATGTCAGAAAATAATAAAAAAGAAAACAGATCCCAAACGTCCAATTCACGTAATGAAAAAAGAGAAGCGTATCCCAAAATTAACAGTTTGAAGCTGCAGTAGTTATTATTTTAGATTTATATATTTAGCTTGCACAGAGAATTACGCGACAACGCAGTCACCTGCAACTCAGGGTTTTTTGTCTTTTGGTTACGGCTCAGCAGCAGCTAACAAACACAAGTCAAAAAGAGAAAAGTCAGAAAGAGAAAACTCTTCAGTGAAGCGGCAAAAAACACGACGCAAACCTTTGTTTTCTTCTGACATAATGGTCGATCAGTGAGGGCGCCGTCATCGTTCAGCAGTTCCTGGTTCAAGCCTTGGCCAGGCAGACCTCTGCTGCATGTCATTTCCCTGTCTATCACAGCATTATCTAAACAAATCCCATCTTTTTTGTTGCTCTCATTTCTTTGGGTCATGTACAAAAGGCAGCTGTCCGGTGAACAACTTTAAAAGAAACAACTGTGCAGAGTTTAAGATGAAGCGCTGCGAAGGAAAGCCTTTATAATAGCGACGATAAGGCGCAGAGAAAAGGGTATTGGCGTTTTGAATTTCAGCTTTTATCCGGGAGAAAGATTGAGATAAAACAACAAGTCGCTTAGAAAATAACTTTTTTTTGTCTTGAAGGCCAATGTTTGCCTATTAATGCCCCGTAGTTTCTGTCTAATCTCACAGCGCCTCACCAAACTCAACCTTCTAAATCACTTAACACTTACTGCCAGCTTACAACCCACACACATTCTCTCCTGCTCACTGCAGCAACAACAAAAAAAGAAAAAAGAAGGGAGCGGGGAAGCTAAGTGAAAGCGCATATATTCATGTGCGTGGGAAAGAAAGCATACGGTTGCTGGGTTTGTGTAAATATATACATATACTGTGAACGCTCAGTCGAGCATATGAACCTACAGAGTGAGAGTACAACATGTGTAACCTTTTGCAGGAGCGTGATATGAGAAGTCTTGCCAAAACGTGCAGATTTCAAACGCTGCTGAATTTTTTTTAGCAGCGTTTGAAATAAACACAACGATATTATGTGGTTTTATGCCGCCTTCAAACTGATCTAATGACCCAAAACAGACGCGCTGTCAGCCAGAAACATCTAACAAACGTTCAGTTCAGGTGCATCAAAACGTTCTCCTCTCCACAAAAGACGTTTTGTCCGTCTTCATCAGGGTGATTGATCTGAACTAGATCAGCACAGATCATCCTCCTGAACGGCACGAATTTGGGATTAACCTCAATCTGACACTAGTTCACTCTGACATAAAAGACTTAATTGTAGAACGACGGGATTGTAAACACTACCTGAAGTTTGAGACTCTTCTGCCAACGCTTTATGTTGACTGGAGTTTATTAACTGCAGCAAAGCGTTCATGAACTGATCCAAGTCAAACGCTCTGTACAATGAATGTTTATTTTATGGCAAGTTAAAAGTCTTACAGCAACGCTCTCTGAATTAAATCAGTTCTGTGCCAACAATCACAGAAACTGGGGATTAACCTGTAAAAAGCAGTTGGCAGTTCAAACATACGTTCGCAACGCCACGTCATACGTGTAGATTCTGTGCGAGATCTGCATTGCCCGTCAACATTAGGTAATTGTACTGTGCGAGTGCGGCTCTGGCAGGAAGTGAGCAGTAACAAGGACGGAGGCCATGCAGTGTGTGTCGGAGGGAGCGGAGCAGGGACTGAGCAGCGAGGGGGGAGAGTTTGGCTGCGTTTGTCTGGCGCAGAGAGTGGGAGTTTGTGGGTTGGTGTGGGTCATGAGCTGTGCATTCGGGAACTCTGTTTGGGCACAAGCCAGAAAGAGACAAAGGTGGAGCAGCAAATTCAGACTGGGAAGGTGGAAGAAAAGTAAAATAACTAGGAGAAAATTAGCAGGATGGCGTAAAGTAACATTAAGCATAGCTTCCCTGAGGTTTCTATTTTGTACTGTGGATTAAAAATAATATTTTTTCTCTGTGCAAAACAATATGTTGCTGCTTTTAATTGGATTATTAAAAAAATGTAATCAATGCATCACTTTGACCTGAAGGAGGTAAAAAGAAACCTGCAGCGAAGTGATAACAACAGCTCTAATTAAAACCACCGTAGGAATATACTGCAAAATAATGAAGACAAAACATAAAATCTTGCTG
The DNA here is from genome assembly GCA_005024645.1 of Planiliza haematocheilus. Lineage (NCBI taxonomy): Eukaryota > Metazoa > Chordata > Actinopteri > Mugiliformes > Mugilidae > Planiliza > Planiliza haematocheilus. Next base: position 3,578,183 of record SRSE01000637.1, read on the forward strand.
TATTCCACTGAGAAAAAAAATGCATCACTCAGACTCTGATGTGCCATGTCTGCCCTGGTTTATTCACTGAAGGTACTCTCCGATTTTATTTCTGTGACTTAGATTTAGACTTTTTTTTTTTTTTGGCTAGTAACTTACTTTGCAGCTGCATAACAAATGTTTGGAAACTTACATTTAGTGACAGGATAAGCTGAAAATTGAAGGTTTGCAAAGGGTACTTTCCATCCGATAATATAACAGGTGCAATCATAAGAAATCAAGGGATAAACTTTGCTGGCGTATCTGTCTAAATCATCTCAAAAGGCGTCATATCCAAGTTTTTAGAACTTCAAAGTTTAGGTATGCTTTTAAAAGACGCAACTGGAGGATGGGAAGGCGTGAAGCGGGGACTGGAGACTAAAAGTCGTGAAGGGAGGTAAAAGCTTTGGTGCAGGAAAGCAGGATCTGAACCCCGCTGGAGCTGTCATAGCTGCTGTAGTCGGGCGCTGCGAGGATCTTTGGCTGTTCTCCTACCAGCACTAATGAGGACAATTACACAAGGGCCGGCTTATGCGCTCTCTGTGTTCATGTACACAGAGACGACCAAACGGTGGGAGACAAAGATTCTCACATGCAATATCGTCAGCACGCTCACTTGGCAATTACGGGCACCCCGCAGTCAACAATGGAGGTGAAGTGTAAAGAGAAACGAGCAGAAAACAATAAAAATGAGGGGAAATAAAGAGAATAAAAAGGAGTTTTCTGTCAGTCAATGCAGAGCTGCTGCATGTCAAGAAAGGAGGGAGGGAGTGCTGCTGCTGCTGCTGCTGCTGGCTGTAGATGTAACAGTATTTGAATAATCTCTCCAGGAATGGAAAACTGATTAATCCTTGCAGAAGGATCCTAAGGATGAGTACAGCGGTTTGGTTTCAAAGAAGAAGCAGGGAGGGAGGGAGAGGCTCAACAAAAAAAATGAAGGGAGCGTGAGACCCAGAGAAAGAGAGAGAGACAAAAAAAAAAAAAGGCCCCACTGTCTCCTTTCATGACTTGCCCCACCGCTGTGCCAGCTGATACTCTTCATCCTGCTTTTGTGGTTCAGGGAATTCCACGTTATCTGTGTTATAGTTTGGAGAGCAACAATAAGATAGGATGTCCTCAGTCAATAAGCCCGGGCCAGGCCGGCGCGAAAGGAAAACACGGCAGCAGAGCGTATCAACCCGAGCCGTGCTGTCGGCGGAGCTGGTGAGGTGATAGTGCCCTCGTTCTGCTCCCAAACGGCCATATGAAGGGAGAATTTGAAAAATGCCGTTGCCGTGATAATCCAATTTTCCAGCGCCGGTTTATGCTCATATTAAAAAAATAAAGAGGGGCAGGAAAAAACAGACACAAGGAGAAAATGTGGATGGAAGTGTGCAGTGCATCATAAAAAGCCTCGAGAGAGGTCCAGAAGAAACTGTGGGAACAAGGTCTGAACAGTTTGTTGGTAGATAGTAAGAAGCAAGGTAATAAAATGTGATTGGTATTTATATAGCCGTAACTGCACAATAAACACAAAGAGATATTAAAAAAAAAAATCATCACAACACACGCGGGAACGTTACTGCTCGCAGCTGCAATCGATTTAACAACAGCGTGCTGTCGACATTCAAAGTTCAAGTACGAGAGAAGCTATATGTGATGGGGCATCCTGCTGCTCCCTTAATTAATGCTAACCCCTAAATATGTCATTCTGGGTCACATGCAGCCACACAGAATGAATCACTGTACAGTATTATATGGGGAAGTTTGACCTAAATGAGTCTATTCATTGTCAAACTCTGGAGAAGCAATGAAAAATATACTTATTCTGACTCAGTGACATGCATGTGTATGTGTGTGTCTCTCCAATAAGGGGTTAAAAAAAATCACTTTAACGTGTTTTTAATTCATCAGTCACTCAAGAACGGAGGAAACAAAGCAGTAGACTGAGCATGTTTAACTGAAAAACAGTAAATATGTGCACAGAGCAGCAAGCTTCCAAATATATTCAATTACACTGCAGCCACAAAAATAAACTCCAGCCCGTTAATAGTCTTATAATAGTCTCATATTTATGCAGAACTGTCACCACCTTTAAGCAAATGTATTAGCGTTTAAAACGGCTTCACACAATGTTAAAATTGAGTAATGTGGAAAAACAGGTTTGGCGCTAGCCGTGACCAGGACTAAAGATCACTCCTGCAACAGCAATCTCAAAAGAGCTCAAACTGTTTTTGGTCTTTCTTGTGCTAGTTACAGCATAAAACTAGCACAAAAAGAAAGAAGACTGCGGCGATAACGGCATGACCAAGCTGCTTTAAAGCAAGTAAACAAGTGTTAACTCATCACCAGCTGCTCCGACTCAGCACACTTCTCTCTGCTTTGATGAGCTGTACACTTTACACCGTTAACTGCCTCCACAACTGTCAGTATCTCTTTGTCAGGTACAGCGTGTGTCTGAACAGTGATCCACAAACACAACCTGATTAAAAAAAAAAGAAAAGAAAGAAGACACGCCCGAAGAAATCTTGGCCTGAAGATGAACTTGTTCTTTGCAGCACAGAACAGTATCAGCCAATTACAGTCAGCGTTATTATTCTGATAGCAAACTAAATATGTCAACAGGAAAATTTGTCTGTTTCTGTAACACAGAGTATTATTAGAGTGAGCCGAATGCCAGCATGAGAAGCCGGGGAGCGAATGATTGGGATGCGGTACAAATGGGTGGTACTCAACAGAGGAAGGAAATGGTGGGAATAGGAGTCCTGGCTACTGTTTGCTCTGCTCACTCACTCCCTGTCGGCCACTGAATCATTACAAAGTCCTTCAATCTGTTCCCTGCCCCCAGCAAGACGTGACGACCCCCGTTTCCTGAGTGCACATGACTGACTGGGGTTAGGGTTGAGGCAGAAAGAAAGTAGGGTTCAGGCTGCTGCACGGGGGCTATTAAGTGTCTCCAGCTAACTCTAATGTGTGTACATCAATCCTTGTATATCTGCTTTTTTTTTCCTGAGTGCTCATGCTTGTGTTTGTGTATCTAGGAGCGGTCAGGCGCGGCATTAAGGAGGCCTAGGCCGACAGCAGGTTGACCAGCCAACCGGGCCATTCAACACGGGAGAGCCACACATCTCTTTAGGCAACAGCTGAGGCCACATTTTAACAGCCAGGGCAGATCCCTGGCACTGACCCGGGGAGTGGCAAATCACTGTCACTGGATCATCTGGCCTCAGGCATACCCGAGCGATGATTCACAGACTGAATCAATAGTCATGGTCTGGCTGCACACAGGCCATCAAGGGGGCATCCTTAAGATTTATATTCCTTGCATTTGCCCCAAAAACACTATTTGGGGATTGTTTTGTTTTTTTCCAAAGTCTCTTGCCAGAGGAGATGGTATGCCAAATGGAGTGGAGTTTCAATTAAATGAATGGCGCTGTAAACAGTGCAGTCATGCCACGAAGTAGGGTGGCTGAGTGAAAGCACTGCCCTGCTAGGAGGGGTTTGATGTAGTGGTCTAAGTGCCCCAACTCCATCAATCCTGGCCCCTCTTTAGAGCAAGCTGCTGCTGCCGGGGACACAAAAGGGTACAGACTCATGTGGCATCCATGGGAAGATGCTTTTGTAAATGAGTTTGCGCACCAGCTAAGAAAGCGGCCGCTAGTATGTCCACATCCTGACCTGAAACAGACAGAATTCCTTTATGTCAAATTAAGAATAATCACTATTCGCCCTTCTTTGCATGAGACACAGCAGCGTTGTGCAAACTGTGGGACGGAAGCTTAACCTCCTCACGGGCAATCATTCAAAGCTAACTGCGGCACATTGTCCCCGGCTGTGGAAGTGAACTCTTCTGGGAAACTTTGAGTAAACCTCTGAGCCAAAAAGCTACTCATGGAAACCATGTTTACTTTTTCCCCTTGACATCACTTGCATGACACGCTACAGCAGCAGCAGCAGCAGCAGTGAGCAGAGAGCACACACAGGCAGAAGTGGATTCACACAAATACACGTGAAAACACGGACGTAAAAAGTTCAACAGACGACCACGACTTCTCAAAGCCCCACAGACAAAGAAAACACGACTCTATTATTAAGCTTTGGCGATCTTGAGAGTGCCATTAAAAGAGTTGCAGCAAGGAAATCAGGCCAAATTGTACACTGCGGGTATTTTCCCTTGTGTGAGCGCTGCGCTGACCTAAAGAAACACAGCCAACGTTACATATTCACCAGGTGGTTAATACATGATCTATTAATCCTACTTATCATTGACTCACAACAAAAACGTAAGCAGTCTCAGAGGAAACATGCTGAACTAAGACTGCTGTTTATGTCACCCATAAATAATATCACAATAAACCGATAGCTCACCAGTTCTGGATTAGTATTTGTATTTAACTCGGTTCCAGCTGAACTAAGAGTAGGCGGAGACAAGCACAATCTAAGGAGCTTTAGTCCTTTGTGTCAACAGTCACTTTACAATCAACCAAAGAAAATGTGACGCCAGACAGCTGCCAAGAGGAGGATTTAACCAGAAGAAGAATAGTTTGTACTGTGTCACGTCAAATACGACACACACGGACTGTTTCTGTCGAGGTTTAGAGACGTGGCTGTCTCAAGTGTGAGCTGGTCTGAATGCAGGGTTATAAAAACAGATCTGCTTGTTCAGAAGAGAAAAATGAAATACCGAAGATTATGTTATCAATAGCTACGTTATAGGAAGTGCCAGTGACGGTCTGTGGTTGTTGTTTTGTTTTTACTAAACAGTTATTACTGCTGACACACGTGGGTCACTACCAATAAAAAAAAATAATGCTTTCTCTTTAACCACCGATTCACTGTGCGGTTTAATTCTCAGGGAAGTGATTACCTCTAGCCACATCACTTGAAGTGCAACAGCTTCATTAAACAAACGGCACGGAAAAGAAAAAAACAGAAGTTCAGTTCAAATCCCTTGCGATCACATATAGGTGAGAAACTGCAGCAATTCTAATACTTTCAGAGGAAACGCACTGCAAAGACTTCTCTATAAGTTTTATTAATGGTGAGATGTCAGAGGCTTTATCCTCCTTTCATTCTTCTCGCTTACTTCGGTTAAAGTGACCCAGAGGAGATGTCGGCCCTACAGCTGCCAAACGACGCCTCAAAGCCTTGATCAAGGGGCAACGACTCGCAGCAATGCAACCGACGCTTCTTTAATATCAGCATTTATTGACTAAATGCAGTGACTGTTAAGTGATCATAAATGCATATGATATAAGTTAATTTAGCCATCAGAGAAATACCACAAAGAGGGAAAAGCTACACAGTGATCAGAGCCAATTAACGTGTTCCCCAAATGAGCTCCTCAGCCAGTCCAGGAGGAATTAAGCTGCACAGGAATGATTGCGCTACTCTACGAGGGGCGGTGATGCACTAAAGGAAAGTTGGATTGTTTTAAGCGCTGGTTAGAAAAAGCTTTCATGCGTCCTGCCAATAGCTGGGGTGACTAAAAAGCTGGCTGATTTTGATACTATCTCGGTAAACAGTGATTACAAAGCCAACAGAAGCATTTATTTACCACGCAGTATGCAAATCAGCCCAGAAGGACGCAAGAAGAAGAGCAAGAAGGGAGTAAACAAAATGAAGATTAATAAACATAAACAGATCTGCCACAAAACCACTGACAGGAGAAGTAAATAACATCGAGCATCTTGTGACAATTCAATGTTCTGCTGGGAAACTTCTGGACCTGACATTCATTCATTGGTGTGGATGTTACTTAGACATGTAGCACCTACCTAGACCAGACCAGACACCCCCACCCCATAGCAATGACACTCCCCAGAAGGATGCAGCCTGACACAAATAAAAACACGAACATTATGTTTCCAGACACCACAGGACACCTTCAGAAGGCCCATGTCCATTCTCGCTGAGTCACAACCATTTTGGAAGGTGGTTTAAATGTTGGTGTGCCGTGCTCAACTTTATTGTTTCAACAAGTCCTTCAAGATGATTTAGGCTGGCCCGCTAAGTGCATAAGACACGGTAAACGTCTGACAGCGGGGGATGCTGTCAGTCTGTGTGTTCGCTGCGCTCACTGAGTGATGGAGGCCTGCCACCCTTCAGCGTCCTCGCTGCTCGTCCAATCACCATCAAGCGACGGCTGCAGGAGGAAACGGGTTCTTCCGGGGCTTTCAAAACTGCACTGCTGGTGTCTGACATTCACACACCCACACTTTGACACATTGTGATATACTGCAAACACTTTTGACAGCACGCGTCGCTTAGACATGTACAGGCACACAGGAGGACTCGGAGAGCGATACGGGAAAGAAACACTTGCCAGGACATTGGGCACACTCGTGAGCACAAATGCATTCTACTATAACAGCCCTGCAGTAAATCTTAGCTTCTTAAAAGGGTCTGGTATTCAGCATTTATTTAAAGTAACTGAGAGAGCTGCTGAATCAACTGTGTTTTCATTTTCAAAGCTGTGGTTTGTAGTACTACTGAAGTGAACGCCATTTTTAGTTGGTGGGTTAGGCCAAATTATAGAAACACTTGTTAAACCGTGATTGAATTAAACACATCACCACAAACTACATCCTCCAAAATGATCGTATAGTTTGATTACCACCTTTTTTTTAGGCTATTTCAACAAGAACTGTAGGATTTATATTAGAAAGTATTGATTTTCACTAGTGTATACTCTTGACTTACTCTACGTATTGCTACTGATTTCCCCAATCCTTCCCGATTCAGTTCTGTAGATATATTTCAAAACAATAATACATGAAATTAAAACTAATACAGAGACGTGTGGCATCTCTACAATATTTTCCCTCTTAGTGGCGCAGCTTTACTTCTGCGCAGCTCCTTTCTGTCGTCATGCCTCCACTGGATTCTTTCAAATCAAATCAAAATCAATTTGAATCGGAAAATCCATTTTTTTTTTTTTTGTAACACCCACGTCGCTTAGATACACACAGACACGAACGAAAGGGCAACGCAAGTGACAGAGTTGAAGGCAGGGTTATACGAGGGTGTGACGAGAGTTTGAAAGAGAGAGAGAAAGACAAGACTGACAACGAGAGAAAGGCAGCGGTTTTCATGGAAAACATACAGAAAAAAATCAATGGCTCAGAGTACTGCTGAGTCAATGTGTTGTCAATAATACAGCTGTTTATCCAACAGTGCCAATGGTCAGTGGCACTCACAGCCTGTGTGCGTATGTGTCAGTAGCAGTATTTGTCTAGCAGCAGGAGTGATGAGAGGATGGAGTGGAACAGGAACTTCCTGCTGAGTGAACAGACATGCAATCGCTATGCTGCCCCTCTGACCAGGCCAAGACACACAAAAACACACACTCATAAAGCGCTGTACACACACACGTCAACACAAATCATTTTCTGTTCACCTCAACTGACCTGCAGGTCGGGTGAGCGGAGCTTAAAACGCGCAAACCCAGAATAAAAACAGCTATTTGAGGCTGTAAGGAACCATCGATTAACGCTCAGAGAGGAAGGAGACTGACTTAATCAGTTAAAGGACTCCATGTGATGAAAGGATGGTCCCACTGACGTCAGGAAGGCAACCAAACAGGTCCTGTGAGCGTGAATGCAAATTAAGTTGTAGTATTCGGCGCAGCTGTTGAGCTGCTCACTAATGTCAGGAATTCCCTACACGTACCTGAGCTCGACTCTTTTGTATCCTGTCTGGGCTATTTGTCAAGCCGAAGATGACTGCTGAATACCAAATTATACAACTGATTAAAACCAAACTGCTAGCGCTGGCTGGCTATTTACTCAGCAGATTTATGGCGCGCCTCAAACAGGGGTGAAGCAGATAACGCACATCTTCGAAAATGACTGAGGGGTTTTCTTTAAGCCTATAGCTACCCAATGTGTGCTTTACTTCTTAGGACCATACTGTGTTGCTTAGCAATAATGTGTGATGTCTGGCTTAATGGCTTGAATTGTGTTAGCTGTGTGGCTAAATTAGATTAGCGAACACGGCGCAGCCTCTGGAAGGAAGGTTTCAGTCTTAGGCGGATGTGGGGCTGGACTATGAACTCTAGGAATGTCAGCAAGAATCTGATTATATTATGACAAGCTTCACTCCAAAACACTGGGATTCTGACTTCGTGGAGACTAATGTTTATGTAAGCACCAGCCTCTAAAAAAAGCAAGCAACTTATCCAATAGTATACGTTTGTTTCAGTGCCAGCAGTGATTCAGCAGTCCAAAAAAACATTGGACAGCTCTTTTGTAACAGAGTCCAGAGGAGAAGACTGCAGCAAGAACATAAGAAATGATTTCACCATGTCCATTCACACAGCCAATCTTCTGCAGCCAAAGACGAGGACGGGCAGGCAAAGAAAGCCGTTTTACATTTCCATCTGAAGGTAAAACCAGGCGATGTCATTAAACACCGTGCCTTGAAACAGATGCAGACTTATCAGTGAAATCACATGATCTCAGTACCTGGATGACTCGTGACTGAGGCGTGAGTGACGCTCAACGAAGCTCTGCCAATTCACACAGCTACTGGACAATAATGTTGAACTTGTGAACTTTCCACTAAGGAAGCTGAGCGCTACCTCTCCCTACTACAACAGATTTAGCTTTTTCAGAAGGTCATGGATAAGACAGACCAGTGCTGTCATTTCGTATGAGAAAAGCAGGAAGAATGAAGCCAACAGACGTCAAGCATTTCTCTCCTTGTCCAAAGCCAGGGTCTGGGCAGTCAGGCAAGTAGGAAGACAGATGAACAGCCAAGTAGGCAAAGCCTGCAGAGCATCAGAGAATGGAAAATTACCGGGGCTCCACAATCAGCTGGCCACCTTTGATCAGCCAGAGCCCAGGCACCAATTACTGCGGGATAATCGGCAGCCCTCAGAGGCCTGACGAGCTGCAGGCACTGTGGGCACAACGGGTCAGTGACCAGCAGGCAAAGGCCTGGTCAACAAGCCTTACAGAACCAAAAGCCGACGGTGGCCCTCGATGAAATGCTGCATGAAGGCGGCCAAACAGACAAGCAGCACAGCAAGGCCATTGTTCCCCTCCTGTCGACTCAGCACAGTGGCACTCTCACAAGCCAGACATCCTTCTATGCAGACCGCTCGGTGGCAGAGGAATGGTGCAATGGTGTGTGGAGCGTACGAACCTGCTACTGCATAATCTCTAGGGGTTTTCCACGGCCTTTCCCCGTTTCAGCGTTGACATATATGCAACATACGTGGAACAAATGTGCACACACATGCTGCTCGGGCACCTGTCCCTGTAAGTCTGCGGTGCGCAAAAAGCTGCAGCGCTCGAGGCGGCGCTCAATACACCGTGATGCAATGCACAGGAAACACGTTCCTCGTCGCCCTCCTCCCTGATAACCGATAACCCTTTCCTACACAGGAAAAGGTCCAACCTACCTGCTCCTGACTTACCTCACACTATCTGAGAGGAATGTGGACTGACAAACTAAATTAAACTGCGGCCACCGCCTCGGTTTTCTTTCTGGCATTTTCCGATTAAATGCAAAGCAGCAGCCGAGGTTTATAAACAAAAACGAAGTCTCTCTACTCGAGGCGGAACGTGATATTCAGCTCATTAATAATTGATATCTTTCTTGCACTGGGGAACGTTCATTATCGATCAGGCTAAGCTACGTTGCTGGCTGCTGTGCTGTTCATCTCTCTGTCGTCAACAACACAAAGCGCTAAAACAGTTCATCTGAAAGAAAAAAAAAATAACTCCTGCAGTGCCGATATAAGAAAATAACTCAATTACACTATCTCATCACAGAATCTTTTGCCTACTCATACTGCAGTTATCTAACAGAAATACAGTGGCCAGGGGACTTTGGATCAGACACGCTGCAGTTATACAACAAGCAGCGCTGGTAAAAGTAAACCCATATGGGCCAGTAGGAGCTTCCCAGAAAACCACAAGTGAGAGGAAGAGGCTGTTCTCAAAGCAGCAAGGTCTGAAGACACAAGAGACGGTACACTCGGGGGAGACAGCTTGTTTATCAGGACGTAAGCAAGAACAATGTGAGGGACTGGTATCGCTGTCACCCTTTTATGCTGATCTTAAACACAATTTCTGGGTCTCATCTGACACCTTCATGCCTTATTTAGCTGATTGTAAGCCGATTTCTCTGCAAACTCTTCATTTACATTCGCTAAACTGAAGCCAAACCACAGAAATGTGCCAACGTCAAACGCTTTCTTAACGTTAAGCAACTATATGAAGAATATATCAAGAATTTATATTTATAAAAAAGCAATTTTCTCTCATATTTATGATGATTTATGTTTGACACATTGGCATAACAGTGCAAAACATTATTTGTATATTGAATTACTATACATTTCACAGAAATAACATTAACATCCGTATAATAATATAATATCTGTAGCTTATTATTACTTCTACTGCATCTTTTTTGTCTTTTTGACACGTGGGACCAAAACTCAACATTTCGTAGGGTCATACTGTTCTGATCACTGCATCATCCAGCATCCACTGTGGCGGTTACCAGGAGACTGGTGCCACGGCAACGTAGACACACGGCAGCAGGCGGGGCCAACAAAGGCCGCGACCGTACCACATGATTAGACACAACTCCGCCGAAAGCCGTCTGCAGACAGCCACAATGTGTGAGCGAACAGCGTCGCCGCCACCCATGCCATACGCAGGGAGCTATTTGATATAAATACAGACACACGCACACACGGCACTTAGATTTTTGAGAGTAGTTATTACGCCAACCACACTCCCCAGTTCACAGAAGTGCACGCACGGGAACTGAGAAACTGTTGCCTGAGAAGAGGAGGTTTCAAAAGACCAACGCCGAAACTTGATTTCGTGTCGTCAACATCAAAGTCTTTAGTCTTACTACGAGCGCAGCTGAAGATGAAACCGTGCACACACACGTGTATTTTAGGTAATTAATGTTTTCTAAAAGGCGAGTAAATTTCACAGTCAGAGGCAAACTCTTTGTTCATATCCGAGTTACCACTACAATTAGCAGTTAAATGGCTGGAAGATAAAAAAATTGAGTGTCACTGTGGCCTACCGTTGACTTTAAGGTCATTCCTATTGTTTTGTCTTATAAATAGACGTCTCTTTGCTAAGTGACGTGCACCTGAGCCAAACGGCTAGAACTGGTAGCTGGTACAAATTTCCCACCCTGTGAAACACACCACCGTCACTCTGTCCTGGGTCACTGATAATTAAAGCAGAGATCAGAGGGCTGAATAAAGCATGAGCTGTTCCAGCCCAGGAGGCTCAGGTATCACACTATATTGGGGCCCAGAGAGAGACAAAAGGCTTCCCTGAGCCCCATACCATATCCAGGGAGGAGTGATACAAACCTGTAAGGCAACTCCTTGCATACAGTGATGCCCACCCCCAACCCTCCCAGCTCTAATCCACGGTTATAACAGCCAGGGCAACAAAAAAAAAAAAAGAGGAGCTCAATGCCCGTTGGACCTAATTAAGAGCTAAAGATATTGTCCCAAATGGGGACATTCAAAGAACTGCGCTCAAAGCAGTAAAACACCTCGCAACACCCAACCTTACACTGTTGTTTTTCCATTTTTTTTTAATTGAGCGCTAACAAAGATGAAGATTGCCTCAAAGAAACTGCCTAGAGATAGAAATGCTGCGTAGCATTGCAAATAGTAATAATTTATTTCCTATAGAAACTGAAATAATTGCAGGCGTTCACAGCTGCGTTTAAATGCATCTAGTGTCACGCGGTTTCACTTCACAATCTACATGCACATAAAAAAAACTACATAACTTCTGTTTGCAAAGACCGTCTTTATTTTTAACCAGCGGGATGCAGCGATGTACTTTCCGTACCTAATCTGACGAAAATAGAAAGAAGAAATACTTAAAATAATCCAAAAATGAATTGGCATGTGCCAGGCAACGCCAATTGGCTACGGTGTTGGGATGGATTTGTAAAAAATCTCCTTGGACGATTGCAGCTTATGCTTTTTGAGTAAGTACTTGTGTCCAGGTGGTTTGAATGACCTGATCTTATGCATCCCCAGTGAGATTTAGTGCTTTTTTGCACTTACAGATGCACTTGTAATCAGATCACCCAAGATGCATTTGGATACTAGGAGTTAACAAATATGCAGGACTGTTTTTTTGTGGAAGAAGTCATAACCAACACCAACCCTGCTTACCAACAAACACATCAAGAGTTCAAATCAACCCTGCTGTTGGACGGAACCTATTTTTGGCTACTTATATTGAAATGGGGTCAGCTGCACATTTGAGATCCTGGTTCTAAAACCTCCCCTCTGGTTGAATCCTCTCAGAGTGACTCTGCTGGATCCTGTCCCAATCTGCTAAGAATACGGTGCCGCATGTAGAGAGCAGACTTTTAAGTGCAATGAAGTTACCAAATGTCACATGGACCTGGATGATAATGATGCTTACAAGAGCACTGGTTCTTGGAAGCTCATTTGGGTGCCACCCATTTGATAGATCATTTTCTCTAATCTTAAGTTTGTTCATCTTGAGTCACACTGAAAAATCTCCAGCAGCCTTTTAGTGACAAGAGGCTAGAGTTTTAGCTGGAGTTTCAAAGACACATAAATATGGACTACACTTCTACTTCGAATAAATACCTTTTTACTTGGAAGACAACTGGATTTAAAGCACCTCTGTGTCTTGTATCCACGCTCTCACATTACTGATTACCACAAACTGAATAAGTAAACGTCTAGCATTTTATTTATTCCCTTGGAAGCCATGGGATATTGATGGCAACATCTAACCTGACACCAGAAAGTAATGATTAACGTGACAAATAAATAAGACAGGTGAGTTGGACAATACACCTTGCCCTGATCCAGATCGTGTGAGCGTGAAAACAAAGAGGCATATCTCCCATTCCTGTCATTTCTTATTGATTCGAAAACACACCGACGCCGATGTCGCCACAAGCAACAAGAAGAAGCTCAACGATCTCTCTGTTATCAGGGGACAAAAGTGAAGCCTTGTGATTGCGTCGTCACTACGCAGCCAGTTTATCTACCTGCGTTGCATCACTGTTCACGGTGTTCAAATGCGCGTGTCACTGCTGAGAAAGGGCCTCTCGTTCGGAGAAAACGCTTGAGAGCAACGCCGGTTTCTCCCACAGAGTGAATCACAAAGCCTGGGACAGATCCTGGCTCTTACATTCTCCTCCTCTCCCAAACAGCTGACAGACTTGAACAGTGGGTTCGGTGGCAGCGAGCCAGCGTTGCCTCCCTCACTCTGAGAGATGAGCTAAGCCATGAATTCGTTTTTTAAAAAAATGAACAAAAAGGCAAATCTCTACACTTGTTTATTTAATTTCTAGAAGACAGATCGCTTTATGGATTATTTGGAAAGTCCTTATGCCGTTACAGTAAACAATGTGCAACGTTATAGTTTAAAACAAAATAATCTGGGGCTGTAGATCATGGGCGACTGCTTAAAATGTGCAGAGATTCGCTTTTTGTGCAATTTACGCTAATAAAAACATAAATATGTGTCAGTGTGGACATTTTAACCATGCAACCAAACACTTTCTAGCTGACCTAGATGTGTCTCACCTTGCATTACTCTCAAACCTCATCACCATCAACCCTGTCCACAAAACAGTAATGAGATAATCCAAATGGGGGGTTTTACCATCTAATAAACAGGATGCTGCTGCTGCTGCTGCGGTGGACACCTCACTATCTATCATGTGGCTATCGTCTGCTATGTGGAAGGTAATCTGACCACTGATGTTTATCTGATCAGGGGCCAGAATGGAAATGTTTTGCTCTGAGTCTGCTCCAAGCTAAAGGTCTAGAAAAAAAACACACATATAAGATCATGAAGGGGCACATTCTGTCACTTTACACAACTCTTTGGACTGTGAGTCACTGCTTTATATCTCCAGGGCGATTAACCTGTCTGATGACTGAGCTGAATTTTTCTTCTTCTAACTTGCCAAGTAACTTGAACCGTCACCTTTTAACTTGTGACAGCGTGTGAAGATAAACCACGAGAACTTATAAAGCCACTGTTTTAGTACGAGCTCATTATTTTTTTGCTGAGTAACGTCCAAGTCTTAAAGTTATCCAGGTAACTTGAGTATCGCTAGCTACTTAACTAGCTATTTGTAGCTAGTCTTAGCTAATTCGCTAAGGGGTGAAGAAGCAGGTATTTCCCAACATGTGTGAGAGTTACACCGGCTAACTGTTTGCTCATTTTGCCGTCTGCTCTGGTTCCTACTCGAGCTAAATGTCAGTGTTAAGTGGGAGCTAACGTAGCTGCGTGTGCCGCATCCGAAAAGCACAAGCTAGTGCCGCTTAGCCCGCCGTGCTAACAAGCTTTTACCTCATCAAAAACTTAACACGACCCCGCGCGTTTTTAATGTGCCCCCCTCAACCGACCTGTGATCACCGCTGCGACCCAGAAGATGCCCCGTCCGTGCCGTCGCCTGCGCCCCACGAACCGTGCCGAAAAATAATTCAAATTCCACAGAAAGTGTCGGGAGAGACGCTCTCAGTCCAATCGCTTCAGCCACCGCCGCTGAATGGCTGCTACGCCGAGGCTCAACCAAACTTCCTCCTTAGCAACGGACCGCCTCCGCGCGGCCCCATTGGCCCGGCGCGCGCGGATCCGAGGTGATCGATTAGTTGACGGAGCGACCTGGACCAGAGAGGAGCTCCACTGCGCTTCTCGCTGTCCGCTAAAGTATTCTGCAGGAGTTGTCACTGCAGCTGCCCCGCTCTTTACTCTTTGATAAAGTCAAGCGTTCAAATAAAACCTTTATTTATCTGTTATGTTCGCGACGTGGACGGACGTACGCTCCGTAGGTCTCACAATGCTATGTCATAATAATAATAATAATAATAATAATAATAATAATCAACATCATCATCATAACAATCATAATAATAATACATTATGCTAAAATGAATAATTAATGGATAGAATTGTATAAACAAAAAACAAAGATACAGTATTACAGTATTAGTAGTAGTAGTCGTTATTAGTATTAATACAACTAATGAGTGAGTATGATCTTAAATTTTAATATGTACACACTAGTACTAGGGTCAGATGATATGTCCTAAATATTATTATTAGTAGTAGTAGCAGCAGTAGGAGTAGTAGTAGTAGTTGTTGTTGTTGTATAGTACAATTAATGAGTGAGTATGATCTTAAACTTTAAAATATGTACATACTAGTACCAGGATCCACTCATAGGGTCCTGAATATTAGCAGTAGTAGTAGTTGTTGTTGTTGCATTAGTATTAATACAATTAATGAGCGAGTATGATCTTAAATTTTAAAATATGTACATACTAGTACTAGGGTTAGCTGATAGGGTCCTACATATTGGTAGTAGTAGTAGGAGGAGAAGGAGGAGGAGGAGGAGTTGTTGTATATTAGTACAAGTAATGAGTGAGTATGATCTTAAATTTTAAAATATGTACATACTAATACTAGGGTCAGCTCATAGGGTCCTAAATAGTAGTAGTAGTAGTAGTAGTAGTAGTAGTAGCAGTGGTACTAGCTGTTGTTGTTGTTGTATTAGTATTAATACAATTATTGAGTAGTACAATTTTAAATTTTAAAATATGTACATACTAGTACTAGGGTCAGCTCATAGGGTCCTAAATATTAGTAGTAGTACTAGTAGCAGTTGTTGTTGTTGTATTAGTATTAATACAATTAATGAGTGAATTTATGATTTTATATTTTAAAATATATACATACAACTACTGTGCAGCTGATAGAGTCCTAGACATTAACACTATTATTATGATAAAGAGCTAAACTACACATTATTTTATGCTAAATTTGTGAATCCTTTCTGTATTGGGTATTTCCGTGACACGTTTCGTACTCCCAAGTCAGCATTACTTTAGTATTTGGTTGAAGTGGAGCTGATTTGAACTGCTTTACATACAGATTGAACCTAGCTGTGAATTAAATTGACTTTATTTAGTGGTTGTCAGGTTGATTTGTGTGTTTAAACTATATAAATGTTATAGCTCAACGCTGTGAAATGACTCCAAAGTACAATATTATCCTTTAATAGGACTAAAGTCGAGGTTTGAGGCGACATTTCACAAGCGTCCAGCACCTCCGTCATGTGCTCTGATATGCAAACTCCTTCCTGTCAGTGAGGACATCCCACAGTTAAAGCCTGCTTCTACGTAACAACAATCATTTCTTCCTATTTTCTGCGCCTTGTCATGTTTCCTGTTCGTTCCAGCGACTGAAACTCACTCTTTCTTTTCACATTCATCGTCCAGAGCTGCTCCCAGGTTTGCCTCCCACCCCTCTCCCCTCTGATGACGAAACCTTGGCCCCTGTAAAAGGCCACAAGTTTATCAGCATTAAGTTACATTCCTTGCATAGCTGTGGAGCCTACTGAGCTGCAGTGTGGCATGTTCTGTGGCCTCACAGGTTACAAAACCAACAAAGAAAAAAAAAAACTCTTGGTTAGCAAAGTTGTCAAGCCTGTTATGTTGATGATTAGCACGTCAATGTGTTGTCCTTCTCTGTAAACCTCGCTCTCACTCTCTTTCTCTTTCAGACACGTGTTGTCTCTCTGCTTTTTATCCTGAACTATCTTAAACTCAATCTTCTTTATGACCCTCTTTTTTTTAACAACAAGGCTTCATTCATCAACCTGTCAAGGTCACTCATAAACTCTCCCTGACACATCTGTGAGGATACTCTGCCCCCTGCTGGTTCCTCTGTGTCAACTCAAGAATGGGGCTGGCAGCTTCAGTCGTCCTTCCTTCTTCTTCTTCTTCCTCATTCCTTCCTTTCTTCTTCTTCTTTTTCTTCGTCTTCTTCCTCACCTCCTTTCTTCTTTCTTTGTCTCCTTCGTCTTCCTTCCATCCCTTCTTCGTCTTCTGTCTTCCTTCATTTCTTCTTCCTTCCTTCATTCATTCCATAATTCTTCTTCCATTTCTTGTTCTTCTTTCCTTTCTTGTTCTTGTTCTTCCTCCTCCTTCTCTCTTCGTTCGTCTTATTCTTCTTCCTTCCTTCCTTCTTGTTTTTGTTGCTCTTCTTACCTTCCTTCTTTCCTCTTCCTTTTCGTTCTTCTTCCTACTTCCTTTCTTCTTCATCATCATTTCTCCTTCTCCTTCTCCTTCTCCTTCTCCTTCTCCTCCTTCCTTCTTCCTCCTCCTCCTTTCTTCTTCTTCACCTACAAAAACGTCTGCTTGTACATCAGTCTTATAACCACTTGTTTCTCCTTTACTTCTCTTTCCGGTTTCATACATCAAAGGACCAAATGTTCATTTATTACTTTTTGATTTAAACTTGCAAATCAACTCTACTTTAGTTATTTTCTTTTTTCATCGATCCATCCTCTGGAGACCGTGAGAGTGAAATATTAGGAAATGTCTGTGAAGATTGTAATATCTAATCATGAAGCTTAAGCAAAGGTAACTGGACATGTTTCACAACTCTTCCAGAGAGTTTCCCTCCCATTCATTCACAACTTTGGTCTGGAGAGTTTCTGGTCATTACTTGTGTAGTGTTTAAAGAAAAGGGAAGAAGAAACCGCCCAGGTTTATCTATGCGAGTTTCAGGTGTGCACCACCCACAGATGTTCTGAATAAAAACATCAAATCTGCACCAGTTTCTAAGAACTGAAGAAGCTACTTGAATGAAACGGCTTAAAAAAAAAAAAAAAAACTTTGTCTTGGATCTTGAAATAAATATCTCCAGTTCACTCACAGCAGGTGCCATAATAACAAGATAACCTGTCAGTGGTCATAATTTTATGGCTGATCTGTGCATGTACTGTTTACCTACTTCCTTCTGCTGTTCTGTTTTGCTCCTCTTCTGCCTCACATCCTTTTTTTTCTGTTTTTCTACCCGGTCAGCCTCAAGCACATGGGTGAGCTTGAGGCTCTCTGCTTGAGGTTTCTTCCTCTATAGCCGCTAATCTATTTTATACGTGTGTTTCTGAGACATCTGCTCTAAAAAACCTGTTGTATGTAATTTAATGTTTGTCATCTGCCCCCTGGTGGATTCATGCTAGCTCTGCACTCAGTGGCTTTTGGCAGCCTTTTCCAAAATGGCTGCATTCAAGGATTAGCTTTCCATTTTTCCCCCCAACAGAACCAAACCAACAGAAAAGTTTGAAACGTTCCAAATACAATGAACTTTTTATTTCATTTAAAGGTCTTATAAGCACTTTAATAAATAAAAAGAGAAAAAAATAATGTCTGTTCTAGTCTAGCAGCTTCAGCTTCAGGTTCTCCAAAGCCTCTCGAGACAATTCAGATCTTTATTGACACTGTATGAATAAAGTTGAATTGAATCCTACATAGCCAGCATTTGAAGCAGACAACTAAAGTTTAAATTATGAATTTATATCCAAGTATGCAGAATAAAATGACAGTCTTGATTGTGATTTGGAAAAAAAAATGCTCCTCTTTGCAACTATGCTGTGATCAAAATAACACCCGAGACCAAACAGTTTATTTTATGTACATTAATGTCTTTGTTACCACGTTTTAATTTCTCAAACGACATATAGAGTACTTTACACAAATAAAACAAACCATTACCTGCTTCAGATATTTACATAAAACTTTTATAGAGACAGAAAGAAAAACATTCTTTGGGTCTGACCATGCAAAACAATAAATAATGTTCCTGACGGTGCTTTGCATGGTGCTTCTTTTCGAGACTGCTATCCGTTAGCAATAAAAAACAAAACGAAAAAGAAGCTCGGGTTTTAGTTGGCTATACATAAAGCTGCCCTGGTCCACGCAGTCATCAGAGACGAGCAGTGACGGCGTCTCGGGTGCAGCTCAGCACATTTCACAATCTATTGCAATTTGACCCAAACGTTGGACCAGGACAGATACAGAAATGGAAAAGTGAGATGTGCAACAGTTTTGTTTCTTTCTTTTTTTTTTTCAGTGAAAAGCTTAGATTAAGAACTGCAGCATCCTCAAGAGGATGGAGCATTGTACACAGAGGACTTCAGACGCTCAACAGAGGCCTTGAAATGTTTTCAGCGACGCTCTTGTCCCCAAAATGAGCAGGAGCTTGAAACTGACATCACAAATGTACAGTTCTGACTCTTCCATCCTTCAGCAAGGCGGCAGACAGAGTCTTTCTGCAAACAGGGTCCAGTGTCCTCCCTCTCCCTGTCCCTCCCTCCTCCCTTTCCCTCTCCCCATCAAACGGTGGCTCAGGTGATGACTTGAGGCTCCCAGGACTGGCTGGCAATCTGGGGGCGACACTGTGAGATGATCGGGGGTCCTGCCGGGGTCTGGCTGTCCAGGCAGAGGCCGCTGACCATGTGCTGCAGAGCGGTGCCTTTAGGCTTCCACTTCTACAAAATAACGAAACGAATAAAGATATACAATCATGAGTTAATCTCTCTCTGTCTGTTAGACGAACGCTGTGGTTTGCATTACTCATAAATGAGCACAGGAGGTTCATGCTAGTGGTGAGTAATGGACTGAGTCAGGCCTGGATTACAGCAGGCACATGAATGACAGCACTCAGAGTGGAAAACTCATAGTACAGCCAGCTGCAGGGAAACAGCATCCAGCAAAGCAACAGGGAAGAAAGAGCTGGAGACATTTTAGTTTTAAACACAGTGGCCACTTCATTAGGTACACTAATGAACACCTTCCTATAGAACAGCCCTGCACTGATCTTACCTCCATGAAGGTTATGATATTCAGCATTTGTTTAAAATAACAGAGAGTAGTGCAGATCAGCATAACATTATGACCACCTTCCTAATATTGTGTAGGTTTGACTTTTGCCTCCAAAACAGTGGTGACTCAGGGGAGTCTGTGCTCAACAGTTTAGACGATTTCACGTATTAACCTGGAAATAAATGGTGCATAAATGTGTCGTATTTCTTTCCTCTTGTTTCTCTCTAAAGGGGAGGATTTCAGACGTGTAGATTATCTTGAGCAGCCCGCCTGACTGCAGCCTTTGAGCGCGTCGTTCGTTCCTCATAAATCTAACGCTGTTTTCCGCGGAAAAAATTCCCAAGGGTGCCGGAGCCAGTTCGGCGAGAAACCCGAGAGCGGAAGCGAAGCCAGAGCCGCGAGATCACCTGGTATGCGAGGAGTGTTTTTCCTCATTGGCTCGCTGATTAAGCTGTTAGAGATGAGGCTAAGATGCGAGAGTGGCACGCTCAGGTTTCTGGATGGAGGGGGGGGAGGTGATCTTAAAATCCCAGAGAGAGAGAGAGAGAGAGGTGTATCTGTGTGTGTCTCAAATCCTGAATCAAAAATAATGCAAAAATAAAATAGGGAAGAAATATTCCTACATATTTAAACGTTTTTTTTTTTTAAACACGCAGCCGTCCCTCAGAGTTTAAAATAAACATTTCAGTCCTCCAGTGGGACGACTCCAACAAACACACAGACCTGAGTATTTTCTCCCTTTCTAGGGGATTAAAAACTCAGGACAAAGAGACCAAACGTCTCCCTACTCAGCTATAACTGATTGCTTGTTGATGGGCAGGCTCCCAAAGACCTCTTAAAGGATTGCGACGGGCCCGCTGAGGGATGAGAGGAAGGCCTGGCGAGAGTCCCGCACGCCGCACACACATGGTCCGAGTTAATAACTCCCTCCTCGATGTCATAAATCCGCCATGCGGCCAACTTGGGCCCTCGCGGGACTCTTAGTATTCAACATTCACAGAAGGGGGAGAGCGAGGAAGGAACAGGGTGGGGACCCAAGTTATTGGAGCGCCTGTTCTGTCCCTGCCGCGTCTATGAAGTCAAACTGGCCCGGATCTGTATCGGGGCAATAAGATGGTCTGAGCCTCCTGGCATCGGCGGGGCAGACGGGGCTGCGGAGCATCTGGCAAATCAACTTATTTCCAAATGTTTCGTGTCTGAGTGGCACATCAGGGAGACGCGCCGGGAAAAAGAAGTCACCGTTGATTTAAACTAGTCCTGTTTCTTACATTAATCCTAAATAAAGACTAGGACAGCCTCTTTTTAACATTTAGCAGACATTAAACAGTACTTTTATGTCTTTTTATGGTTTTTAAATGTGTGACATGGTGGTTAGCACTGACGCCTCACAGCAAGAAGGTTCTGGGTTTTAATCCATCAGACCGTCCAAAGACATGCTGGTTAGGTTCACTGGTGATTCTAAATTGGCCGTAGGTGTGACTGTGCGTGCTTGTCTGTCTCTCTGTGTCAGCCCTGAGACAGACTGGAGACCCGGCGTCAGCAGGGATGTCTCAGACTCTAGCCTGAGGACACAATGCACGCTGAAAGGTTAAATCTCACCTGTCTGGGCTCTTTTGTGCTGCAGGGCTCCATCTTGACCTTCGATCCCGCTGTGAAGGCAGAAATAGCCAGGCAGAGGTCCTGCTGTCGGATCAGCGGCTCGATTAGCTCCCATTTCTGGAAAACACAAGAAAAACATCTCAATGAAAAACAAACTAATAAAAAAAAACTAGATATATCAACAAGATAACACAGTGTTTCTCAAGACTTTTAAAATCCTTTGCTTAGAGGACATTTCACCAACATGTGCTGCCGTTATCTGGAGCAAATGTTACAAGCTAGAAATAATAAGACAGAGTAATAAATGTCACGTCCAGGGGAGTCGGGATACGCCGTCGTTCAACCGTGACTGATGCAGTGTTTTAAATTAAGATTTGGCGTCCGCTGTTTTTCAACGGGTAATTGATGACATGTTGATCAGCTCCGTAGCCTAGCAACAGAGACAACTGTTTTTTGGCCGTGGCACCTCTTAGTGAGAAGACCGAGCGGGATTGTGTTTATAAAGACGGAAATGATCAGGTTTTTATTCAAATAAACTTGCGAATAATCACAGAATAGATTGCAATGATTAAAAATGTGCTGACTCTGACATAATAACAATAATAACAATAAATACTGAGGCAGCACACTGATATACATTTATTATTTTCTGTTGTTTACTAACAACCAGACAAAAGAAATCTGTCAAATATCAGTTCAAATTGATTTAAAGACTGTTTTTTGGTGATATACACCAATCATGCATAACATTTATGGTCTGGTCTAGGTGGGTGCTGCATGTCTAAGTAACATCCACATGAATGAATGAATGCCAGGTCCAAAGGTTTCCCAGCAGAACGATGAATTATCACAAATGGTCAATGTTTTTCACTTCTCCTGTCAGTGGTTTTAATGTTGTGGCAGATCTGTGTGTAGCGGTGAGTGCGACCCTCAGTCTCCTGACCTGCGACTGCGGCCTGTTGCCTCCGATGCCCCTGCACTCTGCCAGGCCGAGGCCGTCGGACCCGCGGGTCTCCAGACACAAACCGCCCTGTCTCAGCACACTGGACACCGCTTCCTGCTCCGGGACCCTGAGGGACCAGAGACAGAGAGGAGCCAAAAAGAAAAGGTCTTTATTACGACCAACAGGGAACAGCTGGACGGGGCTGTAACCGAACGGCACCACAAAGCAGCACGCCTTGTTATGACGTTAAGAGTGTACAGTGACGATTAATAGAGCTGATGGATGTTTGGAGCAGATGCAGCTGGAGAGGTGAAAGTGTAGCTTGAGAACATGAAGCTCCTGGGACACAGCTAGAGGTTCTCATCCAGATCTGTTATATTTAGAGAGCCAGGACTCTCAGGTTGCAAAACTGGAGGATTTCTTTCACTAAACTTTTATAAAACCTTTTATTTCTGCTTCACTGCACTCTATTCGTTAGTAGAAATGCATATAAAGCTTTGAATGTCTTTGGTGTTACATAACAGACAGCGCAGAATAAATATTAAAAAGGAATAAAGTCATTCACATATTGTAGGATGATCTGCATATAAATTGCATATCTCTTCTAAAAAATGATTTGTGCTTTCACTTGCTGCTGCTGCTGCTAGGCTGTATTTACATGCACCTGCTAAAGAGGGAGGATTTAAAGTATAAAGACGGATATATTCAGTGAAATAGCTCCAGCTGAATATCATCGCACCTCAGCTCAGGATAGACGTTCTCCATGTACCAGCGGAAAGGTTTGCAGTTCAACTTCCGCCGCAGCGTCAGCCGGTCAGCAATGCTGCAGGAGAGAAGATGAAACAGAGATGACTTAAACTGTTTTACTCGGTCAGCTAACATCAGATTTAACTCCTTAATAGCGGCTTTCTGCTTTTATGGCTCGGGCTGAGAAGAGGGGCCAGATACTTGATCAGTTTGGGATCTAGTGAATTTGGAGGCCAGGTCAACACCTTGTGATGTTGTTCATGTTTTTCTTAGTTGGTCCTTGAAGGAGTGTCATTGCTATGGGGTGGGGGTGCCTGGTCTGGTCTAGGTGGGTGCTACATGTCTAAGTAACATCCACACCAATGAATGAATGACAGGTCTAAAAGTTTCCCAGCAGAACATTGAATTGTCACAAGATGGTTTAAGTTATTCACTTCTCCTGTCAGTGGTTTTAATGTTGTGGCTGATCGGTGTATTATAATCCACAAACATAGCAACAAATACTACCTTGTCCTTCTCTGGGGCCACCACAGAGCCTAACGTGCTACAGTAAATTAACTGCCAAACATTTTGATCCTTAATTTCTCAGTTCAATAATTTTTCAGGTAAAAACCTGAACCAGCTCCTCAGACTGTGAAAATGTGAGGTTCTGCTGCTGTAACTGAATATCTCAGGAGTCTAGGACCTAATTTGAATAAGCCACCATGGGCTTTGGGACATTATAAAAGGCAGTTTTAACTATTTTGTATTTGTTAATCAAGAATATATCCTGCAGGTCTATCTTTAATAAAAATAAAAGTCATTAGCTGCAGTCTTCACCGTCTCTAAACAAACATTAACACACAGCTTATCTGGCTACAACATGAGAGAACCTGAATCTAACACCTGTTCCTCTGTCTGTGTGTTACACTCAGAGATGAGGGTTAAAAGCGTAATAGACAAACCTGCCAAAGGCCTTTCCCTGAGCCGACGGCCTTGCAGAATAGTAGTACTGTTTATACTCATCCATCCAGACCTCAGCAGCCCGTCGGGTGTTCCTGCGTGGACACAAGACACAACACCTGCTCAGATACGGTAATGACACAGCTCTGCTGCCGGCATTCCTGCAGCCAACTCTAATGACAATGTCACAACCGAGAAGCCGTTAGTCATCAGCTCGGCCCTGCACCTCTGCACCAGCAAACGTAAGGATGCACTGCAGAATATTGTTTTTTTTAGTGTTTAAAGAGCTGAATGGTATCGATATATGCACTGAATGTTACTATGTTTAGTTACCTAATAAAAAAATAAACAGAGCAGTTAGTTTCCATATACAGATGTACTGCTGCTCATCTTGTGGTGATGACAGACTGGTTGCCACAAAAATATAGGGCTGTCAGGGACGTGGAAGAGAAGAGGAGCAAGAATTATCATCTAGCCTTAATTCTTCTGCGCCTCCACTTTACGTCTTTTCCGGCTCATGTAACGTATGTAAGGACGTTAATCAAAGTGTTTTTATGGAGCATTATGAAGTCAAACCTTTTAAATATAAAATTACTCAACATTTGTGTGAAACTGCGTCATAATAAGACAAATCCTTGAGTTCTTTGAGGTCACAGTGACCCTTCTTCAATAAATTTAAATACTCATTGTGGCCTCTTGAGGCCGAGACGTTGTTTGTGCCACATTCTGAACAATTCATCCATTAAAGTTTCCCTGAGATATCGATCACTTGGACAAAGATGGAACAGACAGGACAGGAGAGAAATGTGACATTGACTCTGAGACCATCTGTGTTTAATCAGATCATCCTTGAGTCCAAATGAAAGCTCGTGCCAAACTTGAAAATAATTCCATCCTGGCACGACTCAGATATCGATCACGTTCACGAGAGCGGGACGGACGAGAAGTCAGAATGACTCGCATCAGATCGTCCTTAAGTCAAATGACTATTGAGGAATTTTTAAGAAATTGATCAAGTTCACAGAAATGGGATGGACGTGAGGTCAAAGTGACGCTCTGACGTGATCAAAGCGACCTTGACCTTTCACCCCATGTGACTTTGACCACATTTCATCCTTGATACTACGCCGTTAAAGTGTCGCTGGGATAGAAGTCGTGTTGACCTTGTGACCCGGTTAAAGTGATTTTGATCTCTGGGATATACTTGAACAGAGGTCGAAGCAATCTTGACCTTTAGCCACAAATTTCATCAGCTGATCCATGAGTGAAAGTGAAATTCCTTCCTATTGATCAAGTTCAGAAAAATGGGACAGACGTCAAATTTTAATCTGATCATCGTCGACTCCAAGTCCAACAGATTCCATGAAGGTTTTCCTAAGATACTGAACACATTCACAAAAAATAAAGTTTCTTTTCTTCAACAAAATGTGTGAAAAGTCAGAAATTTTGCGCGGTGAGGGAAAATAAACTTTGCAGTGACCTGTGCTGAATCATGTGACACTTAAAGAGTGTAAGGCCGAACACAGGATTAACCTTCTTGGCAGTTGGTAAATGCCATTTCAGGATAATAACTATGCGCAGCAGACAGATCAACCCACTCACTTAATGTAGGTTAGAGCGTTGCCCTCTGGGAAGTCGTACGGGTGCCGCTTTCTGAACACGTGACCCACGCGGCTGCAGGGGAGAATCTCCAGACTTCCTCCGCACATCCACACCCGGAATGAAAGCTCTGCGGGACGGACAGACGGAGGCGGTGAGTCCAAGGCTGCAGGCATGCCACTGAGGATTTTGCATATCAACGTGTATCCGTGCAAATTATGCAGTCTGATGTGCATCAACCCAATATCAGCCCGGGCATGTTCACCTGATCATGCAGCAGATGGCTATGAGCTGTAAATCAGCGGTATGAAAGCTGTAGCGAATCGTTTAACGCTCTGCTGCATTGCAAATTCCAGGGACGTGTTTGGCGTTACGTGAGTGTGGGCTGTTGAACCTCTGCGGCATGCAAAAGAGCTATGTATGATGCATAAATACATAAGATGAAGACATTAAAATCTCCAGATTTGACTCCAGAGGACCGATATTTATTTATCCTCAGTAAAAAGTGCACTGTTGTTCTCATTAAGCTGAGGTCAAACCCATTATCTAGTATTGATTTTCCTTTATTTTCCTCTTTTAGTCAGGAGGGTTAGAGATTAGAGAAATGTACATACAGAGATTTAGCTCAATGATCCTTCTTCAGAATGCAGTACACGTACATAGTCCCTCTAGCAGCCATTAGGTAATTTAGAAAATGTCAAAATAGGAGAATATAATGAATCACTGACGTCTAATAAACCCACTCCAGTTAGGGAGTTAAGTCTACGTCTAACCCAGTAAGGCAGAGTGAAGCTTTGTTTTGCAGAACTATTTAAAGATCAGTTTGTATGGAGAATGATTAAGGTTGAGTTGGAAATCGTGGATGAGCTCACCAAAGTTCTCCCCTCCCCAGATGTCCATGTGGGTGTCATACTGGCCCAGGTGGTTGAACCAGCTCTTGTCCATGACGAAGATCCCACCGGCAATGACGGGAGTCCTGCAGAGCGTGGTAGGGAAGAGGGCTACTTAGGTTTGCTCTACTTTATTCACACTCACAAGAATCAACAAGAAAAAAAACAACAAATCAAACTAAGGCGCTGGAATTTATATGTTAAATATCAATATATGTTTGGGAATAGATAAGTCTTAAACTATATGTCTCCTCTATACACGTATGTGGGCCCAACCAGTAGAAAAAGGTCATTCTGTAGATGTTTTAATTATATTTGAGTGATTTTCAATGATTTAAAAATGTTGATGACTCATCCAGCACTAAGGGGCGTGTACTTATTTTGTATCCAATGAAACTCTTTCTTGAAATGGTATGCCCCTCCCCCAGCAACACTGTATCTACAGAGGTGAAGCTACTGGATCTGATCAATCAGAGCAGAACGGGCTTTTTAGTAGGACGCTGCCTTTCTGCTGTAGCTTAGAGGATTTAATTTATTACCTGATTTTATCTTTTTGTCAAAATCTGGCTTTATGAAATGATATTTTTTTTTTTCTACCAAAACAGATGTACATTCATGAGTGTCCCTTTTAGAGGAAGACTAAAGAGTATTGTAAACGTACCTAATCGCCTGTGTGGGGTCACTTCTCGCCATTTTCTGCTCGATGGGAATCTGCTCCCATTTAAAGTGAAGACTCCAATCAAATCCTGAAAGAAGAAGGAATCAAGAGAGCGGTAAAAAGTAAAATTTACAACCTCAGTGTTTAGACATCAGTTCTAAAGAGTTCAAGAAGACAGATATAAGACTTTGGCTAAACCACGCTACATGATCTGACCTTCATACCGGTCATATTTTACATTCTGTGTGTTATTTGTTAGCACTTTGCACGAGATAAGTGTCCTGACCTCCTCTCAAATCAGCAGACGCAGCCAGGTAGGCAAAGTTATCCAGGCTGATGACGTCAATGATGGGGCTGACCACTCGTGTATGATCCTGCATGGGAGGACAGCAGAGTGACAAAGTTATTAGTACACTTAGGGAGTCATCTGATTGCATTTGAGGAGATGAGCAAGAAACAGAAGTCACAAGAGTATTTTAAAACTATTTTGTTATTACTACATTTGGGTTATGTATGGATTAAGCAATCAACAAAACAAAAGTATGGATGTAGAGAAGATTGTTGACACCCAAAGCAACAGTTACACTGTGGAAAGCAAGCAGAATTTGAAGTGCAGTTGTAGTAAATCATCAATAAAGGTTTGCATGACACCTTTAAATGTGTCACTAATAAATAAAATATCATTTAAAAATATAAATAAATATTAGATAATCGCAAGCGATCATAAAGGGGTCCATGCCGTGGCGAAGTTGTCCCGAAAAGGTCTGCCAGAGGGAGTCATAGGCTAAAGCAGGTGGGAAAAGACCTGACAGGAGATCAATTATGACTAGGGGAAAGCTGGGTCTGCCAACTGAGTAGGAAATGGGACTCAAATATTTACACATCAACAGTAGCGTCCTATGTAATCCACAGATTATTATTGTCAAATGGTGAATTAGTCCCCCATCAGGAGTAATGGTAACAACTAATCTTATATTTTGGATAAGGGGCATAGTTAGTGGATAAAACTGGACTATAACTTCTCATCTTTGGGTTTTCTACACCAAGTCTATCAATTACTGGTGAAGATCATAAGCTGAGACCGTCCATCCGTCACTTTTAGACCTCAGTGGAGACATATTTGTGAAAAAAGAAACACTTCCTGCTCCAAAAGAAACACGAGGTAAACAGAAGAGAAAACTGCTGATTGCAGATACGTGCGTCCGTGCCAACACTGTTGTTTGCCCATAGAGCATCTGTGCGCGTGTTTGTGTAGTCGAGCAGCTTAGCATCAGGACGATCCAAACAAGCTGTTTCCAATTAGAGCCGTCCTTGTCTTTGCTCAGCGATCGAACCCGCTGTGAACTTTGAGCTCAATGCACCAAAAGAGTGCGGGGGAAGTGTGAAATGCCAATCTGCCAGAGAGCAATTTGGAAAGTGATGGTCTCAACAGCTTAATGCGACAGACATTTATTGGGCTTTTAATGGGCGGCTGTGATTTGGTAATGCACAAAGAGGCTGCACTCCCAAAATGGATGTCACTGATGATGTCTCAATATCTCTACCCCTCTCTGGCTCTTTTGTTTCTTCTGTGTCTGAATTTAGTGCACTGTCAGAGTGACGTATTTTCCATCTGGACGCCTTTAATGTCATCAAGAAAGTAATTTAAAGTTACTTCAAAGTCTATGTGGAAAGTGGAATAAAAGTGAAAGAGGAAACAGAAGAAAACTGAACTGAGATCTGTAGAAAAGGGACATAAAGCTTTACTCTCCGTAACTGGGAACATATTTTGTGTGCGCACCGAGTTTGACAGTTTCCTCTTGCCATTTGATGTGTTAAGATTTGCTTCATCATCCAGATTTGTCACACCAGTCTCTGAGTAAGATCCTGACAGAGGACACACTGTCCAGCTGAAGCTAAAGATCAAGAGGCAAGGCTTAAACCATGTTTTCAACAGTACGTAATCCTTCATTTGATTTTGTTTTTGATGTAATTTAATGCTAATGCAGCCACCGCTTAAGTACAAAAAGCTGCAGACACAGTTCCCAATTGACCCCTGTGTTAAAATGTCAACAGAAATAAACGTGTTTACAGCCCGGTGCACCACCTCTGCAGCTAATTTCATCATTTACAGCAACTGGGCAGGTGTGCATCTTTATTTAACTCACCTAAATTTGAATTATATCAAGCTTAACATTCATTACTTTGGGGCACAGGCATCATTTGGCATCAGCTCCACCTCTCTGACCATTCTTAATTATCTGGGAAGATGGCGACAGCTCAAGCCAAAGCAAGAGTAAACTCTGCATCAGTGTTTTAGAGCTGAAGAAGCTGGATGACTGCAAGACACCCTACAAGTCCAGTTGCACTTGTTTCAGCTTGTTTTTATGGAAATACCATGACCTGGATGACTGAGAACCTTTACAGCGATATTTAAATATAGTTAATGGCGCTGTTCTGCTTCTTCCTGTTTCCATTTTCAGTCTGTTACACAAATAGTTTCCAACCTGAGGACAGTTGTCAAGATAAACACAAAGATTGCAGATGAAGAGGAAGAAGATGTATGTTTTTTTTCCCAGTCTTTCAGTCTGGATTATCGTACTTCTTCAGGGCTTAAAACACATGGCTTACTGTCAAAAGCAGGACTTCTGTATTTGTTGTCGTTTGTGAAGACGAGCTAGAAGCAGCATTAATCCAGAGACGATAAGTTATGTCGCAATTTTCCTTCATGATCTTAAGACTGAAATAAATTATGCCATCCGAAAAGTCACCTAAATCTAGTATGGAAAGCACCTAGCTGAAGAGACTGTACAACATCATCAGTGCACGGGCTGTGGTCTCAGGGAAACTGATGAATTATCACCGAGCCTAGCACTAAAAGGCTAAGAGACTGCAATAAAGGCTGGATGAGTCACAGCTGCCCAGAGCCAGAGATGAGTGTATGGAAACACAACATAATGTGTATGAAACACTTGTGAATAAAACATCGAAGGGGTTTGCAAAGTAGAGACATCTGAGTTGAGTTTTGTTGCATGCACAGTGTTTTACATCGGGTATTTTCTGCACAAACACAGAGCGTCTGAGTTGTTATAGCTAAGAATTTAATTAAAAGTTATCCATTTCTCATGTCTGTGCAAGGAAAATGATGGCAAAGCAAAGACGGATAGCTTAGCTTAGCATAAAACGGCTAGTTTAGCTCGAGCCAGAGGTATCGGGGTAGCTGTTTCAAGGTTTCAAACTAATGTACAGGGTTAGCTTCATATTTAGCACCAAATTAAATGGCACTCTTGTATAAGATGTTTTCCAAGACTTAATAGAACTAGAGAGGCCCTTGAAGAGCTGATAAGAGCTCAGTGTCTGTGAGTAAAGTTGTAGAAAAAAAGGCAGGAGATGAAGAAACTGGGGCGCGCTGGAAGCAGCTCTGTCAGGGTGTCAGGCTTTAGCGGGAGCACACGGAGGTGATTAGCCAGAGAAATATGAAGTGGAGCCGCTCCTGCCGACCGCTGGGGTCAGCGGGAATGTTTGCGATGGGGGGTGGCAGAGGATTTAGGGAGGGGCAGGGCTGATTAGAGCCCAGTCACAGGTTAGAAATGTTGGGCGGGAGGAGGCTGCCATTAAAACGGTCTATTACTCATGGGGGAGTCAAGAAGGACAGGAAAATACCTCTTTATCAAGATGCAAATAAGCAGAATTAAAAATGTCTCAATCAGAACAGACTGATCTGATCAGGAGGAAATTTAAATGTGGATTAAACCATCTTCTATCAACTGAATTCATAATTAGACAGAATCACTCGTCTAAAAGGTTATATTCTGACTAACGTTTTAAAGACATGCATTTTATCCAATTCTTTTATTTAGAGTAGTTTCAGAGCAGATTTTAGCCAGGTTGAAAAAACTAAAGCTGCTCACAATCGTCTCTGCAGGTGCTTTTGTACCTCTCATTATTTACCGTATTCACATTCTGTGCACGCTCAGCCCCTGTGCCACTCTGTGAAGCACTTACTAAAAGCCGACTGGAACACAAACACAAGAGAGGCTCGCGGCCAAAACGGCACACCACGGAAACACCGGTGAAATTTAAAAAGTAAAAAAAAAAAAAAAAAAGACCCAGTCCCTGTTTTGAGGACAGGCAGTGCTCACATTCTCGTTTTTAAACTATTAAAACGTTCACAGCTGGATGCGATGTTTGGTTTCCCTGACAGGATGAAGTGAATTGAGGGAATCTGTCCACTGCACTTTTATCATAAAACACTCAGGAGCCTGGCGCAAGAAGAAACACTGTCACATACCACTGCAGTAAGTCACATTCACTGCTTCTGTGGACTTACAGATAAGGAAGTCTAGGTAGAGACTAGTTAGCAGGTCGTCTCTAGACCTAGGGCGGTGGTATAACATTCTCCTCTTATTAAGCTCCGTCTGCACAGGTGGCATTTTTATGTGATGGAAAACCTGACGTTTTCTCTAAGGAGCACATACAGCTGATGGTTTCGGGCCTAAAAGCAGTTCAAAAATCTGAGATGCGTCGTCTTGAAATGTAGAACAGATGCCACAGACGCTAATGCTGGCGGAGAATAAATGCAGCGGATTATGATTATAGGCAATAGGGAATAAATTTAGACGCACAGGGACAAGTGGAAAACAGATCGGTTGGGAAAATGACACCATCCTGTTTCCAGCAGTGGCAGGAGTGTTGCAGCTGGTAGAGTGTGATTTAAACCTCAAACTGAGTGTTTATTTAACAATGTGAAGTGCCAACGTATTACATCACAGCTAATAAACTATAACTGTGAAAAGCAGCAGAAATCCCCTGAAGTCGACGGGGATAAAAACAAAAAAAGTCGTCCACCTCCAGATGAGTGTGTGTTGCTCGTATTAAATGTCTAATTGGAGAGTGTGAATGACGGCTGACGGTGAGCCGGCTGCTTTGTACCTCCTTGACTCGCTGGATCATGGGCTGCAGCCAGTCGACGTTGACTTCACAGTGGCTGTCCAAGAAGGTCAAGATGGCGGCAGAGGCCGTGTTGGCTCCCCGCACACGGGATCGGATCAGACCTGAGGGAAACACACGACACAGGACAAGTCTCAAAACCAGCCAGACACGGAGTCTTTTTTCTTTTCTTTCAGGATTGATTTTAAGATTTTAGTGTCAATTTAGTGTCACTCGTGTCATTTTAGTGTCCATTAACTCAGGTCTGCAGACCACTGTCTTCTGGTTGTCTTTCTCAGCTGCAGCCCCCAAAAATGTCTCTGCATAAATTTAGGCAGGCCCAGACACTTCTTAAATCAAATCTTTAGTCTTAATTTAGTCTGTAATTCAGTTTGAGGGCTGCTCTTTTCATTGTGGATTTGAATGTATTTTCAATATTTCTAATTTAGCCTTTTTATTGTATCTTTTCCTTTTTTAGACTGCTCTGCATAGCACTGTGGTCAGCATTTGTTGTTGTTTTTAAATGTGCTTTATAAATTAATTGACATGTGTGGTGACTGAGGCTGCAAATGAAATTTCAGTTGTGTCTCCGTAATTGTTGAACTCTTTTACGACCTATTATAATGTTTAAAACATCAAGACGAAACCAGCTCAGGCGTACATTCACAACTAAATTCACAACTGTCCATATGGATATTCAGCCTTCATCACTTCAACCTTTCTATCAGTTAGTTTTAATTATTTTACTTTTGTTTGTTTGTGTTAATTTATCACGAGACTGTAGTGAGTTAGTCACATAAACAGTGACTGTAAATATTTCTTGTTCCATTATTATACTATTTTCATTTTTTATTTAACTTGCATTTGAAGCTATATCACCCAAATTTTCCCTTGGAGATCAATACAGTTTCGTATCGTATCGTATCATATTTCATCGTACCGTAACGTATCATATCCCATCGTATCATATTGTATCGCATCGTATCGTATCATAATGCATCGTATCATATCCCATCGTATCATATTGTATCGCATCGTATCGTATCATAATGCATCGTATCATATCGCATCGTATCATATTGTATCGCATCGTATCGTATCATAATGCATCGTATCATATCGCATCGTATCATATTGTATCGCATCGTATCGTATCATAATGCATCGTATCATATCGCATCGTATCGTATCGTATCGCATCGTATCGCATCGTATCATAATGCATCGTGTCGTATTGTATCGTATCATATCGCATCGTATCGCATCGTATCATAATGCATCGTATTGTATTGTGTCGTATCGTATCGTATCGTGTTGACTACTTTGGTTTTTACCATGTAAACACTGATCTGTACATTGTGTATTGCATTTGTGCTGTTTACTTTACTTTGCTCTTCATGCAGCCTCTGGCAAAAGAATTTCCTTCGTGTTAATGATGTCTTGTCTTGTCTTGACTTAATAGCGTTTATAATTGAATGCTGACTAATATATGACTTGCCCTGCATACATCTGATTTTTCATTTATTTTCTTCTTTTTCCTCCGGCTGCAGGTGAACAGGTGTGAACGTGTTGTTTCAGGTATGGATTGCAGGTATACAGGAGGCGGAGAGAAAGACCGCAGCAGTAAAGTTTTTCCAGGTGGCTGCATTCTGATCAGCTGAGCCGCCTGTTGACAGAAAACTCTCTCTGCCTCTAGAAGCAGATATTGCAACAGATTCGCCCTAATTTTTGATTTTTGAGACAGCGGACATGTTTACAAGAGATGATTTTAGAAGACTGCGCTGCTGTCAAACTCAATTTAAGCTGCGTTTGAATGCAGGGAAACGTTTATCTCGGGCGTTTGCTCTGAACAATCGGGGTTCTTATTCTCACTAAATGTTTTTATTTTTGGGGGGGAATGAATCATCTGTGTTTCTGGGATATTTATGTTTGCCCTGAGCTGGCTGAGCTTCTACAGAACAAAACAGCCTTTAGGAATGAAACCGATTAATTGGATTAGTCTGAAGTAGACGCCAGAGTGTGTCTCGCTTTGTGCCCTAGCAACCACTTTAAAGTCCTTGTTGAACAGTGTTTATTTGGAGCTGAGAGTTTAACTTTCTTTTAAAAACAGATCAGCTTGAAACACGGGATTACTGCAAGCGGCAGAGAGGCGACAACAGATCTGATGTTTGTCTACAATCACATCAGGGATCTGTGGAGGACGTTAATTGCCTTTCTGTTTTCTGCAACATCTACAGCTAATTAAACAGATGTAGCACATCCTCTCAAGAGTTTTGTTATGATGTCAAAGATAAAAACAAAAAAACAGCAGAAACTTAGGAAAATGTGCAAAAATAAAAGGTCTAACTTTTATCTAACATGAAATAGTTGACTAATACTGTACTCGTGTTATTCAGAAACATAGTTAGACACAAGAAGTAATTATTCTCTGTTTCTATTTTAAAACAAATTTCTCAGAGGTGCAATCTATAACGAGGCCGACAACCTGGATACGGCTCGAAGCTCCGCAGAGAAGAAAACAACAACAGGTATGGAGGTGCTTGGCTCATTGTTGTTTGCTGCAGTTCGATAGTTCAAGCAGCACGTTGTTTACACAGACACAAAAAACCTTATTGATCATCAGCAGCACAGAAGAATGAACACAATGCTGCGACGGAGGATATGTGCTTGAATCAGACGCTTCCACCTTTAATTAAAGCCCCAGTGCAACACAGAAGAGATCACAGATGGTCGGAGGAAATGCCTGATGACTTCACCGTAAACATAAACGCCGAATACAATCTAATCAGTACAAATTCTCATTTACACCATTAACTGAGAAACAGTGTGTGCTGGCACCAACTGTGTCTGTTAATTGAAAGTTTTGAACATCAGGCTACGGCGTAGAGCTGACGAACAGCTATAAACCAATCCTGACTAATTTAAAAACTGGCAAAGAGTTGAAGCGTGAGCGGAGCTGAGGCAACACCATTATTTTTGCACAACTTTACGTGAATCATATGTAAGATTCCCCTCTGTACCGCAACCATCAAGAGACCAGAACTGCATTTAAATGGCTTCTAAACATGAATTTCAGCTGTAATGTCTGGAGGCTTATGGGGATTGACTCGCCTTTGGAGCCACCCTCAAGTGGTCATTTACGGAACTGCAACGTTTAATACTTGATTTAAATAAATGTCAGTAATGTCACTATCTGTAATACTATCTAATAAGTTGTCTTTCTCCCAGAAAGGGAAGGCAAACGTTCAACTTACTGATAATTTGATGCCGGTAACACTATCTATGTGAGCGAGGGTTCAAAAAACACACATGCAATTACAACTTACTGCCACAGGGGGCGCCAACCAAGGAGAACACAACCAAGATCTTCAAGATTACCATTTTTCATGTGATCAATACTTGGCAACATGAAAATTAATTTGGAGTGGAGGGGTGTTGCTTCTTGCTCTGCTTTTGGTCTCTACTGACTCCTGAGGAAAATGTTTCAGTCTTAAGAGCTCCTCCAAGGCACCAGCTAACCTCAAAGTTTCCTCTAAGTGTTTATTGCTGAGAAAATCATGTTCAGCTGACTTTAATGATCAGAGCAGGGACAGTTGCTGGCCCTAAACCCTAAACAATAAGCTCAAGGACACTGAAATGCTCTTGGTGATCCAGGGCCTCCTGCTGCTTGTTTGCTGCAGGGTGCATTTAATGCTCTAGTGCTCGATGACCTCTGGCAGCAGTTTGACACATTAAAGGAGAGAAAGTCGATGATGCCTGAAGGTGTGGAAAGTTTAAATCAATTCAGTGGCAGGGACACGGACTTTTCTCATCCCAACTAAATCTCTTGATGCTTTGTTTTGTGATGTAATGTCCTACATCCAACACACTTACGTTTGTCTGCGTGTGGTTGTTTAGTCCAAATAAAATCTTCAGTCTGCAGTTAGAGCAGCGACACCAGCAGCAATCTGGAGTAAGAATTTCCTTCTTGTTTCAAACTAATCAGTAACACTGGTTAGTCTTGGCTTTTAGTGCTCTTTCCGTTTCCTGTTTTGTTTGTCGAGTGTTAAATCTGATTCAGTGAATTAATTAATTCGGTACAGACACCTGTGTGTGATGGCTCAGTGTGTGGGGAAGGACACAAACATAACAACAGGATTTTTAGGAGCAAGAATAATATATTTAATTCACTGTGTATCTCTTGTCTTAAGGCAAAACCAAACCAGATTCAAAGAACTACCAGCAGGAGAGACTTAAGACGGTCATTTACACCAATCAGGCATAACATTATGACCATTGTGTAGGTCTCCCTTGTGGCTACGAAACAGTTGACTCATCAGAGAATGGACATGAGCCTTCTGAGGGTGTCCTGAGGTGTCTGGAAACACAATGTGGTTAGTGGGAGGGGGCTTTGAGGGGACAGGCCTCTGTGGATCAGTTTGGGATCTAGTGAATTTGGAGGCCAGGTCAACACCTTGTCCTAAAGCATTGTTCCTGGGGGTGGGGGTGTCTGGTCTGATCTAGGTGGGTGCTACATGTCTAAGTAACATCCACATGAATGAATGACAGGTCCAAACATTTTCCAGAAGAACATTAAATAGTCACAAGATGGTCAATGATATTTACTTCTACTGTCAATGGTTTTAATGTTGTGGCTGATCGGTGTATATGAAAAGAAGTAACAGATGGCAGTAGTCTAAGGGGAAACCAAAAGAGCTAATAAGAGCATCTCTCTCCAAGTACCAGACACTGTTAAGTGACAGAGCTAAGGCTTGGTTTTGTCACAGCCTTTAGAAAGACTCAAGGTCCAATTGTTTTTCTCACACAGATTTTGGCTCATGAAGGATAAGCTGCTTAACTGATCAATGGAAGATTAATCAAAACTGTTTGGTTTGGAGTAATTTATCGGGCAATGATGCCAGAGATTTTCTGGTTCCAGTCAGATACTTTGCTCCTTTGTTTGTTTTATTTCATGATAAAGTTTTGTTCTTCTGAGAGCATGGGTTTTTTATGTTATTCATTTAATAAGCATTTAATCATAAAAAATATTTACTGGCCTATTTTATTACTATAATTCATTGTTATCTTTTTAAATATGGCTTTAATGGATTCCTTTGAGCTGCGTAAATCAGTCTAGACTTAATGTCTAGACTGATTAAAAAGCACACCACGTACAGCACCCATCAAGTCTCTCTCCCACTGAGACATGCTGCTGCCTCCCTGTCTTTCCCCTCTTTGTCCCCTCTCTATCTCCCCCGTCCCTTGACTCACCCTCTCTCCTGCCGTTCCTCAGGCATCGCACTTTGGGGATCTGAGAGAGCAGCTGGCAGTCCTCAGCTGGAAGAGGAGAGCAGAGGAGATGGTGTGTTATGGTGGAAGAAGAAAACACACAGAGAGAGAGAAACATCTCTTCATCGCCTCGTCAAACCCGTCACAACCCCACAAACACCATTTACTCCACATAAACACACATAAACACGAGGATACGGACTCCATCCACGAGCGGCTCAGAGAAAACGCTGGATGAATAAATTCAAAACCCTTTTTCCATAAACAAATCTAACCCATTCCCATCGTCTCTTTTTCTGCACGAGCTGTTACAAACAAAACGCAGGTACACACACTCATACACACACACATACACACAAACCCTGGAGAGGATTAGCATTAGCAGCAGAGAGCGAGCGTGATCTTGCCGGGGGATTGCGGGGTAGATCAAGCAGACCCCTTCCCCTTCCGGCAGCGCTGACAGAAACAAGCATGACAACATGTAATCCTCTTTGATTAAATTTGCTGTGTGTACAAAACGGTTTCGTTGCGTTCGAGAGGTGGGGGGGGCCAAAAGAGATGGAGCGTGTTAATGCGGCTTCTGAGGAGCGGGCCAGCTGGTGTGTGTGAGAGAAAACCTCCAAACATATGCGACAATGTTTGCGGAGGAGACGGTGAAGAAGTCATGGATCACACCCACTGAGCAGATGTTGTGTAGTTTTAGCTGCAGCTCAAATCTTGGACTTGCTCCGTTGGCGTTTCTCTTACACGTACACGCTTCCTTATCAATGCATCTTTTATCAGAGGGACTGTTTGTTCCTCCCACATTAGTTTTTGTGTTTTTCAGTGTTGGGTTACATGAGATTTGACTATCGCCTTTTGATTGCAGCAGCTTTTGAATCTAATTTGAATCTGACTTTTCAATATTGCAACCTGCCTCATTTGTATCTACAACAATCAAGTATGCAAACTCCAGACTTGCAGTCCGGAAAAGTTTGATACTGGAGTACAAACACTGGACACAGGATGGTCACTCTCTACGCAGCATACTTGATGACGCCAACGAAACGCATTCTGGCACCAAGACCGCATAAGTCACCTCCAGATGCAGCCGCAAAAACACACATCTGGGCATATAAGATAAGATAAGACGAGATGAGATGAGATAAGATAAGATAATCTTTTATTTATCTCACAGTATGGAAATGTGCAGCATTGCAGCAGCAGCAAGAGATAAAAAGATGTAAAATGGGACAAGGGACGAGCACTAACTGACCAATGCACAATAAAAATTTCAATTTACAGTTAGTGATCCAGAGTTGGCGTTTAATGGACGTAGTTTAGGCTAAAACTTGTCTCAACAGTGTTCACTGCAGTGGATTCGTCTCTTGACACCTATTGGATTCACTCGCAGTTAAGATCGCTGTCCTCGATTGAAGACGACGTCCTCGTGATTAAGGCAAGCCTTAACAGGATTAGAGCCCGGACCGCCATGCCGCACCACCTCCTCCACCTGGCCGTCCCGCCAGGTCACGTAAGTTAAACAATCGGCTCACACTCTCACTGCATCAGCTGACTGCACATGTCTGAACTCCGTCTGCACTCTGGACACGGGAGCCCTAACTTAAATGTATTAATCTAATTAGCACTTAACTTAAAATAAATTCAGATTCAGGCTGATTGAATCTGTTTTAAACATAGCTCGTTCTTTCTTTCTTTCTTTCTTTCTTTCTTTCTTTCTTTCTTTCTTTCTTTCTTTCTTTCTTTCTTTCACAACGTCCTGGAGTTTTCAACTTGTTTCTGTGGAAACGTTTCCAAGCTGGTGCATTCAGCTGAGATGGATTTCACATGCTGCTGCTCGTCTCTTCTTGTCTGAAGAGGCGAGCAGTTAACGGAGAGAAACTAACCTGCTGTAATTACTAATGATCAATGAATTCAGGAAGAATGAATTAGAGCCAACAGAAGTGTCCAAGAAAAAAGTTTCTAATGCTCTAGGTAAGAACTAAACCTAGAGACTATATGCAGGATTGCAGAGCACATATTTCATATAAACTGACTCATAGCAATTACCTGTGATGTGGCTTTCCTTAATTAGGAAGCATTGAAAGGAAGGCTAGGGGGAAATTTACTCAATATAAATTCATATGTTTTATTTCAGTCCTCCTCCATCCTCATAAGATGCGTCTCCTCACTCATGATTTACGGTGAGTACGTCACATTATTGTTATTATGTCACAGTATGACCTATCTGTAATACTTATAGGGGTTGTCACTGCTGCTCGAGTGGTTCTCGGAATTTGGAAAAGCATGTGTCTTTTCCGTGACTTTTTTTTGTTTGGAATACGTCTGTAAAACAAAAAGCTGAACGTCATAAATGAAGAAAAGAAGAACCCTATTCGTACAATGGTATCTGTGTTAAAAATCCAGAAACAACCTCGAGACACAGCGGCAGGAGAAACCACAGAGAAGAGCTGGAGGAAACAGAGCAGTCAGCCGGCGGGAGGCTTAATGGTTCACAGTTGAAAGCTAAAAGCCACAAACTGGAACTCGAGCGTTTGAAGCTGTTTCTAATGACGCTGGAAAGTGAAATCCAGAACAGTCTTCCTCGAAGACGCTTTGACCAGTTTGTGTTTTTCGCTCCCTGCCAGGCCGCCGCGGCTGCAGGTAGACTGGCAGCGGCAGAGGGGGAATAAACGAGGCATTAGTGAGCTAATAGAGCTCCCGCTGCCGCTGCCACTGAGACTCTAGTGTTTAGATGTCTGGCCAGATCTGACACCTCGGAGTGCGTCTGAGCGCACGGTGAATGTAGGTCGCCGTCCTGTTCCCACAGACTAAAGACGCATGTGGTAGTGATTAGAGAAAGCGCTGTGGACAGTGTAAAGCCTGAGCTCACATAATTCTCCAGCCTAACGCTGACAAAGTGGAATAATTACTAAAATGTGGTTATCCACTCACTCCACTGTCAGTTGTGGTTAGTCACATAAAAAGATAACCCATTTTTTTTTATGTTGCTATTAAACTGATTCAGCTCCTAATTTTCTAAATGTCAAGGTTAATGACTTCTAATTCTATTTTACATAAAATGAGTAGCTCATGGTTTGGTCGCGACTCCAGCTCATTTCTGCTCCTGCCTTGTTGTTAATGTGTTTTCCATTTTCCTAATTTACATAAAAATCCACACCTCTGATTCAATTTCAGATTTTCTGTCATATCAAACGTCACTCAAGGACGCTCCCGTCTCCTGACATTAAACATTTCAGATTATTTGGATTTCTAATTGTTCCTTTGACATTT
Source organism: Planiliza haematocheilus (assembly GCA_005024645.1). Classification (NCBI taxonomy): domain Eukaryota; kingdom Metazoa; phylum Chordata; class Actinopteri; order Mugiliformes; family Mugilidae; genus Planiliza; species Planiliza haematocheilus. The sequence goes on from SRSE01000637.1 coordinate 3,618,679, forward strand.
ACGTCGTACATTCATGCTGATGTTGGAGAGAAGACGCTTGTCATAAAGACGCCGCAGGACTTTTAGGCCCCGTCCACACGGAGACGCTTTTTGGTTTAAACGCAGGTGTTTTGCATCGTTTTGGCCGATTGTCCCTGGAGCAGCCTTCCACCTCTTATATCCCGCGAGACGTCTCCTAACAACATCAACAACAATGGTGGACTACATGCTCGTGTTCCTGCTGGAGAAGATATTGAGCCTATTATGGTTACTAGGGCTAAATATCATTTCTCCTTGAGTTTGGTTTCTTCTAAAGCCGATTTGTAAGCAGCGCTCAAGCTTTATGTGCATGCTCCACCTCTTCCTCTACGTTTTTGGTGAATTTCTGAAACTGAAACAGCGCCACCTATAGGCCTGGAATATAAGGTAGCGTTTTGAGACACGTGTGGACGCAGATATTCTTGAAACAAACGATTCGTGAAACTTTACACAATCCAAATGATCTCGCTTACATTCAGCACACACACCGTTCAGCCTTAGCATTCATTCACACTAAAAAGGAAAAAAATAAATAAAACTCACGGTCCGAGCTGAAGTCGTCTATCAGGATTATTTCTTGAATCAGAGATGGAGGAGTTCGCATCAGGACGCTGAACGAGAGGCGAGACAAGGAGAGGGACGTGATGAGACGGAGAAAAAACACTAAACGGTGTCATTGCGCCCATTTGACCGCGTGGTCAGCGTTCGACCTCTTTACCTTTTGATGGTGCGAAGTAGAGTGGAGCGAGCTTCATTGTGGAAAGTGATGATGATGCTGGTGGAGGGGAGATCTGGATCAAAATTCAGAGCTGCACACCTAGAGACAGAAGAAGAAGAAGAAGAAGAAGAAGAAGAGGAAGAGGAGGAAGAGGAGGAGTGTGAGCAGGTTCACCTTCTTTCCTTTTAGGCGTCACATAAGCGAAACAAACCCACCCACACTGGAAGGTGTTTTGGGCAACACTGCTCCACAGAGTCTCCTCAGCATTGTTGCTGTAGTGACAGTTGCCTGGCAACAACTGCACAGATTTCTGACCCTTAGCTTTAATCCACTACTTGTTGCTGGGAGCTCTGAGCACAAGTCAGAAGACACGTTCCTGTAACTAATTCACTGTTTGTCTCTTCCTCTATAAAGAATGACGATAAGGCAACTAAATGTATCATCAATGAGTCATGATGGACGCCTATATTTAGCTTGAGTCATCTATTGGCTTAATTTGTGCAATCTAGCAAACGCCAGCCTGAAAAATGGTGCTAACTTCTAAGAGCCAAAAACTGCAGCTCGTCCAATGAGCACTTGAGGCTGAGTCAATCCCCACAGACCACAAACATCCTTACAGTCTAGTCTCTACAGCAATTTTCTCCATTCATGACAAATGTCTGAATCTCCACTCACGCTCCATCTCATCCTGCTGGGGATCGAGGAGTGTCATTGCTATAGGGTGGTCTAGGTGGGTGCTACATGTCTAAGTAACATCCACATGAATGAATGAATGCCAGGTCCAAAACTTTCCCAGCAGAACATTGAACTGTCACAGGACGGTTCAATGGAGAAAGTGGAATTTGGAAAATGATGCACACGCTTCATCAGAAAGGATCTTGTGTGCAGTGACATTTAAGTGACATTAGGTTTTTTTTTAAATAGTCCTGTTGTTGTTTTTATAAAGAATGATATAACACCAGAGTAAAGTGGTCACAATGGTAAACGCAGCTACAGTATAATGATCTTTTATGACTTCTAACTACTTTAATTGAGCTTATGACTCACTTCCGTCTGTTCCTGTTAATTTATGTCTCACTGTAGCACTTAACAGCAAGCTGCTTTAAATAAGGAGCAACAGCTAATGTTACATTATCGTGTAAATGAAAAGAGAAATGTTTGGTTGAATGCCAGTGAGCAGCATTAATAAGACTTAAAAAATAATTTGGTAAGTGGGTTTTTAACCAATTAGAGTAAAGTGAGAAGGCTCAAAAGAATAACTGAACAATTATTATACTTCCAGGTCTCAAAGAGGTTTCAGACGGCATATTATACACAGAATAAAGGAGGTGTTTTGACTCTGTTCAGCACAAGGTCTCCCACATTTTAACAAACAAGAATAAATGCAAGTAAACCTCATAATATTATTCTGATAACTGGAATGAAATTCATTTCTTTTTAAGTATCCCTTGAAATTTCCGTGTGTTTACCAATGATTATTTTGTCTGGACTAAATTCAACTGGCCAGGTTAGGACTGATTTAAAATATCGACGAGACCATGAGACAGATCTTTCTGCATAACTCCAGATCCAGCTCACGTTGGGATTTGTCCCCGATCCACTTGTGCAGATCAAAGCAGGCAGACGGCAGCTGCTCTGAGGTGTTGAGACTTTTTAATTTAACGCTGCTCACCTGTAGTGCCGGGTGTCTCGGATGACTCGGTCGGGGCCCAGGCGGTCGCTCTCCTGCAGGTTGAAGGCGTGCTCTCTGTAGGGGTCATCGCCGGGTTTGAGCTGCTTCGCTTCCAGGTAGGCCCTCTCGTCGAAGCTGCCCAGCAGCTGGCCCTGTTGCTCGGCCCGAGGGGGCTGCGTCACCTGCACGGGGCATAACGGGGCACGCTTAAATGCTTAGAAAAACAGGGTTGATATGAACGGTTGAGACGCGGGATTACTCATGTGCACACACAAAGATGAAAACACAGCAGCACAAGTTGTGCTCAAGACGGGAATTAACTGCCTGTCTTAATGTGTTCTTCAGAAAAAAAAACAGTTTTACAATAATAAAAAGAGTAATAAGCAACACACACAGCTTCCTGGCTCAAGATTAGCCAATGAACTCCTCCACCTTTAAATTTAGGCAAGTCTAAAAAATATTTCTCATCTCATACTAATCCCCTACTCTTTTAAAAACCCTGCATGATGGTTTTTACTAACATTAATATTCTCTTGTCACAACTGTGCACGCATCACCAGTTTGTTTTAGGACTCGGAAGAATAATAGCTTCTCTGCAAATTCTGCAGTGCTTATTAAAGTGCACTGCCCCTTGTTAAATAAATAAATTGCTCTAACTTTTAATCCAGTTTCAAGAAAAGTATCGGCCAAACGATTAAAATGCAAATGCTGTTTTCTTATTGAGGTCACCGTGTCAGTAGTGACCAGGCAAAATGGGATGGGCACTCATCAAACCAGGAGACACAGCCCATAAATCACGAGTAATTAATGGATTTTCCCCTCAAGGAGCTTTAACACTGGCTGGCAGGCTGGGTGAGTGGGAGGTTAGAGCAGCTGATGAATACATAAAGGCAGACGAGAGCAGCCCTCATCAAAGAGAGGCGGCGGTAAAATGGGCCGAGAGAGAAAGGTTTTGTGCTGCGCTGCTTTATTATCAAAGGTCAGTGGAGTTTGGAGAATTTCAGGTGAAGATGACCTCATTTTCAGTCTCATCAGAGGAGCAGCGTGACCCAAACCGTCTGAAGGATTCACATACAAGTGTCTGCAGCGCACAGAAAGTAGACTGACAGAACTGATATTTTCATACAATAGATCAAATACTGTGACAAAGCCAACACAAAACAATCTGACTCATCCGACTTCTGTGTCTTCGCTCTGTGTTTACTGTTGTGGCCACCCTCACTGCGTTCATGGTGCCTGTTTCAAAGCAGTTTGACACGGCACCGCACCACCAAGCAACAAATTCCATCTAGCTGGAGAAAATCGTGGCGTTATTAGGGAATACACTGCGAAACAAAGGTGACTGCTGGACCAAAGGTCTCAAGATAACTGCTTATTATGTTCTGCAACAGGCTGCCTTCAAATGGGGTTGTGTTCCCAAGTAAACGACATGAGCAGCGCCCTCTTGTGGTGTGGTGTTCACAACCACTAGAATATAATGTAAATAAAATGTGAATAAGATTAAAATTATTTTATGTCTCAGGACAATGCTGATATTGCCAGCAACCTCATATTTTCATTACACCTCTACAAAATAAGTAAGCTTGCTAAACGGTTAGCCTAGGACATGAGAAGCTAAACAAAAGTTTAATGCTAACGTCAGGCAACTTAATTAATATGGGAAATATTATAAAGAAAACTCAAAATTACAATACAATAACTCACCATCGAGTGCTGCCATTTCCTAAAAACGTCACAACAAACACGAGCAAATCAGAAAGCAGCATTGAATAGATACTAGCCAAACAGCAGCTAGCTAGCTACCTAGCTAACTAACGGACAATTTAAAAACCCGAGCTAGCAGATTAGCATTAGCTTTAATCTCGAAGACATTTTTGGAATTGTTACACAGACTAATATTTTTTAAACGATCGCTAAATTTTCACAAAAGGGTGGAAATCGTGTATTTAGGTTGTTAAAATGACGCAAAATGTATATAGTTTTAATCACAGCTATATAAAATAGGAGGTATGAACTAGATTAACGGCTAACAGCGCTATAAAGCTACCCATAATGCAACACTCTCTTAAAGTGACAGTGACAATTAACTTTTCAAAACAAAAACAAAACATTTTTATGACCCACTTGTTCTATATTTATTTACACGGTTTATATGTTTTATTATGTATAATATAAAATACTATAGTTTACAGAGGAAAATATTTAATCAATTTTCTTTGCACTTTGTTGGAATAAATGCATCATGAATACATGTGTACATTATATAGGGCAGGCCAAAAAAAAGCACAGATGGACTATTTCATTTATTTTGACCACACAAGACTTATATGTGGTTGAGTTCCCAAGATAACTAAGTGAGTAACCACAATGCTACTACAACTATTAACATAAACTTTTTTTCAGAGTATTTTGCCCAAACAACACCATCTTCACAGTAAAACTATATGCAAACACAAGTCTCTGCATACTGCACACTGCTAAACCTGAACAGAATGCTAACCTGAGTGTGCAATCACATTCAATCAGTTCATCAGTAAAATAAAGTCATCTGAGTATTTCTATTGACATCTACTCTTCTGCAGGCTTAACACCAGTAGCTATAGTTAACCGCCAAAAACACATCTTATTTCACAAGCTTTTAATTGATGGCACGGGTATATGAAGATAAAACCCCACCTCTGTAATTACACATGTGAAGATATAAAGGTGCAGCGTCATCAAGTTTGCGTCATCTGTTTGCTCTGACTGTTAAAGAAACTATCTGTGTCACGCATGTTGTAATCATTTGTGAAGGTTAAATATTAGTGCTCTCTGAATCACCTTGGAGAGGACATGAGCAGCGCTGCAGGCCTATATTTATCACTACTATTAGTTTTACTAGATTTAGCTTGGAAGACAGGAACTAAGAGCTCTACGATGACAGAGCCGGGCAACCAAACACAAAGCATGATAGGCAGTATGTTTTTTCATCTGAAAAGGTCACAACAGCTAAACAGGATGGCAGCAGGTCATTCCAAAACCTTGTAATGCTCAAGTCTCACCCTGATAAAATGTTAAAAGCAAAACTACACACACACACACACACATACACACACACACACACACACACACACACACACACACACACAAAAATGGCACTTTGAAGATAATAAGACAAAAATAACAGAGGGCTCGTCGGGGTTCGGTCTGCTGAATTAAATATGAACTTCGTCTGCTGGCTCTTTCAAGCCGAGTTAAAGGAAAATCACACACAAGAAAAATCGGCCTGATTGGAGATGCAGCACAGACGAGGCTCTGAGTCCGCGACGGCAGAGTACGACACACCGCAGTGTGTAGCGGCGATGTTGTGTGTTTAATCCTATTTCTGATGGATTCACCTGATGCAGGAAGCGTGGAAACTTCCTGGTAATTTCTTCTAAAAATACACAACTGCAAAACACGCTACTAGAGAGGAAGGATTTGTGTAAAGCACATAATGCATAAAACTGTCTGCGCTGCATGGTTTTAGGTTATGGCAGCCTATTTATCCTGAGCTGCAGGTGGTTTTGCAAACTCATTAATGAATGGGCTGCATAGTTTGTTCACATGAAACCTAAATTCGTTCAGCTTCCAAAGATCCTGAACACCTCTTATGCTTTTTCTTGCATGTCTGTTAAACGCATTTAGCAAAAATTAAGGAGGAACAGAAAGGCATGATTTGAAGAAAAGCTTAACAGCCTTAAAAATACATTTTCTTAAGCAGCTTCTGCCAAAGTTGGATTATTTGGTAGAGATTTGACGTAGCTGGAAGAAAAGTGAGGTATTTCACAAACCACGCACGGTATTGATGAAGCTGGGATGTTAATAACGTTTCAGGTTATGCTTTCAGGGGCTTTATGACATGATGTGCTTGTGAGGTGAAAGTTGCCAAATTGCGCAGATAAATGAACCTTTGTCCTTTGTCACAAACTCTTTGATTTACTGTAACCGAGTATGGCGTTAATCCGAGCCCAGACGAGGTTGTTAACGGCACATTTAACCTAATTCTCTTGAGAAGTGTTTATACGGTCACATGTAAGGGGAAAAAAAAAGTCTTGGCACCTAAATCCAGCAGAGTCCGAGCACAGTGACATCGACCCGGGGTTAAATAATAGATTACTGCTAATGTGTACACACGACATTAAGTTAAAGAGGGGGATGATGACCGACTGATGGCTCGGCCGTCGTCACATGTTTACGACATGAGGCCTCCGCAGCAGATGTGCAGGTCAGAGAGAAATTGAATTAGACCGAAGAACAATGTTCACACAGTCCATTACCGTCGGCTGGAAATCAGCGCTGGGAAACGAGAGGAAACAAGAGCCAGAGCAAACAACTCTCACGGGTGACGTCACGAGTGAATCAAATGCTGCTAATGAACGTACTTAAACGGGGAGAAAGAAAGAGAGGCGGAGGAGGAGGGCTGGAGGAGGGACGGGCTCTGGAGGAAAAGAAAGAGAGAGAGGAAAAGGACGAGAGAGGCAGGACTAAAAAAAAATAAAGAATAAAGAAAGGAGGAAAAGATCGGGAGAGAAAGAGATGGGTGGAGAGAATAAAAATGATGGAAAAAATTAGATGAGGACTGAGACAGAAAGACTAGAGACACGATGAAGAAAGAAGAAGAGGAGGAAAAATAAAACAGGGATACAAAAAGGGGAAAGAAAGAACATACAAAGGCAAAGGAGATGAAGAAAAAGGGGTAAGAAAGAAAGAAAAGTGGCATGGATGGAACAGACAATTACAATAAAGGCCAAGAAATAACGAAAGAAAGAAAGAACAAGATGTGAATGAGAAACAACAGAAAGTAGAACGAATAGATGAGGCAGATCTGCAGGAAAGACAGAGGAAAGGAAGGATAAAGTAAAAGCAAAGAAAGAAAGAACAAGACATGGACGGGAGACGAATAAGGCAAAGGAGTGGAAGGAAAAGGGGTAAGACAGAAAGAAAGAACGTGGCGTGGATGGAAAAGACAATTATAGTAAAGGCAAAGAAAGACAGACGTGGACAGGAAATGTATAAGGAAAAGAAAGAAAGAATAGGTGATGAGGCAGACCACAGGAAAGACAGAATAAAGGAAGGATAAAGTAAAGGCAAAGAAAGAAAGAAGGAAAATATATGGACGGGAAACGAATAAGGCAAAGGAGAGGAAGTAAAAGGGGTAAGAAAGAAAGAAAGAACATTGCATGGATGGAAAAGACAATTACAAAAAAAGGCAAAGACAGAAAGAAAGAAAGAAAGAAAGAACTGTGGGACCCTGTTGTGCGGCGCTGGCAGCCTGTGAGCTCCAGGTCAGATTACCAGAGCAAACTGCAGCGAGGAGATCTCAGTTTGGTGTGGAAGGTGAACGACCCCGCTGAGCAATGAAACATTCATCTGAAGCAAACAGTTCAAAGAACGAACTGATTAGGAGAAAAACGCTTCCACGTCTGTCTCTCTCTGTCTGTCTATCCGTCTCTCTGTCTCTCTGTCTGCTTACGTTCAGATGCATTTTGAATTATTAAAATCCTGGTGACAACGTTTTAATGCGTGGGCCACAGCTGAGGCCGTCTCATTGATCCTATGTGCACTATTCTGAGAGTATGAGGTGCAATTTTACAATTTTAACTACATTTACAATCTTTTTTAAGAAACTTTTACTTCAAAGCATCTTCTGATCGTCACTAACGGGCTCTTTTAAAGGGTAGACACAGTGATCCGTGTTCATCAGACCAGTTTATTTACAGCTCTAACAGGCTACAGGTCTTGTATCTCTTTACACTTAATGCAGCCCAGAGCCTGCAGCCAAGCAAGAGCAGATACTCTAATCTGAGCTGGCACACGCTCAGCCACAGAGCCGGAGTAGAGAGCCGTCTGCTGTGTTGCAACCTGGAGGGAGGTTACACGGAAAAGCCTGACAAACACCACACCTACAGCCACCAGAGGTTATTTTCACTTCTCCTCCTCCTCCACCTCCTCCGCCCTGACGCAGGCGACGACAGCGGTCCAAACACAGACCCCGGGGGCCCTTTAATGACAGAGTGCACGGTGCAGAGGCGACCTGAGAGCTGGATGCTTTCCGCCTCTCTTGTGCAGCCCAGGAAAGGTCTGAGCATAATATGGTTTACGAGGCGTTTGCGCACGACGCGCAGGACTTATGGAAAGCCTCTTACGGGTGCTTGAGATTTCTCCCAGGCTCCGGTAGAAAGCAGGAAAACACAAAGACACAGAGATGATTGTGCAGCGCAGCCTGTGGAGTCATAATAATAATAATGGTGGTGGGAATGGAGGAGGTTGAAGACGGTGTTGCGCCTCTGCATGTCCGTCAAACACGCTCCTGCTGTGGCACCCAGCTGTGCACCACCACCTCCTCCATCCTCATCATCACACACATGCACATCAACATGCAGCACACACTCTCCTGCAGCGGCTCCTGCCTCCCTCCCCTACCCCACCTCCTCCTCCTCCTCCCCTTTGCTCCCCTCACTCACTATCAGCGGGATGGTCCTGTCGTCGCGGTGGATCTCCAGCCGCCCGGGGACCGCCTTCTGCCCGTGGCCCCTGCCGCGGGTCTGCGACGCCGACGACGACGGCGACGACGACGACGACGACTGCGGCTTGTTGTCCTGCCACAGGTAATAAAACGTGCCCAGGATCCAGGCAACGGTCAGAATCGCGATGGCGTTGGCCCGTATCCTGCGCATGGTGAGCCCATATGGAGGGCGAGCCCGGCTGGTTCAGGTCCGTCCGCGGCAGAATGTGCAGCCTCCCCCGCCGGTGATGGGTTGAACCGCAGCGCTGACAGACAACCTCTCTCTCTCTCTCTCTCTCTCTCTCTCTGTGTGTGTCTCTCCCTCTCTCTCCCTCAGTCTGTCTCACCGCGAGCAGCAGCAGCAGCAGCAGGCTCTTCTGCCGGAGCTCTGCCTCTCTGCTGGGATTTGCGCACTGACAGAGCCACGGTCCTAGCGCCGAGTCATACCATCCCTTGCGTGCACGCGCGCCCTCGTGCACGCGCGCACGCCGTCAATCCACTGGGGACGGGGAAAGAAAAGGGGATGTCCTGCACGACCTGCATCCAGCAGGGGTCCACACTTGGGTTCAGGTCAGCAGGGGAGACAGAGCAGAGGAGGGTCAGACTCGACACCTTTTAACCTCAACTCGTTGCGGCTTTTAAAACCCTTTGTACTTCCAGGAACGATCATCTCTTTCCCGTTAAAACCCAAAGGACTTCCCCTTGTTTGCACCTTCCACTATAATGCAGCTCATGCATTAAAAGCAGTGGAGGAGCACGTTTACTCGTACTGCATGAAGCATCTTCCATTTTCTGCAGGTACATAATCATTTAGCTGTTTAGTCAAGACTTTACATGCAACACATGTGATCAGTTTAAAAATACACTGCCTGGACAAAAGCCAACATTCACTGTGGCACCAGAGTTGCTTTCATTTCTCACCAAGATCTTGTATTGATGATGGGAGAGTCTGACAACTGCTCAAAGCTTCTCCAGCACATCCCAAAGATTCTCAGTGGGGTTAAGGTCTGGACTCTGTGATGTCTCATGCTCCCTGAACCACTCTTTCACAATCTGAGCCCCATGAATCCTGACATTGTCATCTTGCAATATGATCCATTGATGGAATAAGCTGCTCATTCAGTATATTCAGGTAGTCAGCTAATGAACCTAGACCTGAGCAACTGCAGCAACCCCAGATCATAGCACTGCCCCATAGCACAGGCTCGTACAGTAGACACTAGGCATGATGGCTGCATCACTTCATCTGCCTCTCTTCTTACCCTGATGGTTCAACACTATCCTTCCAGTTTTTAATAATGCGTTGGACAGTTCTTAACCCTGTTTTAGCAGTTTCTACAATCTCCTTAGATGTTTTCTCTGCATGATGCATGTCAATGATTTGACCCTTCTGAAACAGACAACCACAGGATGTGTCTCCATCTGAAGCCAGACTTATGCTTCTTTATCAGATCTACCCGTGGTCTGGCGTGCACCTTCCCAGAAATATAACTACACTACAGCGGTGCAGACGGCGACGACCGTGACTGCTCTGAGATGAATTTACTCGTCACCGTGTCTGAGTGGACGGACACTCGCAGGCACAGAACACCTCCCCCTCCCCCTCCTCCTGCACACCATCCACTCAGACGGCTCCTTCCTCTTTTTTTCTGTGCTGCAGTGATTTCAGTGAGGTTTTACCGTCCCTCAACATTTATCTGCTCCAACTTCAGCCGCTCAGTTCCAGTCACCATTGTCTCAAAATGCTCACGATGACGTAGCCCTCTGCACAGAACCAGTGCAGAGGAATAAACTAAGATTTACTCTTAATCTGCAGAACATCCTGTAGTTTTTAATGGGGGATATTTATTCTGTATAAATAAGCTTTAAATTAAATTATTATGACTAACATTCAGCCTTATTCTAACCTCCAAACCTCCCTCTCTGTGTTTGGTTGTGTCAGTTCTTAACCAATCTCTACTCGTCCCTCTATTTGCTTTACCTCCTCTTTACAACTTCATTAAAAGAACGTCTCATTCCTTCCCTCTGACCTCTCCTCTCTCCGTCAATTTCCCCAGAGACCCGAGGCGCGGTCTCCGTCAGCACAAAGACAAGTGAAATATATCCAAAACTATCCGCATGCACCGCAGACAAATGAGGAAATATGTTCATTTGAATGAACTGACGCTATAATTTCTCGCAGGCTTCTCCCCCCTCAGCCAGGCTCTAAATAAAATCTGCATACTTACTACGGCAACATATGCATCCCTTCTGAATAACAAGCAGCTCAGAACATTATTCTGGGTATACATTTTCAATTATGCATTTGAATTAAGAGCCTGCAGCTCACACACGGCGCACATTAAGTAACACAGCTGAATTGATCATGAAGAAGAGAATGGAGACTTTGCAGCTGCATGAATATTCAGCTCCTTTTCAAGTTAATTCTGGGTTTGCACAGATGACCTCTGTGACTTCTTCAGCGTGCAAATAAATCTGTGAGGCGTGAAAAAAAAAAAAAAAATAGAAAAAGTCAGAATACATTAGACCGAGAGGACCCCTTCTCCAAAAATCCATAACGTCCTTTAAACATCCGTGCACACCAGCGAAGAAATCAGAGGCGCGCGTTAACACCCCAGAGGCATAACAGAGCTGAGGAGGCTGCAAATGTTCATCTTATTCCCTCTCTGCCAGAAGAAACATAAAAACAGACCACAGCATGAGCTCATCCAACCCCACCTAACGGCGTCCACACAGCTGGGCCCACCACCAGCAGCAGCAACAGCAGCAGCAGCACAGAACCAGGGAGTTTTCCCTCATCAGAAACATGAAGAAAGTGGATCCAGAGACAGAGCAGAGCAACACGGAGTCAAAGGAAAATCGATTTCCAGCTGCAGCTAATCTGTGAAGCAGTCAGGCAATTATTTGGTGATAAAACATGGTACGATTAATGGTTTTCTGCACAAAATGTCCTACCAAATGCTATTTTGTTAGCGCATTTGCCATATTTCCACCAAAGACCTGTTTTTATATAGTACTAGAACAAATATTTCATGCTTTAGTCTTGGGTCGTCAGGTTGAAAATGCTCAAATTTGGTTATTTAAAGTGAGCAAAACAGCATTTAACTTTAAAATGATTAAGTATTTATCAGTAGATTGCGAGTGTGTTTGACGTTTATCACCGAACAGAACGGATTTACGGCGTGGAAAGAGAATTTTTCCACAAATGAGTGACTCAGAATGGGCTCCCGTTGAAGGAAAAGTGTGCACAGAACAAAAGTAAGCTCATTTTGGCTCTGTGATCTGTGAAAAAAATGAGAAAAAGGGCAGCTTTAAATGAAGAAAATCTTGAAAACCTCTGGCTTTACCACAGATAGCACGACTTCCCTTTCATCAGTATATTACAGCTTTGTAAAATTCAGCGTAATAAGCTGCGAGCGGAGCTCTGTGAGCTGTGTCTGGTGTCTCTGCGGAGCTCGGCGCTTGGAGGTTAATCTCATTATACATGTAAGCCGTCTTCCTTCTCTTCATGAGGCCCGTCAGTCCATGAGATCCCCCCCTCCACCCCCCATCCCACACACACACAGCTCATATAGCATGTGTGTATAGAAAGGGAAGGTCGCGGGGGTCAGAGGCACATCTGGCTCAAGGCTGCGTGATATTTGTCTTCATTCGTATGGACAGGGCTGCGCCTCTCACGGCTCTGCTGTCGCTGTTGTCTTTGGGAGGGACAGTGACAGCTCAAAGCAGGAAGGGGAAAATCTCTACACATCCAGACAAGGAGAGGATACACGATGGATGCGGTGTTGGCACTGGCAGTTCAGCTTTTTCTTTTGCATTTTGTCTCCGTTTAGATGTGGAAACCCTGCCCCGAACTGACTGGGCAACGTCAAGATTAGTGGATGCAGAGAGGAGTTTCCAGGCCAGTCAGTCCACCGCTCATGTCAACAATCTCTCCCCCCGAGACGCATGGAAAGACAAAGCTCCACATTCCCATGTCGGCTGTGAAAAAAAAAAGAAAAAATGAGGGGGGAGACAGGGAGACGAGGGAGACAAAGTCAAATAAACTGGGTGGAAACTTGGAGCAAAATGCTGGCCTCATCATTCAGAGGCATGATTCATCAAAAACCAGCACATACACAAATCACAACAAGCTGAGAAAACAAAAAAAAGACCAGATCAAATCGATATTTTACTTTAATCGTTTTTGTCGAGGAAATTGAAAAGTAATAATCTGTTGACTTCATAAGAAAACCATGTCAGAGTTGATGTAATGTTATCAAGACATAAATGGGGAGTAATAAACCGTCAGTCTGCAGTTAAACAGTCTTCAGTCAACTGCACTGTTGGCTAAACGCTAACTTTGCCATGCTAACAAACTGACAAGGAAAAACGCTAATGCGCTAACTAGCGTTTTAGCATGCTAGCGTTTGCTAATTAGCACTAAACACGAGGTGCATCAGAAGGAAATCTTTCACTCATTTTCTGGGAACCATTAATAACTTAATAAAAGATAATTTAAAATCAAAAATCATGTCACAAACTTCCTATTAGCTTAAAGGTCTTCATTCATCGATACTGCTAGCTAAATGCTAAAACAACGCTAACATGCTCTCTAGGAAAACTCCAAAAAGCTAATGTTTTATCAACAGATATACTGATAATCGTGTTTACTATTTTAATTGCGAATTAGCACTAACCACAAGGTGCAGTGGAGTAAATGTTTTAAAGGTTTTACAAGTTATCTTCTGACATGAATGGTTTTTTAACTAAACCATGGAATTTAATAAATTAACCCATTCATATAATAAAATACATGCCACAAATATTTCCTCTTGCCCTACTACGGGTATATTAATTATCGTGTATACTCTATTAGCTAAGTGTTAGCATGCTAGCATTTGCCAGTTAAGCTGAGGACAAAGGATAGTTGAGAAAAACTCTGAATACAAGTTTTTGCAAATCGTCCTCTGAGATTATTCATACAATAGTTGTTGACGTACAGAAAAGTAGATTAAAAGTAGATTTACATGGTTTTATTTGCACACGAATGGTCAAACAGGATCAAAAAAGCAACAGTTATCAGGAGCGTGTGGGTGTGGTGTTGTTTCTTCAACAAATATATCTACAAGCTTTTTGTTCTGTCGTGACCTCTGACGTTGCATTGGCACGGTAGACAAGACCTTTTCATTCGGAAGCAAGAAAGTGCATGTTTGAGTGTGCAAAGACAGGTCTTAATGTTTGTCTAAGGTTCGGCGTAGGTGAAGTCTCCAGAGGAAATGAATGTAAGTCAATGGCATGTCCTCTGAAGTGATGAAAAACGGCACGACTTTATGTGTGTGAGTTCAGCCGTTTACTCCCGGGAATAATCACTGCTGGCATTTCAGACAGTTTTGCCAGAATCCAGAAACACGAACAAAGACACAAACACCACACACACACGAACACACACTCAGACAACCCCCATAAGCCTCTGTGGAATTCCACAATGATAACAGTGGAAGTTCAGCCAATCGCCTCTCAGCTGTAAGCGCTGATCATCGAGCTCAAAGATGCACAAGTTCGGTCTTGTGTGCGTTGCATGTGTTACGCAAACACAAGCGCCGGGGCGTAGACGCACAATGAGCAGGAATTTATTTGAACTTCTCTCCTGATGTTGGGAGAACAGATTTCCCAAGATGCTTCGCTGCAGACCGGAGAGAACTGTTTACAATAATCATGAGTCGACCATGGATGATTGAATGGCCTTTCTGTGGGGAGTTTGCATGTTCTCATGTGTTTGCATGGGTTTCCTCCCACCATCATCAAAAGAAAAACATGGGTGGTAGCCACCAGGTCAGGTTGGCCCACAATTTAGATTGTTTGATTTGTTTTATTTGCTTATTTGGTGAGGACAGTGGACTGCGTTTGTGATTTAGCTAGAAGCTAATTTCCATCCGATTTACGATTTCCATCCGTAGTGTTCACGAGAAGAGTCCTCATAAACATTGCCCTCTGTTTGTGGAAATGTTCAGTAACGTCCTGGAACACATGTTCAACGCTTGTGTAAAAGGATTTATGTTGTGTGAATGGGTTTCTATCGCCCTTCGTGCTGTGTCCCAACAGTTTGGTATGATTTCACTTTGTGGGTTGAAGTGGGCGCCCTCCAACTTTCTGACAGCCTTCTGCTTGCTGGGCGGAAGATCTCAGTCACAGACGTCGTGGTGAGATGAGCAGAGCCGGTCGTTTCCTGAATCACTCGGCTTAATGATGCGAATCTTCGCACTGAATCAGGAATTACAAGTCTGAGGTCTTCATTAATGAGATGATTCGGTTCGCTGACTTCACTACAGTCAGTGAAACTAAGCAATAAGTTAAGTGTTGCATGGATATGTATCCTGTATAAAAACATTCTGCAAGTCAGCACTTAATAGTATTCCACAGCGTGCAATGAAGCTAAAGGTCTAGTAACATTGACAAATAGTTGATGTTCAGCCTCCTTCTCTCTGTTACCACAGGATGTTTGGTGAAGTTGTTAACTGACTGCTGTCCAGAGGATTTGGACCGTTCCTCTACTAGCGTTAGCATTAGCCTTTTCAGATCATTCATCTAGTCTGTATAACCCCTAACTCCTGCTGGTGGAATCATCATGTAAGAGTCCAGTGAATAAAATGGTTCCAAGTTTTGAGTGTTTTCTAATAATAAAAAAAGTTGCATGTTAAACTTTTGCATTGGTGTAAAATGTTGGGTCTAAAAATAAACTTAAAGCTTATGACGTCTGCTATTAATCTCTATTTTCAGCAAGACAAACCAAAAACTTAAACAACCTCGCGAAGGGTTGTTCTTTCTCATTAGGTTGGATTCTCTCTTTAAGTTACCAGCTATCATTAAGTCCAACTGTTTTTCTAATCAGCCGTTCACAGAGAGCAGATACAGTTATTTTCCAAACCCTGACGTCTGATGGAACAAAGCTTCGTTTGTGGTTTCTTTTAAGCTGGCCACGCCGGACGGGTGGAGCTCCAGGATGCAGAGTCTTGTGAGCAGGAAAGTACACCAACCTGTTGTGTGGATATTGTCAAACTCACCGACGCCGTGAGCTCTCTTCATCCTCAGATTATTGTTGGCAGAAGAGACAGTGCATCCTGTTGGAGGGGAGCCACCAGGACCAACGTGGAGCCACCATAGCCCAGCTCTACACACACCTATTAGATACATACCATAAACAGAACATATTAAGGCGAAATAGAGTTTCATGGAAATCTGTGCAGCTGTTTGATTCAGATCTTAAATTTCATATGACTCGGTGTTAATACCCAGCTCTGCTCCTGATGTGGCTTAGTGAGCAGCCAGCTGTCAGTGGGTGTTATTGTAAGTCTGTGGATATATCAGCCACAGGCAGCAAAGAAAACGCATTCCTGCAAACCCCAAAACTGTGACAGGGAGTGTTGTTATCTGCAGAAAACAAAAATGCATGCTAGCTGCTGAATGAGGCTAGCATGGCTTAGACAGAGTGGTGATTTATGCTAAACGCTAACCTCAACATGATGGAGAACGTGAATAAACAAAATAGGAAATTTAATAGCTGCTGAGACATTTCACTGAAAACCAGACATGTAAATACGGTGGGGCTAGAAAAAAACGGATCACCAGAAGTGAACATGATTCATCCTCTGGCAACCATGAACATCTGTTTGAAATGTGACACCAATTCAATGGATAGATGAAGAGATATTTTACTGGAAAACTGAACCAAGTCCCAAGGATTCTTACAGTGGCAGTAGAGAAAATGAGTCATGAAAGTAATAAGGATTCATCCTCTGCCAACCATGAATGTCCATTTAAAATGTCACGGCACTCCATCGTGTAGCAGTTGAGCTTTTTCAATTGAAATTCAAACCAGGAATAAAAGGATTTTTATGGTGGCACTGAAGAAAATGTTACCCAAAATAAATAAGGGTTCATCCTCTGGCAACCATGAATATGCCAATCCATTGGGTGGAAAATCAAATAAGGAGCAAAGACAATGAATCACAAAATTAAAACGGGCCCACATGGGACCCCACAAAAGTAATTAGGATTCATCCTCTGGCAACCATGAATGTATTTTTAACTTTTATGCCAGTCCATGGAGTAACTGTTGAGATGTCTTCCTCGAAAATTATAAAGGGATCAAACTCTTGGAGGCCCTAAAGAAAACAGATCACTAAAGTAACTAGGATTCACCCTCAGGCAACCATGAATATGTTTTTGTTTGTGTAAATCCATCGAGCTGCTGCTGAGATGTTTTCCTGGAAAATATAAAACAATGAACAAAGCTTCTCACATAGACTTGGGTCCACATAGAACCGCAAAAGTCATCAGGATTCATCCTCTGGCAGCCATGAATTTATGTTTTTGAAAATTTTCACCAATCCACTGAGAAGCTGTTGAGCTATTTTACTGGAAGAGTAAACGGGAACCAAGTTTTCAAGGTTTTCATAGTGGCAGCAAAGAAATCAAATCACAATAGTGATCAAGGTTCATCCTCTGGCAACCATGAGTATTTTTTTGTTTGTATTAATCCACATGTTGAGATGTTTTCTTGGAAAATTAAACAAGGAACAAAGTTTCTCATGGTGGTATTAGAGATAATGGGCCCACATGCAACCACATAAGTTATCAGGATTCATCCTCTGGCGACTATGACTGTATGTTTGAAATTTTATGCCAATTCATTGAGTAGCTATTAAAATATTTAACAAGCAAAGTAGTCGGGACTCTTCTTCCTCCAAACGTCATGTTGTCCACCATATGGAGCCACCTGAAGGAAACTTACCAAGGAGGTCCTTTCTCCTTGTCCTCTTTGCAGAACAGAAAGCAGACGCGGACTGGTTTAAACTGGGCCAACTGGAACATCTTTTCCATTTGCACACTGGTGCTCTGGTCCAAGACATGACAGCATCCCAGTACAGTACAGTAAAACCACTGAGTCCTAAAGAGAGCTACATTAATTTAGAGTTTGATGAATTATTCAGTGTTTTCTGAGCCTCAGGGGACACTTGTTTTTTTGTTTTTTCTAAGTCACCAGGGACTAGAGTACAATCACGCTGGGAGATCTCCCGTCTGTTTCCAGAGATGATCAGCTTGAACACACTCTGTCGGGGCCGGGCCTCGTTCTGAGACTCGATCCTGTCTCGCTGCCCAAGAGAGGGAGTCATGGGGAGCCGTCCCAGGCCCACGATGTAGAGAGCATTTGGCAGACTTGACCGTGTGAGTCGAATCGCGTTGCTGAGTAATCGGGCCTGTTGTGATTCTGTTACTCCAGCTGGCTCGGCTCAGAGTAGGGAAGTCCATTAACAGCACGAGTAACAGTGTCGGTATTCTCCAGCGCCTCGGCCCCGAGGATAATGGGCCTATCTGGGAAAGGACTTCCAGATGAGTTCTGAGATGTTTAACTGCTCATGATAAGATAAGGAGTGATCTCGCTCTTTATTATTATTTTTCATGGGAACAGGAAGCGCAGCAATATCTTAAATTTTACAAGAAAACAAAATGACTTGATATGCTCACAGTCTGTTGTGTATATGTGTGCGCAAAGTTTCTAAAGTTAAATCTGTTTCTGATAAAACTCTTTTCATTCATAGCAGTCTAATAGTGCCAGGGTTAGGGTGCCTTCCATCTGTACCTTGTTCAGAAAACAATCTTATAAATTTCACGGTATATTTCCAGAGAAAACATAATGTCAAATAAGCTGCCGCTCAGCGAAGACCAGCCTCCAGGCCGAGCGGCTCTCACACGGACTCAGGCGTGAGTGGAAATGCTCGTTTATTACTGATTAAAGCCAGACAAAACAGATGCTACCTGCTGCGTCGCCTTTTCACAATCAAACAGTGAGAAATTTCGCCATCGACGCTCTTTATACAGCAAACACACAACGGTACAAATGCTAAAAAATAACAGGTTCTTCAACAGTCTTGGCAAAGAAATGTGTGCAAACCTTCGAGAGCAGAGGAAGGAAGAGTTCTCCTAATTATTCGGATTTGCTTCAACCACAGCAATGACGCTCTGGACGTTTCTAAAAGCGCACATTCGTCAACACACGTTAACGCCGGGGGAGTCCAGCCTCTCCTTGAGTCTCCTCCCGGGTGACTTGAACAGAAACAGCCACGCTTTTAGAACAATATTGCCGTTAAAAAAATGCTCAATCATCGATCACTGCACCTCGTTAGAGTCACTGCTTCGGGTTAGGGTTCTAGTTACACTTGACAATAAATAAATCGGGACAACCATCCGCTTTTAAAGTGCTGCGACGTGTCTTAGAGAGAGACCGGGTAACTTTTGACAGAACACAAGACACCACTACGAAACAAAAAGCTGAATTCATTAGTAACTCAAACTCCTGCCTTGGCTACTGTTAGCTAATGTAAGGCTTACTGTAACAGGGATGTTTAACAGCGATGAAGGGCATTAATTCATAAATTAATGCCACAGCCATGTCTCCATGTAATGATTTCTCCAACAAACTATCCAAAATCCAAAGAACCTTACGTTCTTTGGATTTTGGATAGTTAGAAAGATGCAACTGATGAATTTTGCATCTAATCAGCGATCAGCTAATCACGATGATAATATGAAGGGCTGTGACACACTGAATCAACAGTCGGCCGTCTTTCGGTGTCTGGGGTGTCGCTGAGCATCTGTAGCCCAAGTTTTTCTGCTAAGTCCTGCACCGCTGGCGCTAGTCTGGATCCTGCTGCCAGCCGTGGAACAAGCCGGTCAGGGGGATCACTCTGACTGGACGTTAATCTTAGAGAAGCAGAGGAAACTAGAACAAACTAAACAGTAACAGTAGCTCTTTGCTTTTCCCTTTTGAACGATGAATGCGGACTACTGCCCACAGCTGCTACCATGAATTATTTCCTTTTAACGCAGAGTGTGAGGTGTCCAGCGATCTCTTTGGTGTGTTCAGATGCAAACTTTCTGGCTCAGAAGCCTTCGCTCTTTAAAGCCAACTAAGTGTCTTCGTACCTTCACGTGAAGCGGATGAGGTGAAAGAGGAGAAGTAGTTCTGGGATTATTCTGTCGTTGCTAATAGCTCAAAAGTTACCCGGTCTCACTTGAGACAACCTCAAAAGTAAACGCGTTAAAAGAGTGGATGCAGTCGTTAGATGAGGAAAAAGACCGTAGCTGTGAGCTTTAGCTGGAGGAGCTGCATCAAGGCTTTAAATAAAACACACCAACATGCTGTAAGACAGAAGCTGTTGTGCTCGGTCGGTACAATCTTCAGAGTCACAGAAGGCATTTAACAGTTACTCCTGCAGAGTCTGTATGGCATATCAAGCAGCGTGAGGAACTACACAGTGTTACAGGAGGAGAGGGAAACGGTGGCGAGAGGCCCGGGACGAAATAATAAAAACAACACGATGAGCTTGTAATCGTCTCCTGGTGAGCGCCAACGTCTGTTGTTCCAGCTGTCGGTGGAGGCCGCTTTCTCCCGCGTGTTACCGCGGGGCAGCGGGTCCCGTCTAGCGTTACAGCGACACATGCTTTTCAAATGTCAGAGTCCCTGTTTCTCCTCATCGCTCGGACATTCCTCTGGTTTCTTCATGCACAGAGAAAGAGAAGTCGCGGCCTTTGCTTTCAGGAGGAGGTCTAGTTCTGCGACAGCGAATGTTAACTCGGGTCGGGTGAAATGTCAGCGCCCCGGTGAGGTCCGTGACTCTGAGCGCCGCCAGCCCTCCCGTGTATGTCCAGATTAAACATGTCCAAGCAGTAGCGTCCGCGGGGAGGGTAATGCGCTCGCCTCGGGCGTTACTGCTCCGTGGGACACACGTTGCGGTCTTTGCAGCAGAAGTAGTGCACGACCACGCCGTTAGGATACCTGGCGAACGCGCTGGAAGAGAAAGAATCATTAGAGAAGGCGTCAGAGCAGATAAACAATTAAAAATGTATGAGTGAACTAAACAAAATGTTGCTCAAGTCAACACAGCTGCAGCACTGTTATAATCTGAGGAGGATTAATGTGCAGACGGAAAGCATGTTAGAAAAATAAAGACAGAAAGGACAAACGATGAGCTGAGACAAAGTCAGCTGGACAGGTCTGTCTTCAGAGTTCAGGTTTTTATTAGGAACATCTGTAGGTGCTGCTCACCTGAAACAAACATAATGAGGGTCTTGTTAACAACCAGACACTCAGCTGTAATTGCAGGAATTTGTTTTGATCCTGTCTCTCTCTCTGTCAGTGGCGCTCTAATGACCTATAAATGGACAGAAAGTCCAGACTCGAGGTGTGAACAGGTGGAAGTTTCAGGTGGACACCACCTACAGATGTTCCCAGTAAAAACTTTTCCAACAGTCATTTAGAACGGAAGAAGCTACTCGGGTGAAACGTCTGCAGGAAAACTCCAGCTGTCTTTGCTTTAGCTTTGATTTAGGCCGACGTATTCAAGGCCTGACAGGCGGTTTAGACGGCGACAGCCCAGACCCAGACATCGAGGAAAGGTCAACATTTGTACGACTCATCTTCAGCGAAAGTTTCAGTCGCCATTTTTAAAAGTAAAACAGGAAGTAGAAGCAAAACAAACTCGGCGCCGACTAGTGTTTGGTTGGCGTTTTATGGAGCGAGCCAGACTGACAAGCGCAGTATAAATGGCTATAAAAGGCTACAGACATAGATTACAGCGTCTACGTCCTGCAGTACCTTAAATGAGCCTCATAGTCAGAGTTACCTGTTTCCTATTTTCTTCTTGCAGACTCTGCAGGTCTTTTCTTCCGTGATGACACATTTAACCTGTTGGTGGAAGATGCGTTCCTCCTGCACCTGAAAACAGACAAGAGCAGAAAATATAAAACAACTTTAACATCTTGGACTTTATCTGTTTTCTATATTACAAGTTGTATAAGCTAAAATTAGCACTAATATGACTGGGATTGTAAACTGCCGTCCACCAACAGATATAAAGCAGTAAAACCCTGCCTTATAACACGATCTACTCTGTAGCTTCTCAGATCTCTTACAACTAAAATAATCCAACATTAGGAGAAGAAAAGTGTCTTGAAGGAAACGTCGTGGTGGTGGTGTTGGGGGATTGATCTACAAGTGGATGTGCAGGACGAGATGGGTTCACGTTTGTAAATTTGATAAAAAGGACAGTACCGTCCTCAATCAGAGCAGATGGACCTGATCAGACTGAGAGGGGTGGATTCAATCTTTGATAATCGGTTAGGCAGGAAAATATTAGCTCCTGATAAGCGTGTGAACTCTTTATTTGATGGGTGCAATAAATCCATTATCTCTGCACAAACATGAGGCGACGTGGAGGTAGTAATACAAGCAGCTGTTTAAACAAGCGTGTGAAAAGATGATGAGCAGCAACGTTAAAAAAACGAGGCGCCGTCTGGCTCCATCTTCTTCTGTTGACTCAACTCAGTGTTGTCAATAAAGTTGGGAAACCAAACTTATTATTTTTCCGATTTCTTGCTGTACAGGTTTGATTTGGGACATGCTACAAACTGTGCATGTTGCCAGATCATTTTATTTAACGTCCATGTCGATCTCTGATCAAATTGAAGAACGTTTAATCTCTCCCAGATCAATATGAAATAAATGACGACTGAAGTAGCAGATATGTTTTTAATAAAGAGGACAGAACAAACTGAAAGTGTTCTTTCAGACTTGCTGTAATCTCCACTCACCCTGAGGAACTCGGCCTGCAGCAGACTCTTCAGCACCTGGTTGCAGCGTTTCCTCTGAGCCTTCTCCTCCAGGACGCTCTCCAGGAAAACCCGGATCTCTCTGATCTGAGTGTTTGCCGGGAGAAGATTGATGGCCTGGAGAAACACTGGCAGGTTAAACACTGCTTCCCAAACGACAGTAAGTCAACAAACGCGCTGCAGCAGCTCTTGAACCTTGCTGGATTTTAAACGAGCATCCTCTCCAGCAGCGATGCCGTACGACTCGTGGAAGAGTCATTTCCACATTCATTAGACTCGTTACTCTGAACTTGTTAATAGTATTATGCTCGTATATTAAATTAAATCACGCTCCCTCGGAAATCTAATAATCAGTCTCTTGCATGATTCCAAAAATGGAAAACGCACCAGAATCACTCAGGAGAACTGAACACAGTCGAGGCCCAGTGCTCTTGTTCTCCTCTTACTTGATTTAATTCACTTGAATTAGCACAAATTGCTAAGTTACACCCAAACAGACAGAATGCAGTGAGTGTTTCCTGCTCATATCCTGAGGAACAGAAGAGACAAGGCCAAAACGGGTGCAGCTAGACTTGTTGAGCGCTTCCTGTAGTTGGCGCATGCCTGAAACTCACATGACCGTAATATATTAACCTGAGTGGTGTCTTTTCTGCACGGTTAATGGTCCTCTTACACCTGCGTGCTGGTGTGTACGCGGCTATAAGACTAGACGGCAGCTAATCTGACGTGTAGAGTTTCTTGCCTCAAACAATCGGCTCATGTTGGAGCTAATGAATGTTGAAGAGCGGTGACTGTATGATAAGAGGGCTGAGTCACTTCACAGCCACTTGCAAACACAGTCTCAGTTTTTTTAAGGTTGGGCATGCTATAGGTGTAGGCTGCTGGGGGACTTCCCATGATGCACTGAGCACCTGTCCTCTACTTCTGTTAGCTGTGTGTCCCTCCCTCCAACTCCACCTCCAATTCCTCCATCCTCCAAAATGAGATTAAAATCATAAAACTTTTAAACATCCTGAAGTTTAATGGCTGCTCTAAACTCAAAGATGGGTTTAAATCTGCTTATAGTCCTGCAGCGGGAGGTGAAACCTGATAATGCCGCACACATTCTCTCCTTGAAGGTTCACTTGTTTGCATGCACAAGCACTGCAGTGAAAAAACATGATGATGTGCTCACCTCCAAAAAGAAAATACATTAACTTTACTAAGATGGAGACAACCGTGCATTGTTGTGTTGTCGGTCGGCTGAGGCAGAGTCTGGGAGCACGGCCAGAGGAAGCAATGAAAGCAGGCTGCCATTAAAGTCAATGAGGGAGCACAGAGAGACAAGATGGAGCGCTGCCGCCTGTGGGATCTGAACCCAAACATGCTCGTAAACCTGCGGCGTTCCCCTCGAGGGACCCTTAATTTGACACGACTGCGGCCCTGACACGGATCAGCGGCGCCTTTCACACACAATCACATCCAGGCACACACAGGGAGAGGGTCCGTGCTGTTTTGAAACCATAATGTGGCTCAGATCAGATAAAATAGCTTCTTTTACGTGTTAAAATATTTACACTGAGATGGAAAAGGCTCCTCACAGTAGCTTCTTGACTTGACCGCGTAAAAGTTTGACAAGCAAAGTAGGTCATGAGCCGGTTTTCAACTCCTTTCATTCAATTAACTCTTTGCTATATTTGTGTGCAGGTGTTTGATACATGAAAAGAATTTCATCAAAGCTTTTCACGCCTCACGAGGGAGATAAAGCACCCAGCAGGACGTCTTTTTCTGGTTTTCTGGATCTTCTCTGACACAAAGGAAGCAGCCCGATTGCCCCCGACAGCGCAAACCTCTCGTCTCGTCGCTGCTTTATTCTCACAAGCAGCAAAAGACTTGTTTTGCGTGGGTGCATGTAGCCTAAACAAGCCGACTCTGAGGCGGATTGAATCAGAAAATAACGACTCAATAACCTGTTTGAAGGTTTTTTTTGCATTTCTTCAGACTGGAGGTCGTCTCGGGGTGGGGACAGACTTCAGGTCGATTGTTATTTACCTTGGTGGTGTTGAGCTTGCTGTGGTGCAGCTCCAGGACCTGCAGGGCCGCCTGGAGGTTGGCCTGAGGCTCGGACAGCTCCATCTTGATGGGCCCCAGGCAGTGGACGTCAGGCGGCGACAGGTACATCCGCAGCAGAGACAGATAAACCTACAGTGGCACAAATGGAGACATTACTGCTTCATGGACCACATAACAGCATGTAGGACAATAAACAAATGTCAACTAGAGGGTCTCTTACATTAGAAAAGACACAATTAGTTAATTAAACAAGCACAGAAACTATGCAAATAAATAAAAACAACAGATAGTATATTGATACTAACGAATAATATTATCTTATCTTATGTACAACGAATATAAAATGAGCTTTTTAGAACAGATACCCAGACACAGTGGGGGAAATTAACAGATTACATAAATCTGAAGCGCGGAAACGACGATTTGCCTTTTTACAAATTCTGTTTTTTCCTACATATATTTATTATAACTTAAGGTTTTGCATGACAGGAACAAGGAGGACATATAACGCATTAATTACTAGGCGGATATTTATGAAGCCTCATCCACAGATTAAAAACTTTTAAGTCACTGCCCATCTCTTCATAGGCGACAGTTGGCCTCTAATAAGACGTTCAAGGCTCTGGTTGCCTAGGTAATCTTCTTGCATGTCCTCTTCCCTAAATTCGCCCAAATCTCACCATCAGCGTGGTGAATTGGTTAGTAGGAACCAAAGTTGTGTGCGGCGTGTCCTTGCTAGTACACATCCGGGGAAGTTTAAGTTAATATTCGTTCAGCCTGGGACACAGCTACTATGGTGCATCATCGCTAAAACTCAATGAATTAATATTTCATGTTCCCTAGTTGCCTCATGTGAATGACTCTTTATACTTGAACTCCTTATGCTAAGCTAAGTTCTGCTAAACTGCTGTCAAGAAAGCAAATAAAATCGTTTCCTAAAAGCAATAAACTTTAAATAACACCATTAAACAATCAGTGTCCACTCAAGGATCTCATTTCTTTGTTTTCCTTAAATAAACAGTAATAATTAATTTAATTCCAGTGCTGCGGTAGATATAATCCACTACGTCATCTGTCATCTCAGCTCAGGTAGACAGGTACTTGTGTTTGTAAGCCATAAATAACTCATTATATTTGCGCAGCGTTTTCTGCAAACACGAAGGCACTTACCGCAAAGCAACCGAGCACACAAGGTGAAATAAGAGGTCATAAAAAATAAACGCAAGAGAATTATGATGAAATCTGAGCGGACAAAACAAACACGATGAAATGCAAAAGACTCTAAAACGAACTACTACTTACGTCTTTGTTTGCTTCGACTGAACTGTTGTAATGCCGGTGACAGTATCTGGAAACAGAGCGCAGAGAAAAGCATCACACGTCTCATAACGTTGTGGCTCCTTTATTTCTTTTGTTGTAGAAGAAACTTATGATTGAATATATTTTAAGGGAAAGAAAGAAGCTTACTACTTCCACAAAGACAGTTTAGACTCTTTTAGTCACAAATGAATAGACGAACATCAGTCAAGACAGTAACTCACTCTTCAGCCATGCGGGTGTCCTTCAGGATGTGCACGTAGATGAAGAGCGCCTGCTCGTGTTTACCCATGCGGCCCAGAAGCAGCGCCCGCTCCTCCAGCAGGCCTAGGAGACGGAAGACAGGGTCAAAGGTCACACCAGACACGGCAAACAACTCACATATACATAAACTATTACTTTTTTTAATAAATAAACAGCCAAGTATAATATTTCTGTTGCATTTGTTTGATTAAGTTCCTTTTGAGACATTACTTTGCAGAAATGTAGAAAATTCGGAGGCGTGCAAATACGAGGACTGTTTATTAGGTACTAGTGAACTAGTGAACGGCAAATTAAATCCTCCTTCATGGTTGCTCTAACGTTCAGTTTATGTTAAAACAGAGTCAAAAAGGTGTTAGATCAATCTGGATGATCATTCTTGAGATTCTAGTTTGTGGTGTTGTTAAACTGCATTTAATTAAACAACTGTTTTCCTGTTACTTTGCAAAGAATAGTATCATAAAATAAAAGCACGGTTGAATCAGCAGCTCTCTCTCTCCATTATTTTAAACAAACACTGACTATAGTACGTTCATGGGGTGGGTTCTCTGATCACACGGTCAAACTCCCCACATCCTTGTTTGTATTTGCTCGACAAACATTTGAGAAAAGTAAGAGTTTGTCTGGCCGCGCACACGCCCGTGAAGCGTGAAGTGAAGTCAGCTCCTACCGTCGAAGGGAAAGTCACTGATGAGTCTGGACGGCTCGTAGCTGGTAGAAATATCCAGGAAAGACAGCAGCTTGTTCCTGAACTCGCCCAGTTCGCCGCCCTCCTTCCCCGCTGCAACAGCTGGAACCCCTGCAGCAACAGAGAGCTTTTTACTTATTACAGTACGTACGGAGGTGGAACGCTGGTCCATGAACAGAATCTTAAAGGCAAAACAAACAAATAAGAATCAGGCTCGATACTCTCTCCTCTTCTGTTGTAAAATTTAGGAGCTGAAGAGTTTTGTTGCCGAGGGAGACGCATTATTAATACATTATGGAAGAAAATAATCAAGTACGCTCAGTATCAAAAAGAATAAAAAGCATCGATAATTAAAATCCAACCATTACGGATTCAGTCTTTTTTTCTTTTTTAATGAAATGTACTGAATAATTAAAGTTACATCCTCTAGCCTGAGTTCAGAATGTGTTATCAAATGCTTTTCTCTTAAAATACACTCACTTGTCAGTTTATTAGGTACACATGTCAAAGCGAATGTATTCTCTGCACTACATCTTAGCTTCCTGACGCTACCTCACATAAACTGAACATAAGGACAGTGCATGGAGAAGGATTTAGTGCAGGACTGTCTGTTTTCACTGGTGTACCTAATGCTTTGGCAAGTGAGAGTATATTTAAACTGCACGAAGCCAAACCTCACTGAGGAGAATCGCAACAATCTCTAAGACAAAAACAATATCTTCATTTCACGGGGCGTGCACCGCGATACGCTTCGTAACACAATCTGAAGCTAGGACAGATTTATTTATTTTATTAGTTTTTATTCCACAATCGGGGCTCGTGTTGGTGAGCGTCCCGTAAAAAAAAAGCCGATCTGATGCGTCGTCCCTGGAAGAGCATTAAAAAGAGATGGATGGACGTGATAATAAATCCTGTCGGAGAATCGATTTGCAAAGAAGAGAGAGACAACTCTCTGACTTAAGAGGCAAAGTGAACCCATGTGCTGTGAGGTAATCCTAAAATAAATTTAAAAAGTAAATGGTTCTTTTGGCAGTGAGATCGATTTTCAGACGATATCAAAGCTCCAGGGTTGCGCTGCCTCACGGCTCTGATGCTACACTTCCATATAAAGCTTTCCTTGCAGCTTCAAGCAGACACTGACGAATGTTAAGCATCTGTCATCTTTGGATCAGGCTGGAAACCAGAAATACGTCTCTGATTTCTTGTCGAAACGGCTCAAAACATGATCGATTTTCACAGTTTTAAAGCAGCAGAAAAATGAGTCGCTGCAAAATGCTTTATGACTTCCAGGTTCTCTCTCGCTCGTACCGTCTGGCAGCAAGTTGAGGTACTCCTTCATGAGGCCTTGGACTCTCCCCAGGTAGAGCTGGATGAGGACATTGTGAAACTCTGGGCCCTTCTCGTCCCATATATAAATGATGTGCTCCAAATATGGGATGGCGAGCTCCTCGAAGCCCTCCTTCAGGAACTGCAGCACCTTGTCTCTGGGCAGAGTCTCCACCTCTGTCAGGTCTTCAGTGAAGATCTGAACAAGTAGAAAGTAAAACAAAACTTTTAAGCAGCTATAAATATTTGTAAATATGACATTTGTGTAGAAGTGTGTGCCTACCTTCAGGCCATCCTCAGGGCAGATCTTCAGCACCCAGGGAGAAAACTCAAAGATGATGCCCAGATTCTCCACTCCTGTGTGCGTTAGCATGTTAGTATGGGATAAATTTAATCCACAACACAATAAATGTTTATTTTGGTCATATTTAATTTTATCCATCAAATGTTTGTGTTCCCAGCAGACCCATAAATCACACATTAAGCTACCGGGACGTTAGCTTGCTAAACCTCTGCACCTCCTAGACACTAACATTTGCCCAACAGCGTTGTAATCGCGACTCACGGCTGATGTCAGCACACCTTGCCGTGCTGTAACCATGAGCGGCATCTATCTGACGCAAATAAAAACCCTGTTGGGACAGGAGTTTATCCTATAATTGCTGATGCTCACAGACGAACGCCGTATTCGCACGGGACTAGTTTTACCTGGGGGCCTCCGCTAATTTGTAATAATTGCGTAGGTCGTGTGTGTGATCTCAATCCCGTGCGAATAGGCCATGCACGTAATTTGTAAAGTAAGAATGCAAACTGCCTACCCTATTTCGTGTGTGTGTGTTTTTACTTTTTCTAGATTCAAGTTTGATTTACAGCTTTTTTTTCTGCCTCTTGTAACTTAAGAGTAAAGAAGTATGTGCTGTAAATCAAAGTTTGGAAAGACATCTGTAAAGGCTGGGCTGATTTAAATGCAGACAGGTCCTTCATGTTTTATTTTAAAAAATTGATTATTTAACATTGATCTGAATTTGCAGAAGTAACTAAAGCCGTCAAAAAGTGTGTGGAGTCAAGAAGAAAGTAGCCGAGATAGTAAATTTGAGTGAAACACAGAGTTATCCCTTATCCCAAGCAAAACAAAGAAACAGTGGGGTCATTCTGAATCACATGATGTCCCCGGGTAAAACTAATCCCGTGCGAATGGGGCTAAAGATTCACAGAGACACAACCCCTGACATTCAGTCTGTGCCTTTCCTAAATCCGCCTCAACAAATCTAACATATCGAGCAGAAATGCCATGTCTGAGCTGGCTGATTCTTACCCAGCCTTTGGAGGTACTGCACCGTTCGCTCGTGGCCCTTCAGAGGAGAGTTGGCCTTGGTGGACTGGTCCAGCAGCACCTGCAGAGCTGAGAGGGCAAACAGGGAGAAGAATAAGAGGAGGAGAATAGAGAACATGTGTTAGATAAGTGATGTAAAGCAGAAACATCTCATCTCCCCTTCTCTCTTTACGCTGCATTACATAATTCCTTCATCTGCAGCGACTGGATGAAGCATGTGCGCAGTGTTAAGCGGTGGCCAGGAACAGCTGGTTTGAATCGGAGCACGCAGAGAGAGGCCGATTTCGGCAGCATGACATCACAAGCACAAATTGCAGCAAGCCAATTAAAACCAGCCGCACGAACGGCGACCGCTGCCCAGAATCTGCCGCAGAGCGCTGCCAGGGACCGAAAACATTAAGACAGCTCTGATTTACGAGGCCGGCGGCTCGAGCGCACGCGGGGAAACCCCTGCCTGAGATAAACCGCGCAGCGATCCGACTACAGCGCCGACACAAACGCGGTGCGATTGCCTCTCGAATTTACACATAACGGAACAACCGCAGCTCTAAGCGGCTCTTGTTTTTGAA
Source organism: Planiliza haematocheilus (assembly GCA_005024645.1). Taxonomy (NCBI): domain Eukaryota; kingdom Metazoa; phylum Chordata; class Actinopteri; order Mugiliformes; family Mugilidae; genus Planiliza; species Planiliza haematocheilus. The sequence continues at coordinate 3,648,809 of SRSE01000637.1, forward strand.
CTGGCAGTGAACGTGGAGACTTCTGGGGTCAGCTGATTGGACAATTAATTACGAAAAGAGTTATTGGAAACACATGTCTCATTGTGTTGTATTTTTTATGTGCTGGAACAGATAAAACACGCTCTGTCGGATAGCTTGAACATCGGTATCGCTCATTATTCCCTTGACTGACACATCTGTTGTGTGCTGCATGATGATTAAATCCCAGCTCATGTTAGAGGCTGTGGTTTGTAGAACTATTGAACTGTATTGTGTTGTGTTTGATTGTTTTGACAACCCCATTGTAGTCTGTGATAGAGGCTAAGTAACAGAAACACTGTAGTATTTAAGTCAATATAGTTTAACGGCACCACCAGCTACGTCCTCCACAATGATCACCACTTTTCTGATGCTGTCATGAAGGAGAATTTAAAGTTTTCTTTTGATTCACCAGTGTACCTAGTGAACTGTGCATGTAATAAAATGATGACTACGGGTTTCCACTTTTGTTTAATTTATATTTGGCTGCTTATAGCTATTACTCATTCACGGAAAATAAAAATAAAACGCACAGAGAACTAACCACGGCACTTGAAATGAATTATTGCACCATAAATATCACACATAATAAAAAGGAATTCAATTTGTTTTAGCAAAGAAACACAATTCAGTTTGAAGATAACACTTTAAATAAAATATCTGGATCTGGAACGATTTATCAACAAGGGATGTGATCTCACAAAGTTCTCTTCTGTAGCTCAGGCGAATATTTTACTTTTCTTCACAAAACATCAAGCGGTGATGATTTGATTTATGCAAATAAGATTTTCTCGGCCCGAGACTCACCTTTCTGGTGCAGGCCCTTCTTTTCGTAGAGAATAATGAGCTCGCTGTACTTGTGAGCCTTCTTCAGGACGTACTCGCTCTCCTCGATGTGGCAGTGGTTGTTCTCCAGGCGTAGGAGGGGGGACACGAGGGCCACGTTGGTCTGAATGAGCAGGAGATGAAAGGAGATTAAAGAGCGCGATACGCTTCCCGGCATGAATCGGCCCCTTATCTTTTCATCCAAAACAATTGGCAGGTGACTTCATTAGTTACAGGTCATGCAAACAGAAAAGGGACCAGCGGCGATGTGGCAACAAGAGACCATGTTAATGAAATTCAGAAAGTTGCAGCTACGCAAAGTTGGTAAGATGAACTCAAGTATGAGGTACCGACCAGCGGGAGCGACTGATACAGTTACCGTCAGGATTTACCGCTAATAGCAAGCTTGGCTCATCACCCCTGACTGAGAGCGCTGTCGACAGCCACCTCTTACGTGTGATCTGGGTCTACTGTTGGGAGTTATCTTGATCAGATGGAGCCCGACCAAACAGAAACATGTGGTGGTGTTTTGCTGGATTCCCAAATGAGCGTGAGCCGTTTCGTTTTAACTCACACGGGCGTCAGAAAGACTTTCAGGTCCACCCAGGTTGTTTTTCCTCTCCACACAAAGCCCAACAAATCTGTTAAGAAACTTATTTTGGCTGCTTCTAACTCTGATCTCACCCCTCATTCCAACACGAGTTACCGTTCAACTAAAGACGAATTTAAAGTTTTGCTGCAATTACATGGTATGTCTGAATCAACACTAGAGGAACAATACTGCGACTACGACGCCTTATTAGACTTTCACCCATTTAACCATGACTCAAGAGTTTCAAGAGCTTTCTAACTTTTAAAAATCACTGACTCATGTGGATGATGAAGACAGCCCAGTTTGTGAAAGCTGATTTAACGTGTGTCTTAAAAACATAAACATTAGGCTCGTGGTCGACCCTCTGCAACATTTGCTAAACTTCCTCTGTTTATGCCGTGAACACATGAGGGAACAATTATGATAAACAACGATTAAGAGTGGTAAAAGCATTTAAAACGACTTGAACTTACGTGCAGGTAACATTTCAGCAGCGTGGTGTCGATGATCTGCAGGAGTTTTTTGCGGCTTTTGATGGTGGGCGTTCCCTCCATGAGTGGGGACGTTGTAGACGGATCAGAGTCATTCAGCTGCTTCACAAGGTGGCTGCGTTTCTGTAAGGGGCATTGGACAAAGATGTACAGTATTAACAATGTGCTAACTCTGACAAAGACTCAGTTAAAGTACAGTGGGACACGGACGCTGTAACCTACACACGTAGCCTGCGTCAGTGCTAGTCATTTATACTTGTGCCACCCAAACACTAACAAATCACTTTCACTTCCTGCTTCACTTTCATCATTGGCGACTGAAACTTTCGCTGAAGACGAGTCGCACAAACGTTTTTACATCTCTGAACCTCCTCAGTCAAGCTTCCTTCTATGTGTTCCATCTTTATTGATCCAAAACAATCAGTTTGAAAATTACCAAGATACTATCAAGCGGAACAATCACAGCTCTCATGTAAAATTGACGCAGAAGCCTAAACCACCTGTTAATGGATGTATTTTGTATTTGATTTGTCTTGGGAGAGCAAACTTAAATCTGAAATTTGTATGTAAGACACACACAGAGACACACAGACCTGGGTGAGGTAATCAATCAGAGCAAGGTGAGCCTTTTCCAGCTCAGCCCCAGACAGCGTAGGCAGAGGGTTGGGGTAGTGCAGCTGTTTGCGGTAGTCTGATGGAAGCAGGTCTGGGTAGAGTCCAATCACGTGTGTGGGATCTGCAGTGGGTCAGGAGACAGTTTTAAAGGAGGACAATTTACAACACAGCTGTCAGGTAACTGTCATAATGGGGGACGAACGTCATCGACATTCATATGTAAGCAAAATGTGCAACAGATGCCTGATGAGGTCAGGAGAAAAGAACGATAAATAAACATCCCAGCTAAAGCTGAATCGTATGTGCTGATGCAACTCGAGTCCCACCTGTGCCAAGTTTGGCAAACACCTGCATGGAGTCGTCAAATCTCTTCTGGCAAAACAAATTGAAGGCGTATAGATTCTGGATGTGATGTATCTGCTGCTTCTTATCACCGTCTGAATCATCCTTCATCTTCTGGCAGGAAGAAAAACAAGAGAAAGACAAAAAAGAAAAAGAAAAAGAAACAACAACTCATCATGCCACAGATAAATGATTCTTGTTTCTCTGTCAGTATGTGAGTTTCCAAGGACACCACACGAATGGACTTTTTAAATTCTTGGAAATGCCTCTGGATAGCTGGATTACTACTGGCTGAACATAAAGTACAGAGCTGAGATAATTTTACTGATTCGACATAATTCCACTTAAGATATTTTTATGTCGGTCCTGAATGTTTGAAGGGAGTGGTGCCGCTGCTCACCGCCAGCTGAAGAGCCAGTTCAAACTGCTTGTCCTGGAGAAGCTGTCGGATCTGGGTGGCTATCGACACGGGCACCAGGCGCCACACAAAGTGGTTGCTGGCAACATAAACGATATTCGGCCTGTGAAAGAACAAAAGCAGAAAACACAATTAGAGACAAACAAGAGTGCTGTTTTCTTCTGAGGATGCACCAACAGTATCAGCGTCATTATCGGGAGAAATGGAAGCAGGAGAACTGATGAAAGCTACAAATGAGGTTTAAAATAAAGAGCCACGAATGGGAGCATCAAGAAAGGAAAGCAGTCATTATCAAAGTCATCATCAGTATTGCTAACACAGAATGCTCTCAGTTTTTACATTTTAGCACGATCTTTTTGCTGTTATTATGACAATAACTCATCCTAAATCGACAAATCTGTGTATTCCAGCTTCATTAATGAAGGGGAGACAACGAAGGAGAACAAATAATGAGGTTGCAAATAAACTTTGACGACACTAGAAATATTTTGACAGCTTCTAACTCTATCAGATACCTACAGCGATATCTGAGCCCCAGACAGCTGTTTGTTTTGTGTGCGTCCTAACTCGGGGATATGACGCAAATTGTTGGAGAAAGCTGTAAAGTAATACCTTAGATTATTATTCAATTATCGATCTCCACCCTGACGTTAGTTACTTTAGAGACTCGCACGAAGCTCAGGTTATAACTCAAACATGGTAGCTTCCATGGAGAGTAACAAAAGGTGATTAATGGCCACATGGCTGCGCTGTATATAGATATTCAATAGTTTTCTTCATTTATTTATTAGTTTAATTAGTTAACAGCTGCAAAGACATCATATTTGTCTCATCACACATCACTTACGGGCTTTTTTCTTTTCTGGCAATTATTAAATTCATTTTTTTTTGCTGAATGAATGGGGAAAAACTCAAATTATGCAAAAGCAAAGCAGTTGAGTAAACTGTCCTTAATGTGGCCCTGGATGCATTAGGCTGCTAGGAATAATAAAAATGACTGAAATTGATTAAACAGACTCAGTAAGTTGCACATTTAAATAAATATGAAGCATCCTGAAGCTGCACAGTAGCACAACAGCTACCTCAAAACAACCTGACAGCAGAGTCAGTATCTGGACTAATTTGGTGAGTCTTGTCTGATTTTTGGTCGATGTTCAGAGCCTGGGAGTCATCACCGTGTCCTCATTAGAACTCAGCAAACACTCTGCTGAACAGATGCTAATGGCTGTTACGACCGTAATGAAGCGTAGAAGGACGGCGTGGTAACTGAAACAGATGAACAATTACTGAACATCAACAAAACGTCCGCGGAGGACAGGACGTCTCACCCTGCCGAGGTGATGAAGCGCGGCCTCTGCAGCTCCACGCTCTGCACCAGCAGCCTCGGCTCGAAGGTCCGGATCTCCACGTACCGGGGCAGAACTGCTATGATGTAGGGAGGCTGGTGCTCTGGGGACGTTGAGAAGAGAGTTTTTCAGATTGAGTGTTTCTGCATTCTTGTGCAAATCAACCAAAATCAAAATAAAGACAGTTTGAGATATGAGAGGATTCTGCAACATCATCTCCAAATCACCAAGACACAGGGACACAGGGAGAACATGCAAACTCCACACAGAAAGGACCCAGTCGGTTGACGGATTAGAACCCAGAACATTCTTGCTGTGAGGCATCAGTGCTAACCACCACACCACTGTGTGTTAGGTTGGTTAGAGAGCTATTAATCGAGATACCACCTGGGATAATCATCCTCTAATTCCAGGTGAGTAGTGGATGATTATTAGTCATGTTAGCTGCAGGTGTGCACCACTCACGGGTGTTTGTAATAAAAACCTAAACTCTCCGCTACACACTTGCTGAACTGAAAAACTCCAGCAACACGCACTGAATGTGTGACACAGAGTGAAGACGTGGTAGTGAAGCGATACCGCAGCCTCGACTGTATTGAGCAAAGCATGTGATAAAGCTTTCTGTAGATTTCATCGATGCTGCGGGTGTTGGGGGAGTTTTGTGCCTGACATGATGCCCTTGGAGAGCGTGGGAGTGGGGGGAAGGTTTACTAATGCCTCTCCTGTGATTGAGGTTTAAATTACTTGGGGCAATGATGCAGGAAATCCAGCCTGAGACAGCGATTTAGCAAAGACTTTAGACTTTATACGATGGCCAGTAGAAAAAGCCCCGGCCGCCTCCTCTGGTCGAAATATTCTAAACCAGCGCTCATCCTCTGCAGACGCACGCCAAAGCAAATATGTTAACTATATCAACATGAGGAAATTGCAAACTGTAGTGAAACCACTGCTCGGAGGCTTAATTTCCCCTTCATCTTTTTCATTTCTGCATTCCGTCGAACTGGGAAGCTTTCTGTAAAACAACGTGAGAGCTCATCTGCATCACTCCTGTCGCAAAGTTCCTTTTTTTTAAATCACACTTATGGTGTCACTGTCATGGGATAAAATAAATAAATAATGAATCCAAAACCGAGCTTCATCTTCTGACATGTGGAAAACAGGATCGCAGCTCAGACAGAGAGGAAAGAAAGACTTTGCACAAGGGAAGGAAAGACTGAGGAAGAGAAAAGACCGAGCAGCTGGATGACAATAGCTGCCAGACCGAAGGCAGAGAGTGAGCCAAGTACTTAGTCAGGTGTTTGGTTCGTGTACAGCTTTGCGAGCAAACCTGCTCAATCAGTGTGACACGAAGAGGAATGACTGCACTGTAGCTGACGGGAGAACGGCTCACATACATGACGTGTCTCAAACACAAAACCATGCTCACAGATAAAGTTACAGTGCGCTATTGTCAAGCCAGAAACTGAAGCTTTTATGTAAAACGTTCACCAAAGAGGAAGGAGATTCATTTAGGATTGTGCTCACACTTTGAGCAGAACAAATTCCAGTTGGAAACTTAATCCAGTGTTGTACTATGTGTGTATTTGTACATTTCCTGGCTCTCTTTTGCACATTCATGCACATTTTCACCTACTGTAAACACAAAATGAAGTGACTGCTCACTAAGTCACTATTATTTACTGCATCAAACACCAAGACCAAATCCTTGTACGTCTGGAGCTTGCATGGCAATACATCACATTCTGATGACATTTCAGACTGTGTGCGCGAAACGAAAACCTACATGTGAAAATAAATTCTAGTTACTACATCTCCACTCTCCATTGTGGCTTGTTTTTGTCCCTGCATTCGTCAAATTACTGAAAACCTGTTCCCCTTTGAGGTGTTTCCTTGTTTCGCCTGAGAAGGTTGCCAGAGAAGAAGAGTGCGGCCACGAGTGAATGTGATCAAAAATAGATGTTTAATAAAATAAAGTGTAAGCTGCTGAAATCTGGCTAAAATGCCTGTGCTTAGTTTCTGCAAACAGGTGGATTTTCTGAGGTGGAATTGTTTAGAAAGTGTAAAACGGGAGCCACAACTAAAATGGAGCACAAGAGTGACACACTTTGCTAAAAAAACAACAACAAAAAAAAAACACCTTCTGGGTTATCTGGAAGACAAGCTCATATGGCACAGAGGGGGAGGATTTTTGGCTCTCGTTGCGTCCTTTTGACTTTGCTGTCAGTCCCCGTTAATATCAGACGCAAGTAAACTCTCGCAAAGATGTCATGAAGAAACAGAACTGGGCTCGTGGTATTTTCTTCTGTCTTATTAGTGGATATGTAACCGCATATTATTATCTGTTTACATTCTGAGTGTTTTTCTTACCCATGGCTATAGGGATATCTGTCCAGTTCAGGGCACACTTCTGGGTGCAAACGCCCTCTTCGTTAAGTACCACAGTTAGGTCGTCCTGCCCAACAGCCACCTTTCCATCAGCCAGAGGGGCAACCAGAGGCTCTAACTGTTTCCCAGTGGGGAAGAGCTCCTTGATAGAGCCACGGCCATCCATCTACACGCCAGGAGAGATGGTCGTCATGAGATTAATAATATTCCAGAAACGTAAAGATTAACTGTAACTTCATTTATATATAAGTCTTTTTCACAGACAACAAAACACTATTAAGAAAAGGCAAATTAGATAAGTAATACACTGCCAAATTCTAGCTGATAATGTGGTAAGAAGATCAGGAAGAAGTGAAAAGGAATGAGCCCAAAATAAACACAAGGGGAAAAAAAAGAAGACAGGACTGTGTTACATAACAGTCTGACTCAGAAATGTGTTAATTTTCAGGTGATAGTCCTTCAAACTAAGGCTTGAAAAGCAAAACACAAAGGATGTAAGCCAGTTTATGTACAAGTCACGACAGAGCTGAGGTTAAGAAGGACGCCTGTTTAACACAGACGACTGAGACACACGTTGCATGTTCAGCAGATTTTGGAAAATATGATGATTCAGGAACACTTTATCCGTTTCCAAAGACACAGACAAACCAAGCAGACGAAAAGACAACAACCTGAAAATTCATTTTAAATGCTGTAAGTCGAAATATCTTTAAGGATTACACTGCAAACCTTTAACTCAGCCTTAAAAGCCATAATGGGAAAGGGTGGAGCATCACTTCAAACTACAAGTAAGAAAAAGTTCTGCATTGGCCTTCTTGTAACACGTACCCGAATGAGGTAATAGTCTCGTTTAAAACCAACACATATGGAGTTTTCACACCAAGCCATGGACTTTGGAATATCTGGCGCTGCAAAATCCCCCTGGGAGACAAAAAGAAAACATTAAAAAGTCTAAATGTGTCATAGGACTGGAAAAAAAAAAAAAAAAACTGCAGCGAGTCACATCCTTTATGTACTTTACCTGCAGCTCGTGAAAATCTCTGTCCTGCCAGTAATACATCTGGAGTTTCTTTTTAACAGCGACACACATTCTCAGCCTTTCATCTCCAGGGCTGGTTTGCTGAGGAGAATAAAAAGAGGAAAAATAATAAAATTCAGGTCTTAAAATTAGAGAAATGTGAGTGCAGTACAGAAAATAGTATTACGTTTATTTGTATTCTTGAAAAATACAACTGTGAAATAAAATTTAAGGGAATAATTTAAGTCTTTACGATGCTTTGGCCATTTTCTACAAACCAAACTTACTGTCTCTAAATTATTTTGGGTATTTCTAGGCATATTTTCCTAACTTGACATGTTTTTAAGCCAAATTAATGTTAGCAAATGCTGACGTAGGAGTCTAATTTAAAAAAATAAATCAAAACTGTTTATTTGATGACGCAAGGCAGAAGCACAACAGATCCATGGACTGTTGCTAGTGTTGAGACCATTTGGGGAAGGGCACTGAGATCTTCATGTCTGACGGGACATGAACTTTGAATTGTGAGCCTGTAATTTTATATTTTTCTTATCTGTACTGAAGGCTCCTGTCAATAGCGAGTAGTTAAGTTGTAGTTCTGGGTATTAATCAAATTAGAGGAGAAAAAAAGAAGCTCAAACTCCCTGGTCATAAAAAAAAGCTCTCTATTAAGAAACTGGTCTACTTGCATTTACATACAATTGTTCTGAGTGGATAGATTCAGATTTGGGAACAATAGATGCACAGTAATGACTGCAGCATAATACTTCTAGCATAGAGGATGCATTAAACAAAGATTTTAAGAAGGCACCAGCTCACTATAAAATGTATTAGCTGAGGACATGAGTGAGTTTTTATAAACGAATTGGGTGAATTGGCAGAAAGGCTGACCCAGCTCTCTTAATAGTATTGTGGTATTGTGGCTGAAATCCTGGGCTTCAACCCCTGAACTGACCTGCAGGTCACATGCAAAGAGAGTGGCCCCTTTGGCTTTGGACACCACGGTGATCTGCTGGAAGGTCAGGAGGTCGTGGACGTGGATGTTGTTCTCTGCAGCAGAGCATCCAAAAGATTAATGGGGATAAATGCATCAACAGACACTGCCTCCGCTAGAATTAACTTAACACAAAACAGACAGAAACTTACCCAGAAGACTGACAAGAATTTTGTACTGCGAGACGACGTACAGCTGGAGAAAGCATAAGAAACACAATTAAAGGAGGTCAAGTCCACATGAATCGAAAAATCAAGCACGAGTTTATATGGGAACGACAACACACAAAGAATGGGAACATGTTAGCGCTCAGATTCCATAAATAATCGCAATAAAGATCCAAATTTAGAGGGAAGTTGTTAGCCCTAAATCTCACTCTACGACACTATCTACCTGCTGAATCTTCTTTGAGAAGTTCTTGTTGGATTTTTCCAGCGTCACCTCAAAGCGGTTGGTGCCTAAGAAGACGAGAAATGGGTTAATCAAAGCTTAAACTGTCTGAAAATACGCAAGTAATGAGGTGACTCCCACATCACCTTTTTGCTCTTCCTACCTGCATCTTTCTTTATTCGGTAGAGAAGGAGATGTCCTGGCTTTGTTCCAACCAGCAGCCAGTCCTCTGTTGGGAAAGAAGCTCAAGTCAAGGGAGGCATATTGATCACTGCAGGGAGGTTACAGTATCAAGGATTTTCAGGCAGAACCTGAGCTGTGACATCTGAGACTACAATTCAGTAAACGCCCAGAGGGACCACTTCAATGTCAAACAATAACACAGTATCTGTGGGACGCTTGTGATAAACCACTCACCCCAAGCAGCAAGGCAGTCAATCTGAAGAGGGAGCTTTTCCAGAATAGGCACCGGTTCATACGCGTCATGCATCTTGAAGAAATATTGCAGATTCAATTAAGACGTCGCTCTGGTGTCTCAAACCCACAAGGAGTTGACGCCTGTTGGGCAACAGCCGACTGACAGACCGCTGATGAGTCTTTTAGGGTGCTACACCTTTACATGTCGCCATTAATCAACAGACAGGTTTAGCGTTTCGACAGGCATTGAGAAAATGTCTTCTGAAACTCACGGTGTCGCAAACTGCAGTAATGTGGTGTAGTTTTGGCTTTTTAGCCAGCTAACTCTTCGACCAAAACAACAGCTGATCGTTAGCCTGCTAGCTTAGAACTTGGCAACCAACGGCTGCAGGTCATAAACATTGCTCTATCTCACTCAGCCTACACTAAAAACCGAGCAACGGCAGTCGGTTACTTTCTCAGCAAGGACTAACGTAACCGTTGGTAACGCGAGATACCCGGTAACAAACGTCTTTTTATCCCTAACGCATAGGTATTCGTTAGTCGAGTTAGCTTCTTGCTACTTCCTCAGTTGTGTTGACGACGGCTGCGCGAGGCGACAGGGGTTTGACAGGCACGTGACAGACGTCCGTGCACTCACGAGGAACGCATTAAAGGCGCAGTGACTATATTAATGGTGCGCTGCGATTCTCGCGAGATCTTAGAATCAGCAGTTAAAACAGTCGGACAGTCCGTTACACCGATATTAAAAACGTTTACAATTTTATTTATTTTATTTTTTAAACTTAGATGATTTCTAGATTTAAAATGTTCCAAGAATTACTTAAATAGTACAAAAATATATTTTTAAATTACTTGCTTTGATAGATCTACCTATCTATCTAGCTGTCTGTCTGTCTGTCTAACAGCACTACAGTCCTGCCCTAATTCATTTTGTACTTTTAATTAATTAAATTAACAAAAACGTTGTAGCTGATCATGCTGTTTCAGACTGAAGCGGTAAATATAACAAAGGGATGGAAAAAAAAGAACACACAACGTCATCACAGTCAACATTAAATACATCAGAAACGTTTTAACCGTCATTCAATATAAATTTTATTTTGCAGGACATACGCAAAAAAAAATGCCTGACAGTACCATCAGCTTCACAAAACAATGCAGACTCAAATCCAGGCGTTGAGCATTAGTGTCTCTCTAAATTAAAATTAAATTATTCCCATAAGTCTTAGACAAACATAAATAATATAAAGATTTATTTTATTTTTTTAGAATATCCATACATACCGCAGTAGATTGCACATGTAATAATTCTGCCAGATAAGGCAGGGCTATTTTGCAGTGTGGCTGGGAAAGACCTGCAAGGAACCTGTAATTATTGTGAACAGATTATTATTATTATTATTATTATTTACTACTCCTTTACAGTACCATTTAATAAACAACCTTGTGCTACTGAACTTGGACGAGGAAAACTCCGGCCCAGATGGTGAGGGAAGGTGAAGAAGTAGTGAAGTCACATTTTTGAATTTCATCCCATACCACATCCATGAAGCCCGTCCACAAACGTATGTTTCATTTTTCACTTTGATGACTACAGCGAGAAGTGGACCTAAACCACCACGATCATGTGAATAACTACAAAATGCTACTTTTCAGGCCTAATTTTAGACACTTGACCAGTTTTATGTGTAAATGTCAGGAACATTTTATATATACACGCATCTTCCTCACTCACCAAGGACCATGAAGTGAATCATCAGTTCTACAGTGTCAGCGACGGCTCAGTGTAAAAAATAAAGTAATACAGCAGTTATTACAACCAGGGAGTCATTATACTTTCTCATCCCAGAGCACAGTGTATCCAGGAACTCCTTAAAACACAGATGTAGCTTCAAGTATCAATATTCTCTGACAGCTTACAATAACAGTACTTAATTTATGTCAATATCCTGATTACTCAGTTAGCCAAACAACAAAGTAGTCGTTGTAGTTATGTAGTAGTGTTACATATAATATAATTTGCTGGCTCAGCTAAAAAATGAAACAAACAAATAAAAAAATGGCTAAATGGTAAGTCATATATAAATATTACAGTCATAATGTGACGAGTTAATTACGCAACACAATAAACAAATGTGCTGAAGAAAGAAAAAACAAAACAGCATTTTGGGCACATGTTCGAAGATGATGAATATAATTGTAATGTCCACAATACATTTTTTTGGCATGTGTTTTTCATCTTCTACCCAGTGCTCAAGAAACCACACGTCCCCCTTTAATATTAGATTAGTCGAGAGATACAGGACCGGATTTTGATAAATATTCCAACATTCATTCCAAGGGTGTGGTGATTTCTGATAACTGTACTATCCACAATAACTGTTTTTGTAAAATCAACTGATATACTGGCTGCAAATCTGACCCTTCAGGTGTCACTTCTGCAGTTTGAAGAGGGTGGAGTAACTTATCCCAGAGGTTATCATCGTCTAGCCAGTGCTAAAGAAACCAAACGTCCCTTTTAATATTATATTAGTCGAAAGATACAGGACAGGATTATGATAAATATTCTAACATCCATTCCAAGGGTTTAACACTCACACATATCTGATTTCTGATAAGTGTACTATTCACACTAGCTTGGTGTCTTTTAGGCATGTGTTTCGTACCAGGTCATTCCTACAAATCTGACCTTTCAGGCGTCACTTCTGCAGTTTGAAGAGGGTGGGGTCCCAGTGGTGCTGTGTACCATTCACAATTTCTGATTTCTGATAGTACAGTTTCTGATAACCGTTCTATCCACAATAACTTAGTGTTTTGTTTTTTTTTGACATTTGTTTTTATAAAATCAACAGATATCTCAGCTGCGATTGCTGCCAATCATTACAAATCTGCAAATCTGACCCTTCAGGTGTCACTTCTGTAGCTTTAAGAAGGTGGAGTGACTTATCCCAAACGTTATCATCGTCTACCCAGCGCTAAAGAAACCACACGTCTCTTTTAATATTATACTAGTCAACAAAATATTTGTCAAAAGACATTTTTTTGATTGATTTTAGCCACGTTTGTGCAGAAGCATCATTGTGTGACCAAGACAGCCAACCCACGGCTTGAATATTAGTGTACTATCCACAATAACTTAGTGTTTTTTTGGCATGTGTTTCGTACCAGGACGTTCCTTCAAATCTGACCCTTCAGGTGTCACTTCTGCAGTTTGAAGAGGGTGGGGTAACTTATCCCAGAGGTTATCATCATCTACCCAGTGCTAAAGAAACCACACGTCCCTTTTAATATTGTATTAGTTGAAAAATATTAGTGGAAAGACATTTTTTTGATTGATTTTAGCCACGTTTGTGCAGAAGCATCATTGTGTGACCCAGAAAGCCAACCCATCACACCTTAAATGGCATTTTCAAAGATGTTGTTGGCTTGAATATTAGTGTACTATCCACAGTAACTTACATAACAGATAAATTGAAGTATCACAAGTCGTACCAGGACATTCCCTTCAGGTGTCACTCCTGCAGTTACTTATCCCAGAGGTTATCATCGCTCAAGAAACCACACTTTTCCTTGAGCTCATTATAGCGTTACGCAACAACTGTGAACAGAAAAATCTAAACTTTTAAGTGTCTTGAGAGAAGTGTTGGCTTTTCACACGTTTCTTTTTTTTTTTTTTGGTAATTAAATCACTCACAACGCATTCATTGCTGCCTTAGTGAAACGGCTTTCTTTCCATTCTAACGTCACCGCTTCTACTCCATTTTGGATCGCTCCATCTTGGTTTTCAGGATTTCCTAGAAGACAGCACAGTGAAGGTCATCAGAGGAATATTTTAAATAGACAGCAGTGTGACTGGAATCATGGGACTATCACGGGGAAAGCAAAGTGACTCGTTACCTCTTCCTCATCTAGCATTACAGGGAGAGCTCTGTATATATATATAAAGAAAGAGAGAGAGAGAGAGAGAAATCAGGGAGGAATGCTTCATACAGTCCACGTCTGACATTTCAACAGACTTTCGACAAGCTTGCTCGGGCTTTCCGAAAACTGCCACACCTTTCTGGTCTTAGATGCCCTTGATCTGGCACAGTAAGCTGCTTTAATACACTTACATAAGCCAAGAAAACACGATATATTATTGTTTTTAAGCAGACACTGTACTCGCGGTGTAACGCAGCACGGTTTTAAAAAGAAAAAACTGTAATGTGAAACCACAACAAGGTATTTTCAGATGGTCACTTGTGATTTTATTACTCAGGATGCATGCAAATACTAACGCCTGCTTTACTTACACATCAGCAACAGTTGTAGGAATGTTCTCCTCAACCCATTTAAGGTCTTCATCCTGACAGAGTTTTTAAAAACAAAGTTAAAATTAAAAACGCGCATGGATAAAGTTAGAGAGAAGGTGAGAGAAGAAAGTCAACTCACCTCTTTACTCAACAATTTCTGGGAGCCATTAGTGTCGGGTTTTGAGCCTCTCATCTTCATTCCCTCTGCAAAAAAAATCCAGTTACTGTGCTTTGTTTTAATGCAATAATGTGATTACAAGAAGAGAATTGCTCTGTGACTCTGCGTCTGTGTGAACAGACTGAGGTCACGTCCTCAGTATCACAGCATTATACAAGACAAACCTCAGCCAGACACAATTGTCTTTGCAGGAGATGAGATTATTTTCAGATTTGGGTTGTCAGGCTTTGCAGCAGCAACTCAAAATCTAACAGAGAACTTTGCTTACACCATAACGCACGTCATTTCAAAAAGGTTGCAAGAGAGAATAACAATAACTGCCACAGTCGTCCGCTACAGCAAAACCAAGATAACAGGTCGTCTACTACTGTTTCAAACAACGACATGGTTGCTAATATGTCTTACCGAATGCTTCATTCAGCATTGGCTCCTTGACCTCGTCCTCTTCATCATCTTCATCAATCAGAGGGGAATGGGAGAACCTGAGAGGAGACAGAACATGGGATGAAATCTACTTTACACCAAGTATATTAACCGAGTAGATGTCTGTGGATTCTAGGATCAGTCTAAGTCAGGGGTGTCAACTCATTTTAGTTCAGGGGCCACATACAGCCCAGTTTGATGTCAAGGGGGCCAGACCAATAATAACATAGCATATTTACTTATAAATAGCAAAAACTCCAAATGTTTCCCTTTGTTTTAGTGCAAAGATGTTTCTAACAATAAAGAAATGCAGTTTCTGTTTAGTTCTAGGTCTCAGTGTTGTGTTATGTCCACAACTCTTACTAATCTGTGTGAACCCGAGGAATAGCAGTTACTTTTAGTGGAAAAATTGCATTTAATGTCTTCTATGTCATTTTTGCAGTTTGCAAATTTATCCTGCCTGCCGGACTAGACCCTCTGGAGGGCCGGTTTTTGCCCCCGGGCCATATGTTTGACATGCTATGGGATGGGGGGTGCCTGGTCTGGTCTAGGTGGGGGGTACATGTCTACGTAACATCCACATGAATGAATGAATGCCAGGTCCTGAAGTTGTGAAGAATATGTGATCATCATGGTTGTCTGTATAAATCACATTTGTTATCTTATCATATTGAGTTCAGGAGAAGTTAACTGATTTCTGTAGCTAATGGTCCAGGAGGAGCAGCTGAGGGTATAAAACCTATGGCCACCAAAGCCGGAGAGTTCAGTTGGAGGATGATGCTCTCATGTTTGGAGAATTTGATTTTGTTTATCTTTCCTAACCAAAGCCATCTCCTTGACTCTTTTCTTCCCATGTCACCACTGACTCTGACCTCTGGCTGTTGGCGGAGGGCCGCAGCAGCACCATGATGACCAGCAGAATGGTGGAGAACAGGAGACGCCAGAAGGCATCGTCCACCCACAAGTCCCGCCAATCCTGCAGAAAAGATTTAAGCAGAGGACAGGGGAGGCTCACTTTTCACCTCTGTACAAACAGAAAGCTTCAAACACAGAAGAAGAAGAAGAAGAAGAAGAAGAAGAGAAAATACACCAACCCTCTGACAGTCCACCAGCTTGAAGACTTTGGTGGTCCAGATGATGAATATGATGGAAGCTGTGGAAGTAAAATCGAGTTTAATTTTGATGCAATAATATGCAAATGCATAAAAAGAGCACATGGATGATGAATGTAATGACAGACATAGCATTGTCAAATGTAGATAAATATATTTACATACTTTTAAAATGTGAAGACAGAATTATGTCTTGCAGAGAGTACATGTGACGGTTGATCTTTCTTATGCTTGTTGGTTACAGTTGGTTAGCTTAGCTTAGCATAAAGATTCAAAACAGAGGGTAACCAGCTTGTCTGTGTCTTCACTCAGGTATTCATGAAGTGCACAAAGATAAAAAAACAACTGAGCAGCTAAGTATAAGCACCAGCAGATATAAAGAGTAAACCAGGCAGACAAGCTGTTACATGTTTCACTGTTCCTTGTCTTCATGCTACGCTCACCAGCTGCCGTCAGCTTTGACAGATACAGCTCATGTCAAATATTTACATACACCTTAGACTAATACACTTTTCACAATTCCTGACATTTAATCCCAGCAAACATTCACTGTGTTTCTTTGGAATTGTTTTCATTTGGGTCAACATTTCCACTAGTCTTCCACAAGCAAGTATGCCGCAACTTTTAAAGTAGATTATGAGGCATTTAACTTTTCCTGGCTGATGTCTTGAGATGTTGCTTCTCCTGCAGACGTAACAATGGTCATAATGGCCAAATAGTTTAATTTTTCTTTCATTAAATTAGAGGATATTTCTCCAAAAACTAAGATCTTAGTCATAATGTGCAGATGCAAGCTGTAATCTGCATTTCCCCCCCATATCCACAGAGGAGCGGTTAAGAAATCAGTTTTAATAACTTCAATCTAAG
Organism: Planiliza haematocheilus; assembly: GCA_005024645.1. Classification (NCBI taxonomy): domain Eukaryota; kingdom Metazoa; phylum Chordata; class Actinopteri; order Mugiliformes; family Mugilidae; genus Planiliza; species Planiliza haematocheilus. Next base: position 3,665,535 of record SRSE01000637.1, read on the forward strand.
TATAAATGCAGTAAAACCAGAACCTGACGTCTTATTTCCGTTTCCTCATAATGCAGCAGCCGTTTCTGTACTAAGGCACAGCTCTAATAATAGACGATGCCATTTCTTTTTCCCCCCTTCGTCCCAGAATAGCTGCAACTCACCGACAACAGAGAAGATGAGCGTGTTGGTGAAGTGCTGGTATAGAGACAGCTTCACGACATTTCTGCGCAGCTTCAGGAGGCGAGTTGTTTGGGACAGACTGATGAAAATGTGGACGGAAATTAAGGAGAACTTCATTTCAGATGAACTAAACACAACCTTCGCGGTGCTTCAGAACATTATAAATCCTGATTAGACATAAGCAGGCCTCTTAGATGTTTAAGAGTAAAGGATATCCACCACATGACACAAGAGTCAATGAGGGAGAGGCTGAGATTAGCCACCAAGGCAACAGTCCCATAGAAACCCTGCAGAAAGAATACATCTTTTAATAAGACAAACTCAGAGTCTGAAGGACATTGGAGATGACTGAAATGCACAAAGGTGGCTTGTACACACAACTGTGCATGTTAAAGCCATGTGTGAATAAGACCATAGAGTAGTCAGACTTACACCTGTCACTCTCAGCACACCTTCCACCGAAGAAAACAGGAGGTAGAGAAGGCCAACAGCTGCCAGTCGATGCACTGTGGTACCCAACCTGGGCCTGCACAAGAGGAAGAAAGACGTCTGGTTATTCTAAGAGACAGCAAGACTAAAGAACAATGTTTTTAAGGGGTCAACTCACTTGACTATGCCATATCCAAGACTGACAATGAGGACCAGGATTCGAGCCAGAGATCGTTTGAGCGCAGAGAGCAGCTCGGCAAATATGACGGCGCCGAGAACTGCAAATAGAAACCCGCCGATGGTTACAACAATCTAAAATAAACATATGGAAAAGAAAGGAAAACAAAAAAAGTCTTATTCCCGACCGTAGACTCCTTTGTAACGGATGCTCTGGTACTCGGAGTAGAACACGGCTTTCTCCAGCATGCCGAGGATGATGACGGCGCCGATCCAGAACTGGATCCGCAGCAGGTCCCTCCAGTAACAGGCACACCAGAAGAGCCAGAGAGCTCCGAACAGCACGTACACGATGCACATGATCATGAAGAACTGCAGGAGAGACAGAGAAACAAGCTGAACTTTATTCTTCACTTGAACCGTGACAGATTTCAGAAAACCAATATCCTCCAAAAATCCTCAAATAGTTGGCCCGGGAGGTGGGGTTGTTCCAGACAAGGAACACTACTCCTACTACTACTGTCAATAGTACAAAGAATTCCACTTGTTTACAACTACAAATAAGGAAAATTAATAAAAAGACAAACAAGCCAAAGTCTGTGTAAAGACATTATGGTGCACAAGTTGTCTGCTTTCCTATAGGCTGATTGATCCATGCTGACCACCAACATTAAACCCCAGGCAGCTCAACTTGTTCACTTCTAAAAGATGTAGCGTAAGCATTACCATTAAAAGAAACCTAGTTGACCACAGCTCGTTCAAAATTTGATTTGCAACTTAATTTTAAATCTATGTTTACACCAAAATGAGATGAAAGAACTAGCGATAAAGGGCGAGTGTGATGTCGCTTCATGTTGAGACCAAAAACAGCCGACGGAAAGCTGGTGCACAGGTTCTGCAACCGGCAGAAGAAATAAGTGTTCATACCAGCAGGTGACAGTAGTCTGTATTCATTATTCAAAAGGGGGAAGTTGGAAGAATTACGGTCAGCTGAGAGGCTAGTAGGCGAGGAAGCTAGGAGCGACAAACCATGTAACAGAGCAGGCCTCTCCTGCATCATCTTGTGAAATATTAGTGTTACTGAATGTTCAGATGAGAGCCTTCTGAGTGACTTTAAAACGTTTTATTGGCTTGTTTTCTTTCATTATATCTGTTTGTTCTTTTCATGTTCTGGTTTGCTAAGCTGAACAAATCAATCAGAATGTTTTCTGTCAGACGTCCTGCAGGAATGGCCCGACGGCGGCAAGCATCCGATAGCTAGCCTCCTGCGTCAGGGCTCACTGTAGACTCTTTCTAAACACTGACTGTTAATCTTTGATTCAGATGTCTTCATCTTGTCAACACCTTGTCAGAGATTTGGACATCGAAGGCCACATACTTAAATAGCCAGCTTTTAAGGTCTGGCACAGCATTACTTGCCAGACGTGCATCGCTCGTCTGAGAATTTAGAAGTTTGTCTTCACATACACTCAGGAGGCTGAGGTAGATCAGATGACATACAGACAGACAGAGATTCCTTTAAATTATTAGTGAGGTACCATCATCTGGGGCCAGTCTGCTGGTGAGGAGTAGTCATGTGTTCCCTTCATCTCCACTTTCACTGGGGAATTAAGAAGAAAACAAATCCATTCAAGTCCATTTCAATGAATCTCTACAGTCTGATAAATAAAAATGCAAAAATAATCAAAAGCTCTTTATGTTCAACAGTCGTTTCTCACTTGTAAAAGAGAAGTTGGGCTGCTCTGCTATGCTGTCCTCGTCCTCAGCAAAATGAAACAACGGCTGCACATTCACTATGAACAGATATGGACTGTCTTCCCAGGCTTTGGCCACTGCACCGATGTCCTGCAAAATGATTATTCAGATGAAGCCATTTCTAGGCATCTAAAGGCAAAGAATATTTCCAGTAATAAAAGAATGTGTTACCGGTTTGCCAGGCCAAGTAAGGCTCTGATTGGATGAGTCACTCTAACAAGGGAAACACATGTGCAGCAAATGTTAAAAAAAACAGTGCTCCATAGTTAGATGGTTAGCTTCAAAGTCTCAAGATAGTAAAGTCAATATGATCAATCACTCACCTTTGGGCTAGACAGGGGCTGATAAGGATTGAAGTCTGTGTAATAGGCCTAGAAATGAAAGGGCAGAGTAAAGAAATACATCAACACTTAGAAGTATTAGCAACTGTCAGAATTTTCTACAGTTCTGCATAAAAAAAATGACTCAAAACATTACTAGACTTTCACACAAGTCCTGACAGTAGACAAAGAGGACCCAGTCAAACAAATGAAGCAGATATATTATAAGTTTATCAGTTTATTCAGGAAAATGAGCCAATATTACATATCAGGGAGATGCAAAAAGTGTACTTCTAGGTTTACTTCAAGTTCATTTTGAGGACAAATTAGAGTCCATCTGTTCAGAAGTCTTTCCAAACGATGTAATGAGACTCAGGTGTTGTCCTGTGCCCCATTTAGTTTTTAAAAAAATCAATGGGATTGGTCAAAGTCTTTGTTGTCGGTTACAAAACCATCCCTTAAGAGTTAGGAATCCACAAATCCACAGTCAGATAGACTGTGGAGGAGGTTTAAGAAGATCTCTCCAAAAGAAAGATGCATAATAGTCAGAGAGGTCACAAAGAAACGCAGGGTGACTTATAAGCTGCTAAACATCGCTGATCAGCAGTTACTGGAAACCTTTAGTTGACGTTAAGTCAAAGTCCAGACCTTAATCTTAATTAAGAACCTGAAGAAAGCAGTTGATGTGAGGAATGTGAGGAAACCCACCAACTTTAACTCATTCCTCAGAACAGAACTGCTTCAGTTCTGAGGAATGAGCTAAAATTCCTCCAAGCTGCTGTAGACGACTGATCAGAAGTTACCGGAAACATTTACTTGATGTTACTGTTGCACAGAGGGCTCACACTGAAAGCAAGGGTTAAATTACTATTGCTGTTTGACTTGTTTGACTGGGTTTTCTTTGTCTCTTTTAGGGACGCAGAAATGTAGACAATTCTGAGCGGTGTTATTACGTTGAAGCAGGACTGTATGTGTCTGCAGGAAACCAGCAAAAGGTTAAAATTACAAAGATCCTGGATACCAGCTTCATTGATAAACACTGCGATTCTACTTATATAAGTACATTAACAAGGCGTTTATGTGCCATTTGTTGCAGTGGAAGAGATGTCTTTGCCTTTGTCACAGACCTTTGGTGAGAAGAGGGAGGAGCAGTTCTCAAAGAGCATGTAGCCCTGACTGTGGAAGCCACTCCAGCCATCTTTCAGCATGTGGTCCATACCAAACATGTTCATCGCTTTGCTGTCCTTCAGAGAAATACAGCGAAAATTAACCAGTTACTTATGATTACACGCTTTACATTCTGAAATACTTCTCTGTGGTTGCTTCAGACCATGAGCACGTTAACAAATCATTTCAGTAATCAATTAACACAGAGCACAGAGATGTTCTATACAAAAGGCATTTTATTCTCTACTCGACAACTGCCTGGTATTTACACTGGTTGCCAAGCAAATATTCAGACATCAACAAGCAAAAGTCAACACTCACTGGTGTGTTAAAGACCTCGTTGTAGCAAACGGACGAGCGCAGGTACCAGCTGATGTTGAACGCCACGTTTCTGTCACATGCTCCCGGTTCGCCCTGGACTGCAGAGAAAGAAAATTCACATATTATAGTAATAAGACCTTACTTTCCATCAGATCACACAACAATTTAATCTTATCAAAGCCTCACTTATTCACCTCTTCAGGCTGTATCTCCTGAATCATTAGATAATCTAATACATTAACATACTGTAACATCTGCAGCATTTCTGTAGACACTTGCAGGTATACAGAACTGATAATTTTGCAAGACCCCCACAGCAAATGAGGTATATCCAAGAAATACAATAAACAGAAACATAGGACATGCACAGAAATTATAAAACACTAAAAATCTGCTTGGCAACATTAGAAGAGCACTGACAGACAACCTTAAAAAATACAATGAAGGCAAAAATGTCACGCACAAAAGTTTTTCTTAGAGGTCAGATTACTCACATTTCACGAAGATGGTGGTGTTGGAGTACAACGTCTTCCGAAACACGACGTGATGTGTCTGAAAGACGACAGAGACGATTCAATCAGTTGCTGTTTTCATAACTTTGCTGGATTTATTGTACAAATGTGTGCAAAGTTGCTGCGCATGTTAGCAGATCGACAAAACATAACCACTTAAAAATAACCAGAGAATACAGGAGCAACTTGGACGAGTGGCAAAATGCTGTTGAAGAAAGTCGAGTTGTATTTGTTCCATGAGTTTGCATGCATGTTAACGACTGAAAAAAGACAACTGTTTCAGATTTTCACAGCTCCAGACTCCATCAAAACTAACAAACACAGGCTAACATCAATGCAGTCCTACACCTCATAAAGGAGGATACACAATGATGCATTCCTATTACACACATTTACTTCCTGTATTTTAATTTAGGCTCCCAACAGATGTTTAAAACAGACATCTCATTCTTTTAAATTAGATAAACAGACCCTCTGTTAGGCACTGATGTAATAAAAAGTTGAATTAACTGCATCTTATCTGGCTCTTCTTGTGTAACACACCTGCCACTGCCATCGTCTTAATTTAATTTGCAGGATATTACAACTGTCGCCATCTAGTAAAAGACGACCCAGCTAATGAGAAGGACGCATTATGACTTTAAATTAGTTTCAAATATTATTGCCTCTTCTCAGACTAGCACAACAAGAACTGTCAAAGTGAAGCGCACCATAGGGAGGAAACAGGGGTTGCTAGGGGACAGTTAGCTACCTCGGCTAACAGCTGCTACGGAAGATATAGTCTGACGGGATGTGTAATGACGGTAAAGACGTATAACACTAACCGAGTTGATGTCCACGCTCCACACGGAGACCTCTGCCGCAGTCCCGGGACGGTAAAACAACGCAAAAAGCAGCAACCATATCCGATGCGCCTGAGGGTCCGGCATCTTCGCTTCAGCATCAACTAACAGGTCAGGTTCGTGTCCGCCTCCAGTTCCGGGTCCTTCTCGGACGTAGCCCATACTTCCGCCCACAAGAGGGCACCAGAACGCGGGTAAGGCATTTCTTTAATGTATTGGACAGTGTGGAGGGTGAGTGAAGCTAATATTTTGGGTTCTTTTTTGTGTGTTGCTGCCTTCAAACTGAACTCTTTGATTTGGCTTTACGACATGGGAAGAAGACGTCGAATGTAAGTTGTGAAAACAAGATAGAACGCCCCGTAACAGTTAGCAAGCTAACGGCCGGATCGGTAGAAAATACAAAGTAGTAAAAAAAAATATTCATGAAATTGGACTGACATTTCCGAATTCTGATTATATATATATATATATATAATCTTGTGCGTTGCCTTATAACCTATAACCAGTGTTTGCATTATTATTTGTATATGCTTGTTTTGCCTAATAAAGTTTTAATAAAGTTTTTTTCGCTACTACGAAGTGGGCGGGGCTTGTTGTTAGGCAACGCTGTGGAGTTTGATCTTCATATGGCGCTTTGAAGATCAAAGCCACACTTAGATCAAAGCCACATCTCAGAGTTTAAATAGAAACATCAAAACTTTCTGAGAGGTATTGAAGACACATCCAAAGTTTTAACAGAAATTTGGTAATATTGTGGCAGCTAGCAACAGAAACTTGCAAAAAAACTTTTGGTGATTTGAAAATTTTGCTAAACACTAATACTAAGACAAAAATGAAACACTGCGAAATGGAGGACATTGTAGCCCAAAACACAAATAGTAGAGACATTGTGTTTACCTCCAAACATTTTCCAGAGCTTGCCCGAATATTCAAAGAGGTGAGGACTGAGGAGGGAAAAGGGCTGGACATAGAAACATTCTGTGAGGCGATGAAGCAGTTGTACCCTAATGCAGATGACGAAGACTTGCACGCCCTTCACATGAAAATTGACACAAACTGCAGTAACAGTGTGGCCCTTGGTGAGCTTTTGGACTATGTGAACACTATTATAAAGGCGGCAGAAACCTTGGACCCCAGATACCATCTGTTCCCAAGACCGTTTGAGATAATTCCCTCAGATCACTATGAAAATAAAAGGATAGTTAGTTTGATATGCTGTCCTCTCGCTGATGAAAGCGTTAAGGATGTAATCGCTAAGTCATCAGAACAACCCAGGCCTTACCGGAGATGCCGGTACCTTTCCGTCACTTGTGATGGTCTGCTGAAATTCTGGAGTGATGGCTTTAAGAGTTCAGACGCATTTCCGTTGAATGAAAATCGTGACGATGCATCTCTCTTTTCAAACAAAAAGAGAGTACACGTTAATGACATGGTGTACATTAAGGAGCTCGATGAGCTAGCTGTCTGTACTTCTGAGAGGGAGGTGTTGTTCTATCCGTGCAGGAAGACCGCTCAGAAGTTTGAAGTAGCGTATTCGATAACTGAGGAGGAAAACTTTGTGAACGTCCTGAACTACTGGTCCGATGGCAAAAACGCGATGTTTGCCTTTGGTGATTCAAAAGGCTTTTTGTCTGTTTTTATTACTTCTAACATACAAAATGGACTCTTCTGCTACAAAGCATTTGAGGAGATCTCTTTGAAATCATATAAAACAGCTTATGTTTCAACGCTTTTGAAGAACCATTCCAAAGACTTCAACTGTTTTAGGATTTCCATCTTCGATAATGAGTGCACTCTGCTCAAGTACTTTCCATCCCTCAATTCATATGCCATCTGTGAAAGATCCACTGCGATGATGGTCCTCGCTTCTTTCACCATTCCCTCCGGCTGTAAAAAACCCATAGTCTCTCAAAAAGCATTTAAGAGCCTTGGACATCACGAGTATTTCACCTGTGTTGAATACTCCCCTTGGTCCAACTTTTTGTTGACTGGTGGTACAGATGGATTACTGCGAGTGTGGTTTCCCTTCAAGAACACATCCTGTGCAGTTGAGTTAAAAGGACACAAGGCACCAGTCACCCACCTTGCCCACAATCCTAAGGAAAACATATTTATCAGTGTATCTGCTGACCAGAACGTCCATGTGTGGAGCGATGGTGACTGGATCTGTAGGCAGAGTTTTTTCGTTGAATGTTTGAGCAAGGTCCCGATCATCAGCGTGTGTTACAACACACAGAACAATGAGCTATTCCTGGCAAATTCAGATATAGCGCGTTGTCTCGGACGTGGCACAGATGTTTTTAAAAATGCACTTACATCCCACTTCAAGCCTGTTTGCTGCATGCTATACCATAGGATTTTCAAACAGATTGTCTCTGTTTGCGAGAGCGGCGTGGTGACAGTGTGGGATGTCTTCAGTGGGAAAGCTGTCATGCAGTTCTTGGTCACGTCAGATGATTTTCCAGGCCACATTGCCATGTCATTTGATCAACTTCAGCGAAAGTTAATTACAATCGATCACTATGGCCACATCAATCTATGGAATTTTAACAATGGTACAAAGCTTTCGAGTATTTCTGTTACTATGCCGAACAAGGTAACAAGTATGCTCAGCAGAAAAGATAGACTGTTCGTTTCAACACAGAATTCCGACACCCTCTTTGACCTTGACACAAACAAATCTAACCACAGATTTTGGAAGCATCACTTACTGAAGGACATTGCCTCAGTGGATGTGCATGAACCCACTCTCGTTACTGCATCAAGCACTGGAAATATTGTTATCTGGAATCTCGACACTACAGAGGTTCTGTTTTATCTCCATACCAGTGACAACCCACGGGCATTGCAGGCATCAGCAAGTGATCAAGGACAAATTACTACAACTCGTGTCAAACAAAAATCTTTAAAGGAAAACAAAGAAAAGGAGACATTTGTGAAAGAAGAGGAAATTGCCCATGGCTTTCATTTTATATGTCTGAAGACCAGGGAGGTGACTAGTAATACAGCCACAGTACTGACAACAACAGATGGTTGTATCTTTGCCTGGTCAGTTCTCATAAAGGGAGGACTGCTAGGAAAGTTTACTGCAGTGGAAAGGGATGGTGTCTTTATTACATCCATGGTCACAGATACGAAGGAAACCATTCTAGTAACCGGGGATAGTATTGGAAGGGTTTGTCTGTGGGATATTTCCAATTTTGGGTTTAAAAGAAGAGATGACAAAGGACCATTTGAAAATATAAAAGGCTGGCCTGTGTCATTGTGCACACCCCCGCTTTTGAGCTCCCGGCAGGCTCATGCAAGTCAGTTGGTCAGTGTTGCCTGTGACCCTTTGTGTAGTAACATAATTACTGCTGGCTTGGACTGCAATGTCAAACTGTGGACAAATTCAGGTCAGTTTGTGGGCCTTTTTGGAAAAGACAAGTGGGACCAAAGTTCTGCAGAGCCTCAGCCTAAGGATGAATCTGACCAGGAGGAAGATGAAAAAACACATACACTACTAGAGCCACCGCCACTATCGCCACTGCTGGAAGCATTGTCATCACCCCTATCAGCGGCAGATATAGACAGACGGTATTCCGTAAAACCACTTGTAATGCCTATAATAAACAACGATGAGTTCCCAAGATATACAGCCTTGAACAGGATACATGCAGACTTATTAGACATCAAGTCTGACCTGCTATCTTTGAGAAAAGAATCTCGGGAGTGTGACAAACATCCTATAAGCCAGAAGTATAAAGGACATGATATAGAACAATACCCTAATATATGCAAGAGGCAGAAAAAAACACCAAAAACAATGCGACCTACTAGTGCAAACAAGTACAGTAATGTCCGATCTAGGTTGCCCACCCAACCAAGTCTAGTCCCTGGTAAGATTCAGGTCCGATCACATTCACCTCAAAACACCCAACTCACACCACATCGGCCTCTGACCTCACCCAGCCCAGGGCAGTCTAGACGTAAAATACGTGAAGACTTTGCGGATAAACCAGAACCAAAAAATGTACTCATGCCACCAGTCCCTGGTAAGGTTCAGCTCCCACCACTTCCACCACGGACTCCTCACAATACAGGCCAGGATGGTGCAGTAAAGCAGGGATCTAAACAAAGATCAAGACATGGACAGTCCCCAACCCTTGCAGCTAAGGGTCAGCTCTCACAGCAAAACACCCAATTCACACCTCATCGGCCTGTGATCCCACCCAAACCACGCCAGTCTAGACGTACACCACTTAAAGACAGTACCTACAAACCGGAATCTAAAAATGTACTCCTGCTACCAGTCCCTGGTAAGGTTCAGCTCCCACCTCTTCCACCTCGGACTCCTCCCACTCCAGGCCAGGATAGTACAGTCAAGCAGGGATCAAAACAAAGAACAAGACATGTACGGTTCCCAACCCTTGCAGCTAAGGATCAGCTCCCACAGCAAAACCCCCAACTCACACCACATCCACCTGTGACCCCACCCAAACCAGGCCAATCTAGTATTACACCACTTAAAGACAGTAAAGACAAACCGGAATCTAAAAATGTACTCCTGCTACCAGTCCCTGGTAAGGTTCAGCTCCCACCTCTTCCACCTCGGACTCCTCCCACTCCAGGCCAGGATAGTACAGTCAAGCAGGGATCAAAACAAAGAACAAGACATGTACATTTCCCAACCCTTGCAGCTAAGGATCAGCTCCCACAGCAAAACCCCCAACTCACACCACATCCACCTGTGACCCCACCCAAACCAGGCCAGTCTAGACGTATACCACTTAAAGACAGTACAGACAAACCGGAATCTAAAAATGTACTCCTGCTACCAGTCCCTGGTAAGGTTCAGCTCCCACCTCGGACTCCTCCCACTCCAGGCCAGGATAGTACAGTCAAGCAGGGATCAAAACAAAGAACAAGACATGTACAGTTCCCAACCCTTGCAGCTAAGGATCAGCTCCCACAGCAAAACCCCCAACTCACACCACATCCACCTGTAACCCCACCCAAACCAGGCCAGTCTAATCGTACACCACTTAAAGACAGTACAGACAAACCGGATTCTAAAAAGGTACTCCTGCCACCAGTCCCTGGTAAGGTTCAGCTCCTACCTCTTCCACCTCGGACATCCCACACCCCAGGCCACGATAGTACAGTCAAGCAGGGGCCTAAACAAAGATCAAGAGATGGACAGCTCCCAACCCTTGCAGCCAAGGGTCAGCTCCCACAGCAAATCACCCAAGTCACACCACTTCCACCTGTGACCCCACCCAAACCAGGCCAGTCTAGTCGTACACCACTTAAAGACAGTGCAGACAAACCGGAAAAGGTACTTCTGCCACCAGTCCCTGGTAAGGGTAAGCGCACAAAGCGAAACACCCAACTCTTGCCAGATCCGCCTCTGACCCCACCCAGCCGAGGCCAGTCTAGTCTTACAACACTTAAGGACAGAACAGACAAACCGCAATCTCAACCTGTAGTCTTGCGATCAGTCCTGAAGTCTCGTCGCAGGCCTACAGACAATCGTGAGGAAAAAACTAAGTCTGTACACTTTGCAGACATCTCACCATAAAACCGGTTAAAGGGGAACTACTGATTTTTAGTTGGGTGCCCCAGTCACTCCAAGTAAACAATGGGTCAGTAAACGATCGTATTTTATGGCAGAAATAAGATCCAGGTTGTAAAAAGCAGTAGTTCCCCTTTAAGAGCTAGTAAAAAAAAAACTAAACTGTTTGTGCAGTTCTCCCCGTGGGTTTTACCCCGAGTGCTTCGGTTTCCTCCCACATTTCAAAGACATCCACTAGCGACTGCAGACCCCGGATGATGTCTTCTGACCTGGATGATGCATCTCTGAGTGCTGTGCACACCCATGTCAGTCACCTTGTTTAGCTGTAATTTGCTACTGCAATGGTTTGTCCACAACCTCAGCACAGAAAATATTCAGTCGTGTTGCAAAAAACTAGTAGTAGCAAATTACACGTAAACAAGCCAACCATCACTCACGCAGCACTCATAGATGACATCATCCAGGTCAGTTCCCCTTTAAGAGCGAGTAAGATCTGTTTGTGCAGTTTTCCCGGTGGGTTTTACCCCGAGTGCTTCAGTTTCTTCCCACATTTAAAAGACATGCATTACAGATTAATAGGTGATTAATAAAAAAAAAAAAAAAAAAAGTCTATTTTCTGTCATTTCCTGTTTATGTTTAAAGTTTATTCTTGCTGATGTTGGCGTCTGCTGGTATCACCACATCTATCACCACCACCTTCTGCTCTTTGTCTCTCTCTCTGTCTATCTCTCTCTATATACCTTGTTCCCTATTATTGTGTTAATTTTGCCAAACTAGATTTCGCTGTGCTAACCTGTACTATATGCAATAACAATAAAGTTTAATCAATTTTCTAATTTAATCTAAAAAAGTTGCATGGTCAGCATTTAGACAATATGAAGACTAAATTAATAAACAACAGGAATACAAAGGATTTTATGTCAGCGCATTGATAAAATATCATTATTAATAAAATAAATTTTAAAAAATCGTTTCAAATAACATTGAAAACAAACACGGGGGTAATTAAGCGACTTTCATTAAGAAACTGCTCTGGTCCAAACACCAATCCAGAATGTGGCGGTGAATCGCCGTAAAGCTGTTTGTCAACTGCTATTTTTAGGAGAAGAAGAAGAGGAGCCGCCAGCCTGCGCAGCTCAGCAGCAGTAGAAGAAGAAGAAAAGACGAGTCCACAGCCCACAGTAGCAGCAGTAGAAGAAGAAATCGCTCATTCTTGTCAGGAGCTGACAACGTTAAATGTTTAAACAGGAAAAATAATGTCGTAATTATTTATAGAAACCACACCGACTTTAAACGACAGGTGTCTCTGTTCGTGTCTGCGTGAAATGGCGGAAGTGAGTCAAGCCGTTATCAGGTATAAACACCTGTTGAACTTTAACATTTCACATTACACAGTCTGTCAGTGTAGTTACTATGGACACTGCTCATTGTTATCATTATTTATTCACTGAAGTAATTTTTTTAAAATTATTACATTACATTTACTTACTGCACATTTTATGGAGTGTATGAATACTTATTAGGGATCTAGGAAAAGAGTTTGTATCTCACCTCTTATATTTGTCTATATTTTCTATTTGGTTGTGTCTCAGTGTTGTCCCTGATGATGAGGGCAAAGAGAAGTTCAAGAAGAGCGACCATGTGGCATTTTACAGGTGTGTAGTGCATTTGTATTGGAGGGCTTTGCTGGGAAACAGTTGGACGTGACATTCATGTGGATGTTACTTAGATTTGTAGCACCCACCTAGACCAGACCAGCCAATCACACTCCTTGAAGGCAGCAGCCATCCCCAGCAGGATGCAGCCTCACACAGGCAGGCACACACAAAAAACAAAAACATGAAGAACAGCACAAGGTGTGGACCTGGTCTCCAAATTCACTAGATCCCAAACTGGTATCTGTGAAATGATCCACAAATGCTCCTCCCCTCAGCCCATACTACCCAAAGACCCCCACTAACAACATTGTGTTGCCATACACCACAGGATACCCTCAGAAGGCCCATGTCCATTCTCTAAATAACCAATGCTGGCGTTTGTTGTCCCTTTTAAGGCGACAGATTCAGGGGCCAAACTCGCAGCACAGGGCCCTTTTGGAAACCATGGTGCTCACGGAGAAGGGGGCACGCTTTGAGCTGTTGGAAACTGTCACACAGGTCAGTGTGTTTGTTGAGTGAAACTGTGTCAGAAAGATCTCGTTGCATGTTCTAGTGCAGTGACAATAAAGACTTATCGTATCTTATTATCGTATATTAAGAAATATTTTTTCCCCCATCACATTTCACACTGCCAGTATTTTATTATGTGAGATATAAAAAATAAGGAGTGTGACGTTAATATGTTCAGACGTAGATTTAAATTGATGTGTTTTTAGTTGAGATTCCTTAATAAACACCCAAGAATAAGTAAGAATTTCACCATAAATAATAAAAATACTTTTCAGTTGTTAACACATCTATGCACTCATATGAACCCTAAACCAGCATTAATAGAATCCTCTAGCAGGTTATCAGTATAATTATCTTAAAGGACTTGTTTATTTTTATTTTTATTTATTAATAGATTTTTAATGGGCCGCACAGTGGCGAGGTGGTTAGCACTGATGCCTCACAGCAAGAAGGTTCTGGGTTCTAATCTATGGGCCGACTGGGTCCTTTCTATGTGGAGTTTGCATGTTCTCCCTGTGTCTGCATGGGTTCTCTCCAGCTTCCTCCCACCGTCCAAAGACATGCTGGTTAGGTTCACTGGCGATTTCAAATTGGCCGTAGGTGTGAGTGTGAATGGTTGTCTGTCTCTCTGTGTTGGCCCTGAGATAGACTGGAGACCTGCGGGGACTGTCGACCCCGCCTCTCGCCCGATGACAGCCGGGATAGGCTCCAGCAGACCCCGCGACCCATAACATAAACAAGTGGTTACAGAAGATGAATGAATGAATTCATTTTTAACCTCTGTTTACAGACCAGACTGCTTCTTTCTTTGTCACCTTTCAAATGCGACACTGTGAGGATATTAATAGACGAACTCCAGCCCATTAAAACACGATACCGAGTTCCAGATGTGATGAGCAGGGAGCCGCAGTGTGAACAGTAAGAGAAGCTTCAGCCTCGTCTCTCTTTAGACACTGACATATACAAATAGATTAACGTCAGTTTTTATTCAGATTTGTGGAAACAATCTTAGTTTGCTGCAGCAGATAAACTGTGGTTTACTCTTTTCCTCCTTTGTCCTCTGGCAGGGTAAGAGTTGAGACACAGACTAAGGACTCTGTCACCCTCTCTTGGTCTTCGGGACGTCACCGGGTACGTGTGTGGCATTTCCCTTTCCGTCTGGAGATCCTGTGTGAAAACGAAGTGATGGTCACATTCAACTCTAGAGGAAAACTGTGGTTTGAAGGACTGCAGGATCCACCCAAGTCCTGGTAAAATCCCGGATAAGATCTTTAATCAGGGGGATTCAGCAGTAACAGAAAAACAGGACAGTAATAAAAAACAGCAATCTACATGCTTACTAATTAATACATTGCTTTTTGTGTTTTTCCTCTGGGTTGCTCCTCATGGTAGTGAGGTAAGAAAATAAATATTATAATTTAATGGTGCTGTTACTTGAAGCTCGGCCCAGTGTATAATTATTTCTTTTTTATTCGTTGTTGCGTCTGTTTCAGCTTCCAGACGACCACACGTTATGGAAGGAGACGTTCAGACAGTTTGTGGACGTCAAGGCTAACGGTGTGTACCTGAAACGGTCCTTGAAAATAAATAATTTGACGTGTGTTTTCGTGTTTTAGTTTGGCCCAAGTCCCATCCACTAACATGGACTGGATGGAGCTTATGATCTATACTGCAGCCAGACACCAGGGGGAGCTCTACGTGCTTTGACTTGACTTTTGAGGAGCAGTTCCACTCAATCTTTGCCTGGTTTCAACATTAACTGAACATTAAACGTCATAAAGCTGAGATTAAGTGCAGAACTGTTTTATTATATTGCATCTATTTTACTTAGTGTGCCTAATTAACTCCCCGCTGAGTGTATATTTAAATATGTTCAGGTCCCAGCAGCATCGGTGCAGACCTCTGTCTTCATGGGTTCAGTCATGTTTACGGTCTACCAGAACACTCTGACAACCTGCAGCTCAGAGACACGAGGTTCATGCTCGCATTTCACATCGTCACCAGCGACCATGTCCTTTGTCTTCGGCTTTCAGGGTCCTTTTATAACTTTACCTTAATATTTCTCCTGTCTCAGAGACGGTGAACCATACCGGCTTTACAACCTGGATGTGTTTGCCTACGACTTGTACAGTCGCCTCGGCCTGTACGGATCCGTGCCGCTGATGGTGGCCCACAAGCCAGACAGGACTCTGGGCGTGTTCTGGCTGAATGCGTCAGAGACTTTTGTAAACGTAGAGTACTCCACCACGGACCATCAGGTAACATTTGTTTTCAGTGCTGTTTCTGATGCTGGTGCAGGTTATTCAAAAATGGTAAGACACTTTATTCGTTACTGGGATGAAAATCAGGAAAACAAACTTTCGAAAATTATTTCTAACTTCACTCAGGACGACCGGACCCCCCCAGTTAAAAGGAGGAGGGTGCAGCCTCAGACCGACGTCCACTGGCTCTCAGAGAGTGGTGTGATCGACTGCATGGTTCTGCTGGGGCCCAGTCCACGGCAGCTCTTCAGCCAGTATGCTCAGCTGACAGGTTGGGTGTGCAGCACTGAATTTATTCTACATATATAAAAATAAATAAACTTAAATGTATATTTTGTTTCTGCATCAGGATATCCAGCCCTGCCCCCTCTCTTTGCCCTCGGGTACCACCAGTGCCGCTGGAACTACGACGACGAAGCCGACGTGAAGGCCGTGGATGCCGGATTCGATCGCCACGGCATCCCTTACGATGTCATCTGGCTGGACATTGAGCACACGGACGGGAAGCGCTACTTCACCTGGGACCCCGTTCTGTTTCCCCAACCGGCTAACCTGCAGCGCCACCTAGAGAAGAAGAAGAGGAAGGTCAGAGTCAGCCTGAAATAAATGCAGCATTTAGAGCGTTATGTTTTCTGGTATATGCTCATATTTCCCTCCTGTGTTTTAGTTGGTCGTCATAAGTGACCCCCACATTAAGGCTGATCCTGAGTGGTCCCTCTATTGTGAGGCCAGAGACGGAGGACATTTTGTTAAAGACAGAGAAGGACAGATCTTTCAGGGCTCATGCTGGCCTGGTAATGTTTGTCCCATCTGTACTGCTTAATCTTAACCCATGCAGACCTCACTTCTAATTATCACCACTGCTTAATGTTTATCATCATAATTGTGTGTGTTTCCCTCTCAGGTGAGTCCTCTTACCTTGATTTCAGCAACCCAGCGACTCGAGCGTGGTACTCCAGATGCTTCACGTTGGATAAATACAAGGTACGGTTGTGGGGAAATTTGTTTTTCAGCTCAGAAAAAGACAAAAGACTCGTGCACTAGGCATGGATTTCCATCGCTCGGACCGCTCCCAACAAATGACGACAGTGTTAATGGTGGGGAAGTGAACACTTTGACCCTAAAAGGTGATGTTAGAAGTAGGAAACAATTGGCAAGTAGAGGGATTTGAGCATTTGAGTCCCAAATAGTGATGGCACCATCACACACACTAGGGGAAAAAGACAACCTGGTGGAGGCAGAGTCAGTGAACATGGTTCCTCATGTTCATGTTGATGTTACTTTGACTCCAAATTCCCCAGATCTACATCCAGTTCTACAACTGTGGGACGTTCTGGACAAACAAGTCCAGTCCACAGAGCCTCCACCTCTAAACTTTAAAAGGATCTGCTGCTAAAGTCTTGGTACAGGATACTACAGCACACCGTCAGAGGTCTGGAGGAGTCAATATTAAACAATATAACACTACAAAATATTAGCCATGTGGTGGTAATTGTGAAATAAAACACTTTTGAAATGTCTGCAGACAAATAAACAAGCATTCAGATATTGTCTCTGTGGTTTTTTGCTGTTTCTCTCGTTGTTAAAGTGTTTCTGTCTTGACCCAGGGGTCGACGCCGTCCCTGTTTGTGTGGAACGACATGAACGAGCCGTCTGTATTCGACGGGCCGGAGCAGACGATGCCGAAGGACGCGGTGCATTATGGGGGCTGGGAACACCGGGATTTGCACAACCTGTACGGCTTTCACCAGGTGACCTTTCCCACATTTGAGGTTAAAATTTGAGCACCTCAGCTAATATTAAAGCACCTTAAGTGAATTCCTGCTTCACATTACAATAACACGTGTGTTCTCGCAGCACATGGCCACAGTGGAGGGTCTGATAACTCGATCAGGTGGCCTACAGAGACCTTTCGTCCTGTCACGCTCTTTCTTTGCTGGATCGCAGAGACTTGGTGAGCTACTCAAACAGTTCAAACCGTCTCCGTTTGTGTCGCTGTTTTGTCGTCACTGACTCTGTTTGGGATGCAGGAGCCATATGGACGGGTGACAACGTCGCCACCTGGGATTATCTGAAGATCTCAGTCCCGATGCTTTTGTCTCTCAGCCTGGCAGGCATAGGATTTTGTGGAGGTGAGCAGATTGAAATATTAAAATTACAGATCGAATTGTTCGTGGAGAGTTTTAAGATGCAGAAAGTTTAGTTTATATAAAGTGGACTGGAATTAAAATGTATGTATTTTGTCAAACCTACTACCTCTTTGGTGTCTCAGCGGACGTTGGTGGCTTCGTCCAGGACCCGGAGCCCGAGCTGTTGGTGCGCTGGTACCAGGCGGCCGCCCTGCAGCCATTTTTCCGAGGCCACTCGGCGAAGGAGACGAAGCGCCGGGAGCCCTGGCTTTTTGGGGATGAGGTCACGGCTGCAATCCGCACCGTAATCCAACAAAGGTATTTTCCACTTCGGATTCCAGCACGCTACTTTGTGTGGTTATGTCACACTGTAAAGTAAACAGGGTGATATCTGTCGTGTACTCAGGTACTGCTTGCTGCCGTATTGGTACACTCTGTTCCACCAGGCTCACACCTCTGGCTTTCCTCCACTCAGGTTGGTGTTGCTGCTCTCTGCTGTTCAGTTGTTGAACTGCAACTACAGAGCACGGATTAATACATGTGTTTTGTCATTTATCAGTTCATAAATAGATGGATGGATTTTCTTCTAATTTTATTATGGTCTACAGACCTCTGTGGGTGGAGTTCCCTGGAGAACAGAGCACCTTCACTGTGGACAACCAGTACATGATCGGTGATAAATACTTTTCATTTTTGCACATTTACTCTATATCCCAGAGTCATTGAACTGTATTGGGGTTTAACTGTCTTTAACTGTCAGGAGGAGCCCTGTTGGCCTGTCCTGTAACCGAACCAGGTGTTCAAGAAATCAAGGTCTTACTTCCTGGATCTGGTGAGGTCGGGTAGTGTTGCTTATACGTATTAATTTATCTGTGTTACATCAGTGCCTGGCTGTGATATTAAAGCTAGTTTCTGCTCTAGATCTGGTATGACATCCATTCTTCAATGGCCTACAAAGGAGGCAGGACTCTGAGTCTCCCAGTCACCCTGGACACGGTTAGTGTTCTCCTCGAAGTCAGACAATATCACATGAAGGAGGCTTGACTTTGACGCTCTGATGTCTCCTCTGGACAGGTTCCTGTGTTCCAGCGTGGTGGCTCGGCGCTGTGCAGATCAGAAGGAAGCGGTTCTTGTACAGCTGAGGTCCAGCAGCTCCCCCTCTCAATCACCGTGGCTTTAAACTCTCAGGTGACTTCTGGAGGATATTATTAATCATATTTTAATGCTGATAAATGTAAAAGCCCTAACCCTAACCCAAAACCTGCGTGAATTATTAATGGGGAAGTTTAACAGTCCATTTAAATTAGGGACAAAGTCAGTGTGATTCACGGTAAATACTCCCAACTAGGGATGTTGAGTTAAAAATGTAAT
This sequence comes from Planiliza haematocheilus, assembly GCA_005024645.1. Lineage (NCBI taxonomy): Eukaryota > Metazoa > Chordata > Actinopteri > Mugiliformes > Mugilidae > Planiliza > Planiliza haematocheilus. The sequence continues at coordinate 3,684,703 of SRSE01000637.1, forward strand.
ATCAGGAATTATCAGTATCAGGTTTTTATAACTGATGTTTGTTCTGTAGCTTCAGCATTTCCGAGTCTGCATGAATGCAGCATGGGACGTTAACAGGCGCGTGCTTGATGACGTATAACAACAACAACACGCTAGTCTCGTAGGTTGCTAACCGTGGCTAACAAGCTAGCTCGCCCGGTGTATGAGATGTCCGTGGTTTGAAAGTATTTCCACGTGACTGCAAAGCAAAGGTGGTTATGAGAGGAGGAAACAAGGCGTCTTCCTTTAATACATCACATTTGATCACCCACCTCAAGAAGAATCATGCAGAGTTATACGCTGCTTTGTCTTCCTTGTTTTGATATTGTCTGTAGTTGTTTGAGGCAAAAATTCTCTCTAAAAACACAAAAAAAAAAATGAATGGCACTTTTTTCTGTAACATTTGAAAAGCCATGTTGCATTTATGTTTGCATCCAGTGGGACATCGCAATAAAATCAGTCATAATGTGTTAATTCCATAATAGGTGATATGTATGTTGTTACCTAATAATTTTGGTGTAAAGACTGAATATATCGGTATCGGAAATTAAGAGTTGGACAATATCGGATATCGGCAGAAAAGCCAATATCGAGCATCCCTACTCCCAACACGTATCTGTGTTTGTGTTCAGACCTGGTGACATGTGTACGTTTTAATTAGTGAATCATTCCTGACTGTCGCCTCTCGTCTCTCTGCAGGGCACTGCCGAGGGTGAGTTGTACCTGGACGACGGCCACTCCTTCAGCTACCGAGACAGAAAGGCGTTCTGCCTGCGCAGGTTCAGCATGCTGTCAGGCCGTCTGCTCTGCCGGTGAGTCACACCTCCCAAAGAAGAGGGCTCCGGTTTTAGACCTCCGCATGCTGCCTCTCAAGTTAAATCGATGTTAAACAAATAGTTTGGACTGATTTGACGCTTGTTGTTGTCTCTCAGTTCTGCTAATGAAGAAGGAACATTCGACTGTGACACTGTCGTACAGTCGGTCACCGTGCTGGGTGTGAAGAGCAAACCGTCCACTGTGATTGTCCACGTGTCAGGTGAGGAGGACATTCATGAGAATAGAAACAGCTGGTCATGTCCAATAAATAAAATTACACTAGTATTTCACTAATAACTACATCAGTCACTGGCTTGACAGGCGGGACAATATGAGAGGGATTGGTTTTGTGTCAACCTGCAACCTGCTTTGATTGGTTTGGTGGCGCAAAAGAGAAGCAAGAAGAGAGCAGTCATTAAGAGTCACGTAGAAGAATGACGCAAGCTTCTAAGATAAAAAATAGCTTCTCCATTTAAAAAAGAAACTCAAAGTTCACAGGAAGGATTACAGTCTAAACATGGACGGTGAGAGCAAGCGTGGTTTTCCTCTTGGAAATAAGGGGCGTTTGTGTATTTCCTGCTGTGGCCACAAGGGGGCGGCAAAGCTCCCAGACTTCACTCTCATATTTAGACATAATCTCTTTCACAGTGCTCTGCTGCTTTTTTAAACTGTAGAGATAAATACAGAAATGTGTTCCAGAAAACCTTAACATGTTTCTTTCTTTTCTACTTTTTCATCACCAGGCGTTAGTGACACTGCAGCTGTGTTTCAGTACTCGGAGACCTGCTGCAAGCTGACGGTCGACGGCCTGAAGCTCAGCGTTGCATCGGACTGGGACATCCAGATAGGTTGACTGTGACCGTGAAGAGTTTGTTTGTTTGGATTTTACTTGGGCAAAGCTTCAAATTTTAATTTTGACCCATGAGTCCACATCTACACGCTTCTGCTTCTTTAAGCTTGGTGACTTTAATCCAGGTCTGAACAAATCGGACACATTATCAGCTGTAAAACGGCAAAATTATTTTAATAAACAAGTAACTAAATGATAACGATTATCTGGGTGACGTTTTCCTTGAATAAATGTGACGTTGCTCTGCGTAACAAGCCGTTTTCGGTTTGTTAGCGCACACCAGCGTTTGTTTTTCCGTTTGTTAATATATGAAATAATTCTACAAAGATCCCAATTCCTGTCAGAGACATTACAATGTTTATTGTTAGAGGAAAAGAAAAAGAAAGGATAACAGAGGAAATAGTGAAAGAAATTCATTTTGAGATGCTGTTTTTAAATCTGTGCGCTGGTTTGGATCTCTCTCCCTTTTGAGACGATGAGATCTGATCAGATTTAGATCCCAGTAACGTTTGGTATCATTCCAGCCGTCATATCCGAAGTTAAAAGCCTCATCTGAAGCATCCTGGCAGTCTATTTGTGATCACCTGTCCAAACCCCCCCTCAAAAACACTGGATTGAGTGCTAAAAATGGATGATACTCCCTCTTCATAGCATTATCCTGCTCTAGTTATGCTGAGACTGCTCAACGCTGAGCTCCATTGAGAATAGGTTTAAAGGGCTTGAATGCCTTCTGCTGAGGCAGGCCATCTACCGACCACTCTTTACATGCCCTCTGGCGCGGCCCGCTGGCCTTTGTTTCACCCAACAATGATGGCACCAGAGCTCCACAGCCGGGGAAGGATCATTGTCCCCTTTTCGGCCAATGGGAACGCAACGAGCGGACGTTCAGGTGTAGTTTCTGTGCATGTGTGTGCGTATGTGCATGGTAATGCAAAGGTGAATGCATGTGAAGTGAATCTCTTTCACACCGAGCATCGACTCTGTGACGAAGGGGAGGGGGACGTCACGCAAAAGAAGAGCCAATCAGATAATAGCTGTTTGGATTTATGCCAGGGTCTTTAGGCTTGTAAGACTTTATTTTAGTACAAGTGGTAAAAGCCAGTTTTTTTTTTACCCCAAAAAAAAAAGAAAGTCAGCTGAGACGAGATGCCTTATACACCGTCTGGCTTTTTCTGCGACCGGTTGATCCGGGAACGAGAGAGGAGAGACGGGGAAGGGTCCCTGAACAAGCCGCTCCGCTTCAACGGCCAGGACTTCAACACCCTGAGACAGGAGTGCCTTCAGAGGAAGAGCCTGTTCGAGGATGACTCTTTCCCGGCCACCGTGGAGTCTTTGGGCTTCAAGGAGCTCGGGCACAAGTCCAACAAGGTCAAGAACATCGTCTGGAAGAGGCCCAAGGTAGGAGGGAGAGGTCGGAGCTGGGGATGGGTCCAACGTGAGGGAGGTGATTCGTTTTGTTGGGGATGCACAGGAACGTGATTTTAAAGAGCTGATGAGGGTTTGAGGATGCAGATGGGAGTGAAATGGAGGGACTGGTAACCTCAAACTGTAACTTGCTGTTGTTTAATTCACCAAATGTTTGGAGTGAAGTTTTCAGTCTGATTGATTCTAAAGCAAAGTTAACTCCTGTTTGTTGTTTGTCGCCTGCAGGAAATCTGCGAGAACCCTCAGTTCATCGTTGGTGGAGCCAGTAGGACAGACATCTGCCAGGGAGATCTTGGTAAATTCTGCTTTTCTTTTAATGTCAAGAACTGGATTCCATTTATTTCTTTGCACCAGACTACAATGAACCACTCAAGGCCGTTGTTTAGCGCCGTGTTAACTCTTTCTAGATGTGGAAACGCTGCTGACTGATGCGAAAAAAACACACAAGAAATGTTGGGAAGAGAGTGTTTAGGCGATAAACATCCCGTGTATCCCCCCGCGCACGGCCTCCCTGCCTGCAGCGTCCCTCCCTCCCTCCCTTCCCTCGTATTGTGCTTACTCTTTTGGAAGGGAATCCAACCAGCAGCACTTCTCATTGTTGTTCAGATTGCACCACAAATAAAGGGACAAAAGTCCTGGCAGACACTGTTTTACATTGTTCCACCGGCGCTGCAGCTCGTCACACACCTGGACAATCGGGGGAATGCAGACGTCAGCACTCGGCAGCGTTTCTTTGCCTCCTGCAAAACAAAAATACGTCCGGGGCGAGATGTTCATGTTCATATTGGTTCATTTTAGTTTTTTTTCCACCAATCAGAGCTCCACTAGTGGACATTTTAAAGACGTTTTATCCCAGGAGCAGATAAAAATGATCCTGTGGCTGTTTCCTGTTGTAAAAGACATAATTTGAAGCTGCTCTCTGTGTCCAGGTGACTGCTGGTTGCTGGCTGCTATCGCCTGTCTCACCCTGAATGAGAAGCTTCTCTATCGAGTGGTTCCCCACGAGCAAAGCTACTCGGACAACTATGCCGGCATCTTCCACTTCCAGGTCAGAAACCAAATCAGCCGTTCAGCCTCCATCTGAACGTCCAGTCCTGCTTTTATCACTCCATGCTTTTAAAAATCAAGTTTACTGGAACAGAGGAGGACGTTAGAGCGTTAATAAATAAACTCTCATTCATATTTTAAGCAGTTTTTCTTTTGTTAGTTCAGTTTTTTCTACATTTTAAGTCATTACTTTAAAGTTTTATATTTAATTCTCTAAATAAACGAATAAACAAAATAATAAGACAATAGAGTGTCGCAGCAATAAAACGATAAAACACTATAGCAACAAAAATAATTTAAAAAATAAATAAAATTGTTGTTCGTGGCAACAGAAGTTGAAGAAATGTTCTCGTTTCTCCTCCTCCCCATCAGTTCTGGCGTTATGGTGACTGGGTCGACGTCGTCATTGACGACCGCATCCCGACCTTCAACAACCAGCTGGTCTTCACCAAGTCCGCCGAGAGGAACGAGTTCTGGAGCGCCCTGCTGGAGAAGGCCTACGCCAAGTGAGTTCTTAGAGCCCGAGTGACAGAAAGTCACCTGATCGCTCCTGGTTGCAGATTAAGACTTGTCAGACTCTAGACTAGCACATATTCTTTAATTTTGACATAGTGGTGACTGTAACATCTCCCCCGTTTCCAGGCTGCACGGCTCCTACGAGGCTCTGAAGGGTGGAAACACCACCGAGGCCATGGAGGACTTCACCGGCGGCGTCACTGAGTTCTACGAGATGAAGGAGGCTCCCAAAGAGCTCTACAAGATCATGAAGAAAGCTCTGGAGAGAGGCTCGCTCATGGGCTGCTCCATTGATGTGAGGCGCTTTTTAATCTTGTTCCTTCTTCAGCTCAAAGTCTGTTTGATCCAGGCATACTTCTTCTTCTATTCTTAATTGTTTCTCCTTGTTTATGAGCCATTAAACCTTTCATTTATCTTCAGTCTCTGGTTCCTGCTCGCTTCGAGACTCGTACCGTGACGGGACTTGTGAAAGGTCACGCCTATTCTGTGACAGCCGTGGACGAGGTAAGGCTCAGCAAGGGAACAATGGTGTGTGTGGGATGTTTCCAGGTGTTTGTGTAACCATGCACAGCTGGAACAATCCCAAATTATTACAGTGACAAAGCCGCAGTTTTGGAGGCGAATTCACATGGTGGAGGGGACATGCAAATTTAAATCTGAGAACCTTCTCGTGTCACTGCAGTGTAAGCCGTCCCAGCATAAGGACTCTAAAGTTCGTCTGGTGCGTCTCAGAAACCCGTGGGGTCAGGTGGAGTGGAACGGCCCCTGGAGTGATAAGTAAGGACTTTTTAATCACCTTTACCTTGAATTACATCTGTAATTTTCAGCCCTTCTCTTCCAATACTTCAACAAAATCATCTCTCCGACAGCTCCAAGGAGTGGGCCACGCTCTCTAAGGCTGACAAAGACAAGCTGCAACACCAGAGCGCCGAGGATGGAGAGTTCTGGTAGGTTTAGAGGAAATTAGTTCATCTTAGACTCTTAGACGGTGTGTCTAAATGTTCTCGTTTTTATGTCCAGGATGTCGTTTGAGGACTTCAAGAAGAACTACACCAAGATCGAGATCTGCAACCTCACCCCAGACGCCCTGGAGGACGATAAGATCCACAAGTGGACGGTTTCTGTGAACGAGGGCCGCTGGGTGAGAGGCTGCTCGGCTGGAGGCTGCAGGAACTACCCAGGTACTGTGCAGACTCATGCAGCTGTCTATGTTTTACCTTTACGGTCTGATAAAGAGATTAAAATCTGATCGGTTTCAAGATTTAGAAACTGTGCTCTTTTCTGAGGGCGTCGAAAGACTCTTAACACAAGATTAAATGTCCCGCAGACACTTTCTGGACCAACCCTCAGTACCGCCTCCGTCTGCTGGAGGAGGACGACGATCCCGAGGACAACGAGGTGGTCTGCACCTTCGTGGTGGCGCTGATGCAGAAGAACAGGCGGAAAGAGCGCAAGATGGGAGCCAACCTCTTCACCATCGGATTCGCCATTTATGAGGTGTCCACTCTGCTTCCTGTTGACCGTTCAGTAAACCTGGGTGGAGCATGAGAACATGTTTCTTTGCAGATTTCATTTGTTTACATTTTGTGGCATGTTTCACTCTTTTACAGCACAAAAAAAAACTTTCTAAATTCCTATTTTTGATTGTTTCCCAATCGTTTAAAGTTATTAGTAATAACTCATTCTTTAAAAAGACCCTTCTGTCTTTCTGCAGGTGCCAAAGGAGGTAAGGAAGATGTAACCAACACTCACACTGGAGCAGCAGTTTGCAAGTTAATTGCACATTTACACGGTTTCAAATTCTCACAAATGCATGCAAGCATCAGATCTGTGTCTGTCCGCCTCCAGATGCACGGGAACAAGCAGCACATGCAGAAGGACTTCTTCCTCTTCAACGCCTCCAAGGCTCGCTGCAAGTCCTACATCAACCTGCGCGAGGTGACCCAGCGCTTCCGCCTGAGCCCCGGCGAGTACGTCATCATACCCTCCACGTACGAGCCGCACCAGGAGGGCGAGTTCATCCTGCGAGTCTTCTCCGAAAAGAGGAACACCTCAGAGTGAGTGGGTGGGGGCGAGCTGGGCTGCATGAGGACGGCATGGGACGATATAGTGTCTGTATATTACTTTATTTTTTAATAGGGCTGGGTGTTGAAGTACAGATAAATGTAAAGTCATGTTAGATTCATTGATTGTCATTTTTAGGGAGTAGAGCAGGCAGAAAGAGATTAAAATGTTCATGTTGAGGTCAAATTGAAGGCATTTTCCCTCAGGATATAAAATGAACATCATTCACAGAGTTGCAACACTGCTTGAGACCAAATATTTTTCATTTAATTAAAACATTAAATCAGAAAATGTAGGAATAACATCCATCCTCTACAAATTTAAAGCCTATAAACAGTCCCACCTGCCTTTTATTCTCATGCCAGACAAAGAAAATCCCATTTAAGATGAAGAAACAAGCTAGTTTTTGGCATTTTTGCTCAAATAAATTATGCAGGTGTTGGTTTTTCCCATTTATTCTGCTGCAGATTAACAGTTTGGTTATCTGACACTGTTAATATCCCAATAAATATGCATTTTACTATGCAAAATGCACTTCAAACCCAAACAGGATGCGCAAAACAAACTAAAAATAGTAAAAGTGGTGCTCAGCAGTGTTACAAGTATTTTTGTTTGGCCTCTTTATGCTCAAAAGTCTTATACACCCAGCCCTACTTGGTATAACCTGTGTTTTACTGTCCTGGTTTGTGTGTCTGTTGATGGGGAGATAGGGTGGGGGGTGGGGCTTGTGTCAGAGTGCTTGGCGGGTGGGACACGAACCACCAAGAGCAAACAATTTTAACGGCGATTTGATTTGTAGAGCTGGAAGAAATCGGCCCCAGTTCGAAGCTGTTATGGAATCTTTTTTAGGACAAGCGACTTCAGATATGGGCACGATCTGGTAAACTTTCTTAAGCATTCAATACTGCATACGCAAACAAACAGCCACCTCCCCTCCCCTGCTGCCCGTGGACGACCAGACCGGCACGCAGACCAGGGGGCCGGACGATGGACCGGGACCTGGCCTTTGAAATAGACCAAAACATGACAAAATTAGTTATTTTTAAGTCTACTTAAAGTCCAAAAAAAGAATAAAAAAAATGCCCAAAATAAAGAGAAAACACTCGACTGGAGGAAGCAACAGGTGGTATAAGACTAACACACTTTATTCACAGCTTCATTTAACAGTTTATTTATTTTTACATTCACAGCAGGATTATGGGACTGTAAGCCGTAGAAATGTTTTGCCATCTCAGGAGTTTTATTCATTTATTTGCATTTATAATAATAGAGTAAAAGAGACAGGCTTATGATCCAGATGAGAGGATGTTGTCACCATGGTGACCGCTGTTTGTTCATCTTCATCCAGGGAGATAGAGAACAGGATCGAGGCCGACCATCCGGTGGTAAGTGTGTTCTCAGCCGCTCTTCTTCATCCAAGATTTACAGTTTACTTTTTTTTATTTTTGTCATTAAATCCTTATTTAAGTTTCTTTAAAATTGTCAAATGTTTGTGAAGCTAATTTGAAAAATGACGTGGTTATCTGTATCAGTCTATACTGTGCTTTTATTAAATGTGCAAAAAGTAGAGTCCTTATAAGAACATATTCACCACGTTGGATGTTTTCACCTTTTATTGCTTTTATAAGTTGATTTATATATAATTTGGCTTTATTGACAAGAATTTACAAAATAAAACTCTTTGCCATCACAATTGAAACAGATTTCTACAAACAAATGTAAATTAATTAAAAATATAAGAACATAAAGTTCTCTCAGCCCCGTGCTGGAAACAACAACAACAATGAAGGCAAGATAAAAGTATATATAGCCTATTGAGTTTTAAAAGTAAAAATACTACAGATAAATATATTTTTACCCTCTACCTTTACAAACAAAATGCTTCCACCATTTGTCTTCAACTTCAATCATGATTTTCATGAAAACCGTCATACACACAGCTAATCTTCAGATTTCTATTATTTCTTCTTCTTCTTTTCTTTTCTTCTTCTCTGCTTCGTTCCCCCGCGGTGCTTCAGCCGGCCCCGGCCTCGGCAGGAGAGGAGAGCGAGGAGGACCAGCAGTTCCGGAGTATTTTTCAGGAAATAGCCGGCGAAGTGAGTGTAGGGAGAGAAACTTACTTTTTTTAAAAAATAAATAATCCAGGCCTGTTTTTTTTGATTGCAACTAATATTTGAGAACACGCGTTACAATCTTCTTCTTCTACTTTCATGTCTCTGCACGACCGCTGTCTGTCTCTCAGGAAATGGAAATCACAGCCAACGAGCTAAAAAACGTTCTCAACAGAGTGATCACCAAACGTGAGTTGACTTCCGTGACATTTAAATGTGACGCCGGCGCTTTACATTGTTTTAAAACACACCGGTGCGCAGTCAGGAAGTGGGTGTAAATATTCAGATGCCCAACCAAATCATTAAAACCATTGGCAGAAAAATATAGAAATATATTTCTGCAGGCAGTTTTGGACACTTTTTAATAAAAGAAACGCACACGAATATTCTTATTTAAAGGGAAACTACTGTTTTTTACAACCTGGACCTGGAGTTAGTTGACATGAGACTTGGACTTGATGGGGACAACTCGTGTCTCTCTGTTGTTAAAGTTAAGAAACCTGCAGACAGATGAATAATAATAATGATCACTCTCCCTCCAGACAAGGACCTGAACACTGAGGGCTTCAGCCTGGAGAGCTGCAGGAGCATGATTGCTCTGATGGACGTATCCTTTGTATCGAGTGCATCGGGCTGGCTGTGTTGTCTGTAGGAGACACGGTCTGCCGAGACCCGTGGTAGGGTCTGTGATGGACGTTCACAGGGCCTACGTCTCTTTTCACCCCCCCCCATGCACAAAACACATTCCCAATTTAACCCCTGACCTCAAACCTTTTTTTTTCTGTCATGCTGCAGCTTGTGAATGAATGAAAGTGAATGAACTTGTTTCTAGGGTTTGGTCTTAACCGCGTGTGTTTTAGATGGACGGGACAGGTAGACTGAATCTCCAGGAGTTCAGACACCTGTGGAATAAGATCAAACAGTGGCAGGTGGGAATGCAGACGTGGGAACGCAGCGGCTTCCCTCTCGTTTTCTATACCAGCAGAAATTACCGAATCATTCGTTTTTAGCTCACAAGTCGCTGTGCGTGACATGGATGAAATTGTGTTGTTGTTTGTTTGTTTTTTCAGGGAATATTTAAACACTATAACGCCGACCAGTCCGGCAGCATCAACAGTTACGAGATGAGGAACGCTGTCAACGATGCAGGTAATGACACGCACACACTTTTTAAAATGTATTTACAGTTAATACATACGACGGAGTATTAGGGCCACATTGAGGGAAAAAAAAAATCACAAACTTTGAGAATAAAGTCGTAATTTATGAGATAAAGTCGTAATCTATAAGAATCATGACATAATTTACGAGGAGAATAAAGACATAATTTACAAGAATAAAGACATAATTTACAAGAATAAAGTCATAATTTGTAAGAATAAAGTCGTAATTTATAAGAATAAAGTTGTAATTTAAGAGAATAAAGTCGTAATTTACAAGAATAAAGTCGTAATTTATAAGAATCATGACGTAATTTACGAGGAGAATAAAGACAACATTTATAAGAATAATGTTGTAATTTACAAGAATAAAGTCATAATTTAAAAGAATAAAGTTGTAATTTACGAGAATAAAGTCGTAATTTAAAAGAATAAAGTCGTAATTTACGAGAATAAAGTCGTAATTTACAAGAATAAAGTCGTAATTTATAAGAATCATGACGTAATTTACGAGGAGAATAAAGACAACATTTATAAGAATAATGTTGTAATTTACGAGAATAAAGTCATAATTTATTGCCGGCGACAGAGACGCTGTGCTCGCCGGAGCTCGACTTCCTCTGGATCCAGAATCTTAATTATCAGTCAGATTGTTTCTTGAGACACCACCAAACCCTTCTGAATGGCCCGCTGATGCATCCACCAGTTCCAGCCATTTCCCCCTCCACAAAAGCAGCGACTTCCTCCAAGTCCGTCTGGTTCTTTCTCTTTCTTCTTCTGATGTGACAAAAGATTAAGTATCTCCTTGTTTGTGAAACCTATCCTAAAGTATAACTCCACAAAATCCTCCACGGCCTCATTTTACCAACTGTCTTCCTCTAAAACAACAGGTTAGAATATTATGACTTTTTTCTCATAAATTACGACTTTATTCTCGAAGTTTGTGATTTTTTTTCCCCCCTCGATGTGGCCCTAATACTCCGTCGTAAATACAAGTTAAATTCGGGTAATGCAGGTCATGATATATCCAAAAACACAGCTAAAACAAAAGCAAATGGACTTGTTTCTTGAAGACGTTTCGTTGAAGTCTTTACTTCTGGATGGCCGGTGGAGAGTTTGGGTTTTTATTTCAGAACATCTGCAGCTGGTGCACACCTGAAACTCAAACAACTGAGACGTATCATCTGCATTTACAACTTCCGTACATTAATGGGTCCTTGGAGAACAACAGGACTCTACCCAGGTTAATATAAGGTGTAACATCCTGTATCTGGTCTTTAAAAGATGCTGGTCATTTGAGAGTTTAGTGTGCACAACCCAGAAATGATGCAAATAAAAACACTCGTCTGTGTCTGGACATTAATCGTCCCTCTGCACCTCTACTAGCCTTGCACTGGCTTGTGTTTAATTACCTTAACCAGCCACACCTGAGCAGCTTGGAGGACTGCAGAGGGCTGAGAGAACCACCTTTCAGCTGCAGAGCTCCACCATGTCACCGTTTTGTTTTCCTTTTAATGACATAAACCCTCTGTCGTGTGTCGCGGCCCTCAGCTCAGGTCGTAACATAAACAGAGGGCTCATCCTGGAGGTCTTTTGGACTATTTTTTGTGTGGAGACTGAATGCAGGGGTCCCTTTTCTCATCTTAAGATGAGAATTTAGAAGTTAGTAGAGGAAGATTTGCATGTTTCAGAACTTGCCTGGTGTAGAAAGCCTCCAGGTGTTGGTGCAGCCATCACCACTTCATTAGTTTTTTTGGTGTAGTAACCCTGGGGTGGCCCCTGGCGTGCCCGGGCTGACGAAGACTAGTTTGACGTCTAGTTAGTTAGAATTTCTGTCTCTTAGGTAGAGAGGGAACCGGGCAAGTTCTGGAGCAGTTTAACGAGGAACAAGAACCTGCAGCGACATTAGCTGGCCTTCGGCTGACAGGATTATGTGTGAACAACATCAGCAATTCCAGGTGCTGCGGGTCCAGTTCTGGTGGCTAATGTTTTGATGTTATTCGCCGGATGAAGGGAGTAACTTTGCGATCGTGGTGGCTTTCCTCTTGTACGTTTGGTTGCAGCTCTGATGGCAGAAGGGCTTTGTTTGTCTTCAGGCCTCCAGGAGGAGCATCCTTTATGAGGGTGGAGGTGTTGCACAGTGTCTCTGGCTTATGCTTGATTGCATTAACCAGCCACAGCTGAGAAGATATGAATAAAGGTTCTTGTTGGAGAGGCCAGGGGGGCCATGAGTTTCAGCTGCAGAGGCTCACCATGCCTCACCTGTTGGCTTTTATTTATTATTATTATTTAAATGAAATAAACCCTCCGCTATGCGTCTCCACTTTGAGTTGAGACCTTAAAGCTGGATCGTAACGGTACCATTTACTGGCTAACCCAATGTTACAGACATTTGTGATGCACCACCCTTAGATGTTCCCAATAAAACCTTAAACTCCACCAGTTGGATGAAATGTCTTCAAGGAACCTCAACAAGTCTCTTGTTTTAGCTTCATTGGTGAATTTTTTGGGATGTATAACATGACCTGGATGACTGAGAATCTGATTTTTCTATGCTGAGGTTTTGAGACATAAGTCTGTTTTACATCAAGAAACCGAAATACGACATTAATATTATTTAATCTAGGCTGAAAAAACAAGTTATTCCATCTCATGAACCTTACCTTAACCTTATCTGAACATTATCCAGATAAACTGTCTTTTAATAGACGTCAAAACCCCAGGAAATAAAATGAAAACAAGCTTAAAGTTCATACAGTGCTAAAGCTGCAGCTAATTTTATGAATTTATTCTTTTAGTTGATGCATATTTATCTTATCTTTATCCATTTGGAACATGTTTTCTAAAGTATTACGCTGAACCTGGCTGACATTAACCCTCCCTTCACAGACGTCGGCAGGCGTTCCTAATGAAGTGCTCGTCTGCTCTGATTTGTTCAGTCTTTGCTGCAGATGAACTCACGTGTTTGAACTCATCCTCTAAATGTTCTCGTCACTGTACAGTCATGTGTCTTGTGTCCCGCTCAGGCTTCCGTCTCAACAACCAGCTGTACGACATCATCACCATGCGCTACGCCAACGAGAACATGAACATCGACTTCGACAGCTTCATCAGCTGCCTGGTTCGCCTCGAGGCCATGTTCAGTAAGTCGCACATGACTAAAGAACATCTGATACACAAACTATATGCCTTTATTTAGGGTTTTAAATCCCAAAGTCTCTAAAGATGGCAAATAATTCAGTCTGAATGTGGTAATTTATCTATAAAAGCAGGAATGATACTCGTGGAAGATGTTTTTTAGAGTTTAAATGTTATATGTAATTGGTATTTGATAGCAGTTGGTCCATTTGTCTTGGGTTGAAGGATTAATTAAAGGAAGCACAGCTGTTAGATACTTAAAGCTGCACTGATTTTTTCTTACTTAATGTCACATCTGCTCCAGTTTCTGGCCCAACAATGACGACAAAAAGTCATTTGTAGGTTTCCCTTAAACTGAAAAATCTTTCTAAAACGTTGATGACTCATCCTGCACTGAGGGGCGTGTGCTAATTGTGCATCCAATCAAATGCTTTTGCTTTAATTTGAAAGCCTAAATGCATTTCAAAAAGCTGGGATGACGGATTTATCTCGCTTGTAGTGACCTTACTAGACGCGACAATTCCTGGAGAACAAAGTCAAACCTAAACAACAAACATGGCCGACCGCGATAAGATATTTGTTTTGTGTCTGAATTTACTGACAGTGATTAAAACTGAGGTCTCCCAAAGTTTTTCCAACAGGTTAAATACTTCCGTAGATGCTCAACAAACTTCTTTTCGTCAGACCTGTTTTTTTTTTACACTTCATCTAATAACTTTATGCAGAGAGATTAAAGTGTCCTCACACAAAGGTCTCAATGAGTTAAATGCTGTATCACTATAGTCTATAGTCTAGTAAACATTCACGGTGTGCCACCATTGTTCTGTGACGTCAGGCTGCATCCCATGAAGTTAGGGTAGACTGATTTGCCCCGTCTTCTCTAGTAGGATCTCCATCGTTGGAGCTTTGGACATTTTTTTGCCTCTAGAGTTTTTATTTCCTGGCTATTTATACAAATTGCAGTTTGATTTCTTTACATTCATTTGTGATCGTGTTTTCTTCTCAGGGGCGTTCCAGGCCTTTGATCAGGATGGAGATGGAACCATCAGACTCAGTGTCCTGGAGGTACGAACCATAGCTACACATTCACTGGGTCTTGTAGAAGATAATATTTAGACGCCTTGATCGTCCTCACACGTCGTCTCCTCTGTGGTTTTTATTGTAGATTTTCTAGCACTAATTTACTTCAAAACTTCCAGTTTTTATTTCTACCTACGGTATATTCTGAAGGTTTATGCGGAGGGGTTTGTGCATATGTGTTTTATAGACTAAATTGTGTTGTTTACGTGACTTAATTCAGGTGTCCATTCTGAAAATGGATGTAACTTAGAGCAGGGGTTCCCAAACAGCATTAGCTCCTGGCCGGGCACCCCATTTGCAAACCTACAGACAATACTACAAAATATGTAAAGAATCGTCATTTTCTTACTTTTATTCACTATTCAATAACTATTACGTTTGTTTAGCATAAATGCTGCCTCATATTCTCTGATATTAGTTGGTGAGGAGTTAGCTTAGCCCTCGTGCTACCCTCTTGCATGCTCTCTATCTGTCTGTCCATTCACGTGGGGTTCCAGAGACCCCAAAGGTAGCACGAGGGATATGTTTTGTTTTTTTGTTTTTTTGCAACACTGTCCTCCACGACAGGGCTGTTGGTCTGTTCCTTTAGTCCATTCTGTGCTAGCTACACGCTAGCTACACGCTAGCTGCACACTAGCTGCATGCTAGCTTGAGCACAGCAGCTTGATAAATGGCGCAAACAATGAACGATGTTTTGACTGGCAGCCAATCAGAAAGATGGGCATGGCAAATTACATTTAGATATGATATATTATTAATAATTATACTTTATGATAATGATTTAAAAAAAATCTAACACAAAATAGATTTGTCTTAGAAAGCGTAGAGGAAGTTAAATTTGGGCTGCAGAGAAGTTTTAGGGACATGATCTTGAGTTCTTTCCAGACGGACTAGCAGCTTCTAACTCATAATGCAGAGTATATTACATAATCTAGAAAAATAAAAAGTCCCACACAGTCTACAAGATCAAAATGGATCTTTATTGGAAGTCAGGATACACACCACAAGTGCACATGAATTAAATGTTGATGCAAAAGGCTCAGATAGCAGCGGTCAAGGCACAGATACTCAAAATTTATCTTAAAGTGTCTAAAAACAGTCTCATCGTCTCCTTGTCTCCTTGTCTCCTCGTCTCCAGTGGCTCCAGTTGACCATGTACGCCTAGAGCGGCCCATCCTCTCCCAGGTGAGCTCCACTCCACGCGAGGACCAGACCTGCCAGCCTTTACCTCAGTATTCAGTGTGCCCGACCGCCGTTCGCTCTCATCCACCTCCACCTCCGGCCCGCTCCACTCCGCTCTTTCTCCTCCTGCTCGTTTCTCTCTCTATCGACAGGACTTCTCAGGCATTTCCATCTTTTGTCCTCTCATTTTCACCGACACATCTCCAGTCTCTCTTCAGTCATCGGTTTAGTTTTGATTCTTTTACCGTAACACTCTCAGGCAGCAAACGCACACAACCTCCTGTTTTTATTTTATTTTTTTTCCTGTCACAATACCTCACAAAGACTCAAAACTACTCATTTCTGTTCTCAGATCCTTTAACCACTCATGTTATCACACTGAGCAGCACGGGCCTTTCTTCCTCTACTCTCTGGTCAATACATCTCTGATAACTCAACCTGCATCGATAACAAGAGGGACGTAGCTAGGACCGTTTATTTTCACTTATTTTTGTCAATAAAACAATCCTCCTGGTTTCACTGTGCCGAGCCGTGTTGAGCTCCTCTGGTAGCGCCCCCTAGTGGAAAAACTCAGGCTTCTTCTGTCCATCTCCACAACGTGTCCTGTCTCTCTTAGCTCTGCATGTGGACGGACGACTCTCATGTGGACGAGCCTTTATTTATTTTCCATAACACAGACACGCGAGGTTCAAACATGGATTAGAAAGATTATGGCTAATGGGTTGGACTGCAGCTTTTTTTCTTTCTATTATTATCAAGGCTTTGGTCGAATGAGTGTAACACATTTTTAACCAAATAAATAAATGTGTAGTTATCGGTTTAAATGCTTTCTTGTTTTATTTTCATGAGACACAACATTAAGAAGACACAAACGATGCTTTTCTGGAGTTGCAAACTTTTTATTTATAACGTTTTAGATTGCACTTTCTTATAAAATATCTCTTCACAACATGGACAAGAACTGAAAAACTGGAAGAAACTCAGGAGTGCCGGGCGTGAGGCGACCTGCACGGCTTTCCCTCCGTCGCCGGTAACGAACGAGCGAGCGAGGAGAAACTTCAGGGGGGACGACGGCGGCTCTGAGAACGTCGGGGTCAACTCGGCTAAGAACAAACAAGCAAGCTCTGTAAGCTTCCAGTAGAGCATCAGCTGGGCTTTCACACAGATTAAAAAGTGGCTGAAATATTCCTTTGACATAAGAAAGTGGCTTTGCGTCACCACTTTATTTTTAATTATTATTACTTCCTAAGAGGGTGAGGTATGGCATGGGAGATGAATCCTAAATCTTCCCTTCAAGCTCTTCCATCAAACACCTCCTTTAAACATCCTTCACCTCCACAAATCATCAGAAAACTACAGGGGCAATACTTCTGCTCGTTCAAAACAATAAAATAAATTCCTCAAAACCGTTCCTCACACTCACTCGAACGGGGTTTAAAAAAAAAAAAAAAAACATCTGTGGACAAATACGAGGAATAAATATCCACACGCACGCAAACAAAACGCTTCGCCATTTCCTGGTTATCACTGCAAAGTCCCTCCGCATCTATCCACCGTCTGAATGAGCAACAAATAAATAAAGAAAAATCAATAGAAACTGTGTTTTCTTTCTGAAAGTAAAATAAAAACCAAACAAAGAAAATAATTCCGAGAATAATCACACGGTTAATCGTGATCTAAAGAGGATAAACCACCTCGTCATGAGCTCATTACGAGCAAAAGGTGACGACTCAAAAAAAAAAAAAGAAAAATAACTCAAAGGTTGCTCAACACCAACAACTGCACAACAACAATAAAAACATCTCTTAGCCCATGCCATATTGCAGCCAGCCTGTCTGGAAGATGGTTACTGGAAAGCGTGACAGATCCCTCGTACACCGGCAACTCTGACGTTTCTCCAACAAACAAAAGTCGGGTTTTATTCTTCGTCGTATACTTTGGTCAGTGAAAACAGGAAGTGTAGTGGTCGGAGAGGAAGAGAGGAAGAGAGGAAGGCGTGTTCTGTAGTAGAAAAGAAAGAAAAAGAACGACAACAGCGCAACCAAGCCTCCTTTGAAGATTGTATTATGGTTGGATTCCAACACCGAACATAAAAGGATGGAGTCGCCGCTCGCCGGGCTCCAAACAGGAGCGCTGCCGAGGAAACGTGGCCCCCCCAATATGGGAGGTTAACGAGGGAGGGTAGGGGGGCAGATTAGAGGAAAAAGGGCTCCCACCAGCAGCCCCCTAAGGCTCCACTATGGTCTCCTCCTCAGCATGTTTCTGCATGTGCACCAGGATCCCCTGCAACAGACAAAACATCTCCAAATCCAAATCCTCCACAGATGCATCTCTAATATTCTGAAAATATTTTTCTATATATTTTTTTGTACCTTCTTGGAGCTGTTGCGTGAACAGAAAAACTCTTCACAGTTCTTCCAGCGGCACTTGAGCGTCTGGAACTTGACGCTGGTGTGGTCGTTGATCAGGTGCTGCTGCAGATGCTCCATCAGCCCGAAGACCAGCGAGCAGCCGTGCCACTGTCGACGCGAATGGAGGGAGGGAACACGTGAAAAAGCTGCACCTTTGTTTGCTTTTAAAAAAAACAATCGCGAGGACGGCGGTTTTAAATTACCCGGCATCTGTAGTTCTGCAGCAGGTTGAGCTTGACGGCCTGCACGCTGCCGTCGTAGCAGCCGGTGTAGATCTGGAGGAGTCAGAAGTTAACGCATGCATTCCTCAAAGATATGCAAGTGTAAAACCGTGCAGGCCTCTCACCATGTTCTTGTGGACGGTCATGCACATCACCATGTCCTTGTGTCCGCCGTAGACCTGCAGCTGCTCGTGAGACTGTGGAGCAGAAACAACCGTTCAGATTTTAACAATTTAAACACACAAATTCTTCCACGTCCTAAATGAGCTGCTTTCGAGGATGCGCACCTGCAGGTCGTAGACGCGCACCCGCTTGTCCAGGCAGGCCGTCACCATCACTTTCCCCAGGACGGTCACCACGGTGACAGCGTGACTGTGGCCCTTGTAGACGCGCACCAGCTCCCCCGTCTGCAGGAGTTAAAAACAAACACCCGTCAGACGCTGTGACGTGCGTCTGAACCGAGCTCTCTGTCGCCGCGTGTGGCTTTTAATTTAAAAGGTGTGAAACCGCGAGGAGAACTCACGTGGATGTTGTGAGCGTAGACGCACTGATCGCTGGATCCACTGAACACCAGGTCGTTGACCACCTGAGAGAAAGGAGAGAGAAAGATTTAAACATCCCTGCGCTGGTTTCTTTCCGATACGTCTTGTTTTATGATGTCGTGATAAAGCTTCAGATCTACCTTCATGCAGAGCACGGTTTTGGTGTGTCCCTTCAGCGTGCGCAGCAGCAGCCCGTTCTTGGCGTCTCTCACGCTGATGGAGTTGTCGTAGGAGCCGACCAGCAGGATCCTCCGGGCTCCCTCCTGCGACGAGGCCAGACAGCTCACGGCCCGCGGCCCGTGGCACTCGAACACGTCCGTCTGCTTGTTTGTCTGAGCGGAGGGAGGGAGAACGGGGGGAAATGAGCGGCGCCTCCAGCCAGTCAAGACATTTTGTGAAAACTTTTATTTCCTGGATAGCTAATCAATCCGAGTCCTCACCTTGAGGTTAAAGGTCACCACGCTGCCGTTGGCCAGACCGGCGTACAAAGTCCTCCAGCGGCTGTGCAGGCAGAGGACTCGGTCGGACAGAGAAAACTGCTTCTCCAGTTCTTGTGTCTGCAGACGAGAGGCAAAATCACACATATTCAGACTAAATGAATGCTTTAAAGCACTAAACTGAAACAGATTTATTGCTACCGTGCCACTGTTTGTACCTTGAGGCTGTAGCAGCGGATGGTTTGGTCACTGGAACCAGAGTAAAGGCGATTGTGCAGGAACGGAGCTGAAGACACCAACAGGCAGCTCACTTTGGAGGTGTGGCCCTCGAACACTGCCACACATTTATGACTCTGCAAATAAATAAATAAATAAATAAGATCTTTGCAACAGCTGGAAATATTTAGAACAGACATTAAAGTGGCAAATAGATCCCAAACTGATCCCACATGTCCATTCTCTGATGAGTCACAACTGTTTTGGAGACCTACACAATGTTAGGAAGGTGGCTGAATGTTATGCTGCTGTTACTGTAACCTCCACACCCAAATATCTGGAAATTGATGCAAAATGCCAATGTTTGGAAGCAGAGGGAGCAGCCACAGTGAGCTGTTACATGAGGAGCTGCAGGCGACTCATCAGGTCGGCCGTATCTTTTTGTGCGTGTCCTATCAAGTCATCAGAAATGCACCCACCACCAGGTCAAAGGCTCTGACGGTTCGATCTCCCGAGCACGTGTACAGCAGCCCGTTGTGGATCTGCATGGCGTTCACCGCCTCCTGGTGGCCGTCGAACGCTCCCTCTGTGGGTATGTCGTCCTCGCCGTGGTCAGAGGAGGCGTCTGGAAAAAAACGAAGGTTGGTTTGTTTTAACATTTCTATCTACGTGACGTTCTTCTCTAAATGAGGGCTTTGTATTATTTTGAGCTCTGGCTGCGTCCATTCATCACGGCAGCACAGCGTCACCGCTCTATGAATATCTTGCCCTTAAACAGTAGTTTGGGCGCTGCAGCGTCTATTTTAACTTGGTCGCAGACCGTGACATTTCTAATTCTGGCTGCTATTAGATGACTTTACGTTTGGTGCTGCATTCAAACTTGACGACTAACGCTGAGCTCCAGTGGCGAGCTCCAGTGGCGAGCTCCTCCCACAGAGAAATAAAAACTGAGGCCAAAGATAAAACACAAACTTATTTAATCGCTTCTTAACCGCTCTGACGCTGCTAAGAGACGAACGTACCTGATGAGTTCTTGGGGAACGTGATGGCGAATGGCAGGTCGCTGTAGGCGGAAAAAGTGGAAAATGAATATATATTAATGACGTTAGACTAAATACAGAAGCAGAATATTAATTAGCATGAAGTTTGACCTCATTTTTAAATTTGCAGCTGAAAAACACATTTAAGATGAAAAAGATGAAGGCAAAGCTGTGGAAACAAACATCTCACCTCTCGGACGATTTACATAAATCCATGTCACTTGTGGACGAGACCTCGTTGCAGGCAAGGCTCTGAGCCCTGGAGGAGTCCGGGACCGTGTCTGGACATGGAAGCAGGACGTCTGCTGCAGTGACGTCCATACTCTCTTCAGAATCCATCGTAACATCAGCAGGCCCCGCCGGTGGACGCTCCGCCGCGTGCTTGGCTGACGTCTTGTCCTCCTTCTCCACCTTGACGTTCAGAGACGTCCTCGCCTGAGCCTTAGCCTCCGTGCTCACGCCGCCGTCTCCGTTCTCCGTCGGGACGCTGGAGGTGCTGACCTGAGAGCCTCCGCTGGGTCTCCTGCGCGTCCGGAGCCACCTGGGGCGCGAGGCCTCCTCGTCCACCTCCGTCTCGCTGCTCTCCGGCTGCTCCGCCCCTTGAGCCTTCTTCAACGCTTTCCTCTTCTTCAGCTTCCGCACGCGCTTGCCACTCCGCAGTTCCGATGGAGAGGGGGGCAGGTGAAAGACCGGAGGCGCCGAGGGGGACTGAGCAGACTGGATGTCAGCGTCAGCGTTCCCGACCTCAGAGCTTCTCCTGGCGGGCGAGAGGAGCTTTATGGAGGCTTTGGAGTCAGGTAAAGGGCTCCTGGACGCCTGTGTGGCCTTTTCTGTCATCTCCACCGGCCCTGGTGACTTCTCTTTGCAGTCTGAATGCTCTCCAGTGTTATCTTGGTCAGGAGATGGCTGGAAGTTAAGGGCAGAATCTGCAAAGAGTTTCACACGAAACAGATTAGAGCGTTGCAGATATTCTGATTTAACTGAGGCTGTGAGGAGAATATAAACTTCTTTTATTGCTCCAGCTACTGCACTTACTAAAATAAAATAGCTGCATTTACTAAACAAAGATAAGAAGATAAGAAATGTACTGTATATGGGATAAAACATCCACCAGGCTGCAAGTTACCTGGTAGAGAATCAGCGGCCGGAGCGCCTGGAAGCTCCAGAGTGGTGCTGTGAGCGAAGTGATCAGCGCTGTCCACGGCGTCCTGCTCGGCGCTCACGTGGACGGGAGACTGGGGCTCCTGCTTGATGACAACAGACGTGAAGGGGAGGCTGGAGGACGGAAGAGACGCGCAGTCTGCAGCCTGGTTAGGACTGGAGGCGGCGGCGCTCGCGACACAGGAGACAAAGGGAGGTATGTGAGCGTCTTCTGCGTCCATCTTCTCTTCTTTGAGTTTGAGCAGAGGTGCTTCCTCCACAGAGCCTGGATAAATAAATATAACAATTAAAAGCTTGTTCTTGTTGTTTAGTTGCTTTAGTAGCATGTGTTTTATACATAAAGCTGTAGTTTCTTACCTTGCATTCCTTTCAGTAAATCGATGCGCTTGTTTCTTAGCGTGCTCATCTCTTCAGTCATCTGAGCAAAGACAAGAATATAATATTTCTGCTTGTTAGTGATTAAAACCGAGCTGATAATTACTTAAAAGTCACTTAACGTTACAAATAAATCTAAACCAAGCTTTAGTGCATGCAAACACACCTGCTGTTTAACCACCATGAGGCGCTGCACCTCCAAGTAGGCGGCCTCCAGCGCGGCCCGGGCCTGGATCAGGCTGGTGTCCACGTTCTGCAAGGACCGACTCAGCTCGTCCTCCCGCAGGGACACAGCCAGCAGCTGGTCGATGTGCAAACGCTCTGCACCGAACACGGGACGCACATTTAATAGATCAGCATTTAAACAAGTAATAAAAACACAGGATTTGTTTTTAAGAAGCATGCTAACCTCTTTTGGATTTGACCTTCCTTCTTTTGCTGTTACGTTCCAAACATGACAGCTCTGCACTTGGGACGTCCTATAAGAGAGAAATAAGAGTCAGGGCTGCACCGTCTGCACGTTAGCATGAAAATAAAAGCTTTCCTAAACTCACCCCCGTCGCTCTTCGCCTCTTTCCTGTTCCCTGAGCGTCGCACTGCTCCGTCCCTGAGCTGCTGTCCCCGAGCACCGACTCCGATCGCTGCAGGGCTCTCACCGTCTCAGGCTTTTCCGGCTGCTTCTTCTCAAACAGACCGAGCGTCTCTGGCTGATTGTCTTGGTTTCCTTGCGCACACACGTCGTTGGGAGAAACGTCAGACGACGCCTGCTGCTCCGAGCTGAGGCCTTCTCCCTGCGTCCTCTCGTTGGATATGAGGGATGCAAACAGGGAGGTGTTGAATCCGGGGGCGAGGCTGCTCTCTGATAAGGAGCGTTTTCTAGAGGAGCCCTGGGATGAGCTCTCCATCAGTGCCTCCCATTGGAAACCCTCCAGCAAAGGTATATCCCCCTCCTCCTGGCTTTGGTACTCTTGCTCACATGGCACCATCTCGATCCCGAACCTGGAGGACATGCGAGAAAGAGGACAAACGTTGAAGTAGCTGAGATCAAAAGCAACACTAAAGACTAAAGCATTATGAACTCACCGTGGCATGCCTTTCCCTTTGTCTTGCTTCTTCCTGACCTCCTGATACACCTGCTCCCAGTTGACGTTGCGCCGAGAGCCCGAGGAGCTGATGAGCTGCCGCACAGTCGGTTTGAGCCCCGAGTCCTTTTCCGAGTCGCTTCTCCGCGACTCGCTCACGTTGCGCACCCTCCTCGCGATGTTCAGGTTGGGCTCCAGGCCGCCAGCTTTGCTCTTGGAGCTGATGTGTTTGGTGAGGTCGCGCTTTAAGACGGGAGGCAGGTCCAGTTTGGACAGACCCGACGCGTTGGAGACGGCCTGCGCGTCGCCACTTCTGGGGGTGTCACTCTCTGAGCTCCCCCCGGCCTCGGCTCCCTGCATGGCCTCGTCTGGAGCCGCCGAGCTGGGCTGCTTCTCTGCATTCCTCCCGTCGTCCCCGTTATCTCCGCCTGCAGGCTCTGAGCTCTCCGCGGTGGAGGTGCTAACCTGCAGCGACTGGAGGAACTGGCTGCTGTCTGAGAGCTTTTCTTCTCTGGCTGCATCCGTCGGTTTAGCTGCGTTCTGCCTGCAGCTGTTCTCTTTGTTGATCTGGCTCTGGTCTCTTTGCTGTTCCTCCAGCGAGGCCCTCCTTTCTGAGGCGATCTGCCGAGCTTTCGTTAATGACTCTGGGAGCTGTCGTTCTTTTCTGGACTGAAGGGGACCAGACGGCGGAGCTTTGACTTCACTCTGCTTTCCGTTTGGTTTGGATTGTGCTTGAGCCTTAGTGGAAGCCTTGAGACCAGGAGCTGACGGCATCTTCCGATCTATGAGTAACGCTCCCTTATTCACCTTCTGACAGGAAGAACCAGAGGAGGATTTCTGATGCTCGTCTCTCTGAGAACTGCTGCTTCGACTGCTGCTGCTGCTGCTGCCATCTGTGGGTTTTGTCGAGGGGTTATGCCTCTCTTTCTCTTCAACACTTTGTCTACTTGAGGTGAGCTGCCCTGATTTCTGTCCAGGTCGTGACTGCCTGTTAAAGCCGCCGGTCTCTGGTGCTTTGTCCTGCTTCTGTTGTTTCGGGATTTTGGCAAACTTCTCTGATGGATTTGGGTCGTTGTGGGGAACGGATTCTAAACCCTTTGTGACCGGGTAGGGTGACCAGCGACAGGCTTTGTCCAGCTTTGGATTGCTGCCAAAAGTCTTGGAGCTCTTGTTACTGTTATGGTCTGCTGATTGTCCCTCTCCGTTGTGAGACCCAGCACCCTGTTGACCGCCTTCATCGTGAAACTGGTTCATAGCCTGGGAAAAGAAGCGGGGTGGAGGCCCCAAAACGCTGAAGGGGCGGCTCTTTTGCGCATACTCTGAAATATTGTTCCGGCCGTAGAGCCCATTGCTGCTGCCTCCGTTGCTCAGCCAAGGCAGCCGGCTTTGTTGATTCCCAGAAAATGCACTCTGACCCCACGTCTTGTTGCTGCGCCCCTCTTGACCGTGCATGCGTCCACCGGCGAAGTCTCCATACCCCCATTTCTGCAAGTTAGGAGGCTCCTGCGCGTGCCACGTGGCGCTCTTTCCCTGTTTATTGTGGTGCCAGGGCGGTGGCTGCCCATCTCGCGCATTATATCGGTTGCTCTGGTACCAAGAACCGTGGTGACCGGGTCCGCCGAACCCCTGCGACGGCTGCTGCCAGCCACACTCCCAGCGGTAGCGCTCCTTCGCTTCCTTTAGCCGCTGCTGGAACTTCTCATTTCTGCGGCGATCTTCTTCTTCTTTGGCCTGTTTTGCAGCGGCAGCCTCCTTCTCTTTTCTGCAAGTAAATATGAATTACAAGTGGCTCTTTTATGATTTAATCTCATAGGAACTCATTAAAGGTTTGATTTCTGGCCTTAATCTACACAGTAAGATTTTAAAGCAGCAAGCAAAGGTGAGAGTGAAGAGTTTTGCTGTGTTTTTCTATTTGTGGAAGGCATCAAACTGAAGGCAGCATGTGTCTGAACTCTGCGTGTTTTTTTAGCCTACAGCCCTGACATATGACTCCAGTCGTGGCTCGTGGTGAAGCAGTGACTAAATGAAGCCTGTGAGCAAAATGTGAGGCTATACACGGCGCATGTAGACACAAACTAGAGCTCATGAGCGATCGCTTGCCTTTACGTTCGTGTTGAAAGCATAAAAATATCAACTATTAGATGCTTATTTTACCCCATTTGCAACATAAACAGTTTAATAATGAGCTGCAATAAATTGATGAAGCTCAGACTACTTTTTTAATTTAAAAAAACACACATATTTTAGAAAATAATCTATATTTATTAAACAATGGTAGATAACACTCATTTTTTTTTACAGTTTTACTCCCATAGCCATAAATAAACATATATAAAAGCACAATTTAAACCTTCCTACCTGCATTGCTCTTTCCTCTTTTCAATCAGGTCGACCAAAGCCTGGTCGAAGTAGTCCTCGTCGCGGTCGTTCCACGCCTGCTTCTGTTCGGCAGCCTCCACGTTCTGCTTGTGCGTGGGGCTGGAAATGTGGCTGGCGTAATCGGTCAGGCTCACCACCTCCACCTTACACACTCGGCACTCGTGTCCACAGTCCCTGGGGAGGGAGGGCGAGAGCGGGCGTTCAATAGCTCCTTCAGGCATTGTTTCTGATCTAGCGGTTTCTTTGCTTCGTGTTAATCAAGTCAGGAGAGGAGAATACTCGACAATCCTTAAAAACGAGTCCGAATTCTCTATTAGTCACAGATCAGGAGGTTGCTAACTTGTAATTTTCTCTTTGTTAAAAAAAAAAGTTTAAATGTCATCCTGATCTTGGTCGTCGTCTCTTTAGCAGGCCATTGGTGGCAGGGCGAGTGCAGGAGGAGCAGCCAGGCTGGACGCAGGAAGCACGCTAATCTAGCTGTTTATGTCCAGCCATGCAGCGCAGCGCGTGGAGGGGAGAGAGGCACGCCGCCCTCAGCCTAGCGCGTTGTCATGATGGTGTCTGCTGCGCTCTGAGACTCTACACAAGGCAATGTCTGCATTTGACCTCACACTGAGCTCCGAGAGCCAGGACCCAGCCCCCACCCTCCACCTCCGCCTCCAGGCCAACAGGCCTCGGGATCCGGGGCGACCAATCCCGAGCACCGTCTCTGTAACCGGAGTCGAGTGCAGCTGCTCACTGCAAAACCTCTCCCAAGTATGCCATCCTGTGATTCTGACAGGGGCAGAGGGTTTCTGCCTCCTTCTCAGTTTCTTTTTTCAAATCTGTGTCAGGGCACGCTGCCATTTTCTGACCTCTCGTGCAGCTGGCAAACTCTTCCTTCGGTGAGATAGGGTTACTTTTATCTGACAAATAATCTCTCGGCTGCAGTAGTGGAGAAAACGTAAACCTTTACTGACATTTGAACCTTAGAGTAGTCCTCTAAACGTCTGAAAAAGTTAAGTTTGCAAGTTGTTTAGTTGTTTTAAAGTGACTAAACATTTCCTTCCTAATTTCAAAAGTTCTGCACAGGTGCAACATATAAATAGCAGAGTATTTAAATTAAAAATGTTAGAAATGCAACTGAACACAATGCTCAGTAAGATGTCATCCGCTCATATGAATAATCAGATGAAATTCCAGTCACTGAATCAGTACTCGCTCCTCTCGAGATTCTTCCATATCAGCCACAGGCCACATACTTGTGGTAATCTACATGGCAGTCACAAGATCACCAGTTGCCTTCTAACGGTCACGGCTGTTGTTCCGGAGAGATTGTGTCTAAATATACGTGCCACAGTGGAGACAGCTGCCCCTACATCCACTCGACACGTGTGCACACGTGCCTCGTGACCCGAATACAGTACAAAACTCTTCAAATAAAGTCAAACTTTACATTAACAGTTAGGACACACTTCTTGCTTTAACATGATGGATTTCTGCAAAGTGAAAATTGTATGGTTTGTAATCTTTGGAGACAACTCACCGGCCTTTGAGCTTCTCCAGCTCACGGTGGTGGAGCATACTCCTCATGTGTTCCTCCATCTCCTGCAGACACATGGAGAACATTTTAGGCAGCCACAAACACATAAATGATCCTCCCATTAATGCAGAATGAAACTAATAAAGATTAGTGCAAACAGTGGTTAAAGTAAGTATAATAAACCAGCAGAATAGTTACATTAACAAAGAACTAATCGAGATAAATCGCAAAACATTATACGCAGCATTATAGCACACTGCTTTACGTTTATTTACACATTTATATTGTTATTAAAGCATAAAAACCTTTTCTCATAAATCAATTACCTGCTTGGACGCACACACTGTTTCACAAAGGATGCACTTCCTTTCTCTCGCCATTTTGATTTCAGGTAGATCTCAGCCCATTACTGTCAAGAGAGAGAATTTATTCAAGTTAAAGGACTCAATAATATCATCCTGATCTTTTAAACAGCGTGGTTTTACCTTAGTTGGATTTCATGACAGCAAATAACATCAAGTGATCAACAGAGGACTGGGACACATCATCATAACAGAAGGAGGATTGTTTGCTTTGTTTTTTTTTACAACCACACCTAGCAATTCAACAGCATACCTCTGTGGCACATCCTAGATACCAGCAGAGCTCGACCTGGACACTAGTCTAAATCTAGTCTGCTGATAGAGCAGCCCTGCGGCCAGAAGGCAGAGCCGTGGCAGCACCAGGGCTAAGTCTGGACTTGTTTAACGTTCACAAACAGGGTGAGAAACGAACGCCAGCCACGAGTCAACTGCTGCTCAAGGTCTAATGTCATGTGGAGACCTTTATTATAACGTGTTGCTGGTGGTTTATGAATTTGAGGAGGCATAGAAACCTCAGATACACACAAATTAATAGACATCATTGCTCCCACATCTATTATTTACACATGAAACATAGACTCTCTGACAACTTTTAAATCCAGACTCAAAACTCATCTTTTTAAAATAGCTGCTCTGAAATCATTCTTATAATTTATTTGAGTTTTAGGACTTAAAATAAACGATATGGAGAATCTGATATCAGTGAATGTTCTCGGCCAAGTTTGACTCGGGAAAGGGATGACCCCAAACAAATCCATAAAGAGGAGGGATTCCTTCACAATAAAAGTCAAGTAAATGACTACACTGTGGACAAATAATAAACAAACAGGCTAATCATCACAAACTTGAAAAACTGGCCGTGTAACCCTTCCATAGACAATGGCAAAGTTCTTACGTGGATATTGAACAGGTCAAAAGAAGAAAAGTAGAGCGGCTAACTCTTTAAAAGGTTCTTAATCACCAAACGTGCATAAAGATGAACCCTAACAGCCATATATCTTGTTTGTTTACTTCCAAAGTACCAGCTGTTTATAATATTAATAACGTCATATTCCCTCTCAACATCTGAATCTCTAGGGGGCAGCAGACAGGACAGTGTCAGAGGGCTGATTCACTTCTAAACAGTAATGTTAGATAATTATGCAGCCACCATAAAATGTTTGAAAATACACAGATGGGAGTTAAAGGTCCTACATTTCTGTTGCACGCATCGTGCAAAAACTATAAAGGACAGCTTAAGTTTAATCAAAAAACAAACAAACATTAAATAATAACTTTGAGTTCTTACTATCTTGCAGGTAATGCTTCTGAATTAAACAGAGAAAACGAATAAATCACAGTACAGTAACAACAATCAGTAACTTGTTAAGCTAGCTTGCTAACAGTTAGCTACACAGTTCAGGAGTTTGTCGAGTAGTATATTATTTTCAAGCCTGATGTTACCAAGCGAGCAAAGTTATGCGGTTTATTAGCAAACTTTACTTTACAACCGAGTTGTAGTAGTAGTAAAACTAATTAATGGTAAAGTTGAAAAGCGTGCAGACGACTGGATCCTTGCTTGTTGTTAGCCTAAATGTAGCTAACTGCTGTTTATAGTCTGTTAGCTGTTAGCAAGCTCGTGATAGTTGGCTCGAAAAGAAAACAACAAGACCGGCAGACTTCTAACCTAAGAATAAAAATAAATTGTTAATACACAGTATTTCTTATCATAGTTTACTCAGTGCTAAACAAGCGCACATTTAGTAGTTAGCATGTTAGCAACAACTTGCTAGCAAGAAACACCAACGTTAAATCGCAAATAAACGAAGCAGTAATGAAATTCTAGGGGAGTACAGCTACGACAGATTAGTTATGTTTTCATACGCTACGAATACGAAGTATGGGTTGTTTACTACCTTAATTACATCCAAAACTGTGTGGGACTACTGCATGTTTGCATCCATCCTCGTAGCTAACAACAACATCCTGTATCCGCCTCGCCCCCCAAACGGAACTGGGAGCCAGGATGCGTTCAAGACCATCGGTGTGTCGGACAACAGGACACCCGCGTTGCATTCAGGTACGTCAATTTTACATTAATTATTTTTGCCCACGAAAAAAAAATGCTTAGTTTTTATTTACCAAACTGTATTCATGGCGTTAAAAGGAATGTTTATTTTCTTAGCTACTTTAGTTAAACATTGTGCAAGTTGGTTCCAATAATGTTAATAAAATAAATAGTTTGTCTTTAACTTAAAAGGTAAATAAACTTGAGCAATAAGACTCAGGCATAAAATGTGTTTATTTTCTAATACATCTTAAAACATAGCATGTGATATGATACTGACCAACAGAAATTCAAAATTCAAGTAAATTTAAACAGCAGTGAACACATGATATAAATGTATATTTAAACACGTTATGTTTAAATCAACTGAGAACAGCAGTCAAACCAAGACAGATTTACCATACAATACAAAAATAAACAGCACGCTAACAATATTATGACAAGCAATTTTAAAGAAATAGTATCATTACTTTGAGAATCACCATCCAAAATCCAGCAACATCTTCGTCACAGTTCACATTTTAAACCTGAAACATCTGGTTTTTAAATAAGCCCCAAAATGTCTCAAATCTCAGCAACAATTCATTTCATGTGCGTGTAAATTCCAGGAATGACGGTGTTTATGAAACATGTGAAACGTTTGAAATGCTACAACGAAAAATTCACAATAGACAACAGAGTCTATAGCATATAGTCTAATAGCAGTAACACATGTAATCATTACTGTCTGTTAAAATGAGTGGAAGCATCAATAAAATGTAAATAAACTTGGTGCTAAAAATTCTCACCTTTGATTTGACCAAACGGTGCAAGTAGTGACCTCAACAAATGCAGCAGTGTAAAAACGGCACGACGTCCTTCAGTGCTTATTTTTTGTTTGTTTCAGTTTATTGGGTTCAGTTCCCGCGATTTATTCCTCAGATGCCTCTTGCGCATCCTGATAATCCACTGGATCGTGAGTTTGGCGAAATTAGCAGCTTTGAACAGAGCCATGAAGACGCCGCAGAGAATGGCTACAGAGCTCCAGGGATTTGCAGTCACTATCTGTTTGAAAACAGGGAACAAACTGGGTTAAACACTGACGTAGACAAGGATGGATACTGCTAAAACGTCTGGCGATACTCACCAGTCTGATTTCTTGCATATACGGATCGCGCCATTCGAACACAGCAAAGAAGAGCTGATTGGTTTTCTCTTGTTCGGGTCTTTTATCGTTGAATTTCACCACAGCGGACTGGAGGATCCAACACAAATCATGTAATTAAAGCTTTAAAATGACATATATATGTATATGTTGGAGCTTGTGTACACTGGCTGGACGTCAGTACCTCTTGTCGAAACTCAACGGCTTCGTTGACTTTCCCAGACGTCCTCACTAGAGACATCTTGACCCAGGTTCTGAACCCTCCAGAGAAGGTCCACATGGAGTAATTCCTCTCACAGTCCTTCATAAATTCCGATTTATTTGCACTGGAAATCCAGAAAATGTGTTTTCAGAGCTAAACCACACGATGGTTTATTAACCAACTTTTAAATGACATTAATTCTTCCTAAAGTTTATTATATTTGTGCTGTGAGCCAAGCAAAACTAAAACACAACAGCTATTACGCAGGATGAGTACGAGCTGTTTGCACGTACCTCTCAATCAAGTCGCTAAACTTGGCAAAAAGCATGTAAGAGATGTCGCTGAAGTCCTCCTCCGTTTCATTTTGACTGAACTGCATAAAGATCAGCTCTTTGTTCCTGACATCAGACGGACCGCGGACCACCAGAGCATGTTTCTACAATACACACAAACCGTGAGTATAATCGAACTTTTTATTAAAAAAACAAAAACTTTAGCAAAAACATTACAGATGGGTGTCAACAAATGAATCGTTTTACCTGTGTCTGATTTATGAACGGCCCAAAGTACGTCACGTTGATGATCTCACAGTCGCCCTGCTGAGGCTTGCCGGGGTTCACTAACGGGGGGATGTAGTCGTGGTAGTGATGTCTGCAGCTGAGTAGCTGGGCGTTGCCGGGATACAGAGCGATACCTGCTCAAAGAAAGCACAATAATGGATGACGTGTTGGGGCGAGATTTTGACCAACAACTTGTCACAAAGTTGCACAAGTTACTTTAACAGAAATCACTGCAGCACAGGAGACAGAGATGTTTGAGTCTTTGAGTTACACGTCAATGTCCAGAGCTACACTGTACCTACGTCCTAGAAGTGACGTCCAGCTATAAATAATAATCCTGCACAACCCCCCTCCACCCCAAACGACCCTTACCGGGGGCTGAAAACGAGTCCACCTCTTTGTAGGTGACGGACATGACCGGGTGGTTGAGCTTCTCCAGGAACTCCGAGATGGTCTGGTAGGCCAGGAACACCGCCACCGCCGTCAGCAGCAGGTAGATGAAGATGAGCACCACCGTGAAGACGTTTTTCAGACATGCTTTACTGAATTTCATGGATGGACTGCTCGCCCTGATGTCATCCTCTGCAGCAGAAAAAAATAAAATAAAATAAGAGGGGAAACGCTTTAAATTGCAACTTTACAAGAATGAATTAAACGTTAACGTATGTGTGGACCTTCACGTTACGCAACTCAGTGAAGCTGACACCAATTAAAAATGTACAAAGTCATAAAAAAATCATGAGGCGCTTGGTTTAAGAGGTTCAAAGGTTCCGTCGTACCTTGTGAGATGCTGTCGTTGGACTCCTTGGGCTCCAGCTCTTCAGCATCATCGTCAAAGAAGCCCGGAGACTGCATGTTACCTTCATCGTCGTCATCATTAAACTGTGCAGTTGAGAGAAGGACATTAAATATAAGCACGTATGTCTACTCTGTAATATGAGTCAGTTAAAAAGACAGATGTGAAGGAACCACTAAAAAGTATAAAGAGAAAAATGAATAAAAAAGACATTTAAACTCATTTCTCTCAGAGGCAATAAATAATAATAACACCTGCCAGCTCCACGGCTGTCAGCAACCAAACTAACAACCTCTCTGAACTGGTTTCAGCTCAGTAGTTTGTCCACTGGACTTTTGTCCTCAAAACTGTCAGGAGTACTTCAGACTCAAACTAATGTGAAAACAAGCCATGAAAATGAAACGGCAGAAAAAGAATCAAAGCAGCTACAAAGAGGCAGTAAATGTAGGGGAGGGAAGGATCCCCAACTGGACGTTTCCAATTATAATCCTGCGATAATCTTAGTCTTGCTGCAACTATGTTAACAACTGCAAAAAGCCAACAAACAACTACAGTGATAAAAAGATGTTCTATCAGAAAGCACAGCTTTAGGTCTGGTTGCAGCAATGAAGCAAAATGCAAAGTGAAGAGGCAGAAAACTCTGGGGGAAACTACTAGGAGACATCATTAGGAGTCAAATCACGTTTAAACTACTTTCTATCAGTAAATATGCAAGAAAAACTGTTGGAAAAAGATGCAAGAGACACACAAGAAGAGGAAAAATAGGTATAAATGACTGCAAGACACTGAAAGTAACTGATGCAGACAGCAAAAATGACAACCCTTCTAAACCAACTGGACCTTTGTGAGTATTTCGAAGTCTGGTCACAACTACAAACAGATGTGAAACAACTTATAAGTGTAAGAAAGCAACTGCAAAATAAATATCAAATAGGGACAAAGGCAGAAAACTGTTGGGAAAAACCTACAAAGTGACACAAAACAACCACTAGGAGACACCATGACTGTAAAGACATTTAAACTCATTTCTATCAGTGAAGACGCAAGAAAAAAATATTCAAAAAAGATGCAAAGAGGTGTAAAATGAAGGCAAGACACTGAAACTAAGTGATGGCCTTATAACAGAAACTCTGACAGCACCACAAACTGCAGACACCCAAATGACAACCCCTCTGAACCATCTGCGCCTTTGTGGGTGTTTCTAAGTCTGGTTGCAACTACACACAGATAAGAGACAACGTATAAGTCACAAAACAGCTGCAAAAAGATGCCAAACAACAAGAGATTCTTTCAGAAATACCTGAGAGCTCTCCAAACCAGTTCACCAACCTGACGTTTGTCACAACTTTGAGTCTGGTTGCAGCAACGAAACTGCAAAATGAACACGAGACAGAAGCAAAGAGGCAGGAAACTGTCTGGGGGAACCTACACAGTGACGTACAACAGCCACTAGGAGACAACACAATGTCAATCAGATGCAAGATGTGAGAAAAAATGTTGATGCAAAGAGACATAACGGAAACACCTAAATGACAAACCAAATCGATCTTTCTGAGTATTTCAACGTCTGACTGCAACAACAAACAGATGTGAAACAACCTATAAGTCACAATATAATATCAAAGAGGGACAGAGGTGGAAAACTGTTGGGAACACCTGCAAAGTGACATGAGACAACCACTAGGAGACACCACGAGGAGTCGAATGACTGCAAAGACGTTTAAACTCGTTTTTATCAGTGATGGTAAATAACAGAAACGCCTGACAGCACCACTATTGTCCAGTTATGTTTCCACACTGAGTCCCAGTTTACAGCTCACACTAGGAGCAGGAAGGAAACATCTATTATTCACTGCTGTCCTCAGCTGTCCAGTCACATGATGCCAAGTGAACCGGACACTTTGAGGACCCTCCAACACGGCGGGGAAGTCCACAAACTGCTGTCCTCGCAATTTGTTTTAAACAAACATTCAAGATAACACACCGACACACAAACACAAAGTTAGCTTACCTCTTGATATGGCGGAGAGCTTCCTATTCTCCGCATTCCTCAACGCTTCAGGTAAAAACTACCGTAGACTGTTTCTGCAAAGGCAAACTTTTAATGTATTAAACTTAAATGAGGCATTTTTAAGGAGCTAAGGTTTCCGCTCTGGAGGAACACACGCCGATCACACGCCCGAAGACGTTAAAGACACATCCCACTAAAATAAAGAGACACCTACAGGACGACACTCAATAACAAGAAAAGTTGTTTGCTTGACGTGGTTTCCTCGTTTCCTCCGGTTCATACCTAGTGCTGCATTCAGGTACGCATGGGAACGTTCAGAGTTCCAAACTGAGACACACAAACCGAGCTACATTCAACACTTAGACTGATTGCAGCACAGTTAAGAAATTAAATTAATATATAATATAAAAACTTACAGAAATAAAAATATATTCAATGATCCAGTAGACGAAGTCCTATGTAATTTTGCAACAAAATAAACCGACTGAAAAAAAGAAGTTTGATGTTTTTATTTGTTTATTTGAACTGGTTTAAAAATTATAGGACTGTTGCGGACTCCTTTGACACTAAAGGCAATTCATATCAAATTACAAGTCCTGAAGACCAACAAAATAGTCCAAGTGGCTCAAAACCATTGAGAATATCTGTAATCATTATTATTATTATTGTGTAACAGTCAGTTTCATCTGACTGTTATCATCCAATGACTTTGAGGTCTGAGGGCAATATACAACTTCTGATGGCTTCTAATGACATTACAGACATTTAAACACTAATGTTTATTTCTGTATCCAGTTGTTAAAGCTAAACTAAGCTACGCTATGGTAAAATAAAAAATAAAAATATAAAAGTAAAATTTCCTACAACACCAAATGCATCCTCAGATATTACATTCCTCACAAAAATCCAAAAACCATATACATTATATGACTGAATAAGACATTAAAATAAATAAATAAATACTGTCTCACTAGGAGACAAAAATTGATTGTGTTAATTTGAGAACTTTAGCTGGGTACATTCAGGCTAATCGTTTCTCTGTGTTTCCAGTTTTAAATTAAGCTAAGCTGAGTAGTAAGCTACACTAAAATTAAATTAAATAAACTAAGCTAACAATCTACCCAAGATAGCAATCTCATGTCTGTAATTTCACATTTAAACCTTATATAATCATATCATATCAAAGATTTAATGACTTATTTTAAGAACTTTCTCCCTGTATCCAGATTCTAAGCTAAACTAAGCTAATCTATGCTGTTTGCCAGCTGTAATCTTGCGTTTAACCCACATATACAAACAATAACACCACAAAAACAAACAATGTGATAATACATAAACGATAAAAACTGTTCCTAAATACTGAAGCAGTTTTTTATGACGAAGGACTCAGTTTTTGTGAAATCCCTTCACCAACGGCTGCTTTGCCTAAAATGTCCGACGCCCATAAACGCATCCCCAGGAGTTCGGCTACAAGGAAGTGGTTGAATGAGTTTCCGCATCAGCCTCGTCCTAACAACCATCCTACCATGGCAACAGCGCGACTTTTTGTCATATTTATTGTCGTTTGCACGAGTTTAGCCGAAGACGTCAAATTAAAATTCAAACCAGCAACAAAGCCTGTGAGGTTATTCACTGAGGAGGAGCTGAAGAGATACGACGGCAGCGAGGTAAAGTTTATTTGTAAGCCGGGTAGTGTTTCTGAGGAACAGTTTGAGTGTTTGTGTTGATTTATCTTATGTTTTAGGAGGGGCAGCCCATTTACATGGCAATAAAAGGAGTTGTGTTTGATGTCACCAAGGGAAAAGGTAAATAACCTCCACCTGTGTCATTTTAAAGGCTAAACTAAAACTTAGAAAAGTGCCAACTGAGACTAACAGACCTCGTTCATTGGATGTTGCATTCACTGTCCTTTCTTTTATTTCAGAGTTTTATGGCAAGGGTGCTCCATACAATGCCCTGGTGGGGAAGGACTCCACTCGTGCTGTGGCCAAGATGTCCCTGAACGCAGCAGACTTAACATCAGATACTGTGAGTTTACTGTGAACATCCAACGGCTTAACTCTCCTCACCCACCCACCGCATTGTCACGGGTCACTCCCACGGGTGGGGAGCACAGATACATGACACCCTGTTACAAAACAAACAATCTGGAGCAGGAGACACATATATTTATTGTACAGTTTCACACGAATGCGTCTTTTTTTCCCCCCCACACTTTTTTTTTTTACACACCATAGACTTTTACAGCAAGGAGATGATAAACACAAAAGCAACACATGACAACAAATAAAGAAATAGCAACAGAAGCATGAGGCATACACCTTAGCCAATCTTAGCCTAATAACTTTTGATCACAATAGCGGCAGTTAGTTAGAGCAGTCATTAATTTTACGACTTAATGGTGTAGTAATATTAGAGAGATTTATTTCCACTTTTATGTGTCAAGTTACATGCGTGTCATATTTGATATCGCTCCCTTTAAATGTTTGACATGTGTAAAACATTTTAACTACTCTTCCACAATCTTTTTTCAATAAGTTTCAAGAATCCTCTTGACAGAAATGGTGAAAGTAAGCGAGGAGGCTTTTCTGTTCAGTCCTGCAGCAAAGCACCCATACAACATGATGCTGCCGCCCCCGTGCTGATTCACAGTTGAGATGGTACTCTTTAGTTTGCAGGCCGCACCCTTTTCCCCCCAGACAATGGCCATTATTGGTACCAAACTGTTCTTTTTTTTCATTTCTTAAGACAGAAGAGACCTTTGTCCCCATGTGAAGCTCCAGATCTTTCTCACAAGGGCGGTCCTTCAGGTTAAAATTGATCCAGGGCTTGTTTTACTGTGGATACAGATATTTTTGCACCTGCCGCCTCCTGTTTCATCACAAGGTCCTTTGCGTTTGCTGTGGGATGGATGTCATGGTCATCTCTTTGAGACAGGGTGTGTCTCCTTCTGAAGGATTGCTTGTACAAATGAATATGGCACTTTAAGATAAGATAATCCTTTATTTATCACACAATGGAATCTGCTTCCAAGGATGAATCTGACGTGTGGAGGTCATTTATTTTTATTTTTTTTCTGAGTCAGATTTGTTTTGATTTTCTTATGATGTCAAACAAAGAGAGGTGCGGGGGTTTGAAGGCGGGCCTTAAAAATGCATCCACAAGTTCACCTCTAACCTACTTAAATGAGACAATCAGTGGAAGTGGAAGTCTTCCAAGCTCTCTAACTGTAAAAAAAGTTTTGGAAAAGGGAGTTATGTCTTATATGTTTACACAAAATCTGTCCAGCGGTGAATAAAACTGTTTTAATGACATCAATGTATGTAAACTTAAAAATGTCAGACAATAAATGAGTGAAATAAATGAAATATTTCAGACTTCAAACGACAAAAAAAGATTCACTGTGTTTGTTTTAGAGCTGAACCATGGATAAAGTCCACGGTTAACTGTTTCCAGCCTTCAAGCTAATAATAATACAATTCTTCTATATTTACAACATTATAAAGTGCTTAAAACAGGAGACATAAAACAGGAAACTGGCACATAAAACAATAAAACACACAAAGTACAATTTAAATCTCAATTGACGTTGAGCCAAGCTAACATATTCTGGTTGTAATTTCATATTTAACAACATCAGAGTCAAATTTACTTTCTAATTGTCATTAAGTAAGCACCAGTATCACATGAGAGTGGCAAACTATATATTCTCAAAGAGGCAAAAGAATCCTTGTCAAACAAACATAAAAAATGTTTGCACTTTTTTGATTAGCACACAATAACTGCATGTATACACGAGATATTTCACTCTAAAAGTCATTCTGAGAGCGTGCTCACTTTTATGTACCTTTCGGGAAAATTAAGATTTGTTGACAACTGACTGTTTGTTGGGATTAACTCAATTGTTTTCGATGCTCACATCTGCAGACGGGCCTGACTGAAGAGCAGCTGAAGTCTCTGGACAGCGTATTCGAAGGAACATACAAAACCAAGTATCCCATCGTGGGCTACACTGCATCAAGAATCCTCAACCAGGATGGAAGTCCCAACGAAGACTTCAAACCAGAGGACCAGCCTCATTTTCAAATCAAAGATGAGTTTTAGTCTTCTAAACCTTGGCTGTGAAAGTAGCTCGCTTTAGACGAGCCTCCTCCTTTAAAAAGTGTACGAGAGGAGAACACAATCCCCTTTTACTTGAACTGAAGATTTACTGTACGCAGACACAAAGAAACCACTTTATCTTTTGATAATCACCGGGTAGATTGCACAGGAGCACGAGAAGTGTTTCAGGCTTCACTTTTAAAGTATGTCACACTTAATCTAAGCTGCATGTTGGATTACAAACGAGTTCTGGTGGCTCAAAAAAATGTGAAAAGATTCATATAAAAACAGCCCTCTAGTCTCAGCAGCTGTCTTTTCTCCTCCTAATCGATTATTTTCTCAGTCTTTGCAAAAAACCTGACCCTTATGTCGACAAAAATTGAAGAGAGAGCAAATAAATTCACACAGAAATGCTTAAAACTCATTATAAGTGCACAAGTATCATGATCATCATCGTCACAGATTGTTTTGTTTTTCAACTTTTGAACAAATTTAAGCTAAAAACACTAAGAAACACCATCTTTAAAGGATAAAAAAATTGACAAAATAAAGGTTTTTGTCAAATCTGGCAACACTAATCGTTGTTAGCGGCGGTTTTTGGCAATTATTGCCACAGTTTGTCAAAAATCTTTCGCTTAATCCAGGCAACAACAGGCAAATAATCGCCTAAAACTTATTATAAGTGCTGGAAAAAAAGGATAATTTGCATTTATTTAAACTTTTTTAAGTAATTCACTGACTGTGGTTCATGGTTACAGAGCAATCAGGATTAATTTAGCTAAACTTTTAAATGTGAAGCATTTACCATTAGCCTATGTGAAGCTCAGGTTTATTTTTGCAGTTTCAGTGGTTTCAGTGAAGTTTAAACCTCCAGAAACAAGATTGGCTTTGTTTTAAAGAATAAGATTTTAGTAGGGCTATGACAGCGATCAGTCGATTAATGTTTTACTCCTTTTAGCAATAAGAAAACAGTCACACTTGAAGTCTTGGCAAATATTCTTATTCTTCTAATGTGTTGGACAAGTAGTCGGAAAATACCTGTTTATTTTTAAATCACATCTTATAATCTGATGATTCGTTTGCGCTTGTTTCAACTCTAAGTTTAGAATTAAATGTTGTGTTGAGTAGAATAATTATGAAACTGAAAACTGTAAATCTGCTGCTCTGTAAGTGTTTACAAGATCAGATTTGGTCCGTTTGATTTCAACTTGATTTTTGTACCATTAGAAATAAAATCTGTCAATTCTCTTCTTAGAATCGCTTTGTTTTTAATTTATAAACAAGCTCTTTATAACTCACTCAGTCCACCTCCAAACAGGTAACATAAATAGTCCGTCCGGCCCTATATAGCCTCATGTGCTTCGATCAAAGGTCACAGGCGTTAAGGTGCTGAGACAGGTGATTGTCTTTGGGTGGAGCTGCGCGTCTTTGCCAGCGCCGGTTGTCGACGGCAGAGGCGAATCTCTCAGCTCCGTGCGATAGCCACCAGGTCGAAACCTCCCACGTCACCGTCAGCCGAGTTCAAAGGACACAAGCCCTGCCCTTGAGTCTGCCAGCGAGAGCCGAGTCGCTGTCTTTATCAGGTGGGGGTTCTGCTGGGAGTCGGCCACTGCAGCCTCGGTCAGCCTGGGAAACACTTTCTTCTGCTGGAGCTCGTCCGCCAAACAGAGCCAAGATGCCCAAGACGGTAAGATCTATTTAAACCCTTCATTTAAATGCTTTTGGTCTTGTTGAACTAATTTAAGCATATTCTGATTTTGAACATCTTATTTTTCTGCGTTCAGGAGTTTTTTTTTCCTCCCAAGAGGCAGCAGTCTTACTTGGTACTTACTCATTAACCAGTGTAGAGTTTGACCCATGCTACACACATTCCTGTTAGACAAAAAATGCAGCTAAAGTGATTCTTCACAGCTACAGTCGAGCTGAGTGTTGCATTTGCTTCCCTGCGTATCAGATAATAATTAGTGACTGGAGTGATTTCTGTAAACTCATGACTGAACGCTGCGACTCTTTAATTCTCCCCCTTTTATCAGCAATCAGTCTCAAACAAAGAAACTCTTATGAAGTCCTGAATGTCCTCAGTTGGAGTTGCTTAAGTTCTCAGCATCAGTTTGCAGAAAAAGCTGATAAGGAAAAGGTCCGCCTGTGCGTTACGACAGCAGCTCTGCTCTTATGTTGACGCTCCAAGGAGAAAGCCGTCCCAGGAGGTCACGCCGACCAACTCAAAAAAGCAAATTTATCAGTCGTAGCGGCTGATATCGCCTCCAGAGGACTTAAATCTGAACGGTTAAACGGGAAATTAAGACGTTTTCTTGGTAGGTTAGGCGGTCACACACTGATTGACTGTAATGGTTGACTGCTTCGATGA
This sequence comes from Planiliza haematocheilus, assembly GCA_005024645.1. NCBI lineage: Eukaryota > Metazoa > Chordata > Actinopteri > Mugiliformes > Mugilidae > Planiliza > Planiliza haematocheilus. The sequence continues at coordinate 3,725,087 of SRSE01000637.1, forward strand.
CCCACCAAGTCAATGATTTGAGAAAGGCTGCAGCAGGATGCCAGGGAGTTAGATGTCACGCATGCGATGGTGGAAACGATTGAGAAACATGGCCGACGTTTCATAAATGGATGTCCCAGTTTCTGCTGCCAAAGTTTCAGCCGGTTTATCTTTATTACACCCTGGGCGTACGCTTGTATAAGTTCATAAAACAATTGTGTAACTTCTTCGAGCCCCATCGTTCCCGCGGTACGTTCCCCAAACCCAAAAATCAAGCATGTCGAGTTTAAACCCCTACTGTATCTGCATGACTTTAATTGTTCGGGTTGATCTTAGCTAACGGAGGTGAAGTCAAAAGGGAACTTGGCAAGCGTTTTGATATTTCAATCTGCGTATGTGCAACCTTGTGGCACCTTGCAAGGGTAGTCCAAAGTCTAATGAGATAGTGAGCAATTATGGTTTATGAACAATCCACTTCACAGCTCCCTCTAAAGGCGCCATTTACACGGCATCATTTTGGATTTTCACCACAAGACCACCTGTTTTGTTTTTTTGTTTTTTTAATCCGAACTTAGTGGCTAAATGAAAATATTTCAGCGCAGTCACATATTCACAGAGAAGAATCGGAGGCGTCATGTGACTAAACCACCTCTTTTCTGTCGCAGGTTAACGTTCGCGTCACCACCATGGACGCAGAGCTGGAGTTTTCCTTCCACCCCAACACCACGGGGAAGCAGCTCTTTGATCAGGTCCGTTTGTTACGGTTCACAAAGCGCAGATGTAGACTGATGCCTGTTCTGTATTTTCTTGCACAAATGGTTACATAACCTTAAAAGGCATGCGCTTTATAGCAAATGAAATTCCTTGGCTGAAGTACAGAAATATTATCAGTAAAATATAATTAAGAACACTTTGACATCATTGTAATGATTATATTATCACCCAATATAACTACATCATAAACATCTGGGTGCTTCAGTATATTCATATCATTTTGTATAGTTTTTATACAATTTAATTCCAGCAGAGCAGCTTAGATTGTGGCTGCCAGTTAAAGTTAAACTTCTAACAGTTTGTTTCACGGCAGTACGACTTTATCTTTGTGAGGTCACTTTTATTAAGCGAAAGAGATTGCTGTTAATCACTCTGGAATGTGTTTAAACACTGCGCAGCCGTTGAGGCACTGTTAAGATAAATAAAGAAAAGGTTAAATCGCAGTCAGAATGTCACATCTGTGTCGCTGTGCGTCTGAAGGTGGCCAGGACCATCGGCCTGCGGGAGATTTGGTACTTCGGGCTGCAGTTTGTCGACAGCAAAGGATTCACGATGTGGCTGAACTCTGAAAAGAAGGTCAGTGTGTGGTTTTGCAAAAGAAATAGTACTAATCAGCCATAACATTATAACCATTTTGTGACAAGCAGTGTCAGCGTTCTTCAATGTTCTTACTTAGACATGTAGCACCCACCTAGACCAGACCAGGCACCCCCACCCCGCACCCCCACCCCATAGCAATGACACTCCTTGATGTCATTGCTATGGGGTAGGCAGCCATCCCCAGCAGGATGCAGCCAGACACAGACACAAAAACACTTTAGGAACAACTAAAAGAAAAAAAAAAAACATGAAGAACAGCACAGGGCGTTGACCTGGCCTCCTAATTAACTAGATCCCAAACTGATCAGGTATCTGTGGGATGATCCATAGAGGCCCCTCCCCTCAAAGACCCCCCCAGGACACCCTCAGAAGGCACATGTCCATTCCCCCCGATGAGTCACCACAATGGAGGCCTATACAATATTAGGAAGTTGGTCATAATGTTATGCCTGATTGGTGTAGTTATCAACAGATTATGTAATCTCTATAAAAAGTTTATGTGGCAGCAACAGATGATTCATACTTTCCGATTTATGTCAGTCCAACTAACACACTAAAATCCTTTGATTTGATGATTAAAATCATTTGATGCTTCTCATTTGGAGAAAAAAAGCTTTTTAAATCTGTGTTTTTGTCTTTTATTTGCAATTTTTTATTCAAATTACTCACTGAGCACTAACTTCTTCTTCCATTGTCTCTTTATTTCTGTCTTCTATTGAACTGCATCATGTCTAAATCCCATTTCATGACGCTTTTCACTTGATTTAATATTAACAATTAACATTTCTTACATAAATTCCTTGTTTTTGACCTTTTTTGCTCTTAAATAAATACAGCTACGTCTTAGTTTTTACATCCATTAACAAACTCTGTCTTAATCTGACCTCATGTTAAAGTTAAACTCTTGTCCTTACACTGGCTTGCACTGTGTCCTGTTCTACTCCCATTAAACTGACTTTTATTGTAGCATAGCCTCCATACTCCACCCATGTTAATTAACTGTGTTCTTCTCTTTATCATTCTGCGCCTGCTCTTCTACTGCAATCACACTCACGCTCTCTTCTTAATTATCACGTGGAAGGTGATGGCTCAGGGCGTGAAGAAAGAGACTCCTCTGCAGTTCAAGCTGAGGGTCAAGTTTTACCCCGAGGATGTGGCCGAGGAGCTGATCCAGGACGTCACCCGGAGACTCTTCTTCCTGCAGGTGAAGGAGGACGTTCTGGCAGAGGAGATCTACTGTCCTCCCGAGTCCGCCGTGCTGCTGGCCTCCTACGCCATCCAGGCCAAGTTCGGCGAGTACAGCAAGATGTTGTCGGAGACGCGTTACCTGTCCTCCGAGCGCCTGCTGCCCCGGAGGTGAGTGTGAAGCAGCAGCCTAGAGATCAATTCATGTCAGTGCAGCTTTACTCATTCTACTAAGAGACGTTTTATTCTGTTGGAGTTGAAGGAGAAAGATGAAAGTACCAAAAAAAAATATTGTGATTAAAAACTATGCAACATAAATGCACAGTATAAAACATAATATTGAATAGAAGTCTAAAATTCTTTTATTAATTTGAATAAATGTGAATATTTTCTATTATTTATCATCCACAAGTCATCCTCTTTATTTTAAGAACCACAAATCACATTCACTGCATGTTACACTAAACTCAATTTGGCATCTATACACGCACATTACCTCAGGTTTAAAAGCATTAAGTAATGTCATTTTGCAAGTCTGGAAAAAAAACACACATTTATATTAGAGCTTACCTTCTTAAAAGCATTTCTCCAACACATTTAGTTAGTTTGTTTGCCAGGTGTCAAACCTGGAAATCTGAAATCTGCAGCCTGCATGTTCAAAAAACATGCTTTGAAAGCTGAAACTTTATTTTAACGTAGAGATATGTATACTTGCACAAACATATTGCACTGCGGTTAATATAAAATAAGTTTTAAAGGGATTTTAGTGTTTTTTTTTGATTTTCAAAACTTTTTATTCATTAGATTATGACATTTTTACAGCCATTTCTTCTTCATCCCGTATATATCCACATAGTTACATTTACAAGGCAAATAGTGCTTTAAATATCCAAATTAAAGTTCTATGTCTCAGTGTTGTGTGTTATGTCCACAACTCTTACTAAATCTGTGTGAACCCTGGGACTAGCAGTTGAAGTTAACGTCTTCAGTGTCATTTTTGCAATTTGTAAATTCATCCCACGGCTCAGATTAGACCCTCTGACGGGCCGGTTTTGGCTCCCGGGCCGTATGTTTGACACGTATGCATTAGAGCATCACTATGTGGGTAAAACTGAGATTATTAACAGGTGCAAGAATATGCAGTAGCTTTTAGCTTGAAGCCATCTAACATTACACAGAGTGAGCTGAGGTTGCATGTTCTAAGCTCGATCTGAAGAAAATCCTCCTGAAACTGGAAAAACAAATCCAGAAAGCATGCGGCCCATTAGCTTCTGTCTGACTGCAAGGGACAACATAAAAGATATAAGCGGACAGGAAGGACGCCGCGGTGCAGCATGTGTTTGACTTAGCCGTGCACGTATACACAGACTGTTTACATTTCACCAGTGCGGGTTGCTTATAGCTCGTCTCTCCCCTCAGAGTGCTGGAACAACACAAGCTGTCGAAGCAGCAGTGGGAGGACAGGATCCAGATCTGGCACGAGGAGCACAGGCTGATGATGAAGTAAGTGGAGGCTGATTGATACTCACCCATGGGGTGCTGTATTTGTAATCCAGAAAGCACTAAACGGCTCATTATAGAAAATAAATCAAAATCTGGCTTCACAATGTCGCTTCCTGCGTCTAACATCGACGTCTAGGACAAACCGTGTGCACATCCCGCTTGGTCATAATGTTATGGCTGATTGGTGCATATAAAAGTTAAAAAAAAAAAAAAAGGTTGTGAAATGTTTTGAATCTGAACAGGGAAGAGGCCATGCTCGAGTACCTGAAGATCGCCCAGGACCTGGAGATGTACGGCGTCAACTACTTTGACATCAAGAACAAGAAGGGCACAGACCTGTGGCTGGGAGTCGACGCTCTGGGGCTCAACATCTACGGGAAGGACGACAGGTGAGTCATCTTTTATTTCAGGTATCAAGCCGGTCCATTTCCTTCCCGGTTCTTGTCTTGTTTTCAGCTTTCTAACCTCACTGTTACATCATATTTGAGTCCTGATAGCGTTACAGTTGTAGACGGGAGGCTAACACACGAGCAGTCATCGACCTTTCCCTTCAGTCGGTCAAGTTTTAAATAAAACATGTTGTGTTTAAAAGGCCGTCGACCTAATTCTCTTTGATTTTACTACGGCAGGAACTCACACACACAGTCAGCTAACCTGTTTTATTTCTGTTGTCCTCCAGGCTGACTCCAAAGATCGGGTTTCCCTGGAGTGAGATCAGGAACATTTCTTTCAACGATAAGAAATTCATCATCAAGCCCATAGACAAGAAATCACCTGTAAGTGTTCCACAAAGTGTCCTCAGTAGTGACAGTACGCTCACAGTTAAGGAAACGTTTGATTCAGATGTGCAGAGAATGACTTTCTGTGTTTTGGAAAGATTTTGGACACAAAGTTTTATCAGTTCAGTTAACTGTAGTGGTAGTTTTCTATTCTTGGTATCTACCTGGGGAGATGCATGACAAGAGGTGCAGAAATGATCGCTTACATTCTCACAAACACTCGAAGTTCACAAGACTCGGGGCAGCACGGTGGAACAGTGGAGCAAGACGATCTCCGGGGTGGAGAGGGTTCGTTTTTCAATGCCTTTCTGCGTGTTCTCCCCGAGTTTGCGTGGGTTTCCTCCAGGTGCTAGGCGCCAGGTCAGGTATTCTCGCAGTGACGGCTGCAGCAACTCAGGACTAACCCTCCCTCTGACCGTACAATTTCGTTGTACGATGACAAATAAAGCACTTTACCTTTACAAGAAGATGCTCTGGTGCAGCTGGAGGAATTTGCAATAATAAGCAGACTCTGGTCATGGGAGTTTGAAGCCACAGATGAGAAGTCAGTCAAGTCCAGATGCTGCTGTTTTAGCCTTGTTTGCTCAGCTATACCCTGACTTGGGAGAATCTTCTCAGATTTTAACGGCTAACGTTTAAAAAGCCTCCAGGAGACAAAGATTTGTCCCAAATATAGGAAGAGTCTGAGGGAAAATTATCCCAAGCCTCTGAGAAATGTTGCTTTATTTTGATGTAAGTGAATATACTAGCTTGTAAGTTATCCCGTTAAATAAACCAGAAAATAAATGTTGATTCTTTTTGTAAAAATGGTTTATAAAGTAAATCCCAGCAGCACATAACTTAATCCATACAGACCTGCACACAGAACCCCTGGTACTGGAGCCAGCTTCACATACAGTAGCTCCTAACGCCTCTGCTGTAAGTGTTACCCTGAATACGAGACAAAACAAAAAACAAATTAAAACTGTAGACGCTCAAATATGCACCATTTTGCACCATGGTGATCCAAGGTTGTGGGCGGCCCCAGACTAAGAAGTATGTTCTAGTCTGTGTTTCCAAACTGACTGTCCAAACCATCCTAAAAGATTTAACACCAAACTTTAAACTTTTTGTCTCCCCAAGGACTTTGTCTTCTACGCCCCACGCCTGCGCGTCAACAAACGCATCCTGCAGCTGTGCATGGGCAACCACGAGCTGTACATGCGCCGCCGCAAGCCCGACACCATCGAGGTCCAGCAGATGAAGGCTCAGGCCAAAGATGAGAGGCGGCAGAAGAAGGCAGAGAGGTGGGTGAAAGTCATCCGGACAGACCGAGAAGTGGGATGTTTCTCGTGGGCTGTGATTATGAAGTGTGAGTATTTCTTATTTTTTGTGTGTGTGCGTGTGTTCTGCAGGGATCAGCTGGATATCGAGAAGAGGAAGAGGGAGGCCATCGAGAAGGAGAAGGAGCAGATGGAGAGAGAGAAGATGGAGATGATGACGAAGCTCTACGAGTTTGAAGAGACGACCAAGAGAGCAGAGAGAGGTGGGACGAGAGAAAGATGTCCACATGGCTGAACGTTGATCGGAAAAGTTTGTTTTCCGTTAGTCAGTGAAATCTAATGTGTAGGATTATAGTATTACTGTATTATAGAGTAACATAGCTTTACTGCCCTCTGCTGTTGATTTGCTCAACAGACAGAAAATGAAAGTCAGTCACTAAAAGGAATACGATCATATCTGCTTATAAAATATTCAAGTTAACTTTCTAAAAGCTGCACACAAATAAAATGCAAAGGAGAAACTGTCTAGAGCTGCAACGAGGAACACCTGTGCTCGTATACTTTTACAGTTTTGCCTCATTTTATGTGCACAAAATTAAACTACGCTCACAACTGTGCAGACCTGAAGCTCGTGTATCAAAAACTTGACCACATGCTGTCGTTTCTCACTCAAATCTGACTCTAAAATCACAGCTGTGCAGACCTGGCACACCTTGATCACCTGCGAAACCCCAGCCTTCCAAATGCGACACCCCCGATTGCCAATTAGTCGCACGCTTACGTATGCATTTCCATTTATGACACAGATCGAGCATTTTCTGTCGCCGTGCCTTTCATTAATTACATCAGTGTTTATTTGATAGCTGTGTGCATTGTTTTAGTGGAAGGAATCTGTTTTAAGATGAGAGAACATGTTTTTGAGTGCAAAATGTTCCTATTACTCATGTCCTTTTTTAAAAACAGTTTACTTTTTGTTTGTGAAATCTACATATTTTACCTTGTAAGACCTCTAAAAATCATCCAAATGGCCGAGAGACTGAAAGATAATCAGCTCAAGAGTAGTTATTTTTATAATAATAATTCCCAGTTTAGTTAAAGACGGGTTAAAAATAGAGATTTTAATTATATTCAAGAGCCAAAATGACTTTCAGAGAGAGTTGCTCCAGTTTGGTTATGTTTCTGGCCTCATACAATATTAGTTTTTGCAAAGAAAAACACATTTCCATGGATGTTGTAAAGGCACTAGACTAAATTATCTGCTCAGTCATTGTTTTTATCATGGAAACATCTGTTTTTTTTGCTTTCTGCTCATTTCTTGTTTTGAAATCTGCATATTTTACCCGTTCATGTGCCTAAAAGCATCCAAATGACTGTAAGGCTAAAAGAAGACGTCGCCAGAGAAGTTATTTTCTCACTCTGCTTTATTTTAACACCACACGGCGCTTAATAGATTTTCCTGTGCTCTGAATTTGTCCCGCAGAGCTTCGGGAGCAGCTGGAGCGGGCCATCAGGCTGGAGGAGGAGAGGAGGAGAGTGGAGCAGGAGGCAGCCCGGCTGGAGGCTGAGAGGATGGAGGCCATTATAGCCAAGGAGGAGCTGGCCAGGCAAGCTGAGGACCAGATGAAGAGCCAGGAGCAGCTGGTGAGTGTGGTGCACGTGAGAAAAAAAAACACATATTATCTGTTTTAACTAATGCATTCCTCACGGAGTCTAAAATTTAAGTTTAATGTCTGAATTTGTAGCTGCAGCTAGCTCCCAGGTAAATATACCGCAATTAAAAGTTTTTATTCACTTATGTGAATGTAAGTGGATTCCTGCAGACGCTTTTAAGGCTTCATCCATTCATAAAACCACCATATAGGTTAAAAAACAGACGGCGTCTAATCTTTTCATTTATTTATTTGTTTATTTGTTACTTTGATGACGCGTCTTGTGCCTCCAGGCTGCAGAGCTGGCCGAGTACAGCGCCAAGATCTCTCTGCTGGAGGAGGCCAAGAGAGCCAAGGAGGAAGAGGCTGAGTCATGGCACAGCAAGGTGAGTTTGCAACGCACGATCAAAGGAGGGACGAGCTCCATGGAGTCGCAGGGATTACCGGGAAAATGTCACAGTCTTTGTTTTCCTACTCTTCAGCCGCACAATAAGATTTTACAAAGGGTTTACAACACACTTCTGTCTCACTTTAGACATCTGTAAGTGTGTAAATGGATAGTAAAATGACAATACAGTGAGACCAAGTGGAAATAAATGCAATAAATGATGGGTAGCTGCATTATATTTTGAATAATGCAGCTTTTTTTAAGCGTTATCTGATCAGAAGTCTTTCCGTGTGTAAATATAATACATAATATAATGAATGCATTTGCAGTTTTCAGATCTCATTCGTAATTTTCTGAAGGGAAACGCCCTAAAATATGTAAATATCTTTATTAGTTTGACACATTGTGTAAATGTGTACCCATGTTGCATCGTGTATCAGTGCAAAGGACAAAGACAAGTCCATTTCTTCTTAAAATAAGGTGTAAAACAGCTTGGTTTGGGTTTAAAATGATAAAATACTTTAATAAATGACACTATTAATGTTTATATGAGCTGCTGCGTGCTGTAAACAACGAGCAGATCTAACTATAGCACGACACCTAACCCCCATATCCATCCTAACACCTCCTCTTTACTCGCAGGCCATCGAAGTGGAGGAGACCCTGATTAAAACGAAGGAGGAGCTGACCATCGTGATGAGCACCACCCCCACCACCCCTACCCCCACCCCCACCCCCGTCCCCGTTCGGGCCTCCTCCTCCTCCTCCTCGTCCTCGGACAGCGAGAGCGACCACGAGCACAGCGAGGAGAACAGCACCTACAGCGCCGATCTGCAGTCGCAGGGCATCAACGACCACCACTACGAGGAGGACCGGCTCACTGAGGCCATGAAGAACCAGCGCCTGCAGAAACAGCTGATGGTGAGTTCAAGGGTCCCTGCAATTTCGTTGTACGGTGTCAAATAAAGCACTTTACCTTTACAAGAAGATGCTCTGGTGCAGCTGGAGGAATTTGCAGTAATAAGCAGACTCATGGGAGTTTGAAGCCACAGATGAGAAGTCAGACAAGTCCAGATGCTGCTGTTTTAGCCTTGTTTGCTCAGCTATACCCTGACCTGGGAGAATTTTCTCAGATTTTAACGGCAAACGTTTAAAAAGCCTCCAGGAGAGAAAAGATTTGTCCCAAATATAGGAAGTCCAGATGGCAGATAAAGCAACTACCAAGAAACAAAAAGCACCATAAAAGCACAGAGAGCACTTAAACTACAAAAAATAAATACTATCTGTGAAAAGTCACAGTTTAGCTCTAACACTATTAAAAAAGAGAGGTTTAAATGCTACTAGAAAATCAAAATGTCCGTCAAAGGGAGATGCTCCAAGTTTTTAAAATGGTGCAGGTTCCATTCCAGCCTGCACCCTTTGCTGCAGAGTCTCGGATGGAGGTAGTAGGCAGGGGCAGGACCTGGAGGGGCAGGATGAGGAGGAGGAGTCTGAAAGGCAGGGCGACAGAATTACAGTTAATTTAAAACCCAGGTACTGACTCAGAGGAAGCAGGCAAAAAGATCATGTGACAAGAATAGTCGGAGAGGAAGTGATGAAGAGAATGAAGCAGCAGAAATAAACCAAACTGACAGAAGAGTGACAGAGACAACACTTAAACATTATTTAATCCTCTGAGTCAGTACCTGGTATTATTTACCTGGGTTAGATTAGATTAGACAGCAACTATGCAGGAGTTATTTAAAACTTAGCAAACACTGACAACTCAATAACAATACAAAATGAAATCCAGTATAGAGTAAAGGTAGCCTCAATCGCCCAGAATGCATTGCAGCATCTTCAAAAGCCTCAAATCTACAAGCTGACTTACAACTGAGCGACAAGAACAAAGTTTTTTCTATAAATGTCTTTCTGGGGGCATTCAGGAAAAACAGAAAAGTAGAGATGTTCAAGTGTAACCGTGAACAAACAGGGAGGATTTTTATCCTGTAAAACAAACACTTCTCAAGAAGTAGTGTGTACTTAAGGTTTACTTGATTACTGTTCCCCTGCAGGCCCTGAGCTCAGAGCTGGAAATGGCCCGAGACCAAAACAAGAAGACGCAGAACGATCTGCTCCACATCGAGAACGTCCGAGTGGGCCGCGACAAGTACAAGACCCTCCGTCAGATCCGTATGGGCAACACCAAGCAGAGGATTGATGAGTTTGAAGCCTTGTAGAAACTCCAGAGACCTGAAGACCTCTTCTAAATACCTCACGAAGGCCCTGTTCAGAATATCTTTAATTGAAGCGTAACCTAATGACAGCCACGTGTGATCTTAAAGACCCAGAGAGACCATGGAGCTGATCGCTACCAGAGTCTAAATGAGTTTTATTTTACTTACAGCTGTGTGGTATTACTTTTATTGTTTTCATGTAGCACTCAAACATTTCCAGTGTGCTGCTGTTTAGTCCCATTAAGACGTCCTGCTGGATGACGGTGTGTGTGTGTGTGTCACTCTGGAGAGCAGATATACTGGAAGAAATTATAAACGATCAAATGTTATCGCAATCTGGCTTAGCAGTGTTGTTATTATTGTGGTGGTTTAATTTAAATTTATTTAATGAATGCTCCGTGGGGCAAAAACAAACAAACAAAAAAAAATGTACTGATTAATTATTTTTTTTCTTTTAAATAGTTTTGTCTGTAAAATATCAGCAAACTGCAGTAAAACATACTCCTACAAGTCCACTGTCATGTCTTCGTGTATACTGAATTTGTAAAGAATAAAGCTTTCTATATATCTGCAACAGTTTGTTTGACCGCGTTTAACGGCCACATAAATTTATATTTTTGTTCAAAATGTTGTCGTAGGACTTCATTAATTCATACTCTTATTTGTTGGTATTATGGTGGCGCATTCCCTTAAAAGCCTGAAACTAGCAGCAGCGCTTCTCTTGTACGTTTCACACTCGAATTAAGCTGGAGCCCACATTTCCCACAATGCAATTCTTTCATTAAATTTTCTTTTGAAGTTTGTTTCTTTTCAGACTCTACTTTTATGTCTTAGCGATGGAGAAGTGAAGCTAATGTAGCTTTAAGTGCAAAATGTTGCATTACCATCGATTGCCACTAGAGGGTGTCCACAAAATAATCATGTCCCATTCAGAAAATACTCAACTTTTATCACAAAATACAACAAGTTTGTTCATTTTTCCACCAGTTATTACATATAGCTTTAGACCTCGTCTCGTCATTTTTGTGAAATAGTTCAATAAATACGTTAATATTGAAGATTAGCACTAATAAAACGCTGCGGGTTGTACGGATGGAGGGGGGGAAAAAATCTCTGCTAACAGCTAGCTCAGCCCAAACTCTGGCAATATTTTTTATTGTCAGCTTGTTTCACTCAGAGACATTGGTAGTACGAGACATACCAGGTAGCCTTAAACGTCCACCAAGTGTTCAAGTGCTACTCGTCTAAATATGCTAACTTCTGTCTGCGACGTAAATCAAGATGGCGAGGAGTAAATCTGATTGGACGGGAGCCTATCCCAGCTGTCATTGGGTCAGTCTCAGGGCTAACACAGAAAGACAGACAACCATTCACACTCACACCTACGGCCAATTTAGAATCACCAGTGAACCTAACCAGCATGTCTTTGGACAGTGGGAGGAAGATGGAGAACCTGGAGAGAACCCACGCAGACACAGGGAGAACATGCAGACTCCACATAGAAAGGAACCAGTTGGTGCATGGATTAGAACCCAGAACCTTCTTGCTGTTGTTGTGTTGGCCTCAAAGGCCTAAGAAGATGCTACTCTTCGGCTGAAGAAGCACCCCATATCTCATCTGTCACCTATTTTTGTAACTCCACCCCGGGGAGGGAAGGATCCTGGTTCAAATCCGTGGAGTTTGCATGTTCTCCCTGTGTCTGTGTGGGTTCTCTCCAGGTTCTCCATCTTCCTCCCACCGTCCAAAGCTGGTTAGGTTCAAGTGGTTCAAGACAAGTGGTTACTGAAGATGAATGAATGATTTCTGACCCTTGAGCTAGGCAAGAACATTATTTTATATTCCACGACCACAAAAAAAACATTGATTTCACCTTTTCCAGCTGGCAGCTTCACATTTGAGCGATTAGAGGCCACAGCACTTATTTTAAATAAACTTTTCCTCATGATACTCCTTTGTGTTCTCTGCGACAGCGATGTTAAATCCTCCAAACCCCACCTCCAGCCCGCTGCACGACCTCTTCCCTCAAAAGAGCCCGTAAACTGAGAGTAAAACGGACGTTTTAAACCGCTTTATGGTTTAATGGTGTGTATCAGCTGCTGACCTTTTTACCCTCATTTAGATTTGTCTATTACGAAGACGCATCAGTTGCCTTCATTACCTTAAATTTCCAATTTGAAACGCTGATTTTTTTTGAGTTGCCTTAAGATACAAATAACCTGTCTTTGTGTATTTTTATATTTTATACAGAAAAAAATCCAACCATCCACCTGCTCCTCCCAAACACCCACCACTATCCATCCTTCTGCTGCTCATAAATAACTTGTTGCACTGGCTCATCTTATCAGATCTGGTGTTTAAATGTGCACACCACTCTGTAATAATAATAACCCGGCAACATCCACTAAACACTTATTATTTGCAGTATTAATCAAACTATATATGTCAGCGTTTAAAACATAAATAAAATAAAATAAACAGAAACGTCTTAGGTGTAATATTTGCTATTTAAAGACGTGATTATTCTTCACTGTTGACATTCTGGCTGCGTGTGAGGAACAATTAATGAGCCATTAAATCCACCTGAAGTCAAAGTGGCAGCTGTGATAAAGAGTCCATAATGGATAAGGCTCAGTCATAGAGCAGATGTGTACTTAGGAAGGTTTAAACGCTGTTAGTTAAATGTCAGTGATCACGTGTGTCCAAAGCTGGCACGAATAAAAGAACACACCTGAGAGGTGGAGGAGGGTGGAGGAGGAAGGGTTTAACCCAAACGAATCATCTTCTGTGCATCGGAAGGAACTAAGTTTGTATTTGACCCGAAGAATCCTGCAGCCCTGCAGCTCAGCCCGAAAAGGATGTGCCTCCTTTAAATATTTACACACGCAAGGGTTGGTTATCGTTGGGTTGCTAGACAACTTGCGAAGCCAGTCGAGCTAGACTGTTTAAATAGTCACAAGGTAAATATTTTAGTTGAATGAGCACAGGAATCATACAGCAGGTCATATCTGAACCAACCACCTCTGGAGCTTTTCAGTGGAAACGAAAAAAAAAGGAAAGGAATAAAAAAAAAATGGACACGCGTGTTTGTGCGTATTTGCGCAAAGGTGAGCGCTTGATCTGAGCTCCTTTCCGACATGCCAGTGGGATTGCCCCAGCGCTTCTTCTCTGCGCAATCTAAATATAAATCGATGACAAAGACTCCAAATAAAGTAGCAACCCAACTGTGATGTGGGGGTGGTGCTGAGAGAACAGCTCCGTCTCCAAAGTCTCCCCCCTCTGTTGGATCCGGAGTCCGTGAGGAGAAGGTCGCAGAGAGAGAGAGAGAGGGAGAGAGGAAGAGAGAGAGAGAGGGAGAGAGAGTCTACGAGAACGATTTCCTTCCTCCTTTACTATCATGAAGAGACAAAACGCCCGGACTCTCGCCCTCATCATCAGCATCCTCACCTACCTGGTGGTGGGAGCCGCCGTCTTCGAGACGCTGGAGTCGAAGCAGGAGAAGAGTCACAAGAGGAAGCTCGACGCCAGAAAGTACGAACTCATGCGCAAATACAACTTGACCAAAGAGAACTTCGAGGAGCTGGAGCACGTCGTCCTGCAGCTCAAACCTCACAAAGCCGGGGTCCAGTGGAAATTCGCCGGGTCCTTCTACTTCGCCATCACTGTGATCACCACAATAGGTGAGCAGCAGTTATTTCATTTAACGCCCGAGCGGATGGTTCACTGAAAGATGCTCCGAGCAGGGACGTAGCGAGGATTTTAGCGAGACTCAATATGTGACCCCCCCAGACAGTGCTTGTGTCTCAAAAAGAAGAAAAAAATATCCTGAATTACAGTTTTATAAATCTAGGTGAACAAACAAAACACAACTTTGCCTCCTGGACTTAACCACGTACCACCCCGGGGCCCCTCATGGTCCTTACTTTCTTAATTTAATCTTTAACGTTAAGCTAACTTAAATAGCTTATTTATTTGTTATGATCCAACCATATATTATTACACTATTGGTCTTTCTTTCTCTTCTTTTATCTCTCTTTCATGCATTTAATCACATTTTTTCTGTCTCTATTTTCCTTCTTTACGTATAGAAACTTCCGTCTAGACTCAATATCTACATCTACTGTCATGGTTTTGAATTTTCAGTGTTTTCTGTGACTCTGTTTTTGTAATTATCTTCCTTGGTGTTTCTTGTGTTGTTCTACTTCCTGATTTTTTCCCCCTCCCCTTTAATTGTTTGATTGGTTTCTCCTTGTGTGCTCCAGCCTCATTAGACTCACCTGTCTCTCCTTAACCCTTCTGCCTTCATTTGTATAAATAGCCCCGAATTTCCATTTCTTTAAATTTCTTCTTTCTGTCAAGTCATCTCTGATGTGACGATGGTTCATTTCCTTGTGTTCTTGTGTTTTCATCTTGGTTTTGGTCCTTACCTGTTTATAGAGTTAGCTGTTTATTAGATACCCTACATTTCCTGCTGCGCCTTTTGGATTCTCAGTTTTCATTAAAGTCGTTTTCGTTTCCTACTCCTAGCTAACAGAACCAAGCCTAATTTCTTTTCTTTATTTAAAGTCCACATTCATGTTCATTCAGGCAAATGAATGAATGCAGAGAATATGCTAACTCCACACAGAAAGGCCCCAGTTGGCTGATGGATTCAAACCAGAACCTTCGTGCCTACATTTCCCACAATGCAATGCTCTTTCATTTTTTTTTACCCCATCTCATGAAGGTGTTTTTTTTTCAGACTCCACATTTCCATTTTGTCGCCAATGCAGCTCAAAGTGCGAATTGCAATACCAGTGATGACCACTAGGGGGTGGGCGTAAACTTAATCATCTGGCAACATATTTAAAATATCATTATTTCTTCTCATGCTTTGTGCATTCCTTTCTCTTTATTCACTCCAAACTAATGGAACCAGTATAATTTTATTTATTTATTTAATTTAAAGTTTACTTTAGATTTTTAACATTTCCCTGTACGTTGCCATGTTCATATTTTCTTGTGTTACCCCGGCAAGAGATGGACCTAAAACTGTTTATAAGAGTATTTTTTCACGATATTTCCTTCCACATGTTTCGTCTTTGAGAAATATCTGCAGAACAGATGTAAATGATATTCAATAAGTATTTTAAATAACAGACATAACCTTTAAGAAAGAACCCTTTGGAAATACTTTACAAACGAACCAGAGGAATCTTTTATCTGATTAACTGTAATAAACATTTCACTCATTATCTGTGAATTAACTTTTCATTTTGCAGCGCATTTCGTATTATCTCTTTTATTTGATTTTAATTGAAGCTTAAATAAATGCACAGTATATAAATATATATTCTGCGAGGATGTGTTTTTACCTCGGGTTCAGTGTCTCTTAGGCCGTTGATGCCTTTCTGACTAATTTTCTGTGTTTACAGCGGCTCAGCTGTTAAAAAGAGTTAAAAATAAATAGCTGTGAGTTCACAACATGAAAGTCAAGCGGTGTAGTGTGAGTGGGTTTTTCATTAATGGGAGGACTCAGTGGGAGTGTGTGTGTGTTGGTTTCTCGTGGGTTTAAGTCAAGCAGCTGCTTCTCTGTTAAATAATCACACAGGGTGAGATTTTTGGTGTCGACGCATTTATTCACCTCAGAAAATGACAGTGATTACTTTTGGTCGGAGGTGTAAACATGTGCCGTCCTCTTTCTCTCACTCTCTCGCTCTTTCTCTCAGGTTACGGCCATGCAGCGCCCAGCAGCGACTCAGGGAAGGTGTTCTGCATGTTCTACGCCCTCCTGGGGATCCCGCTCACCCTGGTGATGTTTCAGAGTCTGGGTGAGCGGATCAACACGTTCGTCAGGTACCTGCTGCACCAAGCCAAGAAGTGCCTGGGTATGCATCAGACGGAGGTCTCCATGGCAAACATGGTGACGGTGGGCTTCTTCTCTTGCATGAGCACCCTGTGCATTGGGGCCTTGGCGTTCTCCCACTGCGAGGGGTGGAGCTTCCTTCATGCCTTCTACTACTGCTTCATCACGCTCACCACTATCGGGTTCGGCGACTACGTGGCTCTGCAGAAGGACGACGCCCTGCAGAACGACCCCCGGTACGTGGCTTTCTGTTTCGTTTACATCCTCATGGGCCTGACGGTGATTGGAGCGTTCCTGAACCTGGTGGTGCTTCGCTTCCTGACCATGAACATGGAGGACGAGCGCAGGGACGCCAGGCAGAAGGCCCTGCTGACCGTCAGCAAGCCCCGAGGAGAGGTGGCTCGTCTCCTGCCCGTCTCAACGTCGACGGCCTCCACGCCTGTAGCAGAAGACACTACAAAGGCTAAAGATTTGAAAGGTGTCTACACTGAGGTGCTGCATTTCCAGACTATATGCTCCTGCTTGTGGTACAGGAGCAAGGAGAAGCTGCAGGGCTCCATACCCAGCATGAACCCTCACGAGCTGACGTTCTCAGATGCCTACATTCAGCAGAACAGTAACTGTCCTCACTACATGGAGCCTGGATCAACAGGCTGCGTTTGCAGTCCACGTCAGTGCGCGAGCATAAGCTCCATAACAACAGGCCTACACATTCTCTCCCCGTTCAGGGTGTTTAAGAGACGCAGCTCCGTGTAGCCTTTTCAGTGCAACAGCTTTCAGTACGCCGCAATACGTCTATACTGCCAAGTGGACAACAGATATTTGGCAGTTCCTCGCAGCGAAGACGTCGCCACAAGTAGATGTTTGTGGTGCTAAAATCCCAGAAATCCAACACTAAGACACGCAAAAGGGAAAAGCACATCAAGTACTGTAAACAGCAATGTCTTACTCAAATAGTTAACATGATAAAGAACGACGCGGGACGTTTTTTTTCTGAGCTCTACCTGAACGGCGGCCTGTATGCTTTTTAAGAACTCGTGTAGAGTAGACGCGTGGGAAGTCATCTGCTAACCGCTTCACGGTTTGTGAGCAGTTTGTAGGTAAAAAGCAGAACAGGTGCTGCGGGAGGAGTTTCAGGTCGAGTCTATTGAGCAAATAAAACGACGGTAAAGATAAAAACGGCTGAAACCTCTCAGCTCGGCAGTAAACTCCAGTTTTATGTTCTTGTTGATAATCTCAGAGGTGCTGATTCCACTCAGGGGTTATTTCTTGTTGTGGTTTGTCTTGTGTTTGGCATACGTCTGGACATCGTCACGGAGATTAAATCTATTGTATGCACTTTGACCCCCAGACAGGAAGAAGACCAGGTCCTAGGAATAAGGTGCTCCTAAAAGTAAGGAGGTTTTCTGGTGGCGGCAACATTAAGGAAATAATCCTGAAGATGTGACGTTATCATCATGGGGGGGGGTTTGATTGATCTGTGCTATTATAGGTTCAAGTTTAAAGGGGAACTACTGTTTGTTACAACCTGCATCTTATTTCTCGTTTACTTACCCATATAACTTTTGTGTAATTCATATTCCTTCGGGAGATATTTAGATCTGCGTATATCCATATAGTGGGAGTGAATGGGGCACCGAAACGCAGCCGCTAAATAACGCATCTGCCGTGAAACTTGTTCATTTCATCAATATTTTGTTAGCGTATGCTAGTGATATTCCCCGTTGAGTCCAGAGTTACCTGTTTTTTCATCCGGATGATGTTTTCTTACCTGAATGATGTCATCTCTGAGCGCTATGCACCCGCGATGGTCAGCTTGTTTACCTGTAATTTGCTACTTCTATTTATTTTTAATATTTTTTTGACTCTGAGGTTGTGGACGAACAATAGCACTAGCGTACGGTAACAAAATATTGGTGGAATTAAAGAGTTTCGCGGCAGATAAAGCGATATTTAGAGGCTGTGTTTCGGTGCCCCATTCACTCCCATTATATGGATATACGCTGATCTAATTACTGTATCTCCCGAAGGAATTACACAAAAGTTATATTGGTCAGTAAACGATCGTATTTTATGCCAGAAATAAGGTGCAGCCTGTAAAAAAACAGTAGTTAGTTGCCCTCAGTGAGCATCTGTGGCTGTGGCAAAAAAAAATTAAAAATGAACAAAATTCATCTAATCCAAGCGTTCAAGTGCATGAACATTATCACAAAAAGATCATCTAGAATTAACAAACTATAGACCAGCTGATCAGCATGAGTCAGGCTCTTCATATCTTCCTATTATCCCTTTAGGTTTGGTGCATTCAAGTTCAACTTTTTCAGCAGTCGGTCTTCATTGCTGGTAGTTCTTTGGCACCTTAAGGGTTGTGATTGGATGAATGTGACCTGGAGAGAGATGGAGTGAAAGTGAACTTCAGCTATTTTTCGTTTGCGGTTGGCCTCATATTAATTGCCTTACACTAAAAATTGTTTTTAGTAAAGCTGGTGATATGAGTCATATGACTCATGTGCTGCCTCTGTTATCATGTCCTCTGCCCAAATTGCAGATGCTTCCGTCACAAACACCAATAAGTTATGTAATGAGGCAAGGATGACATAACTAAGTCACAGTGAAGCCTCGTTACCAAATACACACACTCTATAAATCAATATCTCGCTAAAAACACGATGAGCTGCAGAACTAATTTTGCATGAAGTCCTCCAGTAACCAGAGGAGATGCACACATCAACCTTTCAGGTACTTGTGTTAATGCACTATTAAATGAACTGTATAACATCTGGGATACGTTGTAAATCCTGGTCATGACTTCCTGTGTCGTAACCGCAAGCTCTCGACTGGAAAACCTGTCCAAGCATCTAGCATGGCTTTGACAAAAGATCCAAAAGCCCTTTTACTGCCATCTCTAAAAGTTATTGATTACCGTGTAAGTCAAACATTTGCCAAGATTAAAAGACAGCCACTCTTATATTTGCCAGTCTGTTATGAAACTACATCTAAAAATCTGTGAAGTTAAAACAAAATCTGCCTGAAAGCTCCTCTTAAAGGCCACTAATATTTTACATCTCATTGGATTTTTGCACAAATTAAACAGTATTTAACAAGTTTATTCGTGAGCGTGAGTTTTGGTGTATTTAGTACGATGCTGGACGTTTAGCTACGCTTCCAGTTTTTACGCTGACACGCTAAGCTAGCCGACAGCTATCTGTTTTTCTGCAAATTTAAATAATTTGTTGTAAACAGCGAAAAAAAGGGCACAAAGAGAGAGGTTGCTTTAACTTTGTTCCGTGCCAAGTGATCTCTTTCCATGATTCCACTCGCCATCATGCTATGCTAAGCTAATTAGCAGCTGGCGTCATGTTTCACATTTTGCATGAAAACAAAATAAAAGTGCATTCTTCCAGTTTATATTCAAAGTTAAACATTATAAAATTGTTTCTGAATCGCTAAAGCTGCAGCTGGATCAACTCTTTGGTGTTTCAGGAACAGGTGCTTCCTTTAAAACCACAATTTAACATCTTTAGCTTCTTGGTTTTGCGTGGAAGTTGAAATATGTCGATTAGTGAACATTAGAGTCGATTTTGAACTTAGGAAAAACCCAAACTGTCTCTCCAAGTCTCTACCTATTTGGAACAACAACTCGGAAGGTTGACATGAAGCACCTGAAGAAGCTACTTGGACAAGTTCAGTCGCCCTTTGCTTCTGCTTTTTTGAATAAAAGCCAAAGGCCATTGGCATTGCAAGTTGCACTTGAACGCACCACAAAGTCTTCTGTGTTAATTCTGTGCATCTGCAAACGAAAATACGTCCTTATACCAGCAGGTGGCAGTAGTTTGTAGCCATCGTTTAAATAGGGGAAACACTAAGAGCTACTATTAGCTTAGGAGGCTAGGGAGCAGTAAACTATTGTACAGAGACGGCCTTTTCTCTTGGTTTATGGTTTATTTGTTTCTCAATGATCATGTTGTGTAAATGTTTAGGTCAAGAGACACAAGATACATCTCACGTGGAGACATTAATCTAGCTTTAAAAGCACATGAACACACTCAACTTGAAGAAAAGGACTTCCCAATTCTAGGAATTAGATCGTTAAAAGGATTAGATCAAGTGAATGCACCATAAATGCAAAGATATAAGATGTAAAACATTTACATGCCCTGACTGTCACCTCTTAGGAGCAGAAAACACAACGACTGAATTTCTTACAGATTAAACGTGGCTCCTGATTATCTTCCAAACACTTGAGCCTCATTTCTTTCCTCTCTTGCTCTTTTTCACCGTTCAGACTCTCTGAGGCTTCACACAACTCATTGATTAATCAAACAAAAAAAACCAGCACAACAGCTCCTCAGAGACGAAGCAGCGCGGAGCCGTCCAAGTCACATATGGATCAAACAGTAGATGCAAGCTATTTTAGTAGGCAGTGGCAGATGGGAGGAGGGTTACCATGTTGGTACAAAGGATAATAAGCTGGTTGTCAATCACAGGCAATTATGCCACAAAGGACGGGCTCTGGGTGATTGACAGAGAAGGAAAAATCCACCCCCAGCTCGTGTCTGGGCCCATTTTAGGGGTTTACATTTGTGTGGGCGACGTGGTGCGACGTCACGTTCGGTTTATTTGCAGAGGCTCGTTCTTAGCGACCTACGGGGCGACCTCAGACGACGAGAAAACAACACACGAGTTATTTATTAGAGTCATTTAATCTGCCAGATATGGCCCTGATTAACTGCTTAGTCTCTAAAATGTGACTTAATGTGTATAATAATATATCAAGGTGGCAAGGATCAATTAATTTATTATTATTATTATTATTATTTGTGGAAGATTAATTTCGAATTAATTTGTTGCAGATCTATGCACAACTTTCACGTTTTCTTGATATTCTCATGTCTACCACCCTTACCTGTCATCACTGGATTGAAGAAAGGCATTCTGGGAAGCGTAGGAAATCTTTAATGCACAAATACATAAACGAGAAAATGCACTGCAAGATTTTTATTTCACTTGTGAAACTAGATGAAATGCTGCAGAACGATGATTTGAAGTACGTGTGGGTGGATTTATTTTTCATTTAACTTGTTTTGAGGGATTTATTTTTGCCTTGCGATGAATAAAAACATTACAAATGACTTGGCAACTACTATTTTAATGAGGATCAGGTGTCGTCGATGCTGTGAAGGACGTAAACGGACGAATGTGATCATAATACTGTAAGAAAAGTGATTCTTCCCAAACCCAGAGAATAAAAACCTAATATTTTATGCAAGTACTGTAAACAGTCTACATCATTTGCACTAGAATAAACCAGTTTCTGATTTTTTTTATTATTTTTTTTATTTTTTTGTTGGAAAATAAACAGTTTTAGGGAAAATGTGGTAAATTAGCGCTTGAACTTTTAAAAGACAACTTGAAAACTTTATTTAATCGCAGCTTCTCAAGGGTAGTGTGTACAGTCGAGGCAATATAAACCCCACATGTCATGTCTACTAACAATATTGTACAGTTTTACCCCGTTATAGTAAAGATCATCCTTAAACGTTGGAAAAACATGTATATTTTATTCAATAAATGTATTTTTTTTCCCCTCACTATTGTTTTTCTTGAGTCATACAAGCTGCAGTCTTGTGATGTGACCGTGTCCATGCTGTTTAGAGACGTGTGCCGTCGTGTGAGAAAAGACTACTGAACGTATAGAAATGTCCATTTGGACCAGATGGTGTCCCCCTGGGTATTTTGACTGGAGTCCAGTTCCGGGACAACCTACAGCAGGTTAGTCACGAGCTTAAAGTACGGCGGCGGCGTATCGTTATGTCACTGTTTGTGAAGGTTGACTCATTAACACGTGATGTTTTGATAGAGGGGTAGACAAAATAACAGAAACACCTCGCTTTAAAGCAGCAGATGCTGTTGATGTTTGAGTTATTAGTTAAACCACAAACACATAATATCCCTTTAATTTGTTTGGTGGAAATTTCATATTGTAATCCTGAAAGCAAAAATGCACCTTGCAAGAAAAATAAAAGGTTCCAGTGCTGATTATTTAAAGAATCTATTTTTACTTAAATTAAAATTTAGCTTTTTTTGCATAAAGAAACATTTTTTTTATGAATTCTTTACAGAAATTATTTGGATCATTAAGGGAAAAAACAAGACACTTCATCTTGAGTCGTAGGTCATCATTTGTATGAGTGAATCCAGGTCAAGATAGGTCAGAAACTGGTGTCGTTAAGTGTCATGGTTTTGCATTTTAAATATTTTCTGTGACCCTGTTTTGGTTTTCGGGTTCTCTCCAGGTTCTCCAGCTTCCTCCCACCGTCCAAAGACATGCTGGCTCGGTTCATTGGTGATTTTAAATTGGCCGTAGGTGTGAGTGACTGATAGACTGGTGTCCTGTCCAGGGTGTAGCCCTGCCTCTCGCCCGATGACAACTGGGATAGACTCCAGCAGACCCCGCGACCCTTAACAGGAATAAGCGGTTACAGAAGATGAATGAATGAATGTTTTGGTTTTCCTTGTGTTTCCTGTCTTCTTTTACTTCCTGAGTATTTCCCCCCTTTTACTGTTGGATTGTTTTCTCCGTGTGCTCCGCCCTCAGTAGTTTCACCTGTGTCTCATTAGCCTCTCTTCCCAGGTATATATAGTCCGGCCTCTTTTTGTCTCAGCTCTTACCGCTGTTTGTCTTGATGTTCAGTTCCTCGTGCTTGCTTATGTCCAGTTTCTTTTGGATTTGTGTGTTTAGATCATCCTGCTGTCCCTGCACTGCTTAAGTTTTTAAGTTTTGCCCTCCCCTCGTTGCTAGTAAACGTCAATTTGACGCCGTAGCTGACGTGCACCTCCTCAGAAATGTAACTACATGCTGCAGCAACACAGACCGCAAGTGCTGTGATTGGTTCGCTTGGTTGTAGCATGTTTCTGTTTTAGTATTTCCGGCTGCTTCTCCATCTTTGCAATTTTCAAATTGATTGTTTTGAATCAATGAAGATGGAACACATCGAGGAAAGGTTAACTGAGCTGAGGAGGTTCAGAGATACAAACATTTGTCTTTGACGAAAATTTCAAAAGCCAGACTGACGAATGCAGAAGTACAAATGGCTCGTACCGCTGTTGGTATGTCGTCTGTGTGCCACAGTGCTATAAATGAGCCTTAAGCCCTGACGCATCAGTGGAAATCGCAGCACAGCAAGTCTCAAAGCAAAGCTGATGATTAGGAAATGAACTCTGAGCTGCATCCACATTATCAAAATCAATATAGCCCCGGCTAGTTCTCACTTTTTAAAACTATTTCTCATACGTTTTACAAAATGATGGGTTTCAAATGAACAAATTGTCTCTGCTTATGATGTCTGATTACAAAAAGGCCACATAGCACTTCAGTTTCTCAGTCAATACAATAGATTAACAGGAAAGATTATGTAAAAGACATAAAGTGATTTCCCAGCCAAATAATGTAATCTTATGCAGCAATATGTTACACAGCATCACAAATCAAGAACAGAATTACTACATCAGTGTCAATTAGGACGGCGGCTCGTTATCAAAACTTGCCTGCCACTGCAACATCAGACCAGCCTGTGAGAGCCTGGCCCCGTGCCGGTGAATCTGCCTGCAGCCATCAGACGTGAGCCACAGAAAAGCAACAGAAGGAGTATCCATTCGACAAATCCCTGTATTGCCCCCCTGTGGCGAGAGCATCTGCTGTTTTCTGCTTTGGCCGCAGACCTGAGTATCTATGTCAAAGACAAAAATAGTTCCACTGAGAAGGTCAGCGATGACATTACGTCACCTGGTTTTCTTGTCTGTTTCTGGAAGAATTCTGGGAAACTCAGAACTGAAGGTGTCTCTCGGATACTAATGAAAGTTATGATGAAACATGACGGCAGAGCTGTACCACAGTTACCTGACTTCAACCCCACTAAACATTTATGGAGCACTTGAAGAGAAAGACAAACATTCCTGATATGAGGTGAAGTCATTTGGAACGCAGCCAGATCGTACTCGGAAAGATACTCTAAAAATTGTTAAGCTATTTGTTATGTTATAGAACAGCACATGTTAAAAAGAGCTTTTTATCAGTTTAATTTTGCATAAAAACTGAAAAAACATGTCGAAAACATGGAAGATTTCTGCCCCAGAAGCCTCTTGTGGTTTCCTGCATCTCCGTTTATAGCAATTAGCATTTTAGTGACGACCTATACTGCAGCCAGCCACCAGGGGGAGCTCCACATGCTTAGGCTTCACTTTTGACGACACGCTAACAGTCTGTGGTTGAGTTATATGGGCTTGATTATAGAATGTATATAAATATGGATGATGTGTCGCCACTTCCTCGCGTTGGCCAAACTGATGCTACATTCCCTGGGATACGGGCGACGCCAGAATCCAATCAGCACAGTCCGATAGTCGACCACACTTTTGCCACACTCACTCGCATTGTCGTTTAACTACTACTACGCTCTGCTCTATCTCCACCGGTTACAAGGAAATGTTGACTTATACACTGTACTTATTTTAAATTTTCCTACAGGACCGCTAAAACAAAACGTATACAATAAATCGATGCTTGAGAATGTATTAGCATTATATCAACTGCCTAAAATGACACAAACCATCCTTGAAATAAATTTATTTGACGTCTATTTTAGTGTTTTCGTTTGGCCAAAGCCCCGCCCACTAACATGGAGGGGGTGGAGCTTATGACCTATACTGCAGCCAGCCACCAGGGGGAGCTCTACTTTTGAAGAGCAGTTCCATCTTTATATACAGTCTAAAGGGATGATTCAGCAACCAGGTTTGATTCCGTCTACTTTATACGCTTCATTTCTTTGCCCAATTTTGGATTATCCGGGAGTGGGCGGGGTCAGGCTCTGCCAAGATGGCGACAGCCGGATCCGCCCATTCTAATTAAGCTTCAAAACCACAATAAGAAGACTCTGTGGTGAAATCACGGATTGCTCATTCAATATATTATTACCTCTGAGCGTTTCATGTTAAAATGTACAACTTTACAACATAAATAAACATGTTTACAGAATCCCCACCCCTCTTTACATGTAGTCATCACGTTTGTTTGACGTTTATGAAACTCGCTGTTCACCGAGTGTCAGTGAACGCCACACGCGGAGGCTGTGCCCCTTTAACAAAAAGTTCAATGTCCAAGAAAAAGTCTGCGTTACTCCAAAATGGACCTGAGAGAGCTGGCCGTCAACGCGTTGTCCCAGAACAAGAAAGCCGCTCTGCTGATCGGCGGAGCCGGCGTCGCAGTTCTGGGACTCGGCCTCGGATATAAATACCTGCGGAGGCCAGAAAAAGCTGTTCGCGTGGGCGTAGTGTCGCAGCTCCTCATTCACCCTCTCAAATCTGGCAAAGCGGTGCCCGTGGCTATCGCAGAGTGCCAGAAAATGGGGCTTAAGTTTGGAGAGCTGCAGGATCGGTGAGTGTTGCGCACCAAGGATTTAAAAAGTTTGTCAGCTGATCACGTTCACGCATGTACGTGCTGCAGAAACGGTCACACAAACTTCGCCTTACTGAAACTTATGTGCTGCGCAACTCCTTTAAAATACTATTTTAATTAATTTACTCCATTTATTTTCGTGCTTTAGCAAACTTGACTTGCATAACATGTGATAAACATTGAACTGACACCTGCACACGTGCTGTGGCTGGTTATTTACCTGCTGTCACTTTATTAAAGAGTCAAAATGGCTCCTTAACCAGATAGAGAAAACTACTGCACAATAATAATCCACTAATGTAGCCTAATACGTTTAATATGGACCAACTAAAGAATACCACTTGTATTTATTTAGTTACACAATATAATTACTTTTAATTTTAACTTCCACTTGTGGTGCTATGTGATATCAAGACTAAAACTGTAAAGTTTATATTTAGCTAATATGTGCACTATAACTTCAAAATCACATTTATACTGCTCTCATGAAGCTTAAAAGCTTTCAGACTGGAGGCTAAGTCAGTGAACGCCTCCCACAAGCATGGCGGTGGCAGCATCATGCATCTGGCCACCCGGCCCAGGAAGAAGGTTAAAAAGAATATAGGAAATATAATTTAAATTCAATGCTTGAAAGTGAACTAGGACTGGAGATAAGATTTATTTTCCACCTATGAAAATGACTTGTAGCAGGGAATGTTCACACTGTGGTATTTTTCATAGTAAACACAGCATGCGTTGGCAAATTTAACACCTCGAATCGCTTCACACGAAAAGGGCTATCTCACATAACTTTACTTATTAATTAAAAAATGCATCTCCTTGGAGTTTCTCCAAATCTACTGGTGTCTCAGTACTCAGTACTAAAGTAAACAGTACTTTACCGTGCCACATTCACGGTCTGCAGCTTACAACAAGAAATATATAAAATAATTAAGATTTATTTTAGTATTGAGGTGACAAAATTATGACTTATCTTGTTAATTATTGTTAATTTGTTGCTATGCGTTAATAAGAAAGTAATTTGTATACAGTGTCTGCTCAGTTGACAGTGATTTTGCCTCTTTAATGCACAATAAAACTTCTTATATCAGCCTTTATGTTTAAAACATAATTTTTCCTCATTTGTGGACTTTATCATGAAGCCTTGAAGCAGTTGTGCAACATTACAGGCTTTTCAGAGGGAATTGCCCATATTTCTCTTTGCTGTTCAAACACTGATAACACAAACATGTAAACATACAATAAAATGTAGGCTTATATCTATGTGAATTGTGTTACGCTATAAATAAACAGCTTTCATTAAACTTTCCTGCAGATTTAAGTCAGAAAAATATGTTTTATTTCATATATTCAACCAGCAGATATAAATAAATGCTCAGGCTGCATCTTTAGCGGCCAGATGCCAAAACTGAAGCAGGGATGCCAAATGGTGCAATTTGAGAAATCCGACGTTGCGTCTGTTTTGTTTGCAGACACTGGCTGGTGGTGACGGAGGACGGTCACATGGTGACGGCCAGGCAGGAGCCTCAGCTGGTGCTGGTGTCTCTGAACTGCGAGGGCGGTCAGGCTTATCTGAACGCACCGAACATGGAGGAGCTGAAGTTCCCCATCGAACAGCCCAACAACCCCGTCATCAACTGCAGGTTTTTTTTTTTACGTCACGGTTTAATTTCTCTGACCACCTGAGGCTCATGATTCATCTTTACACACATTAAAAAGATAAGAGCTCGCTGAGACAGCATCTGTTAACCTCTTAATGAGAATTTATCTTAAAGAAATAGTTCAAAACAATGAATTAAATCAACAAAAATCTCATAAGAGATGCAAGAAAAAGTCATTTTTATAACAGAAGGCAAAGGTAACAACCCGTGTGGGCTTATTTGAGACTCCACCTTAACAATGTTAACATTTAACCAGAATAAAGTGCACATCTATGCACCTGGATCGTCCGAGCAGAAAAAATGAGTCGTATTCGTGTGAATGAACCAAAGAAAACTTGGATATGTGGACAAGTTCAGTTACAGTAGATTAGTTTCCCTAAATCTTGATGAATATTGACCTCGGTAAACTTTTGGAGGATGAAGATCTAAAATCTGGCAAGTTGAAAAAGTAAAGGTCTTCAATTCTTTTGTTCCCTTCATTTGAATAGATGGAAAATATTAATAGCATAAACAGTAAGAAATGCATTTTTCTCTTCGGAGAACTCTTGTCAGACTTGCGTCTCGTTGTTTTTCCGCTGCAGAGTCTTCAGCGCTGACGTCCAGGGCCGGGATTGTGGAGACAAAGCGTCCCAGTGGCTCACTTCTTATCTCGGCGGGGAGAAAACTGTTCGCTTGGTGCACTTTGAACCTCACATGAAGCCAAGGAATCCGCCGGAGCCTTTGTTCCCAAAAGACGAGGTAGTTACTGATAAACTGCCGCTTGTCTGTGGGGCAGCTTCACAGATTTTATTATTCCCATAATCCTATATCTATACTGAGAGAGAGAGTTTGCACAATACTATAATTCCATAACCATATTTTCTATTGCACAGTCCTCAGTTTACCCTGAGCGTCTTACGAATGAATTGGTGTTTTACTTTACCCAGGAAGTGGCGTATCCAGATGTTGCACCTGTGATGCTGCTGTCCGAGGCCTCCGTTAAGGATCTTAGCAGCAAGATGGAGAAGGGGGTGACGGTGGAGCGTTTCCGCCCGAGCGTTGTGATAAGTGACTGTAAACCATTCGATGAGGTGTGTGTTTGAAGACAAGTACCACATCCGCAAAAAAAAACAACACAAAAATGTCTTAAAAATGACATATCTATGCGTCTCTACTCGACGTGCCGTAAGGATTTCATTTTATTTTTCCAATCTGCTTAAAAAAAAAAGATCATTTGGTGCTTTTTACTTCTGACTAATCCCTCGCCCTTTGCGGTGCGAACAGCGTGGACTAAATTTATCTCCCACTCCAAAAACCAACTGCTCTGCTTTTTCAGGATACATGGGAAGAGATCCAGATTGGCAGCGTGCGACTGCAGCGTGTAATGTCATGTGGAAGGTAACACAGTTTCACACAGATTTTAACGAGGGACAGAATAATTTACCAACAACAGTGAAGCCGTGGCAGAATTACTGCCTCCGCTGAGGTTGACGGCTTTGACACAAATGATCATTTAAGGTCATACAGATGTGAACTGATGTGAACTAATGTGTATATTTCATTGTGGGCAGATGTATTTTGACCACGGTCGACCCCGACACAGGTGTAATCAGCAGAAAAGAGCCTCTGGACACGCTGAAAAGGTAAAATAACCACTTTATAGAATTTATGAGTGCAGTTTACCCAAAAAGTATTTAAATTCCTGCATCAGAACCACATTTTTTTCTCATCGCACATTCCCACTATGGACGCCTTGCATAAAAATGATCACCCCCTGGAGGCTGTCTACAGCATAGTTCATGAAACCCTGCTCCTCCAGTGTTAATGTGTATTTTCCCACTGAAGTGTCCAAAAAATGTCCACTAGATGTCATCTCCCAAAGTGAGTCAATCCCCATATGCCTCTATGTTAAAAATGTCCAACCTTTCAGCAGAAATAAACATATTTACAGCCTTAAACAATAGTGATTTTGGTCGCTAAAGCTAATTTCTGCCTTCACAACAACTATACGTTGGATAAGTTATATTAAGGCATAAAGTTATGCGTAATTTCGGCATGATTTCAAGGTCGGCTGCTTTGAGTGACCGTTTTGTAGTAACTAGCTGAAAATTTGAGCGTTGGTGGCAAAATATGGCCATAATTCATAGCTTCACTGAGTTTAGTTTGAATTACTTATAAAGTCTGTTAGAATTTTTTTTTTAAGTTGTAGTGTACTGTAATGAATGTTAAAGCTGCTCTGAATGAAGCAGGGCTAAAAAAATTAAGCTAACGTGCCAAAAAAATGCAGTTCCTCTAATGTCCACTAGAGGCTGGCTCCAAACGTGAGTCCTCCGTATTAAAACAGCCAACTTTACAACAGGAATAAACATGTTTACAGCCCATGACAAAAAGCGAATTTGGTCTCTATAGCTAATTTCTCCACTAACGAAAAAAACATACTAGGCTTGGCTGTTTTTTGGGTGCTGTAAATTGTCAGTTTGGTGTAAAAATCTGGACATATGTTACATAATTTATGACTTCACTACGTTTTGAATTGTAAAGAATCTGCTTTAAGTAATAATGTACTTTAATAAATGTTGGATGCAACCTAACAGAGGCCCTTTTCTGTCTAACATCACATATGAATGGAGTATTTTTATATAACATTCCCGTTTTAAATGATATAAAGCATAGAAAGTCATGTGTAATTAAAATCTCTAAATGTTGTATGCACCCTTTTTATGCACGCCGACGACTCTTCCTCCACAGCTATCGTCTGTGCGATCCGTCTGAGAAGCACATCTACAAAAAGGCCCCGCTGTTTGGACAGCTGCACTTAGTGAAGAAGACGGGGATCCTCAAGGTCGGCGACGAGGTTTACAAGATCGTCCGCTGATAGACAGGAAGCCGGAGAGAGGAAGACATGATCTCAAAACCATTCAGAAGGTGCATGTAATTGCGCAGAGTATGTACTAATCGTAACAGAAGAGATTATTAAAGTTGTGCTAGACAAAAATAAACACTGAATGAGAAATGGGGCTGTGAGTCACAGGGAGACAAATATCCTGAAATAACTTTTCATAAGAGTTCATGATGTAGTTTTTTTTGTATTAATTGTCATTCCACAAGGCTTGTACGTCTACGTCCAATGAGCCACTGAGCAAAACTAATGAAACTTGAATTAAACGCATATTAAGCTGCACATTGTGCCCGCGTGTGTTTATTCTGTTATTAAAGGGGAGAAATTAAACTGCCTGAAGTGTCAGACTTGTTTATTCCAGGAAACACTGCAGAGAAGCACCGCTGGGCCTTTTGGTCGCCGCTGAAATTAAAAAGTGGCAGAAGATTTAGATTTTTATCCGTTAATAAATGTCAACATGCTTCAGGACACACTAATAATAGTATGATTATGAAAACATTATTAGGTTAGACTGGCAAAAGGCAAGTTAATGAGTTTTTTTTTTAAAGTTGTATTATGCGGTTAAAATTAGTACAAAAAAATTATATAAAGTAATATAAAGTCTGCACCTGTTAATTCAGCCGGTTATTGTGCTATAAAAAATATAAGACAATTAAAACTGATTAAAAACGCTTTTATTTTGAAAAACTTCCCATACGGCTCTGCAGGTATTTTTAAAGCAGCAACATGAGTGAGGTTTTGCTCCGTTTAAACCCGAAAGGTTTTATCACTGGAGGTCACGCTGCTCTCTAAACGTTTTGGTCCAGTTTTAGTTGCATCTGTTGGCCAGTAGGGAGCAACATGGCTTTACTTAACCACACCAGGAGCCTGCAGGGTAAAGGCATACGCTGTGGATTTTCTGGTTTCCAGCGGTTTTGTTTGAACCAAATATAAGATGGTCAGAGCGAACAATAAACGTAATCACCGGACGGGCAGTGCATAATTCTGCTTTTCTGGCTCCTCGCTGATTATAGCTGCGGCCATGTTTTCAGGCTGGCAATCTCCCATTGAAGAAATCTATCCAAACTGGGACTCAGGGATTAAATATTTAGAATTTGGTGGCCAGCAATCGGAAAACACACGATTGCGATTAAGAAAAAAATAAAATAAAACACAGATGTCTAATAGGTTTAAAAGTAGAACTGATGACATTTCTTATCCAAACGGAATTGGACTGAACTGGTGACACTAATCTCGGGCAACCACCCAATTGAAGGCAGCATGCATCAACATCTGAAATGTACATTTTACTAAAAGAAATACTCTTAATACCTGTTTAAATAATTAATTCCTTAAGTCTTTCAGTCTGGACAGACTTGGATGTAAACTGCAAGTACATAGACTGGCTGATACGAAAGATAAACTACTGCCACTTATTCTTATTGTTTTATTGTATACTTATTGTTTAATATAAAGAAACAATAAAACACAAGGCCTGTTTGGGACAAAGTAAACCCGGAAATCATGAGAGAGATTTGTAAGCTACTGATGTTGAAACAAAGGACACAAGAACATCACTTCATCTGCCTCTCTTCTTACCCTGATGCCCCCATCACTCTGGATCAGGGTCAATCTGGACTCATCAGACCACATGACCTTCTTCCATTGCTCCAGAGTCCAATCTTTATGCTCCCTAGCAAACTGAAGCCTTTATTTCCAGTTAGCCTCACTGATTAGTGGTTTTCTTAAGGCTACTCAGCTGTTCAGTCCCAATCCCTCGAGTTCCCTCAAGCCCTGAGTTCTACTCTTGGTTTTCTTTGATTTGATTTCACCAAACGTTTAAGTGATCAATCAGGATTGATCAAGATGATGCTTCTCCACTCTCCTTCCAGTTTTTAATAACATGTTAGACAGTTCTACCAGTTTTACTAGTTTGTATAATCTCCTTAGACATTTCCTCTGCTTGATGCATGCCAATGATTTGACCCTTCTCAAACAGACGACCACAGGATGTGTCTTTAGACATGGTCTTTTATTTGGCCAGGCAGTGTGAACACAGCTCCCATCCATAGGTTTTAGGCTTTTCCGTTCAAATATAAAACTTGTATCGCCTGAATAGGGACTTGAACCCTAGACCCTCAGATTAAAAGTCTGATGCTCTACCGACTGAGCTACCCAGGCCCTGAAAGTGTCTGTCTTACTTCTCAAACAGACTAACATCTTTTCCACAACCACGGGATGTGTCTTTATGGTTGTTTATGATATGAGAAGCTACGTTAGTTGGGGTTAAATAACTTGTTTCCAGCTGAAAGATAATCACCCATGCAGTAAGTATCCAATAGGAGGCTCCTACGTATTATCTTACATAACTCAAAGTGGGGAGGCAGTTAAGTTTTTATGAGGTTATGAGGTTAAAACCACTATTAGCTAATCTGAAACCCAACCTTGAGTTTGTTCCTTGTCAACTTTATTGCAAAGGAATTCAAGGGAAATATAAGAACTTTGAAACATGGCAACATCCTCTCTGTAAAAGGAGTTGAAAACCATCCTGTTGCGTATGAACCCAAGTGCCGTGGTTGTTGAGAAGTGCCATCATCTTTCCGCACTTCAAAGGCAACGCAGCCACAGCTAATGACAAACGGCGCTGAAAGGAGTCGTTGCACAACAGGAAAGGAGCCACTTCCAAACGCCTTCAATGGGCGCTTTAAAGGAAACATTACTGTGTGTTAAAAAAAAAACGTGTGTAGTGCTAAAATGCAGAGTAACACCAGTCTGTAATTTGTGTTTAAAGAAACTCGACATATACTTCAGCATACAGGGACCATGCAGTAGACGTGCCTACAAATTTAGACCTGCCATCACTTCAAATGAATCTTGTGCTTCTTTTCCAACTCCATTTTTTTTTTTTGGTCCTAAATCTGCAGACGTTTTTGATGTACTTGATGTGGAGGCTAATAAGTACCTGTGATGCCCCTTAAATTAAATTTAAGTAAAATACCTTTAGAGTGTTTCTCTGAGACATACTGTATATGTAATTTTGTAGAGATGCTGCAGTAAAACAAGTCAAATCATGTTATGGTCATGTTATGTCATGATGTCTGGCACAATATATTAAAGTATTAGTCATGACATTAGGCTTGTTAGTTAGTTTACGTTGTAATTTCATGTCTTTTGTGGTAACGTATGGTATAATATGGTGTGCTATGGTATTATACATGGACGTCATGACTTAGACTTGTAGATTTTTAGAGAAGACGTTTCACCACTCATCATCTGAGTAGCTTCTTCAGTTCTAGGGGACTGGTGGGAAGTCTGAGGTTTAAATAGGAACTCCTCCTGAAACTTGCTTGTTATGCTAATAACCAGAAACAGGTGCAGCTCATTTCCGTTGACGACTAACTGTTGGGACGGACTGTTTTTGTCCCTGTCCTCTTCCCTATGAATGGTGCTCTTGTCCCGTCAGAGGTTCCAGTGTCCAGATGTGAATGAGGTTGAAACTTCATGGGGTCAGAAGGTTCAACCTCATGAAGAAACATCTTCTCAAAAACTCAACAAGTCCAGTTGCCTTTGTTGAACCTTTGTTTTTGGATACACCATGACCTGAGACGCTGAGAACCTTCACAGACATATATCAGGTGAACCTTCGTCTTAGTGCTGCCTCCCCACCACACCACAGGATAGAAGAGGGAAGTGGCAACTACAGTCTGGTAGAACATGTCCTACAGCTTCATTAAACAGTCTTAGCCTCCTGAGGAAATAGCCGTTGTTAGCAGACTGATCCAGTTTGTGATCCAGATGTAGACCCAGGTACTTTTAGGTCTGAACCAGACTCCCCCGTTGACGGTTATAGGCTGCAGTATGACTTACATGATATTGTATGGTTACGTCACGTGGTTTGCTCTTTTGAGATTCATGTCGTGCTAGTTTTGCATACAGGATCTTTACGTTTATGCCATGACATGTTCTGTCATGTGCTTTAATGTGTGCTTTAATTATACCATGATGACCAGGTTCTAAGTTTAACCTCACGGCTTGCCTTAAAATATGGCATGCCATTACATGTTGTAAATAAAGTAGTCATTGTTTTTGTCGCCTGGAAGTGACACGTCCCTGTTGGGATAATGGAAGGTTGCACTTAAAGAGGCTCCAGGTGTTTTGTGAGGAACTGTGACCTCGCTCTTCATATCTGCATCATAGCAAGAGCAGCGAAGCAGCCACGGTGGTAGTCTACTGCAGCCTCAGTCGACACTTCATCACCAGCATCAAAAGACATGTAACTTCAGCCTCGTTCCAGGAATTATAAAATACACAGCATGGGGGTGAGATTTATGTAACCTCAGTGTGCACAAGTGCACGTGGAAGGGAGGACGTCTCAACGTTTACAGCAGCCGTTATATTCGAGCCACGGTCTCTGCGGTTTCAGTTATGATCAGTGGTGTGGATTTTAATTACAGAGAGCTTCGGAGACACACAAACATAGTTCTAATGTTTATTTTTAACACTTGCATGTGCTGTATTTGGCAATACTGGGTATAAGTAGATGTTTTTTTTTGTGTGTGTGTTTTTTCTGTTGCTTACTCTGAGTTATTTGATATGTTCTAAATACGGACAAAGCAGTGATTAAGCCGGACCAATGAGTTTACAACAGTCCAAAATAAAATGTAGAGAAAACGGTGTCATTACATGCATAATTGCGTGCATTTTTTGACTGAAACAGCAGATGAGAAGACTGATATCACTTTCAAGTCTGTACAGCAAATTAAAGCTACAACATGGAGTTAGTTAGCTTAGCTTAGCATAAAAACCAGAAGGACAACCAATTTTTTGTTTGTTTGTTTTCATTTTCAGCTTCTGTGCAGTTTAAACAAGCTACATAAAATACTAACATGCTAAGCTAAGCAGCTACTTGCTGTCAATATGTAAAGGAATAGTTGCATATTTTGAAATATGCTCATATTTGTGTTTTGTTTTTGTATTTTGCTGTAAAAGTCAAGTCTTTATGGTAAATTTAAAGCTACAACGTGGTTAGCTTAGCTTAGCATAAAAACAGAGGGAGAATGAGATTCATTCTTTTCAAATATGTTAGCAGGTAAAGAGCTGAAACGTTGCCGTGGTTTTACAGGAGGACACTTGTGTTCTTTGTGCAGATTAAACTATGTAAAGCATCAATGTGCTAAGCTAAGCTAGATGGCTACTTGCTGTCAATATTTAAAGGAATAGTACATTTTGAAAGATGCACGTATTTGCTTTCTTTGTTGTAAATGCAGATGAGATTAGTATCACGTTCAAGTCCGTTCTGCAAATTAAAGCTATAACGTGGAGATAGTTAGCTTAGCTTAGCTTACCATAAAAAGCAGAAGGAGAACCAATCGTGTTCTTTTCAACGATAAAACATGTTTGCTGGCAAAGAAACTGAAACATCGCTGCATTTTTTTTCTTTTCAGTTTCAGCTTCTGTGCTGATTAAACAAGCTACATAAAATACTAGCGTGCTAAGCTAAGCAGTTACTTGCTGTCAATATGTAAAGGAGTTTAGACGAGCAGACTCTTGTGTTTTTTTCTTTACTTTCTAGTAAATGCCTATGTAAGGTATTAATATGCTAAGCTAAGCTGCAGATGAGAAGATTGATATTGCTTCACTATCACGAGTCTGTTCTGCAAATTTAAGGCTACAACTTGGTTAGCTTAGCTTAGCATAAAAACCAGCGCGAGAAGGAGATTTTTTTCATTTGTAAAAATACGTTTGCTAGCCAGGTAAGTAAAACAACGCCAACTAGTGCTGTCTTTTCTTTTTTAGTTTTTGTGCAGATTAAACAAAATATAAAATATTAATGTGCTAAGCTAAGCTAGGTTGCTACTTGCTGGCTCCAAAATAGCAGTAAAAGTTCAAAATGTCAAACTATAAATGTATAACAGTCTACACTGATTTCACAAACAAAAATATACAAATATAATGACTCAGTTATAATAAAACAGAATATTTTAAACAATTCTGACAGCTCTTGCTTCCTTCCTCTTTATCTTTAACTGGCTTCTCATTGTTTTGTTGCTCTTTAGATTCGAGGTTGTCTTGGTTTTGTTCGCAAAGGAAATATATTCCTTCACAGATTCTTTCATCTTTTGTCCATTTAGCTTCTGTGCAGCTTTCCTCTTCCTCTCTGCGTGGATTTTGTTATCTTTCAGGCTTTTCAGAGCGTTCAAACTCTCCGTCTGATTCGTGTTCTGTTTTACTTTATTTCTGACGCTCACTGGCGTCTTCTTCGACTTCTGCTGCTTCTTTGTCAAAGTGTTCTTCTTCATTTGCCCCTCGGCCTTCTGCTTCTTCAGCATTTTCTTTTTCTTCTCTTGTTTCAGTCTATTTTTCTTCCTGGCCTCCTTATCGGGTGACTCCACTTTTACCGTGGTCCCGCTGGCTGCCGTCGCCGTCGTCGCTTTCGTCCGGCTGCTCGTCACAGGCGGTCTGGTGGTGAGTTTGAATTTTCTCGGTGGTGGTCTTGTAGGCTTTTCATTCGTGTCCAACACGGTCTCTGAAACAGCACAGATGTTGGTAAGTACCCATTTTCACCATTATACTTGTTCAACTCTGCGGCCACATGTTGTTGAACGTTTGGCTCGGGGAGGACGTCCTTGAATGCCTGAAATACTTGTCTATTTCTATTTTAAATGTGTTTGATGTAAAACGGGACAATGCTTTTTATAGTTTATAGTGACCCAGCATGATTATACAATCTGGCAGCGTACAGTACAGAGACGTGACATGTAGAGAAAAAGTCAGGGTCTGCTCGGGACAAGCGGTTGTGAATTTAGGCTATTTGCTAGCTTGCCAGAACAGATTTTTTCTTCTTAAATGTTTAGACTCAGACTAACCTCTAACATCAACTTACTTACTTGATAATACGTCGCGTATATGCTTCATACCCTTAATTCACCTCGACTGAACCATAACCTAAAATTACTTTTGACATATTTCAGTTTAAAGTGCAATTTCAATTTTGGCTCCGAGCTCAGCGCTGTCAAAAGGCTTCATGAACAAGTCTGGAATGGATTCGTCCATAAAAAAACAACAACACACTGAGTGAGAGGTAAACGATGCAGATGCAAAAGGCGAAGGTAACGGCTGAGGTGACTTACGTTCTCTGGGCACAAACGGAAACTTTTTTCCTCTCACTTTCACGGGGAGCGGCTTCTGCTTGCATTTCCCGGGAGGAGCTCTCCTGCAAAAGTTGAAAAGTGAAATTGGCTTCATGAATTGTTTTTGCGTTGATTTCAGACCGGCCGCTCCCTGCAGCATCACCTGGAGTCCTCGGATTTCTCAGTGCCTAGATTTTCTACTTTAGCTTTCCAGCACCCTGCTCAGTTCTTTCTTTTCTTTAAAAGCTTGTACTTGTACTTTAGATTCCTCCTCTGCCTCTTGTGTCATGCTAATAGAATAGAATAAAATGTCTTTATTCTCACTGTACAGATACAATGAAATTAAGGTGATCTGAGGTCCCCCCCTTAGGTGCCGTAGAAGTAATGCAATAAAAATAAATAAAAAAGTAAAGGAATGTAAAAAACAATATGCACAAACACTAAAATGACATAACAGCCCCATTCACACATAATAGGAAGTCTCTGTTATTGCACATTACATGAAATCTTTGCACGTTTGCACATACAAAGTTACTGGAAGTTGGACATGTGAAATTATTGCACGGAGTTATTGCATAATTCACATTATTATTTCTTAAGATTCAAGTTGCTCAGTGTGATTAAGGCTCTTGCACGGAAACCATTCCTCAGCTTGTTAGTCCCACTGATGTGACATCTGGCAGGAAACGTTCATTTGTGGTATACGAAGGAATCTTTGTTATTTTTAAGTCAACATTTTCTCCGTAATCATGTTTACTCCCCCTCCCAAATAAAAAACTAAAAAAGAAGCATAAATTATAGCCGTCAATAATAAATTTCCGTTTCAGGACTGTGCAGTTTTGGTTGAGTTTTATCTTTTAACGATACAGCGCGGAAACAAAACATCTGTTATGTTCAAGCTCGGGCCAAATAGGCTCACTCAGTTGATTAGCAGCTATGTTTAATTTCAACCAGCTTTGATTGTTTGCCAGGGTTTAAATGTTTAGAAATGTTTAGCAGGTATACAGGTATCAAAACAGCGCTGCAGCAAAAAGTCAGCTGCTGCACACAAATTAAAACGAGCTAAAAGGTAAAAAACGGCACTTTAATAAAACAATTATAAGTTGACATGCTTTAATATCATTCTTATATAGCATGCATATCATTTAGCATTTTAAGGTCAATAAATTGAGATAATTCTTTACCAGAATTTCAAACATTTGTCCGGTAAATTGAAAACCTGCCGTTTCAGACGACCCCATTTGAATTCCAGGCGACCCCACGTGGGGTCGCGACCCCAAGGTTGACAAAACACTGGGTTAGAGGATCATTAAGGATTCAGGTAGGATGGATAGCATAAAGAAGGGGGCAACATGAGCAAAGACAAAGACGGAGCCTAAGGCAGAAAAACAGTGGTTACTAACATAACCCAGGTTCTATGAATTCAGCGTCTCTGGCACAAAACTTCAGGGGGATTATTTTATTTATTTATTTATTTTTTGGGAGCACCTTATTCCTATGACTGCTTCCAATCCAATGTTCATCTAAGTGCCAGTGATTTTACTTCTCCTGCAAAGAATCAATTAATCTTACTTAAAAAACTTTCCATTCTCTTTATTACTCCTTTAAGTCGTTTTTTTTTAAATAAACAGTGTCTAGTCCTTCAGATAAATAAAGAACCTTGTTGTCGAGGGATACAGGATGAGATGGATTAACGCTGCTGAGGCGTGTCCTCACTAGTTACCGAATGATGGATGAAAAACTGAACTGAGGGTTTTGAGAAGAGCTTCTATCACAGCTTCTATCACAGCTGGTCGGTGTTAGTCAGTGTTAGACAAAAGCTAAAAATTAAAGAGCACCGGCAGGAATATGCAAGTGAGTTTCTCTACTTCTGAGTTCTGCATCCTGCCCTTGGAGCTTTCCTGACGACGGGACATAACGGCATGCATCCAAATCTATAAGTGCGCCTTTATTTTATCTTCCTCGAGAGCACAAGACGGTTTTCTTGTCAGGATTTGCCCCCCCAAAAATCATGCAGAAACATTTCCTGAAACAAAGGAGGGTTTTTAACGTGGTGAGCACGCACAACAAATTGTAAAATATATAATTATTACCGACACAAACCCAAGGATCTATTATAACATGTGCCAAAAATGAAGCAGGTGTGCCAGTCGGACGCTTCACACGCCCCATAAGCTGTAGATTTAATGAAACTGCACCTGGAGGGGTCCATGAATTTGAACACGGTCCCAAGTGGAGACATGGCACTGGGGTACGACGTGGCCAGAAAATACAGCTCCCCTGGAAAACAAACAAAAAGCAGAAACAGCTCGTCAGTGGTGACACATTCATCTAAGAGCTGCAGGAGCCGGGGCGAACGCTACCTGCTTCATCCTCAGCGAACGAGATGATGTACTTGTGGTGGTGGTTAACGAGTCCAGGGAAGGAGCACGTCTTCGTCTCGCCCATGCACACGCTCTTCTCCTTCCAGGTTCCTGTCGTCTTATCTTCCTCCAAGGCCATGATGCGACTGAAAAAGTCAAATACCCACGGGTTTCCAGTCAGTTTGAAACAACAGCTGACTAAACAAGTGCTGCTTTTTCTTCTCTTAGAAAAAGTTGACATCTTACCCACTCATGAAGTCTCCAAAAATGTACAGGCCGTTCAGATTGGGTGATTCACATCCTCTGTACACATATCCCCCTGTCACAGACTTCCCGACATGATGGCTGTACGCAAATATGGGCAGGATGTCATCTGTCGTGGCAAAGAAAGAAAGAAAAAAAAGGAGAAGGCTGAATTTAACAGTTAAAACCCAGCTAGCTATGCCAGAAATGAAAAAGAAGTGAAAGCATCACGTAGTCAGAAAATAGCTCCTGATTTCTCTCCTCAGAATACGCACTCAGGGACGAGTTTTGGCACAGCTTCATGTCGTAGCACTCGAAGCCCTCCTTGGCCCTCCAGCCGTAGTTTCCTCCGTTCACGATAATGTCGATCTCCTCGTAGCGGTTCTGGCCCACGTCTCCGCAGAATATACGTCCCCTGCCGTAGCGGCTCACCGGGTCTCCGCGGTCCACCGAGCACCGCCACATGTTTCGGACCCCGTA
The DNA here is from genome assembly GCA_005024645.1 of Planiliza haematocheilus. Lineage (NCBI taxonomy): Eukaryota > Metazoa > Chordata > Actinopteri > Mugiliformes > Mugilidae > Planiliza > Planiliza haematocheilus. Next base: position 3,765,452 of record SRSE01000637.1, read on the forward strand.
GGCGAACACCTCCGGCCGGGCGCCCGGCTCCAGGACGAACGGGTTGTCTGGAGGGATCCTGTACCGTCTCCCGCCGGAGTCGCTTCCGTCCACATCGATGCGAAGCGCTTTTCCCAACAGAGCACTCCTGGGTAACAAAAAAAAGAAGAGAGAGAGACTTTAAATGAGTCTAAGATTGGATCATAAGGGCAGATGTATGTGGATGGAGGAGTTAAGCATAAAAGTTGTCAGCCTCCTTGTCCCCATGCAACACACTAAAGTACCGGTACATTAGTGTAGAGATGTCCAGTAACACCTATGGTACACTGTGCAAAATCTGTTTTACACCAATCAGCCACAACATTAAAACCACTGACAGGAGAAGTAAATAATATTGATCATCTTGTGACAATTCAGTGTTCTGCTGGGAAACTTTAGGATACAATGTGTTTCTAAGACTATTATATTGTTGATGTATGTAAAAATTTAATGACTTGAGTATTATTTTTGAGGGATACTTTTATTTTCACTCCACTACATTTGAATTCTGAGAAAATAAACTGTTTCTGCTAATTCGCTATGTCTCAGTTTAAATGTTTGTTGTGCTTACTGCGAACAAATTATATCACGGCCTACAAGAACTCGTCTTCGAACATGAAAAAGCACGTCGCAGTATGTAAAGTAGCTACTGATGTTAGCTAGTTTAATGTTTGTTAAATTCCTGACGAACATTTTAAATGTAATTGTATAAAGAGAGAGAGAAAGAAGCTGTCTGCAAGAGAAAGAGTGAGGCTGTGGATTGTATAATGACAATAAAGTTACTTTCCTTTCCTGCATTTCCTGAGATACTTTTTAAATACTTTTACGTAAGTATTTTTTTAATCAAATACTTTATTACTTTACTTAAGTAATATTTAAACAAAGCTACTTTTACTTGTATTGGAGTAATATTTGACAAGTTCATGTTCATGTGGATGTTACTTAGGTCTCGTCCACACGTACCAAAACGATCTTTTCCCCCTCCGTTTTCCCTGGCATCGTTTCAAGAATATCTGCGTCCACACGAATCCGTCTCAACACGACTCAAAACGCTACTTCATACTCCAGACCTATAGGTGGCGCTGTGTCAGCTTCAGAAATTCACCAATAACGGAGAGGAAGGGCGGAGCATGCGCATAAAGCTTGAGCGCTGTTTACAAATCGGCTTTAGAAGAAACCAAACTCAAGGAGAAATGATATTTAGCCCTAGTAACCATAATAGGCTCAATATCTTCTCCAGTAGTAACGCAAGCATGTAGTCCACCATTGTTGTTGATGTTGTTAGGAGACGTCTCGCGGGATATAAGAGGTGGAAGGCTGCTCGAGGGGCGTGGCTATGGTGGTGATGACATCATAGAAATGCCTTTTTCCCATCCACATGAAAACTCAAGAGCTGCGAATTTTTTCAGAAAAGTGCGTTTTATGACAATGCGTTTAGAGGATTCGTGTGGACGATCGTCCAAAACGATGCAAAACATCTGCGTTTAAATCAAAAAGCGTCTCCGTGTGGACGGGGCCTTAGGCTTGTAGCACCCACCTAGACCAGACCAGGCACCAGTGACACCCAGCAGGATGCTTCAGGCTTTAGGAACAACTAAAAAAAACATCACAACGTGTTGACCTGGCCTCCAAATTCACTAGATCCCTAACTGATCAAGTATCTGTGCGATGAACTGGATCAAACCTGATCCACAGAGGTATTTAGGAAGAGTTTGTTGTCGTTGTGGGTTGTAGAATCAACAGATTTAATTTTAATTTAAAAAATCAACTAAACTCCTCTGAAAACAGAAGCCCTGAATGCTCCTTACTTGTTCTGGGAGTTGCCGTACTTCCCAAACGGATCCCCAGCTTTTCCGCCGTCTCCAGTGAAGATGTACAAATAGCCGTCCAGACCGAACAGCAGCTGGCCTCCGTTGTGGTTGGCGGCCGGTTCCTCGATCTCTAAAATCACCCTGAATGCGAAGAAAAGTGCAATCATACATACACTCTGTACGCGATATCACGTGTTTCCAGCCGCAAGTATCGGGTTGCCGTGATTCTTAAGTACGCCCCAAGGCCAGCTGTGATTGAGTCATCGCGGATTTAACCGTCTCTGGCGCGTGTCAGTCACTGCTTTATTCATCTTATAGAAAGAAGTGATTACAGTACAGCCCCGAGGCGTTAAATAGTTCCAACGTAAAGGAGTCTGCTTTTTGTACAGTCATGAGAAGGATCCTCCAATCTATCCCTGTTTATTATGAAACAGCTGCTGTTATTCCCCTAAAAGAACCAAAAACCTTAAAGTCCTTTGTACATCATGGGCTAATTTTGAAGGTGCAACATATTTTAGATAGGACACATTGGCTTATTGTTGCAGGGCCTTGACAGATTGATGTCAAAGCTGTATTTCCTCAAACAACGTCAGTGACTGTGTTTTAAATTCATGTTATCTTAGGGGAGGTTTTTTTGTGTGACACAGAAATGTTAATGGATTTCAGGGCCCCGGAAAAGCTTGCAGTATTACACATGTTCGTGCAAGCTCAGGCGCTATTAGAGCTGTCAGCTGATTTATAATGTCGCCCTAGATGTCTCTTAATGTGCAGTTTAAGCAAACCTTGACTCTGGAGCCATAAAAAGTCGGCGTACCTCTCTGAGTACGGATCAGCCACGTTCATGTCAAAGGCGGACACCTTCATCTCGCTGATTCTGATCTTCTCCAGCACACCGTTGACCTGGATGGAGTAGTAGATGAAGAAGCGCCCGTTGTCCCGGTACTTGGGGTGGAAGGCCATGCCCAGGAAACCCCTCTCGTCCCCGAGCCAGGGTGTGGTCAGCACCTCCCCGCTCATGTCCAGGAAGGGCTGCTCCAGCCGGCTGCCGTCGCGCAGGTACACCCAAACGAAGCCCACCTGCTCGGCGATGAACATGCGGTGCGTGTCGTCACCGCTGTGCAGCATCAGCACCGGGTTTCTCAGGTTGTTCGCCACCTCCGTCAGGCACAGCTGGAGGCACCCTCTGGGGTCCTGCACCACCTGCCCCAGGTTGCTGCTGAGGCCTGGGCTCTTCAGGACGTTGGGGTAGCAGTAGTCCTGGTCAGACAGGTCCACCATGCTGCAGAACGTGTACATGTCCCGCTCGGAGGTGTCTCGCAGCAGACGGTTCTCAGTGAGGTATTTGATCACGTGCCGACACTCGCCGTGGAACTCGGAGCAGTAGCCGTGGCAAAGGCCAGGCAGCTCTCTGACAGGGGTGTAGGGATCCTCAGCGTCAAAGAGGTGGGCGGCATATGGGGAGCACTCCTGGACGGGACAAGCATGTCTGGTGTTTGATATCACAACTTCACTTAGTTCTGCACAACATACAACCCTGCACATAGCCTTGATAAAGATCAGACTGCACTGTCGGCCTGTTTTTCCATATTTTGCTCCATTTTTTTAAAGGCTAACTTTAATACAACGTTATTTATATTGCTTACATTTAACCACAGTTCCTCTTGCGCTAGGGTAGAACCCTGACGTAGGAGCTGATAAACTTTCTGATAAAAGTTAACCAAGCAGAGAGTAAAAATATTGCTAACATATGGACAAAGGTAGCCCTTCTTCCTGTCACAGCTCTTAATTTGAAAAGAAATTAAACGTTGCTGCTCCGTCTGGGTTCACCCAACACACCCACACTACTTCCAGTACTTCCAGCTTTCTTGTCGTCACATTGCTGCTATAGTATCTTCCTGCCTGTACGCCCTTTGACAGCAACGTCCTGAGAGTTAAGACACACAAACAAAGGGGGTTCTTTGTGCAAGAGTTCCAAGAACTCTGCAAAAGCTCCTGCAGTTAGAAAGCACCTTTCGGGTCACGAGGTCAAGAATGGAGATGTGCAAAAGCACCACATCTACTGTTATTGACGTCACATCTTTAGCCTCATAGCATAAGTTAGATTTTAATGTTTTCGGAAAACATGAAAAACACATTTTTAAGCAAAGTTTATTAGTTTTTTATTGATATATAAAATAACAGTGGCCAAAAATGACTTGTGTAATTACGCTATGAGGCTGCCGACACGTTAAAGGGATGTGATTCACATTTAAATATGTGTTGCATGCACATCTCCTGCCACTCACTACAAAACGCTCTGGATTGGAGCTTCTGTTAGAGTTTTTCTACATGTTTTGCTTTGTTAAATGATAGCTTGTAAGTTGGGAGTTGCATTTTATATCTGACTTGAGCTTTGACCAGTTGCTAGTTTGCATCAAATCAGAGCAAATTTTTCCTCCAGGTAGAAAAAATTCAGTCAAAGTTTCATGATATTTAAACTCTGACCAAAAATAAAATAAATCCAAAACTGAAGTTGTACATGATGTCTACTTTCTATCTAAACATTTTTTTAAGCTGTTTAATCATAAACCATAAATATAAAATCATAAAATTAGACAAATGATTATGTCAGCATCCTAAAAATATCAAGAGAGAGAGAGACAAAAAAAAACATGTCTACCTGGCACATAACTTCCTTTAACTTGTCTGCACAAAGCTCAAGACCCGCTACTTCCAACTGCTCAATGATGTCCCAGTATCTCTCCGCGATCATGTTGTCAGCTTTCTGGTCACAGCAGCCAAACTCCTCGTACTGCGTGCAAAACTCCAGGTGCCACGGAGGTCTGAAGGGTGGCGCAAAGTCCAGGCACTGGGGATGAGCTGATGCCGGCCGCACCGGGACGAGCAACATCACTGACATGATCAGGATGAGCTCTGGAAAACTTTTGGATGAGCTGGAAGCTGCGCGTAAAACCGCGCTGCAGGGATGGAGCGCAGCATCCCGCTTACTTGTCATTTTTGCCGCCTGACCCCGAAAGTCTTCAGCTGTTTGCTCTGCTGTTTGTGAGCGGCAAGCCAAGCATTTAAGTACGTGTGCGCGCCTACATGCATACATTACGCGTGCGCAAAAGTATGTAGGTGGAGGTATATCTCCGCAGCTAGTCCCTGCCTCATTTGCCCTCCGCATTGTCTCGCCACCTGCTCCAGACATGAAAACTGTCACCAGCTCTGCCCTCGAGTTAAAAGCAGTTACACATTTACTGTGAGTTTAATTTCATACACGTTTTATTCCGCACAACTTCTTGTGGCTTTCTATATAAGTGCGCACAAGTGGCTGCTCTTACGCGCTCGCATACATAACATGGGGCACAGTGTCGAGGTATGCAAACACAAAGGCCACCACCACACACACTGTAATTTGTCTCACATTCGCGTAAAAGCGCCTCCGGGCAGCGTGCTGTTTGAGCAACATCAGCAGCAGCTGTCTCCCTGCTCCAGACCCACTGTCCCAGCATGTCAACTCTCATTTGAATATAAAGCTAAGGATGCCTGTCATCACTTTGTGCCTGTGCCAAAATAAAGACAATAAAAAAAAAGAAAACAAGAAGAAGAGAAGAAAAGTTGCGAGAGAAAATCCTTTTATTGTTATCTGATTTAAGCCTGTGTGAAGTTGCTCCAAACTGCAATTTAATCTGGATGGATTCAAGAAGGCAAATAAATCTCCAGCAGTTTGTTTAGACAAGTAACATTGCTTTTAACTAATATTTCCTCATCTTGAAGCATCCCATACATCAAACCCAGTGCGATGTAGAACTCTAGCCCTGAAAACTGCACTGATTGACCAGAGTGTGAGAAGTCTGACTAAATCTGTATCATAAAAGTGGTTTAACAAGTGTACTGACTCACATATTTAGTGAGTACACTTAGAAATGGAGGGTTTTTAACACAGAACAGAAGTGTAATGTGTAGATAATTAAGTATTTTGGCTTTAACTGTAGTTTCATGAGCTGATCAGATACAATAATTGTATGATCAGCTTGAGCAGCGGTTAAGTAAGCAAATAATAATAATAATAATAATAATAACAACAACAACAACAACAACAATCCTGTTATTTTGACTGCCCTAACAGAAATACTTACTTATTAATTAAATGCATTTAAACAGACCCACAAACTTCATCCTCCATAATTCTCATCCAGTTGATTTACCACATTTCTGACACTGTTTCTACATAAAATTAAACTTAGAACAGCCATAAAAGGGGGTTTAAGCGCAAAACTGTTATACGAATGCATTTATTTTCACTGGTGTGCCTAATAAAGTGGAAAGTGACTTTATATGGATGCAATAAAAATAGAATAAAAAAGGATTTGCAGTATTTATCCAGCAGATGGCAGCAGCAAACCTGCAAACGCAGCAGCAGAACCAGGAAGCGGAACTTCGTCATTTTCTTTTTTGTTTTACATTTGTTTTGGTGAGGAGAAAATGTAAAGCTAGCGGAAGAAATAACAGGAAACATCCGCCTATAAGCTTCAGCTTAAAATCTGCATTTTAACAAATACATTTTTAAACAAACTGTGATTTAAAAAAAGAGGACGAATCAATAGATGAATAATTAGGCTGTTATAGATTATATTTTGAATCTGTTTTGTTTTCTTTAAAACGCTTAGCTTGTTCATTAAAGTATTGGCAGACTTTTATTTTGAAGCTCAATCTGTACTCTTCCGGTAGCTTGTTAGCTAACCGTGTGGAGTTTGACCGGCGGCGATAAGGCGCTGCCAAATCTGGCAACAAATATTATTTCGTCTACCGTAACCCGTGCAGTTGAAATCCCTCTACCATGGCAGATTAACGGAGAGGAAGAAGGCGCGGGTTCACGCTCAGTAAGGTGACCGGAGTCAGTGTACTTTTCGCCGCTGAACCACCAACGGCTGTGTGGACGCTGGAGAAGCTACAATGAGCTCGGAGCACCAGAGCGACAGCGAGGACGCCGACGAGTCTCAGGACAGGCCCCACAGCGGCAGCATCTCCGACAAAGAGGACGACCCTGACATCGACGACTCGGACGATGAGGATCACATCGTCCGCGGGGTTTCTCCTCTAACGCCGGGCAGCGGCGAGGACCGGCCGCAGCGCAGCGCCAGGTCCCCCGTGTTGGGGGAGCGAGAGCCCCGCTGCGAACCGGGCGTCGCTCCGCATGAGGGGAGCGGCGGCGGCGGCAGCGGAGGGGTCTCCGGTTCCGAGATAGCCAGGGGAGAAAGTCTGTTCTCATGGCTGCAGAGCAGGACTATAAGGCGGGGGGTGTTTGTGGACCCAGCTCGGGACAATTTCAGGACAATGACCAGTTTGTACTGCTCCATGAACCCGGCTGCTGAGTCGGTGAACCTGAGCACCCAGACCCACGGAGCGGTGTTCAACCTGGAGTACTCCCCGGACGGGTAAAATCCGCATTTTAACCTCGAATTAAACCACTAAACTCACCTTTAACCTCACGTGCATGCATTATTTGGACATCCTAGACACCTGCTGTTAATTTGGAGTTTCTAAAACAAAACCAAACGTGGGAAAGTGTTGCAGAAGACGCTGACAGTCATCACAGCTCATGATCACACTTCAAGCCTGCATGAGCAGACAGCAGCTGTAGCAGGAGGCAAATCCTGCAGCCAAACCAGGTCAAGCCGTGCCCAGTCTGGGTCACGTTTGTTTGTGGTGCTCAGTTCCTGCACGGAAATGCTCCTTTTGATAATCTGAACTTTCCCATTCTCAGAGCCTCAACTTGTCTAATCCTACGCCCTGGTTTTAGATGTCTGTTAGATGTTATTCTCATTATTACAACAGCTTTAGGTGAAATTAAGCTTAAATGTGAGCAAAATTCAATTTGATTTAAAGCTGCATGAATAACACGGCTTCATTTGGGTTTATAAGCCGAGGAACGGTGTCAAGAAAACATAAAATTTGCGTCTGATGTGTGTTTCTTCTCCGTCCAGGTCTGTGCTCACTGTGGCCTGCGAGCAGACCGAGGTCCTGCTCTTTGATCCCATCTCATCGCGACACATAAAAACCCTGACGGAGGCGCACGAGGACTGCGTCAACAACATAAGGTGCATTTTATTTTTGTCTGTCGCCTTTAAACCGAGGCTCAGAGTGGTGAAACGCCGTCGCTGGACTTAAAGTTGTCCGCTCTGTAGCCCCATCATCAACCCCGACCTCCTCCTGTTGATTTATTACAGCTCATAAGTGTTAGACATTACCTTAAAATGCAATCTAACCAGTGATTGTTTGACAAAACAACATGATACAAGTGAAACTGGACATGTCTGGTGTCTTGAAGACGTTTCCTCATTCTTCATTCAGTTCTCGGATAACGGGAAATGTCTTCAAGAAGCCCAACAAGTCCAGTTTTTTTTATATATGACTTTAGGGTGACTGAAACATCCACAGATAACAAAACCTTCTAAATAATCAGCGACTATAACTGAGAAATAACATTCAGAGACCAATAAAAGCTGCTAAAATCATCCAGTTTTCCAAATTCACGTCCACTCTGAAGCTAATATCTCAATTTCCGCGACCCGCCGCAGGTTTTTGGACAATCGTTTGTTCGCCACCTGCTCCGACGACACTACAATTGCATTGTGGGACCTCCGTAAGCTGAACTCAAAGGTGTGCTCGCTGCACGGCCACGCCAGCTGGGTGAAGAACATCGAGTACGACACCAACACCCGGCTCCTCGTCACGTCCGGCTTCGACGGCAACGTCATCACGTGGGACACTAACAGGTCGGGCGTTGTTCATGGTCCGCAAAAATGTAAAATGTCAAGACGATGCCAGTGTTTTTAATTTTCCGTCAAGTCCTTTTTTACAGGGTGATAAAAATTGATTAGTTCTTTATCTTGTTAGGATTGTAGGACGGACGTTTAATCATTTTAGTTGTCAATCAGGTAAAGTGTCTCAAGGAATTTGGAAATAGCCTGTAACAGGTCCTCAGGGACCAAGGAGACATTATCTAAGTGGTTGTTTGGTGCAATAAATGGTCCAAAGCCCCAAATACATTCATTATAGGATTATTTAAAATAGAGAAAAGTAACAGATTGGTGGATTTTAGAGGCTTAAATGGGTGAACATGTGCTATTTTCTCTTAATATTTGACATATTTGATTAATTGATGTTGATTTCACCAAGTTCATTTCCTGTAAATTAACTTTAATAAATGTGGAGATGTACTTTTTAATCTCTTATATTTTAAAATCCCAGCTTAAACAGTCTGATCTGGTGGATATGTTATGTTTATTTCTGACTGTTTTTGACTATAGTTCAAATTTGATCTTTAAATTAATTCTTGAAATTACTCGATATAATCTGAACTGATCTTCGTTGACCTTTCGCCTCGACCCCGGGACAAACCTCTGACGTCGCTCTTCCTCTGCAGGTTTACGGAGGACGGCTGCCCGCACAAAAAGTTCTTCCACACTCGCTACCTGATGAGGATGCGCCTGACGCCCGACTGCTCCAAGATGCTCATCTCCACGTCCTCGGGGTACCTGCTCATCCTCCACGACCTGGACCTCACCCAGTCCCTCGAGGTGGGCAGCTACCGCATGCTGCGAGCTCGACGCACGCCCCTCAGCTCAGGTCGGACCAAAATCTCTCTCCAAGACAGTTTAATAAAAACACTACGAACCACTTTTTCTTAGATTTTGTTTCTGACTTTGCTAGATAAGGAGTCAAATTACAGGTTGAGCTTTCTATTAGCTGATCATTGATTCCCTTTTGTTAACTAGACGGAGGAACGTCAGCGTCCAGGTCGGCCGGCACCCCTCGCCAGGGAAATGACTCCAGCAAGATCCACCCTCACAGAGAAGGTGAAACACAATCCTCCTAGACGTAAACTGAACCATCACTGCTGAGTTAAATCAATGAACGCGACCTCTTCTTTTTCCTCACAGGCCTTTCTCCCAGGAACAGCCTGGAGGTTTTGACTCCGGAGATCCCCGGAGAGAGGGACAGAGGAAACTGCATCACCTCCCTGCAGCTGCATCCGAAAGGCTGGGCCACGCTCATCCGCTGCTCCAGCAACATGGACGACCAGGAGGTGAGACGCATTCGGTCATGTCTAGATCGTTCTTAAGACCCTTAATTTGAGTTTATTAAACTGTATCGCATGGTTATATACATTGTGACTCATCAGAGAATGGACATGGGTCTTCTGAGGGTGTCCTGTGGTGTCTGGTAACAGGATGTTGTTAGTCTGGAGGGGCCTTTGAGGGGAGGGGGCTCTGTGGATCATCCCACAGATACTTGATCAGTTTGGGATCTAGTGAATTTGGAGGCCAGGTCAACACCTTGTGCTGTTCTTCATGTTTTTTGGTTTTTTTGGAGGGTTGTTCCCAAACTGTTTTTGTGTGGGGACGTCTGCTGCCATCAAGGAGTGTCATTGCTATGGGGTGGGGGTGCCTGGTCTGGTCTAGGTGGGTGCTACATGTCTAAGTAACATCCACATGAATGAATTCTAGGTCCAAACGTTTCCCAGCAGAAGTTTCCTGCGTTGTCACAAGATGCTCGATGTTATTTACGTCTCCTGTCAGTGGTTTTAATGTTGTGGCTGATCAGTGGCTGCTAAATGCTGCTGGTGAGCTTTATGCAGAGGCAGCCGTGCAGACAGAGACCATCAGGTAGCTAGAACTTAACTCCATAAGGACAAAACTTTATAAAGCTAATCACACATTCAAAGGCAACAGTTTTCAGCGTGTGTATGAGTAATAAAGTAAAAAGTAAAGCACGACGCCCAGTAGTTCAGAGATCAGATGCAGAAATACGTCAACTTCTGCCTCGGAATTAATTTGTCTAGACAAAGCCGTCTATGTTGTGGTTCCTGTGCCGTACCTTATTAACGCTGCTGTTAGCGGAGCGTCTGATCTGGAGCGGACCCGTGGACCTGAACCCTGCCCGCCCCGGCGTACATTAATTTTCCAAAAAGCGAGACCTGATCTGAGGGGGACCGGAGCCCAGATCGAATGAATCAGAGGATAATTGGGCCGAATTCAAAGGGCTTTCGACCTTTAAGGAGAGAGAACAAAAGCGCAGGCGGCCGCTCGATGATTCATCCATTAATTTTAACAATATGCCAGCGACCGTGGAGGGAAAATGCACCTGTGTAATAAGAATAATGAGGCTTGGAGAGGTTATGTAAAGTCGTAGAAACTATAATAACATTTTCTGTGCTTCAAAGACAAGTGTGCTGTATGTATCCAGCAGTTCTCTTGTTATTTAATTAAAAATAACAGCTATTGCAGCTCTAACAGGAGACCTGTAGCATGTTTGACTTCCTACCTTCTGAATTATAATTATTCAGGAGCCAATTAACTAAAATTCAAGCTTTTATGATTGTGTTAAGTGCAGTTTATTTACAGTTTGCATTCAGTGTGGTGCTGTTGACTATGAGGCGCTAAAAGCCGCTAATCGCCGCCTGTTGTTGTCCCCGTGGTTTCCACTCCAGCATCAAGTGTCTCTCCGTCCTGATGAATACTTTAACAACCTGCCGCTGAACTTCTCTCTCTCTCTCTCTCTCTCTCTCTCTCTCTCTCTCCAGTGGACGTGCGTGTACGAGTTCCAGGAAGGCGCGCCGACCCGCCCCCTCGTCTCCCCCCGCTGCTCCCTCCGCCTCACCCACTACATCGAGGAGGCCAACGTGGGCCGGGGCTACATCAAGGAGCTGTGCTTCAGCCCCGACGGCCGGCTCATCTGCTCGCCCTACGGCTACGGCGTGCGCCTCCTGGCCTTCGACGAGAACTGCGGCGAGCTGGCCGACTGCCTCCCCGTCCAGACCAGCTGCCTCCGAGAGATCCGCTCCATCTACTCGCACAGCGACGTGGTGCTCACCACCAAGTTCTCCCCGACGCACTGCCAGCTGGCCTCGGGCTGCCTCAGCGGACGCGTGGCGCTCTACCAGCCCAAGTTTTAGCGTCCGGCGGGCGGCGAGGAGCGATGCGCTGCAGACCTGGGTGAAGAAGAGCTCCTCTTGAAAACATCTAAGCTAGGGATGCACCGAAAATGCACTTTGGGGCCATTTTTCAGCCGAAAATTGCTGCGGTTGTTGTTTGCATCATCACAACATTCGATTTTCGGCCGAAAAATGTCAAACTTTTGCACATGAAAGCAGCAACTGCAGAAATTTTCAGTGCATCTCTAGTCTAAACATATAAAAGAAGCATTTAGCAATTATTAAACATAATATTCACACACTTAAAACTTCAGGCACATAATTTGAGACTCCTTGTCTTCTAATATATGCAGATATTTGCTGTGTATTTAGCTACAGAGCGATATGGCATCTTTAATACAATTTTATATATCAAAACAAAACACGTACATTTCTACATTTCTTAAAAATTCTTCTAGAGTGGGATGCAACACTTCTTCTACACCCAGGTCTGCAGCGGTGAACCAGGCGCAGCGTGTTCATCTGATCGTCGTCGACTCGACGGAGGAGACTTCAGCCGTGGCGGCTTGACTCGGCTGCAGCCTCTCTGACCCTGAACATTAAGGAAAGATGCAAAAAAAAAAAAACATTAACGCAGCTTAACGAGGAAAGAGCATGCGGGCGAACTAAACTCCAGACTGTCCAGAGAGTCCAAACCTTGAAGCTCCTCAAATCAAGACATCAAGGCGTCTAAACTGACTCTGCAGTTCGCCTGTGGCTCTTTTTTTTTTTCATACTAAAGATTTGGTCTCTATAGCAGTAGAACACTTCTATCTTTCTTTATTTCTTTTTTTTTTTTGAGACTCGGCACGTGCAGATGTTGCTGTCTCAGGACAAACGAACACTAAGGATGCAAACCGTTTAGCAGTCCCGTGAATTTAGGACAAGCAGGGCGGCGAATGGATGGTCTTTGATTCGCACATCGCTCTCTGCTGCTCCGCTCATGCCTTTTCCACAGGTGCTGCTTCTCTGCTCATACAATCTGAACTATAACCTCCCCTCACTTCCTTTTTCCCCCCCCCCCCCCCCACACTTCTAGTACCTCATCCATTATCAGCGCCTTTCCCTCTTTTTCCCCGCTTGTCGCTTCTTTTTTGTTTGTTTTTTCCTTTTTTTTTTTAAGCAGGTTTTGGTGTGTTAATGCTGGCACTACTACATGTAGCACTGTGTGTGATTTGAGGCTGCTTTGGGACTAGTCACGTTTGAATCACTGCTCATTTTCCTGTGTTTTTATCTTTAGTCTGTGAACGAAAAACCCACTTTAGCTTTGTTTTTGTACAAGCAAAACATAAATTCACTTATTTCTCCCTTCTAAAACACGAGGCTGGCATTAATGTATATATTTGTTTTCACGGCCGTCTGTCCACGCTGCAAATTTTCATTTTAAAAAAAAAAAGTAAAAAAGGATTAAATATTTGTCAGGAACTACTTTCAACAGCGGAATAACACGGATTAAAACACATCTGGAGCACTGATCACCACCCACGTTCAAAGTCTTATTAGGTTTTATAGATTTAGGACGTCTTCTGAGGTTTATGGCACAGATCTCAAGCTTCAGATGTGTTTCGTTGACAGTTTATTAGCCAGCCTTCTTCATTTTAAGTTGCTTTTTGGTTTAATTTTCAAGATAAAATTATTGCCTATAAACATTTCCTCCCCTCCTTATAACTGTTGAATGTTACCACATCCAGTTTCTCACTTCACACAGTTTCAAACAGGTCGTCTTCTATTTTTTTTGTTTGTTTTGTTTTGTTTTGTTTCTCCTTAAGGAGCAAATGGATCGTTAGCATCCAGTGTAGTATAGCTGCTGTAAACATACGCCTGATCGTTACACCTTAATGTAAACCGGCTTCACACATACATGCATACATACTGACTGCAGAGTAGATAATAATGTGCTGTTAGGTTAACAAAAAAAAAAAAGAGATAGACATAAGTGTGTACTACTATGCATACCAGCCTTATGAAGATTCTCCTCTCTTATTTATGCGGGGCTCTGTGTCGAGCTGTCAGATGCCAAAATATGTTTTGCTTGTCTGTAGTGAAGTGTGAGCTGAGAACTTAAAAAGTGAGCTGGTTTAAAAAGAAAAAAAAAAAAAGAAAAATGTTCTTTACTTGTGGATAAAATTAAATTTTTAATGGAATTGTTTGACATTTTCAGAAATCTGCTTATTAAACTTTTCTGGTGCAGCGTTAGATGAGACCTCTCTCTTGTCTTAATGATGTTAGACTAGGGCTGGGTACCGCTACTGAATCGATTCTGATTCTGATTATCGGTTTGTTTTTAAACTATTTTACGACTAAACTACTGTTTCCTCAAAATCTCCGTTAGCATCTTTGCTTTTGTCCAGCGACGTTCAGCAAAACCGAACTTTTGAGGCCGCGGCAGGAATTTAAAAAATCGATCTGAGAATTTTATGAATCGATATTAAATCAGAAATTAAATTTGTTTTAAACCCAGCCTGATGTTGGACTATATTTATATTTGTGGCCACCAAAGGGGGGCGCTGTTCCGTTCTTGAGTCAAACTGCTGTTTTATTTCACATTTAATAATTTAAAATTCATAACCTGTGGATAGCTTTCGTTTTAGCTGTTAGCGATATTATCCGATAGTCGACCTTTGTCTCACTTACATCAAATAATAGTCAGTTATAAAATGTAACAGCCAAGCAACAGCGCCACCATAGAGAAACTGGTTAGCTTAGCATAATACCAGGGTGGAGGTACAGGCTACAAATTCCCCAGTAAGCACATTCAAGAACAGTTTTATCTCGTTGGTTTAATACCTACGTAAATAAGTCAGGTCACATTATCATCTTTAAAATCTTCTGCATTTTTTTCAAGTTAAAAAATATTGTGACCTGTGCATGGATTATTTAAAAAAGGTTTAATCTTATAGTTACCAAATGTTGACTCTCACCTTATAGACCATTCATCATAGTGCCTTCTTTTGATGAATGGTTTAATGTAAGACCAGCAACCAGTTAGCTTAGCATTAAGACTGACCTCTGCTGGCGTTGTTTGTTACAGAAACATCAGAAATTAACTCTTATATCTTGTTTAATTAAATCATATGTGAACAAAGATAATTTGATATTTTAGAGCATGGACTATTTCATCCACTAGCCGAACTTTATGCTATGCTAACTTACTGCTAGCTGCAGCATCTTTGCTCATTAAACTTGGTGCCAGAAAATATTTGGACATTCTTTTTGGAGAAAATAAAGTATTTGAAGTAAAATGTTGTTGTAATACAAGTTTAAATGTAAAGTTTTTCAGCTCACAACATGGTCCTGTAAGTGAAGAGAAAAGATTTTACCTCAGTTCAAAATGTGCTTTTCGTTTTGACGCAAACAGGCTCGCCTTTCACCTTCAGCTCAGTCAATTCATGGACCTAATTTCTGGATTTTTTTGACTTTGTGAAATAAATTTACAGACATTTGAAATAGAGAGTTCTTTAGTAAACTGATATTTTAAAAAAAACTGAGCTGAAGGTTAAAGGATGCTGTAGATTCACTGACACTTTTATTTCACACACAATATCTTCAGAGAAGAGTGTCTCATCTGCCATTTTCACTTCAGGTATTTTTGTTTTATTTTTTTGCTTCTGTTCTGGGTTTTAACCTTTTATTCTGCTGCGGATTAAATGGATGCTCCCAATATTGTTTATTGTGCACCATGACACAAAGACATGTTGCGCTTTCAAACCCAAGTAATCCCATCAGTGGTACTAAAATGGTACTTACTATCACAGAAATAAAAGGTTAGCTTCTTTTGCACTGCTGACTTGTCGAGTATTTTTTTTTTAAATTTCATGTATTTGTTTTGCATTTTCAAGAGTTAGAAGATTTTTTTTACTTTATTTTATAATTTTGTCTTGTGGCTTAAATCCAGATTAACTAATATGTGAAGAAAATCATTCTGGGTAAGTAGATTAAAGCTTGTGGACGTACAGCATTGTAGATAAGGCTTTTAGGGGCGATGTAGTACCATAGTACCATAAGCTGCAGTTCCTCTAATGTCCACGTGGGGTCGCCTCCAAAAACGAGTCAGTAACTTGACAGCAATAATAAACATGTTTACTGTCTGGTACAAAAAACTGTTGTATAATTTATACATTTATGACAACTGTACGGGAAGAATTTTAATTGACTTGACTATTTAAATTGTCACATCAAGGCGCAAAGTTGTGAAAAATAAGAAGAGAGAAGCCAAAATATCTTATTTGTCCCCCTTGTGGATGGTTGTGGTATATTTCAGAAGCCCCATTACTAATTATAAGCCAAAATAAACAATCAAATGAGATTTTCCCAAATACAGTTTGGTCATAAACCTGTGGACATCTTCACAGTTGACTATTTATTTCCTTAAACTGTGATTTAGCAGTAAACTGTGAAAATGGCTATTCATCTGATTAGTATGCTAATGCTAATGGCCCAGCTAGCAAGCTATACTATAAATCGATTAAAAAGACTCTAGATAGAAAATTGTCATCAAGAAAATGATAAGTGTGTCATTAAGTGCGCTTGTGATAGTTAAGATTGCGGAATGTGTGATAAGATTAGAGACAAAATAACTTCTGCTATGTCCTGCTTTTGACGCTAATTAGCAAACGTTAGCATGCTAGCACGCTATAAGGCCACCCAACGCTGTTTTCTTTAGCTTCAAGCTGCTGTCCTTTATTTTTCTTAACCTTCCATTCAAATTAAGACGCTTGATAACACTAGACAGCACACATATTTATTTGAGTTTTCGATCCCGTTGGACTTTAGTCAAACAAACAAACAAACAAACACAGCGTTAGAAAAAAAAAGTGACATATCAGGCCAGCTGACACGGAAAGTAAATTCACCATTTATAGAAGTTGTTTGTGTAATTTTTTTTTATAACATCTGGATTAGAAGTCGTTTTAAAACATCTTCTGTTAGTATCTTGTCCTTTGTTCGATAATCTGCTTTAAAGGGTCAGTACACCCAAATATAGTTCCGTGTTTTAAAGCTGAAATAGTGGAAATTTCAGACATTAAAACCTGCATTTATAAAATATCCAGCCTGTTTTTGTTAATTAAGTGAACTGATACTTTAATAGTAGAATTACTTTTTTGCAGAAGTCAGTTTTATCAGTTTGGACATTTCTTCAACCTATAATCCAAATCTTTGAGGCTCCTTCAGCCCCTCGTCCCATCTCCTCTCATATTCTATAGGCTCTGGTGGACCGAGCTCTCCTCCTCGCCAGCCGCTGACTCTCCCGGCGCTGGTTGATGGCCTTGGTGCTGGCACGTAGCTTGCGAAGCCTCAGGGCACGAAGACGCAGCTGCAGGTCCTGTGGGATCTTCCCTCCTTTGGCCCGGATCTCCTTCAGCCTCTGGATGGGCGTTTTGGTGAGGGTGAAGTCGCAGATGGTGGGATGTGGCTCCATGCCAACGTGGCAGCGACGCATGGACGGGAAGTAACCCTCGGCCCAAACCACCACCTTGTACTCGCCCGGGTTCATTAGGCGCCAGTAGTCCCCGTCAGCAGCTGGAGGAGATGAGAGCAGAGCTTGAATTTGCTGCTTCTACATTTGAAATTGAAATAAAATAGGAATTTAATTAGTCACTGACCTGATCGGATGTCATGCTCATGGTCCTCCACCTTGACTATGGCATCTGCTATTCCTTCTTTGGTGATCTTGTCCCTGATTACACCTTTAATCCCTCTGTGAACCTGAGTGAAGAGCAAACCTCATGCCGTGAGCTGATTTTTCATTTTCTTTGCACACATTAGACACGGTGGCCGCAAACCCACCTGCTCCATGTAAACCAGCAGAGACTCCTTGTTGTTCTCCCACTCGACGGGCAGCTCGCTGACATGAGGGAACTTATCACAAGAAAGCTCCACGGTCACCTCGAAGCAGTTGGTGTGCAGGTAGCTGAAATCATTCATACCTGCAGAAAACACACACACAGAATAGACAGAGTAATTATAGGTAAAACAATTTTATGCAAAGATCGAATGCACATGGGAAAAAAGTATTAAAAAAATAATGTTGCAAGTCCTTATTTTAGATAAATTTGCATTGTACGATCATTTACTAACCCATATAAGTTTTGTGTAATTTGCAGTCGTTCGGGAGATGATTTAATCTGTGTAAATCCATATAGTGGGAGTGAATGGGGCACCGAAACATAATCTCTAAATAACACATTATCTGCCTCAAAACTCGTTCATTTCACCAATATTTTGTTATGATATGCTAGTGCTATTCCCCGTTGAGTCCGGAGTTACCTGTTATCATCATCCGGGGTCTGTAGATTGATCATAGCAGTAGAAAATTACAGGTAAACAAGCCGACCATTGCGCGGCGCTCAGAGATGACATCATCCAGGTTAGAAGACATCATCTTTAAGTCAATCTACAGAACCCGGATGAGGATAAAAGCTAACTCCGGACTCAACATTGAATAGCACTAGCGTACAATAACGAAAAATTGGTGAAATTAACGAGTTTCGTAGCATATAATGTGCATCTCGGTGCCCCATTCACTCCCATTATATGGATATACGCAGATCTAAATATCTCCCAAACGACTACAAATTACACAAATGTTATATGGGTGAGTAAACAATCATATTTTATGCCAGAAATAAGGTCCAGGTTGTAAAAAACAATAGATTCCCTTTATATTTCAGTTGTAATTGTAGTATTTTGTGAGCTTAACTAAATTAAATCTTTGAGGGACCCATATTGATCTAAAGTGTTCTGAAAAGATGTTTTTTTTCTGGCATTAACTGAGAAACAGATAACATCCTCCTCAAAGCACCACACTGCATGTTTTTGTTTGGCTGATGACTCCCAGATGTCTGGACTCACTGCCGGGGACGGTGTGCCAGGCCCCGCCGTTGATGATGTTGTTGTGGGACTGGAAGTCCTCGTAGTGGCAGATGCGCCGGTCGGGGTTGGACATGACCAGGTTGGTGGAGGCGTAGACGGAGGCCAGCCAGCGGAAGAAGGCGTTGTCCGCCGTGGGGGTGTCTTCCTGGGGGGCCCAGTCGCGGGTGCAGTCGAAGGGATACGTGACGACCAGTTCTCCGCCGTGGAGGTTGGCGCTGAGCACGAAGGGGATGTCCTGCATCCAGCTGATCACTGCACGGGTCTCTGGTGCAACCTGGGGCAGGAGATGGAAGGATCATTCGTCAGTCAAGTACCAGTATATTAATGCAAAACTCTTCTCCTGTCATGTTTTCCTTGGGTTTCCTGTTTCTATTTTGAAAGTTTCTTCCTTTGTGTCTCGCTTTACTTCCTGTCTGTGTTTCCCCTCCTTTGATAACTGGTTTCTTCTTGTGTGCTCCTCCCTCAGTGGTCTCACCTGTGCCTCGTTTGCCTCAGAGTTTATATATAGTCCTGCCTTTCCCTTTCTCTGTTTGTTTATTTGTTCGCTGTCCTTAAGCTGGGGGGACGTTACACAACTTCCTCAGTTTTCACAGCTTTTGAAAAGACGTTCATACGACGGCTGAAAGTCTGGGGCTTGCATGCTTTAACAGCTACGCCAGACTAGATGATTGTCAAACCAACTAAAACCAGCTGAACGCTTCAAACTCTCGCAAAGCTGATAGCTCCTTCCACAACTCCGTTAATCTCTCCTCCTTTTCTGCTGTCCAGATTCTTTGTCTGGTCTGTGCCCCTTGCAAACTTACAGACTTTTGTCCCAACTACATGTGCAGACTGTCCCCAACTAACGTGGACTGGTGTGGACAAATGGGAATTGTGGGTTAAATCTGGCGACACATTCCGTGTTTGCCACGTTTTGTCTTCTTGTGCTTCACTCATCGGTGCCTTTTGTTAACTTTATTCTAATCCTCATTAAACTACATCTTCAATCACTTGTGACACCCAAATGTTGTCAGAATAAATGTGTTTGTATTATGCACGAAAATATTAATATTTTAAATGCTGTGTCTATCCTTTTAGTCATTATCTATCCCCCATCCACCTGGTATCATGTGCTATTGTGGAGGTCTTGCATGCCTTGCCCTCTTCTCCTCCACCTCATCCTTTTTTTTCCACCTTTCCACCTTCATTAAGTTTATCCATGCCACCGTCCTCTTAGAGCTTGCTCTGACGTTTTCAGTGATGTGTTTGGAGACAATTTGAGCATTTTTTTTCGCTTTTCTAAATAAAATGTTGTACTTTTGCGCATTTCGTTTAACATTCTCTGCCTTAGATTACTTATTTAACCCCTTACTACACACTTTTCCTCTTTTCTTTTTACCTAAGCAGCTTTTAAGCTCTGATAATATCCGCTCGTTCCAACTCGCCAAGAGAAACCGTTGAAATGAATACTGCTGATCTTTCTAGATCCTAAGGGCAAAGTTTTTTTTGTTTGTTTTTAGTGATTTCGCCCCGAACAAAGAATCTGTTACCAGACAATAATCAGGGTTCCAGGAAAACCTCTTGGCTCTGAAGTTATTTCCTGATCTCAGGCTTGCATGCAGCTAAAGTGGAAACATAATCTTCCCCCTTTTCTCAAGCTGTCCCACATTGCACGGGCTTAAACGGGCTTTTCAGCGCGACCTACATTTATACGCGAGTGAGCTGAAGATTAATAAATGCCACCGTTTCTCAGCAGTAGAGTTATATCCACATTAACAGCTAATATTTGCTTCATGAGCCCCACTATCTTGGTTTCATTCTGGATATTTAACCACGCAGTTGTTCCTAATAAAACCACCAGATGGAGCCAAAGTGGTGGATTTTGCAAAATGCATTACAAAAAAATAAAAATTGCATGTCCTTACAAAGGCGTCCTCTTTAGTGTAGTACTCTGGGATGGGGATGTAGTGGTTGGAGACCTTGGATGCGTCCTCTGCTTTCTCCTGCGCGTCCCACATGATGTTGTTCAGGTCGGGAAAGTTGTGATTCATGTCGATTCCTTCGAAGCTGTACCGTCCGACAGCCCAGCCGGCCAGTTCTGAGCCCTGAGCAAACAGTTGAAATAAAAAGAAAACAGAGGATGGATTCAGTTATCTTATGAAAAATCTCATTTATCTTCTGTAACCGCTTGTTCTGAGAAAGGTCATGGGGGTACTGGAGCCTATCCGGGACACAGGGAGAACATGCAAACTGAACACTGAAAGGCCCCAGCCAGCCCATGGCTGTGAGGCGTCAGTGTTGACCACCACCGCCCCTAATATATAAAATACCCTCATTAAAGCATCCCCCCACCTTCACATAAGCTTCCTCATATCCGTCAGGGTTCATGGAGGGCAGGAGGTGGATTCTCGTCTCTGTGACCAGCCGTATGATGCGCTGGTTGCCCCGTTTGTATTCCCTGCACATGTACTGCATGAGATTGAGGACGAGCTCTCGGCCAAGAGCCTCGTTCCCGTGCATCCCCGCCACGTAGCGAAACTCCGGTTCACCTGCCGAGAAGAAAGTAACGGGAAAGAATAAGACCGGGTCCAGCTTAAGAATTTCAGGTCACATTTTAAAATTACTTGTGAGTGAAAATATTCCTGCCAAAACCAGAGATCTGATTTTGATATGAAGGAGATTTATTTTAGATTAAATGTGTGCAATGTCTGCCCCTCTTCCTCTTAGACTTGGCATCGAGATCCTCTCACACAAAACCACTCAAATTAATGTCAGCTGTTGACGCGTAAAAAAATAAATTCCAACATCTCCTCTCTGGAGTGAAGCAATTTAAAAATGTGTTTATGCCATTTTTCTGAGACAAAGTGATTGATTCTTTTTTTTTTGGCAGGCACAGAGAAAGCTCAGTTCAGCTTCAAGCGTGCGTCTAAAGACAATTTCACACAGAAATCAAATAGTTTGTTTATTCAAGAGAGGCCTCCTTGACGTGACACCCTTGCCTCCCTGTGTGGTTCTTCCTGGAGAACCCCAGGCTGTATAAACACTGGAAGATGTTGAACTGGGCCTCTGAGCCGCCAGACTCAGGGTAACTTGAGAAACGCCATGAACTCTGGTCCAGAAACGTCTAAATTCAAGGTCTCAAGCCTGAGCTGTGCTCTTACCGAGTTCATGTTTGCCGGGGTTGTCGGAGATCTCCATGACGTAGAGTTTGAGGCCCGTGTAGCTCTTCCCTATGGTGTAGATGCGGGTGATGTCTGGACACTCCTCGGTCACAGACTTCATGAGCTGCAAGGTTAAAAACAGAAGTTGAAAGCTTTCAAAGGGTTAAATCTGAGCTCTGAGCAAAGCTGCAAACTGTGAAGAGCGTGAGTCAGAAAAAAAAACTTTACGGGAAGCAAAGTTACTCATCCTGTGTTACGCTCTAACCTTCCTCATCTCTTTGTAGTTGTGGTGTCTGAAATCCAGATTGTCCTTTGATCCTGGTTCTCGTTCCGAGGAGTAAATATCAGATGGATCTGCGAGGAAACGGCACAGAAGTTTGATTTGTTGGTGCGCCACAAACTAAACAACTATTAAATAAATAAATAAAATAAATAATGCTTCTGCCTGTATACCGTCAACACGACAGCCGAGTATCTCAGCCCTGAGGCAGATGGTCCCGTTGAAGTACCAGGTCTGTGGGTTTATGCGGATGAAACGGGCCACGGTGGGAACAGGAAGGAGCCCGAGAACTGGAATCTCTGGACCCTGATTCCCTTCAAAGATCTGCAAGACAAAGATATTTGTAGAACATTTACAACTAGAATGATAAGACTTTGTGCTGAGTGATTTGTACTTACCAGATTGTACCCTAATGACTTCCAGGGTTGTCTGATTTTTCCCTTACACAATAAAGTTGATCATTTGAGGTTTTAAGTCAAGTTATTATGATTTTGATCCTTCAGCCTTTGCTCTGGTAGCATTATCAGTGCTAGCGTCAGTGCCTTCAAAACAATATTCCCATTAACTGCACTCAAACTTGTTTTTAATACTAATTAGCAAATGCTAGCTTGAAAACAAAGGTCACAGCTTGTCATGTCAGCCATCTCGCACAGACATTAGCATGAATGCTGTTGTCCTTTTCCTACAACCCTTCAAAATGCTATGCTAAACGTTAGCATGTTAATCTCAGTAGTTTCTTGGATTAACTTTCAACCAAATTCCTGAAATCTGTTTAAAGATGCTAAGCGTTAGCATTGCTACATGAGAGCAACATGCTAACGCTAGCATATAGCGTAATTAAATGTCTTAAATTATTTGATGAATTGTAATTTGTTCCACACATCCATATTCTCAACTTTTTTCTTTGTTGCCATTATCAGTTAAAGCTAACTTGCACTTTGTGTTTAATGCTAGTTTGCGATTGTTAGCAGGCTAATACAGAATCGCAGACATTTTGACTCAAGCACATCGTAGCCTATTAATTCAATTTAACAATCAGTTTTGTGTGTTGTGTGACTAAAACGTCATTGACACAATAGCCTAGATGGTAAATGTTAGCATATTAGCATTTAGCTAACACACAGAGACTCATCAATCTGCCTTTTGATGAGGACCAGAATTCATACACATACAGTAGCTTCTAGTAAAAGTATAAAAATGTGCCAAACAGATGTAATCCCTCATTGTTCTTGAACTTTCAACCAAACAAAGATTAAAAACAGAAAGAAAAACACAGAAAATGCCAAACTGACTTGTATTAAATTAAATAAAACTGTGGAAACATTCCTTGTTGTCTCCCCTCCAGTTCCTTGGAAAGAGATTAGATGTTCCAAAATATGAACTGTGGTGGCAAAGAAAAAAAGCCCAGAGGTTGAGTCAAGTTTGGATTAAATTATTATTATTTTTGTTTGTTTTACACATTTCATGTTGCATTAATCAGTGTGTATTTTTGTCCGTATATGTGCTTTTGTCATAGTAGAAACACCATTTGGCCTCTGGCATATGGAAAAAGTTTGCAGAATCAGTCAGTGCCAGCCACAGATTTGATTTTCTTACTATAATTCATTTTTAGGCCTCTGTGTCTCGGCGCGAGTGTGACTTTTAGGTTTGCTCTACATATTTTTCGTTGGCACAAATGTTTGAAAATCTGTTTTCCAGCTGTATCAGACATGTTCCTTCAATCAGAGCACACAGGAAGTGGTTCTTACCGCTTCTTCTGTCCCGTTCATGCAGGTTTGCCAATTCACAGAGTCATTGCTCAGCTGAACTTTGTAGGTTTCGACCCAGTCCCAGCTGTAACAGAGACCGAGAAGGACAATAAGTCAACATGTTGTGTGAAAATACATATGCTTTTTAATCATTTAGGGTTTCCATTAACCATTTTTAATTCTAATACTACCTGACCTCCAGATGGAGTTGCGGCCTTGCAGGATGACTCCGGTAAACAAGGTGGGATGGATGGCGTCCACCTCGAGCCACTGGTTCTGGTCCTTATACTCGGCACACCAAGCCCCGTCGTACAGGTCTCCATCCTCAATGCCAGACTGAAAAAAAACAAACATGTTCCGCGAGTTTAAACAGTCTGTAAAAGGTCCATGTGCATAAGCATTGCATAAGAGTTCGATGTTGACCTATTTGTAAAATAATTGCTCTCAGACTGCCGCAGAATGAGAGGAGCGGATGGTGGATGGCTGGGACAATAAACACTTGTGGCTCCGCGTTCATCAGATTATTTTACTTACTCCAAGAGGCGCCCCTCTTAGAAAAAACAGATTAAAGTACTCTTTATAGAACATTAAAAGGATTTTATTACAGTGATAACTTTACAGGACTAGCACAGGAACAATTAACAAGGAGTGTGGGTACCTTACAGGAAATTATAGACAGAAATGTATTTATTATAATAATAACAAGAACAAATTAGTTATAATATTCTGACTGTGCATGTCTAAATTTTTGGTTATTTATGTGATTAATGAAGTCCTCTCTTTGCACAACCTCAATATCTGGTGTATAAACTGCCAATAGATCATGTGCAGACATTCATAATCCACAGATGTTGAATCCTGCTGATTTTATGACATCTAGATTGTTCCCTCAGCGTCATCAGTGAGGTTCAAACTTGGCAGTTTGTGTCTTTTCATGAAATATGTTGACAACTTGCTGAATTTGTGATTGCACAACTTTTCCTCTGGAACCAGCATGACGTTGAAATTTGTGCTTACAAGTGAAATATTGTAATAATAATAATGATAATAGTCATTGTTCCCCCTATCTACATCTGTTTGTTCAAACAGGAGTATGGCAGTGAGTGCTGGGGGCTGTTTTGGTGGTTGGATGATTGCTCAGGGGTCCTCGGCAGGGGTGTAGAACCAACTTCTGGGCCCTCCACACTCTTAATGCCAGTGGGTCCCCCCAACTACCACACCAATGCTCCTCGGCCATGTGGGAGAGATATCTGATTCTCTACAGCACTCGACACTTTTTTGATAATCAAGAAGCATTTTGATGCTAGTTTTGAGCCTTGTTGAAGCAAAAAAAATACCAAAAACTCGATGACTGCGTTTTCTAAAATGTGAAGATTTCTGTGTTTTTTCGTTGTAGCCTGGCAGCCAGCCTGAAAAGTTGTAAAAGATCTGCATCGCCAATCAAGCTGTTATAGGACAGAGGTGCGACACAGTCCTACACATCATCTGAGCACTTTGGACATTACATTACAACACAACGACACTGATTGGTTGAAGGACTATCACACTATAGCCTGTTGTTTTCTTGATAGCGCTTGAAACACGCCCTGTAATGAAATCCAAATGGCATATTACCGGACTCATATTCTGATAAGAATTTAGGCAAAGGGCCAACTGAAATGAATGTATTAACCTATAAATGAACTGACCATAAAGAGCTGAGCACTTCATATTCCAGAAAGACTTTGAAGTTACTCATGTTCAGCAAAACCTCCCAGTTGCCTCGTGGGTTTCTCATGAGAAATCAACTTATAAGGGTATTCTTACTAACACTTTCATGATTATGTTGTAATTAATCATGGTTTCTGTGAAGATTCTTAGTCACCCTTGTCATGGTATAACTAAAACAACTTTAAAGATGACTTTCTCCACTCAGCCTAGTGGTCTCTTCACTTTGAGTAGTGAAACATCCCCCAAAGATTGACTATTAGACAAGATCTCTAAAACAGTTCACCCCAGAACCGACCTGGATATTCAGCCTCCCTCTGTGTGGACCCAGACCCGTTCGCTGGTAGGAAGAGGCTTGAATCTGGCTGTCGTCAACCCGCAGGGACTCTAGGCCGAGGGGCGGACAGTCTGGAAGTAAAACAAAAACAATTAGATAAAATCGTTGCATCTGCAGGAGCAGCTCTGGTGCTGAAGGGTTAAACACTGTGGTTCTGGTTTCTCTGAGTAAGCAAACACATGGCAGATGTAAAATGTGGTCCCAGTGGTTGTTATGTGGAATATCCCTAATCATAATGGGTCAGTTCAGTGGAAGTTTGGAGGCCCACACACCCTCCCTCCCTCTCCTCCCCTTCTGCTTGTATCAGGGAGAGGAGGAAGCTGAAGATAAGTGAAATGTAACCTGAGACGTTTTGGAGGCCAGAAACGTTCAGAAGAGCACTGAGAGGAGAGCTACAGCTGCAAGGCATTTTATGGCTTTGGGAACGACGGCTAACATTCCCATCAGTCACAAATGCACTGACAGGTCAAAACAACTTTCTGAAATCTGTAGTTGTAGTTGTTCCACATTCAGTTTTGCAAAATCAATCTGTTTTCAGCTTTTAAAGAGTGAATATTATGTGTTTTTCTGCAGATAAATTGTCCATTGCCGATTAATCGGCGAAAACAAACTATTTCTTCTTTGAGACCGGGAGAGACCTGACATATGTTTTAACAAGTTTCTTGCAGAATCAGTCATTTGTTGATGCCGTTATCTGGTCAAATCAAAGAATGCACCACCGGTTCCATCTGAAATCAAACAATTGAGTATGTTTGCATATGCAAATATAAGAAAATGATTCATTTTAAGACATTTTTTTAGTTAATTCTATATTTGACTAACGTAAGCAGGCAACAAGTAGGTTTTGAGATCCTAATTATTAGAAAAATCCCAAACCTTTAGCATTTTCCACAGTTAAAATTGACAATTGCCTGTTTTCTGAATCTTCCGTGGTAGAGAACTGAACATCTTTTTTGGTTTTTGACTTTTTTCCTGGCATTTAAGGTCAAGAAAATAACAAAAAATAATTGTTAATAAAGTTGTTCTGCATCTAATTTATTTGCATCAAACATAAGATAACTAACATGTAAAGATCACAGACAGTAACAGATGATTTGCTTCACAGAAGAGCAGAATCCCTGGAGGCAGAGTGTCCCTGAAGGCATCATTAATTCATTGGTTCTGTCTTCACATGCACATATAAGTCTGCAAGTCAGACATTCAGGTGTTAAAAGTCTTTTTTTGTCTTACCCAGTTGTGTTTTTACATCATCATCTTCTTTATCTTCTTCCTCTTTGTTTTTTATTTCCTCGCTGTTCTCTGTGCTGTCCGGCTTCTTGCCTTTGCTGAACAACTTTGCCCCCACCGTTGTCGTTGGGGTCGCTCTGCTCAGCTCCTCCACGGTGACAGCCCCGGTCCACTTCACGGTTGCAGCTGCTGTGAGGTTGGACAGCGTTGGGCCCTGCGTCGTTGCATCGTTTATCAGCGCTCCGGTTCTGTGTGAAAACACTCCCAGATAAAGCACCGCAGCCAGCGCGCACAATGACTTTTCCATCTTGCTCTTTGTTTGCCGCTGCTGCAGAGTGGGGGGAAGAAAAAAAATGTGGAGATGTCAGAGCCAGACTTCCATCCACATCCCTCCTCCTCAGTCCCTCCTCCACTCCCTCCCTTCCAAAATTCCAGCTGAGGTCCCTGCAAAAAAAAAAAAAAAGTGATTCAGTAAGGACTGAACTGCATGCAAATATCTAAAATATGTCTGCAGATGTCTCCATGATGTTGACCTCTGTAGGAGCCATGCTTTCTGTTTCCATGTTCTTTTTATTCCTAGAGATAATACTTTTATGCCTCTGGCTGCATGCTTGTTGATTTTGGAGCCAGACAGAGGCCTCCACAAAGGACCAGTGACCCAAAGTGTAGAGCAATCTGCAGTTAACTGGAGCCTGCTGTAACACACTACTCCCCAAAGTGAGAGCCTAATTAATTAATGCCGTCCAAGTGCAAGTAAATTACTTCACGCTCGAACAGACGTATGTTTGTCAACTCTCACGTAAAGTCCAAATTATTCACACGCTTTTTTATACTGGCGTCGTTCCTATATGAACTTTATTGGCCTCCCTCGCTGTCAACGTCCCGTAAACTCAATAGTCCTGAAATGCAAGATGGCATTAAGGAAAACAAGGAGTCACTCCCTAAAAATGTGATTTGCTCTCTTGTGAGAGAGTCTTGTGCTTTCCAGGTCGGGCTCGATCTTGTGTGCAGGAGAAATAACTTTCCTGCGTCTGAGACGGATATCAAGAGCTTAAGTTGGACTGTGAGATGTTTTCTTTGTTTTTCTTGCAGAGACAGCACGTTATGGTGCCGTTCATTCATTCATTTATTCGTTTTCTGTAACTGCTTGTCCTGTGAAGTGTCGCGGGAGTTTATCCCAGGTCTCCAGTCTATCTCAGGGCGAACACAGAGAGACAGACAACCATTCACACTCACACTTACGGCCAATTTAGAATCACCAGTGAACCTAACCAGGATGTCTTTGGATGGTGGGAGGAAGCTGGAGAGAACCCATGCAGACACAGGGAGAACATGCAAACTCCACACAGAAAGGCTGCAGATGGAATCAAACCCAGAACCTCCTTGCTATGAGGCATCAGTGCAAAACGTTTGGGTTTATGAGGCAGACATCCTCTATACTTTTAGTGTTTTCCTCTTTCTTTCTGATATGTTTATGGTTAAGTTCCGTCTCTAATCTTAAACCATCCCTCAGTTGTCTTAGCAATCGTTTAGCAGATGCGCTCCTGTATGAGCTACACTTCAAAGGGTATTTTCTCCCTGCCACAATGGCCTTGATTGGTGCAATCTGTGTCTAGGGTATATTTTGCGACATTACGTTTTTCTTTCAGCAGATTTCTTCAGGATTGAAGAGAGCAACAGAAAAAAACGGCTACTGTCTGGGGTCGTTTGGGGTTAGTTCTACAGTTAGTTGTTCCTGTTCCACATCTGAATCTGCGCGTTTGCGTCCAGATATGATCTTCCATCGTTTATCATTCACGTTTCCTCCGCCCCCGTCCGATGTTGCAATCCTTTCCTGTACTTTGCCGGCTGTGTTTCTGAATCACGACCTTCACTTTGTCCTGACTTCTATCCAGGAGAAAGCTTACATTAGAACATTTATGCATTTGTCTCAAATTAGTATTTATGGGACTGAAAAGACCAGCAGATGATTATCAGAGCTCAAATAGATGTTGAATTTTATGCACTCCACTGTCACATGTGGTTAAAACTCAATAATTCTGCAGTGCAAGGTGGCAATAAGACAAACAAGGAGTCGCTCTCTGACCAGTATATGATTGGTTCTCAGGCACAAACAGTCTATACAGTGAAGCCTTTGTTTCTGTTTCTAGGTTTGGCTCAGCGTCATCCAGTCCTGTTTCTTTGAGAGTGTTTTAATGACTTTCTCATATTCTGCACAAATCTGTTCATCCACTGCGGTAATGTTCAAACGCGCCAACTCCACATCAGCACAGGAAGAAAAATGAACGTCATTTCAGCTTCAGTGAGAGGATGAGGCAATGAAATTCAAAACCTAATGCGAGAAAATGTCAACAGTACAGGAGCACATTTGTATAAACACGTTGTAATGTAGCACGCTTGTCTTGTACAGTTACTGAGAACACGTTTGTCTAAATAGATAATCTGCAAATGCTTTCACTTCATGTTCCTTTCTGCAGGAGTTGCATTTGTAGAATCTTGATATTTCAAGACTTGTAGATTATCTGATGTCTGGCTTTCAAGGATGGCGGCTTTGTGGAATCAAAAATAGAATGAGAGATGACATCTTTCCTACTTGCAAATAATAGTCAGCATGTCACCCACGCACTCCGGAAGTGCACCTTCTCTACATTAGTCACCTTGTTTCTGAGACTCTGAGAGGGATCTGTACTTCACAGGCAAACATTTGAATCCACTCGTGAGATTTCTATTGCCTACTGTAGGAATTTAATTCCCTACTTAGTGTCTGGATCAACAAGTGGATCTTCTGTTTGGCAAAGATGTCAGACACAGCTTCACAACTTGATGGATGATGGCACAAAAGGTGAGACGTGACTGCGTTTCCTGTTGACTGAACCGACAATATAATTTTTCCTTTCTTTTTTTTTAATCATGCTTTGTTATTCTGCATCCAAACAATATCAAATAACAAAAAAAATTCAGGGAAAGATGAAAAGAAAGTGTTCATACTAACACTTATTTGTGACCTTTTAAAATAAATCTTTATTAATTATTCTAATTTTATTATTATTAAGATACTTTTTTTTATTATTATTACTGTTATTAGTAGTAAAATATTTTTAGTAGTAGTAGTAGTAGTAGTGGTGGTAGTTCTAGTAAGTACTGACAGCCGTAGTATCCCACGACCTTACTCTTATTTTGAAATCATGAATGCCATAACCTGATTGGTGCGCTTACGACGTGACGTATGCACCGGAAATGGCCACGCAAGCGACAGGAATCACAACATTGCATCTGAAGTCTCTTTACTCCTGCTAATATCGTTTAATTTTAGCCGATTAATTCGTCTTTTTCGATGCCGGCTGCCTCTAACTATCCAGGAGAAGCGGAAGTTGCCGAAAAAGTAAAACATTTCGCGTGCGGTGCTTTGAAAACATGTTTGTTTCTGGTCGATGTGGAAGCTGAACACCAGCAGCAGCAACTAGCATTAGCTAGCAAATGGCTGCTCGGCTGTGATGTCTGCCACTGTGAGAAGTAAGTGAGCCACTAACAGGTTATATACTCTAGCTGCTTTATAAATATTTGTAAGGTAATTCTCTGTTAAAATTATTCACCCAACTAACGGCTTAAATAGACACTAAAGCCGGAAGTGACAGCTAAATAATGGCCATATGGCAGAATGACAGAAGCTAGCAGCCTGTGGGCTAAAATTGTGTTTGTGTGTGTTTCCCAGATGACAAGACGACGATCAAAATAATAGTGAAGCTGCTGGGAGTCTGTGACCTGTACAGTGAGACGGTTAGCTAACAGCATGTGACTCAACAAGCGTCTCGGAAAGTTGGTTTTGATATCGAGATGCCTCGCCTGGAAGAGCTGGCCAACGTTGCCCTCAGGGTGCCGAGCATACTGGTGCTGGACCTGCTGTACAAATGTGACATTGAAGGTCTGACGGAGCACCTCAAAGCCAAAAATGAGGACATGCTCTTCAAATACAAATATGTCATCTGGAACATGTACTACCTAGGTGAGTCAAGATAGCGTTATAGCTGTTTGTGATGTTTTTTGTTGTCCCCACACAGCTCCTCAGTCATTTAATAAATACATATTAATATGTCATCCTAATGTAAAAGCCTTGCATGAAGATAAAAGAAGATAGGATTCACCTTTTGGAGAATTTAGGGTGACACAGCAGCATTAGAATAAGATATGCATGTCTGCGTATATGCATGTGCTAAGAAAATTGTAACCTTATTTGTATTGTGATGTCCTAACAAACTTGATTGTTTTGAGTCACCAAAACAAGACTTATATAAAAGTATTTTTATATAATTACGGTATAAAGTTGGTGTAACCTGTGAATAAAATGTTTTGTATTGGTTTTATGTTAAGTTGTTGCTTTGTCATAGATGTTTCTATAAATTAAAAACCATGTACAGTATACGGTATACAACTGAGGACGATAGCTGATTGAACACGTCACAGAATGTGCAGCTTTTCATTCATTTATGAATCTGTAAACTGAATCTTCCTTAGAGTTTTGGTTAGACCGTACAAGATGTTTGATATTGTGCATTAGATTTATGTTTTTCTACATTTTATTAACAAAATTATTACAAAAAAGTTTTTAATTTGTTGTTTTTGGTCATGAAAACAATCATTTTAAGCTTTAGGAGTGACTTTGGGGGAAAAAAAACGACATTTGAACACAGTTTAATTGTGTAATTTTGACTCTTAGTCATCCTGATGAGAAAAGTCAACACTTTCATAATTCATTACCGACATTCAAAATTGCAAAATGCTCCAAATCTATCATAGTTTGGACGTGTGGAGCTTTTCCAAGCGCATCCATGCTGAAATCAAATATAATATGAGAATTCCTCTTTGTCTTCCAGGTCATCTGATAAATGTGGTGGTGTTAGTTCTGCCATTGAGACACATCGTGATGCTCTACCTCCATATCCTCGCTGCCCTCCTTCTCTACATGGGGCATCAGATTTCCAAGTGAGATTCTTTGGTGCTGCTGCTGCAGATTTATTGCCCCGGGATCAGTTTTCTCTCTCCTGACAAAACCTGGCAGCAGTCACGGCGCTCCTCCCTCTGTTTATCTACCATCACTCCAGTATTTAATATAATTTACTGGATCTTGTGTTGAGGCTACTCTCCCTTGTAAATCTGTCTGGAAACATGAGAACCGTGCTGTAGGAGCAGTACATTAATGAATAAGAACCGGTTATAAACCTCTGGAATTGTTAATTGTTTTCCTTCCTTAAATGATTGACTTCATTTTAGCGTATTATTAAATATACATCAAAATAAAAACATGTTTTTTTGTTGTATATGATCAAAACTGAGTAAACCATTCTCTGTTGATGTTGCAGGGATTATGTCCGTGAGGAGATGCAGTACGGTTTTGATGGAGCCGTGTACCTTGATTCTTTGGCCTTCAACAGATTTGTGTCTGCAATGACTAGTGAGTACCAAACCCAGACTCTTATATAAGCACATTTAGGCTCATATACGTGAAAACCTTGTGACGGCAAGACCTTAATGCATCATAAGAAATACCCTGCAGCTGTGTCTTTTAATTTCACCTGTTCGATGGCGGCTTGTTCCACCCCTTTGTTCATATTTAAACCTGAAGGCTGTGACACGCCAAGCCGACTGTCTGCCCTTTTTCTGGTGCTTCCTGCATCTGCCAGACTGTTGTCAGCAGTTTTTCAGCTGATTCAGCGCTTTGAGTCGCTCAGAGACGTCGCTTTGATTGGATGTTCATCTTTCAAGAATCAGCGCATGAGAAGAGAAACTGTAGTAAACGAAATGGAGTCTAAAGGGCACGTTTAGTAGCTTCTTCATCTTGTTTTTCACGCAGGACGCGGATGAAATTAGAGGGTGACAATTTTTTGGGGCTCCTGCAGGTCACGGTATTACTGCGGGAGGCATTTTCACTTTTGGTGACGTGATAGGGACGGGATAGACCAAATAATCAACGTGAACGGGACAGAGCTGGAGATTAAATTAAAAAATGACGCTGGAAACCGGCGAGTGCGCCCACTGTGGGACGGGATTTGGGAGTCTTTCTGTTGGGATTTTGCGGGACGGGTGGGCAGTCGTGTGATCGGGATATGACGGGAGTATCTTTGTAGGCTCAGGATGAGATGGGAGCGACAACTGATTCCCGTGTCACCCTCTAGATGGAATGAATGAATCAATAAAGGACACTGCTAGCGATGAGATGATGGGCTCCCACGTAAAACCTGTTACACTGAACATAATTGCTTTTATTTGTTCACAAACGGTTGAGGTTTTCTTATGCACCAAAGAGGGTCCTAGCAGAGAAAGTTTGGGAACCACTGATCTAAATAAACTGTAGACCAGCTGATCAGCTTCGTTCAGGAGAGGTCAGCTGTGTACGGCGGTTTGTAGCTCCTCCTAATATGGTATCTCTTCTTGTTTCACCTTTTGAATGACAAATACAAACTACTGTCACCTGCTGGTATGAAGAGACATTTACTTTTAGTCTTTGCGGTGCGTTCAAGTGTAGCTTTTTGGCCCAGATTCAGGCAAAGTCACAGTCGGTAGTACTTGAGTCCATATCTTAAGATTTAATGTATCCTCAGCTGGAAAATTGTCTTGTGCATATTTTATACACGCTCCCTAAACTTTAGGTAGTCGAAAAGTAAAGCTTTGTGTGTTTATACATTGACTTCCTGATTTATGAGCTTTAAAATGTTAGAAAACCAACTGTAGTGGCAAAATTTCATCTTTAGTTTTCGTTCCCTTATAAAGCCACTTCCTTCAGTGTTCGCAGCAGGCGGTTTCTGACTTGTATCCAACCCAAAGAATAAATAATTCACTGGAACACGATTGTAGTGAGTTCTTAAATTTAATCCAGAAATTAAGGGTCAGTAGTACAAGTTACATTCATTCAAAAAAGGCTTGGACACTTCAGATGTACTTCAAATGTTAATTGATATTATAAAAACAACATTTTTACCTGATTTGGCTCTTACACCAACATATATGAGTTATAAAACAGTTTAATAATTCATCTACAAACAAACTAAACACGCCTTTGTGATATGCGTCTCTGCTCAGGTCAGATTATTCTCAGCACGCTGTGTGCCTTCCTGATGAAGACCAGAAAGGTGTGGTTGTTCTCCGCTCACATGCTCCCCCTGCTGGCCCGACTCTGCGCTGCCCCTCACCCCACGCTGCTAACGGTCAACACCTTCTCCATGGGCCTGACCGGAGTGGGCGTCGTCATGTTCCTCCTCTCAAACCTCTTCGTGCCATATCGCCTGGCGAGGGCTGCCTACTCGCAGCTGCTTCACCTGGAGGTGCTCTTATTCTGAAGTCCCGCTTTTAGATTTAAACAGTGCTTCCTGTCTGTAGTAAAACTATTTTTTTGACTTTAAGAGTTTAACCTTCTCTGTTGTCTATAACAAATAGTTGAATTTGTCCAAACTAAATCCATCCAAGCTGCTTTTTGACTTCACGTGTATTCTCATCAGCCTTCCCCCTACATCTTTCTACCCTCTGCATATATAATCGATTATAAAATAAATAAAAACAGCAATAAAAACAATAAAAATGCATTTTATTTTGTGTCATCATCGTGTGATCTCTTTCCCACTCCTGCAGGTGATCGAGCTGTACAGACTCCTGGCCGTGGGAATCTCCCTGTGGAACCAGTTCGCCGTCCCGGTTCTCTTCAGCGTCTTCTGGTTCGTTCTGTTCATCGTCCAGCTGTTCTCCTTCACCGTGTCTGCCAACGCCTCAGCAGCCCATCAGGGAATCATGTTCTTCCTGCTCACAAGGTGCGTTCTGGTTTGTAACTGGACTTGTAACCATTGTTTCGTGTGTTTTAATGACGGAATAAACGCGTCTCTTGTCCTCTGCAGTGTCTCTGAATGTTGTGCCACGCCGTACTCTCTGCTGGGCCTGACCTTCGTGGTGTCCTATCTGGCTCTCGGACTGCTCAATCTATGCAAGTTCTACCTGGGAGGTTACGCAGCTGTTCAGAATGAGAACGTCATGCACAGGTGAGATGCCACCGCTGATTTCTGGGCCACGTTTATGTTTGTTTGTCCAAGCATGTGTGCGCCAGATAAACTTAAGTTTTCACTCAGTTTGTGGTCTGAGGAACTCCTTTGTCCCCCGTGCCATCAAACTGTACAACCACCACTCACTTGGGGGGAGGAGGACAAAAATCTCCTCATGAATGTTCCTTAAGCTCGTTGCTAACTGTGCTAGCTGGCTTTATAAAGATCTGTAAGGCTCAGGTTAGGCTTCATTACACTGGCAAACTTGATTTATTGGTATTATAAAGATGTATTATAGCCAATTTAAGCTTGTGCCTTTGATTTCTTCAGTATTTATTTAGATAAATGTTCATATGATTGTACAGACACAACAGGTTAGGGTTAATGTTAGGAAATCCCTTCTCTTTACGCACTTTGCAAACACTTGGCATCGATAATATTATTGTCATTTTAAACATAAAAGTGCTAATCAACAGTATTTGGTTTATAGCACAATATAATTAGGAAAAATGTCTTTGTAAAAATTTGAGTTTTGAATGTTCATCTAATACATTTAATTAATCAAATGCTGATTAATTAATTGTCAAAAAAGGTTATTGAATCATAACCTGTCAACTGAGTCATTTACAGATCATTACAGCTTCGGTAATTGCTTTAAATAAACATTTTGGTAACTGTTGATTTATTATAAAAAGCGCAGTTTTATTTGCAAGAAGATTTTTTTATCAAATTTAATAGCAAAATATGAAGCGATTCACTGAATAACTGTTTTTTTTTACATTTATTCTCATGTCTTAGAATCACACAAAGATAATTTTGTTTGTAGTTTATTCGTTACCTTCCACAGATGCAGTGAACTCGTCTGTGTTATGTTTGAGCGTAAAAAGGGAAGCTGTGTTGTGTTGTGTCCTCTCCGTTTTGATCTCTTTATTGTTCTCGTGTTCAGAGGCGTTACCGAGGGCGTCACCCTGCTCCTGCTCGCTCTTCAAACCGGCCTGTTGGACATGCAGGCCCTGCAGCGCACCTTCCTCCTCAGCATCATCCTCTTCATCGTCGTCACTTCAACCTTGCAGTCAATGATCGAAATAACAGACCCGGTTATTTTAGCGCTGGGTGCGTCACGCAACAGGTAACGACAGCAGGAGTACAACCCACTCTCCAAAATAACTGTCTCCTCCACGTCTTTTCTTTTTTTTTCATTGATTTATGTTGCTCCTGTTCTTCTAGGAGTCTGTGGAAACACTTCAGAGGCCTCAGCATGTGTCTGCTGCTGCTGGTTTTCCCCGTGTTTATGGCTTATAAAATCTCCCAGTTCTTCCACATGGACTTCTGGCTCCTCATACTGGTGTCCAGCTGCATGCTGACCTCCCTTCAGGTAAAGTTTATGGATTTGTTGCAACAGGTGGAAATAAAACAAAAAAGAAAGTTGTGCGTAAGTCCTACGTGCGGCTCAGCATTCAGAGAATAGACTGTATAAAGATAGACGGTGGAACTGCTCCTTTAAAGTGAAGCCGAAGCAAGTAGAGCTCCCCCTGGTGGCTGGCTGCAGTATAGGTCATAAGCTCCACCCCCTCAATGTTAGTGGACGGGACTTGGGTCAAACTAAAACATTTAAATATATATTTTTAAGGATGGTTTCTGTCATTTTATTTAGTTAATATGATTTTTTTTTTGGATAAATTTCAAGATGGCGCCGCCCATATCCCCGGGAAAATCGTGGGGACGCATTGTCCATATTTATATACAGTCTGTGTTCCCCGCACTGACACATTCTGGCCCAGTGACAGTTGCCATGGCAGTCACGTTGCTATGGTAACTCACCTACATAGATCAAAAAGGACACTGGTCATTATGGAGGGAATAGCCTTCATACCTTCCACATCAGTGTGATCGCATTAGTAACTAACAAAATACGCAACACGTTATTTAATGATAGAATCACATATAATGTACTTATATTAAATGCTTTAATTAGTTAATTCTTGTTTGGATTTATTTCAAGTGACTAGACATCACTTAAGAGTGCTTGATCCTTTTCT
Source organism: Planiliza haematocheilus (assembly GCA_005024645.1). Classification (NCBI taxonomy): domain Eukaryota; kingdom Metazoa; phylum Chordata; class Actinopteri; order Mugiliformes; family Mugilidae; genus Planiliza; species Planiliza haematocheilus. The sequence goes on from SRSE01000637.1 coordinate 3,802,614, forward strand.
GGGATCATTTATAAAAGTAGCTGTGTGGGGTTTATTTATGATTTTTATGAATGAATGAGGCAAAAAGTCTGCTTACACAAGATCAGCTGTTCTTCCTACCAGAGCTATGAGGTCAAATGTGTCCCGGATCGCACGTGGTCTGAAACCGGATCACTGGCACCTCAATGCGTCCCGGTCGCGTTCACACTTGTGCTTAAAGCTGGTCAGCTTGTGATCAGATTACTGCATAATCTGAACGGGGTAGTTTCATGTCCAGAGGATTAGCGCGGACGTTAGGAGCTGGCATCGCGCCTAGATGGTGCAACAGATATTAATTCTAGCCAGCCTGCTCTCTCAGCGCCCCTATATATCGGTGCACGTAATTAAGCTGGGAGCCTCTTTGGAGTAGAAAAGTCACGACTCTGGCGCCCCTCGGTGGCCATTAATAAAGAGACTGTGGCAGATATTATTCTGGAATAAGAATAATGTCATAGATGTAATGTATTTGTACGTATTATTGTAAATTAGGATCCTTGTTACGCTCCTGCTATGATTCCTGGAGTCTATATTGAAAGAAAAGCCACTGTTCGTTAATATTTACATTTATACAACATAGAATAATCAATAAAACAGCAATAAAACAGCAAAACTGTCCAGTTATATAGAAGAAAATATGTAAAACAAAGGAAATGATTACCAAGTTTGCTCATTTATTATTGTAAGCCTATCTTAATAAACGTAAATGTAACGTAAATACATTTAAGGCTTTTTCTTGAGATCTGTATCATGTGAAACTGTTCCAGTGAGATATGGCTCCATAAATAAGCCCCTCCTCACTGGCCTTGTCTGATAACTAAGTGCATTTACAGATAATAATACTTTTAAAAGATTTAAATTAACACCAGGAAGGAAAACACAGCCGCATTCATTACGTCTTCTGTGTTGTTCACTAACTAAAACCGTTTTCTTTCCAGGTTACAGGCACCATGCTGATCTACTCCCTCTTCATGGTGGAGCTGTTTCGCACCGACCCGATTGAGAGCCTGGACGAAGTCATCTACTGGGTGAACGCCGTCAGCCGGGTGCTGGAGTTCGTGGTGGCGCTCTGCGTGGTGGCCTACGGCACCTGGGAGTCGCTGTTCGGGGAGTGGAGCTGGATGGGCGCCTCCGTCATCATCATCCACTCGTACTTCAACGTTTGGCTCAGGGCTCAGTCCGGCTGGAGGAGCTTCCTGCTCAGACAGGAAGCGGCAAAGAAGATCAACTCCCTCCCCAGAGCCACGGATGAGCAGCTGCAGCAGCACAACGACGTCTGCTCCATCTGCTTCCAGGTGGGTCGCGCCGTCAGCATCAGCAGGTCAAAGGAAACGTGTTACTGCTATCTGGTGGGACCGATCACAGCAGGTTAATATTTGACAGTGCTGCCAGTTGCAGACTAAACATGCAGCAGCCCCCGCTGTGTGTATATATAACACATGACACAGTGTCTACCTTCAAAGTATGCTATTCCTGTTTTTCCAGTTTAGCTCCGCCTCTCTTTTTAATGATGAGAATTACATTTCTGGGCCTGAGCCAGTTTCTTTTTCACACCTGTCAGTCGCGTGTCTTCCTGTTCAAGGAAGCAGCTACAGAAAATTATAACAAAGAGCAGTTGCAGACCTGAAATCTGCTGATGTGAGAGCTGTAAAAGAGAGATAAGACCTTGTTGCACATGTCAGAGAAGCACAGATACAGACTGAAAACAGATATGTAACTTTTGTTTTGGTGAGATAAAATAAGGAATTAATGAAAAGGGGAAACAATAAAAGGCAATGCACACATTAAAATACCTTAAACTGTCTGTTGGCAGCTATGATTTAAGTAAATAAAGCAAATAACACTTGCACATGTCAAAGGTTGAGGTACTTGAGGCAGCTAGTGAACATTTTGTCCTCAAAGTTGATGTTAGAAGATAACTGGAAGCATTTGAGCGTTCCCGTGTACTTGCCATGGCAGCGTGCTGGTTCTGCATTAACGTCCACATAAATGCCAGGACCCATGTTTCTTAGAATAACATCCCTGCTTTTAATGTTGTGTCAACGAGAAGCAAAAAAAACAACAACATTGTTCTGTGTCTCTTTGCAGGAAATGAGCTCTGCCGTGATAACATACTGCGGACATTTCTTCCACGGCAACTGCCTCCGCAAGTGGCTGTACGTGCAGGAAACGTGCCCCATGTGTCACCAAACGGTCCGGCCGACCTCGTCGGGTCAAAGCCAGGCTTCCGGTGACGACCCTCCGCCTCAGAGAGACGAAGAGCCAGATCCGGCTCCGGCTCCAGAAGAAGAAGAAGAAGAAGAAGAAGGAGATCAGAACCCCGGGAATGACACCACTCAGGAGGAGCAGAGTGACAATGAAGCTACTGATCCTGTGGAGCAACAACAGCAGGAGGAGGAGGAGGAGGAGGAGGAAGAGAGGGAAGGATCTGGGCTTGGAGAACATGAAGACAAGCCGGCTGACTCGCATAGTGAGCCTGCCCAAGGTCTTCGTTTCAGCTCTAGTGGAGACTTTGTTGGATTTATTAACCCGGTGTCTTCAGGAGACCTTTCTAGTTCCCACGTGCAGCTGGGAGCAACTCCTAACGCGCTATTTGAGGAGAGCAGCAAAGACTCACCGCTGCCATCGACTCATGAAGCTGCAGACTCTGAATTGGCCAGTCCTCGCTGCGACGGGACGTCTAAATCACACGTTGACCCATCGGCGTCAAACAGTACTGACATCTCGTGGGATAGCCAAAGACGTGGCAAATCATGTAATCAAAACTGCAACGACCATCCTCAGGATCACAAAGTTAACAGCACATATTCAGACAGACAGTCTGAACCCTCCTCAGACGACACCTTCTGTTACACAAGCACAGACGGCAGCGAGTGACTGCCCTGCATCAGTGCCTTGACCGGTTTACAGTCGGGAATCTCATTAATGGGGACTTAAACACTTTTGCCTTCCTCCATGTGAAAGAATAAACCAGACACTTTAATGAATGTGCGTCAGTTTAGCAAATAACACGTCTGGACTGAGTGCGAGACTGAATTGTGTTGTACAACTGTAAAGAAGATTATAATTAATCAGAATTGAAAAAAGAAATTATGTATTAATATAAAGAAAAGCATCAATATTTAATTAATTCTAGGAGGTTAATGTTTACTACTCATTTCATTTTTTCTTTTTTTTTACTTAGTTTCTTGTAGTTTTCATTTTTGTGAAGGCAAAGTGGGAAACGGAGGTTATTAATGAATCAACCTTTTGTACTGTTCATTCAGTATTAAATGACTGCCATGAAGTTCTTTCTTTCTTTCTTTTTTTACATCTACATTAAATCATGACACGTGTGTCATGCTGTTAATTTTTGTCTTTGTAAGATTTTAAATGTCAAATCAAGCATCTGATATTTCACCCAGCATAAAAGGAAGTTTTAAATTTATTTTTTTCTCACAGCTTTTTTGTTAAATTGAAATATTAACAAATTGTACAAAATGTACATGTGTTTTCAGGGCTCTTAAGTGGCTCTCTTAAGTTTGCTGTTTAGTAATTTAATCGAACCTAAACTTGAGATTATGATCTTCAACTAGAAAGCAAATTTTGTGTTTGAACTGCGAGGTTTAAAATACACAAAAAGCCTAAAAAATAGGCCTCAAAGTTACAGTAATAAAACAGAATCCACCTGAAGGCCCTTACTGTGTCGTCTATAAATAAACAGACTGGGGGGTGCGGGGCGGCTAAAGACTATTTACATTAATGATTAACAGTTTTGACAGTAAAACGTAATAAAGAAGAATGCCTGCAACTTCCTGGAAACTAAATAGGCACATCACATTCAAATTGCTTGTTATGTCAGTGCAAACCAAAAAAAAGATTTGAAGACAATCAGCTCTTCTGATCTGTTTTTAAATCAGCTCTTGCGTGCGAGGTGATCGGTGAAGCTTTTAATAACTCTAATGTTTGGATCTGTTCCTGTGCAAAAACACAAATTAGAAGCAGCGTAATATAGTCAATACCTCAATAAAGTTCCTAACTGCAGCTGTTTTGCCAGTCCAGACTAAAAGATATCATAAAAGTAATTTATTACAGCTGCAGTTTTCCTGCTAACTCAGTGGAAAAATGCAACATGTCCTGTTTTGTCAATGAAACCTAAAATATATTTAAAAAAACACAGATTTTAGAATTTAGAATTAGCCAATGAGCCATGTTTTAATTAATTTGTGCACTAGTCTGCACTAAATAGCACTAATAGTGGCAATGTTCCTGTTCAAAAACAGGAATCAAGTACACTTGCCTGGGGCCCAGACGTAATCAAAGCTTCACTTATCCTGCTACATAAGGTGACAAATTGAAATGTCTTGTTTTATCAATGCAAAAAGGATTTGAAGGAGAGAAAAAAACATATTTGAGAATCTAAAATCAGTGCTTCCATGTTTAATTAATTTGTGCACCAGTCCTCGCTAAACAACACTAATAATGGCTTTGTTTCTGCACAAAAACAGGAATTGGGGCCACTATAATGTGGTCCAGACATCATCAAAGTTATTCATTACAGCTGCACTTTTCCTGTTATTAAATTTTACAATGTCTGATTTGAAAAAGTGGTTCCTTAAACCGCCAACCAGATGCCACACAGTCCCCGTGAGGTCCAACCCAGAAACATGTATTAACATAAAAGTCGTGCTTCAACATATAGTTAGCGCCAATTACAGTGTGTCAGTAACATTTAGGCCTTTATTATTAATTACAGACTTGCCTGTTGTGGCTGTCATACATGTTGTGTGTTTCTTTTTTCTTTTTTTTACCAGCAAGCTTGTAACCAATCTGTCATCACATCCGCCCCGTCACTCAGCATCGGGCTGCACCGCCTTCACATCATAAAGCTTCAAATACATGTAGACGGCCGCTAGTTGGCTAACGGCCGAAAACGAAAGAGGAGTTTTCGTCGACCGGGTTACTTAACCGGACACACGCACTTATTCAGCTTTCACCGGGGATAACAGATAACCGAATATACGTCGCTTAAACTGCGAAGGAAGGGAGAGAGCCACCGAAGGACGGTTTATAACCAACTCCGCGCATACGTAGTTTTAGCTCGCTAGCCGGCTAACGACGCTAGCTCGAGAAGAAAGGCCTACAGGTTGACCCAGCGTTAATTATTTAGCGGGGAGAGAATCATCCTGGCATATCACAGTTGCCCCTCACTACTTGGATCGAAAAACCTTCGAAGTAAAGAGCAGAACAGAGAAAAAGGATGGCCCTGAAAAGGATCCACAAGGTAAGACGGCGTCGTTAGTGCTAGCTAACGGCATTAGCTCGCCTCGCTAGCCTCCCACAATGCAGCTGCCGCTGTTCTCGACCCAGTATCGTGTGAAACTAGGCGGTTATTCAAGTCGGAAAAAACGTTAACTTTAAATTTCTTTGTGTGTAATATTTAGTGGTTACGAAATCTAAGTAAATTTTACTACTGGCACCGGCTAACTCAAATAAAAACCGCTTAACCGTCGGCTGGCAAACATGTTTCAGTTAGCTAGCTATTTTAGCTTTGTGGCTAACATTAGCAGTTTCAGTTACGGTATCAGTCGAAGTGGATTGACGGCGAAAAGAGGCCTCGTGGATTGCCCAACACTTGATACGTACACACGAAAGCGCATATGACTTAAATACGACCCGATTAAATCACTAAAACTTTATCTATACATTTAAACATTTAACATTTTGTGTCTTGGTAGTTGGCTAACTGATTAAACATTTCGTATTGACGGCGGCGGTGGTTCTTTGGGGTTACCAGAGCCAGTGACTCATTTTTCAGTGTGAATTCGTGCTGGTCGTCAGAGCTGTGTTCATGATACACCTCCTTGGTATTTGTTGAGTCTCTTTACGTCGCAGGGTGTGTGTTTGTGTGTTCAGGCAGTATAGTGGAGGAAAATGGCTAAAATGGCAAAAGGCGTGTGAACACGGTAGCTTGGTTTCTTAACTCTCCTGTTGACTTGAATCTTCTTTGAGGGACATCCATAAACTAAACTTGTGAAAATATACATGTATAAGTGTGTGTGTGCGTGTGTGAAGGCCAGGGTGCGGCATTGGCCTCCACCTCTCTTTTTAAAATAGCTGTAGATCTAAAAATAACACACACACACCATAGTATACAGTATAGACTTGGGTCTCGTTTTGCAGTGAAGATGATAAACAAAGTGGCCCCCCCTGTCCCTGAGCTGGTGTGGGGTTGAACTTGGAAGAGTTGCCAGAGATAATCAGACTGAGGAAGTTGTGAAATAAAATGAATCCTCAGCTACTCACGTAGCAGCTACCCCCCCATGTCCCCGCTCTCCATGTTGACATTTGGAAGTGCTACACAGTCCCGCACATTGATTTTTAGATCACCATCATTGTTTTGTCTCTAAAAGATTACTGTGGTCTAATTGGTTATTGTTCTAAACCTCTTTTCATTACAGGAGCTTAATGACCTGGCTCGTGACCCTCCAGCACAGTGCTCAGCCGGCCCTGTGGGAGATGATAGTAAGTGCTTGGTTTAAATATTATTTAAGTAAAGTGTCTGTAGTTTCTCTCCAATCACGGTCACATCTTCTAATATAGTGGTGTGTGTGTGAGTAACGGCTACAAAACCCCAAAACATAAAGTTTCCTATGCTATGATGATGAAAAGTATTCACATTTATGCAGCAATGTTTATTTATTGTTCAAGAGAAAAGTAAAACTAAGCTAATATTACATTTGAAAACTGGAGTAGGCTTATTTGAATTAAATCTAAAAAGGAGACAGTACTGTTACCAGGAAGCTGCTTGTACATTTCAGAAGCCTAGTTCCTGTCAGATCACATACCTGTGACCTTTCCCCGTTTTAATATTTACTTTCTGTTTTGCAGTGTTTCACTGGCAAGCCACAATCATGGGACCTGTAAGTACTTTATGATATAACTGTTGCTATCTTTCTACTTGAAAGCTGAATGGTGTTAAAATGTTGCACCGAGGTTATGTCACTGGTCACTTTAAATATAATCATGAGCTAGAGATTGTGGTCTAATTTGGTTGATGGCGGAAACTGTGGTCACGGAAGTTTATAATTATTTTTTTGTTTTGTTTTCCTTTCAGAATGACAGTCCATATCAGGGAGGTGTTTTCTTCTTGACAATTCATTTTCCAACAGACTACCCCTTCAAACCACCCAAGGTAAGTGAGCCCGGTGTAGTAATCACAACATAAACAACTAAGTTTTGAGGACTGGGTTCAAAGCCAAACTTTCAAACCATAAACAAATCCCTGTTCTTATTATGAACACAACAAACATTTCCTGTAAACGAAACTGAGCTCGGCCATTTGGCAACAACAACTTATGTTATCTGCTTGACAACCTGCATGAAGTAATACCTGTAATTCCAGAAGTTCACAGTCATGAGGATCAAGCGTCACTGCCTCGTGTCAAGGAATTCAAATTACATAATGATGATCTTGTTGTGTGATTTTTACCGTGCCTAACTTACCTAACTTATCTAACGTTTCTTTCTCCCTTACAGGTTGCATTTACGACAAGAATTTACCACCCAAATATTAACAGTAACGGCAGTATCTGTCTGGATATTCTCAGATCACAGTGGTCTCCTGCACTTACTATTTCTAAAGGTATTCATCTGTTTATTACACTAAATGTACTTATTGTATATAAATGTTTTCCAACGTTTTCTAATGTCTGTGCTCTGTCTGTTGTAGTTCTTCTCTCCATTTGCTCACTCCTATGTGACCCAAACCCCGACGACCCACTAGTGCCAGAGATCGCACGAATCTACAAAACAGATAGTCAGAAGTAAGTACAAGTCTCATGTGAATGACTAACTATTCTCCAGACTTGTGACATAACCCTCATAGCCCTGAAGTTGTTGACCTTTTTTTTTTTTAATTGCTGTAGTTTATTTAAAATGAACCTGTAGTGAACCTAGTTTCACCCCGTCAGGTACAATAAACTAGCTCAGGAGTGGACGGCGAAGTATGCCATGCTTTAGGGTAAGGCCAAGAGCCAACAGTGCATCTTGGCTAGTGCTTTGTGGTTGGATGTGTTGTGATTCTCTGGTCTGACTGGCATATATAGAGGCTTGGCTCTTTGTTATGAAGTATGTAACTGCAGTGTACTAATCTTTGTAATCTGGTTGGTCCTAATCAGCTCAGGTCTTTGGTTTTTACATCTTGGTTCCCTGCGGATGGAAACCATAAATAAACAAACAAGAGTGTTTCTGAGCCACAGATACACGGATCTCTTACTACAGGCCAGAGAAATCAAGATCCAATAAACTGAATCAATCTTGTTTTCTGTTCCATGAAGCTACACTTGAATACTTTTAAATCATCCAATTTATTGCTGACCATTTCCCAAAGTGCACTGTAAGTTTTCGTTCGTTTTGGCAGAATTTAAAATCAATTTGCAGAGACCTGAGAGAGAGAGGAGGGTGGGTGGGGGGGACGATCCATCACAGTTAATGATGGGTTGCCTTTATTTCTCACAGTTGTTTTTGTTGCGTGGTAAAGTACTCGTCTACAGGGACCATCGTGGAAAAATGCTCTTGCTGGTGCATTCGAGGACATGCCAACCATTTGGTGTCCAAAAAGAACGGCATTCATGAGCTATGATGTCTGAAATTGGAAGCCTAGCGGACAAACAATAAGAATAATGTTGGTTACTTGCATGAAAAGGTTGCTGTGGCAGCAGATTATGAAGCATTAGGTGTTCGAAGATGCAAAAGTCTGAGGTGACAGCTGTGTCACCACGTAATGATAGAACATTGCAACAAGTAAATGGATAACAAACTGGCTGCGAAATGTGCTGAAGTGAACATCTAAACACGTAGGGAAAGGATATATGATTTAGCAGCTTGATGTTTTACATAGTTTCAGGCTCACTGAGTAACTATGCAAATTAATCAGGGAGCAGGAAATGAAACTCATTCTATAATGGGACAAGGAGCCGATACAAAGTGAGACATTTAAAAATAAACTTTCACTTTGGGAGTTCGAGGCAATTGTACTTATAAAACAATCCTAATAGATTATAAATTGAACATGGATTGGGTGCTAATTTTGCGTTGGGGAAATAATTGCATTGAAGCTACAACCCAATTTGTTTGACATTAACTTTTAGTGCATTTAATTCCATTTTAAACGGCGTTCATATAATCTGGGTATTGTATGTGCATGTAAACACAGTCACTAACTCGAGCATGAAAATGTTTGTTCTTGCAAAAAGTACATATTTGCCATACTGGTGCATAAAGACGATGCTTGACTTGAGAAATGTTGCACTGTTTGAAATCAGTATGTTAAGACACAAATCATCTTGTGCAGATACTGACACACTTGGTGTTTGTGGCTAACCCGGCTTGACCTGATTTTGTGCACATGCATCACGATCTAGCTGGAGTTGTGCACAAGTGAAGAGATCTTAAAGCCAAACATGATCACTGTAGTTACATCACTTTCCTTTTCTATCTTTGCAGATACACCAAAATGGCAAAAGAATGGACACAAAAGTACGCGATGTGATGGCGTCCTTGGAAAGCTGGTGGAAAATGTTGTTGCTGGTTCAAACTTAAAATTCCGGGATTCAGTTTTTTTCTTTTTCACTTTATTTTTATTTTATTTTTTTTGTTCGTTTTTTTGGTTAATCAGAGCATTTTACCCCTCTTCCTTTTTCCACCTGACGCGCTCATAAGAAGATAGTGTTTCCTCTCTAGGACACGTGCCAGTTTCTGTAACGTCTCAACTCCTCTGTTTTGTATGGAGTTAAAAAAAATAATAATAATAATAAAAATGAATAATTATGGTTCTGAGCACTCGGCTTGAGCATGCACCAGTACGTTTCTTTTCAGCCCGAAATTGGTGATGTTAGTCATTTTACTCTGCACACACTTAGTAGAATCTGATGCAGCTGGTGTCCTGTACGGCATTTAACCCCACGATGGTCCCGCTGGTCGACCGACTGGATCCTCTGGGGTTGATACTTCACTGTAGGCTGGGTTTCTAAGAGCACTTGTAAAAAATAAAAGCCTGCATTTTTCCATAACCTCAATAACGTCTCAAATTGGCACAAAAAAAAAATAAATCTGCATTTTTTTTGTTTTAAAATCTGAGCAGGAAAATTCTAAAGATTGAGTGTTAGCGGCTCCTGGACTGGTGCGACGTTGCTATGTTCTGATCAATAGTATAGGAATCTATTACCTGAGGAAAGAAGTGTATCTTATTCCACTATCAAAGTGTGTGTACAGAGAAGCACAGCAGTATATATCAATGTTAAGGAAACAAAATATAAGAACTTCAATGTTGTATTTTATGCATGTTAATAAAGGTAGGCTATTATATCTGATATGTTTCTGCAAATTAAGTGGATTGTAAAGGTTGAACAGTTGGAAACAATTTGGTTCCCCTCAAAGGCTTTCTATTTCTTTTCTTTTATTTTTCTGTTTAGAAGCCAGTAGATGAGCAGTTAGTTTTATGCCCACTCAAACACTGTCTTCTTGTAGCCCTAAAATACTGATGCAAAGCTAATGGTTGATAATCAACTTGTGGCTCTGTTTCTTTTTAGTTCTCCCTTCAATAAAGTTACTTAAACCATAAAAATACTCTTGTGCTTTTTTTATAATTTCAATGAAGTGTTGAATGTTGTTGCTAATTTGTTTTTTAATAGTTTTTAATGTGTTCGGAAGATAAAGTGAGAAACATCTGGTCATATTTAGTCCAGCCACAAATGCTTTACAGCTTTTCTGTTTAGAGTGTTTGCTTATAAAACTTATAGTGTATTAAAGTGTACCTGTTAGGCTGGAAATCTTACATTTATTTATGCTCTAAAGTTTTTCCAAAATTCAGTGTTTTGATTAAGTATAAAAATACATTATTTACTAGTGTATTTGTTGTTTTTTAACAGGAAACTGAAAAAATGTTTGAATATTTAGTTGTAGAGACATGCAATTTTACTTTTAAAATATTAATACAAATATATTTACTGAAAAAGGATTTAATTTTTAGAAAACGTCTGAGGGGGAAACTAGCAAAAAGCATTGAAGCGTTTCGCGCCAAGACTTCCTTCCGGCGGTCAGCTGACTGACACGAGCGGGTCATGTGACAAACGCGGAAGAACGCTGTCCGTAAACGCAAGAAAAACACAAGGAAGTGCACTTCTCATCAAGTTTTCTTGAACTTACCGCAGCTAAAACAAACCACAAAGCATGAAGCTGTTTGCAAACGGTTGTATTTGTGTTTCGCTGTGTTTGTTTTCCGGAGTTTTGTCGGCGTTTTCTCCAGACAAGGTGCTAAGTCTGAGTCTGAACGGCAAATGGAGGCTGGCGAACTCCAACGGGTCTGTGACTCTGCCTGCAGAGGTGCCTGGATGCGTCCATTCATCTCTGCAGCAGCAGGGATTCATCCAGGTAGGACGAATTAATAATTGATGAGCAACACGTGACTGGATTAACGTTATAGTCTCAGTTATATTTACTTTAATGTGCAGCTTTCTGTCACTTTTGTGCAGCTTGTGCCACATTATTGATGTAAATGGATTTTTGCTGCAGGAAACATTTAATATAGTTACAGTACTGTGCAACATTTTTAGCCTCTTGTTGGTTGCATATGCCAATAATACAAGAGGATAAATTATTAGTGTTCACCCTGATTTACATTCTATTGTTAGTAAATATGCATGTACAAAATATAAAAATGACTAATTATTTCTCATTAATTGTTTTATGGTTCATGTTTTAATGCTATCTTTCTTAATAAATGCTAACAGTGCTGTTTACATCTTAGTATAATATTGGCTCATTTTCTTGAATAAACTCATACGCAAATATAATATTTCTGTTTTATTTGCTTGAGTACGTTCTCTTTGACTACTTTCAGGACTTATGTGAAAATCCACAGATGTTTTAAATAGTTTTTATGCAGAAAATATGTTGTACAATGAATAAATACCTATCACAGTAAGATCACAGTAAGAACAGGTTATTTTCTTTTCGGGTTTGCTTCCTGGAAACTAACGCAGATCTACTGAAACGTTTATCTTTATCTAAGAAGTGGTGACACTGAGTCAGACTGAAGTATTTCTTCCTGTTCTTGACTTTAAAATGTGATTAAATAGTCTGTAGTCAGTATGAAATGAGAAGATAAAAACAGGAATGTAATTAAATTAAACCTTGTCTTCTTGTTTGTTATTTCAGGATCCATATTTCAGGTTCAATGATCTGGCTTATCGATGGATTGCGCTCGACAACTGGACGTACACGACCACATTCACTGTACCTGTTGAGATGAGGTCAGTACCACGATTGTTTTTATGTTTTTATATATTGTCCCTGTTTGAGTCCCTCTTGTGTATTCTGTGCATTAACAGGGTCAAACAGAAGGTGTTTCTCGTCTTTGACGGTGTGGACACTGTCGCGTCCCTTTCTCTGAATGGGATCGTTGTTGGAAAGACGGACAACATGTTTCGTAGATATGTGTGTCCAGTTTCACATTAATCCATCGGTCACGTTGTGCTCTGTGAAATAACATCTGTTTCTGTCGTTGTAGGACTTCTCGGTGAGAGACTCGCTGAAGGACGGGGACAATGTGCTGAAAGTTAGTTTCCTGTCTCCGGTTCTTTACGCGTCCGAGCGAAGGAACGCTCACTCGTCCTACAGGGTTCCTCCTGAGTGTCCTCCAGATGTGCAGAAGGGGGAGTGCCACGTCAATTTCATCAGAAAAGTACATCCTGCCGCGTCTTAACCTTATTTTAAATCACCTTAAAGTAAAGTTATAAAGATTTTTACTGTTAATTGAGTCGTTTTAAACTGAAGCAGAGTAGGAGATAGTTATAATGAGATAATGGCCAATTTACAGATGTGGAAAGTTGAATTAGTAGACATAATATGGTTTGCAGGAATTAGAATATAGCTAAAGACTTGAATTATAACTTGGAACATCAAGCTTTTTAAAAATCGTTCTGTTACCTGTAATTTTCTGGATCAACTTTGAGTCTTTTACCTGCATTAAACAGTTTCTTTCTATAATTTATTTACGTTTTAACAAATTAACAAAACAGCTGCATCGTCTGTCCCGGTGCAGGAGCAGAGCTCGTTCAGCTGGGACTGGGGGCCTTCGTTCCCCACGATGGGGCTGTGGAAAGGAGTTCAACTGGAGGCGTTTGATATCGTGCAGCTCGTCCGGGTTTCGTCTGCTCCGCTCTACGGTACGTGTCATTTTATCACTTTATCGCCATTAAAAACGCAGCCTGGATAAACAGAGATGTGTTCAGACATAAGCAGGACTTTTAAAAAACGTCTCTTATCTGATAAGTTGAATTATTTAGGTGTTGCATAAGAGCCGTTGTGTAACATGCGGCGCAGCAGCAGCAGCAGCTTAAGACCTTCAGTGTTTTATTGCTCACTGGTTTCTCTGGATAATGATTGATCAGAACGTTATTGGAAAGTACCAGAGTGAACTCAGCATTTATTATTAAAACTCCACCTACTTCCTAGAAGAAGCAGGTGAAGACAAACTCAAGGAATTCTTCACAATTTTGTGTTTTACCGTCTCATTATATTAATATTTCCTCCCTCTTACAGAACTCAAAAATACTAGTCGATCATTTTCCCAGAGTAAATTCAAGTATAATTGCCTCTTGTGTTTTCTTTCCTCTCTCTCTGTTTCCTTTTGTGTTAATTTGTGATTTATATAATGTGTCCGTGTGTCCCAGATCCCAGCTGCTCTCAGTGGAGGCTGCAGGTTGAGCTTCTCGTCAACGCCGCTCAGACGTCGAACATCGAAGTCACGCTCTCGGTCCCCGAGCTGGACTCGGAGCAAACCTTCCAGACGGGGATTCTCCAAGGAAAAACCAAGAACAGGTTCACCTTACTCATCAGCACGGTCAGTTCTGTGCTGATTTTATTAGCAGTACATAACATTATGACCACCTGCCTAATATTGTGCAAAAACAGCCCGACCCGTCAAGACGAGATGTTAGCAGCAGATCCTTTAAGGAATCAAACTTTTTTTTTGCCCAAAACTGTGCAAAGATGCAGGATTAGACTGAGGTCTGGGGAATTTGGAGGCCAAGTCAACACCTAGAACTTGTCGTTGTTGTGTTCCTCTCACTATTCCTGAACTTTTTCTTAATTTGTGCAAGTTTCCATCTGTGCAACACCCACAGATGTTCATCTTTAAATCAGAACGCCACACCAGTCGTTTTAGAGCTGAAGATGCTACTTGGATTAATCGTGTTTAAGAAACCCTGAATGTCCAGTTGCAGTTGTTTCAGCTTTTTTTATTATTATTTTGGGCAAACCAGGACCTGGTTCATCTGGTAATCAGGAAGTACTGTTTCCATTATAGTATCTCCATGCTTAGGAAGCTTAGGAAGGTGGTACATGTCCAAATAACATCCACATGAATGCAAGGACCCAAGGTCTCCCAGTAGGACGCTCCATGTGCTGGCTTGTCTTCTTCTCACAGTGCATCCTGGTACCACATGTTCTCTTAGTAGCTGACTGATGCTCTGTCTCGCCGTCACAGTCTCTCAAATCCTTCTCCGCTTGTCCTGCGTCTAACTCTGAGGACAAAATGTTCACCACGATAACCAGATAATCAATGATATCCTCTCTGTTTTGGTTATATTGTTATGGCTGATCAGTGTATATGTATTGTCATGACCGTTGTTGTATATTTTTTCCTCTTCCTCTCCAGAGCAGCCAGGTGAAGCTGTGGTGGCCCAGCGGACACGGTGAGCGGCCCTTTAACAATCTGATCGCCAGAGGATTTCTGGATGACTTGTTGATCTTCAGCGCTGAATCGAAGGTCAGAGGTCGCTTCCTGTCAGCGCCTTCGTGTCCTTCTGACGTAGTTTTAGGCTTTTCATTCAGGTGGTTGTGTCGGAAATGTTTGCAACTGGACTAGGGTTTGTTGGAGAAATGTGTTAAATCCCAAACATCTACAATCATAAACAACTAATATGATAGTCAGGATAAGCTGATCTCAGGTTAAACATTTAGGAAATCAAATGTATGAGCTAAATTCAAAGTGTGGTTTTGTCGTCTGCAGGTTAATAACATTTATCTTAAAGCTCTGGTTGCAGACGTTTAAATGCTTGAGGCGTTTTTGTTGCGTTTTGATCATGATAAATGAGAAACGCCTTGAGGGAATTTCTCCAAACATTCACAAGGACTCGAGGATGAACTGACTAGAATTTGAAGCTCAAAGTTTGCTGTAATCCCACAAAAATCTATTTAGTTCTCCACTTCATCTACTGATAAACAGAGACGTTAACTATGGCTGAGGCAGACCAACCCACGAGGCGTCTGTTTGACTTTACTTTCCCTCGATCCTGTCCATCAAGCGCTGATGAAAGTCTCTGCTGCAGGTCTATTTTCGCACCGTGGAACTCGTCCAGGAGCCGATTGTTGGCTCTCCGGGCCTGAGCTTTTATTTCCGCATCAACGGGAAACCAATTTTCCTGAAAGGCTCCAACTGGATCCCGGCCCACTCCTTCCAGGACCGAGTCACCCCCGCTGTGTGAGTTCTGCTCCTCAAAGCGGAGCGAGGCGAATATTAATCACATCTTTTGTGTCCGTGTTTTTCAGAATTACAGACAAGCAACTGTTCAGTTTTTCTTTTGGTTATGAATACGTTACCACTACCTGCTGCGTGTTTGTCCTGCAGCTTAAGGAACTTGTTGCAGTCGGCGGTGGACGCTAACATGAACGCCCTCAGGGTCTGGGGGGGAGGAGTCTACGAGCAGGATTTGTTCTACGACCTCTGCGATGAGATGGGGATCATGGTAACTGCAGCCTGAACAAATGTCAACGTTAAAACTTCATAATGTAGTTAAATGGATGATTATTCAGCTGACAACTTATTTAGCTCCAACTGATGCAACGAATAGCTTCTCATTTCTTCAACAACCATGTCTAAAGACACATCCTGTGGCAACGAGTTTGATCCGTGGAGCTACTGCTGTCAGAGCCTGGGTAGCTCAGTCGGTAGAGCATCAGACTTTTAATCTGAGGGTCTAGGGTTCAAGTCCCTATTCAGGCGATACAAGTTTTATGTTTGAACTAAAGGAAAGGAAAAGTCTAAACCTATGGACGGGAGCTGTGTGGGTTCTGTACACTGGCCAAATAAACAAGCATGTCTAAAGACTTCTTCTGGAAAAAATGTTAGTCTGTTTGAGAGGTTTCAAATCATTGGCATGCATCAAGCAGAGAAAACATCTAAGGAGATTGTAGAAACTACTAAAACTGGGTTAAGAACTGTCCAATGCATTAATACAATCAAAGAAAACCACCAGTAGAACTCAGGGCTATGTTTAATAGTGAAAGTAAGAACATTTCCACAAAGACAATGTGAAGGGAACTCAAGGGATTGGGACTGAACAGCTGTGTAGCCTTAAGAAAACCACTAATCAGTGAGGATAACTGGATAATAAAGTCTTCAGTTTGCTAGGGAGCATAAAGATT
This sequence comes from Planiliza haematocheilus, assembly GCA_005024645.1. NCBI lineage: Eukaryota > Metazoa > Chordata > Actinopteri > Mugiliformes > Mugilidae > Planiliza > Planiliza haematocheilus. The sequence goes on from SRSE01000637.1 coordinate 3,819,099, forward strand.
GGACTCTGGAGCAATGGAAGAAGGTCATGTGGTCTGATGAGTCCAGATTTCCCCTGTTCCAGAGTGATGGGGGCATCAGGGTAAGAAGAGAGGCAGATGAAGTGATGCAGCCATCATGCCTAGTGTCAGCCTGGCTGCAGAGACATCAGGCTCCAGATAATTCAAACAATGCTACCAGAACCTCCATGAAGCTAGTGAAAGACTGTGATTGCAGTATGCAATGAATAAAATCATATATTTTGGACAAGTCAAACGTACAAGGAATTTGTTCCCGTTCACACAATCCCTGGGCAGTGACTCACAGGTAGAGGTTTAGGGTTTAGAGGTTTAAGTGCCTTCCTCGGTGGCCCTCTTCCCATAACTGGCCCTACAATCCCACATTAATTAGGCTAACCACTGTTAGCCTAGACTTAGTCCTGAGTCGCTCAGACCTGATCACCTTTAGTTGATTTTAGTGAGTAGGGCCCTGCCTTTTCTCAAAATATATAGAGGTAAAGCAGCAGCCGTACCATTTGTTTGAGGCTTTAAAACCAAGCGACAAAATCTGGAAAATCAATCCTGAAACGAGCGATTCGCAGCAAGGATAGGTGTGTAATGTGATTAGAAGCCTGGCAGCAGCGTGTCACGTATTGTTTCACAGATGGCTGCTCATTAAATTCGTCTCTTTAAGGTCTGGCAGGACTTCATGTTCGCCTGTGCTATGTATCCCACCGAGGACGACTTCCTGCAGACGGTGCAAGAAGAGGTCGTCCAGCAGGTGAGTCTGAACCCGGGTTTTATTTTGTTGTCTCTTGGTACATATCTTTCTTTTAATTTGCCTAATTTTCTTAACTCGTCAGGTCCAGCGTCTGAAGTCACACCCCTCTGTAATAATCTGGAGTGGGAACAATGAAAACGAAGCAGCTCTGGCTACGGACTGGTTCAACATCCCAGCTTCACAGAGGCCTATGTACGTCACAGACTATGTGACGCTTTATGTGAACAACATCAGGAAGATTGTGCAGGAGGTGAGAGTCAATCTGTGCCACATTTGAGAAAGATTAGCATAAGCGTAGCGATTCTAATCCAGGATTGGACGACGATATCTCCCTCAGGAGGACCAGAGTCGTCCGTTTCTCGTCTCCAGTCCGACGAACGGCGCCGAGTCGGAGCAGGAGGGATGGGTGGCGGCGAACCCCTACGACCCTCACTACGGAGACGTTCACTTCTACAGCTACACCCACGACTGCTGGGACTGGAGGACTTTCCCACGCACGCGCTTCGCCTCCGAGTACGGCTTCCAGTCCTGGCCGTCCTTCTCCACTCTGCAGCCGGTGAATGAACACAAAGATGTTTACTGTATTTCAAGTATTTACGTCTAAATTTATTCTTTTAAAACACTGTTTGTCTCAGAAAAGGACAAATGTTTAGACTTTGAAAAGAACAACTGATTATACAGCGATCAGGCATAAGATTATGACCACCTTCCTAATATTGTGCAGGCCTCCCTTGTTGTGACTCATCAGAGAATGGACATGGACAGGTGACCAAGAAATGCTAAATGAGGATAAAGCGAATCCTCTTAATTCTTTTGCTGCAGGTTTCCATCAAAGCAGACTGGAGCTACGACAGTAACTTCACTTCCCACCGTCAACACCACGAGGGAGGAAACAAGCAGATGTTGCTGCAGGCTGCTCTGCACTTCAACCTGCCAAACTCCACAGACGCCCTGAAAAGATTCACAGACACTCTCTACATCACTCAGGTAAACCTCCTGGACCTCCCTCACATATATCTTTAAAAACTGCAGACGTTCACCGTCATCCTGAGCCTTAAGCGGCCTTAAACCTCCTGATCCCCGACCGCGTTACTTAATATGACTAACCGTGGTGAATGTGCAGGTCATGCAGGCCCAGTGTGTGAAGGCTCAGACTGAGTTTTATCGTCGGAGTCGGAGTGAAATCATTGACGGCGAAGGTCACACCATGGGCGCTCTGTACTGGCAGCTCAACGACATTTGGCAGGCGCCTTCCTGGTCATCGATCGGTGAGGTGAATTTACGCTCATTACAAACAACTGAGATTATTTCAGATTAATGTGATTTTTCTCTCATCGTCTTTGTGACCAGAGTTTGGTGGGAAGTGGAAAATGCTGCATTATTTCGCGCAGAGCTTCTTCTCCGCTGTGCTTCCTGTCGGCTTTGAGGACGAAGACACGCTCTTCATCTACGCCGTCTCAGATCTGATCACTGACCTGAAGCTGAGAGCTGTGGTACGTTTCTACTGTATTATTCTTCATGCTTTATACATATCTAAACACTCACGTGTACGTCCATCAGGTGACCGTGTACTCCTGGGACAACCTGGATCCAGTTTGTACACACACGTCCGACCTGCTGCTCGTGCCTGGAGGAGGCGCCGTTGCCATTTTTAAACAACCTGTCGCCGTCCTGCTGGCGGGATGCGGACACTGCACCCGTCTCACCTGCCTGCTCTCCTTCCACCTGGAGGACGACAGCGGCAGCCAGCAAGGTCCCACCAACCACCACTTCCTCTGCTCACCCAAAGACGCTCAGGGGCTCCAGAGACCCAACATTACAGTAAGTATTGATAATGTATTAGTTGTGCCCAGGTGTAAAATGATGCTCACAAACAACATAACAATAATAACATCTGAAAATAAAAACGCATTTATTAAAACGTTGGGTTTGAGCGTGCAGAAAACATTTAAATTTAACAGGAATTTAGAACGAAAACATGAGGAGGATATGAATAATTAAGATGCACATAAATAGTTTATTATGAAGGGACAAAAAAATGAGGAATAAAAGTATTCAGACATTAAAGGTGTGATATAAGGGATGTGTGACTGGTCTTTTGTTAACGCTGTGGTTTTCCCTGCAGGCGAAGGTGCGGGAGGATCAGAACGTCTTCACAGTTACCCTCCACGCAGCCTCTGTGGCTCCGTTTGTCTGGCTCGACGTGGGAAACATCCCGGGGCGATTCAGCTCCAATGGCTTCCTGATGGTTTCCAGAAACAGGACAGTCAGCTTTAACGCGTGGCGTCCCACCAGCGTCGCCGAGCTCTCCGCATCCCTCACCGTCACGTCTTTAATGGACGTATATTGACCTGAGATCATGACGTTTCCATGATGAGTTCAGAAGTAACAGATGGGTTGAACCGGTGCAGGTCTTTGTCTCTTGTTGGAGGCTACAAACCCTTCCTAAAGTGTCCTAAAGATATATTTTACTCCAGGACACTGTGCCAAGAAATGTGAAAACACTAATACAGTTTTTATCGTTTCGTACAAGAATGACTGGTCATTTTCAGCCTTGTTCGAGGTCTGTAATTACTCCAACATCTTAGATTTATTTATCTAAATTAAAATACAGATAATGAACTAAAGACTCCCTGCACTGAACTATGGTTCGTTTGTGAACTAAAACCTGTACCTTTGCCTGTTTTGCTCATGTACATGACATCATGAATGTGTTGTTTCACATGCAGTGCTGTCTAAAATGTTTTGTTTTGTGTTTGTATTTATATTAAATCGATTTGTACAGCTTTATTTTAATAAAATAAATAGAGATCCAAATTCTGGGAAGCAACTTGCAGTAGTGCAAGTCTGCCATCTTTATTAAACTACTAGTACTAAATAATTTAGTATTTCTGTTTTTGGACTTATAATTTCTTTTGTCTGCATACTACGCCACTTAACGTAACTTAAACTGTTTTATTTTCTTCTGAAGATTTTTTAAAACGGGAGGATTCTTGGGGAAGTTCTGAAGTGTGTCCATTAATGTAACATTAACCTGCTATACATTATCGCTTAATTATAAGAAAACCATCTCATAAGCCAGACCAGGGAAGGTAATATTCGTCAGTTCCGTTTAGTTATGACTATTAACTGTTACTAGCTATTTCGGCGTACTTAATATTCAAATACAACCTCAAATTAAGTGAAATATGCTAAATATGCGCACAGTTGGACTCACTATGTTCATGTACAGAACTTGCCTATGAGTCGTCGGGTTTTTAAAATGTTCTCAAATTCAGTTTCAGTGAGAGACAGTTAGCACAATATTTAATGATTTATCGTAAAACTAAGGGGTTAATGGCTGTTTCGGCATTTTTAATTTTCCAAAATGTAAACTAGTATGGGCTAAAATGAAGATGAATATGCAGTACATTGTTCTTAGTGTACGCGTGTACAAAACTTTCCTGAGAATAGTCCTGTTTTTAAGGTTTCTTCAGTGGTAACGTGAATAAGTGACATATGGCACTACGTTCACTAGTTCACATCAAAGATAAATGGTTAATAGCTAATTCGGCATATTTCAGTGTCCTAAATGTAAAGAAATATATGGTAAAATTAGATTGGAAGGGAACACAGCGTAAGGAATGTGTAAGGACTGCAGGAATGTGAACTTGCCTGAGAATCGTAAGGTTTTTACGATTCTCCTGCATCACCGTAATACACTAATAGCTGTCTCTACATTGAACTATGTTTAGCAAAAGGTAATCTGTTAGTAGCTAATTCGGCATATGCAATTTTGTAAAATCTGAACGAATATGAAGCTAAATTCGTGTATCTTCCCGGCATGTAACGCACTGTATCCATGGCAACAACACACTTCCGGCTTGTCTTAAAACGTTATAAACTTGCAGACAAATTAAACTCATCAAAAGCACATATATCGATATTTAATCTATTATTATTCACATTTAATCAACACACTCTTCCTCTTAAGTGTAATTGATAAGCATATAATTTATTTATTTATTTATTTATTTTTGCCTTTATCCTGCATCGATCTCTTTTCGCCACTAGGGGGAGACAGGACGCTTTGAAAACAAAAACACATGTTTATGTTTTTCTTTCTTTTTTTTGCTTGCAGCTGTTCCGTAGTTGATCAAACATGTACACACAGCTGTAACCCGAGCAGTCACACACCCTGCGTGCTTTTTTCCACTTAACACTGTCACCTCACACAAATACACTAATACACACTCTGTTTCCTACTAAAGCGCGTGTGTGTGTGTGTTTGTGTGAGTACGCTGCATACCAAGTGAGAAAGTCAGTCACAAAAGAAAGCATTCAAAGACTGAATGCACGCGGCCGGTCACCTCCATTTTTTTTCTTTTGACTGCATGGCTGATCTTTGAACCTGATCTACCTCACATAGTCCTGATTTATCAGCCAGAGGTCTGCAGCAGCAACACTGGTACCTCTAAACAGTTAAATAAGGGCTGTAAAAAAAAAAAAAAAAAGCTGCAAACCTTAGAGGATAAAAGCTGATATTCTCCTTCGACTCTGCGGGACATGCATCTGACTCCACGGACATCGTGAATTTCAAGTTAAAATGCTCTCAGGAGAATAGACGAAGTCATTCACTAAAGAGGAACCTGCAGACTTTTAAAGTAGACATGTCCTACCTAAGATGTTTGATTACGTGCGTTTTGGCTTTTATCGCGACATCCCAGGGTGTAAATGTGACCGACCGGGATGGGCTGGAGTTTTTGGATAATATTTTACGTTATTATGGTGAAAATGAAACCATTACAACAGGGAATCTGAAAGATTTACTGCTGCTGATCTCAGCCAGAAGATCTGATTTAATATCTGAGAAAAATCCACTGGAAAACAAAGAGGTACGTATATGAACTATTTACTATTTTCCAAGTATTTCTAATATTGTGTATAAAGTTCCCAGTCTAAATGTTTTGTGGCTACTTTTTTTTTATTTTTCTACTTATTAAATGTATTTTTTTTATTACTTGTTTGTCATTATTAAATGTAATAAATACTTTAAATGTACATATGACTTATATTAATAATTTAATGCACCAACTAACCAAAGAAATGGTCAATAATGAACATTTTATGATATTCTTTAAAATATCTTCTTTTGTTTTGCTTTTAAATGTAACTAATGTATTTAAATGGCAAATAGTGCACAGTACATGTTAAATAAAATAATTTTAACTTGAAGTAAGTCATCTAATAATGCTAAATTTACATGACTACTGCTGAATTTAACATAATTTCATTCACTTCTTCTATAATTTGTTGCTGTTTAATCCCTGTCTTTAAGAATATGGAACTTTGTGAATAATGCATTATAATCTGCTACAGAAATATCTAAGGATAAAAATACTGGACCATTAAACAATAACATGTCCTTCTGTCTGTCTCCTCAGTGTCCCTCCGCGGAGAAGATCTTGTCCCACTTCGGGTTCAGCCATGTCAGTGAGCTGACTGTGGGACATCTGGGGAGGATCTGCCCCGCTGTGTTGACCCAGGTGCTGCTGCCCTCCTGCCCCTACACCGCCCCCGAGGTTCTGCCGACTAACGATTACTCTGGTGAGTTGCTTCATCCTGGTTTATTTGTCAAGACCCCCACAACTCAAATAAGTGATAGTTCAAGGGGGGTTGTTGGTTGGAATTGGGTCTGGCAGCGCTTCAATCCGCTATGACCCAAATTTTAGGGACTTTTAGACCGTCCCGTGGTTAACGGCGGCTCTTTAAAGCTGGAGTTGTTAGGTTTTCTTGCTTATAGACTCTATGAAATAAAAACAGATTACACTATTTTGCATATACGCTCACTAGACAGTCCATTAGGCACATTAGTGATAAGATAAATGCATTCTAATATAACAATCCTGTAACAAATCTTAGCTTTTATAATGTTTAGTTTATGTTGAAACCACGTCAGAAAGGTGGTTATTTAACTGTATGATCATTTTAGAGGATGTAGTTTGCGTTTGTGTTATTTAGCCTGGCCCAGCGACTGCAACGGGGTGGTCAGAATAATAGGAACACGGAGCACAACACAGCCTTCGAAATGAAAACACAGGTGAATCCCCGGACCTCTCGGTTACTTTAAAACGAATCCTGAACACCAGCTGAAGCTGAGATTTAGTGCAGGACAGTTTTATTAGAATGCATTAATATTTACTAGTGTACCTAATGAACTGGCACTTGAAGTTGAAGGTTCAAGTCCATCCTCCAGCTCCTTCGTTTACTGTCTCTTATCACAGCAATCTGTCTTCTAATGCAACCCCCCACCCACCCAAAAAAAGAAAAAGACGCCACTAGCTGCTATTATTTATCTATTTAAGCTTTATTTGTCACTACTTGACAAGAGAGGCAACATTTAATTTAGAAAGTAGTTTTTCTGATCGCAGTTCTGCAACATGAGGACGATAAATTGAAATTAAAATGTGAGAAATGCGGGTACGCCAGGTGCAGTGACTGTGTGCTCATGATGACGGAGCCTTAAGGTGCATGCAGTCGTAGATAACAGCGCAAAGATAACATTACTTCACCGTGAACTCTCTGCTCTCCATCCCAATACGAGTCAGTAAAATATGTCACGTTAATAAATATTAAGACATCACTTCCAGAACGGATGACTCACTTTTTTTTTTGTTGTTTTGACGCTTTTCATTTATATCACTGGGTGTCGGTCAGACAACAGAGACACTTCTGCACCGCCCAAAAGAATCACACAGATGAATAAACACAGCTTCTGTAAAAAGCTTTAATCTTCATTTAAGTTTCTGCTAGGTGTACCTAATAAACTGGCAGTGTAGTTGTAGTTTTTTTTTATGTCTTCAGTCCAAATTCAAGGACTGCAACTTATGATTATCTTCATTATTGAGTAACCGGCTGATTAATTTGTCCATAAAGCATCTGAAAATGTATGTTCAGCATCTCCCGAAGGTTATTTGGTTCGAGCGTGCCACATTTCTTTGCATCTTTCTTGCATCCATGTGCCTGTGTGGAGGTTTCTCTGGGTCTAACAGCTCAAAGACACAACTGTCAGGTCAACTGGTGATTCTAAATTAGCTGTGTGCATGTGAGTGACAGTTTGTTCGGACCTGAGTTTCGTTAAGACGTTCATCCAAGTCTTCGGTCCTCTAAAAGGCTGGTGGGGATTCAGGGTTTAAATAGGAACATCGTGTAGAGTTCTACAAGTCCAAGTTGCCTTTTTTTAAACGCTTTTTGGACATACCATAACCTGGATGACTGAGAACCTTCACATATTTCTACGAACATTGTGAACAGCAGCCTTCAACTAGTGCGGGAATATAAAAAGACCTCGAGGAAACTTGCAGGTTACAGGAACGACTTGCGTTTCAATCTGAGATGTTGACAATACAAGATTATTCCCAGCAGCCTACATCTAATCTCCACAGTGAAATTAGCCGCAGAAACAAGTCAAGCAAGTTTCTGATGGGTTATATTTTAAAACCTTTACTTCCCTCCAGTCCCTTAGAACTGAAGAAGCTACTTGAATGAAACATCTTCTCAAAAAACTCTACAAGTCCAGTTGCCTTCATGACCTGGATGACTGAGAACCATCACAGTCTTCCAGGTCAAACAATTGGACCTTTAATCCCAGTAGCTTCTTCAGCTCTAAAACATCAGGTGTGGCGTTCTGGTATAAATATGAACATTTGTGGATGTTGTTCATCAGAAAGTTGCACGACTAGTGTCTGTTAAAGACCAGATACTTACCTGCAGATTATCTTTCCCCAGTGAAAGGTGCTCTAGCGCTCCATTATCAAACAGTGACACGGACAGTCATAGATGAGATGTGGCAGCCTTTCATCCACCTGACGAGTCCAGAACGCAAAACGTCAACGCTTGTCATCGTTTATATTCTACTACGGCAAAGATAACGTCAAGTCATCTCTGTTGAGATGCAAAAAAAATATTAATAGCATCATATTTGTCATTTTTGCTTCAGAAATGACTTAAAAAATAGTTTATTTTCAACTCCATGAATAAATTTCATTTATAAAGCACGGGACACGCAGAAGTTACAGAAAACGAATGAATGAATATTTACAAATTAAAAGATCTGCGTAACTTTACTTGGAAAGAAAAGAGCAGAAGTGTGTTAAGACTCGTAGAAATAAATGTGCAAAGGTGGAGTGACTGCAGCTTGAGCTTGTATCAGAGGTCCGTTAGAGGTGGAGTGCATGCATCAACTGAAGTCGCAGAGCTCCAGTGTGCTTCAAACTAAGCATGTATGATAACCTAAAAACCGAGGATGGACCTTTCTCTTTGTGCAGCCTCCATATTACTGACTGATTACTAATTAATCCCTCAATGCTTTATGATTACCATTATCTTTATGATTACTTCCTGAACAGGAAATTTGAACTCAGGAAGCAATCAAGCTATATCACTACTTACTGTGCAGAAAAAAGCACAGGTGTACCCGTCTAGCAAAGTGGAAGGGTCACTGTGTTGAAGTTCAGCTGCTTCGTGTTCAGGCTTTATGTTTGAGGCTGATTATTTTAGGTATTTCCTGAGTCGTCTCCGTTGTCTCTGTCTCTCTCTGTCTCTCTGTGTGTCTGACTCACAGAGACCTCTCAGATATACCGTCAGGGCTGTTGACACACTCACGGCCGACTGTGACTGTTGTTCACCATCCATGCTGTTTCCTCCGCCGGCCCGGACACTTCTCCTCTTAGGCAAATAAATAGTGTAATGTTCTGTCAGCGTGCTCGAAAAGAAATGCTCTAGATAGTGTTTGAAGAGGCTGGAGATTATTTAGAGAGATTAATTGAAGCCAAATAGTTCTTGCAGGAAAACTTGGGCTGATTTCATGTTTCAACTTTGAAGATGCACTTTTAACGAAAACAACCAGATCAGCCACAACATTATTTTACCATGTAGCACCCACCTAGACCAGACCAGGCACCCCCACCCCATAGCAATGACACTATGAAGACACACTGATGTTCAGCAGCCATCCTGCAGCAGCCAACGTTTGTGCGACGCTGTTAAGTCTGATCATTTCTGCCCGTGACAGTGTGGGGTTATGGCTTTCTGGCCGTCACTGTCATCAACCTGGCGTCTCTGCTCGGCCTTTTCCTGATCCCCTTCACCAAGAAGCCCTATTTCCCCAAAGTGCTGACCTACTTCATCGGCCTGGCCATCGGGACGCTCTTCTCCAATGCTGTACTTCAGCTCATACCAGAGGTTTGTAAGACGTGTGGCGTGGGTAACATTAAGCCATTCATGTTGTAAAGATCTTTTGGTGTTTTAGTGAAAGACATAAATACAAATACACACCTGTTAACATGTGTTTGTTGATCTGCAGGCCCTGGGTTTTGATCCTAAATCGGATAACTATGTGGCGAACGCAGTTGGAATATTTGGAGGGTTTTACCTCCTGTTCTTCGTGGAGAAGATACTGAAAATGGCTCTCCGTCTGGACCACGAGGTAAGATAACAGACCAGCAACTGAGGCTATGGTTTTATATGATTGATAACTTAGCATCTATAGACACATTTATCATTTCCTCAAAGTGTTAATCCTCGAAGATACGAATCAAGGACTCTAAAAGTGTACGAAATAATGGATTAATAGCATGGACAGGTGATAACGTGTCATATTTGACATTGTGCAGTTACTACAGAGTTACTTCCAGAGTCGTGCCGGTTTATTTTGAACAGACATTCATGGTCTCCAGAAGAGGAATCCTAAAAAACTCAATACCAGGTTGAATGCAGGATGCAGAACTAATGCTAACTTAGCTACCCTGTGTGGTTAAGGCTAACATGCTAAACTAAAATGTCAATATACCTGCTTAAGCATAAGCTAGCATAGCATAGGTTAGCATCATCACCTTTAGCGTCTTATTATGCTAAAGTACTCATTTAGTGCGCAATGCGTTTACGCTCCGTTCGTTCAGGAGGATTTCTTTTTGTTGTCATGATGGGAATAAAATTAAATAAGGCGAATTACCTTTGACTCATTAAATCTAGATCCATTCTTTTAGTTACCAGAAGCTCCATATTAAATTATGAGGCATTAAAAGTTGTAGTTAGCTGAGGTATGTCTCCATTTCTGTTGGTGACAGTAATTTAAAACAATTACTGGTATTAGAATATTGCAGAAGGGCATAAGCGCTAAGCTAAGCTAACCTAGCTAGGACCCAAGAGGGCAGCCCGTGTTGTTGCACACGGAGGAACAACGCTAGCTAGCTTGCTACACTAAAAAAACAGGACTAACTTCAGAAATAGTTGCAAAAATTATAGAGTAATATCAACTGTTAAAAGATAATAATTTATAGTGTTAAGTAAAAGTAGTAGCTACGTAAAGCTACATCAGTAGTAACCCAGGTTTGTCCTTACTGGCTGTTGGCACCAAGTTTTATTTGTATTTGTATCATCTAAGGCTCTGTTCAAACCTCACGTTAGCGTCTGTCCTGAGGAATCTGATTATAAGTGTCCACCTTAAAGTCCAGGTGTGAACACTGATCTGACCCACATCTGGAGGTGGTCCGGGACACGTTTGACCTCCTTTATTTGGACACACAGTGACTTGCATTAAAGACCATGTACTCACACACAACCACTATTATAAATGATCACCAGACAAGTAAAAATAGCACAGTAAGTGATAGTTCAGTAGTAATAAAGAGCCTTTCAAAATATGCTGTCCTCGTAGCCGTTTACTGACGAAATAGTAAACAAAGCGTCGGCGTGTGGTTAATTATTGATGTGATGATGTCAGTGAAGCACATGAAGTTATTTCCTCAATATTTGTTGTTGTTTTCATTTACCTTTATTGCCGGAGATTACAGCGTATCAGTGCGGAGATCAGTAAATAAGAACTTCTAACAAACAGCGCCGTTCTTGGTTCTGAAATAACAGTTATGATTGACACTGTTATGATTTTTTCACCGCGCCCCAAATGATGTTGGTGTTTGTTTTCATACGGCGCATAAACCTGAGATCGGATGTGCCGACTGGAGATGTGTTTTAATGCCAGGTGTGAACACGTGCACTTATATCTGGCAAGGTGTGAACGGGGCATCACGTGCACTTTGTTTGCAAAGAGCTTGAATGTAAGCGGTGTAAAAATGAAGCTTCCTGACGTGGAAATGCATCTTACATTTTCTCATCTCTTTATTTTTTGCAGCATGGCCACAGCCACTTCAATCCTGCAGAGTCCCCGCAAGAAAACTCCCTCCACAACGGGGACATCCTGGAGAAGAAGGACTCCATAGTTTTGACCAACATCACCACCATCTCCACCGACAAGAGCACCCCGAACCCAGATCCTCCGCATGCGAACATGGCGCTTTCTCAGGTATCACTTCAGTAAATGCGTACGTGCTGGATTAATCTCCGCAGGGAGCCACTAATCAATGCTGCCACAGTATGTCATATTAACCCACAGAGCAATCAACCTTGTACTCACTGATATTTTATCTAATGAGTGGCACAGTTTTAAGATAAGCTCATAAAAACAGTGAGTTCTCCCTGAAATCTAATCTCCAGAAACCTGATGCTTGATTGGGAATTGCTGTCCAATACATTCCTCTATCGCCGATCATGTGACAGGAATTCATCACCCTAAAAAGTAATTTATTGAGGCCACTATCAGTGACGCCGCGGTTAATCTTTGACAGCGGCGTCTCTTGTGTCACATGGTGGAATCTGGATCAAACTACTGAACAAACAGACGTGCTGACGATCAAGCAGTCGGGCTAAAGCCGTGGGCCGCCGATCCTTCCCCTCTTTGTAAATGCTGGAATTGTCCGTCTTGAGCACAAAGGCTCCTTGTCCTGTCTTGGGCCTCGTAAAAAAAAAAAAAAAAAAATGGGACGTCTTGTCACTGCGCAGTGTCTTTTACCAAATCCCAAAGGCTCTGTTTGTGTCCGCCTGTTCTCCGATTTCCTTTTAACAACACATGTGGCATTATATCCGTAATTGAAGAGTTGTGTCGCATCCACTTAGAGGAAATATTTCCTGTTGTTGATCAGCTGTATCAGATACATTTTGTTAACCTCAGACTGACACACGTTGCTCGTTAAAGCCTTAAGTAGTTCATTTTTCCTCCGACCTTTGCAGGGATTGCTCTTAAATTTTCTGTCTTTCAGAGGACGACTGTCTGGGACCGGAGCAAGTTTTTAATGAAATATTTTCCCAAATATTGCATTAATAATCTTTGCAATAAAGGGGGTAGATTCCAGCTAAATCCAGCTGCACAGTCAAAGTCAAAGTTTCAGTTCTGCAGAGAGCCATGCAGCTATGATGATAAAGCCACAGTTTCTTTACCAGGGAGTGTTGACAGGTCCCGTTTGAAGTCCAGCCTCGGAGCTGCAGGGCCGTATTTAAAATGGAAATCTGATCTTTGAACAGAGCAGTGAGCTTTAACAGAGCTTTAACCCCTCCATGCTGATGTTCACATTAAACATTTAAGCGTAATATTAACGCATTTACCGTCACTCTTCCAGGACGTCCAGGTGTCCGACGTGATGTGCCACTGGCTGCGCGGGAAGCGGATCAGCAGCATCAAGACGGTGGCGTGGATGATCACGCTGAGCGACGCGCTGCACAACTTCATCGACGGTCTGGCCATCGGGGCGTCGTTCACGGTGTCGATACTGACGGGGTTCAGCACGTCCACCGCCATCGTGTGTGAGGAGTTCCCTCACGAGCTGGGTGAGAGACGGCCCGAAGGAAATCACCGTTTAAACGTTTTGAACGGATAACCTTTTGTAATTTAAACAGAATATTTCAGTTTTTCAAGTTTGTGCTAGGGCACATCATCAGTGATGTTACCTGAGGTCTTTCAAACATCAGACGCCCTCGCTCAGGCGACCCCGCTGAGGTGGATCAAGCCTCAGTTTGTGCCCTAGCAGTGTCCTCTTTACCCAGAGCCACTTAGAGGCTTTCTCTGCCGCCTCTGTGCTGGCTTTAAATGTCTCTCCTCCTCCTCCTCTCACCTGTGAGTGCAGCATAAGCTTTGCACAGAGCCTGTCCAACAAAGCCTCTGCACCCAGCCTCCACTGGCAAGCACCTATATCCTTCCAGTCTTTCCTGTGGCAGTCGCTGAGAAGGATGGACTGGGAAGGACGGCATAGAAAGTTTGAACACGGAATTTGATGCAGCGTTGAATCAGCCCACGTGGTCTTTCTTTCTTCATCTCGTTCCCTCACAACGTTGCAGCACTTCCCTTACATGCAACAACTCCTCCTCGATGGATTTCAGAGAGCGTGCAAGCTGGTGTTCACATAGAGGCTGATGTTACTGAAGCTCCTTGGCAGTCCTAACCTTTCTGGTTTCGCCACTTTCACCAACAAGTTCATTGCTAGAGCAAATAGGATCAGTGATTCCTGCCTCCAATCTGTGCCAATCTGATGTTGCTGAACCTGCAAAGACTCTGAAATCATCTCTGAATCAAAGCTTTAACTATCAAACCAACAAATCTTAATCTTAAACTGTTTTGCAAACCACATTAAAACACTAACGTTCAGTCTGGTTGCGTTAACGTTGTGTTTTCCTCCCTCTGCAGGTGACTTCGTTATCCTGCTGAACTCTGGCATGAGCATCCCTCAAGCCATCTTCTTCAACCTGCTGTCGGCTGTGTCGTGTTACATCGGCCTCGCCTTCGGCATCCTGCTCGGGAGCAACTTTGCCCCCAACGCCATCTTCGCCATCGCGGGGGGAATGTTCCTGTACATCGCGCTGGCAGACATGGTGAGTCGACTGAAAGCGTCTGAAAGTGTCCATCTTATGACGCTTTCCCTGCTTTATTTGATATTTATCCAAACGTTTTGGTTCGTAATGAAGAAATAAATACTTGAGGCTGGAGAATGGGTTTATTTTATTGAAAAAGACACACTTGCACGGCCACTGCAAGGCCAGTGGAGACGCAGAGGGATGTAAAACTGTACAAAGATTGCAAAATAAAAGCTCCGGTGACTCTACAGTTTGTGGAATCCAGAGCAGAGCTTAAGAGAAGTAAAATGCTGTCTTTGGGGCTCCACATCTATAATAATAATATTGTTTTGTGTGTGTTTATTTGTAATTTGTCGTCTGCAACAAGTGCTGCTGCATGTGGGTGGTGTGTTTACGTCTTGTAGTGCTGCCCCCCTGTGGTGCAAAACAAAAAGTGCAGGTTCTGAAATCAGGTCAAAAGTGTAACACAGGTTATTTAACAAATGTTAAAGAAAATATCTTAAAAAATAAACTGTACTAGAGGAAGAGACATATGTTTATGTCCTTTGCCTGCTCTGCCCTTTCAGTAAGATAGGGTCATTGTTGATTATGGTCTTTTCGTGGAATTTGCTGATAATGAGAAAAATATTTGTTTCTGATAAGACTTGAGTTGTTTTACTCCCGTCAAGCGAAGTGACGATTTAACACAGTAGCACTCCCCCGGTTTTGTCAACGTGACCAGTCTGAGGGAGTTTCACTGCCTGATTACTGATATAATAACTGTGTCTGCACAAACCACCGCGTTCACACTTCATGTTCATGTGATATTAATTCCTTTTATGTCATTTCAGTTTCCAGAAATGGACAACATAGCGCGGGAGCAGCAGCGAACGTCCACCAAGATCGTCTTCTTCCTGATCCAGAACGCAGGGCTGCTCACGGGGTTCGCCATCATACTACTGATCACCATGTTCGCCGGAGAGATCAACCTGGGCTAGAGGAAGACGAGACGAAGGAAAACAAACACAAAGTCACGAGCTGCTTCCGGTCCTGCTCCCGGACGAAGTGAATGTTTTGTACAAACAGAACCAAATGTTTAAAAGGAAGATTGAGGTGTTTATACCTTTGGACTATCAGTTTAGTGAAATGTTCACTCCATAAAGAAAAAAGGGAAAATCTGTACAATCACCATGTATGAAATCTAGTCACTTTTATTTCAAGGAGACAATAAATTATTTTTTTAGTCTTCACCTGCTGTCATTGGTGCTGAACTAACAGACGCTGCGTTTGACCTTTCAGGGCTGCAGTGTTTGACCTCTCTGACCTCTTTAGCTCTAGTTTTATTGTCTACATGTACATACACAGGATGTAAAAGATTTATATGAAGCCAAAGATTCATCTTTCCATTGTTCTCCTGCAGGTGAAAATATAAAGAAGTCTTACACTTGAAGGCACAGTTTGTCAAATAACTATTATATAATCTACTTTTTAGAAATTGTATTTCTTCAGGGAGTATTTGCAGAACATTAAGCTCTGTAAACACTAAAAAACATAATTATTATTAATGCAAATGCAAATTGTCAAGTGATTATAAGTCTTAAAGACCACTCTTTGTAAACTTTAAGTGCATTTGTTGTAAACAAACAAACAAGTAAATCGAGGTTAATTCCAGAAAGCCTTTTAATGACATCCCAATTTTGATTTCTGTTAGATTTTATTTCTATTACCGCTAAATGTGGCACATGCTTTCACAAATCTTACTTGATAAGATAATAAATTATTGCTGCTACTGTACAGTTTGACTGGTTTATGGGTCAGCAGTGAAATGTTAAATATATAATTGGGATCAGTGCTCAGATAAATGTTGTAATATATCAGTCAAGTCAAAACAGTTTCACAATACGACTGTGTTGTAAAATTTATATATAAAATCTGAATTTGCAGAACAACTAAGGCTTTACTTCTGCAGTTCTACATGTATTACGAAGAAGTGTCATAAAATACAAATGCTTCCGTATTGTATTGTTGAGAATATATCATATGTCGATGTCCATGTTTCTGACCGATATGTAGTTTTCATATGACTGGTCGTAAAGTCCCGGAATGACCGCATTAATCGGGAATGCTGCGTTCCCGGCGAATCGTACAACTCTGAATTGTTTACAGTCACGGTAACAAGAATGTTTATATAATGATCTGTCTCTAATACGAAACGGATATTCGATTTTAAAATGATGTGTCGCAACAATTATTGATTACTGAGCCAACATGACAGCATTAACCGCCGCATACTATTTTATACTGACACCAAAATACGAGCTCTGGCAGTTTCGCTTTGGCCGTTTTTTCCCGAGTGTCCCTGAATGCAGCGGCGCCCAGCGGAGGAAGTAGCGACCAGACATATGACATGAACTGAATTTGAATTCAGGAAACTTTTAGGGCTCCAGTCTCAAGTGCTACTATAAACACAAGTAAGTCTGGTTAATTTACTTATTATTAGTAGTATTATTATTCCGTTGGAGAATCTCAAGGAGCGGGCTGCAGTCAATTCCTGCTCATCTTTGTTGGGTTAGCACAGATGCTAGCTACCGTTAGCTAATCTGACTCGTCTGCTCAGACTTTCTTAAAGGACGCGTTTATTCATCATCATAGCTTGTTTATTATCGGGTAATTACTCGCTCAGATAGCTATCGCGGCTGGAAAACATACCAAACTTGACTTTTTATCAAGGCACACTGACTGTCATGTGATCTGCACCGATGTGGCTGTGAGTCTGAGGGTCATTGTGATCAGAGGTTATTTTTATTATTGATCTAAATTCAACTTGCAGCCGTGAGATACGCAAACCGCTTTTTTTTATATACACGACAGCGTTTATAAACAGCAGCTTAAAAACTAGCATCTGATCGCTTTATTAATTGCTATGCAGATATCAGCAATTAGCAGCTGAAGTTTAGAGGGTTAGAAATGGGTGTGTCCCCATATTTTGACCTCTAAAAAGTGTTTTCAGCTGGCTGATCTACATCATGTGTCTTTAACTAAAAATATAAATGTTAAATATGTATAATTTAAACTCTCATATCCATCAGGCTATGTCCAGCATACTAGGAAAGGTGTCTCATGGTTAATTTGTTGTCAGTCAGATTAATTGTTGACTGCAGGGATGTAACAGTGAACTTGCATAGTTTACCTTTAGTGAATGGGAGGAAGGGTCTCGGTATAAATCTGTGTGTCTATCTATCGAGAGGAGTTTGAGACATGACATACTCTCAGGGGGAAACTCAAGAAGGAACTTCCGAGAAAGATTACAACTGCTGAGAAAAATCAGTAAATGTCTTTTGCCTTCTCTGGAGGACGTCTCAGCAGAGGACAGTACGCACCCTCCCGCTGTCTGGGATGAGGTACACGAGCCTGAAAAGCATCCGATCTGTGTTATTATTTTTGAATCACATTTATCGCTGTTTACTTCCCCATTGTTTGTGTGATTGCGGACATTGGCGGCTGTGTGAATAGGTATCTTATTTATTTTTTACCTTTGCACAGTTCAGATGTGGCCTATCTGAGTTTGTTGTACTGATGCACAACAACAATAAAGCATTTTAATTCAGCGTAATTTACAGTGACAGTTCACAGCAAAGACAGGTGACTTTTTTTTGAGATTTGAAGCTGAACTCGACGGTTAAAAGTCTTGTTTCATTACCTATTTCTGCTTGAGGAAGTTTGTTTTTGCTGAATTGCTTCCTGATTTCCCCAACTACAAATCAGGCCAAGTGTCAGTTGTGTTTTAATTGTGCATCAAAAAAATAGTGGCATTTAAAGGGAACTCTTAGATTTCACCCTCTCATGCTTATTCTTTTGACAGGCAGAGCTCAGCCATGACGAACTTTCAGATCCGAAAGTACCGGGATGCAGACGCTGAGGCCGTGAAGGAGATATTTACCTTGGGCATGAGCGAGCACGTGCCTTCCTCCTTCACGCACATCCTGAAGCAGCCGCCGACGCAGATGTTCCTCATGTGCGTGTTCTGCGCCCTCATGGCCAGCTCCAAGTCCTTCCTGCTGCCCGTCCTGGCCGTCACCCTCCTCCTGGCCGGAATCCGGCAGATGGTCGGCTACATGTTCAGCAAATACATCGACACGTCGCTGAAGAAGGACCTCAACGACATCAGCAGCACCTACCTGAAGGCGGAGGACGCGTGTTTTTGGGTGGCTGAAAATGACAGTGGTCGGGTGGTGGGCACAGTGGCTTGTCTCCCCGCTGAGAATGCGCCTGAGTGCTTGGAGCTGAAACGCATGTCAGTGAGCCGCAGCTACCGCGGGATGGGCATCGCTAAGACTCTGTGTCGGACAGTGGCTGATTTTACTCGTGACAGGGGTTACGCTGCTGTCGTCCTGTACACCTCTGTGGTGCAGACGGACGCTCAGAAGCTGTACGAGCACATGGGGTTCGAGAAGATCAGGGAGTTTTTGGCTCCTGAACCCGCTGCTAAAATCACAAACTTCAAGCTGTTTGAGTACAGACTTGACCTGCACAGAAAAAAAGACTGAAACTGACACTGAGCGCTGTCAGGGCTGCACTGCCATCCATTCCATCGAGCCTGCGTGCTTTTGTTTTCCCAGCATACACTTCAGTTAAAGCAGACATAGAGTACCCACATGTCGAGCTGTTTACTGGACGCACTAGCAGTAGGCTTCATGTCTGTTTCCTCTAGTTACAAAACATATTTCTTTTCATTTATACATGATACTTTAAATAAATTTGTATCGTCAGATTATTATTCTGTAGTCGCTGTTATTTTCACATTATTTAGGGATGTGCTCATTTGAAACACCCGATTAGTAACAGAGAACTGTCATTCAGAAGAAATGAGCGGCTCAGGTTTAAGAACGGGGTGTCATGTTTCTGTACATGACAGTAATTGCAGTGAGATACCTTTGGGGAATATCTGGAAACGGGGAGAAAGAAAGCACGAGTGCACAGTTACACTCAGTCCACTGATTTATCTAAATATATATACTCATTAGTACAAATGGGCTAGTTTTCAAACTTTGTGAGTCCGTTTTTTATCACCTAAATGTTTTCAGTTTTGCTGTTGTAGACCTAAAAAGTAAAAAGTCTCAAGTGAGAGCCAGAGAAAGTTGGTAGCTGCAGGGTGTAGACTGATGGGCGTATTCAAGGACAAAACTAAGGACGCAGCTCTGGGATTTGTTTTGCATAGACTTTACTTTGATCCTCAATCTGTGTCTTTGTCAGATTGTTGTTGTTTTATCCCATTAGAGATGCGATGGCCAAGTGAAAAGAACTTAAGACTTTAAACTAATACTTAAGTGACCAAACCTCCACATAAACACACAAAGCAAATATGATTTACTTGATTTTTTTTTTTTTTTTGGTGAATATTTAAATTTCTGATTTACAAGATTTAATATGGACAAATGGAAATATATATATATATTTTTTTTCAATTTAATTATGTTTTTTTGATGACTGTACTAGAAGAAATAGCTACTCAGGAAAATAAAATAAAATAAAAATGGTAAAAAATCTAATAAAAAATAAGCAATTAAAAAATAATATTAATATTTATTCAAGAAATTATTATAATTATTATCAATAATCCTTATATATATATTTATATACACAGTATTGTCTGATTTACTTTAAACCCTATCAGTCCATATCTGGGATCGGTTCATTTTAAATTTCACCGGGCTCCTCGGTGTGTGCCAGGCGGACTCAGTCAGGCACCAGCTCGGCCACCTCAGCTCGGATGTGCCCGGTCAGACCTCCATGGATGGATGTAGCCTGTCGGGGTCGAAGCCGAACCGTTAGCCGGATATTTTTTGACACAAACAGGTAAGATTTAGCGCTCATATGTCCTCCACACGATACGGTTTAAATTCAGAATACACACAAACATATATATTAAAATGTTTAAGTGTGTATTTTGTGTAAATTAACTCGTTGAATTGATTTTTTTTTAATATATTGATTAAGCCAATCGAGGCTAACGGCTACTCTTGCTAGCAGTTGGTCAGGGAGTGTCTCACTGACAGCTAATAAACACCAACACCAGCGTTAAAAATAAGGCTTTAATGCCATTTAAAACCCTAAAAATGCAGGATATTCATATTAAAATGATTAATAATAAAGTCAAGAGCATCAAAAATATTCATTGAGCTTTGGCTGGTGATTATAAAAGCGCCGTGGAGACTGGATATCAAATCCTAATAGGATGATTGAGTTTTATTCTCGTTTAAATTACGTTAATCTCCTAAATCCCGATTGTTTCTCTTCAAATCTTCATCCAATTTAGTTAATCTCTCGTTGGAGAAGTGTCATGGCAGGCTGCAGCCACACCCATGCTGTGATTTATTACTATTTCAGCTGAAATAAGAGGTAAAAATAAGTGTTTCTTTCTTTCAGCCTAATGCAGATTAAACGCTATTTATAATCTTTACTTTCATTAATATGTCTTTTTACAGCAGGATGTGTTTGGAGGTTTGAACACACTAGATGGCACCAAATTACAATCTTATTATTTCCATATTTAGAGCATTTATAGTTTACACTATAAGGATGTTTCTATTTTGTGAGTAATTTGATGCTAAATTTACTAAAACGAGACGCTCTGCATATATTTTCTAGGGTGACCTAATTTTTTTTATGCATTACATAGTGAACCTGAACATCATCGGCGTGCATGCAGTGCAGTCGGCCAGTGAGCTTTTTGTTGAATCCAAACAAATGTACAAAAATTGAGTTGAGGGGTTTATTGAGGATTAAATTAATGAATTACAAGTGATTAATAATCATTGGTGTGGGTTATATTGAGGAAAAATAAATAGTACATATACAGTAAGCTCTGATTTAGAGACTAAAGGAGATAATATTAAGCTTTTTTTTCTACCTTAGTGTTTTTATTAGTGATTAAATTACATATTGAGTCAAGCAGCTCTTTTAATCATTAGTTTCAGGTTTTAAGAACCAAAATAATAACTGATTTCTAACCAAGGACCTAAATGTAGTGACTTGTCAAAACATTAGGTGAAAATGAATGTATTCGGATATAAATCCTCCTTCATGGCTCTAATGATGTTCAGTTTATTGTGCCGTTCGTGGTGCTGTTTAACTGGATTTAATTGTCAAAATAATAGTAGTGCTACAGAATGAATTTAAACAAACAGTGCTGTTATTTTAAAACAAATCCTGAATACCATAACCTTCATGAAGCAAAGATTTAGTGCGGGATTATTATATTATAATTGATTTATTTTCATTAGTGTACCTAATAAACTGTCAAGTAAATTTACGCTAAAATAATCGTATGAAACAGATTATTTACTACTAAAACAAACCGTTATCGTCAGGCTTTAATAAAACTGTCCTCTTTACCTTAGTGACCCCTGACGCTGCAGTTTCAGTCAGCCTCCAGTATGTCTGTCACACACGTCAAACTTTTGCAACGCAGTGCCGGCGTTCTGGACATAGTTATGCTCGTCTTTACCTTATTTAGTGACGTCGATGTGTTCCTCCCAGACTGCAGACAGACAGAGGTGCAGTGTGGTCGTAACGTTCCTCTCTAAAATCCCGGAGTGTCACCTCTATTCCTACAGCCTTCCTGTTCCCTCGTCTGAGCAGCAGCATCAGCAGACTCCCCTCTTTGTCCTCATTTTCTGTGACGAGACGGAGATAGTTTTGCTTTAGGCTGGTCCTCTCCGTCTCATTTCCTCTGCGAGAGATAAGAGAGACTCCCCCTCTTTGCTTCTTCCCAAAGATCCCCAATACCCTCCCCTTCACCCTCTATCCATTCTTTTTTTGGTTCTGCCTTAATCATTTGCATAAAAGGGTGCAAAGAGACTGCAGAGGTTTGTTTTGTGTCCCTAAACGGCACCACCTCTGACATTTTAGGCTTTAGTTAGACTTTAGAGACATCAACACTCATTCTGTTGGATAATAATGAGCCCACACATGAGAGATGTGTCATTCCGGCCTGTGTTTGCGTGATGCCAATGTATTATCCTCCCTCTCCTCAAAGCTGTGTTCCTTTTGTTCTGTGCCCTCCCAAACATCTCCCATCCATCGGCCTCCAAAGCTGGAAGCTTTTACACAGAAACCCTGCAGCGCTCGCTTCCTTTGCAAAGAGATGACAGCACAGAAACGGAGAGGGCCGAGCCCCAGCCGTGCCGTTGGCTGATAAAAGAGAGTTAATCCTCGCTCTGTGATGGGCCACGACATCAGGCCGGGCCCTAATTCAATCTGTGTGTGCTGCATTACTGAGCATCACCTGGACCTTTTGTGTTCAGTCACAATGAAACAGCATCAGGGTGAGCTGCTCTGGTTCCCCTCGGCTTTGGCTGGCAAAAAAAAAGATGCTTACAGCTTGATTTTCTGGATTCTTTTTTGTTTCCACACTAGCAGAAGAAAGAATTGCCTTTTTAAATATATTTGACAGTAATCTGACATGGACTGCAGTGCTGTGAGATCAGCTTCTTTAGCTATATTTTCAGATTTTGTGCATCCTTACTTATCAGGACTGAAACTTGTCTTTAAACGGTCCTGAAGAAAAGTAAAAACTAATCTGCATCATGCAACATTAGGAGGACATGCATGGGGATAATTAGTGTCTATTTTAAGAGAGGTCTTGAGAGGTGTATATGCAGGCTTTAGGACCCAGTGTCTGAGCCTCAGTCTGGGCCTAAAGCTCCCTCCCTCCTGCAGAAGCCAGCGCAGTGCTGCCGCTCAGCTGATGCGCTCACAGCTCGCCAAGCCTTCCTCCTTTTTCCCCCTCTCTTCTCTGCTCCGTCGTTTGCCGTCGGCCCATTCATCGGAGCGTTGGGATCAGCGACGCGTCAGAAACTTCCAGACAGCTCCCCGACGACTTTTGTTTGTGAGCGGCTGAGGGGAGGGCACGGGTCCAGTTTGGAGAGACTGCACTGTGGGGATCAGGAGAAGGGGATGGTGTGATTGTGTGGAGGAAGACGCTCCGGCAGCATCACTGAACCTCCACTGCGCTCCCCTCTCCTCGACCCCCTTCTGTCTGGCTTTTCCCAATAACACCGAGACAGGACAAGGGGGCGGGGGGGTGCACGGTGACCAGGAAACATGTCACAGACCAGGAGGAGCACGTACACCCGGGTGAGAAAGTGTATTTACATCCCGGTTAGAATAAACAGCCAGACTAAGTTCTGGCTGATCGGCGCACCATTGTTTCTGTTCTGTCTGTTTGATTAGTTTCACTCTGGTCGTGGGTTTTTAATCCATTTCTCCGCTGCATTCCTCTCGTCTCTGTTTGAATTGTCGCCTCTTTGTTTGTCTGGGATGCTCCTCCGGGCTCCACATTGTCGTAGTGATGTTAGGCTTCAGCCCTCTGCTATGACTCGACCGGGACGACCTGTAAACTAGTAGATGACAGACAACAAACAGGTGATCTGCCCTTAATGGTTTTTTGTCCTCAGCAGACCTAAGACACAGAAGACTTCCTGCTTCTCATCAGTGTCTGAGTCAGTCAGCCTCTCTGTCACTGGAAGGAATGACATCAGTGCTTCACCTTACATTTCAGGACGTTTCATCTTCCTCTCATCAAAGCCGCCATGGCGTTTACAATGCAGCAAACTGTTTTTTTTTAATCTTATTTTAGCATTATAGTCTGACTGAGCTTGCATGTTGTAAGAGTAGAGTGGCACTAAATAATTCAACACGTCGTCCTCGGGTCCTTTGCCTCCAGCACATGGCAAACAAGACGGAGCAGCCGCCGAACCCTGAATGCATCATTAAAAGACCGTTAGCTGGAGCGAGGCATTCAAACCCCAATGGATGTTTCATTGCAGACAGTTGATGGGCACTTTTGAATCAATGTATGAATCTGAAGTGACTCCACGCTGCCTTCACGGGAGCTTGTAAACTTCGGGTTACAACATAGGAAGTGGTGTACACAAAATGTTTTGCGTTCAAGCGGTAAAAACAACCAGGATTCATAAGAAGTCACCAATGAGAAACCATCGAGGCTAACACTTAGAGCTGGGTATCATTACTGATATCGTTAATCGATTCCATATTTCAGTTTCAAAACTAAAGTTGTTGTTGATCCCGCCTTACTAACAGTTTACAAGCTAACTTAACTAAATATAGGAAATAAAATAAAGGTGTAATGAAAGGAGGAGACTGTTGAAGATATCAATATTGTCCTCAGACATTTTATACGCAATGAAATTACCTTTCACTTTCTGACTACGTCTGCAGTGAAAGATTTCCTCTTACAAGATTATAAGTACCACAAGAGGGCGCCGTTTTTGTAAACATCGTAAACACCAACATGATTTGACGATTCAGACGTTAAATAAAAAGCTCTGAAGACTAAACTAGCGCTGAGAAGTGTTTTTTTTTCCCTCCCCTCCGATCCGATCTTTTAATATCGAGTATTTGGCAATCCGATTTACTCCCTCTGGTGATTCATAGAGGCTTTCAAGAGTTGTCAAAGTTAATGTAGTGTGGAGAGGGTAGCTTGTACCTTGGCTCCAGAAACCCTGTTTTATCTACAACAAAAATGATCTCTTCTTCTTCTTCTTCTTCTTCTTCTTCTTTGATTTTTTTGTCATTTGTTTTGACGCTAACCAACAACCATTAAAACAGACGAAGAAGAAGATGTTTTGACGCTACAGGGACATGGTTTTGTTTTCTTTGGTAGAGCTAAACTAAATAACTACTTTTAATATGCCCCAATACCGATCATGACATTCCTACTGTAAAGCAGCATGTCTTTGAAGATTCCCAGTCATCCGGGTGTTGGTTTATCTAAAACAAAGTTAGTTGACGAGCAGCGAAATGTCTTCAAATAGCCTCCAGTTGCCTTTGTTTTAGCCTTGTTTTATCTGGAAGCATCATCACATCTCTGCTGTGTTTGTCATGAATTATAAACTGAGTTAATTAGACTTTAAGTGGTCAGGGCAAGCCAGGTTTTACATAACTGCTGAATACCATCATGCGCCATCTGCAGTTGTTGAATAATGTCTGACTTTACACATAAACAGTTGTTGAGTATATTAAAGAAACATGAGAGAGAAAGTGATGACCTAGCTTTGAGTTACGAGCAGGAAGTTTTGTTTTATAGTCATTAAAGCTCTTTTTTTTGGAAGGAGAGCTCTGAAACAAAAACCTCTTTATCTTAATACATTCCAACGTATACTTTGCTTAGGTTTAAAGCCCAGACAGCTGACTGTTTAAGACCTGAAGGTATGCAAGTTTAACCAGATATTCCATTTGCACGTACCATAGTGGGAGTAGATGGCTTCATCAGGTTTTGGAGAAATTTTCTGCCACATTTTTATGTTTGAGCTTTATTCATTCTATGCAAAGAAACATGTAATGGGATAAAAACACGTTTATTAATGAGCTTATTATCCCAATAAGGACTGGACATGAAGGGGGTACACAAACTTTGGACTTGCGTACTTGGTGTTTTGGGACAGCAGTGCACTTGTTGACGCCCGCAGTAAGCATCCTGGGATATCTGGCTGTACTTGGTCCACCTAAGTTACCTGCCAATGCATTCTTGATGAAATGGAAACGCAAATACCCATCCAGGACTGTGCTTGGTCAGCCGGTACTTTGATTTAGAGCAGTATTTGGAAGCTGATGACGTTTCACAAGAACACAAGTACAGACAAGAATGGCTGTTAATAACGCCACGTGTAGAGCAGATTTTGATTGATGAGCCTTGCTGCATAAACTGTTTGCATTATTGATGATAAGCACTTGTTGACGTGTCCTGGACGTTATCGCAGAGCAGTTAGAAGTGGCTGATATTTGTGACTGTGTGATCTGTGCAGAGTAGACGACCGTGTTTGGTTTTAATCCCTGCTGCAGACGAAGGTATCACTCTTAAAGCCCACCTTGATCTCCATACAGGTCAACACGGGCAAGGATAAGTGTTGCTGGTTATGATGAGGAGAATATACCGATCAGGCTTTACATTATGACCACCTTCCTAATATCGTGTAGGTGTCTCTTGTGCTTCCAAAACAGTTGTGACTCATCAGAGAATGGACATGGTCCTTCTGAGGGTGTCTGGTGACAGGATGTTGTTAATGGGGGGGCCTTTGAGGGGAGGGGCCTCTGTGGATCATCCCACAGATACCTGATCAGTTTGGGATCTCGTGAATTTGTCTGGTGGGGGTGTCTGGTCTGGTCTGGTCTAGGTGGGTGCTACATGTCTAAGTAACATCCACATGAATGAATGCCAGGTCCAGAAGTTTCCGATCAGCGCATTGAACTGTCCCAAGATGGTCGATGTTATTTGCTTCTCCTGTCAGTGGTTTTAATGTTGTGGCTGATCGCTGTTTAATGGCCAGTCATTGACAAGATAATTACCGCAGAGAAAAGTTTAAGTCTAGACATAGACTGTCCAACAAAGACAAGTTTTCTTTTTAGCACATTGATTATTTGATTGTTGTCTTGTTTATTGTCATGCAGCTCATCTGCATCCTGATCTAGATATCTCTACCATGAACATGCATTTATTAATGGATTATTTAAATAATATACTAGTAGTTTCAGGACTAAATGTGTTTGGGTATAGGTGCCTACAGGGACAGATTGTGTTGTCTGTTAATGAGCCTTCATGCTGCGGCTGTTTGTCTGTTTTGGTTTATTTCTGTGCCGTTCTAACCTTTAAGCTAAACGCCGTGTGTTGACAGTACGCTCAGGGAGAGTCGGAGCACGTCCTCTGCCGGTGTAATGACATCGTCTCGTCTTTGTGCTGTTCCGCTGAGTCACCATCCGTTCTAGGACATCGCGCTGCAAATTGGGTTACGCAGGATTATTCGATTAGAAAGTATTGCAGCTCCGCTGAAACGTACTGTTACTGTGCAGTTTGTGTCTCTGAATCTGAGGTGATTTGTTTGCATGGATTTAAAAAGGAAAGTAAATAGAAAGAGCTGTGTGTGAAGACTGCACTGACATTTAGAGAGTGTCGTAGGAGGACAGGACCTCGGTTTCCCTTTTTTTTTGTGGCGCCTCAGAGGGTCATAAATCTACTTTTAGTTTCGTCTTTCCTCTGAAAAACTCATCCACTATGGCTATAAAAACAGATTCTGTTGCAGACTTCTAATGTTTTTATGTAAATAACTGTGTAATTTCACAAAAAAAGAGACTGCCCTTAGCTTTTATGTGATGCTGCTTGTGTGTAAATACTGTATATGTTCAAACGTCACACTTATTTATCGGATAAACATGCAAAAAAGTGCATTAAAACTTTACTGTGACAAGACACTTCTGGGCATTTATATGAACATATATACCTCACTGTGTGCAGTTATATTCATATGTGTTTGGAGCTGTTTACCAAAACATATTTAAGTTAAAGTAAAAATTTAAAGAAGAGTTTAGGAATTACAACAATTTATATTTTGGACATCCAAAACAAAAGGTGAAACAAAAGCAGCCGGAGTTTCCCGGTAAACATTTAATCTGAGTGGCTTCTTCATTTCCTAAATGACTCGTGGGGAGTTGGGGTTTTAGTTGGTACAGCTTCAAGAAAACTGAAACAAGTGCAGCTGCTTTTGTTGTAGCCTGCAGAGGCTGTCAGGAATGCATTTATCCTCATTAAAAATACAAATGTGTCTCAAAAAGCTGCTTTATAGTGCAGCAGGGCATGTTTAAATAATAACAGCAGCATTAAACTAGAAATAATCAGTGGTCTGGGGGATAAACTTATAACTTATAACATCTCTCTCACTCACTGAACGTTATTATGTATATATTGATCTCTGCCCTGACGTTTGTTATTTCACTGGATCACATTAACACGTATGAATGAAACCTGTGTTTCTTTTCCAGACCACCAGCAGTGGCAGCAGCAGGATGAGCTCGGACGGTGGCGGCCGGCCCGTCAAAGTGGGCTCCCTGGTGGAGGTGATCGGGAAGGGGCAGCGCGGCACGGTGGCCTACATCGGCAACACGCTCTTCGCCTCCGGGAAATGGGTGGGGGTCATCCTGGACGAGGCCAAGGGCAAGAACGACGGCACGGTGCAGGGCAAGCGCTACTTCACCTGCGAAGAGAATCATGGGATCTTTGTGCGGCAGTCACAGGTACGGAGCACGAAGAGATGATTTCTTTAACGCTTGATGTCCAGTTAGAGAATGAGAGGTTTGTTTTTCATCTTGTTTGATGCAGTGTATTTATGTGGGGGGGGGTTGAGTTTGTTCCTCTGCTGTCTGCGTCGTGCTTTTCGGTTGCTCCAGGGTGTTTGATTGAACACTCTACTCTCTACCAGGAAAATACTGCATAGTGTCCCTCCCTGTTACAGTGACCACAGATCACCTACAGCAGCCTTGTTCTCAATTCTCAATAATTCTCAATATGCAGGGCTTTAGGCTAGGGATATTAAGTTAAAAATGTAATATCAGGAATTATCAGTATCAGGTTTTTATAACCAATATTTGTTCTGTAGCTTCTTCATTTCCGAGTCTGCATGAACGCAGCATGGGACGTTAACAGGCGCGTGCTTGATGACGTATAACAACAACAACACGCTAGTCTCGTAGGTTGCTAACCGTGGCTAACAAGCTAGCTCGCCCGGTGTATGAGATGTCCGTGGTTTGGAAGTATTTCCAAGTGTCACCTACTAACAGTAAATATGTGATTATTATGAGAGGAGGAAACAAGGCGTCTTCCTTTAATACATCACATCTGATCACCCACCTCAAGAAGAATCATGCAGAGTTATACGCTACATTTGTCTTCCTTGTTTTGATATTGTCTGTAGTTTGTTTGAGGTAAAATTTTCTCTCTAAAAACACAAAAAATAAACGAATGGCACTTTTTTCAGTAACTTATTTTGCACAGACAGTGTTTACATTTGAAAAGCCATGTTGCATTTATGTTTGCATCCAGTGGGACATCACAATAAAATTAGGCATAATGTGTTAATTCCATAATAGGTGATATGTTATGTTGTTACCTAATAATTTTGGTGTAAAAAGACTGAATATATCGATATCAGGTGATATCGGTATCGGGAATTAAGAGTTCGACAATATCGGAATATCGGATATCGGCAGAAAAGCCAATATCGAGCATCTCTACTTTAGACACAATAAACAGAAGTGACTGTATGTAAAGATGGGCAGCACTTTCTCATCTGTGAAATTGAAGCCAAAAACCTGATGATACGGCAGCGCTTTGGGGGGTGGAGCTTCGGTTATGGTGCCCCGCCCATATTTCCACTAGACAAGACGCGGGAAATGATTCTGGAGATTTGTTTTGAATTGAAAGAAACGAGACTGCACTACTTTATTGATATGCTTTTCTAAGTTGAGGTTTACGGGCAGTGGGTGTTACACAGTTGCATAGGGACCAAGAGAGTTTAGAATGGAGCCGGTGTGGATAGTAGGATTAAACAATATGATTTCAGATTTTGAGTTGTTGAGTTTCAGGAGATTTTGTGCCATCCAGCAGTTCACATCACTAAGACGAGATGACATTGAGGCGTGCACATTTTTTTTGTTCCGTTTGATTTTTATTGGCTTATTTTAACACGCTGCACGCTCCATTATAATCACCTGGCAGTGAATTGCATTTTCTCAACCATCTTTGTGTAATATCACCGCATCAGATTTTAATGCTGCAACTCTTCCGATAATATGATGTTTTTGTGATTAAATAGCAGCAGTGGTAATAATTACTCTTAAGGCTTAAGATTTCTAAATCCTCTTTGTGTGCTGCTTGATTTCTCTGGCATAATCAACTGATTTCTAAAGCATTTACAGCAGTTACTAATCAAACTACTAATGTTTAAGCCAGACAAATAGTAATAATAACTCCGTCCACTTTAGATCTTAAAAGTTCTTAAAAATGATTCTGATGGTTGTGTTTATTTGATTAATAATCCAGTCTATTAAACAGTAATATATTTCAAATAGCAGCAGCAAAATGTTCTTGCATAACATCTGAAAACTCAGCCCTTGTGTTGTGTTGGTGTTGTGTTACTAATCCTTGTCATTATGTCTCCTGCTTCTCATAAAAGACAGTCTGACCCTCACTGTCCCTGCAGTGCAGTTGTACAAGTTGCCATGGAGACGTGTGATAAAAAAACTGTCGACTCACATGAACATCAATAACGAAGCCAGTTTCATTTTTTGTTTTTTTGTGTGTGTGTGTGTCTCCTCTTCTTTGAGATTAAAGAACCCGCTGTGCGTCGGATGACTAACTCTTCCTCTGTCTGTCTTTCTGACTCAGATCCAGCTGGTTGACGACGGGGCCGACACCACGTCCCCGGAGACACCTGAGCCCGGCACCGGAAAGGTTCCCAAGCGAGGTAGAGGGCCGCTCACTCATTCAGATCAGGTCCTATTTACAGGACGGCGTCAGTATTCAGCATGAAAAGAGACCAAACACGAGCAAAGCGTCACTGTCCTGACCTGTCAGAGGAAGACTTCTGCTTTCTTCTTCCTCAAAAAATGATGGCAGCTGACGTGAACACATGATCAATGACTCGAAGACTTAATGGCCACATAATTAGGGACACTAGTGACAGTCCTGACACTAAATCTGGTTTAAAATAACTAAGAGAGCTGTTGATTCAGCCATATCTTCATTTTGGAGGCTGTGGCTTATAGTACTAGTGAATTATGTTGTGTTTCTATTATTTTGACAACCTCATTTTAGTCAGTGGGCTCTTCTAAATAAAAGAAATACTTGAATTTTGACGCTGTTTCAACATAAACTGAACCGTACAACAGTCCTAAAACTAAAGATTTAGTGCAGGACTCTTTTACTAGAATGCCTTCATTAGTGTACCTAATGTTTTGGCAGGTGAGCGTGTACGTGCCATTGAGCAAGGCGGTATAACATGTCAGCTGAAGACCTAAAATATAAATGCGCAGAGGTTCATATCCGATTACAGGAACTGTTCCGTGCGGTTTGGTTTTAGTCGCAGAGCGGCCGATGAACGAGGTCACAGACTCATCTTGGAGGTTGCGGGTTCGAATCCCACTTGGGGCGCTGCAAGTTCAGCAGCGTAGAGACAAAAAGATGAAAAGATGTTGCTGTTTTGTACGTTTTAAATTAACTGATAGGTGTTAAAAAGGCTTTTAACACCTGGTCAGAAATATGTTTTACCTGTTTAGAGGATGGAGCTGGATTGTGTTTCCATGGTTACGCCTCACTGCTGCTGCTGCTGCTTGGGGACGGGGTTAGTTGATGCATTGCACTTCGTTGACTGGCTATCTGAGAGAGATGAAGTTTTAAGAGGCGACGACTGTAGGCATGGATTTTATTTTTTGTTGGGGGGGGGTAACTTTGATGGAGGCTTGCGTCGTCATGGTAACGCAGAAAGAAAAAAGAAAAGAAAAAGGCCTTCAGAGCTCCTATAAATGCTGCTCTGCACCAAAATTAAGACGGGAGGTGAAGATGAGCAAGACATGCAGGCTGTGGTGTTAACTGGAAGGTGATCTGGATTCAAGAGCCTTAAGGAAACTGGATGGAACAAAGTTTAGTGGCTCTGAGCTGGATTTTATGAACGTCTTTACTTAAAGATGTGCATCAGAGCACAGCACTAATCTCAATAAGGAGGGATGACGTGCAGAATTAATATTTATTACGGAGACGTGAGCAAGCACATTATTTTGATTGGATATTTGTTTCCAAAGAGCGTCCCAGACGATGATGGACGATAATGATGTTAGTCTAGACGCTGGTGGAGCAGCAGAGGAAGTTAGGACGAGGATGGAAGGAGACTTATGATGAAGACTCCTGGGACATGGAGAGAGATAGAGGGACAGATGTACCATGAATCTAAAGCAGGGGGACGTGAGAATGATTGACTTATCAGACAGCAGAGGTGACGCCGATATTGAGAATGAGTGGAAACAGCAAACATGTTAATTATAGAGGAAAGGAAACAGATTTTCAAGGAGAACCACTGAGTGTTTGGTTCAATCTTGTTTAATAAAGTTTGTTTAACTGGTCACATTCCTGCCACAGTTATACCAGCCACAACATTATGACCACTGACAGGAGAAGTGAATAACATCGACCATCTTGTGACAATTTAATGTTCTGCTGGGAAACTCTTGGACCTGTCATTCATTCATTCATTCATTGGTGTGGATGTTCCTTAGACATGTAGCACCCACCTAGACCAGACCAGGCACCCCCACCCCATAGCAATGACACTCCTCATCAGGAGGAACAAGAGTAGCTATAAATATTATTCACCCTCTTGGATGTTATCTGTTTTTATTCTTTATAAATTTAATGTTCGAGTTCATATAATGTGGCTTTTTGTTTTTTTTTAGATTTTAGAAGAAACGTCAAATTGAAAACACATTTATACCAAATAATACCAAGTAAATAAAGATTGACAATCTAAAATAAGTAATTCATCCCCTTGCTCATCTAGACAGTGAAGGTTTATTCTGTTTTTCTGTCCAAATCTACTCGAGCTCTGTCGAGTTGTTTGGAGAACGGGCAGATTTTCTCTGTGCGTAAGAGATGAAGCTTGACTGATGCATAAATTCCAGTGATCTTAAATGATCTTAAAAGACAGTAAATTCTTCTCTTTACGTTAATCAGAAGCTTTTAATTCAGACTTCTGAACACAGAAATGTTAAAATGTCCAGGTGTTTATTCAGGCATCACAGTAACATATTAATTAATCATGAGATTCATGTAAAAGGTAAAATAAACATGAAGAAACAAGTTAAAAAAAGAGGTGTTGGTGTCTTTCCTCTGGAGAGTTCACAGAGGTCTCCACCGCCACTCATGTTGACCATCTGTTTAAAGGCCAATTGATAAATCTTGTTGACTTTTTGTTCCGCTTACTCCCGGATCTTACTGCAGGACTTTATACCCTGTAGAGTTGATAATAGTCCTGATAGTAGTACGAGAATGTGTCTCACACTTTGTTTGTCTCTCTCTTTATCTCTCCAGACATCCTGGAAACGCCCAAGTCAGCCAAACTGGTGAGTTAACGATAACGCTGCTCTCAGACTCAAAGTTCTCCAGCAGGAAACCAGGAGCTGATGCTGCACACACACCTGCACACACACCTGCACACACACCTGCACACACACCTGCACACACACCTGCACACACTCATATATTAGACCTGTGCTCTGCTGTGTTTATTGTTGGTGTCAGGATGTGAAAAAGCTCTACAGCTTAACTGAAAATGTCTCTGAAACTAGTTTAACACTGAAAACCTTCAACTTAAAAGCAATGCATGTTAAAAAAAATAAAATTATATAAAAATAGATAAATATATAAGTGTTATAAACCATGCATATAGCTCCTATTTATAAATAGATGAAATAATTCGCATAAATCTGGAAAAACTTGCATTGAATTTCTTCATTACACAGTAGTTTCCTCCCAAATCCTGGAATATTTTTGGAAAATTACTAAATATAAACTATTGAAATACTGATTTCCATATGTAAATATTTATCTTTATTGATCTTAAAGTTTTTCTTTTAAAAAATGTTAAATAATTCTTGAAAATACTGAGACAGACCGTGTCTTCTTCCTTAATTTTTAACTAAGACAAAAGTTAACAAACGATATTTAAATTAATATTTCTTTCTATAGGTGTTTCTGCTTCATTGAGGTCCAGATCATATTTGGTATTATCTTGAAAAGTCCCTGAAATGATTAATTTACCTGCTAAAGTTAAACCAAATCTGAACGAAGCGTTTTCCTATAAAACCAACAGAGGGCGCTGTTTCCTCACAAATACTGAGCCATGAACCAGAGAGAGGCTCTGCTTTCATTGAAGTGTGTGTTTTATTTTAAATTAAATTAAAAATTACAAGATGCAAATTAAATTCAGATCCATTTTATGTTCCAGAGAACTGAGGCAGTTCATAGGGAAGTGATTACAGCATCATGATGTCCTCAAATTAGTGAAGTAGTGAAGATTTATTGTGTGTGTGTTTGAGTTTTAGCTGACTTTTGGGTTTACATTAAGCCACAGCAACATTTTATAGGAGTCTTTATCATCTTCTTTCAGATTAATCTCACCTTTAGAAAAGAAACAAGGTGCTGAGTCACAGCAGTCGTGACTTTATTATTCTCAAAAGGTAAATTGTGATGAATTGGAACCAAATAAATGTCCACCTTTCTTAAGTTTTGTAATCTTTACGTTAGCGTAGCACAATAAAATATTAGTTTAGCTTCTTTTTGACCATAAGACGAGCGGAAATTAAACCTTGACTTCACTGAACTAAAGCATAGAAAAGATTTAAAGCTGAAAACAGTTAGATTTAACTTCACTTTACACATCTAACCTCTAGTGGTTTAGACATATAGTTTTTACTGTGTTACTGGTTAAATAAATCCTTATATTTGCTAAAATTTGTTGAGCAATGCAAGTAAATATAACTGAAACATAAAATGTTGTACTTATAAAAAGATAGCGTGTGAAGAAACGACTAGAAAAGACATTTTATTAACTGAAAAATCTGATGTTTTCAGTGGATTTCTGCAGGAAAGATGAGTGTGTGTCTGTATGGAAGTAAACTGAAGATGTGTTTGTGTAAATATTTCACTACCGGCTCACTACAGCTCCCGTCTCCTTTCCGGCATGCCACTGACACCTCTCTTCACCTTTAACCTTCACCCTCTCCTCCCTCTCCTCCCTCTCCTTCGACCACGCAGCGAGGAGTGAAGCCCAAAAAGGTGCTGCATGTTTCTCTAACCTCGGTACTGTGGTAATGTTCTGATGATGATGACTGTAGTAACCGTGGTAACCGTGGCTCTCGACCGGCCTCGCTGCTGCATGGCAACCGGGCCTCACCCTTCATTTTTACCCATGATTCCCCGGCGGCTCGTCACAGCGCCCATCATCCCTCGTCTCTGTACCGATGTATGAGTGAGAGCCAGCAGAAAGATAAAGATGATGATGATGATGATGTGTCCGCCATATTCACCTGAGCTCTGTCGCCTCACCGTGCTCTGGTCTGTCCTCTGTCTGTGCACATTTAAGCATGTTTCATCATCTCTGTAGCCATCAGACGACTGCCACCGGTTAAATTAACAACACTGATTATCTGGTTATCCGTCAGTGGGTGGGATACATCAGGCAGGGAGTGAACATGTTGACCGTAACGCTGATGTTAGAAGCAGGAAAAATAGACAAACGGAAAGATTTAAGCGACCAGACGACTGAGGCAGAGCGTTGTTGGTTGTTTCCGGTCTGTAGAGCTGAGTGTCTATCAGAAGAGGTGAAGCAGAGACAGGATTATTGATGCACATGGGAATAGAAGGTTGATTCAATCCAACAGATTGCTGAAAACATGGTTCTGGTAGAAAGGAGTCACAGAGGATCATGGTTTGTTTTGTTTGAGGCTGACCCCCTGTCCACTGAAAACATAAATTATGTCTCTTTGCGACATAAAAGTTTCTCTGGACTAATCTATTTTCTTTTGCACCGCTCAATCTAAAGAAGCCTGAGGGAAATAGATTTAAAAAAAAGGATGATGGAGGAAGAGCTGCTACAGCTGATGATCTGATTATTGGAAAGTTTTCACCAGCCTCATGAATCTGCCTCCACTTTAAGTGACCTCAGCTTTTGGTGCATTGCTGTTGTTCATTTTAATAAAAAGTTATTGAATATAACTGCTGCGATTATGGTTGATATGCAGCCAGCTGTGTCCAAACTGTGTTGGTTCTTACATCACATCAATGCCAGTGGTTGTAATGTTGTGGCTGATCGGTTAATAGGACGTGGACATGTGAAGTTACTGGTGTCTTTTTAAGGCCTGGTTACAACTTGATCTTTGCAGTGTCACGTCTGCTTGAATAAGACTATTTATACATCATCCTCCACCTCAAAGTGGTAGAATTAGTCGTTGTTTACTTTTTTTAAGTAGAAAAATGAACTGATTTAATAGACACGTATAAAAACTATCTTTTCCCTGGCATCGTTTAAAGAATATCTGCGTCCACACGGATCCGTCTCGGCACGACTGAAAACACTACTTCATATTCCAGGCCTATAGGTGGCGCCACAGACATATATACATAGACGACTGTTGCATGGACTGTGGAGGGACGTGCCTAAAGCGCCGCCATCTTGGTACAGGGCTAGCAGAGGCAGCGGTGCATGAACATACGAAGGAAAGAGGTACTCCTCAATCTCAAAGTAGAATTATTCACTGAAGTGGAAGGCTGCTCCAGGGACGATCGGCCAAAACGATGCAAAACACCTGCGTTTAAACCGAAAAAAGCGTCTCCGTGTGGACGGGGCCTTAGTCGTTTAATCTTAAATGTCGACAGATAAACGATAATAAAACCAAATGTAAGCTGCAGGACATGTTTTAAAGCATGTGGTACAAAGGTTTTTGAGTCAGCTTGGAAGTAAAACTGGAAGAAAATGTAAAAGATATTTGTGCATTTAATCCTGAACTTCATCTTTTGTCCGTGTATCCAGAGGACACTCTTGTCCTTCCTTCTTATAGCGTGTGGTGGACATGAATCTAAAGGCCTAAAACAATAAGAGAGAACCAAGCTAATACTCTGTGTTTTGAAGGTTCATCCCGAGGTGCTGCGCTCTTTAAAGATCATCCTCGGCTGACTCACACACACGCCGGCGTTCCTCCGCTGCTCCGTCTAGAAAATGTCAGAATGTGAGCGAGGTGAAATCGTCCGCCCTCTCGCCTGCAGAGACCTGCAGAGTATGGATTTCCTGTCGGCTCGGTTCTGCTTTATCGTCTCTGTGCTGCGGGTCGCGCTCTGAACGGCGTGAGGCTTTAATGTGCAGTCGTGCAGGACGGACGTGGTCGAGGCTTCGGGAACACGGATCTGATGAAGGCCTCAGCACCAAAAAACTAAAATTAAGATGATAGAAAGATGGATGGATGAGTAGGTAGATAGACACAGGTAGATTGATGGATAGAGAACAAATTTAGAAGGAAAAAGCAAAGTGAAAGGCGAAATGTCTTTGTCCTTTTAACACTTCTTGCTGCTGCTGTCCTTCAGTCTGACACCTACATATCTGTGAATCACGTCTTTATCAAATTTAGCCTTGTTGCACCTCCAGGACCAGCTGAGCGTGCTCAGTAATGCACAGTTAAAGCTTCCTGGGCAGTAATTCTATCCCCTCAACTCGTTCCTGTCTCAGCGATCCTCCCTGTGTGTGCTGGGAAAGCAGGAATCTGATCCATCTCCCCCTCGTCCCATCATCCTCTCTCTCTCTCCGTCTCTTTGCAGCACTTAGCTGGAGAGAAAGATGTTTAATATTTGAACAGGACAGATTTCCCTCAGCTGCTCTGTAATGGATACTCACAAACTGTTTTCCTTTCGTCCCGTCGCTTTGAATTCCCCGTACTAAATCATACATACGTATTTATTTTCTTCTTTCTCTTAAATACTCACAATCAGATCCTCTTTACGCAGAAACAATACGCCGCCTCGTCACAGGCGTCTCGTTTAACTTCTGCTCGTGTTTTTATCCTCGTCGTGAAAGTATTTTGGGTTTAAAGCTCGCAGCTAATCAGAGTATTCCCACTGATTAATCCTCTTACGTCCCTTCTCTCTTCCTGCTGGGCTGCTGCTGCAGAGATGGAGATTAGAGGAGATGAGGAACATATTACTATAGCTGCTCAGATGGAATGAAATGACAATACAACATTTTTTTTATGCCAAAATCTATATTTTAAAACAGAATTATCTCTAAAGAGGTTTTTCAGTAACATTTAGAGTCAGCTTTGACTCAGACCTCTGAATTGCCGCCTACATGTCCAATCTTTTTCCAAGACATAAGTATAACACAGGAATAATAATGAGAAATCAAACAGCAGCTCTGTCTGGTTATCAGAAAAAAACACAGGTATTAGTTTAGTAATAAGAATAAATGGAATAAGAATGATTACTGTCGCTGCTGTCCTTTAGTCTGACACCTGAATATCCAGCTCAGCCTGATCTGTAATGCGCTTCGTTAAAGTTAGTTAAAGCTTCCTGGGACTTCACATGACATTAGAGTAGAGAACACCGATCAGGCGTAACATTATGACCTCCAAAACAGCTGTGACACACAGCAGTAAACATTCTATATATTCTACCAATCACAGCGCAGCCTAGAGAGCTCCTCCCACAGGGGTCCGACACTTTTTCCACAGCGCTCCATTGACTTTAACGCAGGCGTCTCATATTTACTGGCACAGTGTTTATATGTTGTGCCTTGCAGAGATCCAATATGTCCTGAATATAGCCTTCGTATATTGCAGCCCCTTTTGTCTTCTTCTGTCGGACACTTTATTTGCTGCTTTATAAAAGTTTGACAAAAGTTCAGCAGGAAGAGCTGTCACAGCATAAAGCCGTGTTAATACCCAAGCCTTATAGATAACCAGAAAACCAAAGCCCAGAAGAGAATGTCGGACGTAGCAACAGTAGCTAAGGGGGGCGGGGCTTAGCCAAAAGGTGAATTGCATGACTAGTGGTAG
Organism: Planiliza haematocheilus; assembly: GCA_005024645.1. Lineage (NCBI taxonomy): Eukaryota > Metazoa > Chordata > Actinopteri > Mugiliformes > Mugilidae > Planiliza > Planiliza haematocheilus. Next base: position 3,857,995 of record SRSE01000637.1, read on the forward strand.
ATGGGAAATGGAGGACATGTGTTTGGTGCATTGTCCCCCAGCAGCCTAGGCCTATAGCAGCGCAACTAAGGGATGGTTTAGTCCAGCTCTGACTTTAAGCTTGATCAAAAAGCCTGGCCTTAAAAATAGAGAGAGTGTCTGCCGCCCGAACCCAAACTGGGAGCTGATAGTTGAAAGCTCACATTCTACTTTTTGAAATTCTAGGAAACACAAGTTGGAGGCCAGGTCAACACCTTGTGCTGTTCTTCTTCCTAAAGTGTTTTTGTGGCTGCATCCTGCTGGGGATGGCTGCTGCCATCAAGGAGTGTCATTGCTATGGGGTGGGGGTGCCTGGTCTGGTCTAGGTGGGTGCTACATGTCTAAGTAACATCCACACCAATGAATGAAGCCAGGTCCTGAAGTTCATTGATTGTTATTTACGTCTCCTGTCAGTGGTTTTAATGTTGTGGCTGATCAGTTTATGTTCCAGCTGTAGTCTTTGTGTTATGCATCTCCTTTCTTTGAGTCCAACTAGTGGTTGTGATGGAGGATGAATACACGTGGAGGGTGTGGTCAGAGCATTAAGAGACCGTGTTTGACCTAAAAATCCTCCTGCGTTGTTTTGTAGTTTATATTTCCAGTTAAAATAAGAACGTCTGAGCGTGATTCATCTTGTAGACATTGATTTATGGAACTTTTACTTTTACCTTTACTTCAGGAGAAGAAATAACCACCACACAAATAACGAGTTGACCGCTTTTTCTGAGCAGCCACACGTTTAAGGAGCGTGGCGACACAAAGAGGTCGTGTAGATCTGTGAACACTTCAATAAAAACGAGTCCGTGCTGCACTGGTCGACGCAAACGGAGACAGAAACAAATGAAGGAGTCTCTCTAACCTCCCCTGGCTCAAGACGTGTCAATAAATAAAAACTGTTTCTAACTTTAAACAATTTAATGATTTTTTTTTTTTTTTTAAATAATGCAGATCAGGTGCAGGTCCCCCTTTTTGTTTTTGCCTGTCTCATTTTAATGAGCCCATTGGAGGATCTGCTAGCGTTGCTAGGCGACAAGAGAGGCTTGCATCGCGCTCGCTGCTCATTTTCACCTCATCCGTCTCACATCCCCTGTGTCTGTCCCCAATCACTGCTTCACACACTGTCTCACCCGTCCCTCCCTCCCTCCCTGTCTGCCTGTGGTGGAGGTGGTGATGAGTGGGTGAGAGGCAGGGGAGGGAGCGAGGGAGGGAGGGAGGGAGGGAGGGAGGGAGGAGGCTGCACAGTGATGTAATGCAGGCGCAGGGCATTGGCTGGGCTGACAAATCACAATGAGCAGAGTGAGGAGAAGAGAGGAGGGGGGGGGAGGAATGACACAGGAGGGAAGAGAGGGAGGTTAAGGGGGGGAGAGAGAGAGGCGTCTCCTGTGTGGAAGGCACCAGTATCAGGTCGGAGGCTGGCGGCAGAAAGATGTCAGAGTCTTAAACGGAGCCGAAAGCAAAAGAGGGAGGCACTGACCGAGGGCTCCGGCGAGTGGATTATGAGAAAGAGGACAAAAAGGAGGACGATAGAGGGAGGAAGGGACGGACGGAGGGAAGGAGGGGGGAGCCTGGGAATAAATCGCCGCGGCCATTTGCACCACTGCAGCTTCCCGGCCTGAGCCGCTTCCCCGTCTGAGTGTTTGGGCTTCGGCTTGCCCGCCCGTCTGATCTCTGCCCGTCTCTGTCTCATCGCCGTCCTCTCTGTGTATTCCTTGGTGACTGTGTTGTGGTTGTGTGTCCTCTTCTTTTTTCTTCTTCTCTTGCAAATATGATGAGACAGACTCCTGCACCCCGGAAGGTACAGAACTCCATAAGATCCTCATTATGTGTTGGGATGATGATGTTGTTGTTGTTGTTGTCGTCATCATTTTGTTTGGTTGGCAGAGCTGTCGTAGAGGTCACGCTTCCAAGTTTCTGCTTTTTAATTGATATTCCTGGTGTTTAAAGTAAAAGCGTATCTGCAGCTTCTTTGGATCATTTAATTTATTCCTCTCTCACTGTTTTTTGCATAATTATTTCATGCTTCTGTACGTGTGTGTGTGTGTGTGCAGCAGTTGGGTTGAAGCTTTTCCTTTGGCCTCATCACAGTGACACTTTCACTCTCCGCTGCTGCAGATGTGATCTCAGTACAGCTTGTTCTGGTTCAAAGAGGTGCTGTCAGCTCTGGTTTGGTACAGCTGTTAGCTCGGGCTAGTTTGTGCCGACCGCTCCGGCTCTAATCCAATAAAGAGCGCTAACTAGTCGTAGCGACGGCCGTGCCCAGAGAGGGAGGCGGTGTGCAGAGGGCGGGAGGTGAAGAGTCAAAGGTAGAAGATAAACGTCAGATCAGTTAACGTGAGTGTAGCACAGACCTGGGTCAGACTAGTCTAGTTTGATTTATTTAAACGTGAAGGTCCAGAATTAATAATTAACTCTGGTGCTTTTAATTTGATTAATTGAATTCTCTAAAAAGTTAGATTTATAGATATTTAGATAAAGCTTTTTATTGTCGGTCCCTAAACGCCTCAGCATTTCCTCATAGAGGCTGTTTCCTAGAAAGAGTAATTCATATAATGTGGCACTAAATACGAGTAAATATGGTATTTTTTAATTAATTAAAGGCTAAAATAGAGTCCAAACCTTTCTAAAATGGGCTTTACATAATATCTACAGGCAGGAATACAGTTTAATGAATGAATAATGAATATTTACTTAAGTTAAAACAGTTTATCCTTTAAATACTGATCCATTACGTTATTCCTTATACTAGTAAATCATTAGAACACTGTTATATAAAGTGTTAAATTAAAAAATGTATTCACTTCACTGCAAATTTTATATATTTTGACTTTTTTTGGACAAAATAAGGATTTAAAAAAAGCTTCCTTAGGCTGTTAAATAATACAACTAATTTTCCAACCGATTGAAATCCCAAAATTAAGTGTAAAAGTCAAAAATAAAGTTTGAAATGCACAATAATGTGATTATAATGTAGTAAAACAGTGGGTTATATTTGTGCAGCTCTACAAACTAAATACGATCAGTCTAAATTTTTTGTATTTTCTTGGTCCGAGCTGTAAAATATAGTCAAATTTTGTGATTATCTGTGTGTACTTTCTCATAAATCGTCAGTTTCTCAAGTTTATCTGATAATCCAGGTTTTGTTTGGTTAAAAATGTGAAGCCCAGGTCTGTTGTAGAAGAGCTCGTCTCGTCCTTCCTGCTGTGTAGCGCGTCTCAGAGCGTTTACCTTCGTGAACGCAGCAGATCTGGGCTCAGATGAAGCCGACCAGGACACAAAGCGGTCATTGAGGGCCACGGCGGCGGTACCAGCCACAGCGTTCGTGCTGTTACTGAGTTTTTTTTTTTTTTTTTTGGTCTTGCGGAGAGATGAGGATAGGAGACATGATTAGAGAAACAGCAGGTCTGAGTAGATGAGAATTATTCAGCTTCATTCATTCATCTCATCCCTTTTTCTTTGTGATATTTTTTTTTCGTTTCATATGAACTTGGCCTTGAGACACTAACCCTGGATGTTTCTTTCCTTCCCACCTTCCCCTTTCCTGCTTCCTCTCCTCCTCTTTTTCTCCTCCCTCTGCTCCTCAGACCACGGCCAGAAGGCCAAAGGTGAGCCCAGTCTTCAACCTCGTCAGGGCTTTTACTACTTGTCGCTTTCACCTCGTGCAGGAGTTTGCACTTTATCCTCATGAGAGGAATTTCTTTTCATGCTTATCAGGTCGTTTATTAAATTAACTGCACTGCGTTTTCAGAATATCAACTGCTTTTTAACTTTCATTAGAGTTTTCATTTAATTTTGAGCAGTTTTGTATTAGAGGCTTAAATGAAGAGTTGTGGACATTAACAAAGAGCTAACGCACCATAAAATAAACCATACAGCTGCTAACCTCTACTAATTATTGTTTAAATGCAAAATGTGCTTTTATAACCAGTGCTAGTATCACAGTGTTGAATCCTGGATACATATTGTGCATATCACAAAAAATACAAAGGGTTAATTTAATAGTTTTAGACAATATTTACTTAATAAAACAATAAATACTTTGTGGATGTAGAGTTAACTTGATTCTCTGCTGCCTGTGACTAGATCTTATATAGAGGACTAGGTTTCTTATTGTCACCTTATCCACCAGAATTTAAATTAAACTTAGTGACTAAGAGCAGTGGGATGTTTAATCTTCATCCAGTTCTCTTTTTTCCTTCATGTTTTGTCTTCGTTTATTTTTCTCACTTCCTCCAGCAGCCCAGCCGACCTGCAGGCACCGGAGGAAAGGGGGCCGCGTCCGGCTCGGCCTCCGCCTCCGCAGGCGAGATGAGCAGCAGCGAGCCCAGCACGCCGGCCCAGACCCCCCTGGCCGCTCCGGTCATCCCCACCCTGCACTCCCCCGGAAACCCTCCGGCCCCCGTCCCCAGCAAGGTCAGTAATCAAAGGTTCACGCTGATTACACGTGTATAATTAGAAGTAGAGGTAGGACACATGACTCTAGCTGTAAGTAGAGGATTGAAATCAAACGTGACATGTATGTGTTATTACTCCTCTATATATACATATTTTTTGACAGGTGTCAGTTTATATTAATGTCATTCAAGTTAGAAATGAGCTGGAGGCCTCAGATGTCAATAAAAATCTTCTGATTAATCTATAAAAGCAGAGGCATAGTACAAGAAAGTTAAATTAGAGGGTTATGTCTTCTCAGTACAGCCACGAATAATCTCATAATTTGTCAGTGTTTTTCAACCTTTATCGAGTCGAGGTAAATTATTTTCATTGAAAAAATCACAAGGCACACCACCAACCCAAAACGTTAAAAAAAAACAAAAGTCATTCTTGTCAAATAGTTTTTTTTTTTTTTTATTAATGTGACGGAAAATCTGAAGGCCATCCGTCATTTTGACAGATTGCAATTCACACCCTGACCACTTGGTGGCTCTAGTCTCACATCGCAGTTTGCGTTCCAAACATCGCAGAACTTTTGTCGGTGCACGATTTATACGTCAGAGTCTACGTCTATATATACAGTTAATGGTCTATGCAGCTAACGGCTACCAACATGGAATTAGCGTACTCAACACTACGGTACCGCCAAAGAGCTGTTTACGCTAGCAGTCCCGTTCCGAGTACGGACAAGACGTGTCGGCAGCCGAAATTTTTGTTGTTGTTATTTTTGTTATCATTTAAAGTCAATACTGTTCTGAAAAAACGTACTTAAAGTTAATTAAACTTTAATGAAAATTAAATGCTATTGAATATGTATTTAATATCATTTTAAAAAATTAAAGTGACATTTTTTTTTGTCAGTCAAAATGAGAGACAACGAAAAAGTCTAGCGCAACCCTTGATACACAGACAGATATATATATATATATACACACAGACACTTGAGAATGGCTTATTACTTGCAGGTAATAATTAATTCATGTTTTTTAGAGCATTAGGTGAAACTGGATAACGGCACAGTGGTTGAAAAACACTGATATATACTGAAATCTTATCCAACTAACTGTCTAAAACTAAAAGTTTGCTTTAAATGTCTGGTTTCTATGATTATTGGTTTTAGTTCACGTCCACAGATTTGTACAAATGACAGTTTTTATATTAACTGTGCAGATTAATTGTGATTAGAAAGAAGAATCTGTTAAATCATGTGAAGACACAAATACATACGGTGTGGTGTCATGTGTAAAAATCATCTACGATACCACATATAAGCATATAAGGTTTTCAGACTTGTTATGAATTAGATGCTGAGGCTTTAATTGCTAATAAAAATTTAAAAAAATAAACGTAACGTTTCCTAGAAGAGCTCTGCCAGACTCAAGAGTACGTTGAGAAGCGTCTTTAAAGTCTGTGAACGTAACCGTGGGTGCAGGTTGACCCGTTGACCCGTCCCTCAACACGTTCGTTTATATTTAAATGTCAGCGTTTACCTTCGGTCCGTCTTAACTTTTAGTCGTGTCCTCTCCCCCCCCCCCCCCCCTTCAGGAGGACGTCGCTATGGAAACACAGGTGCAGCGATGTGGCGTGATATGCTTGATAATTGAAGTGTTGTTTTCTCTCACTAACGTTTCAATGAGTCGTCGAAGGTGTGACACTTTTTAATTGGTGTGTGAGATAAAGACAGAGAAGAGAAGAGAGAGGAAATAATTGCCGTGTGATTATGCTTGTGTGCAGATAAAGCTAAGTAGCACATACTAAAAGCATGATGAGGTATGTCTTCTCTCCACAGGTGAGTTCACGGCACGGCAAGTTAAACTGAGGAAGCTTTAAACCTGATCCAGTTACTTTTGTTATTCACTAAAGTGTTTGTGAAAGTGAAACGATTAAAAATACGAACTGGTGTAATGGAGAAAGGTTAAAGCTTCTCTGTGTGTGTTAAAGTGCTTCACCTTTTCCCTTCTGTCCTCATCATCCACCCTTCGTCGCGTCTGTCCGCCGTGCAGGAGGAGGAGGCGCTGCGTGCTCAGGTGAAGGACCTGGAGGAGAAGCTGGAGACGCTGAAGATGAAGCGGATGGAGGACAAGGCCAAACTGAAGGAGCTGGAGAAACATAAGATCCAGCTGGAGCAGCTGCAGGAGTGGAAGACAAAGATGCAGGAGCAGCAGGCCGAGCTGCAGAAACAGCTGAAGGAGGCCAAGAGGGTACGAGGCGCTCGTTGATTCAACATGGCAGAGACGAGATGATGCAAATTAGGTTAAGTTAGGTACAAACTAGAACAAAATGATGGATGTAGTTAGAAATAATTCAAATCATGTACTCAGACTGAGCTGCAGATAGTTTATAAAGATACTGATGTTTGTTCTCTAAAAACCCTGAAAAAATGTGGCCCTGCGACACGAGGCTTCAAGTTCAGTGAAATATATTAAAAAATAAACTATATTATTGTCTAAAGGAAGAAAGAGCAGAGCAGATATTAAATATTGTCCTCAACACTAAGCAGGAGACGTCTTTCTTTCTGTGTCTGTGTGCGTAGGAGGCCAAAGAAGCCCTGGAGGCGAAGGAGCACTACATTGAGGAGATGTCGGACACGGCGGATGCCATCGAGATGGCGACGCTGGATAAAGAGATGGCCGAGGAGAGGGCGGAGTCTCTGCAGCTGGAGGTCGACTCCCTCAAGGAGAAAGCGGACGAGCTCACCATGGACCTGGAGATCCTCAAGCACGAGATCGAGGAGAAAGGTAGAAAACCGGAGCTGGGTTACAGGCAGTGTTTGGGAACGTTATAGTTACTCACTACTAGTTACCAAAAAGTAACTGAGTTAGTAACTGAATTACTCTATAATAAAAGTAACTCGTTACCAGGGAAAGTAACTATTTGCGTTACTGTTAAATATATGTTATATGTCAAAGAATTTGGATTTTTTGTACATAACTTTCCGATATTGAGTTAAAAATGTAATATCGTGAATTATCTGTATCGGGTTTTTATAACCGATGTTTGTTCTGTAGCTTCAGCATTTCCGAGTCTGCGTGAACACAGCATGGGACGTTAACAGGCGCGTGCTTGATGACGTATAACAACAACAACACGCTAGTCTCGTAGGTTGCTAACCGTGGCTAACAAGCTAGATATCGGCAGAAAAGCCAATATCGAGCATCTCTACTTTCGATATATAAAAGTATTTCAATAGGGTTTTGACGGCGAGCTATCATCAGTGGTGGAGGTATCGTTGTTTTTGGCCACTAGCTTTGTAGATGCGCGTGTCGTTGTGAGATGCTTCATTAGACATCGGATCTCTGTTTAGCTCAGTGGTTCCCAAACTTTTTCTGTTGGGACCCCTTTTAAGAAAATATAAGAAAATATTCACGGCGTCACCGTATTGCAGCGTCATTTTTTTAATTTAATCTCCGGCTGCGTCCTCCGTCCCACTCCCGTTGATTATTTCCTGGGTCCCGTTCGATCACGTTACCAACAGTGACATTGACTCCTGTACGACGGGAGTCCCGTAAAATTGTGACCCTCTAATTCAATCAATGCATAGTAACGCACCGTATTTAACGTCCAGTAACGTTAACAGCGTTGTAACGACGGGAAAAGTAATTAGTTAGACTGAAAAAATAACGTCGTTATTCCAAACACTGGTCACAGGATGCATGTGATGCTATTAGAGCTCAGATCTGAATCCAGGCACCGCGGTGTTTACACCAGGCGGTGTTTAATGACATTTAACAGGATTGTTAATCTTAAGTGAGAATGCTAGCAGGATGATTTGACTGTTGAACAAATGCAGCTCAGTTCAGTTTGCCAGTTTAGGAGGAGCTCAACACATCAAGGCTTGAATCCTCAGACCAACATGACTTTTCAACAGCATCTTATAAACGTTTACACCCAAAAACCTCAGCTCTATGTTAATATACACTCAGAGCTGCTGATAAACAGTTTATTTATTCTAGATGATGATGTGTTGTTGTTGTATGACGTCTCCCAGTGAGCGATTCAACGTGAGGTATCGTCTTAAAAGCTGAGATCTGACTATAAAGCAGCGGTGCAGGACAAAATTAGGGTCACAGCAATCAGCTTTAATGAGGACTTGAATGCCTGAGAAACAGACCTTCATCTTCCCTCACTGGGCTCCACTGTAACGTGATCAGACAGTTGAAATGATGCTGAATCAGCCGTCATTGACTGTGAGTGCTTTTGTTTTGGTTTTTATATCCCATCCATCAGAGCCAGCTCTCACCACGGTGCTGTTAGTTAAATTAAAAACGGTCCGTCATCTCTTTTGGCAGCAGCTCTGCGACATGAATTTAAAAGTTAAACTTGTTTCAGGTTCGGACGGCGCCGCCTCCAGTTACCACGTTAAACAGCTGGAGGAGCAGAACAGCCGGCTGAAGGAAGCGCTGGTCAGGTGAGGTTTCATGAAAGGAAGCCGAACGTTTGTTGTGAAAGGGTTCGGTTTGTTATTCACCGTGTTTGTGCCGCGTGTCAGGATGCGCGACCTGTCGGCGTCGGAGAAGCAGGAGCACGTGAAGCTGCAGAAACAGATGGAGAAAAAGAACACGGAGCTGGACGCTCTGAGAGGCCAGAAGGAAAAACTGCAGGAGGAGATGACGGCGGCGGAGAGGACCATCGACGAGCTGAAGGAGCAGGTCAGACATTCAGAGAGGAGGGTGAACTTTTTGAGGCCTGCGTCAGACTCTGTGACCATTTGAGACTTTCCTTTCTCGTCCAGGTGGACGCAGCTTTAGGGGCGGAGGAGATGGTGGAGACTCTGACAGAGAGGAACCTGGACCTGGAGGAGAAAGTCAGGGAGATGAGGGAGACGGTCAGCGACCTGGTGAGAGAAAGAGCTGCTGTTTGCTGACTCACGAGGATCATTGATGTGCTCATAGTGCCCTCTGGTGTTTAACACCGCTGCTACTGTTACAAGTCCACAAGAAATCACATATATATTTATATAAAACTGACTCCAGACAGATTTCATACTAATTAATGGATTAACACAACAAGGATCCAATCAAAAGTCACTTCTGTTGATTAAGATTAGACGCTCCTTGTGTTTCCAGCTGCAACGACTATTTATTCCAAACAAACTGAAGATGATTAACGTAATAATTAGCATGAGCGATGATGAGTTGCCTCATTCACACGGGACCAGCTTTACTCAAGGACCTCTAGTATTTTGCAGAGGTCGCCTGTAGGGATGTACGATATTTAATCATTTACGATATATCGTCAAAAACATTCTCCACAGTAAGAATATGTCATCCCGTGACATATTCTTACTGTGGAAAACAATAAATTCCCATTGATGACGTATATATGTGCGCGACACACTCTCAGCCCAACACGTGTGGAATATTGACAAACTGACGATGGTGGAAGGTGGAGCAGATACGCCGGCAGAGAGGAGCTCGTTCCTAAACGAGGCTCCACCTCCATTATCTGGTTTGGTTTTAACCCCTTAACGCCTCAATTGATTCTTCAATTATATAAAGAAATTAAATATTCGTATTTTTGTTACCACTCCGGTCGCACCTACCAGAAACTAGTGCTTGCAAAATGTTCCTAGGAATTTTCTTAATGTGCACAAACCGACATTGGAGTATTACATGTGTTATTTCAGCTGCAGTCTGAACGGAAACAGTGCGTCGTGAATTAGCGACACTAGGCATGAAGGGGTTAAAAAGTCAAATTACAACATGCAAGGTTTGCAAACAAATAGTGCATAAAAAGGACAGTAACAACACTAATTTGTTCCACCACCTCAAACACAAGCACAAACCAGAATATGAAGAAAGACAGAAAATGAGCAAAGATGCAGAAGCAGCGTCGACTTCATCCAAAGAGTCCGGGAACAAAACAACAATGAGTGATAAAACTTGATGCATTATAACAAAGATTAGGCTGAACTGGTGTTTATTTATCGTCAAATATTATCCAGTAAGGATCATCTGTGTTTTGTCTTCACCCTGCAGGAAGCTATAAACGAGATGAACGACGAGCTGCAGGAGAACGCCAGAGAGACGGAGCTGGAGCTGAGAGAGATGCTGGACCTGGGAGCAGCCAGAGTCCGCGAGGCCGACAAACGAGTGGAAGCAGCTCAGGAGACCGTCGCCGACTACCAGCAGACCATCAAGAAGTACCGCGAGCTCACGGCTCACCTGCAGGTACAGATCCGTAGATAGAGATGCGCCGTGTCGCGTGTGGCGCATCGAGCTCGTCGTCTGATCGTGCGTGCATTTGCTGCAGGAGGTGAACAGAGAGCTGACCAGCCAACAGGAAGCCTCGGCCGAGCAGCAGCAGCAGCAGCCGCCGCCGGAAATGTTCGACTTCAAGATTAAGTTTGCAGAGACGAAGGCCTACGCCAAGGTCAGACTGAGGAGGAGCTGTCTTTAGAAGCTTTGATTTAAACTCAGGATCTGTTCATGATTTATGTCGTGTGTGTGTGTTTGCAGGCTATTGAGATGGAGCTGAGGAAGATGGAGGTGAATCAAGCCAACAGACACGTTTCTCTTCTCACCTCCTTCATGCCCGAGTCCTTCCTTCGTCACGGCGGCGACCACGACTGCATCCTGGTGCTGCTGCTCATCCCCAGACTCATCTGCAAGGTAAACGCCACAACTTTAAATCACATTTCGAGGAGGTTGCACTTTTAGGCTCTCGGACATTTGACAGCTGAACGTTTTTTTTTGTTTTTTTTTGTCTCTTCAGGCCGAGCTGATCAGCAAACAGGCGCAGGAGAAATTTGACCTGAATGAAAACTGCGTGGAGCGAGCCGGCCTGAAGGGAGCCGTCGGAGAGCAGATGAGCTTCGCGGCGGGTCTCGTCTACTCGCTCAGTCTGCTGCAGGCCACGCTGCACAAATACGAGCAGTACGTTTCACCACGAAACCTGTTGTTTTATCCACCTAACAGGGATCACAGTCAATAACTAGTTTCCTTCACGCTGTGCTTTTACGTTCGTGTGTGTTAGAGCTCTGTCTCAGTGCAGCGTAGACGTCTACAAGAAAATTGGCTCTCTGTATCCGGAGATGAGCGTCCACGAGCGATCTCTGGATTTCCTCATCGACCTGCTGCACAAAGACCAGCTGGACGAGACGGTCAACGTGGAGCCGCTCACCAAGGCCATCAAATACTATCAGGTACACGCACGGTTAATTTAGTAAATGAGCTTCTCAGAAGACACAATATCCAGCTGCTTGATGACAAGTTTTGTCCCTCTTCAGCACCTGTACAGCATCCACCTGGTAGATCAGAACGAGGACTGCACCATGCAGCTGGCTGATCACATCAGAGTGAGTACCATGAAAAATACTGCTTTTATCACAACCATGTGTCTGTGAGGAATCCTGCAGCTTCTTCTTTTCACGTGCAGTTTACCCAGAGTGCCTTGGACTGCATGGCGGTGGAGGTGGGCCGCCTGCGCTCGTTCCTGCACGCCGGTCAGGAGAAGGCCGACCTCGCCGTGCTCCTGAAGGACCTGGAGACGTCCTGCAGCGACATCAGGCAGTTCTGCAAGAAGATCCGTCGCAGGATGCCCGGGACCGACGCGCCCGGCATCCCGACAGCGCTCAGCTTCGGGCAGCAGGTAACCGCGGCAACCGAGCTTCTGTTTCAGCACCGGCTTCTTTCTATCACGAGACGCCTGAATCTTTGACGTTTGGCCGCACAGGTGGCCGACACGCTCTCGGACTGCAGGAAACACCTGACCTGGGTGGTGGCGGTGCTGCAGGAGGTGGCGGCGGCCGGAGCTCAGATGATGTCGCCGCTGGGTGAACAGGAGGGGCTGTCGGCCGTCAAGCTGGAGGACGTGGCGTTCAAGGCCGGAGAACAAGTACGTACGCTGATACCTGACCACGACCAGAAAGACGTTTGCATTTATTATACAAGACTCAAGTTTAACAAGAGGAGTAGAAACGGAGATGTGACATATACTAAACAAACTGAATAATTTCACCATGTGATGGTTTCAGTCTTCTTAAATGTCATCCCTCCTCTAACCCATCACCTCTCATCACTAATACCTGTCAAAATAAAGTATAAAGTCATAGAAGGTCTAAAAAATATTTGAATAAATTTAAATAAACCTATAAATTGGACTCTTGAATCATTTTAAATTGTGTTTTCATTCATCAGATCTATGGATCCCAGGGAGCCAACCCCTACGAGTACCTGCGACAGTCCTGTAGCATCGTCATAGCAACCATGAACAAGATGGCGACTGCCATGCAGGAGGGCGAGTACGACTCCGAGAAGCCTCAAAACAAGGTAACGCGTCGTGGAGAGTTAGTTTTGTGTCACCGTGACGTCTCAGATGGAGCAGAAGATCATTGTTCGTTCGTCTTCTCCCAGAATCCTCCACCGGTGGACGTGAGAGGAGCGGCTCTGCGAGCAGAGATCACGGACGCCGAAGGTCTCGGCTTGAAGCTGGAGGACAGAGAGACGGTCATCAAAGAGCTGAAGAAGTCTCTGAAGATCAAGGTAAAAAAAAAAAACATGACTGTCGTAAAAGCTGCTTCACAAAGAAACTTGTTCACAACTAAAAGAGAAGAGAATTAAATGCGACAGCGTTTCTGTGTTTTCAGGGAGAGGAGCTGAGCGAGGCCAACGTCCGTCTCAGTCTGCTTGAAAAGAAGCTGGACAGCTCGTCCAAAGACGCGGACGAGCGCGTTGAGAAGATCCAGACTCGACTGGACGAGGCCCAGACTCTCCTGAAGAAGAAAGAGAAGTAAGAGCGACCTCAGAGGAGGTATTTACCGTTATTTACAGATGCGCACGGCTGCGTGACGTCCTTCCCTTTCTCTCTGCAGGGAGTTCGAGGAGACGATGGACGCTCTGCAGGCCGACATCGACCAGCTGGAGTCGGAGAAGGCCGAGCTGAAGCAGCGAATCAACAGCCAGTCAAAGATGACCATCGACGGCTGAGAGGAACGGGACCGTCGGGAATCGCTTCCATCGTCACGGGAATGTCAGGAGGTGAGCGGACAGAGAAGAACAGAGAATATAAAGTGATGTCGGATCAGTTTGATCCAGAATTTGAATCTTTAGCGCTGACAGAACGAGAGGAAAGCTGCGTTACTTTGGCTTTAATGGTTCATTTAAGTTTATGAAGCATTAAACTGCCTTTAAGAACAAACTGTGAATTATATATCCTGTTACACTCAGGAGCTCAGCAGTTTTTTGTTGTGGATAATTTAACATTTGTAATTCTAAATTACACAACCTCTCCATCTTAACCAGACTAAACACCATTGATCTGGTTATTAATCTTAACTTTAACTCCAGCTCCAGACTTTAATCCCTCTTTTCTCTCCGTGTAACATGTTCTCTCTTAATCTCTCTATTCATTCTGCAGAGGAACAGAAAGGTAGCTACGGCTTGTATTGACATCTGTTGTGAATCTGCACGCTGGTTGCATGTTTTTGACGGCAGTTAAATACATGACATGCATGTTTTACTCAGACTGTCTGCAGGTCTATTATTTATCAAGTGGTTAATGTGTACGTCAGTTTTCCAGCTCGAGTGCATGAAAACCTTCGACTTAAACTTTATTTATCATCATTTATTTTCGTGTACTGAGCGTTATCATCTCTCTGCATGGTGTTATGGTTATATTAAGCAAATTAGTTGACTATGTGAGTCACTAACGCTAACTTACAACGTTTAAAAAGCATAAAAGAAAGAGAAAAGTGAACAAAAAATACAAGTTTACAGTGTTAATCTGTATAATATTTGATTATTAGTGATTTTAATGCTGTAGCTGGTGAAGGAGGAGTTAGCTTTCACTATTTTATAAACTTATTTCGTTTGTAAAATCTCTAAATCAGTGGGCAGGTGTAAAATGTTTTGATGTACTTCAGCTGAAAACAAAGCGTTTCCTGTTCTGGTCTTCCACAGCCAACATGATGTCTGGAGTGGGCTCAGCTTCAGGCGTTCAGGTGATGGACTCTCCTCTGCTGACTCAGCAGATCGAAGCTCAAAGAATCTGCATCAAACACCTGAAGAACGAGAACAACAGGTTGAAGGTGAGAGTGGTCTCATCTGAAGTTTAGTTTCCCGCGTTTCGTTATTTAACGTGACGTCGTTTCCCGTCTCAGGCGGAGAAGATGCGCGCTCAGCTCGCCTCCCTGCCTCCTCTCCGTGTGACCAAGCTCCCCTCCAGAGACGGAGGACGCCCCGAGGTGCTCTCCAGCGCCCTCTACAGGAAGACGGACCAGCTCCTGGAGACTCTGCTGCAGATGAGCGCCAACGTCAAGGTGGTGGACATCACCGGGAAATCTCCAGGTTAATATAATTAATCTTCATTTGTAAACAGAGAGTCAGCTGCTTCTCTTGTTGTTCTCTTCATCTCACCTTCATGTTTTTGTTCATTTTTTTAATTAGTTTAAAATATATTTGTCCGCTCGTTTGTCTTAAGAGGATTAAAAAACATCCTGAAGCCCTTTTTTTTGTTCCATTTGGTAAAGTCACTTAGTTCTGAATTCATTCATTCATTCAGGGTCGAGCTACGACCGCTAACTCCAGAGTCTGGTGAGATTTCTGCTAAATTGAAATTCAAACAGCAGGGTTTTCAGGGACGGGATAAATGCTGGAGACAAGGTGGACAGACAATGGCCCCCCCCCTCATTCAGGCAGGAGAAAGTCGGACAGTCTTTGGTCTAATAATTGATTTTTCTGGACTTTCCACCATATTTCTATTGGATTCGTTCCAAAACATTAATTTTCTCTTTTGTTTTTCTCCCAGTGACTCCTGGTGCTCAGCTCCTGGAGCAGACGGCCAGACTCCAGTCACTGAGAGACACTCTGGACAGACTGAAGGTATAAAAACAAACACTTTACCTGCCACACACATCAGGCTGCTCCTCAGGTAACTCACCCTAAAGCCTCTTTTGTCCGTTTGCCTGCTTCTGTCAGGACGAGGTGGCAGAGCACGTCGTCAACCAGCATCCTGGAGCTCGAGTCTCATCCGACTTCGCCACGTTCCTTCGTCTGCGTTTGTTAAGGTAAGAGCGCCGCTACGGACGAATGCCTTAGAGGAGCTTTCATCGGAGACTCATAGAAGATGAATGAAAGCTCCCAGAGTCACATTTAATATCTTAACTCTGGAAGTTAAAGTTTATTATCAAAAAAAGAAACCAGACGTCCAGGTTTTTCTTTCTTTACTAATTATTTTATATATTTTTTAGAAATTTTTTGGCAAAGAGTTGCTTAAAAATCGACTTCTAATTTAATCAGATGTGGCTGAACCAACGTTTTTACTCCATCGCTCTAAATCACCTCTACGTTTTCCTGCGTTCAGGCGAAGGAGGAGCAGCGGGGAGACACGGTGCTGGTGGGCCGCGTCATGGTGCCGTGTCCTCGCGGCCAGGAGCAGGTCCACCGCCTCGTCCTGTCCCAGTGTCAGCTGCGGAGAGTCCACAGTCTGCTGAGGACCTGAACCCTCCACCCTACTAGGCTGCACCCGCCATCCCCGACGCCTGCAGCCTGCAGCACCTACACAGATAACACAGCTTCATCTCCACTCCAGGGCCAAGCAAGGAGGTACCGCGCTGACCAGTGAGGCAGATGTTTTAATAGATAACGCTCTGATTTAAGCCTTTTAATATAGCCATTTAATTAGGTACACCAGTAAAACAGATGCTCTCTAATAATATAACAGTTCTGCACTAAATCTTCATGAAGATTTATTTTTAATTTGGAGGCTGTTGAACTGGTTTGTGTTTCTATTATTACGCCAACCCAATTTATGACTTGAATCACAACCTTTCTGACGACGTTTTTAACTATTAAGTGTCACAAAGGTGGATTTAGTGCAAGGTTGTTATATTAGAATGTATTAATTAGTGTACCTAATGTTTTGGCTGGTGAGTTTGATCATTTTTCCATCTTAAATTTCACTATTTTCCGACTTTTTGTCAAGAAAAGGGCAAAGAAAACTAATTGGTATTTTAATCATGGCTTATTAAATCCACGTCAACCTTTTTGCAGATCTGCAAATGCATGATTCTCCACGTTTAGTTTTAATGCCAGTTAAAATACTAACAATACGAGAGCGACTGCACCGCTGCATGCAGCCTAGATTCACAGAAAACCTTTAGTTTTTATTTATTAATCCTTCCTCCTCCTCCTCCTCCTCGTCAGCCCTGGTGGTGGAGCCTGCAGAGCGTGGTTTACAATCATGATGCTGTGTTGTAAGCGTTCATCAGGTCTCACTGTGGCGTGCACCACTTTTAATTTATTTTTTATTTATAACCGTCTAAAGGGAAAAAAGGATTACATGACATTAAATCCATTTTAATTTGATCAAGTAGTTTTTGCACATTTAACAAACGAACATTGTTGCTGATGTTTCACATGAAGACAAACGAGGATTTCAGTGTTTCACTAAAACATTTCGCTCTGATTGACTTCAGTGGAGTTACTGTGTAAAAACGTGGCTGAAATTATTTTGCAGATTAGTTTAGATAATCGACTGCACTTTAGTCAGAAGAAGAAGAAGCGCTATATAGTTTAAATGATTTAATATTTATTACACTGGTGGTGTAAGTTGTCACCGTGTCCTCCTACTGTTTGGTATGATTACACCGGCTGTATTTGTGACGTTACAAACACAAACGACTGTATTTCCTGTGTTCTGCTGAGATTTCTGTTGACGTGACTCGGTCCGAGCCTTAAACCTGCAGCGAGCCTCGTGGTAAAGATCACCCGCCTTATTTCTGTCTCAACCAAACATTGTTTAAAGCAAAACTACATCTTTGCCAAAGACTCTTCACCACATTTGCCATGGCTGATTTTAAACCCCACGCTAACTAGCTAACGTTTTAGTTTATGTTTACAGGGTACCGTTATAACTTGAAGTTTCATTTTTAATTTAGCTAGTAATGAGCGTAAGAGGAACGTGCAGGTGTTTCTAGCTATTTATTTATCTGTACTGAATCTGCAGCTTGTCTGAGCTCGTCTTACCTTGTTCTTTCCTCGTGTGGCTTCCTGCTCTTGCACAACCAATAACTGATCAATAAAGACATTAAAGTGAGTTTGTCGCTGTCCGCCGTCACTGTCTGAGTCTGTAAAAGTCTTTTATTTAATTCACATTTTCAGGTTTAAACAACTATAATTTCCACTCGTCTAGAAAAGTTTTTTTTTAAAAATGTCCGTGATGCTTCTACGTCTCAGCGTTTTTAAAAACGTGGTTAAATAAATATTAGAAATGTTTCAGTGATTTGAGCTACAGTCTAGAGGTCACGTCTGTCTGATCACTGCCACGCTGATCTCCTGCCCAGGACTCGGTTTGTGATTCTCTGAAAGACACGAAACAAATACGTTTAATTTTAACTCTTATGCACTTATTTAAAGAATCATTTAAAGGTTCACGGATGCACATGAATGAAGAAGTTATCTTGTACCTTGTTGTAGAGCTGTGCGTTCAGACGGTAAGATTCATACTCTGCTTTCCTTCTCGCCTCCTCTCGCCTTCTTTGGACTTCTGGCAGATTCTCATATATCCTGAAGGAGAAACGGTGAAAAACAAAGTTGCTGTTATTGATCCTAATGCACAGATAGAGACAAATACGACCTACATGTTTAAGTTTTACATAAATTTGGTGGAGTTGTACTTTAGGATAGGTTTCACAAACAAGGAGATACTTAATCCTTTGGCACATCAGCATCACATCATCATAAGTATTAGGACTTTAAAAAGAATATGCAAGAAAACACATCGTGGTGTCTCAAGAAACAATCTGACTGATAATTAAGATTCTGGATCCAGAGGGAGTCGAGCTCCAGCGAGCACGGCGTCTCTGATGAAAACACCTGCAGAGGCCCCAACGCCTTATTCTCATAAATTATGACTTCATTCTCGAAGTTTGTGATTTTTTTTTGGCTCCAATACTCCGTCGTATACTAGCGATATGGAATACAAGTCTAGAAAACTACTTTTAACAGCTGTACAACAAGAATGAATCACTTTATAAAACTGCTTTCTGATGTTATGTCTCGTTTAATCAATTATATCTGAATAAAGTAAAGAGAAAAAGAAAATAAGGATATTATGAGCTTACTGTTTGGACCTCTGGATCATCTCCTTCCTGGGAACGGCCCTCCTGATCAGAGCAGTGCCTCCAGAGAAGAAAGAATAAAAACTGATTAAAAGCTCCACATATTAAGACACAGTTGAGGGTTTATTGGGTATAAATGTGGACAGAGCAGAGACACTCTACTGTTTAATACCTGCAGGCTTCCACAGCCTCTCAGCTCGTCCTAGCTGGTTAAAGACGTCGTCTCGCTCTCTGGTGAAGACGGCCTGTAGCTTCCTCTCCTCCGCCTGCAGAGCCAGACGCTTCACACGCTGCCGGGACCGAGAGAGAAACTCTGGACGACTCATCTCCAGAGCCTCCTGTGGAGCAGAGGAGGAACTGAAACTTTAAGTCTGTTCATATAACGTCGGAATAAATCTGAATATTGATCTGAAATATAAAAACTAACCTGGAGAGAGACCCGAGCCAGACCAGAGGACGTTGTTTTGGTGGTAGGTTCAGGTTCAGTAGGACGCATCACACCGAGCTGTTCGTTTCTGTCCTCGAGGACTCGTCTCTGTCGCAGCGGCTCTCTCCATGGACGCATTCTGCTGTACGGTTCAAACCAGACGGTGCTCGGCCTCGAAGCCTCCTCCGGCTGGTTCTCCTTCCTCGCCTCTGACCTCAGGTTGTCAGCAGAGATGAACCACGACACACCTGCCGAGAAGCACGGCATTAAAACTATGCTCAAGATCAAAACAACGAACTTTCCATAAAGCCGATGTACCTTTAGGGTAATGATGTGATGGACTCCTCCTGCTCTTTCTCAGCTTTTGGACGCCCTGAGTTTTAGAAGGGCTCCTGTGTCCTCCTCTTCCTCTCACCCCGCTGGATGAGGAAGGTGAGATCTGCCCCAAAGCTCTGGCTTCACCGGGTGAAGGGAACGTGGTCCCGACGTCCCTGGTGTGTCGCCGAGTTCCGTTTTTGACGATCTCCAGGTCACCTGAAGAAAAAATGAAATTAAAATAAAACATTACATGAAACTGTATTATATTTATTGTTTTATTATAGTTTCACATTTACATTTTATAGTTGATTTACTGCTCCACTGACCTGCCTGGACGCCTTTGTTGATCAGTTTAACAGCCTTCTTAGCTGCCAGAGTCCTGGACGGGCCGCGGTGTGATGGACGGGTGTAAGTGCTCGTTGATGAAGCAGAATCAGCAACAGCAACCTGAAGACAAAGTCAGTTTAACATCTGTTCATAGGTTTAGTTTGCTCTGAGCTACTTGTCTTATTTTTTAAGACATAAACATCAGTTCAGAAAGCGTTTTAAAAAGGTGAAATTAATCTTTCTACTCTGTTTTATTTATTTCTAAACTTTAAAGCCAGTTTTAGTAAAAAGCCAGAGTTTATTACACGTGTTAATCTACGTCTAATATTAATAAACTTACTGATTCATCAGTGCCGGTGGTGTCTGACGGTGTGAGGATGAGGGGAGGAGTGTTTCTTCCTCTCCTCTGCTCCCTCCCTTCTTTCTGTCTGTTGATGGTGCCGTACAGTTTACTCAGGCTGGGCGTGGTCTTCAGGCGCTGCACTCTGTCGGCGCCGAAGGCTCTTATCAGCCGGGCCGTGTCCACAGTGGACACGGAGCCCGACAGCGTCTCTGACGACTCGTCTCTGTCTGCAGGAGACAGGTGCAGGCTGTGGGAGGAGCTGTGAGAGAAAGTGGACGAGGAGGAGACACGGCTGTCGTCCTCTTCAGGCTGCGAAGGTTCAACTCTTCTACGTCCTCTCTCGTCACCGTGTAAACTCCTCTTAACCTCTCCGACGTCCTCCTTTCTTTTTGTCCTCCTCAGTGTTGCGTCCTCTCTTCTCCATCCTGACTTGTCCTCTGGATGATAACCGGCCTCCTCCTGCGCTCCGGACACGTTAGTCGGCCTTGTGCTATGAATTAGACGAGACAGGCGCTCTAGACGCTCTATCAGTGACTCCTCTCTGTCCCGGGTCGGTCGTGACTCCTCCGTAGTCCACTGATCACAGAACCTTTGCCACAGCTGGTCCAGAGCGCTGCTGCTTCTCTGCTGGAAGGAGGACTCATGTAGATCAGAGCCCCTCCTCGACTGGTGTCCCTCTCTTCCTCTCTGAGGGACTGACGTCTGGAGGACATGAAGACGCTCAAATCTTCCACGGCTTGGCTCTGACTGATCATAATGCTGGAACTGGATGGGGCTGGTCCCCTGGTCTCTCTTGGACACTTCTTGGTTGCTCAGTAAAGGCACTCTGGTAAAAGCTACCGACGAAACCTGAGAGGACGGCTTTGGAGTTTGGCTCAAGCCTGGAGAGCTTTTATCTGCTCCTTTATGGGAGACAACGTAATATTATTATTGCCGTAGAGACAAATAAATAAATGTGTAAACTAAAGCTACACACCAAGAACAGGCTGCTTTTCAAAACAC
The DNA here is from genome assembly GCA_005024645.1 of Planiliza haematocheilus. Lineage (NCBI taxonomy): Eukaryota > Metazoa > Chordata > Actinopteri > Mugiliformes > Mugilidae > Planiliza > Planiliza haematocheilus. The sequence continues at coordinate 3,878,920 of SRSE01000637.1, forward strand.
AATGCAATTAGTTTATCGCAGGAGCTACGTTCTAAAAATAACCCGCGATAGACGAAATCCGCAAAGTAGTCAGCTTTATTTTTTACAATAATTTAAATATTTTAAGGCTGCAAAACCCCTCACTACACACTCTATATGCAAAATTGCACTAAAAAAAATGTGAGGCCATGAAAGGTGAACGAGGGACAAGTGTAAACATTTCTACGAGATGGTCAGTGTTGTTTACTTTTCATGCCAGTGGTCATAATGTTACGCCTGATCAATGCATGTTCGTGTCATTGTCTGGCTCTGACCTGAACGGGGTCAAAAATAATAGTAAAAGATAAATATTTTAAATATCTATTGTACGTATACGCCACCGTCTCCCAGAGAGAAAAGCTCCATGAGCAGAAACATTAAGGTCTGAAAAGCGCTGGAGCATCAACAAAGGTTAGAACAAACTACATCTGATTTACATAAAACTGAAGACACGCAGCAACGTGAGCTCTAAAACTTATGCATCCCTTGTCAGGCTTTAAGCCGGGTTATTAAATGTGAATAAAAATAAAAATCCAGCAGCGGTATTGTTAGCTACTTTACAGCTCCCTGAACTCAGACCTATTATTTAATATTTAACAGGATATCCGATTGTTTTAACCTCGTTTAATTTAGTGTTTTAGCACTGAATTAAAATTATATATCAGACACAAGTAATAGAAAAACTGATGAATGAAACCTGATATAAGAGCTGACATTAGGGAGGCGTGCATGCTGTTCAGCTCACCTCTGTGTCTACGTTCATTCATTTTAAAGGTGGCCGTTTTCAGCCTCTTGCTGTAGATCCCCTCTACGTGTTTGATGGTGACTCCGCGGTCCAACCCCGGGTCCCGACGCCCCAGCACCTCGCTGCTGAAGTGAGGAGGCACGGCGTCGTCTGAGCCTGGTTAGAATTAAAAAGTTACCTCGTGCTGAATGTGGATTAAAACGACACAACAGACAAATATTAGAATATATTCAGTCAGCGCTGAACAGGAGACGTTTAGAGACTCCTCAGCGGTCTCTCCCCCTGGTCTCTCTACTGGGGCCCCATCTCTGCCTTTGTTTCATTCTGCCCCTGAACATGAATAACTAATGTTCTCCCTGGTGTACGTTACAAAGGACCAGCTGCTGCTCACACAGAAACAGAATGAAAGCAGAGCCCTGTTCACTGAAGATTAAAGTGACGATTCATTTATCTTCTGACTTAATTCATTCATTTTTTATCCATTATAACATATATTTTTGTATTTACCATAAGAGGGAACGTTTCAACAACGAAATATTCTGTGGAGCTCTAAATCAAAAAGAACTGCATCCAAAAAAATTTATTTCGAATAAGTTTGTTTATGTTTTAAAGAAGGAAACGATGCTCATAGTAAATTTCTGAACTGAAAGTGTTCAAACGTTTTATACTTACAGTACAAAAAGAATAATTACCGTATTTTTCAGACTGTAAGCCGCAATTTTCTAACTTTGATGCTTGTAGTTTGAGCGTAGAATTAGACACTCGAGTTATCTGAGAGCAGGTTTCTATACTTTAGAGATATGTACCTGTGTGAGAGCTCTCCATGGTTGTGTCAGAGACGTCTGCTTCTGTCTGAGGGACGTAGAAGAGCTCCTCGCTGCCATGAGGTTTATAAGGCAGCAGGGCAGGCACTGTTGTAGGCACATCAGTGTTATTGTCACACAAAATACCCTGCACATTATGTTGTCTTTTATACTCAAATTCAGAACTGGGTCGTTTGTTGAGTTAATAAAAAGCTGACCTGGTGTTTCAGTGGTAAAAGGTCTCGGTGAGGTTGCAGGTGTGTGACGTGGCGTAAAGGATTGTGCGGTCGTCCTTTCTTGAGGCACAGCAGGTTTAAACAGAGCAGCAGTGTCTGGTTTATCCGGTGACGGTCGTCTCGTCTCGTACCACTCGGGTGGACTGGACAAACCGACGCCTTCGTCTGGACTGCTGGCAGCTGATGACGAATTTCTAACGGGGACAGGTTCTTCACGTGGCAGCCATGAGGGAGCGTGACTGGAGTGGACCCGAGTGGAAGAGGCGTGATCGGTAACTTTGGGGGACAGTGTGAGGTGGACATGTGAGACGTGACCAGGGGATGTAACGTTATTGACAGATAGCTTGTCATCTCGTCTGAAAGACTGTGCGCCGTCACGTTTGGTCACATCATCTCTATTCAAGGGTGGAGGAGGCTCTTCAAACTGGCCTCCAACAGCATCTCGCCTCTCCTGAATCTCTGGTGCTGACAGAGAAATCACATTTCTGGGGTGCAAACTACTTCTTGCTCCGACTCTTTCCTCTTCATCCACTGGGGGTTTGTCTGTGGAGAGCTCCGTCAGGTGGAGGGGCTCTGGAGCAGGACTGAGCGGAGGTGCAGGTGAAGTAGACGGCGAGGGGGAGGTAGAGCGCCTGCAGGTGGAGATGGTGATGGACGTGAAGGCCCGAGGGGTTTTTGTGGGGAGGGTTACTCCTTCTCTGGCAGCAATCTCAGAAACTTTAGCCTCTAGATCTTGGTGAAGATGCTCAGTGGTGGAGTGAGGCGGGTTCGTACTGGGGCCGAGCAGCGGCTGGTTGGAGGCGAATATGTCTGCTGACCGAGTCTGGTTGTTCTCCCTCGGGACTCTAGCACCGGACGCTGCACTGGTCTCTGTATCTGTGCTGCTCTGGCTCTGGAAGAAGAAGATTTTTACTTAATCAACACAAATATTAAAAGAAACGCACCGCAAAACCTCTTGTTTAACAGTTTTATAATTCTTTGTCCAAATGTTGACACACCACGCCTGCAACATACCAATTACCTTGAGTTTGACACCTGTACTGTCCACAGATTGGAAGCAGATATCAAAATAACAAATATATAAACATTCACATAATTCAGGAAAATGTGGGACAAAATAAATGTCATCAATAAAGTTGCCAGATATGTGAATTGTAATGATAATAGAACTTAATGAGAGCATTACCATCATGGGGTTCTTTAACAGCAGCTCTTTCTTAATTTCTTCAATCCGCTTTCTGTCTTCTTTGTCCAACTCCAGCGGCTCACACTGCTGTCCTGAAACCTTCAGCTTAATCCACTCTGCAACACCAAAACAATAAATGAAACACGAGTCAAACTACAATCCACTGATGTGTGTTAAAGAGTTACAGTCACTGCTACGAGGACAAGCTAACCAAGATTTGTCCCAACATGGTCTAAGTTAGATTCTGGGCAACTTAATTACTCAATAAAGGAACAAAAGTCCCTAAAGAATAAGTTTAAAAAAACAAAAGAAAGACTTGTTTTACCTCTGGCTTTGTTGTCCTCTTGGTCCGTGACGCTGGGTGTGCTGGACATCATGGTGGCTGAAGACTCACTCTGCAGTAACTTGGCCACTCTGACTGCTAGTGAGCTCCCGCTGCTCTCGTCACTCATCACTCCCTGATCAGACTCTTCAAGGACAGGAGAAGGAGAGACACTCTGGACAGGACTTCTAAGTGTTGTCCTCTCTTTTTCTTCTTCCTCCTCCTCCTCTGTGATCTGTGCTGCGTCTACAGGAGTAGAGGTGAGCTGTTGTGTACTCAGCAGAGGCTGGATGACCGGCAGCTGTGTTGGGATTGTGTCAGGAGGTGCAGCACTGCAGCCCTCAGGCTCTGTCCGCCGGGCTGATTTGGAAAGGACAAGTGATACCCCTGCACCAGTGCTAACAGCACCATCTTGAGGTGTTTTGGGTGTAATCGTGGTAGGTGCTGCGATAAAATCCTGCTTGGATTGATAATCAGGTTGCCATGATGAGGTCATACTCTCTCGACCAACTGAGCTCTGCCGCAGCTTCTCCGAAGTCAGCACCGAGTCGGACGAGGACCTGGTCCAAAGTTGTGAGGAACGAGTTCTGAGGTCTCCAGCAGAAGAGGAGGAGGAGGAGAACGAGGAATCCAGGAGTCTGCTGGTTTTCTTCAACACGTCTTCATCAGAGAGAGGATGGGGCGCAGCATGGGAGGCTGAAGACGCTGAAGAAGACCCAGACGATACCACGTTGTCTGCATGAGAGAGTAGTTTCCGGATTTCCAACAAGGCTTTGGAGCTAACAAAAGAATCTTCCACACTCTGATCCAAGCTACGGCTAGTTTGTAAAAGTGACCCTGTGTTTCTTTCCTTGACAGATAAGGAGACATCAAATTTGTCTCTGTTTTGCAGTATGGAGGAATGGGAGTCTTCATCCGACTGTGACAGGACTGCCAGTCTGGGTTTACGCTGCACAGCTTCAGTGTCTGATGGAGGAGTGGTGCGTCTGGTTCGCTCTGGGATAGAAACAGCCGGACCAAGACTGTCCAGGCTAAATGGGATGGATATAGTGGAGTCCACTGACACGATGCTGGACCTGGAAAACTCGCTTTTGTGGGGACTGCTACCTGGAAACCCAACGGAATATTTTTAAATGCATCCATTATGGATAATAAACATGCACTTAAAAATATTTTATGACACAAATTCAACAGGTTGGACATAGATTTTTACAGCAGAATGCGAACGGTGCATTTAATTTATACGTTTTTAAGGTAAGTTTAAAAGTAATGTACCTTCAGAGGGTTGAGCGCTCTTCGTTGGCGTTCCAATAGATCCTTTAATTGTACAGAGGTCAGTAGGAGAGAATTCAGGCTCTCTGATTGGTCCTCTGGGTGCAAATGGAGTTAAGATGGTCGAGGGAGACTGGTCTATACCGAGGTTACGGAGATACAACTGCAAGAGAGACAAAAACATATCACATACAAACACAGAAACTAGATCTGCCACAAAGTTGTGAAATAATATTTTAGAAATATACAGTGTTGGTATAAGTTACCGGAATTCGTTCATCAATGTTGAGCTCTCGAGACTTGGGAAGCGGCGGTGACGTTGACAGTTTTGAAGTCCAGTGGGGGACATAGTTGTCAATCTCCAGGCTGACAACAGAGGAGGCTCCAACAGAAGCTCCCAGTTTAACTCCTCTGTAACTATCCTGGGAGCTTGAAAGAGCAGAGTCACGGTCAAGTGACACATCGCTGAAGTGGCCGAGGCTCATGAGATTCGCGGGTTGAAGTGAAGTGCTTGGATGATGATGATGATCCTGACTGTGAGTCTTGTCTTTCTCTGAAGGCCTGTCCGTCTGTTGATCTTTGTGGGCTGACATGACAACTGTGTTAAGAGAAGAGTGGGACTGTGACCTGCCGTAGGGTGAGGCAGAGAGAGGAGCAGACCCCGTGTTGTCCATGTCACTGGGAGTACTGCCCACTGCCTCCCCTCTTCTTGGAGAAGACAAGGCAGACAGAGTCGCGGAAGAGCTTTGTGGGACATTGTGATTGTCAGAACCTGAAACAAGAGGCTGCTGTAAACTCCTCACCTGCTGACTAAGGATGCGATTCAGCTTGTCAGATACTGCCTCATAAGCTTTCTTTTTGGGAGAGATGCCAGAAAATCCTTGCAGTGCCAGGCTATCAAACAAAGAAGTCTTGCCTGCACTCTGATTTGCCCTCCAAGCATCTACTTTCTGTATATAGTTGAGACTTGGGAGAGACTGGACTTTTTCAGAGCTACCATCCTCCTGGCCTTGATGTGCTGTTTCTGGGCCATGGGCATCTTCTACAGGAACAGCTGGCGGTGGCGAGGTCCCCGTGCTTGACTGATTCGAGCTTTCTTTACTAGACTCTATGGCTGAAAGTTGGCCTAATTTAGTCTTGACACTGGGTTTGGGTGGGGCCTTAAAAAACCCTGGAGTGGACTGAGACTGTGGGAGAAAACCCAGGTAGGACCCATCAATCCCCGTTTGGTTTCCAGATAACCAGAGGTCTTGTTCTCTATGAATCCGTTCAACACCCGCTGAAAATGGTCCTGTCCATGGCACATCACTCAGATTTGATCTGATCACACTTGGCTTGTCTTCAGATGGAGTAAGAGGCTGATCAGGTGGTGTGGGACTTTTTAGCTGTTTGTTTTTGGATTCAGCTTCAGACAGCAGTTCTCTGTGTAACTCTTCACTGCTCTCGTCGGGCTGAGTGCTGCGGGAACCCATGGTGATGTTACAGACCTCAGATGACGGCGCTCTCGACTGGCCACGGTTTGAAACTCCGCCATGTTGTTGTCGCTGCTGCAGAGGCAAAGAAGCTTCACCTGGAGGACCCTCTCTTACAGCCATGTGCCCTTCTGTAAAAGACAAAGTGCTCTTCACAGAAGTCTCAGAAGAAGAAGAAACAGCACTGCTACTGCTGTCTGGCACGCCGACATCTTTCTGTAAGAGCTCCAGGAGATGCTGCGCACGAACATCCTTACTCAGAAAGAAAGTCTCATCTTGGACGAGCTCTCCTTCTGGCTTGTCTGGGGGATTAGTTCTTGTCTCTGGTTCCTTTATTCTGCTACCCGTTTCTTCTCTTGGTGGTATTCCCTGATTGTCATCAGCTGAAGGAATCTTTTCCCTGGGTGATAAACTGTGCTGCGAGATAGAAGAGCAGCTGATGTCTCCTTCTTCAGAAAGGATGGTTGCCTGGGTTAAAGGGTGCTGAGATAATGAGTCACATTCAGAGACATGAGTGGTGTGATCCTGGGATGGAAAGTGAAACCTTTCCGATGCCATGGAAATGTCAGGGTATGCCCTAGAAAAAGCAAATAAATTACCGTCCACTGATTAATTATAAATTTCTCATTATTCAAATGTTGCATAAAATTATGTCCTTCTTACCTTAAAGGGGCAAATTCGGTGTCACTTTGCTGGAATAAAGAATATTCAGGGAAGTTGTGATCCACTCCTGAGGTTACAGGCAGCAGTGAAAGGGCAGGAGACAAATTACTGTCCTGAAATTCTGATGATACACAAAATGAATGTTATTCAAATGAAGCAAACATCCATCAGCCATCGCTACGTGCAATAATAACTTTATTCAATGTGTTTACCTAGCTGTAAAGAGTGCCCCGCTGGCTGCTGAAGCATCCAGTCATTTGTTTTTAGCCTGGGCTGCATCTGGTCTTGGCTGATGCCACTTTGTTCTTCTGCTTGGTTTATGGTTGTTTGTCCGACAGATTGATTCACATCTTCCTCTGCTGGCAAGTGAGGAGATGCAGCCGCCCTCTGTGGACAGTCACCAAACAAGTCATTTATGTTAACGCACGTTGACAAAGTGTTTACATCCCACAGTATTCTGGTTTCTATTATTACTGCAGATAGCATGTACGATTTTGGTTTCATAAACCAGGACATAAATATTATATATGCAATATATAAGGGCGATGTCCCAAAGGGTAATGCAGACAGATAAACCATATTTTATTTTAATTTTATACCCATAATGGCTGATTCATTCTTTTTTAGCTTCTTCAGAGTTTCCCTTATTTATTTTGTAAGTTTGGCTTTTTCTTCCTAATCTAAACAAATGTTTAATGACAGAGGATTTAAAGTCTGTAAAGATCTTAAAGATGTATGTTAATAAAGCTGGTCTGGCTATCTGCATGTTAACAATAAAACAGCTTCAATAAAAGTAAATACTTTCATTGTCAGGATTATTATCGTTCCTGCTGTGTTTTTGTGATTTATTGAATAGCATTTAGACTTTTCAGCTTAGTGGATCAGTGTCTCATGAATAAATTCAAGGTGAAGCTCATCACTTTTTAAAAGGTTTGTTGCTTTGCATATTATTTCCAGTCTAAACAAGTGTCAAATGACAGAGGGTCAGACATAATTTACTTAAGCTGACCTGACTATCTGTAAATTTAAATAGCTTCAATCAAATGTAAAATCATTAACGTGTAGCAAATCCAGCTTGTGGTTAAAGTTTAACTTAATAGCTACTGTTAACTGTTATATGGCTATTTCAACTTGAACAAATCAGAGCTTGGCTACTAGCTGCTGTACCGTGACATTGGGAAGGGTTTTCTGGTGTGTTTATGTATAAATATAATATTAGTTTCAACACCTTAAGTCACCGGTAACTGACAAACCAATCTGTTGACAGGCTTAGCAAACAGTAAACGCTAGCTAGGAGCAACAGGTCTCTCTTTCTTCAAGTTTCTGTATATGCACCATTACCGTTAACTTGCATTTGAGCTGAAGCCAAACATCCGTGTTAGCGCTGCCTTCAACATTAAAGACGAAATATTTTTGCTCGATATATTACGTTTAAAAGGCCAAGCCAGGCTCGGCGTTAATTGGCTAACAACTTTAGCAAAAGCGGTTAGCAGTTAGCTGATTAGCTTCTGACAACGGTCAGCGCTGGGTAAAGTTGAACCGGATTTCCCGCGGTTAGAATTACGCGAGGGCGTAACTGAAAGACGACGCCAATGATTATTTTAACATCAAAAATCAAGTTGAAGTCACACAAATTACCTCAAGTGGTTCCATGATGTTATTGTTGACAGTCCGCCACACTGACCGCCGTTCGCCCCCCTTGTATCTAAGGAACGTTGCTAGGAAATGTAAGAAAAAAAACACCCGGAAATCGCGCGAGAGGAGATTTGAACTGAGGAGCGTCAAAGATCGTCTATTACAGATTACAGATGTATTACTCGTTTGATAAAAAGGCGGCTTGAGTTCACAAAGTCCATCCTTCAAATTTTAATAAAGTTGTGTAATCACTGGACAATAAAGCATTTGTACATGCAGCTATATTTTATTTGTGATTTATTTGATAGGATTCAAATATTTCAGGTCCTAATTTTATTAGCCAGAGGGCAGTAATAAACCAGAATTGACGCTTTTCAGTTTTTGCCTGCAGCAAAATCCCTAAAAGTGATTTGTGTTCAGTTAATTTGTAAAACTATTAAAGAACCTACTGCTGTGCTATATTAAAGTTGATAAAAATATCGAGACAAAAAACAGAAAGCCTTGCACAATGTAATATAATCTAGGACGACTACACAGTAATAAATCTTTTAGCTGAGGAGTGCACAAAAAGTAGGTGTGGATAACATGTTAGAGATAATTATAAAAATGACACAGCACTACAGTCTCATCACCAGTGGTTATATTGCACCATACATTATTATGAATTAACCCATAAACTGTCATCGTAAGACAAAATGGAAAATGTATGTGGAAATATGTTCACACAGTCTTATAAAATTCAAATTGTTGAAATGGGTTTCAAATTTACCCACTATAATATAATTCAAGTTGTAGTGGCTATTCAAATCAAACGGCCACTGAGGCACTAAGCATTTTAAATCACGCAGGGATTGAGGAAAAAAGTCGTCCAGGCAAAAAAATGAGGTTTGGTGTGGTTTATTTCCATTTGCAAAGAGCAAACAAACAACAGTGGCTCACCTGTCCCTTTCTTCCTCTTTATTTATAAACTCACCTGATGTGCCCCAGTTACCTGACATCTTCAAAATAAAAGCACTAACAAGTTGTCAAAATAAGCTGAAATGCTAATGTATTTATGAACCTACTTTAAGTCTAAACTTGAACCTAAACAAAGGAAAGTAACTAATATTTAAACAATATTACAAAAGAATATCAAATAGCTCCAAAACAAGTTTTTATCTGAATTATAAGGTTTTGTAGAAGGAAGCCAGTGTCAAAATGGGGCTTTATCAGTCTACTATTTTGAAACTGGACGTGTTCTGTATTCAATTGAAATTCAACTCGTAAAATAATAAGTCAGATTCGTTTCTCAGGAAGTCATCTGTTCACCTGGCAGGTAAAAAGTAACTGAAGCCTAATATAAAAGAGGGCTGTCTTTCATAGCACAGGACAAATACCGATCACTGCTGAGTCTGATCACAACAGGAAAGGAAATATCCGCTCTTAACGCAGGTAAACAAGTCAAGTTTTATTTAAAACCTATACTAATTAGAGTTAACTGCTTAATTATTACAACTAAATGCAATTATTTTACCCTTATTTGTCATATTTAAGTACCAGAAGCTGTAAAATATGTGTTTGTTAGTTGCAAGAAAAACCTATAAGAGAAAATGACGCGATTGTTGAATTATTCCCCCGCCGCCAGCAAAACAAAGCGAAGAACGCAGGGTTTCGTTTAACACCGACGAAGAAGAAAATCGAACGCGAGGGAGGGAGGGAACGTAGAAGAAGAGGAAGAAACAGGAAGAATATATACAGTTGGTAACCCGTGGAGGGCAGGAAACATCAACGGTTGTGGCCGAGAATCGCATGTAAACACAAAACGTGGACCTCGAGTACACGGAGTACAAGTCGGCACCATGTCAAGAAGGAAAGCATTAGTTAAAGGTGAGAAGAAAGCGGCGGTTGACGCGTTACTGTCACACACCTGTGATGTCGCCTCCCGAGTTTCATTTACTGAGAACTTGACCTGGTCCTGTCTGGTTAGCTTAACAGCTAGCTGCGTAATGATACTGTCGCTCCACCATAACCGACGTTAAACGTGTATTGTTGTCTCTGTGTGTGTGTTTGTCATTTTGTTAACTATTATGTGGTTTGTGGTTCGTGGGAGCAGTGCTCAATGTTGACATATGTGATGTAATGGTTTTTATAGTGCTGCACAGTTTGTTATTTTCCTATTATAGATGTGCTGTTAAAGTGGAGGCGATGTAAGACTAATAAAAGTGACAGAGATGTAGGTGAACCAAGTAAACATGATAAAAAAAAAAAGAGCAAATAGAAGATTACAGCGTTTACTAAGAGAATTATTATCATATATTATTTAAAGCTCTACGCTGCAGTCCAGTTAATTTAAGGCAAGTAAAAGTGAGAGAAAACAGGTAAACATGATTTTAAAAAGCAAAGATAAAGGTTTGAGTTTGTCTTCTTGCCTGGACATGTTGTTAAAGTCGGTATATTACACCAGTTTGGCGTGGTACAAACACTTTAAAGCCTGAGCTTAGTCACTCGACCATTATCTACACTCGCACTCCCTCCCTGTCCTTTTGTACATATTTGCATCAAAAATAGACTTCCTGTACTGTCTCTTTTTAGACTTAGTGTATGAAACTACACACGGCCTAATTTAAAGAGTGGTGTATACATGTGTGTGTGGACACAGGTAGAACTGGTCCACATGAATCAGTAACAGATTAACCATTACGTTATGAGTGACTAGTCAAGTGAGTAACACTGATTGTCTGGTTATTATGGCAACTGTCAGTAGGCGGGATATGTAGAGACTTTGACAGGGGACACGCAGTACATCACAGTTTGTTTTGATTGAGGCTGCCGACCAGTCCGGGCGTCCGGGCGTCCACGCTGACCTCTGTCCCCTGCTAAAAGGACTATAATGGACATGTGAGCCTCAGAACGATGCAAGAAGGTGTGATGATCTCATGAATCATGCTTTCTTTTACGTCACACGGATGACCTGGTGCCCTGTGCGTCGCTTATCAAGGAGACATAAGATCCCAAAGATGATTGGAACACACCTCATTGTGGTGGCGGTTGTGAATGGACAGGTGGTGGTAGCTTTCAACATCTACATCAGTGCTGAGGTCTCAGAGAAGACCACGAAGAGAAGAGAAGACCAAAACCATGTGCTTAGTAGATATAATAGTAGATAAGTTCCCGATAGGCACTTATTTATCATTTCCATACATTTTAATATGTAAACTATTTCTTTTTTTGGAACATAAACACAAAAGAACAACCATTTGTATTTGTCCGGATATAATAAACATGATATTTTCCACCTATGACTAAACAAATATCATGAAATCAAGTCAGCATCTGTTAAGTAAATATTTATACCCTTTGTTTGTTTGTTTGTTTATTTGTGTGTGTGTCAGGTGGCGCTCCGATCCAGAGAATTCGAGACAATTCCAGACTTATGAACACACATGTGAGTATGATTCGTCCCAGAAAACACGTTGCTTTACCGGGAAGATGTGGGTTAACAGGTTGTTCCTGTTTTTAGGCGAGCCACTGCTGGAAGTTAAGTCTTTGCTAACAGAATAGTCACATCCCGTAATGTCCTAAAAAGAGTGGGAATATTATTATTATTTATAGTATATGACACGAAAACTGTAAATATCAGGGTCAGTCTAGATTTAGTGCTGCAGTTCACGGTGATTGTTTTGTTCAGCTGATTTGAAGCAGATCTCCAGGAAGTTGATTACCAAAGCGGTTAGAAAGAAATTTCCTGTCAATTCTGTGCTGAAGCTTCTTGTGAAATTTACATTACACAAGCAGATCATTTCCATCGTTGCCGTTTCCGCCGTGTTTATGGATGAATGCTTTTTAAGCCGCTGACTTTTGTTTTCTTCTTTCTTTCAGGAATCAATGGTAGATTACTTTAGTGGACGTCAGACATCTTACTCTTTCCTGGACGTCCTTGCACCTGCCCTTTTTGGTAAGGTTATTTATTTATTTATTTTTCTGAGCTGGTTTTTGCAGGTTATTTCAAAATTTTAGGACATGTTTTAAGGTCTAACTTAAAACTCAAACCTATTGGCTCATTATTGCTCTTAAAAGTTTTAGTAATCTGATTAACCATCTGATTGGGGCTTCTGGTTATGTGACCCTTCTTTCATTTCTCTTTTATATCTTGCAGGTTACAATTTTGCAAGGCCCTTCGAGGACGACCTTATATATTCAGACGAAGACGATGACGATGACGACGATTACAATCAAAGCTTTTCACACAAGTCTTTAGAGCCGCATCCGCAAATAAAACAACTCACCGAGGAGGTACAGCACCTCAGTTTCTTCTCGTACGGCATGTTTTTGTTTTAAATGCTGAATATTAGTTGACACGTACGCACATTTTATTCATTCGCAGGAGGCTGATAAAATTGCTAAGGAATTGATAGAAGAAGAGGAGCGGACGAAGGGGAAGACACAAAAGAACAAGCGTAAAAAAATGGTGCGGACAATTGTTCGCATTTGACGCCTTTGTGAGCGTCGGCGGTGCGTTTGTCTTTGACACCTGCTCCTGACACGTCTCCTCTTTTTGTTGCAGCGTAAAAAAGAAAAGAAGCGATTAGAGAAGGAGAACGCAGTCAAAGAAATTATAGCTGTAAGCCTTCATTTTATTCTCATTACTGTGTATTACTGCTGGTGTTCTACAAGTAAAATCCATGCTAATTGCTTCTAATGCCGCTTTATTTTATTCTTTTTTTTGTTGTTGTTGTAGGAGGAAGAGCAAGGCAAGTCGGACTCCTCGGAAAATCCTGAAGGAAACTCTATAATTGGAAGTGTTGTAGGAGAGAGTGAATCTTCTCAATCTGGTAAATCTCAATATGTACCTATGGCAGCTGGAGGCAAAGAGAACGGTGATAATTGTAAGGACAAAAAACCCGTCAAGACGGATAAGAAAAAAGACGAGGAGCAAACGGTTTGTGGAGATTTTGTTTTTTTCTGTTTAAAATGTCCTCGCACCGCACACACCGTTTTAGGAATGACACAAGCTTCTCACAAGAGTACCTTACGAACGATTACCCTGAAAAATAAAAAAAACGTCTTATTCTCCACAGAATTTGGGTTTAAATAATTCATACGCTGCTTCTGCTAAATCGGCGCCCGAGGAGACGTGCGGCAAGAAGCCGGCGAAAGACAGAAAAAAGGAGAAAAGTAAATCGCCGCAGGTTCGGCAGCCCGCGGAGGAAAAGACGGAGGCTGCGGAGAAACCAAAGGAGGAAAAGATAAAAATTGCAGAGAAACCAGAGAAGAAGAAGGCAGACGTTAAAGAAGAGAAACCGGAGGAGGAGGAGAAAGCCAAAAATTGCTGAGACGCCTCAAGTTCGAAAGAAACCAGAAGCAAGTAAAGAGGTGAGCTCGAACGGCGAAATCTGCTGGTGGATGTGACATTATTTCATTAGAGTTTAACGTTAGCTATACTTCTACATGTTCCACTTGTGCAATGTTACTGAATTAAATTAAAATAGTTCCCATTTTTCCATCAATAACCCCAATTCCCTGCCTCTGGGGATCAGTAAATTATTAAGTTGAGCTCCTCAGTCACCAACGTTAGCCCCTGATGGTTTAATTTTCTCAGATGATTTTGCATCTTGCCTAAAAATGACTAATTTAACGTGTCCTGAAGCGATCACCTGAAGCAGACTAATTAAAAGTCTTAACTTCAACAGAAAACAATGGATTCGGCTGCAGAGGAGTTTGCAAAACGAAGCATCGAGCTTGCCAGTAAGTTCAGTTTGTTTCTTTGAGAGCCGTCATGAAGCAAAAAATGTGAACGCGCTCAATAAGCTGTTCCTTCTCCTTCCTCCAGGTATGGGAAATCGCTTGGCTGCCGCCGGACAGTTTGAGATGGCGGTGGGATGCTTTACTGACGCCATCAAGTACAACCCAAAGGAATATAAGTGAGTAGTAGGCTTTAAGTGACACCCAGCAGCAGATACTATCAGCAGCTCTCAACTGTGTTTTGTTCTGTCGTGTTCAGGTTGTTTGGAAATCGGTCCCTGTGCTATGAAAGACTGCAGCAGTATGAGAACGCCCTCAGAGACGCCGACCTCGCTCTCACCATGGAACCCAACTGGATAAAAGGTTTATTCAGGAAAGGGAAAGCTCTCTGTGGCCTCAAGGTGAACGACTGCTTCTTTCTGCTGCAGGTTCTTCTTTAAATTTTCATCGTTGCTCACGTTTCCTGCTCTGACTCTCCTCCAGAGATACTACGAAGCCTCACTCATCTACAAGGAGGTGTTGAGGCTGGAAAGCACGAGCGCAGAGGCCGCACAGGAGCTGAAACGAGCGCAGACGTTACATCTCATGGTAGGAGGAGATTATGTACAAGCTCTCCACAACCAGAATGTTTTCACTTTTTCAAAGCCGTACCCTTTTCCTCGGTAGTTTCAGTTCATGTTTCTTCTGTTTTGGACGGAATTGTTTTGGTTTTGTTGGAGAAGTGGTTTTACCCGTAACTCCAGGAGTTTGGTTTATTCTCCCACAGTGGATCGACACAGGGTTTAGCTCGTAGCCCGGGTCACTGTAAGCATTTTATACTGAAGAATCAAAAACCTTAAAATTAAATATGGTAGCTGCACCGATACACAGCCACAACATTATGACCATTGACAGGAGAAGCAAATAACATTGACCATCTTGACGATTCAGTGTTCTGCTGGGAAACTTCTGGACCTGCCATTCATTCATGTGGATGTGGAGGCATGTAGCACCCACCTAGACCAGACCAGGCACCCCCACCCCATAGCAATGACACTCCTTGATGGCAGCAGACATCCCCAGCAGGATGCAGCCACAAAAACACTTTAGGAAGAAGAACAGCTCAAGGTGTTGACCTGGCCTCCACATTCACTAGATCCCAAACTGATCAAGTATCTGTGGGATGATCCACAGAGGCCCCTCCCCTCAAAAGTACCCCCACTAACAACATTTTGTTGCCAGACACCACAGGACACCCTCAGAAGGCCCATGTCCGTTCTCTGATGAGTTTTTGGGGGCACAAGGGAGACCTACACAATATTAGGAAGGTGGTCAGAATGTTATGCCTGAGAGTAGATGGACCGAAATTTCTGGGAATGGATACTGAAGCTTAGATCTACTGCAGACGATAAAGTGAACGTATGAGGACGTCTCTGTGGTTTCATTCCAGGAAATGGGTTTCAACTGGGCACAGAGCTCAGAGGCCTTGAAAACTCACGCCACATTAGAGGAGGCCGTGGAGGCTCTGTTTGCCGGCGACACTAGCAGGAATTCTGCAGGTAAATGTCTCAAAACGTGTCTCACAGTTGGGACGGAAGACACCGCCGACGTTCACCGTTTGCTCACTCTCCCTTTAGACGCCGGCGCCAGTTGGGACGTTGCAGACCAGCCGGCGGCGCAGGATGATGACGGCGAAGACAACGACGAGGGAGACTGGATCGTCCTACAGCCAAGCCGTCCTCGAACGCAACAGGTCAAAGAGTTGGACGCTTTGGGTCAGAGCAGATCGAAGTCTCAGTCGCCGACTCCTCTCTCCAGGAGCGCTGCCAAACCGTAAGCTTAACAGACGTGTGCTGCGTGTTTTTTTTTTAAAAAGTGAAAGGATGAGATCTGTTTTCATTTCATCTCTGGTTACTTACAAGGGCTCTGTTCCCCGTTTGGGTCGGATCTTTGACCCCTGCCGTCACCTATGTGAAACTCCACGAGATATTCAGCAGGTAAAGAATCACAGTCCTGTCCGCTTCACGCCTTCTCACCACGATTTTGTTTTCATTCAGAAGGTTATAGCTTTACTGTAGATACAGGAAGTACCAGAAACAGGGAAAAAAGAAAAAGAAAACAACCATGAAAGCTCAATTAAAGTTAAAATTTAATTAAAGGTCCATTATTTCAATCTTTATTAAGTATCATATTGAATATTTAACACGTTTTTTGTCTATTATTTATTAGTTTTGTCTATAAAGTGCCAGAAAATGGTGCTAACGGTCACGTCTTTAGATCTGTTTTGTCTTTAACTAAGCTAGCAGTCGGCTACGGTGTGTCCTGCGCTAATTGGACCCCTGCCACCGGCTTTTCCGCTAAATTAGCGGCATAACGAGTCGGTGAGAGAGCTCTCTGATTGGCTGCTGTTCAGCTCAAGAGAACCAGTGTAGGAGAAGGCGAAAAAGCAGCGTCGCAGTAGTTCTTTCATGTGATTATCAACTTAATTAATTAATCGACCAATCATTTCAAAGCCAGACATTTAATTTAGGCTCCTTTTGAATGCTTAAATTAATAATATACATTAATAACTCGTGGAAGGAAGCTCTTTGTTGACATCTTACTGCTCTAGTTCATGTATTTATCCCTCGTCTCTCCTCTCAGGACCGGGACCGTGTTCAGCATCAAGATGCTGCTGGAGCAAGAATGTGCCTTTGTGAACTACATCCGAAAGGAAGACTGCGACAGAGCCATCCAGTGTCTGAACGTACGTTTATCTGGTCACCTTGCATTACAATCACACGCTGTGAGTCTAGATCACAGGCCTCAAACTGATCCACACCCCTGGTCTGGATGCTGAACAAAGCTCGCCGTAAACCCTGATCTTGACCTCGTTACAAGCCGTGCTGTCCTTCTCTCCACTATCAGCTCCGTTTTGTTTTATCGCGCTGAACATTGACCAAGATCTGCTGCAGCCACTAACTAAAGGTTAAGAGAAAATACCAGAACAGGCTGCAGTGTTAACCCCGGCAGAGCGTGAAGTTATAAACAAGCCAGTGGCATCTTTTTCTTTTGCCTCCACAAAACTGTTATTTTTTCCATCACACAAATCAACCGCGACATAAATAGTTGTTTCTCTGTAGAGGCGCTTCTCATTTTGCGTCTCCTCTACAGCTCTGTTGAGCCAAACAACAAAAATAAACCACAAATCAAAGCGTGCATTATTCACACGCAGGAATTTTACTACATGCGGCAAAATAAATAAAAGATACCGACTGCTTTTTCTTCTACTTTTGCTTTAAAACTTATTTCTTTTTCCCCCAGGTTTTAGCGAGCAGCCGTGTAAATTCGAACTTTGGACTCTGATTGGTTGTTAATGTCTGTTTCCTCTGCAGGGAATGGTGGTAGAGGGCTCTCCGCTCTCTGTGCGATATCCTTTTAAAGTCCACCCTGAACTCGGTGTGTCCAAACTGGCCCCCACCGACCCCTGCCCACGTCCCGCGTAAGAACATTTTATTTTACTGACATGAGACGATTGTTGTCATATTTGATTTTTGCCTCCTGATCTGATACTGATCTTTTAATATCGATCCAGTCTTAAATAAACAAAATTCCCTCCCCTGTAGATTCCTAAAGGCTTTTTCTTTGTCTCGATGCGACTAGATTGAGTCGTGTTAGACGTGAAAGAGTTCTCGTTTGATTTCTTTTGAAAGAATAAAGTTAATTCAAATATTTTCTCGCCAAAACTCCCGCACACACTCGTAGGATTTAACCTCCCGTCGTTTTTTTCTTCCTTGCAGCAAGAAAGAGTGCTTCTTCTGGAGGACGACGGGCTGCACGAGGCTGGACTGCACCTTCAAACACATCCCGGAGCACAGGAACATCGACAGGGAAAGGTTCACCAGTCGCCTGGGATGCGGAGGATACCGGAAGTAGCGGGAGAAATGACGAGCGCGCCCGTGTTTCGATGATTCGATGGCGAAACGTTTGGTTGTTGTGAAAGTTTTGTGTTTGCAGGCTGAATAAATGCAAAGGACACACTATACTACATTATGCTCCTATATTATAGTAATAGTCTGTGTGCCTTTTTATAGTTTTGAATTTAAAATGTGCCTCGAGCTTTGAGCTTTCCTTGGGAGCAGAGTACTGTCAGGGATTATTGCTAATGGTTTTTAAGTTGTTTTAAAAACTGATTTAACAGAGTTTTCTGTTGATTTATCTGTCACCACTAGGTGGCGCCGCTGTACTTATCCCTCAACTTTAGGGCGACATAGTATTTGCTTTAATTTTAAAGGCTGTCATTCGTCAGTAGCTCTTGTTTCGGCACATTTACCGTGCCCTGTTTACATTCGATTAAGTCCTGTTTCAGTCACATCTCCGGGATTCGTTTCGTGATCTGTTCTGTTGTTGTGTTAAAATTTGGGAATGCCCTGTACAACGACGTAGAAGGACTTGAAAATTAATCTATACAAAAACAATAAAGTCAAACTCATGATGAGCTGCTGAAGCATGATTTGTCAGCGCTGTTATTTAAGCCTCAATATATAGAAGGTCAGAGGGAGTCATGACTTTCACTGCTCAACCTCCAAAGCATCACCAGATTAATGCCGCCTCCACCAGCAGCAGCAGGACTACTCACGTATCCTGTTGCATTTTTCTTGAGTGAGAAACCTTCCACATTCAGGTCAAATGCCTGAACAGTGAGCGCTGTCCTTGAGATTTTATCTAAAAGGTCTTCTAAGCCTGTGAGTCTCCCTGGCTGCGTCTCTGAGCCGCTAACGTGGGTGGCATCTGTGTAAGATCCCTCTTTGCTGAAGCCCGCCGTGTTTGTTTTTTGACTCGAGCAGCTCAAGGTCACTTCTGCGACTCCCGTTACGCAATATTTAAGGGTGTGAGTTACAAAAAGCTCTGTTAAAGAGCTGCTTAATTAGCCAAAAATGAGCGCTGGAAGTAAAGTTGAGGCGTTTAGCTGTGAAAAGTGCTTAGTCTTGACCTTCCGGGCGGAGCAGCTGTACTCGTGGGCATTAATTGGCTGATGGCGGCATACCTCACAAAGCCCTTTTGATCTGTGTGAGATCTGAGAGCTTGAAAGGCCTGCTATGCTAACAACGTGAACTCTGGCTGAACCTATAGGCAGCACTTTGACATGTGGTTGACACATTAACAACTTGGGAAACATAGCAGGTCCATATTTAATCTCGCTTGTCCGCTTTGGATTTGCCCCCCCACCCGACGAGAAAAACCTGCCCAAAAATGCAGATAAAGTGTGATAAGAGGCCGGGGTTCACAATCAACATCCCATCACTCTGAGAGTCCACACAAAGCCAATCCTTTGCTTGACTAAAGCAAACACCGGGAAGATTAAGTGCATCTTGTTAAGAGACTGCACGGTTTGTAGAGCTTTTAACGGATTTCTCTCTCCTGACCGACAAGAGGAAAAGAAACCTGAGTAGCAGAAATGAAACAGCAGACCCACTCTCAACTGTTTGATATATGACTATGCAGAAAAAATAATGAATGGATAATCTTATTTTTAATCTGATTCTGTGGTTTCTCCCGGCTGCGAAATAAAACGACTGACGTGACACGAGGGAGTAGCTGACTCATGCTGTACATCAACAGCCTTCAGGCCTCTTACTCAAACTTCCCAAACCTGCAGCTGTTTGCTTGTCCTCTTTAAAGGAGTTTAAAGTCTCTCAACTAATTACTGACGTTACATTGACACTATTATTCTACTAATAATCAGAGCAAACATGCCTCAATAAGAACAGACTGACCTGATCAGAAGGATATGTGTATATGCATGCACTGTCGCTTAAAAGTCTTTGCACACATCTCTGAATTTTCCACATTTCTGCATTTCTGCACAAAAACTCACAAATCCTGAACCTAGATGAAGATAACAAAATAAAATGAAACTTAAACATTAAACCTGTGCAAGAAAACAAGATAATATTACGTATATCTGACGTGCAAGGAGGCAGTGTTTTTAGAGAGAAATTTTTGCCTCAAACAAACTACAGACAATATCAAAACAAGGAAGACAAATGTAGCGTATAACTCTGCATGATTCTTCTTGAGGTGGGTGATCAGATTTGATGTATTAAAGGAAGACGCCTTGTTTCCTCCTCTCATAATAATCACATATTTACTGTTAGTAGGTGACACTTGGAAATACTTCCAAACCACGGACATCTCATACACCGGGCGAGCTAGCTTGTTAGCCACGGTTAGCAACCTACGAGACTAGTGTGTTGTTGTTGTTATACGTCATCAAGCACGCGCCTGTTAACGTCCCATGCTGCATTCATGCAGACTCAGAAATGCTGAAGCTACAGAACAAACATCGGTTATAAAAACCTGATACCGATAATTCCCGATATTACATTTTTAACTCATTATCGGCCGATAATATCTCTATTATTGACCTTTCAGTTGTAGGACGACTTGTGTTTGACCCAGTTTCTCTTCAGACTGAGCTCTCGGATAGATCCCTGGACATTTTGTAGACATTTAGGATTTGTTGGTTTAATTCAGAATTCACCGGGCCTGACCAACCCCAAATGTTTCATGGGCGGGAGTTCAGTGTCGTTTCATCTCCAAACATGACGCATCTCATTTAAACCAAATAATTCTACTTTGGTTTTGTCCATTATATTTTAAAAAGAAAATATTAGAGTTAGTGTTTCTGTATTTAGCCGAGCCCACTGACTAAAACAATACAATTCATTAGCACTACAAAGCACAGCCTCCAAAATGAAAACAGTTCAATCAACAGCTCTCTCTGTTATTTTAAACCAACGCTGAATACAATAACCTTCATGGAAGATAAGATTTAGTGCTTATCTTATTCCTTTTCACTAACGAAACAGCCAAGTGAGAGTAACCGTTGTGTCACACTGTGATGAGTGTGATACCTGAGATCAACAAGCACGTCGAGGCATCTGCTTTCTCTGCGCTCTCTCTCTCTCTCTCCCTCACCGGCTCCTTTGTTGCTCTGTGAAACGAATACAGTAACCGTCAACCATGAGAAATTGACCTTCCCTTTAATCTAGACACAGGCCCCCTTAACAAGTTAAAACAGCGCAAACCCAATTAGGGAATTGATTGCTTGCTTTCATTTTCCTCATTTGCATCGGGGTCATATAGGGGAGATAAATTAACGGCTGGTCTTTTGTCCACGCTGTCATTCCTGCTTGTGGAGTATTCATTGCTAAGAAATGAGCTGGAGGACGGCCCTTTGTGCGCGGCTGACGAACTCATCACTGATAATCTGCTGTTGAACACCCGCAGAAGGAAAAGGCCCACGGAGGATTTCATATTGCTGTGAGAACAGACAGGCACTACTCTTTCTTTATTGTAATTTAGATTTTCTGAACCTATCATAGCTTATAGATTAATTTATAGATTTTAAAGTGCATATCGTGTTTTTTTTTTCAGTCTACAAATGATTTATTCAAGTATTCCTCTAATAATCTAGATCAGACTGAGATAAACCTACGTAAACCTTTATATCATGCTTTAATTTAACATCTATTGTCATGTGAGTACAGCTTCTGTAGCACGATGCACAAAGCACCTTTAAACTCATATTTTAAGCTTTTTAGAGTTTATTTTGCACTTTATTTATTTATTTTTTTGGTCTAATTAGCATTGTTTTGTGTTGGAAGGGAGATTTGTAAAAAAAAGAATTTCACGGTATGGTTTTTTTTGTGCATATGACGATAAACATCTTGAATCAACAGGAGGGCGGTGTTTACGTGGACATACTGCAAAGATAGCAAACAGTTGCATTGTGGGTAATGTGGTTTTAACAAATAAGAGGCATATGCAGACTAAAACAAAATCAAAAATCGAGCTCTATGGTGCAGAGACGCATATAATATTTGTTTTTTGACAATAAGTAAATCATAAAAACTGTATCAGATGCAGAAAATGCATTTAAAAATCCTCAAACACTAAATAATCCTGTGTATTTTTTTTATTACCGATATGTTTTTCTGTATTTTTCTGCTCATAGTTTGTGCAATGATACTGCCTCCATACATTCGGATTTTATTCGTTGGGATAAATTGTGCAGGTTTTATGTTCACACACACACACACACACACACACACACACACACACAGAGAGAGAGACTGTACCGTTACAGTGACTCCCTTTGTTGTTTCTGCTGATAAATGACAGTTTAAAGGTTGAATCTCTTTCATCTCCAACAGATTCCGAGGGCTGCCACTTCGGCTCGGTCTCCGTCGACGTGATAGATCGAGAGGTTCCCCGTATGGGAGCCAAGTGTCATTAACGTGATTAGAGGCTTGTAAACAAAGAAGGCCTTTGGGTTTTTCAAGGCACTGCTGCTCACAGCGTGATGTAAAGCCAGACATGCCTCAACCTGCATCTCCTTCAAGTATTTACGTGACTTAACGCGGGGAGAAATATGTGACCTGTGTGTGTGTGTGTCGTGTAATAATTTAAAGCTCCAGCCGGGTTGTATTTCTTCTCGGTATCGACCAACTTATCTGGAGGTAACATCTTCAAGGGCATGAAAAATGTCACGGCCTGTAAATCCTCTCATTGTTGCCTCGAGGAGTTTGACTTCCAATAATTGATGCCCACTTCCATACATCACTGGCCTCTTTCTTATACATTGTCCGGGTGCTTTTTTTTTTGTCATTCATTTTTCAAAAAAGCCATAGATTAACCTGTACAACGGCGAAGAAAATAATGTCACCATTAATCTGCGGGTTATTGCTCGGACAGTGATTTATAACAGGAGACACTTTGTAATAAAACTTTGCCCTGCAGGCTTTGGGCATCCTGTTCAAATGAGACCTGCTTCCTTTAATACAGATAGCGCAGAGTGACATGTCAGCTCAGTTAAAGTGTTTGTGAATCAATAATTTCCTGCAAATTCATCCTTGTTACCCAGAACGCAGCTTTACTGTTTAAACACCTTGCAGTGGAGAGGGACGGTTTGCTGTGTAATGTTTACCGCCCGTTTAAGGAGCACCGAGGAGGCTGTTAATCTCTCTTCTGTGTTCAGAGCCCGTGCTGCAACCAGGATGTCTGCGGCGATTTAAGACTTCCTCCTGCTTTGCCTGTTTGAAAATGCTGCAGAGTATCCATCTACTCCACCAGTTTGTAATGAACCTCCCCGGGGGCCCGGGCTGCACCGTGTAAAGACGCCTTAGTACCAGAGCGATTCATTACCTCGGAAATGTGAGCTTTTGTTCCGTTTTCAGCAGAGCCCCATTAATCTCGGGCTGCCTCCTGGCATGCAGGCCAGGTACTGCTTAGGTAATTACATTTAATCATCATTCAGAGCGCCGCTGCTCCTCGGTGGCATCTACGCAGGGGCAAATCTTAACCCCCTCGCGCTGTTGTTTACCCGCCTCAAACTGCAGCCCTGCATCCCCGGCTGCACCATAAAGGAGACGTTTCTGTCTCGCTAACCAAAGAGCAAGAGTGTTTGGTGACCGTGTCCAGTAAGATTTGGCTCCAGCCGTGCAGCGGATCCCCCCCCCCACCCCCCAAACATTTTACCATCCAGCTGTCGGCGTTGCGCAGTTACTGGAGCCTACTGTTCACCTGCCGTTTATGATTGTGATTAATGGACGGGTTACAAGAAGGATGATTTTCAGGAGCAACAAGCAGAAAGAAGCCATCTGTGTCTCGGCTTTCTGCGGCAGAGGGAGATAACTTCATCAACGCCGTCTCTGAGATCATGCAGAGATGCAGCAGATAGAAGACCGGGATCGAGAAGCTGTTTAGCCTAAATGGATCAATTTTTGTTCAATTTTTAACACGACTCTCCTTCGAAATATTGATTTAATTTACTTATTTATGAAAGGTAAATAACGATTTTACTCGTGCCGAGACAGAAAGGCACAAAGGCAATGGTGGCAAAACAAAAAAAACTCTCCTTTTAACAGGAAGTAACCTTGAGCAGAACCTTAAGCACCAATGACGGCTTGAGGCCGGCCGGGTAGAGGCAGAGGTGCTAGCATTCAAAATATTAATTACAGAAGTTGGTACAGCTGCGTAATTTTGCACAAACTTGCTGTATCTACTCTGGTGCTGATTGGAAGATGAAAATACCTCAACTAATACCATGAACTTTGATTTGTAGTGTCTTTATTTATCTTCGATCAAAACATGTCCAATAGTTGAATAAATACTAATGTAATGATATTTTAATCAGTTAATGTGCTAATTTGCAAATGCTGGTTACGCTAACACAATAGGCAAATTGGAAAAACAACGTAGTGTCTCCTAAATGTCCGTGAGCACGATATTAGCATTAACCACTGCCTCAAGGAGCTGGGATTTGCTAGTTCCCGCTACTCATTGGTGAGTATTTGATTAAATTTATCTCCTATGACAGTAGAATTATCATCTTGGAGTTCAGGCCAGATGATTGAGCAAGTTTAACAAGTTTTAAATGTTTGTCCTTCCACTCTAGAAGACGGATCCCATTATTTATATTTCAATCCTAGCAAAAAGATCCAGGTTTAGCTGCTGGATTGTTGCATCGTTTCAAGAATATCTGCGTCCACACGGATCCGTCTCAACGCGACTCAAAACGCGACTTCATACTCCAGGCCTATAGGTGGCGCTGTTTCAGTTTCAGAAATTCACTAAAAACAGAGAGGAAGAGGCGGAGCATGCGCATAAAGCTTGAGCGCTGTTTACAAATCGGGTTTAGAAGAAACCAAACTCAAGGAGAAATGATATATAGCTCTAGTAACCATAATAGGCTCAATATCTTCTCCAGCAGAAACACGAGCATGTAGTCCACCATTGTTGTTGATGTTGTTAGGAGACGTCTGCCGGGATATAAGAGGAGGAAGGCTGACTCTCTTCAAACACAATGACGCTGCTCTTTCAATCTAAATTTAAGGCCACGTGTTCACGAGTTGTGACGTCATTTTCCAAAATGGTGGAGGTGAATGGTTGTTAACTTTCTAAACTTTTGGCCTCGGTGGATTTTAGATGCCGACAGTTGCCTTGCTGCGGCTCCAAATATGACTTCTTATATGAAAACCACCAGCTCGAAGCGCCATTTGAAAGCGGCAATCAATAAAATAAACACCTTCCTGTTGATTTTGTGTCACTCCAACCTCTTGCTACGACTAAATCCGTTCAAAGGATTTTAAAAAGCTGCAGAGACTCCAATCAGCTCGCCGCGTGTTGCTCGTTCCCTCTGAAGACCAGCCACGAGCTCTCGGGGTATTGATTAACATTTTAGATACGAGCAAAGAAGAGTATCTGTGTGTGTGCGGCTCTGTTCTGTTTGGAAAACACGCCCAGAGCGGTTTGTTGTTTGAAATTTGAATGGAGATAAACTGAGGGCGGCAGCGGCAGAGGAGGCAGTTAGTTTTTAGTCAGGCTGACCTCCTCCAAGGAGAACAAATAGAAGCTGTTGTTTGCTTTGTCGGATTAAAAAGAAGAAGAAGAAAAAAAGCACCCTGAGATCGTAATGATGGCCTGAAAAATGAGTGAAGGCTGTGGACTATAATCCGGTGTCAGAGGAGAGAAGAAAGCTTTTCTCCGGTTTGTCTCACACCTTATGAGTTGTGTATTGTATTCCCCTCTTGTCGGATTTGGGTCAAACATTTGGCACAAAAATCACTGAAAGGATCATCAGATATTCTTGATGTCTTTCTCGCCTTTGTGCCGGCCACTGTCGCTTTTCAAATTTCCACCTTGGTACCCGCTCCTTGCCAGGTAGAAAGATAGTGATCCCTGACAAAAGAGCCAGTTTGGAACTAAAATCTTCCTTTTATCTCCCGTCATTGTTGTTTCGAGTCCTTCCCAGGAAGAAATGTTTGCCAACAAAACCAACTACGTGCGATCCTACGCTGTAGCCTCTTCCTCTGTGTCAAACAGCTACGTCCAGAAACACATGAATGAAGCAACGAGCCAGTCTCTCACACGCCGTCCTGTCGCCTTAAATACTCACAAAGGCGCTAAATCCACAATGAAAATAATCCTTAACTACTAAATTATTTCACCGAAAACAACAGCGTGCCCATTTAGGAACTGATTCAAGGCGACCAGTTCCTGCGGATAAGTGTCTTCACAGGTAATAAATCTTCTAATAGCAGCAGGACATATCGGGTGTAGAATAACGTTTTCTTAAGGCATGTTATTATTTTGTCCTGATAGATCATTGCAGGAAGAACAAACGTCGGGAACACCTTACGTCAACGGGGACTGTTTGCCTTTACCTTTGTGTCCTTCTCACCGCGGCCACCTTAAACCGCGGGACACCTGTCCCTTTGTGCGACACTTTGCACAAAAAAAAAAAAAAAAAACCTCTGGGGGTTTCTGCCCAGTCATTTGGCGCATTTTTGATGTCGAATCAACACAAAAAAAAAGACAAAATGAGAGAACGAGGAGGGAGGCAGAAAGGGAGGGAAGAGGGTGCAATCTAGGCTTTCCACTTCAGTGAAAGGCACTCTTTGTTGAGCACCACACACACACACACACAAACACCGTCCCCCTCAATAACCACCCTCCTCCTCCTCCTCCTCCTCCTCCTCCTCCTCTGTAGCCCGGGTGGATTTTTCATTAAATGCTATCAGAAATGTGACTGGTCCTATTCATGGGCAGATGGAGGGCTGGCGGTGCGGCTGGAGACCAATACCTTCACTGGAGAATGAAAGGAATCTGGGTAGTATAAGGTGAAGGTCCGGGCAGAGGAAGAACAAACAGTTATTGTTATTATTATTATTATTATTATTTCCTCCCTGCACGGTTTTCTTTGTGCGCTGTGCTCCCTTTTCCAAAGCTAAATATGTTTCATATATCCCCCTGAACTTGTATTTTCTCTCCTTTGTTTGCAGAGACAAGAACAACAACCTCACATTTGTTGCGTTCAATGACAGCTCCGTGTTTTCGCCGCCTGCTCCGAGGCTCCCCTAAAGTAAGACCTCCTCTGCCTCGTTTAAAAAAAGAAAAGAAGAAGAAGAAGAAGCTACTTAAAGAGTTAAGAGCGCTCGGCCTAAACAAATAAAAAACACATATTGTGCCACTTGTTTCCTCGGAGGAACAAAGGCGGCCAGATCCGCCCGCTGTTCAGTTTCTCGCCAAAAAGGGAAAGAGATGAACCTCTCATATTGTCGGAGAGCGGTCGATTATGTCGCGGGACAATGGAAGGGCGGCGGGGCTGGAAGGAAAACACAAACAATGACTTCCGCAACAGCAATTTAATCCTCCGGCGTTAAAACCTTACACAAAGTGGACAAAGGCCGAGGAGGCTGGCACGAATAAAGCCCGAATCTGAAGATTAAGCAAAAAAAAAAGAAGCAGAGAAAAAGAGAGAGAAAGGAATCTTTTGTGTAAAAAAAAAAGCCCTTTATCTGCTTTTGAAGTCAGCGAGACCTGCCAGCCTCTCTTTGTGAGCAGCCCCCATGTCCCACAGCAAACCACCACCTCACTTTCATCTGCCCGTCATCTTAGGGGGCAATTAATGCCATTCAGGTCCACTACCCACTGCACTGAGATAGAGGGAGGGGGGGGAGAAACATGGTGGGAAGGCTCACACTCTACTTGTTGAAGCAGGGACTTGACAACAGTTTAGTGGAGCCTAATTCGCTGCATACGAGTCGAGCGACATTTCTTGATCTGATCTCGCTCTCCTGTTGTTATTTATGTTTGATTGGGCTCCTGTTTGCAGGCGGTACAGTAGTGGAAACCAGCCGCGCCGCAGCTTAATGAATATTTCACCGCCTCCACACACAATAAGCCTCCCATGATAGCCCGGTGAATAAGGTATACGACTCTAGCCGTGCGGCCGTGCAATAACTCCAGCTCATACTTGATAAAGCCGCGCGCGAGGAGAGGCCTCGGGTTTTATCGTTGACCTTTCTCGCTCCCCCTGCCACTGCAGCTCCTTTGCTCTGGGGACTCCCACTGTTTCTCCTCTGCTGCTCCAAAAAAAAAACGCAGCGGCCCCGGCGCCGGCGTCTGCGAGAGGCTGGGGAAATAAAGCCTCCATTTGCATTACGTAATTTCATGCATTATTCAGCGCTTGGGTGAATCGTTTCACCTAGACAACTCCTCGGAGGGCGGCGAGGAGATAACTGTTAGTGACAGGACCGGCTCATGAAATGCAGAGTGACTTAACCACGCAATCTGCAGATATTACCCCGGACTGAATTGGAAATAGACGCCGCGGCACGCAGACGCGGTCTAACAAAACACTCATTGCTATTTTCAGAGGGGGAACAAGCAATATCAGATGCGCATTTTTATTTTTACGGCATATCTGTTTTATGAAGCTGCTGACATTTCAAAGGAATTCAAAGAGCAGGGGGAAGCTACAGCAGAGAGTCAGACGGATAATGATGTTCTATTTCTGCTCGGTGCTGTTCCTCTGCAGCTCGTTACTGCTGTCAAAACGCCGCATGTAAAGAGTTTATTGTCGTAATCTGTCTTTTTTTTTTTTAATAGGCCGCATTATAGAATCAAAACACGCAGAAGTGGCGAGTCCGTCGTGAAGCCAAAAAGCTGCAGAGGCGGGCCAATTAGTGCAATCAAGGGCCCCGGCTGACGGCGACTGGACGTTGTTTTCTTTATTGTCCCGAGCCTCACATCGGCTCCAATAGCCGCGCTGTTGTTATCGCACGCCGGGCAACGGCGCAAAATAAAGCCCTCTCCCTCTAATCACAGACAATGGAGTGTATTTCATTAAGCCAGATAATGGTGTGTGCATTTCATTACCATAGATAACTAGGAATATTTAGATGAGGGATGAGGTGCTCATAAAGCGCCAGTTGGTCGCCGTGGCAACCCGGATCTTGGCAAACAAAAGGAGTCGGAGGAGAAATGTTTGCTAGGGGACTGAAAGGAAAAAGGGGGGAAACAAGAGAGGAAGGAGGAGACGACGACGACGGCGACGATGGAGAATAAAAAAAAAGAGCAACCAGAAAACGAGTTGTTTTGTTTTTTGTTTTTTGCTCCTGCATTCAGGTGACCAATATGATCCTCCTTTGTTCTCAAAAGTTAAATATTCTTCTCTCTGTAGGACGCCCGGGATAATCACATGCTAATGCAGCCGCGGGGCCAAATAATAAACTTAATCACCCGAATGTGGAAATCAGTGTGCAGTCAGAGAACCTATCCATCCATCTTGCTTCGCCTCTGTGAATATTACAACCCGCCCACCACCACCACCCCATGCACCCCCCACTTCCCAGCGCAGGCTGCCAGTCAAACCTGACTTTATTTAGAGAGTGAATTTCAAATGAAGATGTGACAAAGAGAACGACTCTGGAGCCTAAATCAGCCCAAACCACGACCTTGACCTTGGGAAATGGTTCCTGTCTCAGAGCTGTCAGGTTGAGGACAAAAAAACAGGACGGGTTATATTACCGTGGATGACACAGAGGCAAACGACATCCATTTCATTTTGGCGGCGTGCAACATTAAGCCGCCCCCCCCGCCTTAGTGTAAGTCTATCACTATTAATGTAGAAACATCATTTGCAGCTGGAAAAATTAAGGCTTGGAGTGGAATGACAACTCCACGCGGCTGATTTGGCATTTGCAAAGTATGACATTGATTACAGCTGCGCACATTTTTCACCGCAAATTGGCCAAGTCGAGCTTCCAAACGCTGTAATTACCCGCCGAGGCACAAGTGCGTTCTTTAATTGGAGAGATTAAAACACATATTTCACTCCACACATCTGGTTGCACAAAACCAAATGAACGTTGCTCAGACGACAATGGAAGAGATAAGCGGGAAAAATGGATGTCGCTGCTTTTTATTGTCATTTTCAGTTGATGCATGTTATTTCACATCTTTTAAAACTCTCCCCTTTTTTGCGTGATTGTTTTTACTCTCTAAATAAGTGACACAGTAAGGCTAACATGCTAATACTGTAATATTTATCACGGTCGACATCTTTAGTTTAGTGTCCTAGCATAAAAACGATTAAAAACTGAGGCTATTTTGTATTTATTTGGTCACAAATCCAATATTTGACTAATGATTGTAGCCGGGCGTTGGCGCTAGATAAGCTAAAGTTTCTCCAGAATGGTTAATTCAGGGGTGCACCAATGCCTTTAGGACAGAGGATGTCAAAACCTAGGGGTTGTACAGACTGGTCGATTGGACAGTTGGTCTGCTTCGCTTTAAGCATCGTGTCGACTAGTCGCTGATCATGTGACAATAACAACATGAAGATAGGTGAGGAGTCCAGTGGGTCGTTGCAGCATTTATTTGGTCACAAATCCAATATTTGACTAATTATTTCAGCCAGGCGTTGGCGCTAGATAAGAAGCTAAGGTTTCTCCAGAACAGTTAACTCCCTGTCATTGTTGTGGAGGCATTTCACCCAATTTCACCCTACAAATATAAACCGGACGGTAGTGCTCAATGAAGATTCAGGGGTGCACCAATAGGGGTCGTACAGACTAGTCGATTGGACGGGTGGTCGTGCTACCTTTAGGGTCTCTGGGACCCCAAGTGAATGGACAGACACATAGAGGGCATGCAAGAGGGTAGCACGAGGGATTAGCATCTTGTTGACTAGTCGCTGATCACGTGACATTAACAACATGGCCGCCTCCAAGAAAACAGGTGAGGAGTCCAGTGAGTTGTTGCAGCAAACTAGCAGTGCTTTATCAAGTGTGTAGAAATACTTCTCTAAAGATGAAACCCGTGCTAACGTGACATGTCAGTCCTGAAACACAACTAAAGCACTACTGCTAATGCGTCCTTATGACTTTGCATTAAGCTGCTAACTGTCAGAAGCATAAATGAGCCTCAAAGTCTCCGTACAGAAAAAGACAGACTCTCCGTCCTCACGGCTAATAACTCCACAACAGACGACGAAGACGAAGAACGATGAGGAGAAAATAACGACACACGACCTACGCATGGAGTGTCAGCCGTTAGCTGAAAGCAGATAGGACTCCATATGGACCACCAAGTCATTGTAGTTACACCCCCCTGACATTCCACTCTGACAGGAATGCAGCACTGCTGTCACACCTTTTGATGTAAAAAAAAAAAAAAAACACTTTTTAAACATTTATATATCCTGGGAACTGTTTGCAGAGAATATAGTCTCAATATCAAAACTTGATTTGAGGAAGCTCTAGAAGCAGATTCATTCATGAAGATTTCAGGCTCTGACTGGTCTGACTGTAGCTACTGGGACTATGCATTATTTTAAATGCATTCAACACAGTTTTTATTAAATATTAAGTGTGAAATATTAAAAATCGGCCATGAAGAAGAAGTGTACACTCCTGAAAACAACTTTAAATAAGAAGCCGCATCGTAAGAAACCAGATAAAACTGCATTTCCCTAACATCATAATAGAGTTTCTTTTGTTATCGTAAAAAAACATGCAATCAAATGTTTCCAGTTTAAACAGCCATGAAAATGTATGACAAACCACACACACACAGCCTGTGACAGTCATTCATGATAATGTCGATTCCCCCGGTGATGCATGCGTGTGTGTGTGTGTTTGTGGAACCAGACTCCCTCATTCTTGGCCCAGAGTAATAAGATCAGCCTGTTTGGGCCTGACAGGCTGAGCCTCTCTCAGGGTGGCCCATCTGGCCAGCGCCCAGTCTGTGGCGCCAGCCACCGGCTCCGCTGTGCAGGGACCCATCTGTGGTCCTGTGTGGTATCAACCGTTACACCGCCAGGCCTGTCCTGATCTGCACATGGGTCCATCGGTCTCACTGTGTGTGTGCGGAAAATCACTCCTAGAGAGAGTGTTTAACCTGCCTAGAGAGTAGAGGTAGGTGGGATGGATCTCACTGATAGAGTCTGTTATGTAGAACTGTAAGAAAACTTTATTTAATTTGCTTTCCGACAAGAAACGAAGAACAATTAAAGTGTAAAAAGTGTTTAATTGTGGTGGAGTTTTGTCAAATTAAATGAAAATGAGGCATTATTTGTACATAAAGGTACCCAAGCTAGTCTTTTCTCCACTATTTACAGTGCCACATGTTGTCTACTCATTTAACTTGTGAAGAAAAGACATTACACAACAGCCACAACATTATGACCGCATCTTGTGACAGTTCAATGTTCTGCTGGGAAACTTCTGGACCTGGCTTCATTCATTGGTGTGGATGTTACTTAGACATGTAGCACCCACCTAGACCAGACCAGGCACCCCCACCCCATAGCAATGACACTCCTTGATAGCAGCAGCCATCCCCAGCAGGATGCAGCCACAAAAACACTTTAGGAAGAAGAACAGCACAAGGTGTTGACCTGGCCTCCACATTCACTAGATCCCAAACTGATCAAGTATCAGTGGGATGATCCACAGAGGCCCCTCTCCTCAACACTGTTGCCAGGCACCACAGGACACCCTCAGAAGGTCCGTGTCCATTCTCTGAAACTGTTTTGGAGGCACAAGGGAGACCTGCACGATATTAGGAAGGTGGTCATAATGTTATGTCTGATCAGTATACAATAGTTCGCCAGGAGAGAATGTGAACATGTTGGTGTATTTGCAGCAAAATTCGACGACTGAAAATGTCCCAGTGATTTAAAATATCAGTTTTCATTTATCAAACTATATGAGCCAGTAAAACTTCCCTTCCACTAACTTATTGCTTTTTCTTTTCTAGACTTCTTTTAGATTCTGCACGTGACGACACAGTATCACAGAACACGTGTACAAACTGAGAGTTCCTGTCCAGCCACAAACTCGTCCGAAGCCAACTCTGTTGCCCCCGCAGTGTAAAGTTTCCGCGTAATTCAGTTTCAGGAAACCGACGGCAGCTGCAACGCTGAAGGATCACAAGAGACAGCCGAGCGTGAGATAACACCAACCAAGGCGCATCTGTCTCCGAGATCTAATGGTCTACGTGATAGCAACATCAGCGGTGGACCATAAACAGAGCTACAATGAAAAGTTATTCGCAGTTATCCTCTGCAGACAAGGAGGACAATCTGTGAGAAATTTAATGAGAAACCTTGCAATGGTTTTTGAGATCCTGGACGGTGGGCTGCCTTTGGAGTCAGCTACAAACGAGACTCTGGCTGCAGCTCTGTCTGGGGCAGCATCAAGACATGTTATATCTTTGTCTTGGAAGACTGTTCCAGAAAATATTTTGTGAGCAGTTACTTTCCCTTGTTAAATGGCTAGCTTTACCAAGTGCCGTTTAATTAATCAGAAACACTTCTCTGCAGATCAGAGTGCGTCGTCAACGTCATAACGAGTAACAAGGACCCAAAGAGGCAGGGTGAGCGGAGGTAAGTGGGTTAAATCCAAAAGCACAAGCTCTAATCAATAGACAAACAGGCTATATAAACACACTACAGCTAACGAGGCTCAGGTGATACTAATGAGGGGAGGAGCCTGCAGATTGGTCGCCAGGTGAGGTGAAAACAAAGACAGGAAGTAAAACTAACTTAAAATCTGTTCCGGTTTCTTCTTTGAATACAGACAACCCGCCCGTGTTAGCATGAAGAGTTAGTTCCTGTGAGCAGGTTAGAGCAAACATGCTAGCTAGCTGTTAGATGTCGTTTTCACGGTGCATTCAAGTGCAACTTTTTCGTCCGGACACAAAATATGTCATTGCTGATTGTTCTTTGACATCAGGTAAGTGTATCTGGGCCTGACTTATCTGGTATCTGTTTGCAAAACATATATAGAGTGAAGGATCATGGGAATTAAACGCTTAATGGTGTGTTCAAGTGCAACTTTCTGGTCCAGACACTGGCGATGTGAGGCAGCGTCACAGTCCGCCTTCGTTGCAGGCGTCATTTTAGCGTGTGCATAGCTTTTCATCCATACAGAGTGAAGGATCATGGGAATTCAACCAAGGTTGCACAAGGTTGGTCAACACGATGGCTTGGACCTAAAACGAACGATTACAGCTCAGTTTAACTTCATGAAATAATCGTATATGCCAGCTGGTTTTGGGTTTTACGGTGAGTTCAAGTGCAACTTTTTGGTCCAGACTGAGGCGACGTGGAAAAAGATAAATAAAAACAGAAGCACAAATAATAGAAAGACACAACTTATCATTACCCTGTGTTTCTGCAGCGCTTGTAAACCTCACAGCATGGATAAGAGTTGCCTATTGGACATTTCCAAAGGTTCTGCTTATTTTTGACACTGTCCCCTAGTGGCAACGGACAAGCTACTAACTGCATAGCACCAAGTTAAAACCGTCATGTTTCGGACTTTATAGCTCCAGGACGACAGGAACCCACAGAGGGACTGTGCAAGAGGATGCAACGTTTCAAGCTTTCACCACATTATAGTGCCTTGTTATGAGCCATTAAGCTCCATACTACTGCATATATTTCAGGCATGGGTGGCCACAGTGGCAATTAATGCGGGGCAGTGCTACTGTTAGCACTATGCTCCGGACATAAAGTAGAAGCACACATCAGCATTGTTTCAGTACAGGTTATTTCCTACTACAAGCAGACTTCAAACGCCTCGCAGTCCACTCGCCTGGCTGCCCGGTTTAAAAGCTCGACATGGTGTGTGGGACAATGGCGGCTCTCAAAAAGCGCTGCGGTAATCAGGGCCCGATGGAATTTTCCCTGCATCATTAAAAAGGGATTGGTCTGCTCGCTGCGTTCATGGGAAGTGCCGTTAGTTAACCCAACAAAGGTGCTCTGGCCGCGGACCCCCAAAGATGAAGGGCATCGCAGGGGCTCAGCGAATCCACCTCTAATCCTCCCGGCCCCATTGTACCGATACACTCTAAGCCCTTTGACCACTTCCCGCTCTAATCTCTGCAGATTTTGGAGAGTTAGACAAGTTTCTGATCCGTCCGCAGGCCCACAGCTCCCCACCTCCTCCTCTGTACTGACAAGTTTAGTTACAGATCGAGGACTGAGCGGAGAGTTTTCCGTCCTTTATCCCGATAAGAACCATGGGATAAAAAGGCAGCGCTGCACCTGGTCTTAATCAATTCATAGTTTATGAAATTTAAGATACTTTTAAAGTAGTTTTAAATGAAATTGTTCCTATAGAAGCGAAATAATTTGACTGATGAGCAGACGAATCGGTCGATTATCGCTTTCCTGCTCTGGTAAACTTTGGCTTTTAGGAGAATTCTTGAAACAAAACAAGCAATTTGAAGCCAAACTATGATTTAACAATTAATAAACTATTATGTAGATGATTTAGAGATGAATTCCTCTTTTAGTTACCAAAAAAATCTAAAAAAAAATGTGCTTTAAAAGTGCAACTGGACATATCTTGCAGAATCTCTGATTAATATTAATTAATAATCAATGAAATGCACCATTACCAATAAATAGAGAATTTATTTGCTTACAAAAACTCAAAAGTTTCCCCATTTTGTTTAAGAAATTGTGTCCAGCCAATCGATGATGTCTGCAGCTCTCAACATTTCAAAAGCTGCAGCAAGGAATTCGTTTAAAAACCTCAACCGCTTCCACCGTGTCAAGAGGACATTAAGTGTATGAATACATGAATGTGTCGGAGGTGGGCGGAGTCAGAGGATAAGTAATAGAGGGCTGCATTCAGCGAGCTGGTGGTCGTGACAAAGCACTTGACAGGCCGAAAGACACCCCCTAATTTCATGTTGACCTTGCCTTGTTTAGTATTCCCTACTGCTGCTGGTGACGGTGACACGTGTCTGGGGCTGGGTTGACTCTAGGAGCCGGGGTCTGAGGGTCTGAGGGGTCTGGGGGGGCGGCAGCAGAGGTGGCGAGCATCGAATGCGTTTGTGCAGATGGACGACCGTTAGGGACGCAGGCTTATATTCCCACGAGAAGAGGCAGAGGTCAAGGATCAAAGCCTCAACTGACTCCCCGCCCAGCTCTGTGCCTGGGGGACGAACGGAGATGCAGAATGAACTGGGCCCGCATTATGCACTTCCATGCAATTAATGCAGCGGCAGGAAAGGCAGGGGTCTATGGGAGAGGTGGGTGTTAGGGTGTGTTGTGTGTCTCCGGTGCCAAGCCGTTTGTAGCTCGCACAATGAAGCAGTGCAGCTGGCACGTGCTACACACACACACACACACACACCAGAGTCTAGAGAGGTCTTTTAATTAAGGGATTTGTTAATTTTCTATTCAACTTGACAGTGATGAATGTGGGGAGGAGGGGGGCGGTGTCTGCCCATCTCAGCCTAGGAGGCCTCTGGGTACGATCACCACACTCTGAGGTCGTATTTACACGTGGAGATTTATTTTAACCCCTTGAAAGTCGTTTACTGGAGCTGAAAGAAGAAGAAGAAGAAGGAAAAAAACAACTGTGTAGGAGTCTGTGTGGAGGCCTGATAGGGCCGAGAAGCAAACACGGTTAAACAATGGCCACAGTTTTGTGCGAACAAAGCAAGATTTGTTGCTGCTATCTGGCCACAATGGGAAGCAGTGATTAGTTATTGTTATCTTGGCCGGTTACCAATTTAAGCTCATAATGCATTCTTTGTAACTCCCTCTAAATGTAAACGGCCCGTTTCCATTTCCCTTCGTCCATTTCAGATAAAACAAACATTAATGCAAATATAATAATCTGAAGCAGCACTTTTAGAGGAGGCGATGTAATGTCACCCGGCTTACATTTTTTATTTTTTATCAGCGTAGTTAGGATTCAATTGTTTATACAGCACATATTTATTAAAGCAGAAACAACGCCTGTGTTTATAGCCTGAGTCTAACACCAGTCACTTCATATGCATCACCAAAAAAACATCAAAACACACATTACTGTTAAAGTTCAGCCCCGTGCATGTACAGTAAAAGCAACAGCAGCAATCTACAACAAATAAATAAAAACAAAAGTACTTTAAAATAAACTAGACGATGCTCTGGCTAGACTTTAACCGAGACTTGCTGAGAATTCAGAATCCGCTTTAATTAACTGGAAGTTAAGGGGTTTAATTGGCTTTTAACTGAAAATGCAATTTGTGCAAAGGATGTTTTACAGCGTCCAATCCTGCAGTTTCCCTCTGGTTTACAGTATTTTAGGTGCTAATAGCTGCATGTAAAGTATTAAGAAGTGTTGGAGGTAGATGGTGCAGACAATATAAGCGTGTTAAAGCTTTAAAGTCAATTATTCACATGAGTAAAACATCTATGTAAGAAAGACAACTATAGAATAATCAGAAAGAAATAAACTCACAATATATAATATTTGAAAAAATAAAAAAATGAAGAGGTAGAAAGAGAGGCAACTTGGATGAGGTCAGTTTATCCAAGTTGCATCTTGATTTTTGAAGTTCACATGTTCAGTAGCTCCTTGTTTTCTGAACTTCAGAACTGAAGATGGATGATGGATGAGTAACGAGACGTCATAAACAAACTCTAATAGTCCGGCTGCCCTTGTTTTTGGCTTTTGCTAATCCCTGATGTCATAATTCACCCTGCAAGAACTCAAAAACGGTTCAGGAACACAAGAACGACCTGGGACTCCCAACCAATTCCCGAGATCTCAGGGATGTTCTGGGCAACCAAATCCGATTCCTACTCAACTTGCAAGAATAAAGGATCAGCTGCTAACGTCTTGCTTCCAAATACCACAGGACACCGTCAGAGGTTTAGAGGAGACTAAGCCCCAACGGGTCAAGGTTGCTTTGGGCAGCTAAAGAGGGACCTACACACGGTAGTCATAATGGTAGGGCTGATCCAAGAACTGATCCTTGTTTTTGTTCCATTTGGTTCCTATGATATGAGCAGTTACATCCCAAACAATCTTGCAGCCACTAAATTAACTTTTTAAGGTTTTTTACTGCACTTAGCTAAAGTAACGTAAAACAAAACCATCAAAGTGAAATCTAATCTCAGTTCAAACGTGGACAATGGTAGCAGAATGAGCAGAGACCGAATGATACGCACAAGAAGAACATTGCTCCTGCTCTTGAAACGACGCTTCACGGCGACTTGTAATTAACTCGCTCTGTGGCTTACGGCCAAAAAAAAGAGGAAAATAAATAAATAATTTCTGATTTCAGTTTGAAGAATATAAATCAAGAAGGACATCTTTAAGGAGCAACTCAGTACCAGAGCGTGCTACCAATGGGTAAAGACAAACAGAGATGTCTTCTGCAGCATCCTGCAACAAATTTAGCATCTTTTAAAGCTAAACTGCATATTTGAATAGTTAATTTCATCACTCCGCTTTAGTTTCCTCTATTAAATTTGGGTTGAATTATTACTGCACTACATTAAATATTATTTCTGCCTTTTTAAATGCTGCGTCCTACTTCTTTTTAAGTTCATTTCTTTGTGTCTTCTGGACTTCCCTGCACTCTGCTGCGGCTCTTGTTGCCAGAGCTCATTGTGCCGCGGCCCTATTTGTCCCAGCGACTCTTCAAATGTAAAACTGAGTGCATTTCATATTCATTATCAATACTTTCTTTGTTGCTGCCAAACACGTTTTGCATTAGGAATAATAAAGGCTACCCTGAAGCAGCAGAGCCACATGCCTTATTGGCCCCCGTGCAATTTATCTATTGTGATATGGCAGCCATTCATCTTTTAAATGCTCTCTCATGATTTTTTCCTTTGTGCACTCGGAGCCGGAGGTGACCTTGAAAACGGACCATGTGGTGTTTTCTGATGATAATTTATTCTCACATGCTAAGAAACTGTCCCGCTAACGTGATTTTCTGCTTTGCTTTGCGCCGTCTAGGCTCGCCGGAAACTTTTGCAGCGAGCAGAGGTAGTTACATGCAAGCCATGCACGACTTTTAGCAAGATTTAAAGTCAAACGCATCCCTTTTGTGACACTAGATGAACAACAGAGTATATTTGATCGCCCGTGGACACAAAAGTAGAGACAAACACTGGTGTCGTCCCAAAACGAGGCTGAAACATGAAGTAGAAATCATGATGTAAGTTCTTACACCCATTTCCCCAAACTCTGGACATCCAGAGACTCGTTCTTAGCCCGTAGTAGACAGATCCTGATTTATTTCATCAGTGAAAACCCCCCACACAATGGCAGCAAATTAATCTAAGCTCCAATTTTAAAATATCAGACTTGCAAATGACTTTTGTCTCAACTTTGACTGTCCTTAATATTACACTTGACAGTGTGACAAAATTAGTAGCGTACTCATTGTCCCGGCAGTCAGGTCAGTTATCAAGCTCTGGTTTTTTTTTGTGTGTGTGTGAGGCTGTCTTGACTCTCTCTCTTTCTCTCTCTCACACACACACACACAGATGCGACACACTCCGTTTTAATGCATATTAATGAAGTTAAACGGCCCGCTGTAGAGAAGAGACAATGGGGCAGGGGAGAGCTGGTTGCGAGCACAAAGCCGTGGGCTCTGGGGAAGCAGAACAGGTGCAGCTTCACGTGGCTCGTGAGTGCTGAGGTGCTGAAAATTGTTTTTCTACCAAAAACGCCACAAACTGTCCTAAAAATCCTCCCATCAGTCACTGAGCATGTCTTTTCTTTTACATTTTCTGTTAATGAAGTTTCAGTCTCAGTAGGTGGCGCTCTGTTTTTGTCTCGTCAGCCACTCATTACTCCTCTTTCTGTTTGAAGCTGCGTGAGTCACTGGTAAATACTCGCTTTGTGGGCTTTTAAGATAAGAGCCCGTTTAGCTGAAATGGTTTCTTCACGTTAAAACAATGCTCCTGTGCTGCTGTGATCATTCCTCCTCTCCACTAAGAGCAGATCCATTCATAATGGAGCTGACACTCTGAGTAATCTCTGGTGGAGTTTGGCTTGTGACCTCCTAAAACAAAGCTCAGTCTACTTCTGATCTCTTGTGTCAGACTCGAGACCCCAAAGCTTTGACCTGTTACTACAGACACTTCCTTTAGGATGATATTCAGAGCTCTAAATTCACACATTTCACACGTTTCTCATCATGAGCAGAAGCGATTTTTTAACTAAATCATTAAAAATGCAACAGAGTGCAGATGGAAAAATGTGTCGCTGCACGGTTATTCAAAGAGGGAACTTCACACGGATGTTTCCTACATGTGATCATTATAATACAGGTGATCTGATCTGAGCTTGTGGTGCAAACACATGCACAGATGCTGCAGCAGTCGCAGCATCTCAGAAAAACATACAGGGTGTGAAAATGTAAACTGCAAATTTAAAACGTGCCAAATCCTGATTGTAAATTCACTTGCTTTGCAGTTTTCTCTTTATATAGAGTACTAGCTGAGCTCAAACAAACATGTGCAACACTTACAAATCCTAGAGGATAGATGACTTTAGCGTAACACAAAGAGATACCAGAGCTAATAGTTATATTATGGGGAGGGGAAATGGTTTTCCCAGCTCTGCTCTGCTCTGTAGACCCTCCTGTGGGGGCAAGAGAGAAAATCAACTTGAACCAAACCCCGCCCCCGTGTTTTATTCTGGGAGAATTTATCAGCGCCTTCATGCTGGATGCTCAGCAAACTGGACGGAGCGAGAGAAGAGAGAGGACTTCCCCCTCCCCTCCTCTCCACTGACTACCCATGCTGACAAACACACAATCCCACCAAACGCCTATTCGCTTCTGTGGAAACTCTGCAGCTCTGACAGGATGGAGTTCTTGGACCGCGGCTACCTGGACGCGCGGTCTCCTTACGATTACACCTTTAATTTTTGGAACGACTACCTCGGGCTGTCCACGCTTGTCGCCAAGAATAAGATCAACAGCCCGTCCTGCAGCCCCAACTCTATCACCGAGTCTCTGAAGGCGACTCTGGGGCTGGAGGACGAGTCCCCGGTTTGCCCCTGCGTAATCGGACACGGCCGGGACAGCGACGGACACCTGGACTGCTGCTGCGCGGCTCCGGGCTCGCCGCCGATCTCCATCTATGATCTCAAGGAGCGCATCTCGCTGCTCAGACCGTACGAGCACCTCGCAGGCGGCGATTCGCAGCCCGGAGACAGAGATTCACCCTCCTACAGGGGCAACTTCCCCGGCCTGGACGTGCTCTCCATGGACCGGAGGCGCAAACAGACTCAGAGGGGGAAGCCGGAGCCGAAAGTGTGCGTCTTCTGTCGGAATAACGGCGCGCCGGAGGAAGTTTACGGCACCCACATCCTGAAGACAGCGGACGGCAGAGTGCTGTGCCCCATCCTCCGGGCGTACACCTGCCCCCTCTGCAGTGCCAACGGCGACAATGCGCACACCATCAAGTACTGCCCGCTGTCTAAAGACCAGCAGAGCCAGAGGGTGGCAAAGGGAGGCAGGGTGATTGGAAAGAGGCTGAAAATCTTCTAATCGAGGAGATAAATGAAGTTGCACTGAACACTGACGCCCCATTTCATGCACAAGACAAGTCTGGGAAGAATCTGAAGAGCAACCACTGCTTGATTTCTAATGTTTCTTGTCTTTATTGTAACTCTACGGGCACATAGTTTACACTTGGACGCATTGTGCGCAGTCTCCCTCCCTCCCTCCCTCCCTCTCTACAAGGACTCTGTAATTAAATATGAACCAAAGTACTACACAGATCGACTTGTGAATGACCACCTTCATGCTGTAATCATAAAAGTTTCAAGAAGCAAACAGCCCTGTGCATGTCAGCAGGCTGCCAACACACAAATGAATATGCAGCACTCCTGATAGGAGGTGAATGTTTAGCCCCCCTCCTCTCCCGTTCCCCTCCCCACAGTCCACAGGCCCAGAAAGTCCTAGAGGCCGTGCAAGATGCAAGATCTTTATATCCAGCACATTTTTATTTCCTGAGATAAACGTTTTCTACCAAAGGAGTTCACTTTTTTCTACTTAGCCTAAAGGTAAATCTCTGTATCGTTTATATGTTGGATGTCTTATATTCTTTATGTGATTTTTTTTTATGTGCATAGCATTTTACGACTGAATGTACAACAGTGGTTCATGCTCTTTGAGTCCTTTATTTCTAGCACAAGTTTAAAAACACAGAGTGATTTTCTTTTCTCTTTTCTAAATGTGCACCTGCAATTCTTGTAAATGTACAAACGAGTTTAGCAATGAAAAGCCTGACATTCCAAAGTCTTTATCTGTCAATAGAAATGTTTTATGTACTTATTTTTACCTTCTGTACCACTGGGGAATATATTCACTGTAAATGACCTCTGAATAAACATTGAATTTACTTTTTTTTTGTTTTGTTCATTCACTATATACAGCAGCCACACTGAAAAGCAGTGCAACAGTACCACCTAGCGGTCAAAGCCCTCAATGACAATACCACAACTCAAAAACAAAACACTGCAGACACAGTTATTTAATTATATAGAGTTAAAGTGCAGATTCTCAGCTTTAATT
Organism: Planiliza haematocheilus; assembly: GCA_005024645.1. Lineage (NCBI taxonomy): Eukaryota > Metazoa > Chordata > Actinopteri > Mugiliformes > Mugilidae > Planiliza > Planiliza haematocheilus. The sequence goes on from SRSE01000637.1 coordinate 3,921,139, forward strand.
TGAGGTTAGTCTCGTCTGAATCGAAGGAAAGGTTTAGGAATTAAAACCATTTTTAAACACAGTCTAAAAAAAGTTATCTGTCTCATGGACAGGTGTGGGGTACTACTCAATTATTTTCAGAAAATATCAGCTTCACACTTCAAGCTATTTGTCTTCTCCTGAGGTGAACAGTCTTCCTACTCACTGCCAGAAACTAAAAACAACTCCGCTGCCTTCTGCATCCAAGTTCCTGCATGTTTGTAATTCAGCAAAATATTAAAATAGTGTTTGGTGCAGTTTTTGGACTTGATCGTTTTTAGGTTTTTGTTCAAGAAAATCAATGACGTGAAGAGAAAGGAGCAACACTGGTCACTGACTGTCGCCACAAAGATATGTAAACAAACAAAATGGCCGCTAATGGCAGCTCATTTTGTTGATCTGGAGGCAGAGAGAGACCCAAAGGAGCCACATTTATGGAAAATAACAGATAATCGTTTTAAGGTTGGGATAAAGCCTAAAGGGAATTAAATAAAAAAAGAAAAGCTAAAATCTCCAGAGTAAAGGGTAGTGTTTTCTTCACACAGACGTCATGTGCGTTTAAAAAAAGCTTCTGACATCCAGAGCTTATCATTTCAGAGCAGACTTCACTATGAGAAGAGCCGCGAAGAAAAAGAGACGATCGAAGACTGAGAGAACAGGAAGCAGGTAGAGATCCTGAAAACATGTCAGTTTAAATAGTAAATACTTTGATTATTCTTAGAGATAATAACATCTACTTTAATTGTTTCCTAATTATATTTCAAAACATAATATTTGTATTTATTTTATTAAGTAAATCTACTACGTGTAATTGACAAGTACAGTTCCTACTTCTCAATAGGGAAAAATTATAATAAGATAATTACATTTTTAAATATATAAATATTTAAAAAAAAAAATACTACACATACTTGCCAGGTACAGCTACCACTTTTCAAAACAAAATTATTATTAGTGTGAAATCTTCAAGTGAAATACATTTTTTTTTAAATACTACTAATAATATAGTTTTTACTTAGAAATATCTTTTAATCACATTGTTTTGACCAAGAAAAAATAACTTATGTAAGAGGAAATACTGAATATTTTATCTTACAGTGCTGTTTAATATTATTTTCTACATTTCTGCATAAAAACGACTCAAAACATCAGTGAATTCGTGGCTCACACAAGTCATCAGGTTAGACAAGGAGAAGCCAATCAAACACAGGAAAATGAAATGTTATATTTACATTTAGGTATTTGTTTATTCAGTAAAATGAGCCAATATTTCATATCTATGGGGTGAGGTGCACCTCTTGGATTACAAGTTAATTTTAAGGCCACATTTCAAGGCATATGTTCAGAAGTGTTTCCGTCAACGTAATGAGACTAATTTATTGTTCAGTGCCAGTTTTGTTTAAATTAAATCATGGATGTACCACAGTCTGATCTTCACAACATGTTTGTGGAAACGTACGATGGCAACGGACAAAGGAGCTTTCTAAGGAGCTCAGAAAATAAAGGAGTTGTTGTTGCTTATCGGGCTCGAATAGGGTCACAACACCATCTCTAAAGAGTTTGAAATCCACAAAACCAGACTGAGAACAAAGGGTGGAGATTTAAGACGACTGTTAACCTCCACAGGAGTGATCCATCAACAAAGATCACTCTATAATAGCCTCAGGTGTCACAAAGGAACTCAGAGGAACTTAAAAGCAGCTAAAGGCCTCTCTCCCGTTAACTAATGCTCACAAATTCACCATCAGGAGAACACTGAACAACCACGGTGTGATGGCAGAATGGCGAGGAATAAGACACTGATCTCCAAAAAGAACATTTCTACTTGTTTAAACACATAATGTGGACTTGATCCTAAAAATACTCCATGCCAGGATTGTAGGTGACTGGTCAGCAGCTACCAGAAACCTTTAGATGCTGTTATTGCTGCACAATAATGTTACAGCAGATACTGACAAGAAGAGATAGCTTACTTTTGCAGATATTGGCTCTTTTTCTTGAATAAATAAATGCACAGGTATTAGTGATGAATCATTTTTGAATCCCTTTCTTTCAACCAAGAAAACAACTAATAACATTAGTATTCCAAAAAATATTTCTGAGGAAGTACAACATATTTTAGCTTTAAATGCAATTAACTTTCAATTCTATATTAAGTGTCACAGGCTGTCTGGAGCTAAAGAGGCGGCTGCCTGCTGCTAATAACCGGAGTGAACGTAAACAGCTGAGCGTAAACAATCCAAACTCCTCCATGTTGAACGTCCCGCTACTGCTGCTGCTGCTGTTCCGGCGGCCATTTTGAATAACCGTCACCAACCGGCGTCTTAAATATAATAAATAGTGTCAGTCACCGTGACACATCAGAGCGGTTTTTGTCGTTAACGTACACTAACTTTCACCGAGTTCACGTCGCTCTGCACATAACGAGCCGCTGGGTCACGTGAGCACAACGCCAGCGCGTGGGTGCGCTTGAAAATCTCACCAACACAAATTACGCATTTGTATGGAGGACAAAAAAATCTTTCTTGTATTTAATAATTCGTTTTTAATTAATTGGTTTCTACATTTCATTATTTATATATTTTTTATATTTTAAACCGTGTATTTCAGCATTTTATTTCCACATTTGACAATATTTTTCTGCTTTATTTTTATAGCATTTTGAGTCTGTATATTAAGTGGGTGGACTAAACCTTAGTCAAAAGCAGAACTGATCCTTTTAATGATCCAGACAGAATCACATGACACAAGCTAGCTATGCTAACCTACAGTTAGATCTACGTCACGGCTCATTAGCTGTAGGCTAACACGTCATCCTGCTAGGTTGTAGGGTGCCAGAATCGGAAGAGTATGGTTAATAGTTCAAAACTGAAATTTCATTGTTTACCAGCTGTCACTCCGAGTCAAATATTGCGGAAACCTGTGATTAAACGCGATAAAACGAAATGATTGAATGAGTCGATGATCAAAAATGCTTCACAAAATAGCATTTGCTAGCTCCCACTAGAAAGTTAGCTAACTTTCGATTTCGCTAGCAAGCTTCATTTACTTTATGTTTTGCTAAACATAGAACAGCTAACACCTTTCTTTACATTTGCCTCTTAGGTATTAGCCTGTATATTAGCATACATTAGCATATTCATTAGCATAGTCAACAGTCATGGATGACAGACGTTACTTACCCAGCCATGCTAACGCAGTAGGCTATCCAGACGCAGCCGCTGGCTCGGTTCACAATAACCCATGTCTGACTAGTGTTTGTTTCCCAGCCTTGCCACTAGATAATCAGAACTTCGGCTCACACAACACAAACTCCACCTGTTAGTTCACCTGTAAATGTCCGACAGGTGCTCAGTATCCTATAAGCGTCTTCTTCATCCATTCTTATTGAGTAGGGTCGACCTGTCTGCTCCCTTAACATTAAAACCTTTGTCCCAGAGAGATACTAATACTACTACTACTACTACTACTAATAATAATAATAATAAAAATAATAATAATAGATTGTTGTGGCTAAATCCAGGTAGTAATTGCGCTTAAACAATTAAAATCATACCGCTACCATTTAGTTTGCCCGCCTTTGCCGCTACGTCGAAACGGCACGGCGTCACGGCTATATGGAGCGCACCCACAGTTGGACAATCAAAACTTGCGCTAGGTTAAAAACAGCAAATCCGTTCATCCTGAAGATAACCCGGTTCTGTAAAATCCTTCCACAAGCGTAGGAGTTTGTCACGCGCCAGTTAAACACCAAGTCCTGTATTTTATCCGAAACGTCAAACTGACGCCGAAAAAACGGCGCTGGTGTAATTTTGTCGCGCACAGACGAACTCCGTGTTAGTTCATACTCGTGAGCAGGAAAGTAACTACTAGAAGGTTGCTAGGTAGGCTAATGTTTTGCTTTAATTAGAGGAGGTGCGCACTTTTTCCGCCACAGTTCAGATGGCTGTACGCTGGTTATGCAGGTAAGAGTGAACCTGTCTGAGTTGTGCTTGTTTGTGAAGACCTCCGCCCCCCAAAAAACTGGAGTTATTTGGCCGAGGTGGGGCTGAGTCAGGTGATCATCGGTAGCTAGCTTAACACACCGACACACACACACACACATACACACAATGGCTTTCTCCCTGAACACAAGGCTTCTGCTGTTAAATTTAGACCCTACTTTAAATATTATGTAAGCACCGGTAAGATATTTATTTTTAAACCGAGGCGCTTTAGAGGGCAGAGGAGGAAGACCCTCGGTTAAGGCTGTGGGAGGGGCGACGGCAGCCTGACCGCAGTCTCTCAGTCAGCTCAGTCGGTCTCCGGGTGCTGAAGCTGTGACCGGAGCATCACCGAAGCCTCCACTCGATTCTGGATCTATCTATCCCTCCACCCACGCGATCTCTTTCCACCTGCTTTGGCTGATGGAAACAGACATCCGCAGAAATGTGCGCGAATGTGTTTGGCGTTTTGAAAAGGTGAGATAATGCAGCTGTGTGTTTGTGTGTGTGTGTGTGTGAGAGAGAGGATGCTGCTGCTGCTGCTGCTGACAGCTTCTGGAGATGCCGTGTGAGATGTGGAGGTGGCGGTTCTGGTTCTGGTAGATTACCCCCCTTTTTACAAGCATATATGCGGTGACATAATGCGCAAAGCAAGGACCGGTGCAGGCAGCGAGGAGCTGGGGAAGATTGGAGCTGCTGCTGGATGATGATACCTGCAGCCTCTGTTAGCCCTCTCTCACGGGAGCCTGATTCCTAACCCCAGATTTCAAATCACCTGCACCAGCCTCCCTTTTCTTTTCCCTCCTCTCTTGTCTCTCCTAGCTATCAAGCTGTTGGCCAGGCTGGAGTGGATTTTCCTGAGATTATCCTAATAAATGCTCAGATTTGTAAGCTCTGACTCGGCTTGCGTCCCAGCCCCTCGCCCTCTTACATAAAAGTGCTTTGGGGAGGATGCTGATGCATAATCCTGCCAATTCTAATAAGCATAATTGATGCTGTGGATAACCAGGCATCACGTTGTGGGTTTTAAAGTGTTTATGTGCAACGATCTCACTTTGCTTTTAGGCTACGTCGGTCACGATAATAATGACAGCCTGTCTCGTTGATGCTGCATCTCCTCACAGCCATGTTCTGGTTTTGCTCGTCTTAAACCTGTATTTACTGCTCACCCTCCAGCTCTAGAAAGTTCACGTAGCTTGAATATCCTTGTGTGTATCTGCTTGAGGCTGTAGAGATGGAGCTCTAGGCCCATGTAGGGTCAGAGGGCAGCTCTGCACCTTCGGCTCAGTTTGACAGTGTCTTATTATATATTTATTTTCCCCTCATGTGTGCGTTCGATGTATGTGCAGACAGAGTCGGCGTGGATTTGCTATGGCAACAAGAAGTTCAGGATTAGGGGCGGCGCAAGAGTTGGCATATATCTGCCAAATGTCGCCGAAAGAGGCGCAGTTGGCGTGGCGATACAAAACCGCTGCAATAAAATGACTTAAAAATTACACAAAACAACGAAGAGGCACAAACGTGCACACGCACAGCTGCTAGAAACGACAGAGACGTCTACAACTACAAAGAAATAAAAGCACAAAACAACAATTTAGGCGTACACTACGACTAGAAAGAGACACACAAGCTACAAGCAGAAAGAACTACAAGGAGGTGCAAGACAATCACAGAGAGATACACAAACTGGCTGCAGAGAGACACAAAATTACTTAAAATGACGCAAAACAACCACAAAGAGACGCAAATGGTCTATAAACAGATGGAAAATAGATCCAAAATGGCCACAAAGAGATGTTAAATGACTACAAAGATGCTGGGAACAGATCCTAAAGGACAATAAATAAGTATGGAAGTATGAAGATTGGTTTTATTCAGTGTAGGTGAATTGATTGTCGTTTCAGATTGTGTTCTTGCTGTACATTTCCTGGTAGAAAACTGTCACTCAGCACCAAGTTCTTCCATTTAAACCGACGCAAAACTGTGAAAAGAAGCTTCACGGCGCAGAAGCCTGAATCAGCAATGCTCTGGCATTTTGGATTTAAACCCCACCGAGGAACAGAGTCTTATTTGCTGATGGCGTTTTTCTAGGTGTTGAGCCGGGAACACATTCGACAGCTCTGAGGCACCTGTGACACATTTAATCTTCCTGCCGGGGTGTCGAAGGCTTTTGGGTGTTGGTCAGCTCTGTTTATTCTCAGTGTTTAAAGGTTGACGGGCAGGCGGGATGCTTTTAATGTGGATTAGAGCGCTATCAGCATCCTGTCAGCTGGCGAGGTTGATACGAGCGCTCGGCGATACTCTGCATGGCTGCCACGTGGGTGTTCTTGTTTTCGAAACGTAGTTTGACCTCATTGCTCTGATTTAAGAGCAGAGTTTCACTCACTGACTTCACTTTGTTAGCCACACCTGCTAAGGAACACAACCAACAGTCGGACGTGTTCCAGCGCTGCGTCATCGGCCGGTAGCTCTTGCCTTAGCGTTGGGACTGGTTGGACCTCTTTCTGCGACTTTTCAGTCACTTTATGTAGCCGTGGTGAGTCAACCAGACCACTGTGATTGGCTGGTCCTCTTAGGGAACCAGAGCAGGAGAAGAGAAACAGGGATTGATTAAAGCAGCTCTTTTCAGCTTCTTAGCTTCTCAGTTAACAACAGTTCTTCCTAGTTTATCAGCTAACAGCAGCTCTCCCTAGCTTCTCAGCTAATAGCAGCTCTTCCTAGCTTCCCAGCTAATAGCAGCTCTCTCTAGCTTCTCAGCTAATAGCAGCTCTTCCTAGCTTCTCAGCTAATAGCAGCTCTTCCTAGCTTCCCAGCTAATAGCACTGCTTCCTAGCTTCTCAGCTAACTGCAGCTCTTCCTGGTCTCCCAGCTAATACAAGCTCTTCCTAGCTTCTCGGCTAACTGCAGCCCTTCCTGGTCTCCCAGCTAATAGCAGCTCTTCCTAGCTTCCCAGCTAATAGTAAATTTTTCCTAGCCAGGAAATGTTCGGATACCGAGCCTGGAGCCTCAGGTGACCTTGGATGGAGAGGTGGCATCGGTGGCAGACAGTATTTTCTTTTCAGACAGAAGAAGAGCTAGGGCTCCATCCAATATTTTTATATCCTGCTTGTTTAAATCAGAAATACATAAATTGCAGAGGAAGCCAGATCCTTTAACGCCGACTAGCAAACGCAGTGTTAGAGTTTTCCTTTGCAGTAGACATTCAATATTGCGTTTATTGATTCTTAGGCTCCAGAGGCTGCGTTGTTGGGTCGTATGTTGTAAATGTAACGCCTTGCCTCTGGATTATCTTCCACACAAACTAATGCCACATTCCTTTTCATAATGAGTAGTATGTGCAGTTCCTCTGGTGGGGATTCCAGCGCTTGGCAGAGGTCTCAGAGTTTTTCTTTGCAGCTCTGGCAGCGATCCAGACCTTAGTAGTAGGTCCAATTCAACCAGCACTGACTGTAACAATAAGAAAAGGAACTTTTGAAGGGATCCGCCCATTCTGGCCAGCAGACAACATAGTTGGGTCTTCAGAGGCTCTAAATTTTGCTCATTGTTCTGACTTTCCTCTTTGCAGCCTGTTCGGGAAGCCCTTTGATGGCGGGAAGAGGATGGACCATGGCGGCCCGCAGCAGCAGCAACAACACCCGATGGATCAGCAGCAGCAGCCTTACCATGCACAGCACCCCGCCATGATGAGGCTGTACGAGGTCCAGAAGGAGGTGGCGTCTCTGGGTCCGCAGGTCTGCACCTTCAGCGGCCTGCAGGACGACCGAGACTACAAGCGTCTGGAGCGAGAGCTGACCAGGCTGCTGCTGGATGTGGACCAGGTGGACACGGAGGGCAAACCGGAGCTGCAGGGGGCACGAAAGAGGGCTGCACAGGAGGTGGAGGGGCTCCTGCGCTACCTGGAGGAGAACGCCACCCACCCGTCTCGCCTGGCGATCGAGCAGCTGAGCAATCAGGCCCGGCAGCTGGTGGACGAGCGAGTGGTGGCTCCGCAGCGAGCCGGCGGCGTGGCAGAGATCAACGACGAGCTGGTGGACGCCCTGCAGGAGCTGGTGCTGAGGCTCACCCAGGTGAAGACCGAAGGGCGGGTGCCGCTCCGCAAAGCCCGGTACCGCGCGCTAACACGCCTGTGCGCCGTGCAGGATGTGATCGAAGGACGCACGCAGCAGCAGATGCTCTCCCTGCCGCTGTCGGGCGACACCCACGAGGCCGTGAACCGCATCAACCAGGTGATGGTGAAGGTGAGCGTGGCCCGCAGTCAGCTGGTGGCCCTGCTGATGGGCCTGAGTGGGAGGGACAGCTGTGCCCACCTGTCTCGCATCCTGACGGAGATGCAGGTGGAGCTGGACGCCCTGGACGTCTCCGGGAACGCGGCGATCAGGAATTACAGGAAGCAGGTCGTGGAGGAGATTAACGGGCTGCTGAAACATCTGGACCTGGAGGGGGAGGGAGAAGACACACGCAGGTGGGCATCAAAATAATTAAATGTATTGTTGTATAAAATGTCAGTTAATTTCATGTTAGAAGATATTTATTATTATATAACCTGTAAATATTCAGATTTAAGTTTGGGAACCATAATTGTGTCACAGTTTAAGACACTTTCTCCAGTTTAATCGCCATTTTCTGTTCCATACTAAGTCTTTAAACTGTTTACCTCTAAGGAATGAGTAAATAAAACATTAATAGTTGGAAATAAATCTTGCATTAACATACAGAGTTGCTTCCTCACGCTGCAGATGTCCTCCGATCTAAAGCACCTGGAGATCAGAGCATGGGATGTTACGCACCAATAACACCAATGAGTTGCACGCTTTTACACCGTGGTTTCCAAACCCTGATGTTACTTAAATCCAAGTTTTTTCCAATTACAGAAAGAGTAGATGCAGCATTGTCTTAAACTTCCTGAATCGGAAGGAAATACAGATGCAAGAAGTTTTTATTGGGCACATCTATGGGTCGCATGTCTTTTAGAACTAAAGAAGCAACTTGGATGAAACTTCTTCAAGGAAAAAACATGTCCACTTGTCTTTGTTGAAGATAAGCAGGAGGGTTGTGCTTGAAAGGCGGTCTCTCGTTCCAGGTTGATCCAACAGCGAGCAACGATTTTAACGAGTAACGGCGACAACAGTTTTCAAGGTACTGATGCAGTGTTTGTTCCCGCAGGTACGATTTGGCGCAGAACAACTCCATCCGTGAGATCGAGGCCGTGAGAGCTCACGTCTCCCACCTCAGAGAGGGCGTGCTGCGACACTGCGCGATGGGCGACCTCGGCTTCAGACCCAAAGCCGAGCTGCAGAGCCTCCTCACGCACCTGGACCAGGTGGACACGGCCAAGAACCCGTGCATCAGAGAGGCTCGCCGCCGCGCCGTGGTGGAGGTCCAGGCCATCATCACCTTCCTGGATCTCCGCGAGGCCCTCGCCCGCCGCCAGCCGGGCCCCAGCGAGCACCCGTCGCATCGATCCGTGTGGCTCGTCCTCGGGAGCCTGTCGGACCTCCAGGCTCAGGTGCTGGGCTTCGACGGCAAGCGGGTCGACAAGAGCTACATGATCCTGGAGGAGCTGCTGACCAAGCAGCTGCTGGCGCTGGACGCCGTGGACCCGCAGGGCGACGAGTCGACCAAGGTGGCGCGGAAGCAGGCGGTGAAGTTCGCCCAGAACATTCTCAACTACCTGGACATGAAGACGGACGAGTGGGAGTACTGACAAGATGGGACGTCGCTGCAGGAACGAAAGGAGCTGATAATGTATGTAAATATAAAAACAAACAAAAAAAAAGAAACTGGTGCGTTATCATCCCATGGGTTGTAAATATTGACTCAAATCCCCAGAATGCACTGCAGCAGCGCTTCTCCGTCATCTCTGTGTGGTAGTCATGGCCGACCCTGCTGAGAAACACAGAACTCCTTTTTTTTTTTTTTTTTTGTGAAACACACTCTTTTTCTTGGAGATTTCTTTTAATATCTCCCGCGTGTGTGTGTGCGCGCGCTTGTATGTGTGTGTGCGTGAGTCGTCATCGTCGTATTTGCTGCCAAAGCACTAAATAATGCCTGTTAAAGTGGTCGTATCCTCCCGACTGCACTGACAGATTACGTGAGCGCGGTGGATTGCCGGGGCGGTGGCTTTCCACGTCTGGCCTGATTAATTTGTTGCTAACGGAGACAGCATGTGTTACACAGAGTGACCTAATTAATGAGCGACTGACACCTGCAGGTTTTTAGGTGACAAAAATAAGTCAAATCTGTGAGTTTGATTTTGCTGCGTTTTGTATTTGGTGAACGGGAAGTTGGTTTAATATGCGGTGAACTCTGGAGGTGAAAGGCACCAGCTGGTGTTCAAGCCAGGCAATCTGTGTTTAAACAGAAATGTAATTAGACAGGGAACAGTGGGAGTTTGTGTCACGGATGTAAGGTCACTCTCTACTCCTTTATCCCCTCAGCATTTGGTCCAGGTCTCTAGTAGCATGTCAACTCCCCCCCAATCCCAAAACAAAAAACAGTCAACAGTAGAATCTGTGTCCAGATGTTTCCAACCGAGGTGTTTAAGACGAAATCCTTCTCGCCCGCTTGTGTAGCTGTTCTTCTGTCTCGTTAGAAATGTTTGTTGTGACTCTGTATGATCAGCTATAAAAAGATCAGGTTCAGAGAAAGGCGAATGGAAGCGAAAATGTTGCTGCGTTTATTATTTTTTTTTGTCTTTTTGTTTCTACCCGCTGCTTTCTACTGACAGAGGAAGAGGAAGAAGAAGAGGAGGGAGGTTGAGGCGGCGCTATCCAACGGATTGACACATCAAGGCTGAATATCGCAGGGCCCGACAGTCCTGTGCGGTGGAGGGTATTGACGGTGATTAGAGTCGACGGAGCCTTCTAGAAACTTCTCTGCTGGAGTGGAAGGGAGAGCGAGGATGAAATCCAAATATCTGTGCCTTTATTTTCAACCTTCCCTTTGAACCTATTCGCGTTAAAAAACAAAACAAAAAACAAACAAAAAAAAAGCAGCCTTGTAGTGCATAAAGAGCGAGCTTTGTTTCCGCATTAATGCACACGAATGAGGACACTAGAGCACTGAATGTGTTTACGGAGAGCACCTTGGCCGTTGTCGCCACAAGAAATTTGCACTACTTGTCAGAGGTCTTTTTAAAAATCCGCAAATTTTCTTCCCCCAACAATCTTCTGGTCAGTCAATTAGTGGTTTTTACACTGCAAGCAGCCTCGCGGGTAAAAACGCTTCACAAGCTTCCTGCTTACCTCCCAAAATGAAGGTTGAGGAGGTGTTTCTGAGCAGGAGTAGATGGCGGGGGACTCATGTACGAAGAGTTGCGTAGATTTCCTTCTAAATCGTGACGTAAGCTCAGATTTAGAATCATTTCGAAGCACATTTCCTTTGTACATCCCAATCTAGCGTACCCGACTCCCAGTCCCAATCGGTCAGAGTAATAGTTTCTCATTTATGACAGTTTCCCAGCATCACCTCTAAGTGTCGCCAAAGGTTCGACATCTCTAGAATCCTACGTACGCTAGCCACGTTGTTGCCGTTGCCACGTACAAAGTTCCCGGACATTTCACTCTTGATACATATGAACTTTTACGTGAGCGTAAAAAAACGTACGCAACGTTCGTACATGAGGCCCCAGGTGATCAAACCAATCACGACGATCTTTACCAGTAGATGTAGACCCGTCTGCTAGCTTCATCTTCTCCGTTCAGGTGTGTGAATGCAGGATAGCGTACCTAAGTAGTCAAAAATAAATAATAAATCATCAAAAGCTGAAAGAAAATTCAACAATATACGTAAATGTAATAAAGTAAAATATGGCCGTGTTGTTGGCATACACAACAAACGGCTGTTCTTGGTTCTAAAACAACAGTAGATAGAGATCCATTAGAGACAACAGCTGTTATCCTACTGCTTCCATTTAATGATGTTGGTGGGTTTTTTTTTATTTGTTTAGAACAAAACTGTGATCGGATCCAGAGGCGCATTTCAAACAGTTCCTCTGGATCACATCTGGAGGTGGATCCAGACCGGACCACCTACGATCAAATTATTTACATACGTCCAAGAAAACATGGACATTTTCCAGGTTTCAAGTTAAAATCTGAGCTTGGTGCCGGTCTCTAAAGTAACTAACATTAATTGTCAGGGCGCACACACATGACAAACAGCGTATTCTGAAACAGCAGTAGAGGAATAGCTGTCCAAATTGACTCAACTGGATCGATTCACATTTTCAGATCACGTTTAAAGATCCTTTCGCTCTCATGTCAATAGCTGGTCTGATCAAACTGTTAAAAACTTCATCTTCTCCACGATATAAAGCTCCAAAAACACTTCCTTCATGAACTCTGAGGTGAGATTATTTTGTCAACAAGATGAAGATGTATCTGCCAGCTTGTTCACAAATTAAAAATACCTCAGCGGGGGAAATAAGTCGTCGACCGATTTTATCTGATTGGCAGCTCATGCAAAGCGCGTCCAACATTTCTTGGCTGAGTTTATCTCTGTGACGTTGCTTGCAGTGTGAAGACAAACTAAAGCGCCAAACGTCCTGATTATTTCTACCACAACGAGTGATTAAGCCAACAAAGCCGAAGCAAATGTTTTTCGCTGGTCATCCCAGCGGCCGCGAACAACGTCCTGCTTTTGTGTTTTTCCGGTGAACTCTCACAGACCCTTTTTATCCGCTTTAAGCTGCTACTGGGAGCATTTCTGCATTGGCTCGGGCTCTCGGGCAGACGGCTGACTCACAACGGGAGGAAATTAGATTAAACGGTGGTCATTAAACATCGCCCGTCTGCCTGGACGTTGTTGCAACAGATGCTTTCTCACAGCGAAACCTTATGCTCTCTCTAAGACCAAACCAGTCCGGACACACCTTAAGTTCACTTCCTTCGTATGCAGTAACATGTACACTTATTCCTTTTTGAAATGTCCGTTTGAATAGTTTATGAAAAAGCTCTACACTGTATAAAGAAATGTTGGTTAGATCTTTAAGTGTCGTCTCACAGCATCGTGAAGCCGTGCAGCTTTACACTCTGAAGACGGCAGCGACGTGAAGCTCCTCTCTCTAAATGTTTTTTGCTGAAGTGAAGGATTTTGTCCATATCACCACTGCTCCTCTTAAAACTGTGATGTTTGTGTACGGACACAGTTTATTTTTACTTTTTTTAAAGTATTATAATCCGCTTTCACTTTTGAACGGATGGATCAGTGTTGTACAACCAGCTTTTGTTGCATTTATATGTGTTTACACTAAAAAAAAGAAGGTGTTTTATAGTTGACGACCCCAAAAACCTACTGAGAAGATAAAGCTTTTTCTTTGACAACATATCCAACAGTGCTTCCTCATCAGTTTAAAACGGCTCACAAATTATATTTCAGTAGACGTCCCTGCAGTGTGTTTGGGGCTGAGAAAGAAGTCATAACAAAGACGATTCATTCCGAAGAAGAGTTAAAGCTTCAGTAAATTTCTTTAAACGTATTTTTTCATTTGCTGTTTTCAAATATTAGCTCCAGAGAATCGGGTCCAGACACTTTGCTACGTTTACATGGATATTATATGTTTGATCAATCATTCAAACAAGAGGAACCAACGTGAGTGTTTACATTGACGCTAAAAAATATTGGTTGTTGCTTACATCATCGCAACATCCTGTTTTGGCCATGTTGTTTCGGCGATAAATGTTCGGACCAAAAGTGCATTATCGGTTTTCGGACAAAAATTGCCAAAAAAAAAAAAAAGCTTAATCTGTGGAATGCTTGTGTCCATGTAAACATTGCAATCGTAAACTCCTAATTACATAGAATTTTACAGATTAAACATGACTTTAACAATGAAATTCCAATCTGGGATAATCTAAAAAGAGCAAATAATCTCATAATAAATCTGAACCAGCCTCCAAACCTCTAACCCAAACATAAAATCATTTCAGTCTTCTCTCTCTTGTTTTACCCCCTCCCCAGCACATAGCCGCTCCGCTAAAAGCAGCTTGGGGGGGGGGGGGGGGGGGGGGGCGTCGAGTGTCTGAACTTGGTGGCTCTGGAGTCCATTAGACAAGGGTTTAAAAGATTCACATCCAGTGGGTATTCAGAGACTTGCCCTGTTGCAGGACGATCCATTTACACGGAACAACGAACATGCTGAGTGAGCTGCAGGAGGTTTAAAGGGTCGACTTTTCCTTTAGGGGTTGAATGTAATCGTGACGGAATGTTTTTTTTTCTTCTTCTTCTTTTTGTATTTCTTAGAACCAAAGTTTCTTATAATAAGGACTTGATAACTGATAAGATGGCAGCAGACGTTTCATGGGGAACTGAGGTGGTTTTAGCATCCGAATATCTACTAATTGTGTTATTTAACGATTATTTGCAGGATTGCAGTAAGCTAGCGGTCTATTAGCAGCTGAAGTTAGGGGATAAAATAGTAAATAAGTGTAAAAATGATGGCAGCTGAGCACCGCCTCTGTCTATTTTTTAATTAGCTGGAAGTTCAGTGGTCCAGGTGAAGTATCGCACTGCCAAGATGGCGGCGGCCGGAGGCGCCACGCTGAGCTTCAAAACTGCTCATCAGGAAATCTCAGTCATTTTCTATACCCGTTTAGTCCTGTTAGGGGTCACGGGGGGTCTGCTGGAGCCTATCCCAGCTGTCATCGGGCGATGGACAGGTCGCCAGTCCATCGCAGGGCCAACATTCACACTCACATGCACACCTACGGCCAATTTAGAATCACCAATTAACCTAACGAGCATGTCTTTGGATGACCTTCTTCCTGTGAGGCATCAGTGCTAACCACCTCGCCACTGTGCCGCCCTATCAGGAAATCTAGAGGAGGATTTGTCCATCTTTATATTGGTTGTCTACGAAAACATGTTAAGCATGCTTCTTAACATATAACATGTTACTTTAATGTTTGAAAAAAAAGTAAAGGTCTTTTCTAGTCATTTTGCTAAGCTAACTGCTAGCTAACTGCTAGCTCTTCACAGTGTTACAGGATCTAATCTCTACATTACTGAGGCTGCGGGCCGCTGATAATTTAAAACAAACACTAAAAATTCACCAAAAGAGAAAAGATCTTCCTTGCTGAGCTTTTTGCACTTTTATTTTTTATTTTTTTTTGATCGCTCTTGTTTGTTACTGCTTTGCCTTTCTTTCTGCAACTGACAGGAATGTGTTCACAGGTGGACAAGGTATTTTATTTTTTCTAAATGTACATTTTCTTACGTCGCCTTTAACTGCATTGATTGTGACAGGCTTTTTCGATGTTTCTCCTCCGAGACGCGCTTGTACAAAAAGCACACCAACACTGGAAAAAAATAAAAAAAAAAAAATATGTTGTGTGAATGCCCCATGGATGGTTGTGTTTAGAGTTTGTATTCCCAATGCAAAATAAAGACGCGGTGTCTTCATCTGTGTGTGGTCAGTGTGTTTATATATATACTGTATATGGTCTTGAAGCTTTCCACGTCAGCAGAGATTTACGGTACAATGCCCACTAAGGGTTATTTAAAGAAAATATATAGCATCGCCAAGGGACACTGGAAAAAAAGACATTTCCTGCATCACAAACTCACCCTACTGCATTAAATTTTTAGCTCTTATCCAGAGTTGAGTGTCTCGTTCAGGGACAGTTTGACAAGATGTTTGTTGCAACCTCGGCAATATAGAGTTTCTGCAGCAAAATCTGGTTTCTAATCAAGAGGTCCTTTAAGCTAACGTTAGATTTGAAGTGTTTACAATTAAGCCATGTCATTCAGTGCCTCGTAAATATGTTGGCATGCTAATGGGTTTTCTCCCAAATTTTAAAGTAGGGCTAGTGAAATTATTTCTTTCACGTAGCATACTGATAGTGGTATGCAAGCAAGGTCAATCTATCTGGAGACAAATGCATTTGTTAGCATGTTAGCATTCTTTGTCATGCTATGTGTGGAAAAGACAAAGATGGACACGTTAGCATGCTATCGTTTGTCTTATTCTGGCATTAAGTTTCCCACTCACACAAAATAATAAGAAACTAACATCTTAGAAGAGTGTAGCATGCTAACATGCTAACTTTAGTCCAGGAGTATTAAGCTAATTTTAGTTCAGTGGCCACATACTCCTTCTTCTCCTTCTCCTCCTCCTCCTTCTTCTCCTCCTTCTTTTAGTCTTCCTTGTTCTTCCCCTCCTGCTCTGCCTTCTCTTCCTCCTTTTCGTCTTCATCCTTCTTCCTTCCACTCCTCCTTCCCCATCTAATTTTCCTGCTCTTCCTTCATCTTCTTCGTCTGTTCCTCATCCCCCTTCTTCCGTCTTTCTCCTTTTCATCCTCCTCCTTCTCCTTCCCCTCATCCTCTAATCTCTTTCTCCTTATTATTATTTCTTCTCCTCGTCCTTCCCCATCTACTTCTCCTCCTTCCTCTTCCTTTGTCATCTTCTCCTCCTCCTCCTCCTTCTACTCATTGTTGTTCTTCCCCCTTCCTTCTCATTTTTATCTTCCACCTCCTCCTTCTCGTCTTCGTCCTCCTCATTCTTCTCAACCTCCTTGTCCTTTTCCTTCTCCGCATCTACTACTTCTCCTCTCTCCTCCTTCTTCTTCTCCACTTCCTTGGTCTTCTTCCTCCCTTTCTTCTTCTTCTTTCTTTCTCATCTTCATCTTTCTCCTCCCTCCCCATCAACTCTTTATCTTCTTCTGTTCCTCATCCCCCTCCTCTTCTCCTCCATCTTCTCCTTTCTTTCTCCTTGTCATCTTCGTCCCTATCCTCCTTCTTCTCCTCCTTCCCCTCCTCTTTCTCCTCATTCTCTCTTCCTTTACTTCTTCTTCTTCTCCTCCTCTTCCTTTGCTAATTCATCCTACGGGCCAAACTGGACTCTCCGGCGGGCCTATTTTGGCCCACGGCCCGCATGTTTGACACCCCTGCCTCAGTCTCTTCCATGAGCGTCAGGGGCCCTGACACAAGTTCATCCCTGACATTTAAAAATGAACACAGAGCTCGCCAAAGGTCAGAAATGTCATCGCACTCCTTTAAGTGCCGACGTTGCAGTGCAGCTCAGAGGTTCATGTGGGTTTTTCCAGTGATGAGGACATCGGGGGAAAAGACTGGACCACAGTCACGTTTTCCAGCTTCCAGCTTCCAGTGCGGAGGCGGCCTCGCGGTCAGAGAGAGTCTCCATGTGTGGGATCAGCTGACCTTTCACACTGTGGTCGGCCATCGTGGAGTCACTTCTAGCTCGAGCTCACGTCCTTCAGAGATACCCTGAGGTCCGCCGCTGTTGTTTTTATTAGTAACTTGCAAATAAAGACTAAAAAAAAACTATTCTTTATGGTTTTTCTGCTAAATTTAGGCCCATTCTGTTCACAAGTTAACTGGGATACTGCAGACAAGG
Source organism: Planiliza haematocheilus (assembly GCA_005024645.1). Taxonomy (NCBI): domain Eukaryota; kingdom Metazoa; phylum Chordata; class Actinopteri; order Mugiliformes; family Mugilidae; genus Planiliza; species Planiliza haematocheilus. The sequence goes on from SRSE01000637.1 coordinate 3,938,494, forward strand.
CTAAAAAGCTTTAATTAGCTCTCGACTCTGCTGCAAAATCTTATCAGAATCTTCTCGGCCCAAACTACGCTACAAATATGATGAGATGAATCCCTTAGGATGTACGGATGTGCAGTCGGGGTAGCATGAACATAGCAGCCGGTATTGTTCAAACGCTTATTTCTGGGCAGAGCAGCTTGTCAGTGTGTCTGGGTGTCGTCCTCGGAGGAAACCTGTAATTTAGCTGCAAACAAGGAGTCATTTTGTTGCCTAAAACAGAGCTGTCTGAGCTCCAGAGACACACCTCTGTTTGTTCCCTTATAACAAACACGACTCAGACATTCAATATGTGAAGAAATGTTCACGGTTTGTGCTGCCCACATCTCGTGTCAAACGCTGGCGCTATAGTTGGTCACAACTAGATGAGTCTTTATGGGCATGTTGTGTCTCTCTGTGCGTGTTTTATGTCTGTTGTGGTAATTTTGCTCGTCTTTGTCATTTCCTCTGTCACTTTGTAGTATTTTTTGTGTCTTTTTTGTCTCTTTGTGGTCACGTCTCATTTTATTTTGTGTTTCTGTGATCATTTTAAGCCTCGTTGCGGTAATTGTAATCTCGCTTTGAAGTCGTTTTATGTGTCCTGGGTTGTTTGTGCATCTCTTTGCGGCCACTTAGAGTATTTTTGAGGTCATTTTGTGTCTCTGTATCATATAATAAGTGTTTTGTGTATTTTTATCTCATTTCCTGGGTGTTTTGTGTCTCTTTTTGCATTTTTTTTGGAGTTGTTTACATTGCGTATCTTTCAACTGAGCATTGCAACTTTCTCAAAACATTATTAGACGGTAGTGAAGCAAGAAGGGAGGCAGTTTAAAAAAAGCACAAAAGGGCACTTACTTGATCCCAAAGTGAGTCTGACCTTGAACAGCTGGTGGACGAGCAAACTACACAACATCCCAGTTTGAAATGCGGCCAGTAGAGGACGCCACACACTCATTTTTGCAGGGAGGTCTGTCAGAGAAGCAGGAGAGTGAATAAAATGAGTTGGGCAGGGCTGCAGTCACACACACACTGCAGAATACTTTCGACAGTTAGCTCTGAGGCTGTAATGATTGCATAATCTCCAACACAGAAGTGATAAACGCTAACAATGTTTGACTGCATCGGCACCATAACAATAGCACTGAGTCACATCCACGCAGGCCGTTAAAAGCTTTTTAAATGATATAGTCTAGGGTTCGAGTGCACTCAGAATAACCTTATTTGCACCCGTCCTAAGTGGAAGCAAGGCGTGCCTGTTACTAATTAGTGTTCATGTTAGCCCAGTTTAAGGACAGCTGTGTTCTATTTTAACTGCATTAAATCAGCGGTAACTCACAAAACAGTGCTTAAATAGTTCAAGAAGTTAAAAAGCTCTTGTGTTTGTTAATTTCCACACATTTAACCCAGACCTAATGTGATTTTTAAGGCCTTCAAGTGTAGTTAAAATAAATGGATTTACCATTAATCGGAAAACACTGATTAAAACGTTTTGATTTGATATCATAATTGACATCTTACAAGTCATATTAACATAACCACTATTAAATTAGTTAAAAGGTGCTGGAACTAATTTCTATTATATCAGTTAATCAGTAACTTTTTATCTTTACAACGTCAGACAATGGTGAAAAATACTGAGCCTATAAGCCAAGCCGTTTGGGTGGAAGCTAACGGCTAACGCTAGCTAACGTTTTCCACAAATTGGCTTCAGTATAACAGCTATGTTAGCTTTTTTTTGCTAGGTTTGCTAGCATGTGTAGAGGAAATATAGCTAACCGTTGCTAACACTAGCTATCACTTAGATGTCGGCTTCAGCTATTGCTTTGGCTTTTTTGTTAGCTTTAGACCAAACAAAAACATGGTTGAACATAGTTAACAGAAGTCATCGGTTAGATTAACACTTTGCCAGTGTTAGCTTTTTGTTAGCTTTAATGCCTCAAGATCCCCTAAGCCAAGGTGGTGATTAGAAAGAGACCAACTAACCAGCTAACATTTACTACCAATTAGCTTTAGCTCTATTGGTACGTAGTGTTTTTGTTAGCATCAAAATGCTATGCCCCAAAGAAGGAAATGGTTAGCTTACATTTGCCACCATTTAGCTTTAGCTTTCTAGGTAATTTCTTTTTTTTTATTATTAGTTAGCTTTAAGAGCTAAAGGTCATGTAGCCCAGCAACAACTAACAGTTAGCTTCAGCGTTTAACTGTTATTTCTTTGCCTGTTTATGCTTTAGTTTTTTTCAAGTTCCATAGATTTGAAAATAAAAAAGCTCTCATAACATTTTGCATGTTGGACAGAACATTTTGCCTCCCATTACCTTTAGCTTTACAGGTAATTTAGCTTTTCTTGTTAGCCTTAAGTGCTAAAGGTCACCTGATAAAAATCCTTATAAAATGTTTGCCATGTTTCTGCAGAAAATAAACAACAAAAGAGATCAGCTAGCATTAGCTAGCACTTCAGGCAGGATTTTGTATGCGTCTTTAACTGAACTGACTTCATGTTTACAGCTGTCATATGTCAACATCATGACCTGAAGAATCAGACGGCGAGGCCAGAGAGCATCAGGAGGAGGGGACAGAAATAAACACACACGGATTATGGGAGGACAGAGTGTTTTCTATTTGACGAGGATTATGTCGTGACAAACACAACGTCCAGAACGGACCAAGACCAAGGCAAGGATGAGTCGAAAGAAGCCTCAGACTCCAGAACAGGCAAAATGTTCAAGATGTGGTGCAGAGCCTGAGGATGAATGTTAAATTCCTATGAATGAACTGAGTGTATTTCAGCTTTTTTTCAATGTAAAAATAGTCACTTTGAACAAGGAGGGGTGCTAGCAGCAGAGAGCGCCCCGGGGGGGAGGGACATAAAGCGATGAAGGAGGACACTGTGTAGTTAGATGCGTGGACAGTTATGTCATGCAGTATGCAGCAGGGTCTCCGGCGCTGTCGGCTGTGCAGCGGTGCAGAAACAGAGGAGGAGGGCTGTTGTGCAACACTCCCAGAGCCTCTTTACTGGGCGAGAAAAGCCTGCGTCAATTAGTGTAAGCGGCTACAACCACTGTGAGGCTGAAGAGGTTAAAATAAAAATGGTATATAAGCTCTTTGACCTGCAGTGTGATACTAATAGGACGCTGGAGAATTGGTTCACTGTTATCAAAGGATAAATATCAAGTCAAAATGTTTGCAAGTAGAAACATCAGCGACAAGGCAATCGCAAAACAGTTTGCATGCTAATAAAATAATGAGGTTGTTGGGATCCTCGACATTTTCCCCAGACATACATATAAAAAATGTATGTGACATATGATATAGCTTCACGCCTAAAGCTCCTACTTGCATGAAATGAGTATAACCCAGGGACTTCTAGTAATTCATAATAATTGCAGAGATCCTACGTGCTTTTAATCCGGTGTAAAGCATATCATCATATCTCTCAAAGCACAGAGGTCCTGTCATCATACTAGTCCCGTGCAAATCAACTCATGAGTGGAGGTGTTGACGTTTTTATTTCTCAAAAATATTTAGTTTCATTCTTAGCTTTTCTTTCCTCCACTTCTTTTCCAGCGCCGTATTTCATAACAGTAGTTTCTAGGCTACAGAGGATCCTTTTCAGGAGTGACCACTCAGGGAGTTTTAAAGGAATTAGAAAAATGTCTTGAACTCCTGGCTGTTAGCTGAAGGACCCGTCTTCTGATGGGTCAGGGGACGATTGGGGAAATCTGAGGCCTCCCACCAGACTGGAAACACTGGCTGAAGTCCCGAGACCCATCTGCCTTCTGTAAGCGTGGTTTATAACCTCAGCAGATAAACATTCGGCTCCAGCTCAGGATGACAGCTGGAGACCCATTTTTCCTTCCAATTCGTCAGCTCACGTTATTTATGCACAGTCAGTGAGTGGAAAGAGGCAGATTTCTGACAAGGGGGAAGCATGGAGGACAATTTAGCTTTATTTTATTTGAATAATTAAAAGAAAATTGAATAATCTTTAATTTGTTCCTCATCCTTTCAGAATAAACTCCTCGGAAAAATAACACGGAAACATTAAACACACATCTAGTTACTGAATGTGTAATAGATCGATGTTTATATCCTGGTGGTCGTAACCATGGTACCTGCCAGCTGTGGGGTCGATGCCGCATTTGGCTGGTTTCCACGGCAACGGTGGGAATTACTCACTCGTCTGTGGCAGCTGCCCTCTGTTTGGCCCGCAGTTATCACTGTGGCTCTCCACTCCCACGTATTGCATCTGCAATTCACTCGGCAAATGTGGCGAGGAGGTAAAGTGCATCGGCGGCGGCTCTAATGGCGGCGCAGTTACCTAATGTGATTGGGATTTGCAGGAAGGAAGGTATTAGTGTCATAAACAGCAGTTTTATAGGGCGGCGTGTGGGATTAAACCCAGCTATTCATGAAATACAAACAGATGTTGCTGTTTACCCTTAAAACCAATAAAATGCACAACCTTTTTATTTATTTTTTTGGAAAATGTGCTCTTATGTGCATAAAAATAGACAGTAAGAGTAGAACAGTCATATTCATGCAGACTCATGTGCCCTAAACATTTGCTGCACATGCAATCTAAAATATAACATACATAAGAATATAAAACAAGACAAATGGGGTTAACAAGTACAAACTATTGTATACTGCTTATATATGCTTGCATATTGTACATATAAATAGCTTAACAGGGCTGGTACAGCGTCGTCTGAGCTGCAGGGGCAGGGGGTCAGCTGATCTTTGTGCAGCAACGTTTCATCACGCACAACACGTCGGCTGGGTTTTAAGATTACGGAGAAGCTTCTCGTCTTCCACACTGTGAGCTGTAACGCTAATCTTTTAAAGGGGGAAGGGGGAGCAGGTACATTTGGCTAATCATTGTTAGAAAACAAAAAGGATAAGAAGCCATAAAAACACAATAAAAACTTTACAATGGCATTAAAAAATGGGATATCAGGTGAGCTGATGTAGGCCCTGCAACTAAAAGCGACGCTAAATCTCTTCCAATAAGCATATTTGCGACAAACAACTTTACACAAACTCAAATAGTTTGAATTACTATCACAAAATAATGAATTAATATCTGCATCAGTGTCAGCGAGGAATCTATAGGAATAAAAATCTTCTACAACAGTTTCTGTCGTCTCCACAGGCTGTTCAACAGTCACAGCACCGTGTTCCCGTTTTCTGAGACGATCACAATGGTCTGAATGTTTCTCACTCACTGCATCCCATGACACAGTGACTCATAAGTGGGCTGCACAGACTCAGAGACACGGAAAATATAAATACACGGGCTGCTCGACGACGGGGTAGGTGCAAATCCGGTCCAGAGTTGTTCCTCTCTGATTTATCAACAGTAACAACAGCGATCACCTGACGAGACGCATAACTGCAAACCACCTCGAGTTCTCTCTAAATAGCTTCCATCGATTGATCATAAAGTTTCCTCTGTGGCTCTAAAAGGCTTCATCTTGCTCTCACTGTTAAGCAATATGTCAGGACTTCCTGGTCGTTCCTGCACCAAAAACAAAACAAAGAAGAAGCTCGTGCATCTGTTCAAAATAAAGCTTAGCTGCTGCTCTTAATGTTTCAGCGTCTGCAGGTCGAAAGTTATTATAGAGAGATGGGAGATTGACATGCAGCTAACAACATGCTAAAAGGCCGAAGCACACAATGCATGAGTAGTAAGAGAGAAGAAATTAGATAATAGGTGCTTAGTGCATTGTCCCCCAGCAGCCTAGGCCTATAGCAGCATAACTAAGGATTGGTAAGCCTTACAAAAAAGGAAAGTCTGTTTTTTTTTACAATCTGGACCTTATTTCTGGCATAAAATACGATCGTTTACTCAACCATATACCTTGTGTTATTTGTTAGATATTTAGATCAGCGTATATCCATATAATGGGAGTGAATGGGGCACCGAAACGCAGCCTCTAAATAACGCATCATCTGCCGCAAAACTTGTTCATTTCACAAATATTTTGTTATGATACCCTAGTGTTATTCCCTGTTGAGTCTGGAGTTTCCTGTTATCATCATCCAGGGTCTGTAGATTGACCTACTAACCTCTAACCTGGATGATGTCGTCTCTGAGCGCCGTGCACACCCACAACGGTCGGCTTGTTTACCTGTAATTTGCTACTGCTGTTTTTTCGCAACATTGCTGAATATTTTTCCGATTCTGAGGTTGTAGGCGACGACTTTGTTTATGATGGACGTTCTTACCGTTTTGAGCCAGAGGAGGAGGAGCTCGTTGAAAGGAGGATGCGGAGGCAAAGAGAGGAACAGCTGGGCAAAGAGCAACAAACCACTGCACGTCTGCAAATAGATAACAGGTAACAGCTCCCAGGACTCAATGGGGAATAGCACTAGCATAGCATAACAAAATATTGGTGAAATTAACGAGTTTCGCGGCAGATAATGTGTTATTTAGAGGCTTCGTTTCGGTGCCCCATTCACTCCCATTATATGGATATGCACTATCATCCGAACGACTCGAAATGTAAATGAAATATGAGTAAACAATCGTATTTTATGCCAGAAACAAGGTCCAGGTTGTAAAAAACAGCAGTTTAAGTTTCCTTCAAGTTTCTCATGTCATTCTCTCAAGTTTTAATAAACTGGTCGATGCATGAGTAGTAAGAGAGAAGGAATTAGATAAAAAATTAGAGGATAGGTGCTTAATGCATCGTCCCCCAGCAGCCTAGGCCTATAGCAGCATAACTAAGGATCGGTAAGACTTACAAAACGTCTTAAAGCTAACTTTAAAAGTAGAGGATGTCGGCCTCCCAAGCCCAAACTGTAAGCCTGCACTTTGAGATTTATGTGATCTATTGCCGTGATAAGGTACTACAAAGTCTTTGACATATGACGTGGGCCTTGAATTTCTACTACACTCTAGATTCGCCTCGCCATGCTACGTGACGCCCTGTCGCCCTTTTAAGCCAATTCGTCATCCCTTTTCCTTATCACAAGGTCGAGCTACCTCTCACAATGACAGACGCAGGTCAGTCTTTGCCCCGATTAGGGCCGGCGCTGAGCCAACGTTCAGGTCAGTGGATCCTTGTCTCGTATCGCCCTCTTTATGACTCTCAATTTCAATGACAGGGCACTGACATCACCGGCAGCCAATCAGGAAGTCTGTAATAAGGCTAGCAATAAACTGCTAGCGAGTTAAACGTCATAAAACAGATTTTAAACAGTTAATGTTCTGTTTTATTTATTTATTTTTATTCTTTTCTTTCTAAAATGTTTGTTTCTTGTTTCTTCTTCACATTTAAATCACCTTAAAATATACATTTTACTCTTTAACAAACGCTTCTCTGCACATTCTCCACAGTGTGCTGCGACTTTATGGCCCTTTAAACATTTTCTAATCACCTTTCCAGACCAGTCACCTCTGCAGAAGTAGCTCAAGATATCAGCCTGCGTTCATGCAGCGTATCTGCTCTCTCTATGTACTCAGTCTGCAGGCACAGGACAGGCTTCACATTTACACTTTGTCCAGATAAGATACCGACCGCTGCCCTACAGCTACGACATATCAGAACTCTGACGAATTCGTCCTGCTGCAGCACAGAGACACAAGCCTCGAGAGGGTGGAGCATGTGAAGAATGGAGTCCTGCTTCTCATTCCATTCACAACAGGTGTCCCAGTTCTTGTAAATGGGACCGTGCTCCATCACCCAGTGTGAAATGCTGGTCTCTCTTTGTCTGGGCTGAGTGCTTGTCCTTGTTTATCTCCTGAGACTCTGCTAGACAGGATTCTTTTAGCAGGACGTCCACTTATTGGATGATTTCTTTTTTTATTGAATCTTTGCTCACAATATCAACCTGATTCGTGTATTTCTGATGTCCCCCCCCCCCCGGACATATTTTCATTGTCGTTTGTGCCACTTGCAGAGCATTTCCGCATTTGCATCGCACGGTTTTGCTCACAATAATAAAGACGTTTTCTTAATTTGTAGGATTACCCTGTGTGTTTTATTACGTAAAAGTCTTGCATGTTGAAGGGGAAGGCCGCACATCGTGGAGTTTTCAGGCACGTTGCTAAAAATGTATCCGAGCCATTTAATCCGCCGCCCTGTAAATCCTCTCTGAGAGTTTTTCGGGCAAAACACTGGAGGCTTTTTTTTCCTGGGCCGCACGAAACCGCAACAGAGTCTCAGCTGACGGCCCGGTGACGTCAGAGCGAGGCAGGAACAAAGCCTACTCCTCCGAGAAATCACTGATAACAATGCTGCAGGAGATGGTGCAGCCGATACCGAGCCCACAATGTCTTGTTAGGAAGCTGAGGCGTTCATGATGGGATGCTTTAAACATTCTTGTCTGTTTTTAAGTATTTATGCACACATACAATGATGTCCCTCTTTTCCCAGGCTCATAACAGTCCCCAGTGAGTGCCCATTTTCACCCGTGGACCCCTGCCAACCAGTCCCTCCATCAAGAAGACGAGCAGAGCGGGGCCCTGCTCCTCTCCGCAAGGGGGAAACGCCGATTAACTCCATTGTTGTCCCACTTAGAGTGCGACCCCACACTTTGGAGTTTAAAAACGTCTGGACGGCGTCCAAAATGTGTCGCAGGAATGCTGGCGCAACTAGACGAGAGGTGATGACTATTAATGAGCGTGGCTCCCAGGGAAAGAACAGTTGGCTCCTTGAAGCTCAGTGCGAAACTGTAAACGGTGAAGCTTTACATCGATTTCAAGAGTTTATATGCATTATCAAACCCTGTTCCAAGTTTTTGAGTAAAATCAAAACCTATATTTTTAAATCTAGAGGTCATGCTCTTCTTCAAACCTTATTGCACATCAACTAGTTACTGCTTTTTGCTTATTTCGGCTATAAAAAAGTCAGAAAATGTGCTGTGAGTGAAAGCTTTACTCCACTTTTTCCAGAATACCTGAAACTTTCAATATCTGGCAGTTTACTGCATGTTATAAGAGTGTAATAAGCTTCTGGGAGAGGCACAACGCTAGCAAAGGAACGGCCCAAACCCTCTGCATAGCAGTCACTTAGCAACTTCAATAAACACCGTGCGATTAAGCTGTTTGTCAAAGTTATTAGCCCTTTAGCTGCTACACCATCCCATCTAACAACACGCTGTGGAGTACTATTAAATGCTACAAATGGTGCTGAGGTGCTGCATATTTTCATACAGGCTATACATATCTGCTGCTTACAGTATGAAGCACACAGAGAGCTGTCTGCATTCAGGTCAAGAATATAGATTTCATCACTTTCTGCTGCGTTTTTACTAGCGCCGTCATCAGAGACTAGTCTGTGTCGACTTTCATCACAAAAATCCGAAGTTGAGCAACCCCTGTCCAGTTAGCTGAATAAGCATTAATGGTCTGTGGTTGCCACATTGCTGCTTGTCAGTTCCTTTGCGTTCCCACTGAGTTAAAGAGACAAATAGATGCAAACTTTCTCTTGCAGCACATAAAAAAACTTAAATAACGGCTCCAGATTTTAGATATTAGTTAAAAATATATATATATTCAGTAATTTCCCGTAGAAAAATACGGTGCTGTAGTTTTGACCAAACTGTGCTTTTGTTGGGGACTACTTTCAGCGGCGGATGGATCCACATTTGTGGCTCTGCTGGGTATTTGGGGCAGCGTCATGGATGGATGGTGTGTGCGTGCTCACTGGTGTGTTTTAAATGGACGACAACGGAGGAGGAATCAGACTTTATGGGCTCTGCTGACGATTAGAAAAATAAATAAATCACCCAAATTAAATTCTTTAGAGCTATTGAGAGTTATATAATTATAGTTATACAGTTTATGACTGTTGTACATGTAAAACTGAATAATAATGGTCTACCGATATAAATAAACACAGATGGAAAGGTTATATAATCATAAAACAATTTCATGACTGGGGTTTGTGTTTCCAGCATCGACCCACTGAAACAAAACGGATCAATTTTAATGTAGGAAATGACTGGAACCAGCTCCTCGTCAATATTTTATACAGTAATTAGATCACGGAGGAGGCGGCACGGAAACATTTGTCCCTGTCGCTGGGGGATGAACTGGGTCACAGACCTTTACCGTACGGTTTTCAGTCCGTCCTGTCCCCTAACTCTCACGATTTAACGATTTAACGTGGGCAGGTGCATGTCAGCAAACACTTGAGATGTTTTAAATTCAGATGGTTCATCCTCTGGGGAGCATGAATGTTCACTCTAAATTGAAAATGAACCTGCACCACTTTAAACTGCACAGGTTTTTGCTCATTGGAACAGTGATTCCTGTGAGGACCATGAATATTTGACCTGTATTTTACTATAAGGGTTCATCCTCTGAGGAACTTGAATGTTCAGGTTAAATTTTAATCTGAAGTCACTTAAAACTGCAAAAGTTTGGCCTTAGAAGAAGAGTCACAGAGTCGCAACAATCTCTAGGATGCATCCTCTGTGGACCACGAATATTTAAAGCAAAGTTCCTTTTGTTTTTCTGGCCAGTAGTTGATTAAACACCGACCTGTCTTCTGCAATGAAGAAGTTTCGCTTTAAAGTTATTAAATAAGTAACGGGTTGCCGCAGAAGGAAAAAGAGAGAAAGAAGAAGCACTTTTTTATCTATTTATTTTTTGCACTACTTCTTTATTTGCAGTTTGTTCCTCAGTTTCTTTTTTGTGCACATATATTTATAAAGGTCACGTGTTAACAAAGGTCACACGTGCATCATTTTAGCCCTTGCAGCTCAGGTGACCTCTGACCTCCGACTGTGGGCTATTACCCATTAATTATTATTTTATTTCAACAATAACTCACAAACGATCAGGTTCTCTCGGACCCGATCACAAAGGCAGTTATTGATCGGATTAAATGCGTTCGACACGGCGAGGCTTGTGTAAGAGCTTTACTTGAAGCAATGAGCAGCAACGCGGCTTTAATCGTTTCAGCCTCTAATCTAATCATTGAGACTTTTGAACAGGATTAAAGGGTTAAAAGAAAACCACAGAGGCCTCCGTGGAGCACATACAGTCAGTCAAGTAAAGGAAGCATGGTGTACGTTATTTGCAGGTGTTCGCAAATTTAAAAACAATCTAATTTACAAAGACGGTTTCCTTCTTTGCTTGTGCTTTCTTTAGCTACGTTGCGTTGGACTCTCTTGGCCACCGTGCAAATACTTTAAACATCTCAACGTAAAATTACTTCTGCCTCATCAAGCTCAGTTACAACCAACTATTTTCGGCCCTGTAAACATCTTCCTCAGCCTCGGCCCGACACGCCCTCTCGCCTCACTCTGAGCTCGTCGCGTGACGCCTCGTCTCGTGCCGCCACCGCTGCCACTGCCGTCCTCGCTCTTTGGCAACCAGGTTTCACGCCTGGACGTTTAGCCGGGTATCAGCGCCCAGCTCAGGAGGGCAGAAGACAAGCGGATTAAGCCGCGGGATTTCCAGCGGCTCAGTGCTGCTATTCCCAGCCTGGGCCCAACAGATTAGACCCCCTTCCCCCACCCCACCCTCAGCTTTGATTTCATGACTCAGTTTTCTGGAAGACTACCAGAGAAGATGTTGATTTAGTAGGAATTAATTCAGCCAGGCTCTCAGTTTGGAGACATGTTGATTCATTGCTCGCTGCAGAAAAAGCACAGGTCTCATTAGGCTGCACAAATGGATTACAGCCATCGCTTATAGTAATATGAGGCCTCAACCAAGACGTAGTGATACAGAAGTTGGTTTACTTCCACAGTGACATGATGGTGCATGTTCGTGAGGGACCTGGGTGACGGATTTAGTGCAGGGCAGCATTTTAAATGTTTATTTTTACTCATTCTGATTATTTAAAAGCTTGAAAATAACCATTTTTGCTTCCCCAGAGGACTAACACGGACTACACATCTTCAACCTGACCAAGCATTCTGCATGAAATAGAAAAGAAGATGTGTTTGTTCTTCTTTCCCCAACTGCAGTGGAAGACCAAGATGTCTCCATCCACCATGGATTCCAGCTTGGTTCAAGCTTCAACTTTGGTTTCCATCCCTCCTGGAGACTCCTCTGATGTTTCACTCCAACGTGGAGCAAATATGCTCAGAAAGACAACCAGAGAGGAACCGGCACATGAAGAGTTTACATGGTTATAAGGCGATCAGATTATCAAAGGTTTACACCAAGTGGTTACACGATTTTCAAGAACACTAGAATCCGTGACGCCATTTGGATTTCATTATAGGTTCAAAGGATACAGAGAAAAACTCTGCATGAAACTGGATAGTTCTACAACCAACCAGAGCTTTGCTTGCATACATGACAATGCCGTCATTAATATTTTGTCCATAACCACATTAAGACCCACCCAAACGATTTGATTGGTTTCCAACACAAAAGCTTTCCAAATTTAGAAAGCCGGATCATTTCCAAGTTTCCCACCAAATGTTCCCATAACATAAATAATCTGCTGCTTATATAAACTTATAGAGCAGTGCAGCATTTGCAGATTTTTGCATTACGTGAACACACTTTCTCCAGTTTAAGCAGCAGCTCTGAGTCGACTCCACCTCGTTCAAAACTCAATTATAATGAATGAATCAACTGCAAGAGCCGCTAACATCCACCACCTCCTCCTCCTCGTGGACAGGGAACATTACTCACTTCCTCCACCCACACACTCCCCGCTAATGTGAGAACAAACCGGCCAGAAAACTCAACATTTAAATCGGCGTCTCCATGTTTCACGAAAACTTTTGTTTTGGTGGAAGAACTGACAACAAACCAAGAGTTGGATTGGAAAGCTGGCAGTCGCACACACTCACCTGTCTGAACACAGCAGACTTAAAAGCAGCCACAGTGCTTTTTATAACCCACAGTAAGCTCTGGATTATACCGTTAACCAGAGATCTGTCCTCGCAAAGAGTGGAGTGGGAAACCTCAACGGATGCTTTTGACAGTCGAGCTGTTCATGGACGACAAACAGTCTCAACAAAGGCCTAAAGCTAAGCCATGAGCCGACTCTTTGCTTAGGCTTTTGCACCTTGTATATTTTAAAGCTTTAAAAAAGAAGAAGCCCCTAAAAAAGTTGTACTTATCTGCATAAAAATGACTCAAAACATTTGTGCTTTGAGTCGATAAAACATGGGGGAGGTGGTAAAGTCCTTGTTTGGGCTGTTTTGCTGCATCTGGACCAAGACGCCTTGTAATCAGTGATGGATCAATGAATTCTGAATTATACCAACACATTCTAAATCTGTCCATGAGCCGAGTCTGAGGAGAAACCGGGTCACGCACTAAGACGAGAACTCCAAGCAGTCAGATCTTTCTACGCCAGAATGGTTGAAGAGGATCGGCCAAGGCAAAAGTCGTGACCTTAATCCAATAGAAATGTTGTAGAAGGACCTGAAAGGAGTTGATGTGAGGAAACCCACCAACATGTGAGACCTGAAGTGGTTCTGTTCTGAGGAACAAGCTGCTGTGGACGACTGGTCAGCAGTTACCGTTTAGTTGTAGGTAACTGCTGACCAGACGACGTCACAGCAGATACTGAAAACAAGGGTTAATTTACTTTTGCAGCTATGTAATCAAGGATAATTTTCTTGAATTAATAAATATGCAAGTATAATATCTATGTTTCATTCGTTTGTTTGGGTTCCCTCAGCAAAAAGGCTCAGTAAGGTGCCGTCCACATGGAGACGCTTTTTGGTTTAAGCGCAGATGTTTTGCATCGTTTGATTACGTCATTGCCACACCTCTCGTGCTCGTGTTCCTGCTGGAGAAGATATTGAGCCTATTATGGTTACTAGGGCTAAATATCATTTCTCCTTGAGTTTGGTTTCTTCTAAAGCCGATTTGTGAACGGCGCTCAAGCTTTATGCGCATGCTCCGCCTCTTCCTCTCTGTTTTTGGTGAATTTCTGAAACTGAAACAGCGCCACCTATAGGCCTGGAGTATGAAGTAGCGTTTTGAGTCGTGTTGAGACGGATCCGTGTGGACGTAGATATTCTTGAAACAATGCCAGGGAAAACGGAGGAGGAAAAGATTGTTTTCGTAAAATACCTAAAGCTAAGCAAACAGTTGTATCTAGAGGAGTTTAGAGGAGAGTTTGCACAGATTTAAGCAAACCGGTACAGAAACCTACATCTTAAATCTGTAGATTTACAAATTGAGAATCTCCTAAAAACTCCTCATAATTTCATATTTTTTATAATTTTTAAATCAAGCATGTTTCCCTCTTTTGTGCTTTGTATAAAAATCAATTAATCTTGGGAGCAGGAGAGATTGAATAACTTTTTTTTTAATCAGGTAAAAATAAAGAACAAGGACTACAGCACCAATCTGTGCACAGACGGATTTAAAATATTTTCACACATGTACAATGTTTAATCGAATACAAATGAGGCAAAAAGAAAACTTCTTGATTAAAAATGAATTCTTAAAAAAGGGACAAGTGTACAAATGGGAAATATTCAGAAAGAACTTCATCACTTGATTTTCACTCCTGCTTGATGCAAGCAACAAACCGGTGCCAAGTGACGGCGCACTAAGTTACGTAACACAAAGCTGTAAATCCTCTTGGTGCTGCAGTGCCAACCGGGACCTGGGAGAGCCTGGTACCCCTGCTGATAATCTTTTAAATCGCAGCAATGACACCATATAGAGAGTGATTATAAACGTAGAGCTCAGGTTCTTGGTTTGGTCGCGAAGGTAAGGTACCCCGTGTGACCGGGCATTCGTCTCGGCGGCGTGGTGGTCTTCAGGGACACCGAGGCATGCTCTGGAGTGGAGCCGGCGGTGGGAGGCGCCTCCCCTGATTCGGGACCGAAGTCGGGCAGCGGCAGGGAGACGGTCCGGACGTCGTAGACTCTCAGCAGGACCTCCAGGGTGTCGATCTCCTGGAAGCCGTGTTCGGCCAGAGCTTCACACGTCTTCTGGACCTGCTCTATACACGGAGAGAAGGAGCAGAGACGGCCTCCTGCTGGAGACAAGAAGAAGACGACGGTGAACACGCCGTCGCTACAACGCTATAAAGACCGATTGTTTTAAAGCTGCACTCCAGAGCCAGTTAGTTATGTTAGTATTGGTGGGTTGATCCATGTTCATGGTCCCCACAGGATGAACCAAAGCAAAGCTGAGAAGTTGGGTTTGGTAACATGGCATTACCAATCACAAAGCCCTGCCCTAGATGATTTGATTGGCATGAGACTCCAGACGAACTTCCCTCAGGAGGTCTGGCCTCCAGACTAGATGATCTAGATTCTCTAGATTGATCTTGAGCCAGAAGTTAGAGATAAATCATGACATCACTTCCTGTCTAGCCTCCGATCCACTAGCCTCCTCCTCGATCTATAAGTTGGCGTTTGTTTCCTTAAGCCTCGTCCACATGTGAACGGATTCCCTCGTCGTCCAAACTGCAGACGAAGACGTAAACTTTCCGGTTGTTTGGACGCCTTAGTCTAGAGTTTTATTTATCTATCTCTCTATCCATCCATCCATCCATTCATCCATCCATTCCCTTTAATATATTTTCATCTCTATCTCTCAACATCTGTCTTTCTATCGACCCATCTCCGTCTTTATTTATCTATCCATCTACCCATTTGTATATTTCTGTCCACCCGTCATGACATCCATCCATCAAGACAAATAAGCATCATCATGTGCAGAATTTGTGCTTACAAACACTGAACAAAGATAAATATCTGATTTCTAAACATGACTTGGTCCCAGGAGGACGTCCAGTCTCACCCTAAATCATCTCATACTCAAAACATCATCAACAATCTGTTTATTTTTCACTATCCAGAGCAAGTTTCCCGTCTTAACCCAGCAGTCCCGTGACGGGCTGCAAGCTGCAGGCCGCACGCTGAGGTTTGTGGATCACCGGAGGATGAGCCGGTGCTCTAATGAACAGAGATCACCTGCCGGCCGAGGCCTCTCGTCTCTAAATGAACCCCTGCTGTGAAGGCAGCGGGAGGCCCGAGCAACGGTCCAAGAAAACCTTCGCTGGCTGAGCTGAAAGATTGGAGGATGAGTGTAAGCTCTGCAGCTGGAGAAAGCTGGGCCTCTGGTTAAACACACTTTACGTCCTTTACTTACAATCTGAATTTGTCATAGAGGTGACTTATATTCTGTCTGTCTATCTTCATAGCCAGGATGACTCGTTTTTTGTCGATGAACCAATGAATTCTGAATTATAGGATCAGAACTGAAGTGGTTTTATTCTGAGGAATGGGCTAAAATTCATGCAAGATGCTGCAGACGACAGGTCAGCAGTTACCGGAAATATTTGCCGTTACTGCTGCACAACAAAGTCACAGCAGATACTGAAAACAAGGGTTTACTTACTTTTGCACCTCACATATATGACAAATTATTAAGTTTCTTGAATAAATAAACAGAAAAGCACATTATTTCTGTTTCATTTGTTTGAGTGGGCTCTCTTTGTCTACTTTTAGGACTTATGTGAACATCCGATGACGTTTTGAGTCATTTTTATGCAGAAAACATCACAGGAGTCCATGCAACGGCTGTCTTACGCCCAGGTGCTTCAGTCTTTGCTTCTTTTACGCCTTTCACTTCCTTGTACAAACAAACACACCTTCCTCTCTGGACTATGCCCACATGAGTTGATCAGCTACTCTTTAAATGTCCTTTATTCGCCGCAATTTTAGGTTTTTATCACCCACTAAACATCCAGAGGCCGTAAAAACTTAACAGGGAGATACAGGAGGGTCCAAGTTTTGCAGAAACATTACAGGAGACCTCTGGATGTTTCAGATAGCAGTCGTTCCTTTGGCTAACAGGACTAGACCATAAACACAACTCAATAGTCTCTTAGCGACCCGGACCAACACACGCAGGGAGGGGTTGATGATTAAACAAGGGCAAGCTGTTATTTATAACCTCGAATATTAACCGAATCTGTGCTCGGTACATGCATGAAGCTGCATTGTTCGTCAAGTCCTGTTCTTGAGTCTTCGTGTGTGCTTTACGGTTGCATAATAAGTCTGCAGAGAGGGAACAGGGAACAGGGAGGGGTGGCTCCGTTAGGATTCATGGTTCTCCAATTGAACAGAGCCAGGCTTCAGGCCAAAACATTAAAAGAATTACAACATGGAGGAGGAAAAAAAAAAAAAAAAGGAGAAATATTTCATTGCCTCCTGTCTTACACTGCGTCCACTGCAGAAAAATAAGTTCTCAGGAACTTTCTGTGCAGCCTGAGAAAAGCTTGGAGCAGCAAACATAATGAAAGCTTAGATTAATGGACTTTAGGGGATGTGGACAGAAGTATTTGAGAGTGTATTGGTGAACTGGCATCATTAAAAGCCTCTGTGGAGCCTCAAAAATGATGGAGAATGACTGCGGTCAAACATGCGACCATGATATTTGGGAATTTTTAAGTTTTAATTGCCTATAATAAATAAATCGCTGCAGATTCTGTCGTGTTTTGGATCTCCCGCACCATCCACACAGTTAAGATGTCCAGGATCAGTAGTTTATGAATGCTATTATCCCCGATGCACATATAAATGCAGCACCGTTTTAAAAAGAAAGCCCCAATATGCAGAGGAATGCAGGGGGAGCGAGGACGCTGCCCTGCAACTCTACCACCTCCTCTCTGACTCCCTTTTATGGTGGCACTGCTACATTTTCCTTTCTTGAGCTTTTGCATGCACACACACACACACACACACACACAGATAGAGATAAATAGAGTGTAGCCAGATTAAAGAAGCAGTCCAATGACCATACAGGGTTATGCTGCAGGCACAGAGCTGCTGAATGTGGCTCCATAAGGAAAGGCTTGGTTTGTTTTCCACCGCTCCGACGGGATGTTTTCTCGTGACATGCAAAGAAACAACCGTATCTAAAACAAAAGACTAAAAGATGTAGAAGTTGAGGTGGACGGAGAGGCTGTGGTGACTCTGCTTCCTGACGCTACGTTCACCTGGCTGAGCTACGAGGGTTGACTGAAAACGCTGGCATTAATTAACTGGTTGTAAATTATGTCACTAAAAACAAGATGGCAGCTCCCGTTACCACAATATTCCAGCTTCAATTTTCCTTCCTCTCACTCTTCACACTTCATCATCCTTCTTTCTACTCTGCCTTACATTTCTCCTTTCTTTTTGATCTTCCTTCCTACATATTTATTCATACTCTTCCTTCTTATCCTCTTCATTCCTTACTTCCTTCCTCCTCGTTACTCTGCCTTTCTACTTTCCTCAAACTCTTCCTTCTTTCCTTTCCCCAGCTCTTTCCTCTTACTCTTCCTTCGCTCCCACTTTCCTCTTCCTTCCTTTATTACTTCCTTCCTTCGTCTCTTCCTTCTCCCAACTCTTCCTTCCTTCCTCAAACACTGCCTCTTCCAACTCTTCCTTCCCCCAATGCTACCTTCCTTCTGCCAACTCTTCATTTTTCGTTATTCTTACTCTTCCTTCTTCTTGCCCTCCTCCCACTCATCCTTCATTACTTCTTTCTTCTTGCTCTTCATTCCTTCCGTCCTCAAACTCTCCCTTTCTTTCCTCAAACTCTTCCTTCTTTCCTCTTACTCTTCCTTCGCTCCACCTTTCGTATTCCTTCCTTCTTTCATCTTGCTTTTCCTTCCTTCGTCTATTCTTGCTCTCCCATCCTTCCTTCTTTCCTTACATCCTCTCACTCATCCTTCCTTATCACCTTCTTTGTTCCTCCCTTTCTTTCCTCTTACTCTTCCTTTGCTCCGTCTTTCCTCTTCCCTTCCTTCTTTCATCTTACTTTTCCTTCCTTCATCTATTCCATCCCCCAACACTTCCTTCCATCTCCCAACTCTTCCTTCTTCTTGCTCTCTCTTCCTTCCTTCATTCCTTACATCCTCTCACTCATCCTTCCTTACTTCCTCCTTCTTGCTCTTAATTCTTTCCTTCCCTTTACGCTTTTTCCTCAAACTCTTCCTTCTTTCTTTACCCCAGCTCTTTCCTCTTACTCTTCCTTCGCTCCCACTTTCCTCTTCCTTCCTTCAAACTTTCATCTTACTTTTCTTCCTTCCTTCCTCTCTTCTTTCTCCCAACTCTTCCTTCCCTCGTTCCTTCCTTCCTCAAACACTTCCTTCTTCCAGTGCTACCTTCCTCCTGCCAACTCTTCTTTCCTTTCCTTCTTTTTGCTCTTCATTCATTCCTTCCTTCCTTCCTCTAACTCTCCTTTTCTTCTTTCCTCAGTCTTGCGTCTTTCCTTTCCTCAGCTCTTAGGAACTCCTCTCGTCTTTCCTCTTCCTTCCTTCATCTTACCTTTCCTTCCTTCCTCTCATCCTTCCCCCAACTCGTCCTTCCTTCAAGTCTCCCTTCCATCCTTCTCCCCTTATTCCTGTCCTTTCACTCGTCCCTCTTTCCTTCCTTCAAGTCTCCCTTCCTTACTTCCTTCCACTCATTTGTCCATCTGTCCGTCCTTCTTTTTCTTTATCTTCCTTCCTCTCGCTCGTCCTTCCACTTCTGGATCTAGCTCTGTCCATACATTAGCAAATTTCCCACGAGGATGACAACGAGTTAGGCGACGAGAAAATCTCATCCATGTGGACGAGGCTTTTTGAGTTCAGGACAAGAGTACAGAAGGTGAAAGACGTTAAATATTTAGGTTTCTTTTTAAATATCTGAGGACTTTTTCTCACTTGACTTGTTTTAAAACGGTCGGTCAGTTGCTACGAGGTCTCCATTACTTCACCTATAAGCAGTGACCTCCACGGTGAGCGGCCGACATGCCCTGGCACGCCGACGCGTTTTCTGCCTCGCTGGCTGGAGTTTATAATGTGCTCCTGCACCTAATAACTAATGCAATGTTAATGAGAAGAGCAGTGGCCAAGATCGATGGGTTGCTCCGGGAGAGAGGAGCGACGACGAGACGAGCATGGAGGATGGGCAGATACATTAACGGTCTGCTATTTTAAAACGTGCTCAGTCACAGTCACGCTCCTGCTGCACCAGGACGAGTCACAGAAAAGTCATCATCAGGTGGCTGTGATTGTTCGTCTGAAGCCGCCCTAGAAATATCTCTTAAATACTGTCATCAATTGTGTTTGCTTTGATTACGCTGATGACCCGAGTGGAAATTAAACGTTAGTGAAGTTAATTGCGTTAATCCCTGCCTGCTTCAAGAGAAAAATCAAAATTACTCCTGGTACCTTGTTTCTTCATAGCAGCCTTGGCGTGTCCCACCGCGTCCCACGGGCTGGGGATGTCCAAGAAGACGGCATCAGCCACCCCCGTCACTCCAAACCCGTCCTTGCACACGTCCTGGTTCCGGACCGTGACCAGATGATCGACCCGGTGCTCCTTGAACTCCTCATCCACCTTCTCGGCTCGCTGCTGGTGGAACTCCACCGTGTGCAGGTGGCCTGTGGGCGCGATGGTGCGGAGGATGGCGTGGGAGAGCGAGCCGCTGCCTGTACCTGGGAAAAAAAAC
Source organism: Planiliza haematocheilus (assembly GCA_005024645.1). NCBI lineage: Eukaryota > Metazoa > Chordata > Actinopteri > Mugiliformes > Mugilidae > Planiliza > Planiliza haematocheilus. Next base: position 3,958,889 of record SRSE01000637.1, read on the forward strand.
AACAAAAAAAACATTAAAAACCTGGGGAAAATGCTCCAGATGTTGGAGCTACGCAGACTTCAGAGTTGGGCTCCATTTATTGAACAACCATTTAATGTCTTGAGCTACCACCAACAGCTGTGGCGTTACTGTACATCTCATGCATCTGGAATAAAACGTTGCCTTGAACACAAGGGGAGCTCCTATTAGCTGAGAGGCTAGAAGGTAACAAGAGCTACAGCGAGGCCAAGAAGCTAAGAAGAATTACTACTGGCTAGGAGGCTAGGAAGAGCCACCAATAGCTGGGAGGCTAGAAGCTAACAAGAGCTATTAGCTGGGAGGTTAGGAAGGTGAAGAACTATTATTTGCCAGGAGGCTAGGAAACTAGAAGGAGCTACTAATAGCTGGGAGGCGAGGAAGCTAGGAAGCTAGGAAGAATTAATTTTGGCCAGGAGGCTAGAAGCTAGCAAGAGCTTCTATTAGCTGGGACGCTAGGAAGCTAGGAAGAATTACTATTAGCCAGGAGGCTGGGAAGAGCTACCAATAGCTGGGAGGCTAGAAGCTAACAAGAGCTACTATTAGGTGGGAGGCTAGAAAGCTATGAAGAATTATTATTAGCCAGGAGGCTAGGAAGCTAGGAGGAGCTACTACTAGCTGGGAGGCTAGGAAACTAGGACGCTATGAAGAATTACTTTTAGCCAGGAGGCTTGGAAGCTAATAGTTGGGAGGCTAGAAGGCTAGAAGCTAAGAAGAGCTACTATTAGCTGGGAGGCTAGAGGCTATGAAGAATTATTATTAGCTAGGAAGGCTAGGAAGCTAGGAGGAACTATGAACAGCTGGGAGGCTAGAAGCTAAGAAGAGCTACTATTAGCTGGGAGGCTAGGAAGTTATGAAGAATTACTATTAGCCAGGAGGCTTGGAAGCTGCTAATAGCTGGGAGGCTAGAAGGCTAGAAGCTAACAAGAGCTACTATTAGCTCGATACAAGGAAGCTATGAAGAATTTGCCAGGAGGCTAGGAAGCTAGCAGGTGCTACTATTAGCTGGGAGGCTAGATAGCTAGGAAGAAATTCCAGGTTGTTCATTAAATATAAATATTTTCGTAATGCACTTGTACCTTCTTCAAATGCAAACATCTGAAGTTGCCATTATGTAGAAGTTATCATTCTCTTACATTACTAGTTCGGCGGGTTTGAGATCAAACTGGGTTGTATGTGGCGTCTGAATTTAAGTTGATATTATTATCATCTAATTTTACAGATAATGAATAAATGAATGCTCTTTAACCACTAGTGTGAACACACCGTTACACAAATAAAAGTGAAAACCTCAAACTGAAGTGTCTCAGAGAGGACAGTAAATGTCTCCTTCTGTCCTGATCCAGTCTAAACTGCTCTCAGCTGTTACTACAACACACCCACATTTTCACACCGCTTCGCTTTCTCCTCTGGCCCATGAGTGGATGCTACATTTCCAAGTGGGCCTTAATCGTCCTGAAGCGGTCCTGTTGGTGCCGTAAACAAAGCCCACCAATGTCCAGTCTCTGAACGAGGGATTTTACAAGAAGAAAAAGAAGAAAAAATAAAAAAATGGCACCGGTCACGTGAGTGGAGAGTTACAACGAGAGGCCTGCAGGTCCACCCCTCCTCCTCCTCCTTATTCTCCTGATATTACATCACCGCCGCCTTTGTTAGTGTGGCGACAAAAAGGCCAGTGTTTACCCGACGGCTGTACTTTGACTTGCTAAAACCTCGCGCTGCTGGAGCGGATGGTGTGTGGCTGCAAACAACAGTCAATGGGAAAACCTTAGATGGATGGATGACGCAGGAATAAGGACACCCAGAAAAAAAGAGGCCTCACTTAGATGTGTTTTTAGCTCAAATTACCTCATTTATTGATAACGACAACTTTGTTATCTCCGTGTCAGAAGGACAAACTGTCACTGAACTGGAAGTCCTGATGCTGATATATATATGTGTGTGTGTGTGTATAAATTCTGTGCCAGTGGTTTTGTTTGTTCCCTGAGGTTGTATTTTCTGTGTCGTTCGATTACATTATGTGCCAAAGAAGATTACCTCCCTGTCTTTTAAAATGATATCCCATATTAAGAGGACATTTCGGCTTCTTTTCTCGACCATTTCTGCTGTGCGTTCAGTTTATTTGACTCTGAATTGGCGTCATTCTAGAATGCATCGCACAACAGTTGCTGCGACTGCAAGCTAGGAGTTCTTCATGCTCCGCGAGTATTTCATTTGTACCGTGCTCACATCCTCATCCTGTTCTTGCTATGAGGTTGCACGCGCCATCTTCCCCTTTTTGTCTACTATTGTCTGGCCAACACCATGATGAAATAAACAAAGCACCTCTTCTTCTTTTATTTAGCAGGTCGGCGTTGTGTTTTCCAGTGAGCTGTACGCAAACAAAACATGTCCCACTCAGCTTGGAAAGCATTTACTTTAGTTTTTAAAATGTCTTATTCTGTCAATCAATCACTGATTTGTGGTGGTTCTGATTTAGGATGTCATATGATCCAGCATCACACTGTAACACGCAGCGAATGTCACAGAGAAGCTTGTTTATAAATTTTATCACTGAGAGGAAATAGCTGCGAGCGCAGTTTTGTCTCCGTGATGGGTCCACAGCTCAAACAGAACTCGATCTGCATAAACAGACGATCAATCAACACATGGTCGACCTCGGGCTTCCCGCCAGGGTGCCGCTGGGTTCAGTTTCCATTATAAAGACGAGATGGACGAGCGTCAGGTCTGTGTCGGATTCACCGAACCTCGCATACAGGGGACAAGTTTTTAAATTCAGCTTTGTTGCACAAAAAGGAACAAAATTAACTCATGATAGGGACGCAAACAAAAATGATTCGTCATAGATTAGAGAACTTAAGACACAGTGGTTCTGCCAAATCTGCACGTAATATAACAGAAGAAGGAGTTTTCTTCAACTTTCCCTTCAACCCTGAATTGATTCCATAAAAGACGTTGACCAAGACGTCTCCACGTCTCCTTCATTTACCCAAACACTGGTTGTTTTCCTGCCTCTATGTTTCTGTCCCTCCATATTTCACTTTGGCTAAAATAAAAAACATTAGTATTTGTTGGTATCAGAAGATAAAAGCGGGAATAGTTCAACTTCAAATCTGAAATCAAATGAAAACTTTAAACCAAGGACGTATCAGCTGGACTCTGATGTTTGGACCGGGTAGCTGTCGTGAATCCACAAAGGTGTGTTCAGGTAATACGGTTGAGGTGACCTTTGAGCATTGCGTTCTTGCCAAAAAACTTATCATGCAAACATTACTGAAGCATACTTTATTGTAAAAGTATTGTTTAATAGAAGCCAGTACGTTACTACTGCACGGATTATCAAAGGTGTACACTATCCCTTGTCTGATTGAGGTGCTTTTATTCTGATTATTAGTGGAATATAATATTAAACCTGGAGTCTTTGGAGAATCTAGGATAAACCTCCTCTGATCTGCTGTTGCTTTAACTGAAAACTAACAAAGGAACATCTTGAACATGTTGGAAGCCAGAACAAGTGTCCATACTGTGACAAACCCTTTCCAAAAGTGAAAATGTGGAGTATTTGAGCAGCTCTGCTACAGTGACTCATGTTATGATCCAAGAGCTGAGCTGACCTTTACTGCTACGTGCTCACAGACCTTTAGTAAAGTACATATTAATTATGTATGAACAGCTTTTAAGCTGGGAAGCCTGATGACAGCCTACCTAGCTATTGGCTTTATGCTAATGGTTGCAACCCAATCCTTACAGAGACACAACAAAACAGATGTGGCTTGGTGAGGTATAGCTCTGGAGATTGTGGTAATGTCTGCAAGTTGGTGAAACCTACAGCAGGTCTCCAATCTGTGACATTTCATTGTCCGACAAGTGGTCTTCTTGTTGATGCTTCTTTACTGGTGCCAACGGCAGCACTAGAAAAGGCATAATACGATGCTTTGTTGCACAAATAACAATGAACTGCCTTTTAATGGAAGATTTGCCTTGTTGGAAATGTTCAAATCAAGGGTTTCTAAGCTGCTCACGCAACAAGACGTCTGGTTGGTAGAGAAGAACTCGAGGACTGAATGTAACTTCTGACCTAAACTCTGGGTCATTTCAGTTCTCAATCTTCTTCCCCTATCGAGCCCAACGCCGTGGTTGGCCGGATGAGAAGCGAAACCAGGACAAAGGTCAAATAACTTCCCAGCAGTCCATCTAGAAAGTGAAAGCCACAGATAAATGTCCTCCGGTCCTTAACCAGTGTGGTTCTTGGACGCTCATTCCCAGTCGCTGTTGTGGATCAGCTCCAAGGTCAAATGCAGGTGTCTGGGTGATTGTTGAGGGCGATTCTTTGCCACGAATCAACAACTGGACCAAAGTTGGGGTTTAAGAAGTAAAACTTGATGGAGATATTTCTGTATTTAAAAAGTCAATTCACTTTCACATGCATCTGGTGTGAATTACAGTTCTGGGAAGCTAGGAAGAGTGTTCTTGCCAGAGCGGGATACAAACTCCTAACTGTACGTCCTCGCAGAGTACAACTTATAAATCATGATCAGATCACATTCCAGCAAAACCAGCTTTGAATCTGTTATTGAAGTTACTACTTCCCGGAAGGATGTCACTGTTTTGGTCGAAAGAAGAAAACTATGCGGGTTTCGAAATGATTTCTGAACCACCTGTGCATCTTATGGACAACTAAACGAAGCTTGAATCTTAACAAAATTGCCATGCAACCGATTTATTCATAGTTAAGTCAAGTGCAGGGAGGTTAAATCAAACACTTTGCTTCCCTGACTTTCAACTTCCCCCTTCTGGCCTAGAGGTCATTAACATTAGTGAATATTTTACTGCTCGATGTGAAACACTGATACAGGCGTGAAAAAATAAAGGCTGCTGTACACACACTGAAGAACAAACCAACTCCAGGGTGACTCCCTGACACGTCCGAACTGCCAACACAATTATCGCCGCTAATCTCTAAATGTTTATACAGCCAGCTGACAAAAAGGTCTCCTCTCCACAGAAACACTGTTTAAGACTATCGGACTCAGTGTTATGAGTCACCGCTAAAATGCTGATTAGCAGCTCACTGACACATAACAATGATGAAGTGATTCTGTGGATTTACACATGCAGAGATAGTTTTATTTAAAGTTGTGTTTGCATAAAGCAGCTGAGTGATGCAACTTCCAACAGGGGTGGATTGTGCAACTTGGGAGACAAAACTAACTTTATGGGTCCATGTAGGACATTTATTCCTTATACAAACTGAGGTAAATGCAGATTATGGGAGTTTTCGGGAAAGGTAAGAGAACGGGAGGAGGTAGAAGCTCTCAGTTCAGTGGCGCACCATGGCATGGCCCGGCAGGATTAGCTTTGGTACACTCAACGGCCAGTGCACCAAGCGTCTTGTTTTGATGGGAGCACTCAGGTAGGGTCCTCTACTTTCTGTACCAAGGACAAAGTGCTGATCATGGGCCTCGTGTACGAACGTTGCGTGCGTACAAAAACGTTACGTACGTACCTACTCACGTAAAAGTTCAGATGTATCAAGAGTGAAATGTCCGCGTACTTTGTACGTGCCAACGCCAACGACGTGGCTAGCGTACGTAGGATTCTACAGATGTCGATCCTTTGGCGACACTTAAGAGGTGATGCCGGGAAACTGTCATAAATGCGAAAACTATTACTCCGACCGATCGGGACTGAGCCAGTCGACCCTGAGCAGAGCCATGCAAGACGTGTGGGACGGAGTTATCCTCATGTCAGCCAGGTAGATCAGATTCTCATACAATGCAGTGCAATGATCAGGGTTAGGGTTAGGATTATCTCAAGTGAGCAAGGTGAATTTCAGGTGCAGGGTCAATTTAAATATAATTTGTATATTTAAAAGGGGTGTGGACAGGGAGGAGTCGAGTACGCTCGATTGGGATGTACAAAAGAAATGTGCTTCGAAATGCTTCTAAATCTGCGCGTACGTCACGATTTAGAAGGAAATTTACGCAACTCTTCGTACATGAGGCCCCAGATGTGTTTCACTGGCTTGAAGCTATTTTGTGGAGCAGATATATGTTAGTCGTCTCTTTTATTACTCACAATTTGGCAATGTTGTTGACGTAGGAAGTGGACGATTAGACGGGTCAACGAGGGTAACTCTTTATTATAGTAGATATGTAAATATGTTGTTTACTACATTCTGTCACTTATTAGCATTGTGTTCAAGTATGGTTTCACTTCAGTTTCTTCTGCTGATTGTTGACTAAAGTCACTGTAATAGTCAAAATACAGACATCGCCGTCTTATGATTGGGTTCGGACATTATTTCCAACTGTCTAGCGATGTTTGGTGGCGGTGGCAGCCATAATTAGGGAGGAACGTGGCGACAAATCAACGCCTTTACGCAATCAAAGTCATTAATTTAATAGATGTGTTGCTGAAGCCATACAGAGCAGAGCATCCCTGCCGTGCATTTGCCGGTGAGCTTTTCAACCTTGACATCTATTTTTGGAAAATCCTAGATGGTTTGCCGTGGGAGTCGACCTAGGCCTAGGACGAAAACCTGACCCTGCTGGGGGGAAAACCTGCAATGCAGATACTGCTGGTGTTTGTGCTGACTACACAGGCCACCAACTGAACGCCATTCATCACCCAGACGGAGACCCTCCAATCTACACCCCCACACACGTTCAATATATATGATCAATAACGTAGAGGGCAGCCAGCAGTAAAACATGATGAGGCACTGCAGCGCAAACACACACACACACACACACACACATCTCCTCGCCTCAATTGTTGCTTTTAGACTGAAAGAATCAAACTACTAAACCAAACACAACAACACACTCTGGGTGATTGCAATTAGACAAATGGAAATGGAGCTGAATGCAAAGAAGTGGAAACACAAGAGGAGAAAAATCAGAGGGAGGACAAACCGTGGCAATGTCACAGACCATATTACATAACGCTTGGATGCACAGAGACACATCTGTCGCAATCCCATAACGTTTTATATATATATATATATATATATATATATATATATATATAAACAGCTGAGGTTGTGCTGGTGAAAACATCTGGCTGAGAGTCAGAGGTGTAAACACGGAGATTAAAATCAGGCAGTCCTTTGAGCTAAAGCAGGAAAGATTTGAGGCCGTATTATATCATAAAACGAAGGCTGCAACACAGCGAGACACGCAATCCTCAACAGAGGGATCTTTCAAATTAAAAGCTCGTGTTGGGTAATCTCATAAAGAGTCCAGAGACATTTTAAAAACAAGTGATTCATTTAATTAAAAAAAAAAAAAAAAAAAGAACAGGCGAGGCTTCAAGGCGTCAACTAGACTAAAACGGTGCAAAGATGGAAACAACGTTGATCAGTGTCGAATCTTAAGTGTAAGAAATCATTTATCCACTTCATGCACATCTGGCAGAAGAGACCCGCTCCTAATCCAGCTGTCTAAACTGTCTGCGTCGCGACTCATGTTTCGCTTGCGCTTTACAAGCATAGCTGAAAAAAAATCTTCTCTTTCGCTTTATGCATGTGCACTAGCGATTGCGTAATAAGCTCTGAGCATTTCCAGTGATCCAAAGTGTCTGGACGTTTCCTGCGCGGACTGGAGCTACTTTTTCATCTAACCCAAATAATTTTCAACACATATCTAAAACTGCAGTTGAAAAGTAAAGGAGTCTGTTTCAAATCTGAGCATTATTCTGCGGCTCATCCGATGTTTGGACGCTGAGTCAGCGGGCCGCGACAGTTTCCAGATGTTTCCAGAGGTTTTCCCAGGACAGATCTGCTATATAATCTCTCTAGTGTGTTTAACAGAAAGCCTGGATATAAAAGAGGTTTTACCCTGAGATCTCCTACAAATTCCCACTGAGACATCTGAGCTCCTCGCTCTGTCTTGAAGAGAATCCGGTCACTACACAACTGTACTGTATCTTCAGTGTGTTTCGTTTTGAGGCTATTTAGTGGATGCCCCCAGCTCCGGTTGCCTAGGTAACCCTCTTGGAAATTCTAAGACACCGAGGCCTCGTCCAGGTTTTAAAAAAGTTCGCTTTAAGGCAATGCGTCATGTGGACTATCGGCCGAAACGATGCAAAACATCTGCTTTTAGACCAAAAAGCGTCTCCGTGTGGACGGGGTCTAAATGTTTGTGAGTGAAACAAAGACTTCTGATTTGTTTTGAGTTCAGAAGTATGCGAGAAACTTCACAGCTTGTTCTACAATTTGTCTCGTTTAGCAAAGTCATGACACACACACATCAAATGCTGAATCAGCTTCAAAAAACAAAGCTAGCTAGACTAGGTCACTAAGGGATAGTTCTTGATAACATACAAGCTGATTAATTATTGGTTTAACTTACTTTTAAACACTACCATTTAACTTTTGATCAAAGATTTTGACTTCAGCTTGTTCCACAATATACATCATTCATCAAAATCATGACACATGAACACAACAAACAGCTGTTCATGATTCTGACTATTTTCAGAAAACAGTTAGTTAGCTAGCTTTTGTAGTTGGAAACATCAAAAGTCAAAGGTCAATGAGAGCTTACAACATTCGAGTAATTATTAATCCTTGGATTATCTTACTGCTAAATACCTACCATTTAACTTTTAATCAAAATTTATACTATAATAGGCTATGGAGTTAAACTAGCTGAACTTAACGTACGTCCTTGCAGTGAGAGAAAGACTTTACAGCTTGTTCCACAACATGAATCATTTCCCTAAAGTCATGACGCACACGCAACAATCAGTATCAGTCGCTCCCACTGGTTATTTCCTAAAAACAGAGATGAGTTCTCAAAGGTTTCTTCTCCTATTGTTGCTACATCTATCTTAACATGATATTTATAGTCAACCATTCCTATATTGCAGCAAATCTCTTGTTATCTCTTAACGTACGTTCCTGCAGTTGACATGTTGAGCTGCATCTTTTCTGTGCAAATGTAAATATCATTACAGCTGCTAAACTTCTGCATCAAGGCCACGGTTCCCTCTCATCCAAACTACTATCTCAACTCAAACTGTATTTGTTTGACTTTTATTGTTCTGCAAACACAGACAACCCTCGTTTCCGTGACATGTTCCTCACCTGACTCGCAGACGATGGAGCCCGGCTTCAGCTCCAGCATCATGGTGATGTTGGCGATGTCTGTGGTGTAGAGGATCTGTGTGCGGTGAGGCAAGGCGATGGTCCACAGCTCCGGCGTTGGGTGGAGGACGTAGACCCACCCGCCTTTGCTGCAGGTCACCTTCGACCCATACCGCTGACCGATCAGGTCGGTGGAGTGGCGAATGACCCCGTAGCGTGTCTGCGTCTGGGCGCCCTGCTGCACCTTGACGGGCATCACGGAGTTGTGGCTGAGGTAAATGATCGCGACGTCCCCATCCTGAATGAGGTCTGAGTACTCCACAAAACTCATGGTGAGCGCAGTCACTCTGCAAGAGGATGCAACACAAAACAAGAGCAAAAAGGCAGAATGTTAGCCGACTCTGGTTAGATTATACATGCACTAAAATAAAGAACTGCACAATGATCTGAGCTCTGTTTGTGTTTTTTGACAAGATATTAATTATAACTAAGAGATATGGGAGTTGAGAGAACAATGTGCGATGCTAGCTACTAGCTGCAGGCTGATATCTGCAGCTGTTCAACAACAGAATACAGACTTTCAGTGTCTGCTGTGTGCACTCAAAGCGATCATTAAAATGGAGGTACTTAGCTGAATCATCTGGTGCTGACAGTGCATGTGTAAGGCAGAGCATTTGTTGTTGTTTTGATAAAAGAAAGCCCTCTTCGTAGTTTCAGCTGAATAATTTTAACTGGAAAATGGGTTTAAAATGCAGCACTGATATTTAAGTAATAGAGCTGAAATATAAGGAAATTAATCAACATCCAACTGCGTTCCCTAACAAATCACACTAAGCAACGTGCAATAAACCTTTGTTGTAAGTGCACAATCCTTATTTTACTTCAGCTGCCTTGGTATTTGATATTTTTTTTACTGTTGGTAAATTCGAATAAATGGTTTTAAGTATTTTAATAGTGGATGCATTTGATCATTTTAATTATTTATCCTTAACTGTTTTACAAACTATTCAAATTATGACCACTCATCACTCATACTATGTCGAAGAGCCCAAATGTGCAATTTTGTTTTATTTTATTTGGCAGCAAGGGCAAGAATCTTAAATTACTTTACTTTAAAATGACTTTATTGATTAATTTTTCAATGTAATATGACTTTTAAGAATTGTATTACTATCTGTACCCAAATTAATAAAGGAAACAAAATGGCTCCCTTGGTTGCTATTGCGGTTGCCGTGGTAACCGCTCCACGGTTAAACGTGGAACTGGTCAACGTTAATTCCACGCGCACAAACGGTTATAATTTAAAATTCAGGGGAATCTTCCCAACGGCAAATCACGTTAACGGATAACAGCGTTAGTTAGGAGAAAGGAGAGAAATAATTCGCTTGAAGTTACTGCTTCTGAAGAAAATAGACGTAAATATGTCCGACAGCCAGGAGAAGATGTGAGTGATTAATCAGCGGTTACATTCCTGACATTTTTGTTTGAAATTTGAGTTACAAAGATAATTTAACCTGTTGTTAACGTCCGCTGTTGTGTTGTATTTAACGGATGGGCATAACGGGAGCTTAGTTAACCAAGTTTCGTTGATTTCATCTCTAAATAAACTAAAATAGGGAGAAATATCAGTCCACAGAGAATAAGACTGGAAAGTTCTTGTAACTGAAACTAACGTTAGCTCGAGTTGAAAACCGTTGGCTAACTAACGTTAAGAGGGAGTAGTGGGTCAAATTTTAAAGCAATTTAGAAACCAATGAAACCTCGAATATGTGGGAAAGGTCACAGTGCAAAATGTCTGTAAGTTTCCAAACTAATAACTTTGTGTTTGAACGTTTTAACGAAAGTTAGTCTTGTTAGCTAACTAGCTTGCTAACCTTAGCCAACGCTAGCGACCGTTACCGTTGGCTAACTGCACCCAGCAAGTACGAGAATCACTGGAATCTCTTCGCCTACCTTCTCCGCGATATGTATTCTCTTTGCTGCCGGGGCGAGGAAGAGCAGAACCGGAGGATTTAACGGATAAATTCTTCTCTTAATGCTGTTGTGTGCGCGTGTGGGCAGCAGTGACAGCTACTCATTCATTCTCCGCACACGTGGTATTGTTTTCACCGGAAGTTGAACCGAAAATACCGGATATGACCCGAATCACGGATCAAAAAATGTCCTCTTCAGTCGGAGCTTATTTAGAGAGGCCGTGCATATGGTTTATGAATCTGTGGTTTCCAACCCTGGCCACATGACAGCGTGTTGCAAAAGTTGTAAAATGAGAAAAAATAATCAAGTGAAGTCTTATAACTTTGATTATTAACAATATGTTCATGTGTAAGTTGCATTTTGCTGCAGTTTATTTTAAGGCAGCGATAATTAAATAAAAATAATTCTAAATTCCTGATGTATAATTTCGCAGTAGACGTTTTTGAGAGTAAAAGGTGTAATATTTGCATTTTAAATATGTGAGTATCATTACTTTACGAGTCAATTAATAGATTCAGATCAGCTGAATTTACAACAAATGAGCAGCCTGAAATGCATATGATTTGATGGGAATTATGAGTAAAAGAGGAGGGAGTCCGCGCCGGATCCAAATCAGCGTCCAATTGAATGAATGGACTCCAAATACCGTCCAATGGGAGCGGAGAGCTCGGCTATAAATGACCGTCTCAGCGCATCAGCCCGACCGGAGAGCTGCTGGGACACCGCTGGTGATTTGTGAGCTCCTCGGCCGGAAAAATAGGGATCTTTGTGTCAACGTCTAGTAGTAGTAGTAGTAGTAGTCCACAGATCAGACAACAACAGGTAAATATTTGGTTCAGATTGAATTGCAATCAGAATATTATTAGCTGTATTTGTTTTATTATTTTTGTGCGTTATAGACGGATTAATTCTGGATGGATTCTATACAATGTCAATAATTTTGCAGTTTAATGAGATGATATAAACGATGTATTCGCTGGTTTCCGGTCAGTTTGTGTTAACACTGCACTGTCGCTGTGAGCCGTAGTACTGACGCTGACTCTCGGTCACTTTCTCCGCTGCTTTTCACCGTCTCTCCCCTCCATCCTCCGCCCAGGGAGCAGCCATGCCTTTCGGTAACACGCACAACCAGCTGAAGCTGAAGTACACCTCGGAGCAGGAGTACCCGGACCTCAGCAAACACAACAATCATATGGCCAAGATCCTGACTCCTGCTATGTACGAGCGGCTGAGGAGCAAACAGACACCCAGTGGATTTACCCTGGATGATGTCATTCAGACTGGGATTGATAACCCAGGTAAAAACACAAGCGGCTTGTCGGCGGAGCAGCCATCTGTTCTGTCCGATCCACCGGGTTTAATGGCCGGTCTGAGGAGACTTACCGCGTTCTGCACTGTGATCTTTCCAAGGGGATAAATTATGACCTTAGACATACGGAGAGCTGTTAGAGAGGCAGCCTGCAAAGTGGACCTCCATTATCAGAGGAATATTCCACAGCACTGCAGCAAATGGTAAAGATTAGAGTTACATAATGTATGCAGGGCAGGCGCTCCTAATCCTCTGCTGCTGTCAGGTTTATTATGTCATCTTTAGCTCTCACGGTAGGGACAGCCTGCAGACTGGAGTATGGAGGTTACTGGCCCTCACCATGTAGACTATGTTTGTGTTTAGCTCTGAGAGTTTGGCCAAGCTGACGCTGAAGAGGCTGTCAGCTGAGGATGAGTTCCCAGATCTCAGTCAGCACAACAACGTCATGGCCAAGTTCTTAACCCTGGACATGTACAAGAAGCTGAGACAGCAGGCGACACCCAACGGCTTCACCATAGATGGTGTCATTCAGACAGGGGTTGACAATCCTGGTACAGTAACAGTCAGCAACATGAGTTAGTGAGGATGTGTCTCACACACTGTACTCTGTCTCCTCCATGACCCTGTTGACTCTGTGTGCAGGCCACCCCTTCATCATGACTGTGGGTTGTGTTGCTGGGGACGAGGAGACGTATGAAGTCTTCAAGGAGCTGCTGGACCCCGTGATCGAGGACAGACATGGAGGATACAAACCCACAGACAAGCACAAGACTGACCTCAACCCAGACAACCTGAAGGTACCACAGCTCCTCACTGAACCAGGACCAGTATTAGAGTCTGATATTATGAGTCTAACATCGCTGTCCTTTCAAAGGGCGGTGACGACCTCGACTCCAACTATGTCCTGAGCTCCAGAGTCCGAACAGGACGCAGCGTCCGTGGATTCTGTCTGCCACCACACTGCAGCCGAGGAGAGAGGCGTGCTGTGGAGAAGCTCTCCATTGAAGGTAAGAGTCTGAAACTGGAGGAAGCTCAGTCACTGTGGAACAAATGTATCATCTACACTGATGTAACAGTGAAGTGGATGATGGAGTCATCTCTGTAACACGGCTGACCTCTAGTGGCAGCACATGGAATAACTCATAATATTTACCACAATGAGCTGTGACAGAGCAGCAATGTTTAACCTTTAAAAGTAGTTTAGTTTTTTAAAACCTGGCCTGACACATGTTTACTTTGTCTTTGACTGCCAAAGTAGTACATTAGTAAGTTCAGAAGCTAAAATCATGTTTGACATAAACGGTTTCTGGTTTCATGTCTCAGTTTGACATTTGAGACATTAATAAAATGTTTGTTGTTGCTGCAGCTCTGGCCTCTCTATCTGGAGACCTCAAGGGGAAATACTACGCCCTGAAGAACATGACGGATGCTGAGCAGCAGCAGCTCATCGACGACCACTTCCTGTTTGATAAGCCAGTGTCTCCTCTGCTCCTCGCCTCAGGAATGGCTCGCGACTGGCCCGACGCCAGGGGCATCTGGTACTTCATGTTCATCACGGTCATTCAATCAGCCTTAAATGTTTCTACTGGTGGGTCTAATGAGTGTTCACTGTTTTCAGGCACAATGACAACAAGACATTCCTGGTGTGGGTGAATGAGGAGGACCACCTGCGTGTGATCTCGATGCAGAAAGGAGGAAATATGAAGGAAGTGTTCAACCGCTTCTGTACTGGACTCACTAAGGTCGGTACCCTGAGCCTCATCATTGACCTGTAGCACCGTTCTGTTCACTCACATCTACCTGGTTCTGTTGCGTTCAGATCGAGAGTCTGTTCAAGGACAGAGGCCACGCCTTCATGTGGAATGAACACCTGGGCTACGTCCTCACCTGCCCGTCTAACCTGGGCACTGGCCTGCGTGCTGGAGTTCACGTGAAGCTGCCCAACATGAGCAAACACGCCAAGTTTGAGGAGGTTCTCAAGAGGCTGAGGCTCCAGAAACGTGGAACTGGTGAGTCGCCTTCACTCAGAACTCTGGTTCTGAGTTTTCATCAGAACATCATTGTAACGTCTGGTTTCCCGTCAGGTGGTGTGGACACTGCTGCTGTGGGCGGAGTGTTTGACATCTCCAACGCTGACCGTCTGGGCTTCTCTGAGGTGGAGCTGGTGCAGATGGTGGTCGATGGAATTAAGCTGCTGGTGGAGATGGAGAAGAAGCTGGAGAAGGGCCAGTCCGTCGACGACATGATACCAGCCCAGAAGTAACTCATCCTGGACCCAACACCTCCTCCTCCCGTCTCTCCTTTTGTTTTTGTGTAATTTAAGATGAAAATAAAGAACCCGTTGAAGTTGAACTGAGTTGTGGTCTTAAGTGAGAACATGATCAGAGCCTCATTACTCTGATTAAACTGGATCATTGATGTTCTGGAGATGTCAGTGAAGTTATTCTGACTAAAGGTGGACAGGAAACTGGACTTTAAAGTATTACAACCTACTGATGGACCCTTGAATGCAGCCGAGGTTTACACTAAAGTCATCTTCAGAAAAGTCTCTTGGACACTGATGCATTATGGGAAATGTAGGAACCAGCATTTGAGACTTAAATGTCTGAAATGAAGATGTCAGTGAGTCAAATTAAAAACTGAATCAAACTTCCTGTTTGTAAACTTGAGGTTTAACTTCCATTTAAATGTTGCGTTCAGATGCAAATGATGAGACGGGACGTTCAAGTTGACAGACACTTTAATTGAGACATGAGTGACCCTTTAACCATGTGGGCAATTTACACGGACTCCCCCCGCCATCTCTACTTATTCAACAAAATACAAAAGGGAAAAAAAAACATGAGTACTGCAGTGAAGCCGTGTTGAAAGTAAGATACATTATTTACACTGAAACCAGAACGCTACGTAATCTTCCTTTTTTTTTTTTCCAGGAGAGAAGAAAAAAAATAAAAATAAGATGAAATAAATAAGACCAGGAAATGCTTTTCTTTTTGTCCACATTCACAGCATGACAAATCAACTCGTTAATGTCGCCCCCGTGTGGCCAGAACAGACTGAGATATTAGTATTCAGTGATTATTGCCAAAAAGCCTTAATCTATACATTATAATATTCAATACATACTCTGTATTTTTGTTTAAAAAAAGGAGACATTTGGAAACTGCTACTTGGATGATTGTACAGCTTAAATACTTCTAGATATATATATATATATTATATATATATATATATATATTTTTAAACCCTTTTGTTCATAGCTTTAACTCGTTGGCAACTTTGGAAGCAATGTTTTTGAAAGCGATGGATGAGCCGGATATCCGCTTGAACCGGACGCCGTTCAGGGAGAGTCGGGGCAGCTTGCAAACCTCCATCTCCCACTGCACCTGGTTTTCGGTGTGCCCTTCTCCGTGGACGCAAAGAAGCAGGAAATTCTCTTGGTGCTCGTAGTCGCAGTTGTTGGCGTCGAGCACCTTGCAAATCTCCTGCATGATGTCGCAGGGCTCCATGGAGCTGGTGGTCCTCATACTCCAAGTGAATCTGAGGGAGCGGGGTTTACCGTCTTTATTTTCCCCTTTTTGATCCCCAGGTACATGGCGACTGTCGGGGAGAGAGAGAGAGAGAGGAGAGTTTTAGTTTTTAAAAGAAATTAACTTTCATTGTCAAATGAAGAGCAGGACGTTTAAAGGCTGAAGCAGCTGCTGGGATGAGTTAAAATTAGACAAAATTTAGCTGGAGTCTGGTGTGAGTCCACCAGTAATGTCAAGTAAATTAATCAATTTAGATTAATTTAAATTAAAAGAAAAAAAATCATGATTATTTTTAGTCTCCATTTAAATCATTTAAATATTTATTATTTATATATATGTAAAAAAAACAAGATTGATTTGAATTATTTATTAAATAATTTAAACAATATTTTTTATTTTTTATTAATGATTTAGAACATGATTTTGCGGCTTCAAACCAATCATCTGTTTTTAATAAATTAACAAAAATAATAAATAAATATTCAGACATCTTTGAAAAACCCAGAATTTTGACTTTATCACGTGAATTAATTAAATTAAATTAAATTAAAAAAACAAAGAAATAAAATATACCCTTGGTCCAGATTAACATATAAGACAATTAATCTTTTAATTAAGATCTAAATAATGTGAACTGCTAAAGATTTTGGTTTATAACAACATAGAAAAAGATAAAATCCATGAAAATATCATGCTGGTGAAAGGATGAAGCAGAGTTTGATGTTTAAAAAAGTAAATCTGATATATTGAGAGAATTGAATATTTTAATTGAGCAGCAGACGAATTATTTTGTCTAAAAAAATTATTTTAAATGAAGTTTTCTGGGTTTTTCATAGATCAAACACTTTATCTCGAAGCTGGAAACTGGAGCGACACACATTCATGCTGCATTCAAGAGCCTCTGGGTTTCAGGGTGAACATGCCATGCTAACAGCACGCGAGTACAGTGCCATGCAAAACACAAGCATAATAATAATAACAACAAATGAATAATAAATACGCAGCGGTGCAACACATTCAAACATCCCAAAGCAGAGAGGAGGGGGGGCGGGGGTTCCTATGCACAGGTGGAGGCTGAGCGACAAACTGAAGCTACGTTCAGAGACGTGTGGAGGTAACCTCACCTTGAGCCCTCAAGTCTCCCGTTTCTCTCAAACTCGGTTGAGACTCTGGAGACGAGGAGGAGGAGGAGGAGGAGGAGGAAGACAAAAAAATATCAAAGATGTGGACTGTGCAAATTATTTTATTTCCTTAAATAATAATAATAATAATAAAAAAAAGAAACATGTGACGGATACGACGACGAGAGCCACCACCACCACCATCGAGACCAGTGAAGAGTCATGAGAGAAATAAACAAGAGATGAACGATCAGATCACCAAACTGAAACCGACGACGGTAAACACAGAAAAAGAGAGATAGATAGAGAAAGAGGGGAAAAATAAAAAAAAGAGCTGCAGAGATTCAGCCGGGAATAAAAACTATTTAAAGATAAAAGCAGCTAACGTCAGTCTGCTGAGGTTTTAGATTTAAAGTCTGATCTAGAAACCAGCTTTCACGCCCCGTTTAGAGAAGATAAAGAGGTTTTAATCACGTTAGCTCACCTCATAATTAGAGATAAATCATCCAGACGCATAAATATAGTAGTTTGATCAAAAGATTCTTCACAAAAATCTAACTATTATTAGTTTTTGCTTTTTTTCTGATTAATTTACACAAATGTTTGAACTAAAAGTCGTCTTTTTAACAGTTTAAACCTTATTATTTGACGTTTTTAATCAGGGTTTAGTTAATTATCGTTGTCGTGTGATAAACGGAGCTCAAACCAAAACGTTTTCAACCCGACGATGAGTCCGACGGCCGGACCAGAGGAAGTCTGTTCACTTTTTGGACTTTTTTGTTTTTGTTTTTCTGCAACACGCTCACACGTCTGAATCCAAATATCAAGGAGCAAAGAGCAAAGAGGAGTCCAGTCGTGGTTTGTGCGTATGAACGAGGTCCTGAGACGAGAAGCAAAGAGCAGCAGGGTGACATGAGGAGAAGAAGAAGTCAAACTGTCAGCTTCTACGTCTGAAGTCTAGTCGATTCAGCTTCTCAAACGAGAGGATGAGCCGATCAGCCATAACATTAGGACCACCGACAGCTTATCGTGCCTCCTCTGGTCAGAAGGCGGGAGCACGTTTGTCCTCAAAGTTTAAAGAGAGACTAGGTCAGAACATCTCCAGCTCTATCTAGTCATGACCTGCTGGAGCTCAGTGGATCAGAGGTGTCCATGCTGACCTCTGACCTCAATGGACACATGGAAGCAGGTGGTCCTGGAGCCTCATTTATGTCACAAGGGACCACAAGGACCAGCCTCTCGTCGTCATCATGGAGGTGCACTTCACCGGTCCTTTAGAGCTGAAGAAGCTGCTTGGATGAAACGTCTTCAAGAAACGAGTCCAGGCACCTTTGTTTTGCGTGTGTTTTGTCAGGACCCAGGTTTCCCAGAAGCCAGACTGATTTAGTTTGACCCTAAAGTCGTTCTGGAGTCTCTCTTCTCTCCGTTGGCAACTGAAGATGCTGGATTTGGTTTTAATGTTGTGGCTGATCAGTGCAGTTTGGTAGCAGTGATTTGTCTGATTATTTTATCCTAATAAACTGTCACGCACCAGATGATGGTTTAATATTACATCTATCGCTAACCTTTCCTTAAAGTCTTTCAGACGGAGCGTTACTCTCTCCTCCTCTGACTCCTCGCTGTGATTAATCAGCGTTTAAGAACAGTTTAACAGCCTCAAACGGGGAAAAAAAGCGTCTGCGCAGGGCTAGATTAGATTAAGAACACAACACTGTCGTCGGTGCCAGGCTCCCAGCATGCACTGGGACAGAAAAACAGGACGAGGTGGAGGAGGAAGACACTCCAAACTCCTCGACAACAACAAGAGGACGAGTGAACAAGACGGGACTGACAGCGGGTCCTTGTGTCGGCTGTGAAAATCGACAAGACTGAAAGAGGGAGGTGGGGGTGAGAGGGTGAGGAGTCTGACAATTGGGATTTGAAACGGCCCCTTACTCTAGATCTTCATCTTCCTACAACTCTCTATATCTTCTGCTCCTGAATCTGAAAGAAAAAGAGCGTGGATCTGAGGAGTGAATCTCACAAGAGAAAGAAAAAAGAAAGACAAAAGAAAGAAAGAGGAGGAGAGGGAAAGAATATTTAAATGGATGAGGCATGAGGACAGGCCGGGAATAAAAAAAGAAAACATAAGGAGGATGGGTGATGAGAAGGAAGGAAGGAAGGAAGGAAGGAAGGAAGGAGAGGCTGATAGAGACCGGAGGGCAGAAGACTTACTAAGGGTCTTTCCTCCCTGGGTAGAAGGGTTGGCAGGCCCTGTTTTGGCCGTCTGCCGTTTGGCCGGGTCAATAGTGACCCTAGGCAGAGAGGAAGAGCAGCAAGAGGTTAAAGGACACAAGAAGGTCAGGAAGACAAGAACACACAAACCGTGAGAGGGTGAAGGAGTGACGCTGGGATGGGACGAGGAGGAGGACAAAGAGGAGGAGGAGGTGACTGAACCTAAAACGACTCGATAGCTGAAAATGACAATAAAATGACGTAAAATCTAATCGGACAAGTCAAAAATATATTAAGATGGTTAAACAGTTAAAGAGCAGAAACATTAACGCTTCCTTTAACCTCCGTTACAGCATTAATGAGCTAAATGCTAAAGCTAGCATGCTAGCAGAGGATCCTTTACTAGGAAGTGGATCCGCTATCTTTGTGCACTTCAACTGTGACGGGTTACTGGGGAGATGCTAAGATGCTAACATGTTTTTAAAGCCTTTATTTTGAAAGGTAGCAGGAACAGGAAGTAGTGGAGTGAAAGAGGATAGGGAGAGGACGCACAGCTAAAAAAGAGGACTATGGTATCTGATCATGAGATGGCGATTTATAGCATCTAAGTGTTAGCATGTTAGCACGCTACCACGCTAGCACTAGCTAATTTGCACCAAAACCAACTGTTTGTTTGTTTTTGTCTGAGTATCTAAAGAATAACTGAGCTAAAGGAATTGATTATGACTGAATATTCAATATCTAACTTAGCATCTAAGTGTTAGCATGTTAGCATGCTAGCACTAGCTAATCTGCACCAAAACCAAATGTTTGTTTGTTTTTGTCTGAGTATCTAAAGAATAACTGAGCTAAAGTAACTGATTGTGACTGAATATTCAATGTCTAACTTTAATTTAGGTTTTATCATTTGACTGTTCCACATTGTTAATTAATTAATTGTATTAATTACACATTAATATATAATATATAATATAAAAATTACTTGATAAAACTCGCCATCAAACTAAATATCTCTTGGGTTTTTATCACAGCAGATTGTGATAAGTTAACATTCATATTTTCTACAGTTTGTTTTTTATTTCACCTTTTTAATTTACCTTTTTCCTGATTAATTAATTGCTGTGGCCTTAATCAGGAGCTGTGATCTGATCCGAGTTCATAAGGAAAACACTGTGATGCTTCTTTGTGCTTTGTTATCATTTATTTTTATTTTTGACTTGTCTGATGAGCTCTTTGCTTCATTTATTGAGTTCATGGTCGCCACAGAAATGAGGACAAACACGAAAAACCAATGTAAAGAGTGACGATGACAATCCAGAGCTGACCGACGTGAGAGGATGAGGGTGATGGTGACGACAGAGGAAGACGCCTGTCTACAAATCAGCCAGCAGAGGGCGCCATGAGCCCCGAGACGGAGACGGCGCCCTGCGGAGGCCTTAAAGCTCCTCTACCGCTGAGATAACTGGAGCAGCGCTCGGTTTGACCACAAGAAGATCGGTTTGAGGAACTCGGCGTTTCACAGCCTCTTTAGTTCGACCCGTGAGAAGAAAGAATGAAGTGAAACCAACTTCTTTAGGAAACCAAGAGCTTTCAACGAGACGGAGGATTCTGTCTTTCGTAAAGTGGGACACTGAGACGAGATCTTGACTGTCTGAAGGACGTGTTCATGACCTGAAGCCTCCGGCCACAGATCTCAAGGAAACACTTACTAAATTAAGGCTGAAACAAACGATTATATGTTTTTTTAAAACAAATATATCGACTATTGTCTGAGTAGCTGATTATTTTCTTGTTAAAGACTTTTTTTAAATAAATTTTATTCAAAAATAATGATGAATTAGTTGAACGTGATTTCTTTTTTCTTTATTTTACTATATTCTGTCGTTAATTAGCCTACATTAAATATGATTTAACTTCAGTGACTTATCCTGCAGTAGAGGGTCGCCATTTAAATTTAATACCCACATTAATTTAACAAGTCTATGCGAGAGGAAACACAGCAGAAACACGGAGAACAGACGGCCAGCAGGATAGAACCCACAACCTTCACGCTGTGATGCTAAAGGTTGCTAACAGGAGACAGTCTCGATGGGTATCGGTGCCAATCTAGGAATTTCTAAAAAGACGGGATCGGTATCGAGCTTCAGCCAAGGTCTGGTGTGAAGCAAAACCACGTCCCTGTAGCGTCAAACCGCCAAAAAAAAGTCAGGCGGGAATTTGTAAATGAACTGAATGTGGATGTTTTTTGGTGAGGTGGTAGTAGGAATTCGTCGTAAGAAAAACAAAGGAAAACAGGAATACAGAATCGGCTGAGCGCACTCGGGCAAAGGCTGCGTTTAAAAGAAGAGAAAAGTTTCCTGGAGACAGCGTCAAGGGGGAAAAAAAATCTTGCAGAGAAGGTGCAGGACACGTCCGGGGCGACAAAAAGCTGCAAAGCCGACAAAAGAATCCTCCACCGAAGAGATTGGATTTAAACTTTTACAGTTCCTGCAAGTGTCTTGAATGAATGGGCCTTTTCCCAGCAGCAGTGGGAAGATGAAGCTACACGAACACGTCAATGTAGACAAGAAATAAATAAACACACATAAAGCTCTTTATGGCTCAGAAATAGAATAATTCATCCTTTCTGAGCCAGAAAGATTAAAAAAAAAAACAGTTTGATGGAGAATAATGCAGCAGGATCTTGTTTAGAGCGACCGTCTAACATGAGAATTATTAACAACAATCTTTGTGGTGAGAGAACAAACCACGATCAATGGCAGCTGAAGGAAGCGCCCCCGCCCCCCCCCGGACATGCATGCACTGGCGATTGATTAGTGGCAAGCTGCTTTGTTTGTTTGTTTGTTTGCTGCTGGTTAATCGACTGATTGTTCGAGGAGTCCGGCTCGCTCTCCCAATCATCGCTTACCCACTCAGGCCAAACACAGCGACGCCGGGTTCGTTTACACACACAGGGACACGAGTTAAAACCCGATTAATGCACAACGACGGCTAGAGAATCTAACGGCTTCAGAACATTTTAATATTTCATTACTCTTAAAAAGGAACAGTTTGATGTTATGGCTGGATGCAAATCTGACGCTCCAGCCTTCAGACTGTTAGCTTAGCTTAGCATAAACACCTGTCACAGAGGTAATATCTCCTTTAAAGCCTGACTTTCGACTCAAAAACACAGAGCTGTGTACCAGGTTTGTTGCAGTTAACAGCACTACTTCCTTGTTTGTTAAAAACTGTGGAATCAGCTACCCTCAGAACCACAAAACCAGCTGATTCCCGTTTGTGCTTGTGACTTAAGTTAGCACGCAAGCTAAAAACGCAAAAATGAAACTGCTTTTTGGGCGTTGCAGCTCTCTAAAAATGTATTATTCTATTATTCAAATAAATAAATGTAAAGTTAGTTTAAGTGACGCTTAAAACCAGGGATTAAATCCGGTTTTGTTACTTTCTGGACGAAACCAGGCTAGCAGTTTCCCTTTGTTCCCAGTGTTTATGCTAAGCTAAGCTAGCAGCTTCGTCTTTAACACATAAAATATTCCTTTAAAGACAAATAAGAGGCTCTAAACTCGATATAAAACCAATCACATTAATCTGATTTAAAGCCTGTGTGTGTAGACGCACCCGGAGAGCGATGTGGTTTTTTGCTTTTCTTTCCCTGCTAAGCGTTGTGTGTTAGTTCAGTGCCAGCAGCCTCACACATAGTCCGTAGACTTTCTTTTTTCTTTTTTTTCAGTGAGATCGTTCGTTTTTTTTTTGTTTTGTTTTTTGGTAACAGAGCGAAAAGGCAGTACAAGAGTCCTACCTTTTGGTAAACCTGAATGACATGTTTCTACAAACAGAACCAGACAAAGGAAACAGTGAAAATGGTGAAAGAGGGAGTGAAGGAGGAGGAGGAGGGTGGGAAGGCATGAGGAATCTGAATGAGTGAACAAAAATGGGGTGATTGGAATCATCAACATTAAAAGGAAAGTTGTTTTTCTTCGGCAGCTCTTATTAAAATGATTTCAATTCCTCATTTTAGGTCAGTCATTGCAGGAGTGATGTCGCTGGCCTGGCTGCTGCCGTCAGAGAGTTTTAATGTGGAGAAAATCTCCGTTCGGACACATTTATAACGGGAACTGTCACAGTGGCAGCTAATTGCACAAGACAGAAATAATTCAGCAAGAAATGTTTTCAGGCAAAGCTGAAAAATACGCTTTTAAGTCTCGTCTCCGTCACCCATGTCGTGATATATCTAAAACAAAAGCAGCTGGACTTCTCAATCCGAGCTGGCTTCAGTTCTGGTCTTTGTTTTAGACACGCTCCGAGTTTGGTTCATCTGGTTGGAACCCAAAATAAACAGTGAGCTTTTAAACATCAAGACTGAAACTGGATCTCATGTTAAAACGCCCAAAACACAAACCTCTGTTTCCTACAACATCATAAAAGCCACAGTTTTCAGTCACTGTTGCTCTGCTTGTTGAGTCACCACCAACAGTTTTCCCGGCAGTCCAGGTGAATCACGTCCGCTCCACTTCCTCACATTGATCAAATTGACGCTAGTATCCCGGGGAAAGAGTCTACGCACTAACTGCCTAAAATGACAGAAACCATCCTTGAAAACAAATTATTTGACGTGTATCGCTTTAAAACGAAAGGGGGCGGGGCTTATACGACCTATAACGCAGCTGACCACCAGGGGGAGTTATCAATTTGTCAATATCCCACACGAGTTGGGCTGCAAGCGTGTCGCGCACATACTTACACGGAAATTTATCGTTTTTATCGTGGGATGACATATTCTTACCGTGGAGAATGTTTTTGACGATATATCGTAAACGATAAACTACTGCCCACCCGTCCCGCAAAATCCCAACAGAAAGACTCCCAAATCGTCCCGTCCCACTCCCTATGTTATCGTCTAAAGTTGGACACACTCTAATCTAATCTCCGGCTCCTTCCCGTTCCCGTTGATTATTTGCTCTACCCCGTCCCTATCAAGTTACTAACAGTGAAACTGACTCCCGTAGGAATACCGTGACCAGCGGGAGTCCCAAAAAGCTGTCACCCTCTAATTCCATCCCCTAGAGGTCGCACCCCCCCAACTTTGGGAACCACTGCGTTAGCTTCACTTTTGAGGAGCTGTCATGGTGTCCACTTTTCCTACAGTCTTTGGTTTCATCAGATATATTTGTAAATAGCATGAATTTATACTTGTCAAAACCTCGTTCCTCGTTTGATCTACTTCCCCTAAAGAGGTTCAAAAGAACTAAATGTGGCTTTTTAACAAAGACGTCTCCTAAACTGGTTGTTTCTCTACCTCGGTGTTTCCGTCTCTTCCCGAAAACTCCTCACCTGATGTTTACCCCACGTGGAGCAAAACCAGCAGGTCAACAGTTTACACAGTTATCAAGCAGATCAGATTATCAGTAGTTTCCTAGATCTGACTGATCAGTCTGTTCTGATTAAGGCCGTTTTTAAAAAACATAAAAACTGCTCCTCTCTTACTGAAGCTGTGTTTATGATAAATGAGATCCAGCTGGAGCCCGAGCGTTATCTCTTGGTGAGTTCTTTCCAACACCAGAGAAGGAAAAACAAAACTTTTCGGTTTGCATAACTTCAGGTTTACTCCTCTGGGCATCACTTTTTGGTCCAAACCAAACTAACCAAACTGACCTGTTAAATAAACCTCGGGTGAAGCTGACAAACCGTGTTTTTATACTTTATTTGGTCCAAAATCAATCAAACTCGGGTCGTTGAACTTAAATTTCGTCTAATTCAGAGCTAGTTTCAGTTTCTCTAGCAGGCAACCAGGCAGCGACAGGTAAACATTTAAGAATTGAGAATAAATCACATTGTACAGGACAGTAAAGTGTTCCCACAGCATGTAATTAATCATCCTAACTCTACACGGCACTGCGTTGATTGGCTTCTAGTTGGAACAGACACAATCACAGTAGATTATACTACGCAGAGAAGAATCAAGAGTCTATCCTCTTTCTATCTCAGCCTCAAATAAACCTGAACGATAGATTTAACGACCTGCGTGGCGCTCGACTAAAGTTCAACATGAAGGGTTAACTCGCCTACCTGCGGGTCAGTTTGGAGGTGAGTTTGGAGAAGAGGTTGCTGGTTCCACGGCTGCGCGTCTGGGAGAGAGGGGTGGCGTCGTGGGAGAGGGTGGGCGAGGCTGGCGGCCCGTTGTACGTGGCCGTGCGTCGGTTCAGCTGGCCGCCGTGGAAGGTGCTGCGGCCGGCGGTGCCCCGGGAGAAGCGGAGGCGGTCGGGCGTGGGGGCGTTGCTGATGCTGTGGGTGGACGCCACCGGGTTCCTCTGGGCGCTGGGCGACACGGCGACGCTGCTGAGGCGAAACGGAGACGGCGTGAGATGTTTTCAACCGCAGACGTGCACCAAACTAGAATATCTTTTATTTACTCATCTGCTCAGATAAAATTACACAACTGCAAAAACACGCTGATCATTTCATCATGTTTCCCTCCTTATCTTTAACAGGAAGTTTGTTATTTCTACAGTGATTTCTAATGTCGCCATGAAGTAAATGAATCCTGCAAGTTAGACGTCAACAGGATGGGAAATTAAAAAGCTGCACGTTATTAAACTAATTCCATCAAATGTTTTAGTCTTGTGGCGTTTAGTCTCGCAGAAGAAGCTGGATATAGACCAGAGAAAGAGCTAAACTATAACTCATCTACAGCGTAAGGTTATGACTATAATCCCGGTTCTCTGATTAGCACAGTTAGCTAGAGGCTCTGTGCGAGACGAGGGGAAATCTTGCCCCATTTCCTGCTAAATTAAAATCAGAACTTAAGAAAAAGCTTCACATTCTTAAGCTAATTCCATCAAATGTTTGAGTCTTGTGACTTTTAGTCTCGCAGAAGCTGCATATAGAACAGAGGAAGAGCTAAACTCTACTCCAAGTTATTTCCATTGTAGGGGATAATTTAACCGTAGACGGGAATGGTGGAGATGCTCTTATTGTGCATTTCACCTCTTTCAAACTTGGTAAGGTTATTATTATTATTATTTTCCCGGACTCTTTGGATGAAGTCGACGCTGCTTCTGCATCTTTGCTCATTTTCTGTCTTTCTTCATATTCTGGTTTGTGCTTGTGTTTGAGGTGGTGGAACAAATTAGTGCTGTTACTGTCCTTTTTATTCACTATTTGTTTGCAAACCTTGCATGTTGTAATTTGACTTTTTAACCCCTTCATGCCTAGTGTCGCAAATTCGCGACGCAGCTGTTTCCGTTCAGACTGCAGCTGAAATAACGCATGTAATACTCCAATGTCGGTTTGTGCACATTCAAAAAATTCCTAGTAACCTTTTGCTAGCACTAGTTTCTGGTAGGACCGGCTGGAGTGGTAACAAAAATACAAATATTTAATTTCTTTATATAATTGAAGAATCAATTGAGGCGTTAAGGGGTTAAAACCAAACCAGATAATGGAGGTGGAGCCTCGTTTAGGAACAGCTTAAACTAATATTGTGCATTTCTGGTCTAAAACATAAGGTTATCACTATAACTCTGGTTCTCTGATTAGCATGAGTGAGCCAGTTTTACGGTATTTGTCTGCTGAACTAGTTTGCGCAGCAACAGCGCGAGAGAAGTGGAATTACTGCCATTTTTCTGTCTTTTCTGGAGGTATTACTACCTGACGTGATGCATCTTTAACGTTACCTGCTATGGGCTTTTTCTACCAGCGTTCACATTTTAGATAAACAAGAAGAAGGTCAATGCAAAACTTCTTTTTGTTAAAATTAGACTAAAAAAAACCAAACAAATAGAACTAAAAACATCTTGATGTGATTTTAGAAGACACATTCAGAATTAATTTCCCATCCTGGACGTCAAGCTGTTGTGTGTGCAATGAAGAGCAGTGTTCCTGATCAGAGACAGAAAACAGACGATGGCTGGAGGAGAGCTGAGGAGGAGCAAGGGGAGGGAGGAAACCGCTGAGCGCCGGAGCCCCCGGGGCCGCCGTCACGTCGGACATCGGACGGGTGAGGTGATCCAGACGGAGAAGATCAGGGGTCAGAGTGTTCACGGCGGAGGATGGAGGAGAGATCAGGAGCAGAGCGGTGAGAGTTTGTTATTGGAAATGTCTGCAGCGGAGCCCAGAGGTCCAAGAGGGTTTATGGCTCGACAAGAGGGGCGACGGAAAAATATTATCACACACGACGTTTGTCGGAGCGTTGCAGCTTCATCTCGGTGTGTGGATATATATTTTTCTCTGCTTGTGCCTCCACTTTTTCTTTTTTTTTTCTTTAATCAGCGTCTGAAATAAACACTCATCTGACATCTGGATAGTTATTCGTCTAATTTATTAAATGCTACGCTATGAAACAAACTTCATGCATGCACGTTATTCATAAGGTCTTGCATAATCCGTTATAGTTTGGATTTTGGAAATTAGAACTAAAAACTAGAGGCTGTTGCTTGCTGCACATACTAAACAAGGTAAAAGTTCATCTTCTAATTCTTCATATTTATTATTTTCAGCCTCGTTTTGTTGCTGAAGACTTTAAAAACAAGTCTGATTTTCCTCAACATCACAAATCAGGTGTTTCCAAACCGTATTTGGATATTAAATGTTAAATATCTGCTGTTTTTTCTCACACATCTCAGACAGAAACTCAAGATTTAAGATTGAAGGTCAGACAAAATGAGCAAAGCTGTTTTTTGGGCTTAGACTACAGGACTTTTTCGGCGGTTTATCCCTGAATCCACACCTCCTGACCTCCTAATTTTGCATAATTTTAAATACTAATAAGACGGACTGTAAATGTCAGGGACTGATGAGCGCAAATTTCAGACTCTTGCACCTAGCGTTTTGTTTTTTTCTTGCAGGAAATGGTGTCCATGGTTTAGTCGTAGGGTTACAGA
Source organism: Planiliza haematocheilus (assembly GCA_005024645.1). Taxonomy (NCBI): domain Eukaryota; kingdom Metazoa; phylum Chordata; class Actinopteri; order Mugiliformes; family Mugilidae; genus Planiliza; species Planiliza haematocheilus. The sequence goes on from SRSE01000637.1 coordinate 3,987,022, forward strand.
GTGTGAAGCCAGCTGGATATGTGGGTTAGCGAGGGGCCAAACAGGGGCTGAGACATGAGAGAAGACAGACAGGGTGGTGGTGGTGGTGGGGGGGGGGGTGGTAGTTTGGAGTCCCTGCCGTCTTACTTGGGCGAGCAGTAGTCCAGAGCGTAGTAGGAGTGGGGCAGCGTGGCCCAGCCTGCCTGGCAAGCGTACAAAGGGCCGACGGTTTGATACCTCAGCCGCACCGAACTGGACGAGGCACCGAGCGCGGCGGCCGTAAAGGAGGGGCTAGTGGCACAAGCCATCTCAGTCATGCTGGTTCATGCCACAACGAAAAGATAAAACCCCGCCCCACCCCCAAAACCAATCACAAACACACAGGTAGAAATGAAAAAAATAAGATGATGAGTAAAGGGAAAGTAAATACAAGTAAGAAAGAAGGAGCAGAAAAAGAAAATCGGGGAATGAAACAAAAGAAATCTTTTTTTCAAGGCGTTTAGACCGATGATATGGGTATTTATGAACTTAGCTGAGCAAGATCCACATGAACTACACCTGGATTTGATTATGTTTGTGTCCACCGTGAAGATTTTTACGTTCTCCAAAAGCCAATCTACTCGAATAAACACTCCTGCTTCCACAACAGGCTTACACAAGAGGCGAGGTCAAAGGGAGCAAACATCCTCCTCTCACCTGTTCTCCTTCCCGTTGGGGATGACGGAGAGGCGGTCCGTGTTGTTCCGGTCACTGCAGACGTACGTGTTCCTCCTGGTCATACCTGCTGAAGCGCTGTTATTCTGCAGAAGTTAAAAAATAAATTAATAAATAAAAAAGTCGAACAGGTTATACAACACTTGCAGACAAAGGCTCGTCCTCTTCTTTCCTTCCTATGTTTACTCGTGGAGCCCGTGTTTTCCTCACGCTCGGAACATTTTAGGCACTTCAAGTGTTTAGATTCTGATGCATCACCATCCGGTTTGCAGCCGCAAATTTATTTATTCGAGTCCGAGCGATTCTGACTCACAACGATTCAAGATATTTCAGTTTTAAAACAACTTTACTAGCGAGTAATTTCACGTCTATCTTTCAAACGTTTCTGCTTTTGTGCATCTCTTCTCCGTTGTCATGCTTTTTAAATCTAATCGGCTTTCAGGTCCGGAGGTGCTCTCGAGAGCCGGCGCTTCCTTTGGATCGCCGTCAAACTCGGGCCAACTCGCTGCGTGGTGTCGTGAGATTAAAAGTTTGAACGAGAGGTTGCACGAGATGTCTTTGAAGTGTTTGTATTGTCTAAAATGTCTGCACAGCTATTATTATTACAGCCATATTTAATTCGTCACGCACCGAGAGTGTTGCATCGTGCATTTAAAGCATTTATACTTGTACGTAGATGTCTCTCTGCATCGTTCTGTAATTAAGTCGTTGATTTCTTTGTGCACCTCAAGCTGGAACAAGTTGCTTTACGGACACCACCGCAAAAGGAAGCAGAGAAGACGTCCGAGTGGATGTTGCGTATGAGGAATCTGACTTTAATAACTTTTCTGACGGCTTGTGTAACGTGTTTTTCTGCCACGCAGGAGCAGAAACTCCCCGCGGAGAAACAATGAAGGCTTTATTCTACTTATTTTTAAACACGGCACATCTCTCCAACTCCAGGAAACAAACACTGATGTCTAAAACGTGCGACGCCCCCGTTTTTTTTTAAGCGGCCCGGAAATAAAACTTAAGAGAAGACGCTCCAGACACTCACAGCCGGACCGGTGGTTGCTCCTTTCCTGCGGTCTGGGATGTCGGCCTTGTTGGGGTTGTTGGCGTTGCCCAGCAGAGGGCTGGAGGGCGGCGCGCCGCGGCTCCCCTGGGTGCCGGGTTTGCGGAGCTGGACTCCACCTTCCTCCTTCGCGCTGTTCTCCGCCGTCGTGGTCTGACTCCTCTTAGGATGAGCCACCCCTGGAGGGACGTTCTGACCGACTACAGAGATAAAAATAAAAATAAATAAATCACAGACGGATGACTCAAAAACACCGTTTGTACCTCTGAAAAGAACAAATATGTTAATTTCAACGCTTTATAAATCCAAAAACGAGGCGACCTACATTTGATAAAGGAACAAATCTGACAGTGAGTCAGAGTGTCAGACTGAGGACACGTTCATCAGCGCGTTATTTAAAGCGTATTCTGTTTTCAGAGAAAGTAGATTCAGTTCACGGTTGAATAATGTCTCATCTGCGCTTCAGCGAAAACTAATGAGGCCAAATCCTGCAGCTAAAATAAAACAAGCAGCGACTAATCAATCCACAGGAAATGAATTGAACTCACAACGTTAAGCAAACACAGGTTATTGACCAAGCCTCACATCCCAGCGGACAGCACGGAGCTCAGCAAATAAGCGAAAGGCTAAAGTGCCTCGACCATGTGACCGGTTTGATTTAAGTGCTTTTATCAAGACGACGATAAACTGCAGAAAGCAGCAGAGGATCATCTGAGCCGTTTAACGACACATCTGATTAACCTATAACTCCAAGTGAATCGTATTTAATGCACCAGTTTCTGCACCAAACACAGTCAATACTTGTCGTATCAGCCCCCTGGTGGATTCATCCATGCTCTGCAGTCAATAACAGGCTTTTGGCAGCCATTTCCAAAATGTCTGCTTCCATGAATTGACTTTGTCGTTTGTAATACGTCAATATGAATGTTTACCTAACTGGATTAACCTATTAGTACGTCATATTTCATCAAATATTTAGTTATGTTTGCCACAAGGTCAGTTTTTATTTTAAGATAATTCAACAATGCATTAATATGCATTAATTTATTCCATATATTATTGTCTTTTGTCGTGCTTGGCTTTCAATAACACAATTAAATGTCTATCATAACCTCAACAACATATATATTTACCAACTGAGAGAAGAGAAGAAATTCAGAGACACAAACATTGTTTTTTCAGTCCAACTTAGCCTGAGCAAAGACAGTTTTTGTTCTACCAATTAAAAGCAAAAAGGAGATTGTTAAACTGCCACGAATGCCTGATCTATATAAAAAATGAAAATTTAAAGGTTTAAAGGTCTAATGCAAGAATTCACGGCGTGAAAGAAAGAAAGAAACGGCTTCCCTCACCTTGTTCGCTGTAACGTCTCTGTTTGTGGTTGGAGGAGACGCTCCTCTGGACCTTGAGGTGTGAGGGCGACTGGCCGTTGAGCTCGCTGCTGGGCCTGGGTTTGGCCAGGGAGAGGTTGCTGCTGGAGGCCGACTCGCTTGGCTCCAGCTGAGGGACAGAGGACAACGTTTAGCACAGCGGTTCATAAATACTCTGACTGATTTGGTCAATGATGTTTAATTTAAAGGACTTTAATGGTGATTTTATAACTTTGTAGTATTTGCAGCCGGTGAATTAATCTAATGTTTGTTCAACAGCTCGATGCTAAAGCTTCCAACTCAACATGAGCTGATCTTGTGTGACGTTTGTACCTCAGAGGCCTTCCTGCCCAGCAGCAGGTAGGTGGCTGTGATCTCGTCGTACTTCATCTTGGCCAGAGAGTCCTGGATGTCGTCCAGGTTGTAGCCCATCCCCACCATCACATCTGCACACACACAAAATAATAAACAATTTTGCACATAAAGTTCGTCACAAACTACGTGACCATGCAAGAAGGATGGAGATCACCTGAGTGCAGGTAACGCGTCCCTACAATTAAAGTCTCTGAAGAAGGAAATAACCGCTGCACGGGTTCTTCACCAGTTAAAGGTTTATGGGAGAGTGGCAAAACTAAAAGATAAATATGGTAAACACAAGCGCACTCTTCTATCTGCAGCGTGTCGGGGAGCAGATCACAGATTCAGATTCATCTCGTCTCCAAGCAGAGGTGTTAAAATGAGTCACGAGCTTCATAGTGACCCGTGATGTGCTCAGAGTTCCTGCCAATGATCTGAGCCGGCTGTCGTTTGGTTTACAAAGCGATGTCCTCATCTCCATCTCCTTCTCAAGTTTGAAGGATCGTGATTTTATTTTTTTATTTATTTTAATCATCTTGATAAAAATCTACTTTTCAAGCACCGTGGGCAGGTTATTAACAAAAGAGAAGAGGTGTGAATGCCTTTTTACACCAACTCTCTGTTTAGATTTTAGACTTTTACTGCCTCTCTTCTTGCAAACTTATCAGTTTAAGATGATTCATGTGAACGTCTACATTCAGAAACGCTGCATAAACTCCCGTGAAATTAAAACTCAGAATTCTCCTCCTCTCTCTCTAGGCCGATCTTCTGATCATCACTTCGTCGCACTAAAAGCTGCTCTAATGCCATTATTTTCGCTGGTTTAACCGCTTCCCTCTGCACAGTTTCTACCGACCGAGGCCGTCTAATTTGGCGGAATTAAATCTTTCCGTGCCAACGCGGAGAAAATACTTCTGGCAGACGTGACAAATCGAATTGTAAACTAATAATATATAAAAGAAAATCAAGCTTGTGAGTTGAAAAAGATTAAATAAATAAATAAATAAAGAATACGCTCTTGTTCGGGCTTCAAATGAGAGCAAAGACGAAAAAAAAAGGCGAGAAACGAGGCAGAATCTGTGACCCGCCATCTCTCCTCTCTAGGAGATCCATCTTTCTCACTCTCACTCTCTAACACTTTCTGATTCTTTCTCTGCATCACATGAACAATTCCCGACGTCGGTATCATAGCAGCACATTCATTTTGTTTTACTGCACTCAAACGTTACACAGGTTTGGCGTTGTTATGTAAAAGCCAGATGAGTAAGAAAGAAAAACGAAGAGCAAAACTGGACTTTTAAGGTTTTTTGAAGACGTTTCATGTGCAAGTGCTTTTTAAAGAGTGCTGGGGTTGAATTAGGAACATCTGCCGACCTGAAACTCACACAACGAAGGTTCATGTGCAGCTGAGTGACAATATCACAACAGAGACTCTAAATGAAGAACCTCTACAAGTCCTCGTTTCAGTTTTTTTCCTCCGTACCGTGACCTGGATGACCGAGAAACGCCACCGACAACCATCTAAACCCAAAACGTTTCCATTCGTGGAAATGTTTACGTAAAATCTCTGCACGCCTTATTTAGAAAAACTGGGATTTCTCCGTCTCGCCTTGATGTTCCCTTTCTTCTGCCTCTTTTTGTTCTTTTTCTTGGGTGACCGGCAGCTCACACCGACACATGTGAATCGACAGCCAACCCCAGCTGCGGTTACGTAAGATCACCACCCCCCTCCTCCTCCACCATTTGCAGCCCTCGCTTCTTCGCGTGCAGCAGCTCGGCCCCTGTTTATTTATTCATCAGCACGTTTCATCTTTTCTTCTAAAGCTCTTCGGCGGCGATGGAATAATGAGACCGTCCTCTGCAAACGCCGCTAACACCCCCAAACGCATCCAGGTTATTATTATCTTCTCTTACCTATTCTCTTCTGATCCGTGATGTCCAGCTCGGGTTCAGTGTAAGGCTTCAGTTCGTCCTCGTCAAATCCCGCATTGATCCATCGATCCTTCATGATTTGCTGCAAAAGCAGAGACAAGCGAAAGTCAAGATTTCTGTCGTCAAACTTTGCATTTGCCGATCTCCACATCTGGAGGTGGTCAGGGTCACATATGTCCACGTTTGCCCTCATTCCTTTGGCAGCGTGAAAAAAACCCACAATGCATCCTGAGTCACATTAAACATCTACTACTCAACAGGGATTCTCCTGCGTCAGTGGAGCTTTGCCTCTTTAAACCGTGACAAAGGATCACCAGAAAAGGAAAAAGTCCCATAAGTGAAGTAGGAGTGAGCGATTTGGCCGAAAAATGTGTCACGATATAAACGATGATTATTGATTTGTTTTTATTTTAACCTATTCTACTCAGACTTCTCATCTGTGCTAAGCTGCATCCGTTATTTCTTTATATCGCTTTGATGTTTTGTCGTATGGCTCTGCTGACGTGTGCCTCCTGATCGGAAGTTGCGCTAGACTTCCGATCAGGTGACATAAAATGATATAAAAATATTCACTAGCAGTGGGAAAAGAAAAGACTAGCAAACTAAGACACTCAGCCACTCACTTACGCACAATACGCAGAGAAACCAAATTTAACTGACTCATAACCGCTGCTCGTGGATCCCTGATTAACCGAGTCAGCAGCCACTCACTCGGCCGCAGAGAAACCAAACTTAACCGACTCTTACACGACTAATCAAGAGAGACAAGAGACAATTAATCTGCTCACTCATCACCAAGTTAGCAGATAACATCAGTCTGACTCATGTCTGACTTAAAATAACTAAAATATTGCCAAACTGGTAACGTGATCTTTAATTTTTATCTACAATTTCCTCTCGCGCTGTCGCTCTCATATTCTTCTTTCACTCCACGACGTTCTTTTGTTGTTGTTGTTGTTGTTGTCTTAGCTGGGCCGTGATAGGTCGAGAGGCTAAAGCCCTTCCTCTGCCTACATCCCCCAGAATGACTTGCAGTTCTGGCTCAGGGTTTTCTTCCTATTTTTCAAGTGAAATTATCAAACATTCTATCAAACGTATTTTCTATTGATATCGACCACGTGTCTATCGCGATATTTATCGTTATCGTTTTATCGCCCAGCCCTAAAGTGATGTGTGTTCATTAGTATTTAGAGCCTTTTTAAATATCCTGTCGTTGTGGCTGTTAACTGATCGTTGCGTCTCTTTTTACCGTTTGACTTCCAGGGTTCACGCTATAATCCGAGTTACGTGAAGATGCTAAAAGATGGCAACGGATGCTAATGAAAGTGCAGAAAGTAGCATTTTATACATAAATTCTTGTACCAAGGAGCAAAATTATGATTCATTTTAAAGGCAAAGATGAATATTTTCACTTCTTTCATCGTCCTCCACTAATATTTTGTTTTAAATAAAGCTTTAAACCACGTCACCGTGTAGCGGGGTCTGCACGAGGCTTACTTTACCGCGTTGCCCTTTCACAGTGACATCTATATTGAACCATGCTGCATCCCATTCGCGTGCACCTTGATTTCTAATTTGCAGCCAATCAATGGCTCTCTGGGGTTTTTAATAAAAAGCCGAGCCAAACTAATTATCACTGATCGCGCTCTGACGCAACAGCAATGGACCGGGTCAATCACACGGCTTCCTGACGCCGCCAGACGTGAGCCTCAGGAGTCAAACCAACAAACATTTAGCTTTAAATTCAGCCACGGCTCGACGGGAAACAGAAAAGCTCCGTCGCTGCGCTTGAGAAGCAAATGAAAGACGCCATCTACATGATACTCAGCTGAAGCAGGACAGCTGGAAGGTGATCATTAACACTTTGATTGATCTGTGGAACAATCCTCTCGGCCCTCTCTGCCTCCTACATCAAACACTTGGGATTATTTTAGCCTCGGCGGATGTTCTGACTGAAAGAAAACGTCTAAATATTTCCACTATTAACCTGCTGGGAATTAATGACACATTAAACTGAGTACGTATTTAAACGTTTAACTGGAAGCAGTCGGGACATTATGACACTAAACTTTGATAAAAAGCATAAAAATCTAAATAAAATTAATCTTCACATAACAAATGTCCTGACAGTTCCTCTTCTATTTAGATTTTTTCAAGGAGCTTCTCACAGGAAATGATTATTCTAATGGATTTAGTCTTTTCTTGACAATTGCCACCAATATATTCCAACTTATAACACATTATATTAAGAGAGAGGTTTGGTGCATTTATTTTTAAGTTGCAGTTATTCAGTAGTTTCTAGCAACTAAATTTGATTAACTAAATAATCAAATATTATAAAATGTCTACATGAAAACAAACAGCTGGGCTCAGATTCCTTGAAAACAAGCTGAATCATATATTTATGTCGAAACTTCACAGATATTCTTACTGTCGGGTCTGAAACGTTCACACATGACAAGGTTTGAAAATCACACACACCACAGGATATTGTTCAGATTACAGATCAAAGAGCCACTGAAAGCACCACTTCATGTGAGACATGAGCGAGAAGAAAATGTTTCGGGGACACACTGTTCACAGCATCCGTCCACAGTAGCACGTTAGCTAGCCTCTACAGCTGCTCCGGGCCCTTTTACACCGTCATGGCTTATTTATTAGTATTATTATAACCATCCTGAACATCAAACATGTTTAATTTGAGCCATGGCGTCCCGATAAAGGATAAAACCGGTGCTGAATCTCGGCACACGGCGAACTCTGGACCAGATTCCTCCTCCGATCGCTAGGTGAGAATCAACAAATCCTCACATCAAGCTACGTGCACATGTAGGCGCATATTTACAGGCATACATGTGTATATTTATGTAGATAGGTGTACATATTAGAGATAGGCAATATGGACTAAAACAAATATAGTGATAATTTCTGCTTTTTATCACGGTAACGATAAAAATGACGATAAATAATCATTTTAGCCTAATCCTTTTGACTTTAGTGCAATGGCAAGTTTCGTCTGAGTTTTTAACCCCTTCATGTCTAATTTAAATATCCATTTTCATTCGAAAGATCCGATATTGCATTGATTGTTGTAAATATACACCATTTTCTGCATCCTCTTGTTAGACTGGTTTAGCCTGACCGCTCTTGTTAGACTGAGACTACTCCACATGTGAGGTAGATCTAAAGCATGACAGAAGATCCAACCCTGAGAGCACGCCTCTGTCTGAAAGCTGATTGGATGTAAAAGATGTGACGACAGAGAAAAATGCAAAAACATATTTAAAAAAGACGTGAAACTATTGTGGAAACATCTCGTCCGCACTTTAACGACGCAGACTAGAGTTCCCCTGAAGACTGTGAGGGTATCCTCGACGCACAAATGAAGGCAAAGGACACACACAAATAAATAAAACGTCTTTGCATTATTCATGGTTACAACATCAGAAAGGAGAAGGAGGAGGAGGAGGAGGAGGAGAGTGTGGGCCGGGCGCACACGGAAAACAGGACACCGTGGGCGTCAGAGGAGATGATGCAGTGGAGGGGGGGGGGGGGGGGGGGGGGGGGGGGGTGCAAGGAGGGGAGGAGAAGGATGGTGTTGCCGGAGAGGTGGAGGATAGATGGAGTTCTCCGACGGGTGCAGACGTGCTTTGGAGGGGTGAGTGGATTGAGGAGTTGGCGGGGGAGGGAGTGTGTTAAGAACTGAGAAGTATATTTACATTTTCTGCGTCCTCCCTCACCTCGAGAGTACCCCGCTTGGCCGGGTTGAGCACCAGGAAGCGTTTGAGGAGGTTCTCGCAGTCTGTGGACATGTAGAAAGGGATGCGGTACTTCCCTCTGAGCACGCGCTCCCGCAGCTCCTGCAGAGAGAACAGCGACAACCAGGAAGTCAGAAAAAAACATCTGCAAAATACAAGAGCCTGGGAAGATTAAAGAATGAAAACCTGGAGAATGAAGGCGATATAAAGACGTCAGCTGCATGTGTGACACTTTAAGACGTTAAGAAGATCTGCGGGGGTTAAAATATTAATAACATCCTTGGTTCATTTATAGAAATATACGGTATTCCTCGTATGCTCTCACGAGATATTGGTTCTGCACGACAAGTCTCGTGAGACGGTGCAACGGGATCAGTCCACGTGTGAGGGAGGTCTACAAACACGTCAGAGGAGCATCGCCGGCTCTGAAAAGCTGATTGGATTTAAAAACTATGACGACAGAGAGGAGCCGGACGAAAGCAAAGCCACGGGAAAGATGAGAAATGAGGAGGCACAGGGCGGAAAGACAAAACAATCTCTGAAACGACAGAAATTAAGTGATTCAATTTGTGAAAATCTCTTAGTAATGATACTAAGATACTAAGGTTTGGGCCACAATGCTGCGTCTGATCTTGGTGTCGGACCAACTTCCAGGAGTTTCGGTGAAATATTTTTATTCTTCTATATACCTGTACCTCACAAACAGTTGAAATTAGCTCAAAGCGGTTTCCTACCTTCAGGTTCTGTCCGTCAAAGGGCAGCGAGCCGCTGACCAGCGTGTACAGTATGACCCCCAGACTCCAGACGTCCACCTCCGGCCCGTCGTACTTCTTCCCCTGGAAAAGCTCGGGCGCCGCGTACGGCGGCGAGCCGCAGAACGTGTCCAGCTTGTTGCCCAGAGTGAACTCGTTGCTGAAGCCGAAATCAGCGATCTTGATGTTCATGTCCGCGTCCAGGAGCAGGTTCTCCGCCTTCAGATGAAAACACAGACATCAGTTTTTAGGTCGTATACAATTAAAATATTACTTTTAATACTTTTTTAGGCTTTTTATTCCTTTATTTTTATACTAATGGTGGAAAGCTGCAAGCTGGGATCAAAACAGCACCACTGCATTGATTGCATTAAGCTTGATCTTCACCACTTCTTCTACTCTAACGTTTACGCCATAAGATGTCAGAAAATGGTGAAAAACTTCAAATAAAAGATCAGAATTCAAAGATATTCTAATATTATTGTAATATATAAATGCAAACGTTCGTATTTTAGAAGCTAAACCCCAAAAGATGTGTTTTTGTAGCTAAAAACATCACTTGAAAGGAGTTTGGCGGTGAATTAGGAACAACTGAGTGTTGTTGACCTGAAGATCACATAATTAGAGTCTGTTAACGAGCAGATATCGGAGGAAACGGTTATGTTTTCGATCCCCAACCAATGGTACTTTAACATCCCATAAATGTCCAGGAACTCTAGTCTAAAGGTGCGAACGTTTTGGGGCACTAATGTCAAAGACTGAGTTGTAAATTTATCAGAAGATGGACAGCTCTTCGTGTGTTTCAAGTGAGCTGGGTAAATTCTCTTTCATGTAGAGCAGGGGTGTCAAACTCATTTTAGTTTAGGGGCCGCACACAGCCCAGTTTCATCTCAAGTGGGCCAGACGAGTAAGATAACAGCACAATAAACTATAAATAATGAGGACTCCAGACCTTTTTGCATTTGTTTTAGTGCAAAGAAGAACAACTAAATTATTTAAATAAATAAATAAATAAATTTTAGTGTTGTCTTCTGTCCACTTCTCTTCCTAAACCACAGACAACTTAAGTATATCAGTTATTTTCTCTGAATTTTGGCAAGTTCATGCTGCGGGCCAGATTAGAGCCTCTGGCGGGACAGTTTTGGCCCCCGGGCCGTATGTTTGACACGTATGATGTAGAGGATGACGAGGTTTCTTCTTTTGTACTCTTCTCTGTTCAGTTTTAGTTGGTTCAACTTGTTTTATTTTTTTAATAAACCATGAACCACGACAGACATATTGATGAAGCCACAAATTCACCTCAGCATAGTTTAGGTTCATCGAGACGTGTAAAACTGATTCGTTTTGAGACGACGGGAATTAATGGGAAAACGTTGTGCTAAGAGTGGGACAGTCGTTTAGAGGAAGAACTGGAAGTGGTTCACGTGTTTCCTCTGCGTGCACAGCGCTCCTCTCTCATGGATCATTGATGAACCTCCACAGAGGAAAAACATTTTAGAGCAGATACACAAGCTTCTCTTCACCCAGAGACTCCCACCGACGCCGAGATAAAAATACAGACGCATCAATATTTATACCCGGAGAAGTGAAAAGGAGGGGAGGAGGAGGAGGTGGTGGGGGTTGCGTTTACACTAGAGCAGAACATGTGAGCAGACGCTAACTCCACCGACCGACTGTGGGTGGGAGGAGAGACGAGTCTGACGTCGGCGTTGCGTCTTTTTGAGACTCCCATGTTCCCTCTGCGACCTTCTCTGTCCAGCGTGAGTCATAAACAATCAGCTTTAAAAGGTTGAGACATTTTACTAATTTAAGCTCCCGACAGTGAGAAACACAAACGCTGTTAACGTCTCAAAAAAAAAAAAAAACGGAGCTTCTGCAGCAGGAAATCACCGACATAAAGAGTTGAAATATTGTAAAAGCCAAACGTGTTTCAGCCTGCACTTACCTCTCTATTGTTTCAATTACAATCAATTATCACCAACATTACAATGCCAGTTCATTAGATACACTAGTAAATGCATTTAAATTTGCTGTAACTTGCATTTTTGATGTTTTTATTTTATAGTTTTGATCAAATATTCCCTCTCATCTCCTTCCTTTGTGTTAATATCGTTCTAAAAACCACATTTGAGAGGAGAGGGGAACTGGATGTTTATGCACAAAACAAATAACGTAATTGTCTGACTGCTGTTTTTTTTTTTTTTTTTTTGTTTCAGGCATTTCCCAGAAGCCCCGGTGGTTTCTTTGCAAATCACGAGTCTGCGTCAGAGCATGATAAAGCTGCCTTCGGCCACTTCTGAGATAATTTTCTGAACTCACCTTGAGGTCTCTGTGAACAATGTGCTTCTGATGGCAGTACTGCACCGCCGATACGATCTGCAGGAGGAACAGACGAGCAGAGTTTTAGTTACATGTCTGGCATGTTCTCAGACTGTGATAAAGGATGTGGTTGATGAGGAGATGCGGTCGACCCTAACAAGAGAGATTAAACACACAGGAGGTGGGTGCGAAGACATCAGAAAGCTGAGAAAGTAGGTTCTCTCTGTGCAGCTGTCTCACAGGCCACGTAACCCCTGTGCACACTTCAATTTTCTTTGCAGACCAATTAAATAATTTAGTGACGGCTTAATTTTTGCTGATGTCCACATCTGCTGTGCTACAAAATGCTGCTGGATCCATCCTTTCAGAACAAAACTAAAACTAAACAATGACCTGATTCCACAGTGAAAGGCAGAAAACCTAACAATCATGTAAACCAGTCCTAACTAACATGGCTGCAAACAGACACCGTAACATAATCAGCAAAAGGTAAAACTGACAGTCCACGAAGCAGGAAGTAAAACTTGTTAAACAGGTTCAATGTGCAGCCAAACATCTGCATTAAGAGATGTGTAACCTAAAGTGGTTTCAAAGAACTACCAGCAATGAGGGCACACACTCAAAGTTGCACCTGAACACACCACAAAGACGTGAGACAGAGTTCTTCACCAGAGAGGAAATAACCAGAAGGTGACAGTAGTCTGTATTCATCATTCAAAAGGAGAAACAGGAAGAGCTACGATTAGCTGGGAGGCTAGGAGGCTAGGAAGAACGAGCTGAAGACCAAGCAGAACTACTATTCGCTAGGAGGCTAGGAAGCTAGGAAGCTAGGGAGAGATGGGAGGCTAGGAAGAGCTACTATTAGCATGGAGGCTAGGAAGCTATGAAGAGCTACTATTAACAGGGAGGCTAAGAAGATAGGAAGAGCTACTTTTAGCTGGGAGACCAGGAAGAGCTACTATTAGCTGGAAGGCTAAGAAGTTAGGAAGAGATGGGATGCTAGGAAGAGCTACTATTAGCATGGAAGCTAGGAAGTTATGAAGAGCTACTATTAACTGGGAGACCAGGAAGAACTACTATTAGCTAGGAGTCTTGGAAGCTATGAAGAGCTATTAGCATGAACGCTAGGAAGAGCTATTATTAGCTAGGAGGCTAGGAAGCCGGGAAGAGCGACTCTTAGCTGGGAGGCTAGGAAGCTAGGAAGAGTTACTATTAGCTGGGAGGCTAGGAAGCTAGGAAGAGTTACTCTTAGCTGGGAGGCTAGGAAGCTAGGAAGAGTTATTATTAGCTAGGAGGCTAGGAAGCTAGGAAGCTAGGAAATACTACTATTAGCTAGGATGCTTGGGAGCTATGAAGAGCTATTATTGACTGGGAGGCTAAGAAGCTAGCAAGGGCTACTATTAGCTGGGAGGCTAGGAAGCTAGGAAGAGCCACAAACCATCGTACAGAGCTGGTCTCTTCTGAATCATCCTGATCAGCTGGTCTACATTTGATTCATTCTATATCATCATGTCGAAAATATTTGTGGATTTGAATGTTCAGAAGAGATGAAGAAAAACAAGAGCCTTTTGTCTCTCTGACCGTTTTCTTACTTTGTGCCGATCCGATTCATCTTTTAATATTCAGTATCGGCCGATCTGTGTCATGATCCAATAATAAACAAAATGTCCTCCCCTGGACATTTCCTTATCTTTTCCTTATAACCTGTCTTCACTCCAGAAACGGGCTGGTCTAGCTCCGTAATCCTCTCTGGAATATTTGTCTCCTTGACACCGTCTCAAGGAAACTTTCTTTTAAACCCAGTGTTCAGCAGTTGTTTCGGTGCAGCCTTCACACAACAGACATGATTTGTTCCCTTTATTCTAGTTTACACACAAACCGACAGCCACTAAAACACAAGAAGAAGAAGTTGCCGTCTTACATTTCTTTTGGCAGCTTTGATGCTGGGCAGCGAAGAGCAATAAGACGTTTTGACACCGCAAGGATGTGGTTTAGGTTTATGGCAGACTTAAAATAAATAACTATAAAAGATCAGGCTTGGCTGAAACTCAATACCGATCCGATAATATCAAAAATGACTAATCTGGACCATTTTTAATTCAGTGGCTCTGTTTGTGACAGTTACGGGAGAGATAAGTGACGGGGAATGAGGCTGGTTTGGTCGTTTCTTTACACAACAGAGGACAGAGGACGGAGGACGGAGGACGGCGGCTTGTCTGCTGCAGAGCCGGGAGCAGAGGTGTGAAACCAGAACACTGCAGGGGGAGAAAGCTGGGTACCTGTCTAAATTTAGCTCTGGCCTCTTTTTCCTTCATTCTTCCATGTGCAACCAGGTAGTCGAACACCTCTCCTGCAAAAAAAAAAAAGAGAAGGAGAGAGAATAAGAGTCACAGAGACGTTGGAGAGAAAAGGAAAAGGCAGATGCAAAGGAGGCAGAAGCAAAAACTGAATCACAACTTGTAAAAATAAAGCAGATAAAAATAACTTTTCTACGCAGCTGGCCTGCCCCGTCTCCCATGTGCATGGTTCGAGGGCGTTTCTTGACCATACTGAGACGAGCACGACGCCGCTTCCTCCGCGCTGAGCCTCTCCTGGAGGCACAAACCTGCCGCCGAGCTCGGCTCCGGCAGCAGACTCTTCCCTCGGCCCACAGTTCTGCACACTTCCGGCCAAAACGTGACTACGCTCGCTCGTGTGCTAGCTGCATGTGTGTTTGTGTGTGTGTGCCCTTACTCCGGTTGGAAACAGGAAGTAAAGACAATAACAAGCAACAAAAACGCCTCCTCCCCTCCATTTCCCATGAGTCCTCAAAACTCTCCCCGCTCTCTCTGCGCTGACCTGCAGAGGCGGCCAGAGTGTGCTTCGGAGCTTGGGAGCTCTAGAAAAGCAGCAATTCACCCGTGCTCTCTGACTCAGCCGCTGCAGACGGAACGAGCCAGCCAACACTTTGCATGTCGGAGCTAAAGGGCACGCCGTGAGATGTGCGTGAGCATAGCAAGGAAACAAGAAGTTCCCTTCAGAAAAGACGGGAACATTAAAAAAAATAACAACAACTAGAAATGAGAAATGTTAGGAATTGTGAGGCTTGAGGTTTAAAGAATTGAGTCACACTGCACGGTGGAGTTCCACAAAGACTGTTAGCTTTGATCCAGGTCTGTACGCTACATGCTACTCTTAAAAAACAAATATACAAGCTCAAGATAATTAAAAACGTCTACGCACAAAGTAATTCTCACGTTGCCCGTCTCACTGTAGCTGGCAGGTCTCCAGTGGACGTTCTAGGCCCTGGTTGCCTAGGTAACTCTCTTGTACTAGGCTAACATTTTCGAAATTAGCGCTAGGGATGCTATGTTATTGGCTTTTCTGCTGATATCCGATATTGTCCAACTCTTAATTTCCGATACTGATATCACCCGATACCGATATATTCAGTCTTTTTACACCAAAATTGTTAGGTAACAACATATCACCTATTATGGAATTAACACATTATGCCTGATTTTATTGCGATGTCCCACTGGATGCAAACATAAAGGAAACATGGCTTTTCAAATGTAAACACTGTCTGTGCAAAATAAGTTACTGAAAAAAGTGCCAAAAAAGTGCCATTCATTTATATTTTTTTGTGTTTTTAGAGAGAAAGTTTTACCTCAAACAAACTACAGACAATATCAAAACAAGGAAGACAAATGTAGCGTATAACTCTGCATAACTCTGTCAATTTCCCTGCGGGAACTTCCCAAAAGGATTAATAAAGTTGTCTATCTATCTATCTATCTATGATTCTTCTTGAGGTGGGTGATCAAATGTGATGTATTAAAGGAAGACGCCTTGTTTCCTCCTCTCATAATAATCACATATTTACTGTTAGTAGGTGACACTTGAAAATACTTCCAAACCACGGACATCTCATACACCGGGCGAGCTAGCTTGTTAGCCACGGTTAGCAACCTACGAGACTAGCGTGTTGTTGTTGTTATACGTCATCAAGCACACGCCTGTTAACATCCCATGCTGCGTTCATGCAGACTCGGAAATGCTGAAGCCACAGAACAAACATCGGTTATAAAAACCCGATACCGATATTTCCCAATGTTACATTTTTAACTCGATATCGGTCGATAATATCGGACATCCCTAATTAGCACTAAGACCAAGTCCTGCTGAGATCTAAGTTGTAAATTTAGTGCTTTCTGCCAATGCACCACATAATGAATGCGTTTCCTCATTTATGTCCCATCCTTGATGATACATGATACAAACAAATCAGAATTAGAGCAAATGGCTGCAACACAGCGTCCAGGACTGCTACTCCGGCTGAGCAACAAAGAAGCAGAGCAGACATGCACCATTTTTAACTTTTTGTTTTGACCTCCCTCTTCTTGGAATAAAGGATGCCAGTGTCGTTTTCTAAATTCTGGAGCTACATGTTCCTGGAGAGATCTGTGACGTTTTGATCAAGGCGACAGGGGAATTTGTCGAGCCGCAGACCGAGCTGAGAGGTCACCTTCAGATTCTGCCTGACTTCTAAGAAAAAAAACGAAGCCAAACTAAAAGAAATATTAGATTTATATTATTAGGATTTAATTCAATTGCCCCAGTCTCAGCGGTAACTTAATTTGCTTCGTGACAAGCAGTGTCTTCAACAATGTGTCGTCTCAGCTCAGCAGCCAGAGTGTGACCTCTGCATGTAATCGATGGCGAGATGTCTTCTAGGTCATCTGCATGTGTGTGTGACGCTGTGTTAAAATAACTGGTGCAAAGAAGCTGGAGCTCTTAAAGCTGGATAAAAAATTAATTTTGATTTTTGGGGAGCACAGGAGTTTCATTGAAACTCGTCTGTACAAAACAATCTTCTTGTACTTCCTTTCAGGTACAAGTACAGCCTTCAGACTATTTGCTGCTCCCGGGATGTATAAATTATTAACACACACATTTATCACATTTCGTGTTAATAAATCATATCTGGGACTTTCACGGCAGCCCGGTCTGTTCAGATTTTAGTGGATTCAACGTGGTCGACTGCCGTTTTTGCTTGTATTTTATTCACTTTTGTGTTTTTGTCTATCTTTGCACGGTTAGATGCAAAGACGTCCAAGTTCAGATGATTTTTAAGCTCACTCTGCAGCTTCATTTACTTCCGTTTTGGCTGTTAATATTGTGTAAACTGTAATTACGTGTTAAATTAATTAGAAAATGCTGAAGGCCGATTATGAGTGTGTGGAAAATTTAATGTAACGTTGCAGCAAACGCCTTCAAGCAACAGAAACAGGACAAACATTCGAATTACAGGCATCCTCAGTGGCAATTAAAGCCGAGGGCCATTTAGATTTAGTTTAAAATTGGTGTATGTGTGCAGACGTTTGAGGACATGATGAAGTTTGCAGAAACTGTGACGTTTAAAGTTTAAACAAGACACACGACAGCAGCCTGAGGAATATTTGATTAATTAAACTGAGGTTCTTGTACACTAATGACATTAATGCCTCTGATCTTATCCCTGGGAACTTAAAATAAAATATAAAACTGTCAATAACAGAATTTAAATGGGGGATAATGTGAATGTTCTGTGAGAAGAGAGAAATTTCTTCTTGCTGCTAGGGCTGCGTCCTGATTGGCTAAGGGACTGTAGACCACTGTCAATCAATCTCCTCCGTACGGTGTCTCTTGTACAGTACAGAATGCATTCAGCTTGCTAAATTTACATATCCAGTATCTTTGGTCGCTGGCAGTGTGACTGAAGTGTGGTATGTTTGCAAGTTATTGAGAAAAGTGAATAAAGTGTGTAGTGAGGGGTTTAGCAACCTTAAAACATTTATAATCATTGTAAAAAATAAAGCTGACTACTTTATGGATTTCGCCTATCGCGGGTTATTTTTAGAACGTAACTCCCACTATAAACGACGGACCACTGTATACCGAACTCCGGCCAAGTCCTCATAGGCCCCTCCCACACACGCTAAGCATTATGGGAGATACGGGAGACGGACAACGAGAGGCACGAGAGTCATTCAGGAGAAATTAGCGATCATGCTGCTAACATTAGCATCTGGGAGCTCACAGAGTGGCCGCCAGCATTTCCGCTTTCACCACTTTTATTTTCTAACCAATCACAGTTCTTGCGGCCCTAGATGCAAGAAGTATGTTCTTCTGGTGCCTGGGTTTGCTAGCTAACGTTAGCCTAACGGGCTAAACAATTTGTGAGCTGCTCCGTGTCCGTGTAGACTCGCGTCTCTCATTGGTTATTAGAGATAAATGGACTCAAAACTTAAATTTCCCCCTTGTGGATCAATGATGTTGTGAGATATTTAGATTTTACAGCAACAAAAACTAGTCTCACCTCCGCTTGCGTACTCCATCACCAGGTAGAGCGTCCTCTCCGTCTCGATCACTTCAAAAAGCTTGACTGAAGGAACGAGAGACACAGAGACAGAGAGGGGGGAAATTATAAATCAAATCACGTTGAAAGGGAGAATCAGTCACGTGGATTTCAGTGTGTCGTGACCATGCAAGCGCAGCATAAGGGAGCTGAACACCACTCAATATTTACTGTACAGTTTTTTCTTCTTTACTGCAGCGAGTCCAACTCAGAGATGTAAAAGACTGTGAGAGCTGCACAGCTAAATATAGACAAGGTGGGATGGAAGACAAAGAGAAAAGAGGGAGGAGAGAGCGAGAGATAAAGAGGACGTTAAGGGCTGGTAAGCGCCGACTATCACCCTGGTAATTATAATCACATTTCTGCCGAGGAAATCATGGAGTGGCAGGGGGGGGAAAGGAAATAAAAAATAATTAGTGGGGAATCCCGTCTCCAAAACCAGACGCACCACGTATCTGGTGTTTTATTTCATGTGTGTGTTGCTGTGAGTAAGAAGGGAAAAAACGTCCTTCTGGGTTGATTTTAATACTTAAAAACACCACAATTTATAGATTCATCGAACCACTCTTTGGATAATCCCTCAGCTGAAGTAATTACGAGCAACAGAACACCCAAAAAAGTCCACGATCAAGCTCTCGGCAGCTGAGGTTCGTGTAATATTGGCTTCTTGCTGCAGCAGTGGTTTGGTGTCAGTCGGTATTTCCTCTTGCAGACGACTGTGCGGTGGTAAAGTTTGCTACCGCTCCAGGCGGCGTGCTCGCTTGTTTACCGATTATTCTCCGACTCCCAACACAAAGAGGAGAGAGCGCGGCGCTGCAGTTTCAGCCTCTGCGTTTACCTACAGCTGTCCACGGAGGACGGCAGTGAAGACTCTTTGGAGACAGTCGAGCGATAAAATAAAATAAAATGTCAAGAATGCAGCGGGTTGACCTCAAGCAAACGTTCTTTCAGATTGTTGTTGTGCAGGATTGTTTGGCTTTTAAGAACATTGAGAGGTTCATTAGGTCTGAGGTTCACTAGTGTACCTAATCAACTGGAAAATGAGTTTAAGAGTCACTTACCTATATTGGGATGATTCAAGATCTTCATTATTCTAACTTCTCTTAAGAGCTGAAAATGAAAGAGAAACAGAGAGTTTATGATCAACATTTCATCTGAGGACTATTTTGGTCAAATTAACAACAAATCAGCCACAACATTATGACCACTGACAGGAGAAAGCAATAACATTTAAACCATCTTTTTCAACAGTTGAGTATTCTGCAGGGAAACTTCTGGACCTGGTTTCATTCATTGGTGTGGATGTTACTTAGACATGTAGCACCCACCTAGACCAGACCAGGCACCCCCACCCCATAGCAATGACACTCCTTGATGGCAGCAACCATCCCCAGCAGGTTGCAGCCACAAAAACACTTTAGGAACAACTCCAACAAACAGCACAAGGTGTTGACCTGGCCTCCAAATTCACTACTGCAAAAAATACATGATAGAAACAAAAGCAGGACGACTTTTATGTCCAGGAATAATCTGGATGGTGAATGCAGCAACTCCAATGAGATATAATATATAATAGGGTCGGTATAAAAGTGTCTACCGGTATAGATTTTGCAATACAGTTTATACCGGAGAAAGAGCAGATACCTGCAGCATCTCTCTGTAATTACACCTCCTCGACACACGGGGCACTGCAGGCGTTGCAGCAGACTGCTTGCCGTGGTTGCATGAGCACGACGAAGAAGAAACAGCTTCACCTGAGTGATAACAATCATGACGAAGAGGAGGAGGAACTCGTTCTGAAAAGGGGGCGCTACGTCTGTTTCGGATTTAGAAAATCCGACAACGAACAAAAAGTGACACTCTGCAAAGAGTGTCGCGCGATCTCTTCCACCACTTACAGTTAAAATATGCAAAGCAGTATTATGAAAGCCAAAAGATATTATCTTTAAAATAATGTTATGCTGCTATGATGATCAAATGCGACAATATGGTTATTTTAACCTATTAATTTAATTTAAAAGGGGAAAAAAATAAATACTGCGACATATACTGTTACCGTGATATAAGATTTTGCTCATACCGCCCAACCCTAATATATAAACCACTTAATTCGAGCCCACAATAATGACAATCAATCTCATCTTGTGTGTCGATGTGAACGGCAACCGTGTCAGTTCACGTGTAACTCGTCTGTTCTTTTATTATAAAATAAAACCACAACGCTAGGAAAGACAAGCTCTGCGACGTTCTGAATAACCCTTTAAAATAAGGAGGAATCAGTTACTTATTAAGCAGCCTGTACATTTAACATGCCATTACAGTCACATGGCAGTGAATGAAAATTAAATTAACGTGGTAGAGCTGCTAAAATCTGACCTCTGTCCGGTTATCTGATGTTTCTCGGGCCTGGAAAATAGATTTTAAGACATTTTAAAGATCTAAACAAGGAGATTTAAAGACAAAGTCCTCCTTTTTGTGCAGAAGAAGAAGAGGACAGGATCAACAACCTCATTAAATCATCTGTGGGTTCCCCGTTTTATGTTTCTGTGCCGATTACTTAAGTTTAGCTGGAAAAGGATCGTGCAATGATGATGAATGTCTTGCGTTCTATTCTAATGAGGAAGCACGTGACGAGGTTTCCCTCATCAACACTGCTGTTATTATTCGTAGCTGGTTCCGAATGGGAGATCTTGGGTTTAGCGACATAAACACTGGACTCTTTTCTCAGCACGAACACATTTGTCAGGGAAATGTGATCACTTAGTCACCTCAGCTTCACAACAACAGTTACCCCTGCTCCGACATCCGCAGATGAAAACAGAATTTGAAGTTAAACATGCACCATCAGATTTCCACCGGAGTTACCAGAGCAGCAGATCTGTGACGGCCAAAAATGCTTTTTAGTGTTGCTGCTGTACGAGGCATAGGAGAGGCTATTTATTATTGATCGGCTGTTAACTACACCTCGCTCTCTTCGCTTCCATATAAAATATAAAAAGCCATCAATCTTTCATGGGCAGCCAGAGTGCACGCGGACTCAAATCAACAAACGCATGTAGCACTGAGTGTGTTTCCGCCGTGTTTAGGTTATGAGAGCTGAAAGAAGCAGTAGTCACCAAATGCTTGACACGTCCACTCAATTATTAAAACTGAAGTTATTCCCTGAAATGAACTCAAACCGTTTCAGCAGTATAAAAGTATAAAAGAGTGTGGTAGTTTATTTTTTTCTTTACTTCTGACTAATCATGTGGCTGAGTGGATGGTAGGGGATGTACAGATTAGTCGACTAGTGAGTTTGTCAACTTTACTGCTGTTCCATGACGCTTTAACCTAACCTAGAAGACAGGTCGTTGCAGCTAGTTCATCAAGTGTGTGGAAATATTTAACTAAGGATGAAGTCCATACTACTAGAGTTGCACGATCAACCAAATCGTAACGGTTCCTACTATACTACAAATTCTACACGACAATACTACCGTGGATTACTATACTACCGGTGCCAGTTTCCGCTACATAGCAGCTAGCTCTACTCTCCTCCTGACTTCTCACTGCATGCTACTCCCTTGTAAACAACACACACAATGCAACTACTGCAACCAAACTACACAGCTGCTGAATGATTGGCCGTTTGCCTGTTACTGATGACGTCCGAGGATATGACAGGTAGTTTCCGCACGCTGGGTCTGCCCGCTTGTTAGCTGATTGGCTGTTAATGCCGGCAAGAACAAGATCCATGAAGACAGCTTCGCTTCAAAACAAACAACAAGCTAAAGTTCTGTCTCACCCAGACGCGCTCACAGAACCGTGATGCTTTGTCTGGTATAGCATTGTGACAACTCTACATACGACCCTGAAGTGTCAGTCCTGAAATATAACTGCAATGCATCGGTAAAGGCTAATGCTAACGCTAGCACGAGAAACGGTCCAAATCCTCTGGACAGCAGTCAGTTAACAACTTCACCAAACGTCCTGTGTTAACAGAGCGAAGGAGGCTGCACATCAACTATTTGATAAAGTTATTCTGCTGATGTGCTGCATGTTTTTATACAGGCTATACATATCTGCAGCTCACACTTTGTAGCACATGGGCCATCTGTACTAAGCACATGTGTTCAGTAGGGATGTGCGATATTTCATCGTTTACGATATATCGTCAAACCCATTCCCCACGATAAGAATATGTCATCCCGCGATAAAAACGGTAAATTCCCATTGATGACGTTTATATGTGCGCGACACACTCTCAGCCCAACACGTGTAGAATATTGACAATTTGACATCGGTGGAAGGTGGAGCAGATACGCCGGCAGAGAGGAGCTCGCTCCTAAACGAGGCTCCACCTCCATTATCTGGTTTGGTTTTAACCCCTTAACGCCTCAATTGATTCTTCAATTATATAAAGAAATTAAATATTTGTATTTTTGTTACCACTCCGGCCGGTCCTACCAGAAACTAGTGCTTGCAAAAGGTTCCTAGGAATTTTTTGAATGTGCACAAACCGACATTGGAGTATTACATGCGTTATTTCAACAGTGCGTCGTGAATTAGCGACACTAGGCATGAAGGGGTTAAAAAGTCAAATTATAACATGCAAGGTTTGCAAACAAATAGTGCATAAAAAGGACAGTAACAGCACTAATTTGTTCCACCACCTCAAACACAAGCACAAACCAGAATATGAAGAAAGACAGAAAATGAGCAAAGATGCAGAAGCAGCGTCGACTTCATCCAAAGAGTCCTTTTTATCGTTACTGTGATAAATACCAGAAATTATCGGGATACATTTTTCAGTCCGTATCACCCATCTCTAGTATTCAGGTCAAGAATATAGATTTCATTACTTTCTACTGTGTTTCTATTAGTGACGTCATCATCATTATTTTATATCAATGAATCTATCAAAAGCCAAATATTGCACCTGAGGTTCATCAAAGAACTACCACCAATGAAGGACAACTGTGATGTTGCCTCTGGAGGATATAACGCTTCGTACCGGCAGGTGGCTGTAGTCTGTATTTATCCTGCAAAACGGGAAACAGGAAGAGCAACTGATCTGCTATCATGAAGTCCTCTGATGGTTTTTTAAATATATGCCATTTCCTGCATGCTTCTCGTTAGAAATCCCGCTGCGGTCTCGCACAACTAGTCTCATGAGATCACGCAAACAAGATAAGTCTATATGGGAGGCAGATCCAAAACATGACAGAAGCTTCAGTCAGGTCTGAAAGCTCGATTTGGCAAAAAAAGACAAATTAAAGATGAGAAACTTGAAGGGAAATATTGTGGAAATACCACAAAATCTCTTCCATAAACGACCAAAATAGTTTTGAAACCTTGTGAACCGGAATCCAATCAATTTAGGGAATCACTCTCGGCACAAAGGCATATTCACAACCCTTTTGTTTTCTTTCATCACTTCCTGTCCTGAGCCGATAAGCCAATCAGACTGATCCCTCTGACTAACTCCTTCCATCACTGATTCAACCGTCGTAAAGTCAGACCAGTGGGAACGGTGCAGGATACAGCACAATGTCTAGAAATCAGCAAACGTCTGATTGGTCGGCCACGGCCTTCAGGCCCCAGAATGCATCTTGAATTGATTATTCTGTGTCGCTAACTGATCAAAATCCGCGGTTGCACCGGGACGCCACGATGAAGCCTTCTGTCCTGAACTCTGGACGGGCTGGTGTCTCTGCCCGAGAGGCAAACAGATGGTGGCAAACAGCGGGTGTTGTTTTCACGTTTCTGTATGCCGCCTCGACACGCAAGTCTATAAAAATCTGGATTGTTTGAGGCCTCCTTCACATTTCACACTGATGCCCCCCCCACCACCACCACCACCCCTGCACTGTGAACCAGGTGTGGATTCATTGTGTAACATCCACAATGCAGACTGAGGTGTTTCTGCACATTTATTTGCAGAAATTAATGCACATTTTCATTCAGCGTTAAGCCGCGTCGTCCCGTCGCCTTTCAACTCTGCTTTCAAAATAAAGTCACCTACTTTAAAATACGATGACTGGCAGGATGTATAAACTGATCAGCGCAGTAGCTGCAGAAGCCGTTTGTGTGCATTCATACACCACAGTCAACTCATAACCACAGATTCTCTGTGGTGGAAAGTCGGTCTGCAGTCTCCCCACTGGGACCTGATGGTGCTCCAGAAAACATCCAATCGGCCAATCAAATAGTTTTGGGTGGGCTTATTATCCAGTGCATAACCAACTTATTGAAGCAACTAATCAAAAGAAAGTTTTAATTAATTGATCCCATCGTGTTTTCTATCCTTCAGGGGTAAAAAAAACAAAACAAAATAACACATTTATCTCCAAATCACATGACTTCAATAAAGCAACTCAAACACTGCATTGTGCAACGACGGCCGGCCACGGAGCGAGATAATAAACGTCCTTTCATTCTGGGGTCAGAGTGAAATTTAAGGTTAATTATGATCTCCAGACAGCGAGGCCTTCAAGGAGTAAGACATGCTAACAAAATGAGCAAGAAGAAGGAGGAGGAGGAGGAGGAGACGAAGAAGACACAGAAGAAGGAAGAGGAGATGACGAAGAAGGAGACGACGAAGAAGAAGGAAGAGGAGGAGACGAAGAAGAAGACGACGAAGAAGAAGGAAGAGGAGGAGACGAAGAAGAAGACGACGAAGAAGAAGGAAGAGGAGGAGACGAAGAAGAAGACGACGAAGAAGAAGGAAGAGGAGGAGACGAAGAAGAAGACGACGAAGAAGGAGGAAGAGGAGGAGAAGACGACGACGCAGAAGGAGGAAGAGGAGGAGAAGACGACGACGCAGAAGAAGGAAGAGGAGGAGAAGACGACGACGCAGAAGAAGGAAGAGGAGACGACGAAGACGACGCAGAAGAAGGAGGAGGAGACGACGAAGAAGGAGACGAAGAAGGAGACGAAGAAGGAGGAGACGACGAAAAAGGAGGAGACGACGAAAGAGGAGGAGGAGGAGACGACGAAAGAGGAGGAGGAGGAAGGAGGAGGAGAAGAGGGAGAAGAAGGACGAGGAGAAGACGAAGGAGAAGACGGAGGAGGAGAAGAGAGAGTGGAAGGAGGAGGAGGAGAAGAAGAAAGAGAAGAAGGGCTCCCCATTGTTATTATGATCCTTCCTCTGTCCATCATTACTCTGAAAATAAACTCAGAAAGTAGAGGACGATAAATCTTTGCTGTGCGGCCGAGGAAACCTCTTCACTGCCGCTCACTTCCCAGTTACAGGAGAGAAGCAGCAAACCCGTCCAGGACACCGATTTATGTCTTCTAACTCTGTGACTTTGTAAAGCTTTTGGCACAGTCTGTTCTGTCCCAGATAGCAGAGCCTAGCCTCCGTCATCCAACAAAAAAAACAACAACACACCGACAAGTATATGGGAATACTTTGTCAGGTATGCTGCGCAGTAAACAGAATTAGTGGAAAAACACACGAGAGGCGAGTGATTCACCGGATAATGCAAGCATTAGGTCGAGGACGCAAGTCTGCCGGTGATCCAGTCATACCACGGCAATGATGCACAGCTGTCCACATTACGCAATCCGTCTTGTGATCGATACGTGGCTCCTCAAGGCCGAGTGACACACGTTTATAGGATGAAGCCACGCCCACGGTTGGCTTTTGTCAGGTTTGTAGTGTTCAGGTGAGACGAGGCTTGTAAGCACAACCGACGTTAGATCGTTCTTCCCTCCAACAAATCAGATTACAGTCGCTGCAAGATCAGGCCAAGTCGATGGATGTGTGCGTTTCGTTTCAGCCGGGAGAAAATGCATCCGGGCGGCGTTTTTTCTTTTAGCACGAGCTCGTCTTCTTGGATGTTATTGCTCTCATCTGGACAAACAAATTAACCTTAAGGGGAAGCGTCAGTCGGGTTCAAATTAACTGCACCTATTGTTTAAATTGCACAAACCCAGACGTCTTCAGGCGTCAAGACAAAAACGAACTACATCCATCAGTTTAATACAGTCGTTATCAACCTTTATTACAATAGAGACAATAAATACCTATGAGCTCAGTGTAAAAGATGTCTTCTATTATAGTGGATTAAAAAAAAAAACTCTAAACAATAAAACTTTTAGATTTGCAGGTCAAATAATGATGGAGACAACTTAACTGCAGCAAAAGGTTTCATTCCTTGTTTGTTTTGCAGCTGATTAATTGTCTGAAAATGGTTTGATGACTAAAATGTTCTTCCTGTCTACAAAATAAACCAGAGCGACGTGGAGATGTGGAGGGCTCCTTCTCCGAATGGAAAATTCATGAATAAGAAAACGCTCGTTGCCAGAGTAGCTGCTTTTCAACCAAAATGATGCACTTAAACGGTCAAAGTTTTGTTTTTTTGACGCAGCTCCAAGTTGTTTTAAATGATGCTGAAGACTTGTATAAACTGCCCTACAACCACTTAATAAAAACAAAACTGGGAGGTCGTGCTAGACTTTTTCAGCTGACGCGGTTCACATTTAATCAGAAGACTTCCAAGCGTCCTACTCCCTCCTCGACCTTTGACCCCGCGAGACAACAAGACAGTTTCAGGACAGAACGGGAAGAACGGAGCCAGGAGACGCCGACAGGTGTGAAAGTCGACGCAGCTCTGACAAACTATCGAGAACACGGGGCTGAAAATAAACATTTAGGCGTCAGAGACGATATCTCCCGCTATCAACCTCTCGCCAACTCTTCCCGTTGCATAATAGGTCAGGACGCGGCAGAGCTAACAGCAGGTTTTAGCAGCTTCAAGGTAAGAGGAGAGTGGAGAAGAATACACGAGAGCCGGAGCTTTAAAAATCAATCTGAACCTGATCACACCGTACACGTATACTGAGCCACGTGATGACATTCAGTCAGCTGTTGAAATGTTTCCCTTGTGAGGCCTGACCAGGTGTTAGCATGCATCCAGGTCTGATCTCACATATGGAGGTAGGGTTGGGTGGTATGACAGTATTATTATAAAAGTGTCTACCGGTAGAGATTTTGCAATACCGGAGAAAGAGCAGATGTCTGCAGCATCTCGCTGAGTCGCTGTAATTACACCTCCTCGACACACGGGGCACTGCAGGCGCTGCAGCAGACTGCTTGGCGTGGTTGCATGAGCACGACAAAGAAGAAACAGCTTTACTTGAGTGATAACAATCATGGCGGAAGTGGAGAGTGAATGTCACGACACCCATGACGAAGAGACACACAGCGTATCCTGGCCACACCGACAACTCTTCGAAAAGTGGCGTTAAGCCAAAAAGCACCACAAGATCGTGAAAATATTGTTATCAGATGAAATAATAAACAAATTCAGTCAAGATTTAGGAAATTAAATGAGAGAATATGGAGAATAAGGCTCTGTGCAATGCCGTCGTAATTTTATTTAATTATCAGAGATCGTGAAACTATAGTGCAGGTCTCAAAAATAAATAATGCCACGGTGGAAATAAAGAAATAAAAAGCCTAATTCGCATTTTTGGTCAGGGCGCACATGCAACACAGCACCGTTCATGGTTCTGAAACAACAGATGCGACAGCTTCTTGCTAAATATTCTACAGCACGCCCAAAGATGTCGATGTTTATTTGCACACAGAGTTGTGTAAACCGTGATTGGATTTCTAGTTCTGGTGTGAACACGTGTGCTTAAAGTTGGATATCTAGATATATGAACGGGGCCAAAAAGTCCCAGATCAAAGTCCTAAAACTGGTTTCTTTACTGCAAGCAACTTTAAAAAAAGGAAACTACGTTTATCAGGGTCATTTATAGAAAATAATAAACATTTAATGCTGTAAATGTGTAATTTATGGCTCCACTGTGAACTTTAACTGGATATTTTAACCGTTTTTGCAAGAATCGCATAAGAAGAAGAAACACTAGCCTAGCATCAACAACAAGTCGTGTGTTTAGTTCATACAAAAAAATGCAAAGCTCCCAGAGCACAAAACCAGTCTGTCTTTATGTTAAACTAATCAGCTGTTATCAGGCAAACATGAGAATGGTAATGATTTTCTTATCTAACTGATTAGACGATTAAAAACTTGAATTACGGCTTTAACCCTTGCAGATGTGGACTCTGCAGGATTAGGGCCTGGCTCAATTAAAATAAGCCACTAATCTGATCCACGACAGGTTTGCCTTCAACTCTGCCACTAATCAAAAAAGAAAATCAAAAAAAGAGCCAGCCTATAAATGGAAACATGTGACCGGAACGGGAGCGTTTAATGTGACAATCGCGAAAAAAAAAAAGTATTTAAATGCGGGTGTCGCACTGGAGCTCCTTAAAATAAACATTAAAAGGAAATCTAAATCCCTCGTGGAGCAGCGGAGGAAAAATAACTTAAAAGCGACAAAGCAGTCACTAAAAACAACAAGGTCTGCCAACAAAAGCTCGGCGCTTTGTGTTTCTGTGAACAGCGCCTGTCATGACTCAGTGTTTTTCTGTCAACGCAGAGTCACAGCCAACGCCAAGGGGCCCGGGCCTCCGAGATACAAAGGCCAAAATCAATGCAATGCTTTGGAAAAACTGATGGAAAACCACTAGACGGCCGCTGAGAGGAGGAGGGGGGGGCTGAATATTAACCCCCAGCATCCTCGCTGCTGGTGACAGCGGCGAGGATGCTGCCCCGTCCACTCAGACGACCGAGTCAGCATCGCTACCCCCAGAAACCACTTCCGAGCCCAAAAAGAAAAACCTCACAGATCAAAGACGGCGAGCGCATCTGCCTTGCTAATGAGCGCGCACACAAAAACAAACTGTAAAGCGAAACTGCTATTCACCGAGAAGTAAACGGCACGCTCTCCGCCCTGTGACATTTACATTTTAAAAGCCAAAAGCCGCTTCCTGATTTGGTCAATTTAAAGAGGCAAAAAAAAAACAAAAAAAACAAAGCCGCCCACTTCCCAGACGACAGAGCAAAAAAAAAGGAAGAATAAAATGTGATTTTGGTTTTATTTAAGGAGAACAACCTCCTCCTTCAGTCATCACGCTTGAAATCCTTGCAGCAAAACAACAAGAGCTCCTAATTCAACCTCAGAAAGCTACACAACAAACACGTGCTACATCCCAGCATGCACTGCTTCCCATTTACACAATTAATACCCAATCTGTTGTGCTTCATGAATTAGTAAATGAATTCTGCCACAGTGTGAGAGCATAACCCGAGAGGAAAAGACGGGGGCAAATTACCTTCTGAAGGCTGTTTGGGTTCAGCTGCGTCTTGTCTATTATCTTAATTGCCACCTGTGGAGAGAGGAGAGACAAAAAAAAGAAAGAAAAAATGAATCGAAACTGAGTTAAACGGGACACAACAGCGGAGGGAAGTGTGAAAAAGAGGAAGCAGAACGAGACGCTGAAGACGGCCGCTCACGAAAGGAAAGTGTCAGTGAATTAAACCACAACTATGTCGATATGAGAGAGCAATAACGCAGTTTCAACATCCTCCCCGGGTTTAAAAATATAGTTAAACTGCAGAATTATTAAGAAGAGAGAGAGAGAGAGAGCGACGCCGTTTGCTTAAAATCTCTCGTGAAGAGGAGCAGCTCATCAATTATAAACAAATCAAACAGCTCCACAGAAACGGCTCGAAAAAAACAACAACTATTACTGCCAAACGAGATTTAGAGCGATGGATGTGTCCGAGCACGGAGCTGAAACGGGGCCGAGCTTTGTGCTGAAATCTTCTTGTGAAAATGTCCTGTCATCCATTATTTCTTAGGAAGGTAAACAGATTTTTTTTTAGATGCTGTATAAATCAAACACTTCACCAAAGCTCGTGCCATTTTGATTTGAATTAGGAATTATTTAATTAACAGACGAGAACAGATCAGTTCATCGGTAGCAGGGAGTTTGTAAGACCAGACGGTAAAGTGTAGAGGTATTGACTCTACTGAGCGCGTAGTAAAAGCCCGATCTTTTGTATTTGCTTTACGTCGGCCGTAAAGCAAAACCAAGCGTTGAAAGAGCGAGACTAAACACGTCTGCTGTCTGGAAGCGCTTTGTGTTGTCTAGTTTTATAATGCTGGTCAAAAGAGCGAATGTTCAAGTTGGTATTTCATTATTTATGGGATTAGAGCGAGAGTAACTTTAGTTTCTTTGAGAAAAACCTTCAGGAATCACTGGAGGATGGAATCATTTTTAAAAATCATACTGGCCGATATATTATCTTATTCTGCTCCTAATGCAGTGCACTGAGGATAACCTACAGGAGCTCCAGCTTATTTATTTAAGCGTCCATATTAGCTTTGTAGATGCATTTCTTCCATGCCTCCGTGCATTTTTGCTTTCCGCCCATTTGCTAATCTATTGTAAAATTAAATTAAATGTAATCTATAAAGCGCCTGAAACCCCCAGAGTGAGCACTGAGGTGACGGTTCCTTTTAACAGGAAGAAGCCTTGAGCCGAACCTTAAGCTCATACGGAGGAACCCATCTGCTTGAGGCCGGCCGAGGTAGAAACAGGAAAAAGACTAAACATCGATGTCGAATCTAATCAGAAGAGAAGATATTTACTGTTTCGATAATGACAGCTGCCCTAAAAACAAATAAAAACATCCAGAGTCTCGGTGCGTCTCACCTCTCTGCCGGTGAGGATGTGTCGCGCCAGTTTGACCTTGGCGAAGTTGCCCTTGCCGATGGTCTTGAGCAGCCGGTAGTTGCCGACGTGGGGCTGCTGCGGCTCCTCGGAGCTGCGGGATCGCACGCCGGTCCGACCCGAGCGCGTGGTGCTGATCTCCTGGCGGCCATTACTGTGAGACGTGTGCTGCGTGGAGAAACAAGAAAGACATGTGAAGTCAGACGGGCGCCTGGGTTTTTCGAATCGGTTCGTACTGTGCTACATCTAGAACATGTTTCAGCGGTGATTCATGTTGACCTGCTGTGGCATATCCTCTTAGGCGCTGCTGCAGAATAAAAAAAAAAACACGACCGATGTATTTATAGACAAAGAAAGTGAGCTGTTCTTTCACCAGATGCACATAGCTGACAAATCGTTTCAGAGCTTCAAACCAACGGGAAGACAATGCAATCATTACAGACTATGATCACTTCTGCTTCCATCACGTTTTTTAACTTTTAATAATTATCTAATCTAAATATTTGATTGATATAATTTGAGATATCAGTTTCCAGAGGGCGAGGTAACATCTTCAAAAGTCTCTAGAGGCTTTACAGATGCTGCAGCCACACTGAGCTGATATTTTTATACTTTATATCGTCATATATTTGTACTTTTAGGCTGATTTGTGGATTTTTCCTGTTGTTGTACTGATGCTACTGGACTCTAATTTTCCCTTAGGGGTCTATCTGCTGTATTTATGTAAAAGAAATAATCCTGAGACACTAGAAAATAAGTTTTCTACAAATTATTTCAGCACAAAATGAATTTCCTGTCAATTTTATCTTATTATTATTATTGCAACGGCACAAAATAATAATAAATACTGTCCCAGCATGCTCGTGCTTGGAGGATATCCAGCATATATGTTGCTAACTAGTCTGTGTGGTAGCTGTGTGGTATTTGAGACTTAAAAATACTCTGTTCACATCGGTGCAAAATGCAAATAGCTGCATTCTTGTCAAAAAAAAAAAGACATCTGGCACAACTTTGAAGCTGAACTTGGTGTTTAAAATCGTCTTCATCCATTTCTGCTTGATGAGGTTTGCTGCTGCATCGACCAGTCACGCTGAGGGTCACGTTTAAAAGCCCCATCTCAAAGTTAACATTCGCATGAAGCAGATGAATTTAGTGAACGCTGATTTCAGATTGCAAGCTGCACCCGTTTTCCCACCCTGTCACGTTCTTGCACATGTCGTCGACAACATAACCGAAACGCTGTGACCAAGCAGAAGTTGTCAAGACTTTCTTTCGCTCGTTTCAGATATTTTTCGCCTCCCGTCTTCCTCATTTCACCGACACCAGCTTAGCCACAACTCAACGTGTTGATTAAAAAGCTGCTCTGTAAAACCGCTGCCGCTGCGATAGAAAAAAAAGGAGCTCGACCCACAAATAGAGAGCGCGTCATCCTGTGATGGGCACTTTGAAAACAGGATGTGCAGCAGAGCAAAGAGCCACAAACAAAAGGTGCAAAGGGTTACCGAAAGTTAAAGGGTCAACCGTGTCCGCTCGCTGGTAAACAGTCATTCTAATATAACACGTCCTCCACGTCCACGTTGAAACTGCATTAAGATCGTTTTGGAGGATGTAGTTTGGGGTGCTCACCCAGCTTTCTCAGTTATTTGAAACGAATATTAAACACCTGAACTCTCAGGTTATGATTTAATGCAGAACTGCGTTTGTCTTTCTCTTGTGTACCTAATAAACTGGCACTTGATACCAACTGTTGAGCAAAGTTTAACCTCCTTTAAAGGTCTTTTAAATGTGAGCTGCAAAGCTGCATTTTCTAAATAGCTATTAGTGTTATTGCGACATTTATTTTTATTTGTCACCTCCAATGAGTTTCTGACTTAGAACGTGGCACAATTTACAAATTTAGCGGCGAAAATTATAAGATAAACACGTAGAACATAAAATAAATGTGTTGTTGTTTGCGTGCAGAGTTCAGAAGCTTCCCTCCATGTCCCTAAAATCAGAATTGACAGATACTCTGCCTCGGTATCGACTGTCCAATTGATGTCTCATTAACGGCGGCGGTGTGCTCTGCCCCGCCCCGCCCCACCCCGCCCGGCACTGCCCTACCCTGCCCTACCCTGCCCCGTCCTGTCCTGCCCTGCCACTAAAACAAACTCACCCTGCAGACAATTAAAGACAACAGAGATAAAGTAGGAGATCTAACAGCCTGGCTTTTAAGCGGAAAAAAACAAAAACTACAGCGCTAATTAAACCAAAAAGTCCTGCACATATTTAAATTATTACTATTAGACATTAGCTCATTATAAAATCTCTTTAAATGTGCAGAATATGACATATAACATTTAAATTAAAGACATTATAGGAGTTAGAAAAGCGCCACAAACCACAATAAGGTCACTTTAACTGTCTGCCAAGCAGCACAGACACACTTTAAGTCACCACAGGAATATTTCAGGGCTTCGTCTGCAGCGATAGCAGCGGAGATAAAAATACCATCAACTAGGGTAAGGTCACTGTTGAATCCCACACACAGGACGGCAAAGAAAAGAACATTACAGATCTGATAATCACACAAAACCATTTCCTTTTTCTTTTTTTTTTAAGCAAACAACCTTCAGTAATGAAAAAACTAAAGTTTAATCTTTTTCCTTTTTTACTCACAAAGCTGCGGTGTCTCCTGGCTGATTGGGAGCCCGTCATGTTACAACAGGAAAACACTGACGTTGGTGATGATGACGACGGCGACGATGATGCCCATAGAGATTACCACAACCCCAGAGATTTCCCAACAACTCAAGAGCCCTGATACCCGCCGAGACAATCAGAGAGGACGGCAGGCAGCGGGACGGGGGAACACACTGATCCCAGTCAAGACAGCAACTCAAACCAGAGCGCCCAACCCGGAAATGAGACACTAACCTTCCAAAATAAAGGCGCCGGGGTCAATTTTGCAACAACTTCCAAAAAAAACTTGATGTTTAGTTGTTTGTCTGCGAGTTTTAATTAGAGATTAATCATCCTACTGGACAAGAAAACAAACGAACGGCCGATTAAACTAACATCTGAGCAATGCATTTGGCAGCTCGGGGCGTTTACATTAACGCCGGCTGGAGTGGCCTAATTTCCTCCCTCCTCCTCCCGCCCTTACGGGATCAATAAAAAAAAGTTTCACCACATCTTATCGCCCTGTGAGCTCTTGTTTGTGCAGCAGGTCTTATCTCCAGGCTCTCTGACTGTCTGCCACTAGCGTGATGAGTCATGAGATCCAAGACGATATCACATGCAGGCATTTCTGTACGTCTCTGCAGCTACAGGCGGCATATGGAGCCAAAAAAAAGAAAAACTGAGAAAGGGAGCGTGCGAATAAATAAAAAAAACATCTGATTTAAAGACAAGAACAACAGTCACAACAAGGCGTTAAGGATTAAAACGTCTCTGTAGGACCATTTAGACATTAAAGCGTCCCGTTCCTTATTATTATATTATTATTATTATACTCTGTGTTTATGTATGAGATGGGTGTAGACGGGTGTCCATGTTTACGTGCGTGATAACAACAGTTTTATCTTTGTTTTGGTAAATCTGGATTTTGGACTCTTGACTGAACAAAACTTTAAACCTGAAGGAAACGTTTTGGTTTTGGGAAAGCCCCACGGTTACTTCTGGGAGTATCAACACAAATAATAATGAATGAACTTAAAGAAATTAACCTGATTAATTATTTAGTCGATGAAAACTCCAACTGAGGTAGTTTTATTTTAGGCAGTTCTGGTGAAATGCTATGAATAAATACACCTGCTGCTTAATATTAATGAGATGCGATGATCTGCAGGGGATGTTTGTGTCATCTCAAAGTTAACACATCTACTATGTGTGTGTTGTTTTAATTAGAAGTGTCCTGATTCAATCATTTTGATTTTTGAGCCAGCGGCAACGTTGTTTAATGTTGCTGTCGAGCAGGGTGCCAATCTGACGATCTCCCTCCTACGTCCGGACCGAACGCTCGTTACCAGCAACGAGCCAGACTAATTGGCGAAGCTAGCTTGAAACCAGAAGCACCTTTAACTCGATATGGAGGTGTAAATCTGGATAACTGTGGCAGCCAGACAGCGATTAGCGAGTCGGGCAATGTGGATATGTTGTGCGGCAGCGGCAGAGCAAAAAGCATCCACAGTAGATGTTCTAGGAGTTTTGTACAGCTATTTATAACTTTAATTTAAGATGTACACCACAGAGCTGTTCATAAAACATGCTGAAATTTGTTAGAAAAGCCAATAAACATTTAGTTTCTTAATGCCCTGCAGAGACACTCCAACTGTCAGTCATACAGACCTACATTATACTGATTGAGATGTGATCAGATCGGCCAAAACTTGATATTAAAATGATTGTGGGGACAAAAATAAAAGAACCTTGAGTGGACTGAAGGCAGAATCATAAATATAAATGTTGTTATAATATTCAGTATGCTGCTCAAATCATAGGACTATTAAAAAGGCTTGTTTTTATTTCTTTTGAACACAAGAAAACAAACTCTTATTGTGTCTAGCTCCATCACTGAATAACCATTTTATTCCAGCTCTTTGCTACCCTGAATTATATAAAACTTAAAGTACACACACATTCTTTGTATTTTAACCTTAAATGAGGGGAATTATGAATCAATTCCGCCTTTATCTTGACGCTCAGTTTCACTGATGAAAAGATTCATTGTGTCCGTG
The DNA here is from genome assembly GCA_005024645.1 of Planiliza haematocheilus. Classification (NCBI taxonomy): domain Eukaryota; kingdom Metazoa; phylum Chordata; class Actinopteri; order Mugiliformes; family Mugilidae; genus Planiliza; species Planiliza haematocheilus. The sequence goes on from SRSE01000637.1 coordinate 4,022,928, forward strand.
ATGACACCGCTTTAATTTTGAAAATCCTGCCCGGAACCCGCACGCTTACACTGCGGCTGCGCTGACAGCGCTCGCTCACACAGGAGATTCTGGTAGTCACGAGGGGGCGGGACTAACGAGTCCCATATTTGGAAGCTGAACGGTTGAAACCGTTGAGTGACAGCCGGGCGAGCCAATCGGCAGCAGGAACAGAAACTACTGTTGCCTGCCAGAAGCAGCAGGCAAAGTACTGTAGTTTTGTTCGTGGCCAGGCCTAAATAGCCAGAGTACGTACTCAAATACGGATAAAATCACATTAAAACTAGTATTAAAAGATAAAATTAAGTGTATATAAATAACATCATTGCCACCGATAAAAAATACCGGGTCTAACTGACGTAAACGATATGCTTGTTTACCATTTTCCACTAAAGTGTGAAACAATTCGCTATTTTTCCGTCTAATAATGAGCCATAATTAACCCTGCTTCTACATATAAGTAGGTGGCATTTAACAGCGACGAACCAGGCGACGATAACCCGATAAACAAGCCTTTAAGACTTACACTTTCCGTCACCTTCTCGTTGACCGTCGGTAAAGGAGTTTTTGTTGACATCTTTTTATTCGTCCTTCCTCGACCGGTGGCCGTGTGATGTCCACCCAGAAACAAAAGATAAGAATGCTCCGTCTTCGGTCCGAGAGCTTGAGAAAAAAGATGTGAGCTTATTGCTTTGCTTTTGCAGCCCTCTCCGGGGAAACAGTCTCAGCATGGATCGTGACAATTTTGAAAACCAGACCGGACGTGTTAGAAGCAGCCGAGCACTTGAACTGTTAGGAGAAGAAAAAAAAAACAGTAAAGAGCACAATAATCTGAACGTTTAGGCTCCGTTCATGGCCTGCGTCCAACTCCACAAATCAGTGTCCGTCTGTCCGTTTTGGGGTTCGAGTCAGTGAAGCTAACTAAACTAAAGGCGCTGTCGGCAGCCACTTCCAAAAAAAAAAAAAAAAAAAAAAAAAAAATCGCCACAGGCTTTTTCTTATTTTCCACTGCACGTCTCCGTCTATAAACAAGCCATGGCGTCGAGTGTCACCAGGTTGTGTTTCTCCGGGGGGCTCAGAAGGTTTGGCCGGCTGAAATACTCGCCGTCGGCTCGGTTTCTTCCATCTCCGGCGGCCCAAAGTGAAGCGGGTCTGTCTGTTTTAGGTGGGACCAAAATGGCTACTCAGCGGCTGGGCTGGATTAGGGTGCGTTCAGGGACCAGCGCCGAGCTCCGACATCCAACAACCGACTTCTAAAACCGGGTTTTTTTAACCTATATTTTTTTTCGATTAGTCGATTAAAATTCACCAGTCGAAATATTTATACGTCAAACAGCAAAAAAAGGGCTAAAAAATATTCAATTCGTTCTTTTTTAATAAACTGATTAATTATTTAGTTGATAAAAAAAACTGAGGTTAAAAATACACTGGATGGTTTAAACATTTTATTTCAGACAGTTTTGTTTTTTTTAAAAAAACTATAAATGGTTGCAGACTTAATTATCTGTTTTATCTGGAGTCCAACCTACCAATACCTAAACTATCCTTTAGACTAAAGAATATAACATAGCTTACTATTATTTAGCGTTAAATACAGAAAATACATGAGTAACTATTCTGGTTTATCAATTAAGACATTATTCAGGCATTAAACACTATATGTTTACTGGCTGAGTGGTTAAGTGTGTGGTATTTGAAAGTAAACTGATTTATTTGGGGGGATATAGAGCCTTGGTCTAATAAAACGAGCATGTTTTAACATTATCTCCAGGCAAAATTTAAAAATGAATGAGAATAAATCCAAAAAATAATCAGTAGATGAATAAATACCGCTACACAAGGTTCTTTTGGAGTTGTGCAAGAAATAGATGCTGCATTTTACTTGATAAATTTGAATAAAAACATTAATGAAGCTAAAAAAAAAAAAGTAAATTCAGTGTTGATTAATTTGTCAATTGGGGCGACATGCGATGGCAAATATTTGCTACGTCTCACAAAAATACTGATGTAAAATTATCCGATGATGACGATTAAAAATACTATTGATGATTTATTTCTTGTCAGTTGTTTAATGTTAATTCCAAGAAGATTTAATGTGAATCAGTTAAGTGTATGAGGAAACTCTTTGGTGGCTGAGAGAAGTCAGCTTCAGAAAGCAGAAATGTTTCTAAATGACCCCAGCAAGTGATGAACCTGGCGCGCCTGTAGTCTCAACTTTTATGACTTTTGGCAGTGTTATTGTTTGCTGCTCCCCATTCAGTGTTGAAATGTAAACAAACCAACTAGACGTGAAAGTTTGCTGCGTCTACCTCTACCTGGGGCTGGGCTCATTACCCACTACAGGTAAGTATCTGGTTCTTAGCAAACACTAGTCGAGCCAGTTTCTGATGATTGTCACCCACGGATGTTTTTGTTTAAACTCCAACTACTCACCAGCCTTTTAGAAGTGAAGACTTGGATGAAACGTCTTCAAAAAACTCTACAAGTCCAGCCCTGGTTCTGGAGATGAATTTATTCACAATAACTTAGATGTTTTCAAAGCAGTGACCTGTTTGAAGTCCAATATCATATCAGTTGTAAAAGATACTGACAGGAAATAACTGAGGAAAAGCAGTTTATGATTACGGTATTCATCGAGAGCATAGGTCACACTGTTTGACCCAATTACGCAGAGAGGGATGTTTTTCTTTTTCATCAGTAATATTTAAACATATATTCACTTTTTGGGGTCCCCTGGACACATTCTGTTCTGTTGTCCCTGCTACTTGCATTGCTTTTCTGTATTTACAGTGCACGTGTCTTGACAATTTCTTTATGTGCATGTGTTTCCTCAGTTGTTTTTGGTCATTATTTTTTAATCTTCTATGTTTTAATTTGAATACAGTGACATATAGCTAAAGTTATGTGATGAATATGAATAATAATACTGATAATAAGTGTTGTCGAAGCTCAGTCAGATATTTTTACGGTGAATTTAATGTTTTATAAACTATAACGGGAGGCAAATAGCATAAAATACCTCAGAATACAATAATATTAATTTTTATTTCGAATAATTGTAATTAAAATAACTGTAAATAATAAATAAACTGATATACTTTCAGTGCCTTAACTCGACTGTGAGGGTTTCGATATTTCCCGACGGCGCCTGAACGCATCATCGGCGTCCAGCTGAACGGGCGGAGGAAGTGAGGAAACGGGCTGACCTCAGAAAGTCCGGAGCGACTGTGATTCAGGAGGAAATGGGAATTTATTTGGCTTCAAAGGAAAACAGGGAGGCAGCGGAGAATACCACACAATGGGCCTCTTTCAGACTGTGGATTACACCTTTTTAAATGTGAATATATTAGCTTCATTAATGCTGTAAACATTTGGGAAATATAACTTTCATTATTGTAGGAAAAAATAGCTGCTTTACAGTGTAGTTCATATTTATTTATTAACTATGGTAATTGTATCCCCAGATATTATATTTTAAAATGTACTAGAGGCATTTAATGAATTTAAAGCAACATTGTTGTCACATTTTTGGTCTTTTCTGTTAAGTGAAGGCCACAATTTTAATATATTTTGGATAAATCTCAATACTGTGCTTTCAAGGTACGTTTCAGAGCTGCTTCCAAGATCTCTTCTAATATATAGATGAAGCAACATTTATTTAGCTTTATATAACCCAAAGAAGACATATGAAGCACATTATAGCATACAATATCCTGATTTGCAGATAAATCAGACTACATCTTTCAATTTTCACTCTCATTTCTAAATACTTCTGCAAAGCTTTTATTTTTCTTGCATTGTTTTATTGGATTGCAGTTTTTCTAAGGTGACCTTGAAAGGGAACCACAAACATTATTTTATGTTTGAAACTGGAGCAAAAATGATAAAATTAATTTTTTAAATTTATGGGGAGAGTTCTTCTACTTTTTGCCGTCGTTTCTTTTCTCAGAGAGGAAACAGTGACCATCAGCACACATTCAAGTGTGGTGGATAGCAAAACATTCATTCTTTATTGACTGGAAAAAGTACAGGGACCAAAGGAAAAATAAAAACAAAAGTGTGCAGTCAAAACGATCCCCCAAAACACCCCATGATTAAAATCCCCCAAAGCGACTTCATTTCATCAACTGAATACATCTCAAATCACAAGAGTTAATGTGCAGCGAGGAAAGCGCTATGTTATAAGTCATGCCACAAAGCAGAGGAGGAGGAGGAGGAGGAGGGGTTGGGGGAGGCATAGAGGGCAGGTAGTAAAGGAGGGAAAGGCCAGCCGTTACAGGGCATCGTGAGTCAAAGCCACAGCAACACAAGAAAAGCTTCAGTCTCTCAGATCGCATCAATGTCGATGTCGTCCTCTTCTTTCTCGGGCGTGTCTGGTTTCACGGTCTCCACTTTGAGCTCGCGGGCGGAAGGCGAGTACACCACCTGAGGATGACACGGGTCCACACGTCAAGCTTAAATCTCACACTGCCTCTTTGAATAAAAGGATGAATATATATATATAAAGCAGATGAGCTTTGTCTAAAAAGCCACTTTCAGATGATGAATATGAGCCTGGAAGGTGTTTAATAATACATCCTGCTGCTTTAAATCATTCACAAAGTGGAATATTAAAGCAGTAAATATGTTGCAGGGAAGCCGACATCTCCTGTAGGCTGAACCTCATTTTTAATATTCCCGTTATGAAGCTTTAATTTAATCATTTACTCCACTAACTGCAAATATTCAGCTCTTGCAGTGGTAAAAACACGCAGCTCCATGTTATTGAAATCAGTTTCTGTCTGGGCTACACTCCATGACCCATGAAGGGCTGATGGAGTCTATGGACACAGGCTCAAAAGGGTTGATTGGATGAAAAGAACTGTAAATGTCAAACAGTCAGAAACGTGTGTAATTTGTTAATCGCATAAAATGATCGGGAAATTTCAGGCCCGAGTGTCTACGCTGGGAGTTGATTATACGGCAAAGATCTGTCGGGCCAATCAAAATGTTTCTAAGAGTTTTATATGACGATAAAAAGAAGATACCCAGCGACGTAGTTACACACGAGCAGCTGATTACAATGAGAACGCTGCCGTGGAAGAGTTTGACTCTCAAAGATACTGAGAGACTTGAACACAGTTAACCATGTGTCCTTTAAAGTTATTTGTTTAAAAGCCTCATTTGTCACATGACTGGAGGACTGATTGATAAACCATAGTTTTCTCTCTTTACTGATTGAAACCATAGACTGTAAATACAATGCATGTATAGCTCCCCCCGGTGGCTGGCTGCAGTACAGGTCATCAGCTCAAACCCCTCCATGTTAGTGGATGAGACTTGAGCTGAACTATAACACTAAATGTACACATCTATTATTTTTATTATATTGTTTGTGTGGTTTTAGGTAGATAGTGTAATATATATATATACACTGATGTTCAAGAGTCAATTCTTCTGAGACGTTTTGCTTTAGTTCATTATTTGACTTTGTAAAAAACAGGATGTGACATCATGATGATTAACAGTTGCCATTGACGACCGCTCCATGAAACAGACCAGGAGGAAAAAATAAATGACTTCAGTCTGTTATCAAACATCTCTTTGTAACCGAGACTGGTGCATTAACAGACTCAATCTGATAAGATCCAAGAATATGAAGAAGTTATGAGATTTAAAATGAAAATTATTTTTTTATTTAGATATTTTTTCCTTCAGTAAACTATACTTTGTTTCAGATCTTATAGTTTGCTTCTGATAAACTGTACCTCAACGTTTTCATCATCTTCCTCCTCCTCTTCCTCACTGCCCTCGCTCTCCTCCTCTGCCTCCTTCAGCCATTTGACGAAAGGAGCAGCCTTGGCATGGATCTCTTTGGCAAGTTCCTTGGAGACGTACTTCTTAGAAACCTAGAGGACAAATACAAAGAAGCAGACAACTCAGATTAAACATGATCAGAGAAGCAAAAGACCGACATATCTCTGCTGCCGGATTTAAGCCCTTTTTTATGTCCAGCATGTCTTGTTTTTTCTTTGCCCGTACTTAAAGCCACATCAGACGACATTTTAACTTCCAAGTTTCATTCAGTACCTTCTCTGCCCAGGCAAAAATGACGTCCTCCTCCAGCAGGTCAGCGTCGTACAGATCTTTGAGGATGAGGGGAACACGCTGCAGCAGCTGGACCTGATGCAATTTCACGACGCACTCGAAGCCTCCCAAAAGATACTTCTGGGCCTTCTTGTTGTTGTGGCAGAACTGAGGAGGGAAAATAATCGTGAAACGTCAAGAAGAGAGTTTTCATCCGACTTAAAGTTTAAAACACAAGTAGATATCGTTCAGGAGCTTTCGTGGCGACTTACTCGCAGGAAGTGGCGTTTGTACTTCTTGATCTGATCACGAATGTTCTCGTTGAAGAGCAGCTCGCTCAGGATGAGGGGGCCCATGGCCTTCACATCCAGGCGCTCTGCCTCCGCCAAGATCTCCTTATCAGCCCCGTCGATGGTCCCACTCTCCTTCTTATGCTGGAGAAGAAAGAAATGTTTAAAGAGCAAGTCATTACACGAACAGTTAAAGAAAGATTATCCTGAAGAGGCCAGAGAACAACAAATGAAGATGAAGCAACACGACGGATGCTGTGAAATACGTTTAACCAGGATCAACAGTCCTGGCATCCTTACTTTCACAAAGTTGTAGAACAGGTTGACCCTCTCCTCCAGGGGTTTCTCTAGGTCCTCACTGAGTGTGAGGTTCTTGGCATGGTCACTGATCTCCTCCATCCGCCGCCTCTGCGCCTCCTCCGTCGTCTCCTCCGCCCAGTCCTCGTCGTCGTCGTCTCTGTTCTGAACACACGGGGGGTGGAGGAGGAAAAGTTTAAAAACATGACATTAAACGGATCCTTTAAAACCTCTATTATGGTCCACACATTCAAAAACAAGCTCCAGGGGAAACGTGGTTGACAGCAGCACCTGTGTGTGTTCCGGTATTTCTAATATCCCCATAGCTCATTCTGTTAAGACTCAGGCACAGGTTTATGAAAGGACACCTGAGCAAACAGGATGTCACTATGTCAACTTAACTCAGCAAAGCAGAAAAAAAATGACTTTTTGAAACTTTGCTCCAGCGTCAGATGGTGGATTCAGACTTTGTGTACTCACAGCTTAAACAAAGATTGGCCCTCAGCAAACAAGGTCATGAACCCAGCAGTGACAAGTGAGGACAGAGGCTAAAATGACCTTCCACCGTTATTCATCTGGAAGAAGTGAAAGAAGGCGCTATGCTAGACTCTGGTAGGTAAAAAAGACGAGAACAGTGAACGCACCACAGCCTCAGGAGCATCAATGTCGTTGTTTCCGGCCTCTCCGCTGCCAGAGCCGTTCTCCTTGTCCTTCTTGCGGTTCTTCTTCTCCTTCTCTTTTTTTGCAGATGCAGATCCACTATCGTTGCTCTCTGTCGTTGGCAAAGCAGATCAGTCATTTTTAAACCATCTCTCTTGGATTTATCACTGCATGTCTATAAGGTCCTTTAAGGGCCTTTTCACAATGAGACAAAACTCTCACCTGGTGGGTTTTTGAGGATGAACGTGCAGAGTTTGTGTCTGGTGTCAAGCATGCCGCGGTATCCACAGGCCTTGCATGAAGTGCCGATGGTTTGTTTCTTGGGATTGACATGCTGCGAGGAGGAGAAAGAAAATCTTAGAGAAAAATAAAAAATAAATCCGTACACACAATCATGTCGACTAAAGACTTAAGCTTGTCAGGACGTGAAATATTTACCAGATCAGTTTCAGGGTTGTCACACTCGGCACACAGCACAAATTTTCGGATGAACCCATCAAGCATGTCCTGCAACTTGTTCGCCTCGTGAGACCCGTTGACGATGTAACGATCGTTTTTGCTATCAAACTGGGTCTGAGCGCCGAGTTCACAACCAAAAAACTTGGTCGGGTCTGAGGAGGAGAGCAGAGACGTCACATGTATGAATTTCATTCGGTCTGAATTCATGGAAATGTTAGTTTTTGCGTTAAACATGAACATTAAAGCCTTTGTCCCATACAGGCAGCTTCATCTAACCATGAAGTCCTTTATCTACAAAACCATTTAAATGAGTGACATTGTGATACAGAAAGTTAAATGTTGGAGCTGAACACCTCTGTTCAGTTTAGTCAAATCCCTGAGGTCATTTATTTTGAATAATATCTAAATAAATTCTGCCGTTTGGTTGCTATCTGGATGTGGATTTACATTTCCACAGACCAGGGTTTAGTCTAAAACTAGTCACGTTGTGGGAATGTGACACATGGCGTTTACTCACATGTTGGAGGCCTGTTCAGAGCCTTTGCAACATCAACCATGTTGACAATGACCGTCTTGATTCCATTCCCTTTGCCTTCCACCTGGATTGAAGACAAAATTCAGACCATGAACATCTACAACTAAACTAACTTCTGTAAATTTAAAAAAACCCCATGCGACATCGAGCCGTTACCTTGGCAATCAGACGGGGCATCTTGTAGCGATAGAACTGGTCTGACACGCTGCGGTTGACGTTGACAGACATTTTGGCTGGATGTTAGCACTATCAGTAAGATAAAAGGATCTTGGTTGGGGATTTTTCGGGATCTTCTGTCTGGAAAAGAGGGGATGACATAAACGACTGCAAGCGTGCTCGGTCTCTGACATGAAAAACGTTGTGCCGCTGTGGCCGCAAGCTCCTTGCTTGAAGGCTAGATTTCCACCACACAGGTTCCAACGGCTGCGCAACAGCTCTGAAAGAGGAGAGGGACAAACAACGATCAATATTTAATAAAGAAAACCAACTGAGGTCTGGACTGAGCAGAGAACATAACTAAAAGATGCACTGAATGTGTCGCTATGCAGCCACGTCTGTGCCACCGTTCACTGGCAGGTATCTCCAGTATATTTCATTTATCTTCATGTTTTCAATAAACACACAGTCAGCTGCCAATTGGGTCAGTCCGTTGCCATTAGGTAAACAAGAGATAACAAATGTGATCTTGTGTAACAGTCCTGCACCAAATGTTTTGGTGTTGAAACGGCATCAAAAAGGTGGCAACTTCAACTCGATCGTTTTGGCGGGTGTAGTTTACGATGATGTAGTTTACGATGATGTTAAACTGGACTGAATTCAAAGCGTTTCCAATTTAACTGAGGCGGGGTTGTCAAATAATAGGAACAAGAGCCAGTAGTACTACAAACCACAGCCTCCACAATGAAAACAAAAAGTTGAATCAACAGTTTTGCTATTGTAAACTAATGCTGAACACCATACCCTCCATGAATTGGAAGAATTAGTGCAGAACTGTTAAATTAGAATATCATTCTGGTCTGATCTTCTATTTTAGTTCAAACTATAACCTCTTGACATTTAGGAGTTCTGAAAAAATTTTGGAAATAATTAGCTGTATCCCTGATTATGATTTATTCTGTAATTAAAGTGGGTCATATTTTTTCCAATTGCTCACAAGCCACAAGAACATAAAACAGGATTCCTGTGGTGTATGATGATAGCAGAATGAACGCAACTATGCAGACAGACAGTTATGGCACAGAACCAACCCAGAAGGAAAAGCCACCCTCGAAGACAACTCACGAGTTTCTCCAGAATGTCTCAATATTAAATGTTAAACAGATTCCTGTAATGCCAGGTGGGTTTACAAACGCGATATGACTGTGTTAAACACCGCTACGCCCATGTGATGCTACAGTAAGCAAGAGAAACAAAAAACATTTGCTAAACAGAAGGTTTCCCCACCTTTTGTGACCATACACACACAAAAATGTCATTGTGAAAGCCTATTGTCTTACATGAGGGCCTCTAGCTTTAGTCATACACGGCCTGCTCTTTTTAATAGGTCACAAACAGGAGGCCTAGCAGCTGCCAAAGCACTCTACCCCTCTGCTGATGCCTTTAAAAACCTTCAATACTACCCCGTTTGTGGTGGTTAATGTTTCCAATTAGACATGAGATGACTCCTAGCTGATCTGTCAGTGACACCCTGGTGTATGGAGTCCAGGTGCTTAGCAGAGCAGAGGTCGAGACCGTTTCAGGTGGAGGCTAGCTCAACTAGCTTAGCAGGCAGCTTGGTGCAGAGTGCGTCATACAGTCACTGCACACGAGTGACGGGACTGGGAGACGCCATTTTGATACAGTGGCACAGAAAACATGTCATACGGCTCAATAACGCTGACTATCTCTTTATTGCCGTTAATAAAAACCACCCCCGCACACCGTACGGCTCGTGAAATATCACGAATACGTAGTAAAATTTCTGTCCACGACTTACCGTTTTCGCAAAACAAAGACATAAACACAACGCTGATCGTCCAAGAGCCGCAGTGAACGGTGGTCGATGGCTGTTGCTGGTGTTGTATTGATTGCAGCAGGGGTTCTTTACGGGTTTGTGGCTCTCAAAGATGCACAGTCAAACACCCTAAAGCGTCCAAACAGTGCCGGTGCCACGCTCGGAGACAACAGGAGGGTTTCTGGAACGTCCTCTGGGTTCTGAGGGGGGTCCTTTGGGAGAAGAAGCGTATTTTTTTTATATATATATAATCCACACAAACTGCGGCAACCATAGTTAGGTGTGACAGCCGTTGGCGGTCACTGGTTGGTCACGTACAACACAACTGTCACGCTAATCAACAGCCCTCAAACGTTCCGTTATGTCAGTTAGCATTAGCTTAGTGGAAAAAAAAACGTAGCAGCTAACAAGCTAAAGTTAGCATGCGTTTCATAACTACACGTTTCATAAATTATGACAAAGCATATGAAATTCTGGGTCATTAAAATATGTTTACCCACAAATGGTCTCTATTACAGTCGCACCGTGTTAAGCCGCGGCCGTTAGAAAACAGCCGCTTTAAAAAAAAAATAAAAAATAAAAAAAAAACGCTGGTGCTGCAGGAAATAGTCGGAGCCCAGTTGCTAACGCGAAGCCAACTGACGTCCCACGGCTAAAGCGGCTAATAGCCGAGCGCAGTCGACGCGCTACGGTTGAAGATCATTTGATAAAGCGGAATCTTTAACGCTGGATCGGCGACCACAATTCATCGGTGGGATTACGACTATCGATCAGCAGTCCACGTCAGCGTGAGCCGGGGAGAAAATGTGATGAAATTATTTCACACCTACCTCTCGAATGTTCTGCGAAACGCTGCTACTCACGTCGCTTTTACTGACGAGTGTCAAGCAAACGGACGTAGCGACGTTAGCTACGTCCGTTGTTGGCTTCTTTTTAAATTAAGAGCAGGCTAAAGGCGTGCGTGATGTGCACATAAACATACTACCCCAAATAGCGGAAATACGGGACACGTGTTTATGGTTTCAGAACCACGACATAATGATAATGATGTGATGTTGCTTTCAAATCAGATTACTACAGTTCGTGAGTTATCCCTCCATCAAGTCACGCATGATTAAAATTGTGTATTTTATTTTGAAAGGATAAAAGGAAGTGCTCTATGCAGCTTGACGCCATCTCTAGTATTCTGCCTTCCCATTGGCGGACGTCTTGACGCTGTGCGTGCGTAGGCGCTTCCTCAACTTGACTAGCAGCAGACAGCAAAATAGAAGATGGTGAGTATGAAATGGCGAAAAGGCCGCGATTTAACACATTTACAGGTGGCGTTTCGAACATTTAATGTTTTACTAGACCAGTAGTCGACGCAAGGGCGGCGGCGTCGTGGCTGTTGCGCGTCGAAGAGGTTTCATTTTCAGGGTGTTTTGCAGTCTTGCTCCATTCCGAGATGGATCAACGATCACATGACAGCTGAGCACTTTAGTCCCCAAAAATGAACTCCAGCAAGCAGTCATTATTTTAATCAGCGCGATTATCTTTAAGTTTGACACCTTTGTCCATCAAGAATTCTTTTTTTGTCTGTTTGGGTGATATCGCGAGTTTTTTGTACTTTTTTTTTTACCCTGTTTGAGAAGCAGTTAGCTAGCAGAGCTAACAAGCTAACAGCTACATTATCTTGTGAGACAGTTAACTGTGAAGCAACAGGGATGTTTATCAGTTATTAACCTGCAGCTGTTCTGTTGTTTTTAAAGATAAGCCAAGCGGTTAAACACATTTTACGTTAGGAATGCAACTACACATTCATTCATTCAGCATTTTTTTTTGTTTGTTTGTAGTTTCCTGGTTGTTTAGAGCAATAAAAGTGCAGTTTATTTGGCTGATTATAGCTATTTTATTTCCGTCATCACTTTAATTTGCTTCCCCACATGATTTTGCATTTGCTCACACGTATATTTTGCTTCATCATCATCATCACTAACCATCCACCATTAACAGTTTGATCCAGCCACATTGTCACCGTTTCTCGTTTGTTTGTGAATGTTTAATACCTGTCTACTCAATCCATCCACTTTTTAATTTCTAATTTCAGTTTTTCCCCCTTTTGTCCCAACTCTTCTTTTTTTTTGTATTCTTTTTTTTACCCCAATCTTTGATCACGCCTCGTGTCGTTCTCTCCACGCACATCCCGCCTTCCTCCCTATCTCACCCCTCTCCCCACCCTTCTTTGCCTGTCTCCAATCAACCAGGCTGGTCACCGGGTAAGTGTTCTCGCTTCTGTGCTCGATCCCTGTTTTCTGATCGCTCTTTTCTGCTTTGCACATTAACGTGGGATTGAGTTACCGCAGCCGCAGAGCTCTGCTCTTTCTGCATCCTTTTGCTCAACACTCTGCAGCTGCATCTGCTCATACCTGATGTCCTAAGACGACAAATACCGATCCTCGTAGAGCTGAAGTCAACTGGGAACGAGACAGGGCAGGATACCTAAAGCTTCAAGAATCGGTGTAGAAGTCTGTTATGACTCGGACAAGCTTCAAAGATGTTTCACACTTTAAAATCATACATCTTATTAGTAGAGGAGATGATTTGGATTTAGTGTGAAGTTATAACAGACTGTCAGTACTTACAGCATCTCTTTGCTGTTTGGTGGAGTTACAACACGAGTTTCATGCTTGGTTTTTCATGACTTCTTAGGTCTTTGTGAAAACATATTTATCTCTCTCATCTGTCATTAAGTGTCTGAAATTCCAGCTGTGTTGAATGAATCCATATTTTTTAATAATAAACAATTGGTAACGTCCACAATGCAGTTTGAATTCAGACACACTGCTTATCTGCAAGTTGGAGCTTTTTGAATTAATTAAATATATCTGGAGTGACTTATTTTCTAGACATAATGACATAAAACTGAAAAAGAGAGAAAACAGTTTAACAATAACTAACTGAGGAGTGCAGTGGTTATGGTGTTCATTAGTCTCTGCTGCAGGATCGACCAGCGGCGTCCTGCAGGGCTCTGTCCTCGGCCCACTTCATTCTTTGTTCAGAGTAATACAGTATCTCTCAGGGGCTCGTCTCTGGGTCGTTAATCTCGTCTCTGTCTGTGCGATGTGCTATCAGTTGGTCCTGGTGTTAGGTGACCTGCACATCCCCCACCGGTGCAACACGCTGCCAGCCAAGTTCAAGAAGCTGCTGGTCCCGGGGAAGATCCAGCACATTCTCTGCACGGGCAACCTCTGCACCAAGGAGAGCTATGACTACCTGAAAACCCTCGCCGGGGACGTCCACATAGTCCGAGGGGATTTCGATGAGGTGTGTTTGTGTCCGTTACATCCCATGATACAATAAAAAGAGAGAAGATGTAAGACCATTAATGCAATGCTACTACATTTTAATTTGCAGAATCCTAGGGTGCAGACACGACTAAAACAGGTTATAATTTATGTGGCTGAATATTTAATTAGAAGGAGGAAGGAAATGGATCTCTTGCTGACACTGAAGACTAATTGCTGTGTAATTAAATCGTAATAGCTCCCCTTTTGGCAGAATGAGTTTTGCCTGCCTTGTTCATTAATAATGGTGACGTTCGTAGACGTGGGAGTGAATTATTTCAAAAACTAGAGGCGCAAAATAAAATAAAACAACCGTGTGTGTCCCTCAGAACCTGAACTACCCGGAGCAGAAGGTGGTCACAGTGGGCCAGTTTAAGATCGGCCTCATCCACGGCCACCAGGTGATCCCCTGGGGCGACATGGCCAGCCTGGCGCTGCTCCAGAGACAGCTAGATGTCGACATCCTCATCTCCGGGCACACGCACAAGTTTGAGGCGTTCGAGAATGAAAACAAGTTCTACATCAACCCTGGTTCCGCCACTGGAGCCTACAGCGCACTGGAAAGGTAAGGAGAACGGACAGTTTTGTACGTTTTTGCATAAAAATGACTCAAAACATCAGCGTTTTGTGATGCGTATTATGCTTTTGGATTTGCTTTTAAATGAAAATGAGCTATATTACATAGATGTGAGGTGCAAAAGTAAGTGCACTTCTAGTATTGACTGGAAAATATCACAAAACCATTTCTAAATTGTTTGGAATCGACAAATCTATTCTGACATCCCGTCCGTGAAAAATAGACGTGCTAATGTCATAGTTTAGGGCTGTTTTGCTGCATCTGGACCAGGACGCCTTGTCATCATTGATAGGCCAATAAATTCTGAATTATACAAGTTAATTCTGAAAGAAAATGACAGGACATCGGTCCCTGAGCTGAATCTGAAGAGAAACTGGGTCATGCAGCAAGACAACAAGCCCAAGATCAACAAGAACGGTTAAAGAAGAACCAGATGAATGTTTAGGAAGTCAAGCCAAGTCAAAGTCCGGACCTTAATCCAATACAAATGTCATGGAAGGACATGAAGCAAACAGTTCATGTGAGGAAACCCACCGACATCTCAGAACTGAAGTGATTCTGTTTTGAATAATGGGCTAAAATTCCTCCAAGCTGCTGCAAAGAGTCACTGGAAATGTTTTCTGTTATTTCTGCACCAGGGGGTCACAGCAGATACTGAAAACGAGGGTTCACTGACTTTTACATGTCACTGATATGCAATATTGGCTCATTTTCCTGTTTATTTAATTTCATTGTGTAGTCTTTGTGAAAATCTGTTCAAGTAAATTCCGAATTGTCCAAATGCTGCGTCCAAAGCGACACTATATTATCTCCTTACTTTGTATTTGATTCACTTGAGGGTTAAGATGTCTGGCTGCTCATAGCAATGAATTATGACTAGGGAGTTAAAAATGTAATATCAGGAATTATCTGTATCAGGTTTTTATAACCGATGTTTGTTCTGTAGCTTCAGCATTTCTGAGTCTGCATGAACGCAGCATGGGACGTTAACAGGCGCGTGCTTGATGACGTATAACAACAACAACACGCTAGTCTCGTAGGTTGCTAACCGTGGCTAACAAGCTAGCTCGCCCGGTGTATGAGATGTCCGTGGTTTGGAAGTATTTCCAAGTGTCACCTACTAACAGTAAATATGTTATTATTATGAGAGGAGGAAACAAGGCGTCTTCCTTTAATACATCACATTTGATCACCCACCTCAAGAAGAATCATGCAGTTATACGCTACATTTGTCTTCCTTGTTTTGATATTTTCTGTAGTTTGTTTGAGGCAAAAATTTCTCTCTAAAAACTAAAAAATTAACGAATGGCACTTTTTTCTGTAACTTATTTTGCATAGACAGTGTTTACATTTGAAAAGCCATGTTGCATTTATGTTTGCATCACAATAAAAATAGTCATAATGTGTTAATTCCATAATAGGTGATATGTTATGTTGTTACCTAATAATTCTGGTGTAAAAAGACTGAATATATCGGTATCGGAAATATGGGAATATCGGATATCGGCAGAAAAGCCAATATCTAGCATCCCTAGTTATGACGGAAAGATGTTTAAGTTTGCGCTCACTGGGAATCTTTTTCCTAAACGAGTGGAATAAGCCTCAAACCTAAAACACACCCGTCTCTTCTCCCCACAGCAACATCATCCCCTCTTTTGTATTAATGGACATCCAGGCGTCTACGGTGGTGACGTACGTTTATCAGCTGATCGGGGACGACGTCAAGGTGGAGAGAATCGAGTACAAGAAATCCTAAAGGCGGAGGAAGAAGAGGAAGAAGAGGAGGAGGAGGAGGGTTAACAAGGCTCAGTGTATCGTTTCATTCCTGTCCACCAGGGGGCAGCAGCTCCCTCAGAGTGTAACAAAGCGTTCAGTAACTCTAAAACCACCCGTGTATTATATTGTTTATATGTCATCAGCAGTTGCTTATATCCGAGCTGTCATGTGTTAACTGTAGAAAACGCAATAATGTCACATGTTTTGCTATCAACAAAAAATATATTTTGGTGCCATTGTCTTTTTTCTTTGTCTTTGTTTTGTTTTTTTAAACATTTTTCCCCTCATCACGTCCTGCACACTCGACAGGACTTTGATCTACTGTAGTCGGCATTCATCCATTCATTTGTTCCCCACATTAAAGATATGATTTCACTCCACTTGCTTCTGTGTCTTGAGTTATATTGACAGTAAAGTGAACTCATTTACTGGAAGGAGAAGAAAACCACAGTGGCCGGCAGCGCTGGGATTGTCATGGCGGAGGTTAAACAGTTCGTGAGATAATACTTCCTTGTTCTTGCACGATTTAGGAAAAAAAAAAATCCCCAGATTAGCTTCCAGCTCATTGCAGACTGAACACAGAGCTACAACACAAGTAGATGAAGGAGGATTATAGTTACCACAAAGAACACGTGTTTTTTATTTATTTCTTGAAATGTTTGGGACTTTACGTACAGGAAATAAAACCGTTTCTAAAAGCCGATTCTGCTATTTTTGAAAATGTCGCTATGGTTGACGATCTTGTGAAACTTCTGGACCTGGCATTCATTCATGTGGATGTTACTTAGACATGTAGACCCCATCTAGACCAGGCCGTACACAATATTAGGATGTTGTGCTGATCTGGAGAGTCAAATATGCTGGAAATAGATCAGAAGAAGATTTTCTCCAACCCTGAATAGCTAGAGGAAGACGACCAAGATGTCTCCATATCTCCAACTCTTCTGTCCAGCTTTG
Organism: Planiliza haematocheilus; assembly: GCA_005024645.1. Lineage (NCBI taxonomy): Eukaryota > Metazoa > Chordata > Actinopteri > Mugiliformes > Mugilidae > Planiliza > Planiliza haematocheilus. Next base: position 4,039,879 of record SRSE01000637.1, read on the forward strand.
TTCATCTCACTGGTTGTTGTGCGAATACTAGAGTCCATTAATGTGACACTATAATGAGAAATGCAACCTGGAATTATCCCTTAAAACTGTGGTGATGTTTACCTGGTTTCCCTGTTTGTGATGTTTGGAAGAAACGGTTTTCCCGAACGCTTTGTGGCACCGTTTATCTTCTCCTTGTGTTTTAATCTGGAAGAAACATCCGGTTGTATTCTTTTTATTTGCCGTTTCTCTCTCTCGCTCTCGGCCGACGCTACAGCAGTCACAACGAGGTCGCCTCTGTCGGGGCTGTAACCTACAACCACGATAAACACGGTGTTTAAACTTTCATCCCTGTGTGACAGAGACACCGTTAAACACATAAAACAGGGTCAGGTTGAACGGATTGTCCCTGAAAGCATGTTGAAAAGAAGAAATAGAAGCACAGAAATTTATTTCCTCACCAGCTCCTGTGCACCTGTGAAGGACATTCATATAGTGTTGGGTGATGAGGTTGCGGACCAGTGCAGGGCTGTAGGAGGCTGCGACGGTGTTCAGATACTGCTTCTGAGCTGGAGTCAGTGCTGTGTGCTGAGAGACACAATTTTAAACCTAAAGTGTGACTTAACTTGTTTCTAGATTTCCTATTGCATGATTGAGATGAGTGTAAGCCTCTTAAAGACAATGAGCATTCATGAGAGAGTCCCGTGACATGAGGATTTACCTTCAGAAACGGGCCTGCAGTCACGGTTTTGGGGATTTGTATGAGTTGTGGTTCTTTTCTTGCAGCCGTTGGTCTGTTGAGGCTCACGCCGGCATCATTCAATGTGGCTGCACAGAAAATATATGCAACCGATCAGTGACGGAGAAGGACAAGACAGAATAAATCGACTGTACGGAGAGACACAGACTGACCACAGTGATGGATAATACCACAAAGAAACAAAAAAAATGACCATTAAAGGGTATAAAAGAGTCTAAATGAGATACAAAACAGCCATAAAGACATTCAGAATCTCCACAAAGAGACACATAAAGACGACAGTGTTGGCCTATACACTAAAGAGAAGTAAAACAGTTTCAAAATGAGCAATGAATAATCACAAAGAGAAAAAAAAAGATCCCAAAGAGGAACAAGATCTACTCAAAGAAAAAGATGGCTGCAGACATTCAAAACCACTTTAACGAGACACAAAATTGCCACAAACTTAGACTTAAACTGATACAAAATGACCACAAAGAGACAAATTGACTAGAGGCAGAAAATGACTATAAAGAGACACAATCGAGTTCCAAAATAACAACAAAGAGACAAAAAATGATCTCAACAAGATTCAAAATCACCACAAAGAAACAAAAAATGTCAACGAATGTTCAAATCAACCATAAAGAGACACAAAATGACAAACAAGTGGATAACAGACTGATACAAAACAACCACAAAGACACAAATTGACTACAAAGACACAAAATGTCCACAAAGACACAAAAAATCTGGCGCAGGATTCAAATCAACCACAAAAAGACACAATATGTCCAAGAAGAGACAAAAAAAATAGCCGTTGAGTAACAAAGTATATTTGGTGTTAAATTCAAGATTACAACTGCCTGTTGTCTTATCAGACATATTTTTGTACTTCCTCAAAGAAACAATGTGACGATATTTAATCTCTTCTTTTTTAAATCCATCAGGTCGTATCAGTCTGCGTCCATGGTTTATTGATAGGGACACGAGTTCCAGATCCAGAGGTTTGTAGTTGAACCGTCAAACCAAAGAGCTGCTAATTAGAAAACAGAGGCATCATTCTCTGAGCGTTCTCGCTTCCTGTAACGTGACCCAGATCAGGTTCAGGTGTGAGATTTCACCTGGTTTCCATTGATCTCCTCACGCTGCCCCCGAACAAAAAAAAAACAAAAAAACAAACCACAGTCCTCCGGTTTCAGAGCAGACAGGACACGAGACGTGTTTAGTTTATTTAACAACAGATCTGAAATCTGACCTAATGAATGACAAATTAACATGAATAAAAAAAACTAATTTGAGCTAAATATATTTATTTATTTCTAATAAGATTTACACAAACCTGTTTTCGACTGATTCACCCCAACACTTCTGCAACAGAGAGAGAAGAGGCATCTCAGTATCATTAATCAGAGCAGGATATTTAAACTATTATTATTTTACCTTGGCAAAGCCTCATCGTGAACCCTGTGGAGCCGGGGATTGTCTGCAAAGGTCACTTGCTTTTTCATTGTCCGAAGACTAAAAGGAACAAAGAATCCTGTGCACACTCGGCCAGTTTATCTGCCGTTTAAAGGCACGTCCATCCACGCTGAGGTCAGTCCAGATGCTCGAAGGAAGGAGGCGGTCTGATCCTCCACAGCACCTCAGAGGCCCGTGGGTGTGTCCTTTACCGTACAAGGAAAATAAGAATCTTTAAAGTCACACTGAGAGAAAGACTTTTTGACTTTGCATGTTTTTCTGTTGCAATTCAGGTAAACTGAAGGCGTTGATGTGACCTAAATATTGCCTCATGGGTAAATCCCCTTCATGAAAGACTGAGTTAAACATCAAGGTTAGACCCAAAACTAAAACTAATAAGAGCCTCTAATTGCGCAGATGTGAAACTGTACTCACAGGTTTCAGTTTTAAACGTTAATTAAACCCCAATAATGCAGAACTCAAAGTAAAGGCTGGGAGGATTTTCAGATTATTGTTCATAATATGTCATTTCCAATAAACTGATGTCTAAATGAGACAGTTCAGGGCTGTTTTAATGTTACGGCAAAGTAGACACCTTGAGGAATTCAGGAATCATATGCTGTGTTATTATTTTTTGAACTTATATTATTGCAAGAGAGATTTACAAAATAACTAAATTCAACCCACATGATCTTTTTAATAAGCCATTACATGAAATTAATCTTTCAAGGTTTGGTCTGGAGTTAAAAATCAGACTTTGCTCGTGGCAGTAGGGGTTTTGTTTGTTGGGTACTTTCATCTGATTGCTGTTCTCTTTTATTTCGTAATGACTTGGCACATGTGAAACTGTGGTTGGCAGACAGAGCTTTGACTAAGCATGTAATTATGTGTATATGGCTGTAAACAAATAATAATAAAAAAGAAAAAAACCCACAACAGCCCGCACCTGAGCCGTTATTTAACTCTGTATTCTGTCTCAGCCAATCAGATTCGTTGTGCCGACGCCTGAAACACGTTTGAATTTAAATCTCCAAACGCGGGAGATTTGGTTTAACCGTCAGCTTGTTGCTGCAGGACTAGAACGAGGAAGATCCCTTAACGGCTTTCTCTCAGTGGAGGAGAAGTTTATCATGAAAGACTCATCTACTGTTGCTGAGTTTCCTCCACAAATGTATATATATGTATATATGGGTATGTAGCTCAATAATTGTACTTACATATCTTGGGTATTTGCTTTCTTAAGACCAATGCTCCTATTGGATATCTCATTATTCATATTTTATTAGCTCAACTGTTCTCATTTAACTTTGGTTGTTTTTTTCCCACTCAAACTGGGGTTAACTGGTTATTGTAGCTTGGTGCAGGGACTGTAGATAATTATTGTAGCCTTAATATATTTATTTAGTTTTCTCTTACTTCATTCTATTTTTATCTGACTGGTATTTTAGCACAGTTCTGCTCCTGGCTGTAACACGGTCATGTCCCGCTTAGAGATCAATAAAGACTTTCCTTCCTTTCAGCTCAGCACAGCTAAACTAAACTAAACTAAACTGAGCTTAGCTAATATGAGCTGCGCTGAGCTTAGTTTGACTTAACTTGGTCTAGCTTAGCTCAACTGAACAGAACTAGGCTAAACTAAATGTAGCTTAGGGCCCGTCCACACGAAACCGCATTTTTGCGTAAACGCAGATGTTTTTATTCGTTTTGGATCGTCTTGTGGATCCGTCTGGACAGGGGAAACCGGAGATTTTGGAAAACGATGACGTCATTGCCACCATAGCCACACCCCTTGAGCAGTCTTCCACCTCTTATATCCCGCGAAACGTCTCATAACAACATCAACAACAATGGTGGACTACATGCTTGCGTTACTACTGGAGAAGATATTGAGCCTATTATGGTTACTAGGGCTAAATCAAATTTCTCCTTGAGTTTGGTTTCTTCTAAAGCCGATTTGTAAACAGCGCTCAAGCTTCATGCGCATGCTCCACCTCTTCCTCTCCGTTTTTTGGTGAATTTCTGAAACTGAAACAACGCCGCCTATAGACCTGGGATATGAAGTAGCGTTTTGAGTCGTGTTGAGACGGATCCGTGTGGACGCAGATATTTTTGAAACCGTGCCAGCGAAAACAGAGGGGGAAAAGATCGTTTTCGTACGTGTGGACGAGGCCTTAGTTTAATCTAGCTTATTTTATCTTATCTAAATTGAGTTTAGCTTATCTGGCTAAGATAAGCTAAATTAAACTCAACTTGAAGAGGTCAGCTAAGCTAAGCTAAGCTAAGCTAAGCTAATATGAATTGAACTGTGCAAAGCGTTTGAAGCCTTCCTGCTCTGAAAGAACGAAACCTTTAGAAGTGAAGATGAAGAAGCTGAAGAGTCAGAGACGGTAAGAGCCTGTTCTTATTTTCAGCATGAGCTTTAGTGTGTTTTGTTTATTGTGACTATCCGTATCAGACGGTATCAGAAGTCATATTTGAAGGGCACGTGTAAGGGAGCAGCAGCGGGTGCTCAGGTATGAAGGGGATTCCCAGGTGTACTGAGTGATTCCTTGTGGGTGTGTCGCGTTTGCAGAGATATTACTATCTGTTGGACTTGGTCTAGCTTAGCTCAACTGAACCGAACTAGGCTAAACTAAATGTAGCTTAGTTTAATCTAGCTTATTTTATTTTAGCTAAATTGAGTTTAGGTTAGCTGGCTACGATAAGCTAAGTTAAACTAAACTTGAAGAGGTCAGTTAAGCTAAGCTAAGCTAAGCTAAGCTAATATGAACTGAACAGAATTTAGCTTCAGTTAGCTTGGTTTAGCTTATTTTACTTCAACTGAACTTCACCTTTCTTATTTTAATCTTATTTTAAATTAGTGATGCGTCATGCTCAAAAGAGTCGATACCTGGGAGTGAGTCAGAAGAGCCGATTCCCATCAAGTGAGAGCCGGCTTCCCACTGTTTTTTTTGTCGTTTGCTTGTTTAGCTTTGCTGGGTGAGGACGGCGATGGAACTTTGTTTTGGTGGGCAGGTTATGTGCCCAATAATATGTGAGGCTCAAATGGAAAGACAAGTTGTATGGCAGAGCAGAGTGTCTATATATATTAAGAGGATTCGTATCATTTGTTTATGTTGAGTTTGGTTGTGTTTTTGCTTCTGTGGATTTGATTGCAGCGTTTTGTTCCTTTGAAACATTGAAAGCAATATGTATTTACTGTGTTCGGCTAAAATATTAGGCTGTAAACGATACTAAATAAAGAGCCATTTGGGAGCCGAAAGAGTCGGCTCTTCGTCGGCAGCCGTGGCAAAAGAATCTGCTCACGGAAAAGAGCCAAACTTCCCACCACTAGTTTAAATACCACAGATTAGTTTGAGGTTAAATATTGCACAACAGACAAAGGGTTAGGCCACGTTAGAAGTGAATCTTGGGAAGTCCCACTGAGGCCTATTTATTACTGTAGCGCCTACATTCCTCCGTGGGAATCAGTAAAATCTCATATTAACTTCACATATTTTCTTTTATCTCCTCTAAAAGTAAATGATCTTAAGTTGACTTATCTTATCTCATCTCATCAATCTTAAATAGATCTGTTTTATATGTCAGGTCAGAGGTGCATTATGGGAAGTCCCTCTACAGCGTATTCCCCTTCCATGTAAAAAGAAATAGCTTATTGCACATTTCAATTTGCATTTAAGAAATTACCCAACAGAAAAGTTATCTCACATCTGTCTATTTTGCTGCGTGGCTCAGGGACCTATGGCCCTGGGTGGCAACACAGCTCCCAGTCACTTTCCTGATGTTGTAAAAGAAAATGAGTTTACAACTGTGAAAATTGAAACTGAGGCTTTCAGACTGTGGATGTTTGTAATGCCGGAGTAACTGCTTACATACAGTTATTTAAAGCCATTTTCTGAAAACTTTAAGTAACCAGTAGAAAATCTTTTCTGAGCTAATGTGATCAAGATTTAAACAAATAACTGGTTATTCTTCTAAAGCTGTAGTAAGTGTAATGCTGAAATATTCCCTCAACACAGTGCAACAACTTTCACTTCACTGTCTGATCTGGAAAATGAAACTACGATGGAGCAGGGATGATGTTACCGGAAAACCCCCTTCCTGCGCCTTTATAGGAGCCAGGATCTGACCCTGTGAGTCAGATGAACACAAACCACTGTGTCAGAACGTGCATTACTCAGCAGCGAACCGTGCAAAGCGTTTAAAGGCATCCTGCTCTGAAAGAACGAACCTTTAGAAGTGAAGATGAAGAGGCTGAAGATTTTCACGAAGAGTAAACCACGGAGGAGTGAAAGCAAGAGCCAGTTAATGGAGAAAAACAACAACGAAATCAGAGACGGTAAGAGCCTGTTCTTATTTTCTGCATGAGCCGTAGTGTGAGCTGCTGCTTTTGTTTATTGTGATTATCTGTATCAGACACGATTTTAAGATTTTAAGAAAAGACTGGAGATTAAATCAAAGTCATGTTTGAAGGGCACGTGTAAGGAAGCAGCAGCAGGTGCTCAGGTATGAAGGGGATTCCCTGACTGATTCCTTTATGGGTGTGTCGCGTTTGCAGATACATTACTATTTGTTGGACTTCGGGTCATGAGACTGTTGATAAAGCATTAACCGTTACACAATGCTACTGTTTTTACAGGTGCTATTAAACGCTCGGCTCAAATAAATCAGTTTTTCTACTTTGACATGAAGCACAAGTTGAGATATAAAGCTGTGACTTGTCGGAAATGAATTGTGAGCTGTAGGGCATTAAATAATAAGAGGCTTATTGTGATTAATTCAGTCTGGAACACAAAGGCTTTTGAGTAACAAACCAAAAAAAACAAAAAAGCCACAACATTACAATCACAGATAGGAGAAGTAATCTGCTGGGAAACTTCTGGACCTGGCTTCATTCATTCATTCATTCATGTGGATGTTACTTAGACATGTAGCACCCACCTAGACCAGACCAGGCACCCCCACCCCATAGCAATGACACTCCTTGATGGCAGCAGACATCCCCAGCAGGATGCAGAACAGCACAAGGTGTTGACCTGGCTTTCAAATTCACTTGATCCCAAACTGATCAAGTATCTGTGGGAAGATCCACAGACGCCCCCCTAACTAAGGGGACGTCCACACAGAAATGCTTTTTGGCGATCGTCCACACGAATCCTGTAAACGCATTGCCCTAAAACGCACTTTTTTGAAACCTGGTCCAGGATGAAAAAATTCGAAAATGCAGCTCTTGCATTTCTGTGTGGGTGGCAAATACGGAGAAATTCGCAAACAATGATGTCATCGCAACCATGGCCATGCCCCTGGAGCAGCCTTCCACCTCTTATATCCCGCGAGACGTCTCCTCACAACATCAACAACAATGGTGGACTACATGCTCGTGTTCCTGCTGGAGAAGATATTGAGCCTATTATGGTTACTAGGGCTAAATATCATTTCTCCTTGAGTTTGGTTTCTTCTAAAGCTTTATGCGCATGCTCTGCCTCTTCCTCTCCGTTCTTGGTGAATTTCTGAAACTGAAACAGCGCCACCTATAGGCCTGGAGTATGAAGTAGCGTTTTGAGTCGCCAGATATTCTTGAAATGATGCTGGAGGAAAACGGAGGAGGAAAAGATCGTTTTGGTACGTGTGGATGAGGCCTAAAGCTCCTACAAACATGATGTTAACACATGTGGGTCAGATCATTTTATCTGGAATGATTGATGCATGTCAGATGTTTTCAGTCTTCTGTGATGTGTCTGTGACCAGCAGGAGCTCAAACTAATCCAGGCAACATGAGGAAATAAAAATAAAACCACAAGGTTGTTAAAGTCGTCATTGCCAGTCTCATTCAAGTTCTCGCTGTAATTTATTGCTCTGTCATCATGTGTTTAGTGCGTCTTCCTAAATGTTTTCTGATGTGGTGATAAACTCCCTTTACAGGACATGATCATGCACATCACGGGTACGCGACTCAGAACACCTTCAGCGTTGAAGAGGATCAGTGCCCGGAGAGAAGAGAAAACCTCATCCCCAAGGAACTGGTTAATCTTCTCAGCGTCTGCTCTGACAGCGACTCTGAGGATGGATGTGGTCGCCCCGTGCAGCCTGAGCTTACTCCGGAGGAAGAGCAGCAGAAGACGCAACGGGTCGTCCAACTCGTACAAAAAGTGGTGTCCGGTAACTTCCCGAACATCCCCGTTGATCTGAACAAGGGCCTCCAGCAGCATCTGGTTAATGTGCAGGAGGCCGTGAAGAATGAGCTGAAGAGGCTTGGTCCGCTGATGGAGGCGAGGAAGCTGACGGGATGCCTGGTTGAGGGCTGCCACCGTCAGACGTTTGCTCACCTGCACGGCCTGCTCCAGAACGTCAGCTCCGTCAGGGATTCCTTCATGTTGATGAACTGGGTCAGACATACTTACCTGAGGTATTTATCTCCAATGACCTTCAATAACAAGACTTTTAGTTACGCTTAGGGTTAGGTCATGTTCGATCAGACGTAGTGCAACATAACTGGGACAACAGTGACACACTTTAAGATGTGTTGTCCTGCTATGTTTACATGAAAAGGGCCAAAAATACTTGTGCCAGGGGGAAAATCGGTTTGGAGGTTTTCAAAGACATTCAACTGCTTTTTTAAACCATCTGGCAAAGAGTCAGACAACATGATAGCTTCAGTAGTCTAGCACAAAGACTTCTGTGTCCCCCTTTGTTATTTTTGGGGATTAGCATATTAAATGCAGAAGTGAGATGTGAGTCGTAATAATGGTATTCTGTGGTGCTTTCCCAGTCAGGTGGAACTTGGACGTCCAAACCACCAGCTCTTCACTGAGTGGGAAGCAAAAGCAAAGGACAACCTGCTGGAAAATGTGCAGGTAAGAATAAACCTGTGTTGGTTCATTCGGTTTGGTTGGTTTAATTCTGTTCACCAGTAAGTTTTGCATGTTAGCATGCTAGCATTAGCAATAAGCACAGAATGCAATGACACATGATGCAGTTCATCCTGTAGGATATAAACACCTGTTTCACATTTCAGATTACATTAAGTCAGCACACATTGAGCCATTTCACACAAAACTATTAGCGACAAACCTGCAAAAGGAAATGAGTTAGGAACATACTTTTGAGGGTCAAATATTAAGGCAAACATTCTGCTTAAAATCCTAATCTCATGGTAGCACAAGAGGAAGACTCAGATGGTCATCCTCTTGGCACCAAAATGCTCCATCAGTTAATCCAGAAGTGTTCCTACTGACCGTTCTGTTAGCAGGACCAAAGCTCGCTCCAGTGCTAGATTTGGACATGTAAACTGACAGCTATTATCTCCCTAAGCTGTTGTTTTGCTTGTATGATGATTAAAGAATGGGCTTAATGTGTATTCCTGTTTCTTTTTTATATATAAATAGAAGGAAATCAAAAAGACCCTGACCACAATCCTGGAGAACGAGAGAAACCAAAAACGTTGCGACAGTGACGAGGCGTACGTCGGACTTTATGTAGACATTATTCAGGTACGGCGAAGTGTCTATGATTAATACATTCTGGAGATGTTTTTTGATAAATATATTTTATAATGTCTGTTTATTTTTATTTCTTAAAGTCAATCACTGCCATGACCAGAGAAGCACAAAAAATCAGCCTAGGATTTCGGGATCGTGTTCGTGAGGTTTGCCTCAAGGAGCTGCTGTCATTTGTGAGGAGGTGAGAGTCTAATTTTTCAGTTTTGGGATTATTTTATATTCCAGAGCAATGTTTAAACAAAAGTTTTCTCTTTGGTTTGTAGGTACGCTACAGAGCAGAAGGAGATCCTTGGTAAAAAAGTAGCATCTGAGAAACCGGAAACGATTTACTTCCTGAAAACTTTGAAAACCTGTAAAGAACTCAAGTGAGTATTTATCTTTGCTGATTGTGAATTCACTTTAATTGTAATGCAATGCCTTTCTTTAATGAATATATAATTAGCAAATAGGGTTCATAACATAAATATAAATAATCTCTCTTCCAGGCACCACATTGAGACCGAAGGTTTGACCGTCAACATTTCCACCAATACCTCCCTTGTGGCAGTGCTCGTTGAAATCGAATCCTTTACTCTGAAATTTCTAACGGCCATCGTATCCGACATTGCAGAGGTATTTGTTCAACTTTCCCACAGACTGACTGTAGTATTAGTCCAGGCAGGCCACAGAGTCAAAGTCAGATCATAAGCCCAGCTACAAGAACTGAAACCACTGGTAAATCTCATTCTTAATGAAACTGCTGTAGCCTTTCTACCATTACAATACCCCACACACAGTGCAGCCCACTTCCTGATTTTCTGCTGTTTTGATTTTAATCAATGTAATTTCCATTGTTGTGCAAGTTCACATTAAACAAGAACTAGTTCATTGTTCAGTTCACGCAGATAAAAGTGAAATAGTTCAAGTTCATAGTTCAGATTTTGGACAAAGTTCATAGGCTTTGTTCAAAATGAGCAGCTTTGAGCTATTCTTCTTTAACAAAAGCTCTGACTGACCTTCTCATTTATCCCCAGCCCGTTTCCACCCGTATCTGCACTGCTTTTTAAATAACCGTTGCCTCTATATGCCAAGAAATAGCTAAAATAAGTCATTATTTCCCTCCAGATTAAGAGAAACTCACGCCAACGCTCTTACTTGGAAAAAGCGTGCGTTAAGTTTTCAAGAATATGAACGGATTCTTGCACAACACTGGTAATTTCCTTGTCGATTGTGCTACGTCTGTTCCGTATCCATTGCTCTTCTTGCCTAGAGCTTTCCACATAGCGCATTTAGGAGGACGTTGGGGTATGATCTCCTTGCCCTAGGATCTCAGAGAGTGAGATCCCAGATTAGGGCTATGCCGCCAAACATAATTTACCTTAAGTAGGTTTAATAGGTTTCAAGTGGTCCTGCCTGGAATAGTGTTATTCCATAATAGTTTGCATTCAGTTCAAATATAACTGTATACTCTGTTCTGGGTCACAGAGGCATCTCCAGACTTACTTCAGATCCACAGCCTGCTGCTTTACTTGCCGTACGATTTAGAGAAGCATTTCCCCAAGTTGCCGTACATCACGGACGAGCAAAAGGTAAGGGTATTCCACGACTGTCTAAATCTGCCCTCAATCTGTTCAGTATTTCTGCCATGCCCGTGTCTTTCCGTCTCTCAGGTGGTGATGGCCGAGGCTTATAAGATCATCAGTCACACTTACCTCAAACGTCTCATCCAAAGCAGCCTGCGCAAACTGAGGAATTGCTGGAGCGCCAACGTCGGCCAAAGAGTCTCCGAAGACGAAGGTCGGCTTTATTGCACCATCTCAAGCCTGGTGAGATCGACTGTTTGACGTTAATCATTTTAAAGAGGCTAAGAATAAGAAAGTAAGTTAAATTTCTGACCTGTATGTGTCGTGTTGCATCAGGCTCCTGGTGTCCACTGTGACCGGATGCTGCTGAAGATCGAAGACGTGTTGGAGTGCGACTCCATGGACTTGCTGAAGCTCATAGTGGCGAGAATGCAGCAGGACTTTGGCAAACAGGGGTAAATCATGCATCTGTCACACACATATATATTTGTTCTTCAGTCAGCTTCATGAGGACGTCACCTCGAGCATTTCCAACACGTCCAGAGCACTTGTCTGCCCTTTTTCCTTCACTTCAACTCAGACCATCTCAGTTGGGTTTAGATGTTCAGATCATTTGATGCAATCAAAAACAGTCCTAACTTGTGTCCCCAAGACGTTTCAACCCCATTCATACCTTGTGACTGGTAGACTCTGACTGATAGTGGGTCGGTAGGGGAGCACCATTCATATTCAGTGACAGGTAGCTGGTAGTTAATGGACACCAGTTGTACCAGTTTCAGAAACGTGTCAGGCTAGTTCCTGATGGGTTATACCCACATATGCTCCTATTTAAACATCAACTTCCCACCGAGTCCCTTAGAGCTGAAGAAGCTTCTTGGATGAAACATCGTCTCAAAAACCATCACAGACATATTTAGTCAATAAACGGCTACACGGACAGAATATTTTAAAAGGCTCTCATCGCTAATGGAAAGACGTCACTCACGGTGCTTTCTCCTTTTGTGGTGATCATTTATTTAACAGCAGTCGTAGGGATTTTCCTGAATGAAAGATTTAAAGTGCTCTTTCATAGATCACCTCTGTTGAGCATACGCCTTCTTTAATGTGACTCAGCGCTGACGTATTGTGTGTTTGCACTACCAAAGGAATGAGGTCAAACGAGGACACGTGTGACACAATTGTGGTCAGACGTAGGATCTCTCATTGTGTCCCGGGTGTGTTCACACCTGTGTTACGTGTCACGTTGGTCACTTGCAAAAGGATTCCCGCGGAGGCGGATGTGAATGGGGCCCAAGAGGGAAGCAGTTCCACTAGTTAACCTTTATCAGGCGTCACCTTCTAACTGGAAACCACCTCATGAAGATGGTTATCAGATTTGTGTAGCAGGCAGTGATACGCTACAGCCTCTGTAGTTTTTCTCAGATTTGATGAAGCTATTTTGCACCACAGTGGAAAAAAATAACTAATTTATAGTAAGAATAATCTTATTCCACATAGAAACCTGTAAGCAGAAGCTCTGGTTTCACTTCAACTCTGTAGTGACTTGTGTTTTTTTATCTGCTAGAGCAGGGGTTTTCAAAGTGGGGGCCGCCAGGGGGCGCTAGGGGGGCCTCAGACAATTGGCGGGAAGATAAGAAAAAAAGAAATAGAAAAATGAAAAAAATATCATCAAATTGTTTTTAAAATCATTATCATAAAACATAATTATCAATAACATATCATATCTAAATGTTATTTGTCATCTTTCTGATTCCCTGCCAATCAAAACATCATTCATGACCTCATAATCTGTGTAGACCTGGCGGTTTGCGCTACACCCAGTGTACAACAGTAATTTAACAAAGCTAGCATGTAGCTAGCGCAAAATGGACAAGTTTTTGACAAGAAAGAGACCGAAGGAACAGACCAACAGCCCCGTCGTGGAGGACAGTGCTGCAAAAAAACCTAAGAACTCCTGGCGAACTAAAATCAGAAAATACGAGGCAGCACATATGCTAAACACGTGTAATTGTAGCATTGTCTGTACGTTTACAAAGGGGGTCCCTGGCCAGAAGGCATGGAAAAGTCTGGGAACCCCTGTTCTAGAGGAACTGCATGTTACTAACTTGTCTGTGTTTGCAGCGAGGACCTGGAGCTGCTGTCCGCCCTGCTGAGATGGAAGGGTCTTTCCAAATCTAAGGTCAGGGAGGTGATGGACGCCCTGCCCGATGGTCCGCAGAGACCCAGCTCTGGTTCGTGCTTCTGTTGTCTGACCTGATGGTGAAGGCCGAGCTGTTAGACGACTCTACGAGACGAAGGACAGAAGCAGTGAAGCGAGTCCTCAAAATAGTTCGAGGGACTTTCACGAACTTGTTTGAGCTGTTAAAACTCACCTTGTTACTAGCTGCGCTTCATATACTGGAGATATAATTAACAAGATTAAGTTACAGGAGGTTTTAAATAGACAAACGGATAACGCAGGCTGTCATCGGTTTGTACTAAATATTACTCTCAGGTGTCATTCAGGTAAGCATGGCTTTAGAAACCTGTGTTTGCAGAAAATGTTCATGTTTTTATTGCAAAGCTTCGTTAAATGTCGGCTTTGTAGGTATTTATTTGAACTTTAAATGTAAAAGGAGTTTGTTTTGGTGGCCTTGAGAGTGTTGAGAGTAAAAAGTAAAGAAAGTAAGATTCTTTTGTATTTTTATATGGAAAATAATAATGTTAATAATAATAATAATAATAATAATAATAATAGTGTTAGATTTGTGTTTTAGCACAGTCTAAACTAAAGTATACTTGAAGCACAAATTCTTTATGAACTTGAAAATGTTATGAGAGACTTTGTGTGTGTTTTTGAGCTTCAGTAGTGCTGCCTTTGTTTTAAGGTCCTGTCTTTTGTCATATTTTGTATTTTTATATCTTACGTGGGGCTACGGGTAAACAACAAAGCACTTTTCTTTTCTTTTCTTTTCTTTTCTTTTCTTTTCTTTTCTTTTTTACTGCTGTGATGAATAAACTTCAGTCTGATTCAGTGAAAATAAAAAACGGTTTGTCCTGTGTGTTCACTTCCTCACCACTAGATGGAGGCTAAAACCATGTTATGAAAATGAGACCTGCAGTCTTCCACAGTGCTGATATGAATCAGAGGCGTTGTCTGATGTATAAAAGAGCAGGAAGTGCACATGCATGATTCCTGCAGGTTGACAGATAGAAGCAAACAGGTGGAAACAGGTGCAGGTGTTAACTGTAAGCATGCAGAAACAAAAAGTATGTAAGAACAGTCAAGATTTTTTTTAAAAAAATTGTAAAATTAAACTAGCACTGATGCCTCACAGGAAGAAGGTGTGAATCCATGGGCCGACTGGTTCCTTTCTAATGATGCATGTTCTCCATGTCTCTGGGGTTCTCTCTAGGTTCTCCAGCTTCCTCCCACCGTCCAAAGACATGCTGGTTGGGTTCATTGGTGATTATAAATTGGCCGTAGGTGTGCACAGCTCTCTTTGTGTTAGCCCTGCAGTAGATTGAACCTCTCCTGGGCGTACCCCTCCTCTCGCCTCAATGACAGCTGGGATAGGCTCCAGCAGTTACAGAACTGATGAATGACTTCCCATGTCATAACAACAAGCTCAACAAGTTGAATGTGAGGGCCAGCATCAGGCCCAATGACAGCTCCAATAACAATAACAAGGAAAACTGTACGTGACTTAACCCCAGTGTTTACACGCTTATTCCAGCGAAGATGGTTTTATTTGTAATTGTGGGAATACATGCAATCATTTTTTTTAGATGTCAGGATGAACCAATATCTATGGTCACTGATCAGCCATAACATTATGATCCTTAAATTGTGTAGGTCTCAGTTTGGGATCTTTTCTGAAACCTGGTCCCAGGGTGAAAAAAAACGCAAACACAGCTCTTGCGTTTTCGTGTGGACGGGAAAAACGGCGAGAAAGGCATACGATGATGTCATCGCCACCATCGCCACGCCCCTCGAGCAGCCTTCCACCTCTTATATCCTGCGAGACGTCTCATAACAACATCACCAACAATGGTGGATTACATGCTCGTGTTCCTGCTGGAAAAGATATTGAGCCTATTATGGTTACTAGGGCTAAATATCATTTCTCCTTGAGTTTGGTTTCTTCTAAAGCCGATTTGTAAACAGCCTCAAGCTTTATGCGCATGCTCCGCCTCTTTCTCTCTTTTTTTTTTTGGTGAATTTCTGAAACTGAAACAGCGCCACCTATAGGCCTGGAGTATGAAGTAGTGTTTTGAGTCGTGTTGAGACGGATCCGTCTGGACGCAGATATTCTTGAAACGATGGCAGGGAAAACGGAGGTTGTTTTGGAACGTGTGGATAAGGCCTAACATCCACATGAATGAATACTTGGTCCAAACGTTTCCCACCAGAACAATGAATTATCACAAGATGATTTAAATGTTATTTACTTCTCCTGTCAGTGGTTCTAATGTTCTCTAAACATAGTAGTAGGGTAGTGTGGTGGCCATGAACATCTTGGCAGTGCTAGACTTAACTAAACAACTAGTACTCAGAACAGTCAAGGCCTTAATTCTGCATCATTTTTTAAAGTCTACATTTAGTTTAAACACATCGACACCTACATTCGTCATGAATGGAGAAATGTTTCTGCTGTAAAGTTGGACATTTTAGCTCCATGGTCTGGACTGACTCACTTTCTGAGCCGTTTGAGGAACTTCATATTTTATCACTTTCGCATTCGGTTAAGGTTTTCAGTTGGTTTGAACCAAAGTGGAAGAACTGACTCAATCAAACACAGGAATAAAAATCTGTGCCAAACTGCTAACCCATTCCTCAGAAGCTACGTTTGCATGGCCAGATGTGCCATGGTTTCATTTCTTCACATGAAGAAAAACTGAAGAAAAACTGTCTGGTCAGCTTGTGAATGGAACAACATCTCCGGGTCGACGACTCACAGCAGGAAAGCACCGTGAAAATTCTGTTGGCAGCAGCTTCAATGAGCTCACGCACTCTCCCCTTCCACAGGGGGCTGGTGGTCATGACTGAGGACATCCTCGTCTTTACTAACAGCAATTTGCTGCAATTCATTCTGGTAACACAACATCCTGCCCTGCAAAGGAAAACTCATCAGATACAGTTATAGTTGTGAAATAATAAACTGGAAACACAAAACACTAAACGATTTCCCAGAATTGTTAATGACTCATGACTCAGGATAAAATACTCCCGTGATGTAGCCTTTGTTACCAAGAACAGGAATGTCTGACTCTTGAGGGACAGTTTTTCAAAGTGATAAACTAGTGAAGGTCGCATTGGGTTTGGGCCAAGCAACAGTACTTCAACCTTGCTATTCACACCACATCTAGACATTTAGATGAGGTGCACGCACGCAAACCTGCAGCGAGCATCCACACACATTCAGCATGTGACAGGTTAACATTAAAAACCTAAAATTTCCTTTACAAATGTATGAAATATCCTTCAAATCGCGCAGGTTTCTTAAAGTTTATTTATAAATTTAACTTAAATTATGTACAGTACATTCAAAGGTGTGTGATAAAACACCACAAAGGCGCTTGTATGGCACACTTGTTTGTGGCAAGCAATGCATGACATAAAAAATATCACTGATATCATATAAACAAATACTCTTTCACAGAATTGACCCACAAACACACATCTGATACTCACAAAAACATTCAAATAGAGCAGGCTGGGTCATTTTAAGAACGACATGCACCATATTCACCAGTAAAACCGTGACCTGTAGCTTATGCGACATGTTTGTACAGTAACAACAGCACTTGTATCATCATTTAGTCTTTACACTCTTCTCTTTACGTCTCTTCTTCATTGTCCACCGGGACGTTTACAGTGCTTCTCCGCATAAAACTCATCTGAGAGCAATTCTGGAGAAAAACTCCCTTGTGTCGGCGCCAACCTTGGTGACCGTCAAAGTGTCCCTTAGCGTGGCTTTGACGTTGCTCCTGTCGCTTTTGGAGACATTGGTCTTGAGTTTGAGCAAAGCCGAGATCTGCTTCTCACTGTGGGAAGAGAGAAGGCAGGAAGAGACTGTTTACACGTCGGGTTTACACACTTAAAGAAAGACTGTAAACACAAAACTGCAGCAACTTTTGAAAGGAACGGTCAACCCAAACCCTCTAAGCTCCCAATCCCTTGATTTATAGAAAAACCTATGAATTCAGTCAGATATTCGCAAATAAACATATTTTTTTACACCATATTGTATTTTTCACAAATAACGACGTAGGTGTGTTTGATTTCTTTGATCTATCTCCATTTATTGTGCCTGGAAGGAGGAGCTGCTCTAAAGTGAAGCCTAAGCAAGCAGAGCTCCCCCTGGTGGCTGGCTGCAGTATACCTCATAAGCTCCGCCCCCTCTATGTTAGTAGATGAGAATTTTGCCAAACTAAAACACTAAAATACGTCAAATAAAATCTCTTCAAGGATGGTTTCTCTGCAGACTATGCCTCCAAACTCACAAGATGAGAACGCTAGGAAGTGGGGGCATGTTGCGCATATTTATATACAGTCTATATAACAACATAAACTGGGGGCACATTTGATAGGTTTGGCTCGGTTCACTTCCTGTTCCCCATCATCTCTCTCTCTAAAAGTAGATCTGTTTACGCTCATGTAAACTAATCTGACCGTTAAGCTAGTCCGTCCTCTCTTGGCCAGCTACACTCGAGACCACGCTTCACTGCTTTCTGTGTTAAAGTTAAACCCTAAATGCAGAGGTGTTGGTGGTCATCACCTGAGGTCAGGATGAGCAGCTCCCAGTGCAGCTACTTGCATCTGTATGGCGGGGATGTCCTGGAGCTTCAGCACTTCTGCAATTTTGGTCAGGATTTCCTTTAACCAGTCGTCTCGTGATCCCTGTGAAGTCAGAGCAGTGACGTCAGTTCAGCCTGAAGGTTTACTGAAACTGGAGCTTCTGTTATTTTGCAGTTTTTTGCATGTGACACACGCTCACTTGACAGTTCATTACGTTCACTGGTGAAAATGTTAGAATATAAAACAGCCCTGCATAAAATCTTAACTTCATTAAGGTTCTGATGTTAGTTTCAAATAACTGAGAGAGCTGCAATTCAACAATGTTTTCATTTTTAGAGGATATAGTTTGCGCAGACACATGTTCCTATTATTTTGACAACCTCATTCTAGTCTTAACACTAATTCAGTCCAGTTTACCTGCACCACAAACTTCATCCAATGATCAAACAGTTGAATTTCCACCTTTCCAAGGACAAGACAACAACTTCATCCTCAAACGTGTAAATGTTCAGCTATTTTTCTACCACACCGGCTCCAAGATTGTTTTGGTTTGTTTAAAAATTAACTTTATCCGACTAAACTCTCATCAGGACTCTGAGCTGGTGGCACAGCCTGCTTTTCTTATCATCATCAGGAGACTTGAGAAGCTTTAGATGGTAAAACCAAAACTCCCATGCTCCTGCAGCCACATTAATATAAAAGTAAATGTGCACATTAACCAGATTTCTGCCTGAATTCAGTCTGAATCTGATCAGTGTGTTGGAGTCAGTGTGTGGTGACGCTCTCACCATCTCCTGGAACAGGTTGTGTAAACTCTCAGCATTGTCTTTCACGGTGGTGTAGGCCTTCTGCTGCCGATCCTTGTCCTTCAGTTTGACGTCACCTTTCAGCAGCCTCCTGACGTATTCCTCCGTCACTTCCTGGTGAAGCTGGCCAATCAGCTCCTGAAATGAATCCCAGCGTCCAATCAGCAATCAGGGCACATTATAGTATATTCAGTTTTAACTTTAAACTGTTTAGGCTTTACCTGATAACAGGACTGTTTGGGACCCTGAAGCTCCTGCAGTTCTTTTTTGATGCCGTCCAGCAACTTCTCAAACTCTTTGTTGTTCAGCCAGTCCTTTGTTCCCAGCTTCTGGTAATGTGGCTATGAGAGATACAAACATAAGACTTTAAGTCTTTGTGGCTTTGTTTGTAGATGTACCATGACCTGGATGACTGAGAATCTCCACAGACACGTGGCTCAGATGAATTCATATTGAGATTCGTTGACAACAAGAAAGAAAACTTACCTTGAGGTTCTTGTGCACAGGACTCAATAAATACTTGTGTGCAGATTGTTTCATGTCCGTCATGACAGACAAACAGCTCCTCTGCACGTCCTCCTTGAACAGATCTTTCTTATTGACAAGGATGTCCCTGCAGACAGACAGAGCACACATGAGCTCACTGTCCTCTGACTGTTTTCATTCGTCGCCCGATCATTGGATCACAAACGTACCTGAAGTCTTCAATGCAGCCCAGGTTTGCTTTAATGAACGCAGCGCTGTTGGGCTTGTTCTGCTTCATGATGTCTTCGTGAAAGACTTTGTACCTGCACGACATGAAGGACACTTCTGTTAGTATAAAACAGAAATAAAGATGTCTCTTAAAATAAAATGACACCTCAGGAGATCACATGGCGTCTTGTTACCTCTGCATTGAGTCTGAGAGTTGACGTGTTATGTTCTGGGCCTTGTTCAGGTCTCCTACAGTTGTCTCTGCTGCTTTCACCATTCCATTGATGAACTAAAGACAGATGGAGGACACAAGTCAGTGACAGTAATCCCTCTACACACTTGCACCCTGTCTTCATAGTTGGTTAATATTTTGTCTCCAAGTTTGTTCAATGAAATATTTAAACGATTTCATGAAACCTGACAATTCTTTTAGCTCCACTTTTGGCCTCTATCAACTTCTGAAGGAAACTCTTCCAACTGTTTTCACCAGTTTGTTTTTAAAAACTTCTGTCTCCGCTTTTTGGAAACTGTGCTATAAGCTGGTCAAAGCCCTTCTCACAGACATCATCGTGCTTTGGTGTCATGTCGTATCGATGCTCTACCTGGATGATGTCGTAGGACACAGGACTGACGTAGTAGCCGTCCTCTCTTGTCGGCTCCTGTCCCGTTTTCCACTTTTCCACTGCGTCGTCCAGGACTCGTTGGATGTAAGTCTTCAGCTCAGCCTGAACACACAACAACAACATGTCACGTTTAACGTACATGCCTATTTATACTTATTTTAAACCCATGGAGCTGCAGTAAAACCAACAAAAACTACATGTGATAACAAGAACAAACTAAAACGTCTAATTAAACGTCTAATTATCAGGTGTTACCTCTAGTTTCTCCAGATACTGTTCCTCCAGAGGTGTCAGTAAATCTGGAGGCAGCAGCTTTCCCAGCGCTCCCACATCGATCTCTTTGGCCAGCTCTGGGTTTTGGAAGATTCTGCCACACAGAGGAAATATCTTTCATGAGACACATTCAGACACACGTCTCAGCCTGCAATGTATGTTTCAATTGGAGTGTCAAAACAGATGCAGGATGCAGCTTCTTGAACACCAGGGCGTGACCGTGTCAACACAAAGCTCAATGTCAAACCCTAACGTTGGGCTATTAATGGAAGCTATAACCTGCTATAAGCTGTTGAGTCTCATTCGTTTTACATGTGGTAAAATAAGATACTGAAGGGAAGACATATGGTTGTCCTGTTTCCAATAAATCAGTAATGCAGCGTCTTCCTTCAGGATTCCCCCAAACCGCTTCACACATGAAACCCTCCATGCACCGTAAATATAAAGAGTCGCTTCATTTTCTTTAATTTAAGTTAGTAAAATTATCAAAAAGCTGCACCATCCACACTAGAAAGTCAACAGACTGATGCACCATTGCTTTGTCAAATACCCCAGCAGATAAGAGAAGGAGCCCGACACATGAATCACTACTAATAATTAATGACTCACCTTGGATAGTATTCATTCACCCAGCGCAGGAGGAAAGTACCGTCCTTGTCGTCCAAACCAAAATCGGCTATTTTTTTCAAACGCAAACTGAAGATTTGGTGATAAAGTTTGGCATAAATGTTACAGATGTCCATGTCAGGCGGGTAGCAGCTCTTCACCACCTTCACCACCAGCAGCAGGTCCTCCTTCAGCTGCCTGCCCATGGTATGGATGTCTGTCTGGATGGACGACTGCTCCACCAGGCTAGCAGGGGGCGTCTGGGGGCTATCAATGCGCCCGCTAACCAAAACCTGAAGCGTGGAGTCGTGGACCTTCTTCCAGTGGCAGGGCCTCCATGGCGGCGCTGTCCTGCATCTGCTTTTCCACATCTGGTCCTGCTCCTCCTCCTGGGCGATGGCCTTCACGGCGGACGTTAGAGCCGCCACATGAGCGGACACTGCCACGTTGTTATGGTCGACATCATGAAGGCTGAGAGACAGACTCTCCACCACGGCCTGCATTACAAGCTTTTCAAGGGCCTGGTGGTCTGCAGCGAGCTTTTGTACTGTTTCGTTGTGAGGAATAAGATCCTCTGCCTCTGTGATGTTTCCAAACAGCTGTTTCTCCTTTTGTATGAGCAGCTGGCTGGCCTCGCTGAAGTGCTGTTCGTCGAGGTGCTGCTCAAACGTGCGAGCGACTGAGGAGAATAAACAAAAAAATAGGTTTTCAATGAACTGTTAGACAATGAAAGGCCTTTTCTGGATTTTCTTGTAGCTTCCAGATGTGAATATTTGCAAAATTCAGTTTTTATGCGCTTAAAAATCTTCATGTAGTCATTTATTTGCTTTTTTCCTTCCACATTATTTGAGTATTCAGACTGTTTAATGACCTCAAAGCTCTCTCTATGGTTTAACTGTATTATCATAGTTTAATAACAATAAAAGTAACCAAAGCATGCAGCATTTAACAGCTCACGTGTTAGTAAAACATTAATGATGCACAAGGAAGGATGATAAAGGTTTCTGATGCCTCTCACCGACTGGAGGCTCCTCGTCCTCTGGCGACGGGTGTCCATCGTGCTCCGAGGGACCGTTGACAACGACCTGACTTCTGGGGCTGCCCCAAAACTTCTGGAATTTTCCTCTAATCCATTTTCCTCTCCCTCTAGGTCCTCCTGACTGAACATTGACCCCAAAGCCTTCTCCGTTCTCCTGAGAGCCTGCCTGCGTCCGCATCCTTGAAGAGGCGAAGAAACGTGACCAACAGTCCAAGATAGGAGCTGCTGAAGAATCAATATTTTGGGAAACAAAAAGGCCCCAAACAGTCAATGTCAGTGACATTAAAAAACAAAAAAAGTGAAAGATAATAGCTGAAATCTTGTAAGAAGAAAACTTTGAGTGTAAGTCAATGTTACTTTCAAAATAAAATCCTAAAAAACAACACAACATTAAAAACAAAAATCACATAATTTGTTCTTTTATGGTCAAGTAAAGATAAATTTGCTATTACTTTAATTAATTAAACTAAATTAAATTAGCAGCTGATTTAAAGTCCTAACAGGGACATGAGAAAGGGGCTGTGTAAAAAAACAAGAAATACAAATGCACACAGAGAGATCATAATCACCTTATAATGGATGAAGATAAGATTTTAAGGACGCTACAGAAAACTAGCTAAATCTGAATTAATAAGAAAAGTAAAACCTGAAACCTCTCAGCGTCTATGCATGCTGTCGACTAGCTCACACACTCACCCTCTGACGCTGCTCTTCAGTAGATTTCACTCAGTCTGGCCCCCTCTAATAAATAGACCAGTAAGCTCCTCCTCGTCTGGATGACGAGACGCAGGAAAGTCCGCTCAAGCTGGGCTTTTTTTAGGCACTAGTGCTGAGGCAACTCGAGTGTTTGTGAAAGAGTAAACTGTCGACAAAGATTTTGTGATTGCTGGTGAAGTATTAGCTCTCATGCAGCAGAGCAAAATAAACATCTCTTTTTCCCACAATCTAGCGCTCTAGAAACATGCTCTAAAGAAAGGACACTGTCCTCAACACGCCAAACTACAGCATGAATCAGTTGTTTACTCCTAAAAACCAGCCGCTGTGTGTTTACATGCTTAAGTGTCTGTTGTAAGTCGTGACACACGTCTTCCAGGAGCAAAGGAAGGACAAAACGGAGCGACGTCGGAGACACTTGCTGCTCTGTCCACATCCTCCGTCAACAATGGTTTCTATTAATCGTAACCACAACCAAACCTCAACCAAGAAGATCCAAACACCTGACCAAACTGTAACCAGACAGGCAAAAGATGAAGTTAAATAACTGAGGTTCAGGAACAGGATCACGCCTCAAACACCCAATTACCTGCACCTGCCTATATAGACGCACCTAACTTCACTCAGTTCTCAAACCCCTCCACCCCGACCATCTCTGTTCTCTCTTCTCCTTTACAGTCTCTTTGCAGGAACCAGGGGGTCAAGGAGCCCATGCCTCCACCCTGATCTCTCTCCCTGGGTTCCTACGTCCAGTCGTTCAGGGATCGTCATCTGTCCTACTCAAGTCTCTTGACGCTTCCGTTCGATCTCCTATCTACTCCTTCTCTTTAACCTGGTCAGGCAAAAACGACTAGTAAACGTTTATTGTTTCAGTTTGCTGCTTGTGGAGAACATTATGACCAACATTTTGTCCTCAAAGTTGGTGTTGGATGGTCCAAAAGGAGGAGAAGAACCAGAGTCAGGGTCAGAGATGGCCAAAGAAGTGGGGAAACAAGGTTGACCAGTGTTACTTTAGCATGCACCAACAATCATGTGTGGGATATTATGGACAAACAAGTCCAATCCATGGAGGTCCATCTTCTTTAAAGGATCTGAAGCAAACATCTTGGCTACCAAATACCACAGCGCATAGAGGTGTTTGGTTGCAAACCTGGGACCTTTTAGGATATTAAGCAGGTGGTCATATTGTTATAATCCATGGTACACCTGTTGTCTTGTGTTGTACACGAGCCTCAACGCTGCCTGCATCATGTTTGGAGTCATCTATTGAAGACGGTTCTTTACTTTTCTTTTCCACCAAAATACCCGATCTTGCGGCATAACTTCTTTTGTGGTGAACAAAGGCGTCAGAGTTTGATAAGAATCCCTTAAACTCATCAACCTTTTAATATTGTATTCGAGTTACCTGGTGCATGGTCATTAGATTTTAACCCCTTTAACCCTGGACTGCTTTCGTTGTTAATTATAACGACTATGATTTAATTTAAACTTTATCTACAGTTGATAAACAAACTGTGTGTTTTGTGATGTAGTTTGGTTAAAACACATTTGCATTTGCTCACCATTGCATTTACAACCCTAAACGCCAGATAGATTTGCATGTGTGCAGCTGGATGGAGGATGTTTGACATCTCCCTCTGGTCTCTATGACTCCCCAGCGTTGGCAGGACTGCTTACTTAGTTACCCCTGGTTCAGCTACACAATCTGCAGCCTTTGTTCCTCAGTTCTTTATTCTGGCAGCCCACGATAATGCCGTCCCATGTCTCACTTCTTCAAAGCAGCGCTATATGCAGGAGCATGTGGGCATCTTGTCACATTTGATGACCGCAGTGAACATTCAATTTCAAGATGCACAATTTCTTCATAGGACTTTCTTAAACTCTACCCAGTTAGCAGCTTTTACAAAGACATAAGTTTTTCTGTTGCACTGTACAGTTTGCTAGTTTAAAACCTGTCAGCCATTTCTGTTCTGTTACCGTTTGTTTTTCTATTTTTCGTGACAACATCTTACATCCCTCACCTTGTGATCAGATTTTTCTTACCTTTTCCTCTGCAGGATCTGCAGCACTGGCAGGGAAAGCAGCTGCGAAGCGTGGAACACATTGCTACCAAAGACTGCGAGGCTCACAGCCGTTGTGTTGTTGTTATCCGTCTCTGCAGTACGTCGACTAGACCGAATTGAGGATAAAATGCAAATAACCTTTGATGTTGGGTCCCACAAGTCACTCGGTGAGAAACTATGCCGCTTGCCATATTTGCGCCTATGCACATTTCCTGTGCGACATTGCACAAGCACAGCGGCCTAAAAAGGTTCCCACACTTCAAAAGCTTTTCAAAGCACAGTGGCCCATGAGAAACGTAATATTACTCGACACACAGTGATTTTGCTTCTCTTTTTCACATCTTAATTTCATACCAGAGAAAATCTGCTCATGATCATAATACTTCCAAATCCCAGTCTTGTCAATCAAAGCACACCCAAAGTCTCATAAACACAAGACTCCCACAAGACTAAATGTAGTTCAGTCTAAAAAATGCCCCACAGTGCGGGCAAAAGGCTTTCACTTCCTTAGAAAACGCAGAAGTTCATGTTTAAATTAGTTTTCTCTGCTTTGGCATAGTGGAGTTCAACTTATAAATATTCACCATGTTTTTTAGCGCCCAGCTTAGTCCACCTGAATTTAAAGGTGTCGATACGTACAGAGAACAGAGAACAGAGATTGACCAAAACACATTTTATTGATGTTGGGATATAACAGGGGAACTTAATTACAACATGTTACAACATATTACATATTCTGATTATGTGTCCGCAGATGTGGGAAAGCATCAGTTTCTGATTCCTTTTTTTGTTCTTCATAAACTCCATAAACTCTATGCCCTACCTCCATCTCCCCTTTTCCTGGCATTTGTGTGTTTCTGATCTGTGGAGCAGCATGTTTCTGATCTATAGAGCAGCATGTTTTTGATCTGTAGAGCTGCATGTTTTTGATCTGTAGAGCTGCAAGTTTCTGATCTGTGGAGCAGCATATTTCTCATCTGTTGGGCTCCATGTTTCTGATCTATAGAGCTGTACATTTTTTATCTGTAGAGCTGCATGTTTCTGACGTATAGAGCAGCATGTTTCTGATCTATAGAGCAGCAAGTTTCTGATCTGTGGAGCTGCACATTTTGTATCTGTAGAGCTGTATGTTTCTGATCTGTAGAGCTGCATGTTTGTGATCTATAGAGCTGTATGTTTCTGATCTGTAGAGCTGCATGTTTGTGATCTATAGAGCAGCATGTTTCTGATCTGTAAAACTGCACATTTTTATCTATAGAGTTGCATGTTTCTGATCTGTAGAGCTGCATGTTTTTGGTCTATAGAGCTGCATGAATGTGACCTGTAGAGCAGTCCAGATTTAGAAGAGGAACAACTTTGAGTTTTCTGATTTTCTTGACAGTTACAGCATTTACATGAAAAGATTATTTTTTTTCCTTCTTTACATAAGTCCTTTCCACAATGTCAAAAGAACCAAGTCGGTCAGTTTCACATCTCACCCATGTTGCCACATGTTGGATTTTATAATAAGCGTGGGACAGAATGAAAAGTGAAACTATCAAAACATTCAGCGGTCATATTTGCCTCAGGTGACACAGAAACTGTCAGACGCCACAAACCAAACATGTTGCTACTGTCTTTTACTTCCATTTGCCTTCAGTGTTACTGCAAGCCTGGGACTGCGTATCAGTGATGATGTTAAGACTAGAGCTCTGCAGATGGATGAAAAAACATGCAAATCTGTTTTTCACTGTAGATTTTTTATGTAGCTGCAAAACTTCCGGATGCAAAAGACAGATTTTGATTTGATTGAAGCACTTTAGATCATTTTGCATTGTTTAAAGAAATATATTTAAAATCTGATGCACTAATGTAATGTATTGCATAATTTCCAGTAAGGCTGTGGATTCAAACGGCACATATTAGAGGTGGATGTGGTTAGTGGCAGTTCTGGTTTCTGTTTGCCGGTTTGTACCTGCCGCGGTATCTGTAGGTACGGTTGTGTTTTTCAGTACCTTAATTACCAGTTATCTTTTCTGGAACATGCTCTCATGGCTTAGGCCTTCTATGAGACTGTGCAGAAGTGATGAGCGTGGAGAGCAGCAGAATGAAAGGACAAAGAGTTTTTTTGTGTCGCTCAAACGTGTCTATTTGTGTCAAAGATTACCAACAATGAACTCTTGTGAAGTGGAAGGAAAAAAATGGCTTGAGATCTTCTGAACTCTGTGCAAGTTGTTTGCATCGATGCATAAAGTATATTAAATGAAGACGCTGCTGGATCAGCTGCACAGAAAAGCATCTTGTGTTCAAAGACAGAAAATGGAAAAATTAAAGAGATGAGTTGCATCATGTGGTGCAAAATTAGTTAGGTTGTTGTGGATGGCCAGAGAAACAAGAGGCCTCTTGTCCTGATGTCATGCGGGCGGAGGAAGTGAAGAAGCTCTGGTATTCTGCTTTTGCTTTGTTGGATAGATCAGTAGAGAGGCAGGATGTGTGAGATGGGCGAGAAAGAGGACGACACTCAGGAAATAGCACAGGCGGGATTTGGACCACTGCAGTGACAAACTCAAAGGCATGTCGCGTGAGGTCCATGTGATCCGATAAAGGGAAAGTCAAATGTGAGTTCAGAATCACATTCACTGAGGAAACGTGACCGCGAAAGGGAGTAGACTCTTACAGCTACGAGCAAGAATTCAGAACAGAACCACGTCCCTCTTTCCGTACGTTCAACTCTCTGTTCTTTATCTTTCTCTGTTGGTGCAACAGAAGCAAACAAAAATAAAATAAAGCTCTGGTGTCTGCTGTAAATACACCGGGTTTACCTGCAGACAAAAGCTTCCTCGCAGAAGATCCACCGGTTCAATGGAACAATTAGAAAGGAGTGTATGGATATTATTAAAGGGTGAGGTTATATAAATTGAACATTAGAGTTGATTTAATAGAACAAAATATGCTGAAGGGTTTGCGTATATTTAGGTATTTCAAGTTTGTTTATAAAACCAGAAAACTGGGGGGAGAAAAAAAGATTTGTAGATCCAAAACTATTAGACTTGGCTCTACAAGTGTGTTTTTCTTTCTTTCCGAGAAAAACTAAATTATGTTTTCACAAGACAAAGTGCAGTATTGTCCACCTAAACATTAGAGGAAATAATTGTGCCTTTGATTCCTGAAGTCTCTGGTGTCTGCGTAAAGTTGACAAACCAATAATTCTACCATTTACACTGTCCAGTCAAAGAAAAGTCACCAACAAATCCCAATCTGAGCCCCATGAATCCTGACATTGTCATCTTGGAATATGTCCATGAACATCAGGGAAGAAAAAAAATCCACTGATGGAATAACGTGGGGCCTCATGTACGAAAGGTGTGTGCGTACAAAAACGTTCCGTACGTATTTGCTCACGGAAAAGTTCAGATGTATCAAAAGTGAAATGTCCGCGAACTTTGTATGTCGCCGACACGGCTGATGTACGCTGTATTCTACAGATGTCAATCCTTTGGCGACACTTAGAGGGGATGCGGGGGCGTGTGGGGGTGGACAGGAAGGGGTCGGGTACGCTCGACTGGAATGTACAAAGGAAAAATGCTTCTAAATCTGAGCGTGCGCCTCGTTTTAAGAAGGAAATCCATGCAGGTCTTCGTACATGAGGGGCCTCGTCAACATAGTGTTGCTGAACCTAGACCTGAGCAACTGCAGCAACCCCAGATCATAGCACTGCCCCCACAGCTCTACCATTTCTGCGATTTCATTCTTCTTTCGACTACATTTCTTCCTGGAAGGCGATGGTTCCCCACTATCCTTCCAGTTTTTAATAATGCATTGGTCAGTTCTTTCCGATGCATGCCAATGATTTGAAACTTCTCAAACATCTTTTCCATGACCACAGGATGTGCCTTTAGTCAATGTTGTCTAAGAAATGAGAAGCTACTCATTGCATCAGTTGGGGTTAAATTACTTGTTGCCATCAACCATGCAGTAATTATCCAATAAGAGGCTCCTACCTATTTTTTGGACTGTGCTCGTATCAAGTGCAAGTAAGAGGCTCATCTACAGATATCAGACATCAAATCTCAGTCAACCTGTGGACACATCTGCTCTTCATCCTCTGTAATCAGGCCAGCGTTTATTCACCCCTCCCACACTTCCTCCCTTTGCGAAAATACTTTTTGCAACTCCAGACTTCCCAGCACTCTCACTGACCGACCCTACCTGACTCACCTGCTCAGTCTTCCTCCCTCATCTCAACCTTTTGTTTCTGACCAACAGTTTTCCTTTACCCTCTTGGTTAATGTTTGTCTGTGTGTTGTTTGGTTGATTGAACGGTTGAACTCCACACCCATTCTGTTCCTCTTCGTGCGGGAATTAGGTTTGCACACCACCCGTCTCATTAGAAGCATCTGAAGTAAACCAAGTTTGCACGATGATCTCATCGCAATCATTCAGTTTATCTTCATTCATCTGTTTGGAACTGGGGTGCTGCTGTCAACATGTACGTCATTCCGTTAATTAGTGGTCACATTTCTCAACCTCGCTTCGATACCTTTTGATTAATTTCATCTCAACAAAGTCGCGTCTCAGTTTCATGGTGATTGAACGATGCTCTGGTCAGTGAGGAGGACGTTATTCAGCCGCTCATCGCCTCATTGTGGGCACCATGAAGTCATCCGGTGACCAGTCCTGCTTACTGTAACAGCGCTCCGGGATGTCCAATCAGAAGTCTTCAGCACCTTGCCTCACCGCAGAAGCTTCACCAAACTCTCTTATCACATTTCAAACTTTTGTTCAGACTTCCCAGTATTTGGGACTTTTTGAGAAAGATGACTTGAACCATTGACGAGTCCACAAAGGCATTCTTTACTGACAGTGTTGGTAGAGAAAGTCTTTGTGGACTCGTCAATGAATGACATGAAAGTGTCCAACCGGAATAATGGCCCGATTGAGATGCATGTGAACGTTTACTCTCTGCATTTTTACTTTTTCCAACCTGTCTGTAAATATGAAATATGGTTAAGGATTATTTCAAAACTCTTCAGTTCCTTCAGTTTTCTACCATGTTTTCATTTGAAGTACTTAGCAATGGCTAACGTATGCATCTATAATATAATATAACCATCAGCAGCAGTACAAATCCAATAGGAAAATCATGATTTTAGATTTACAGAAATGGACAAATACTTCTTCATAACCGTTTACATGGACAATAAACCAAACATCAACAACTCTACTGCTCCAACGTCACCGTCCACATAGATTCATTCATCCTTTCAAACTCTTCTCTAAACAACTGGTTGTTTATTCAACCTCCATGTTCTTGTCCTCGCTGATGAACTTGTCACTTGACGTTTTTCTGACTTTCTCCTCCGGTATAAACCAGAAAGTTTTACAAGCTTACCCTTTTCCAAGTATCTGATGGGGAAATGTTTATTTTCCTGCAAAACGACTCCTCAGAAACCTGGGAGCACTTACGACTCTGCACACGTCACATCTACTAAGCAGAAACGCATGTGGCATCTCTGAGCGAGAGGTAAGGTTAGAGGTAACACTCATTTCCCTCGCTGTGAAGCAGCAGGAAGCCGTGGCAGAAGGTTGGACAGACTGTCATTGTCGTTGTTGACCTGCATGTCACTAATTAAAGCTTGTGCTTTATCAGCTGGGGTTTGCAGCAGTGACGGAGGAGGAGGAGGAGGAGGAGGAGGACAGTCTTTATGTAACTGGAACGGCAGCGAACTTGATGACACCCACAAGTTACACAAGTACCAACCTACACATCCTTGATAAAACACGCAGGCCAAGAACACATACTTGAACTATACTTCAAATGCTACTTTGAATTGAACGCCAGGGCACAACTACAGACAAGAACACAGATTGATAAATGCCCTCTGAGTATTGGGGCATCCAGATCAAACCAAAACTACACTTCCAAGGATCATTCCTTTACTTGAAGACTGGTGAAATGTTGTCCTGCACAGTCGCGTCACACTGTCCACGATGATGATGAGTCAAGATGTTTTCTTTGGAGCAGGAAATGAGTGGGAAGTGTTTCTGTTTTCCAGAGTTGATGATGGTTCAGAGAGCCCTGAATGAGACGCTGAAGGAGGAAGCTTGTTCCGAGAGGACAGTTAAGAATCTAAAGCTCAAAATGATCAAGAAACGGAAACTTTGTGCAGGTTAAATACCAAATTGCATGATAATTTGTGAACTTTAAAGGTGCTAGTACTGCAAGAGAGCGCCAGCTGTCTTAAAACGATTGAAAGTTCTGCAAGAGAGCAAACACAAAATGTCCTTTATCAACATTTAACATTTCTCTCGGTGCAGCAACAACAACAGCTGTTCAAAAGCACTAATATAAATTACACGATTAATTGCTTATTATTAATTATGGTTTGCGTAGAAGAATTTTTCCACCAAAGAATGAGCCCTCCTGAGAAGACAAACATCCACCAGATTAAAAGCATGCCACAATGAAATAATGGAACAGCCAGCACAAAATGAATCACAGATGAAGTTGTGTAACCTTTACCAGGCCGCAGAATTCTTTCCCAAGCAGATCTTTGGCATCTAAACTGGATCTGTTGCAAGAGTTACTGGATGAGGGGCTTAATGTTAAGTCTTAAAACGTTAGAACCAGAGCGACGTATAAAATGAGGCCTGAAATTGCAGTTTAAATTACTCCCAGTCCTTCTCAGCTGACTGGCTGTTTCTGAGATGAGATCTCACGCAGCAGCATGAGCAAAAACATCTGGTTTGTCTCAGCTCCCACTGCTCTGCCACGTGGACGGATGAGAATGCAGTTTTCTTTTCTTTTTTTAGCCATACCCTTTAAACAGTTGCTGGGGTGTTGGCTGTGTCCACAAGACCACAGGCACGCTGCAGAAATCTAAAATAATGTAGAGCTCAGAGGGTCAAATGAGTGTTAGAGAGTGGTGTTTCTTAACACTTCACCATAGGCGCTGTTTAGATTTTACTCAGTTTTGCAGCACATTCAAATATCTAAATTAATGCTAGAGTAATTTTTGCTAGCTTAAAGTCACTGTGTTGAGTTAACTTTCCTCCCGTCTTCTCATATCTAGGACTTATTGTTTTTTAAATCACCTCTGACATCTAGCAGCGTGTCAAGTCGTAATTAATCAACACAACGCAGAAGCCAAACCTTTTAATTTCCGTCATCAACTACGCTCCTGTTCCAGTTAAAATATGATCGGGACCACATCCCGAATCCTTGCTGTCAAAACACAAGCCGAACTTTCAAGAGGTCTTTTGATTTTAAATTCAACTCTGATAAAGAAACACACTTTACTGTGCTTTCTGCCCGTCAGGACTTTAAATGTCATGTTTGCACATAATGGGGAAAGAGACTTTCCTCGTGACAAATGTCACAAGTCGTTTGCGTAAACCTTGAAAGCAGCTCCATGACCACAGCTCTCTGTTTTGGATAAATAATTTACAGAAATGCAGTTTACTTCCTTAATTTCAAGTTATTTTAGGTCTGTGTGTGGAGGAACCTTTTGTTATGTCTTCATTGTGGATTTTTTTTTTTTGGTGTGTGCAATTATTGTCACAATAAAAACATGTATTTTCAACATATAGCAATTTTCATTTATGTTTCACTTTGACAAACCATCCTGGTTTATTTGAAAATGATCAGGGCAGAAGGAAATCCCATCTCTTTTCAGACACCATGACCTTGGCAGACCCTCTGTTGCTGTTCAGCAAAAACCTTATCAACACTTTCATCAGACATTTCCTTGATTAAGTCCCTAATTTCCCGCTCCTTCAGCAAAAGCATGTTAATTTCTGAGGAAGCCTGACATCATTGTCGCGCCTGTCTGGAACTTAGATTTCTTCTGAAGTTTTTGGAGAATATATTATGCTTAATAGTTTCACCAGACCAAAACAATATGAATCATCATGTCCCTTCCATCTGGACCTATAAGGAGGCAGCAGTCTGTAACCATTAGCTAGGAGGTTAAAAGGCTAGGAAGCTAGTAGGCGGTACTATTAGCTGGCAGGCTAATAAGTTAATAAGTATTACTAATAGCTGGGAGGCTATGAAACTTGTAAGAGCTATTATTAGCAGGGAGCTAGGAAGCTAAGAGCAGCTTTTATTATGCGGGAGGCTAAGAAGTTAAGAAAAACTACTAACAGCTGGGAGGCTAAGGAATTAGTAAGAGTTACTATTAGCTGGAAGGCTAGGACGCTAGGAAGAGATAGTATTGGCTGGGTGGCTAAGAAGCTAAAAAGAACTACTAATAGCTCGAAGGCTAGGAAACTAGTAAAAACTAGTATGAGCAGGGGGCTAGGAAACAAGAGCATTTATTATCTGGGAGGCTTGGAGGCTAGGAAGAGTAACTATTAGCTAGGTGGCTAGGAAGCTAGCAAATTAGCTGGGAGGCTAGAAAGAGCTATTATTAGCTGGGCAGCTAAGAAGTTAAGAAAAACTACAAACAGCTGGGAGGCTAAGGAATTAGTGAGAGTTACTAATAGCTGGGAGGCTATAAAGCTAGGAGGAGATAGTATTAGCTGGGTTGCTAAGAAGCTAAAAAGAACTACTAATAGCTGGAAGGCTAGGAAACTAGTAAGAGCTAGTATTAGCAGGGAGCTGGGAAGCTAGGACGAGCTACAAACAGCTGAGAAGAACCGTTTATGGTTTATTAATTTCAGTTCATCATGTTATTGTGATATTATTACATACCTAAAGCACACTAAACCATTTGATTTGTGTATGTACGTTTTTTAAAGGTTCATTTAAAAAAAGAAAACAATAACAACTGTTGCTGATGCAAGTTCGGAAACACGGCATCAATGAAAACCTCTCAACATGCAGCCAGCTTATGAAATAACTTATGAATGTCAAACCCCATCAGCTAAATATTAAACAGCCGTGCTTGCTTACACTTCTGTAGAATTATTAACTGCTAACCAGTAAACATTAGGAAGCCTGCAGCCTTTCATCATCATGTCAGTGAAAGGCACAATAACATGTGCTCAGAGTAAACCCTGACACTTTCCAAAAGGTCACAAGATAAAAACAGTAGTTCTCCTTTTTTTTTTTTGAGGTAAGGGGCCAAAAGACTTCAGCATATCTGACGTTCATCATTTTCCACTAAATTACAAGCTTCTCCGTTTTGACAGGTTTTTTATTGTCACAGCCAACATCAAAAACAATGGTGCCCAAATTGATTCACTGGAACTTCCAAGAGGGCCAGACAAAAATAAATAAGGATTTCCCTTACGCTCCTCCTAAGTGATTACATATCAGGAGGAAAGTGTTATCATCCAGTTTTGCATCCATCCATTTGTAACCACTTGTCCACTGAAGGACCACAGGGGACTGGAGCCTATCTCAACTGTTTAAAAATAACATTAAAAACTAAAACCTCCCATTAAAAGTAACTCCCAGGGTCACAGTGTATGTCCAGTCAAAACTGGACCAATGCCAGTAAACGTTGGGTCGTGGCTGGGAACTTGATGGATCACTGTTGACACTGGGAGGTGCTGGTCTTTCCTGTTGCCTGACTCGGCTGGTACATTTAATAAAGCGGTGGATAAGAGCTGGAATCCCCACGCTTGCTTTTTCCAGCTCTTTTCCTCCTCAACTTCCTCTATACCTGGACATGTGAAGGCGTCACAAGTTCACAGTGCTCTGAAAGCTTCTCCATCTGTTTGTAAAGGAGAGTGAGTCAGTGGTGGTGAGCCACTTCATCATCATCATTCTCCTCTGGTACGGCTGGAAAACAATACAGGGAAGATTTGATTTTAGTCTCCTTAGATCTGAAGTAGGTCTGTAGTGTTGTTCTCCTTGATAATTTAGATTAAGGCTACTCTATCTAAATGATTTCTGTTCTGTGGTGACAAGTAGCACTTGCCCCGTCCACACACAAGCAACGTTTTGATGTCCTGTTCAGTCAGAAACATTTGGGATGGGGAATATACAAGAGGGTTACCTCTTGTACAGAGACCAGACCCTCCACTTGCCAACTGCTTGTGACAAAGAGATGTGGATAGGGCTTTAGAGTTAGACTTCATCAAAAGGCAATGCCATTGTGCTGTTATGAAATGTTTTATTCTTTTAACAGTGACTCCAGTTGTAAAAACTATTGCAGTCTTTAGATCTTAGAAGAGCCTTAAATGTTGTGATGTAAGAAAGGTCAATGGACGGCAATGGTCAAAGTTTCTTTAACCAAACCTAAGCAGGTTTTGTTCCTGAATGTGTAACCAAACATTAACCATAGTGGCTGGAGGTCTGTAAATGGTCCAGCCTGTCTCAGGGTGTCTCACTTCCTGTTTCACATGTCCGCCATGCGTCCCCGTGCGGCATGCGTCCCCGTGTGGCATGCCTTGTGTCAATGCGTTTCAGTGGTAGTTGAGGAAAGCAGCATCCTCTTTTCAATTCTCCTTTCGGAAACCACAACAGAAAATGTCTTCTCTCTTTGAGGAAACGAACTGACGAAAAACAGGAACTAGGTTTTCACCTAATAGTATTTGAACCGATGGATTGCAATATCTTGACATCCTGCCTGCGCGTGTCCTCGAGGGCCTGTAGAGGTCTTTTAGGACAGCCACTTCACCGCTTTCCTGAAGACTTCCACTTAACCTGGACATTTGTACTGGTATCCTTCCATGTGCTTCCTGCAGGAGGACAAACAGATGTAAGCATCTGGCCCCAGGCTATTATGGTCAGTGGTGAACATAAGCCTCTCCACATCCTCACTCACCAATGCATCCATGGCAACGCACCCATCTACCTCAAAGAACTGCTCAGCTCACAAACCCCGACTCGATCCCTTCGCTCCACTAACTCAAACCATCTTTTTTGCCCCAGGACCAAGCTCAGCACTATGGGCGACAGGGCCTTCTGTGCCGCTGCACCCC
Organism: Planiliza haematocheilus; assembly: GCA_005024645.1. Classification (NCBI taxonomy): domain Eukaryota; kingdom Metazoa; phylum Chordata; class Actinopteri; order Mugiliformes; family Mugilidae; genus Planiliza; species Planiliza haematocheilus. The sequence goes on from SRSE01000637.1 coordinate 4,075,571, forward strand.
GCCTTTGGAACGCCCTCCCCGACCATCTGAGGGCACCACAGACCCTTGATAGTTTTAAAAAAGGACTTAAAACCTACCTTTTTTCTAAATCTTATCATTTTTAACCCTTTAATTATGGTACTGCTTTTGCTGTTTTGCTTTTCGGTTCTATGTATTGTAGCACTTTGAGATTTGCCTAAAATGTAAAGTGCTTTATAAATTAAATATATTATTATTATTATATTATTATTATATGATCTGGTGGTCCCCAGCAGAAGATGTGAGCCCAGACTAGTAAAATCTGTTATATGGTTCAAGTAGAGAGTGATTGGATTATTGTTGATGCACTGTAGAACCTTCACCTATTTTTCTTTACAAAATATTCCTAAAGGTAGCCCTTTTCACTTTTTTTTTTCTTGTTTACAAAACCATTGCTTGGTTTGCCGGCCATGACGGTGCAATCCGCAATCCCACCACTAGATGTCACTAAATTCTCACACACGGGTCCTTTAAATGGGGCGTCACAGTGATGTGGTGGTTAGCACTGGGAAGGTTCTGGGTTCAAGTCCATCGGCTGATCATTTGCATGTTCTCCCTGTGTCTGCATGGGTTCTCCAGCTTCCTCCCATCCAAAGACATGCTGGTTAGGTTCATTGGTGATTCTAAACTGGTTGTAGGTGTGAGTGGTTGCGTGTCTAGACAACCCACAACCACAACCCTCCAGAGGACAAATGGTTACAGAAACTGAATGAATGGTCCTTTAAATAAATTATCTTCCATCATTCAATAAAATTTCTCATCTATCAGTGCAGTTCAGCAATGTGTGTTGCTTTTATAAAGTTTTAAGATCTTCCAATATCCTCCAAAACTAGATGCGAAAGCTATTTCCTCTTTGTTACACTGGACCAATGCAGGAATTTGTTTATCCACTTAATGTCCCAGATTCTTTGGAAACTTCTTTGAGCAGTCCAAGACTTCCTTACTGGCGCCACAAGTTTGTACTGAAAGAGAAAAATAATGGAAGTCTGTTTAATATGGTAAGGACAAGAAATACGGCCAACTTCGAGCCTTTTAAGCAAAGCGGGATTCCCAGGGAGACGATGAATAGGCCCGATGAGACCTCAGTCCTCCCTCGCTGGGTTGCAAACATTAGACCCATTGTTGGCAACCGGCAGTGGAAAATAAGAGCCTCAGTTTCCACTAACCAGTCCAAATCCTATGCTTTTTTTCATCTATGTTTCGTTTCTTAGGATTTATGCACGTTGGCATTTTTCAGATTTGCGTTTTTAATCTGCAGACTACATTAAATTTATCTAATCCTGCACAGAATTGCACACACTTTCATGTAATGCTGCAGTTTTTTGCAGTTTTGTGCAAACTTCATTGTCCAGCTTTCAACTCAAGCAGACTAATGCTGCTCGGCCCATTTCTTCAGCAGAGTAAATTAAGTATCAGCAGGCGATCTGTGTCAAATGTCCTTGAATGAACTGCCTCCACTGACATCTGTTTTAGTTTAGTGACAGCAGCAGCTGAAGGGGGTAGTGGCAAGTTGACCAAAGCGCTTGAAGTGCTTTCGCTTTCTCCCCCGTTCGCCCCAATTCCCAGCAATCACATGGGACGGGACCGCTGGCGACTATCTCCAAAACTGTCTTAAATCGGTTTATCTCTTTTCTAAACAGTCCCTACTGTTTATACATTTCAAGAAAGCATCTTCTAATCTGGGCTTTAATTACAGAGAAAAGTTGTTGACATACATGCAGAGACTCTCTAGGGTCTGGAATATTTTAGAGATGACTTATCCAAACAGGAGGTCTTATAGTCGGCCCATTACTCCTCCTATTGACCTGGTTTCTGCATGACAACATAATGTAAAGCAAAAATCAGTCGATCAAAGCTTTTTGCCAAGAGTCGTAAGTTTAACATGTTTTGCTTTGGGCTGCCTTCGAAATAAAAGCACAAACATTACAAGTCACGTGTTATGGTTTTGTTTGTGAATGTAGAAAAAGGCATATTCTTCACCCTGTGACCTTTAAATGAGAGCAATGTTGTGACTGTGAAAACTGCCTACGATCAAGTTTCCCTCAAACCGAGCTGCAAATGTTTACTTTCGATTTAGTGGCATCTTCTGGCAAAGAATCAGCGCAGCCTCCTCACAGAGCTGCTGCAGTCGCAGTCTGGTTGGACGATGTTTTTATGCCTCTTCTATCACTTTCAAGTAATTTATTAATTTTAAACTTTGTGCCATGGAGATTTAAAAGATGTGAAAGTCTCCAAATCAACGCTACCGCCATTTTAATCAAAGTAAACATATGTTTTTGGATTTATAACCAAGCTGTATTTCTTTTTTCTTTCTTTTTTTCGTGCATCATATTACATTTTATTATATTTTATAACGTTTGACCGGACTGCACTTAATTCCCTTGTAACACTGACAATTAAGTATGACTTAACATGAACAAACTTCGACTTTAAATCATATTTCTTTTTCAAAAAGTCTAAAAACTATACCAAATTCAGTGCTACAGGAACTAAGAAAAACAATGCCACGCCCAGTTAAGTTAAAGTAAACATTTTAGATGCAGGCCTAAACATGCAAACACATTATATATTTAAGGTAACATATTTTCACTAAGTCATATTTCTTTTTTTCTTTCTTATATTTGAACCGAAGTACTATTTTGTTAATTTTTTATTTCTTTCCCCACCACATGGCATACTACTACCACTACATACTGCTTTACTCAAACAGAAAGCATCCAGTTCATGGCACATGTTTGCCTGTGGTTCTATTCTGGAAGCAGGGTGACCCAGCTGCGGTCCTGTCTGGGTGATTTACTCACAGCGGTGCATTGTGGGTATTCTCCAGGAAGTCACATGACTTACTGTAAAGAAGAGGAGACATTTGTGCTCTGCAGTGACTCAAGGGAGCTCAGTCAAAGCTGCTAGGGGAAGAGACGGCGTCTCTGAACTGAAGCCAGACTAAACTTTTAATTCTCCGTATGTGTTTAGGCTCAGAGCTCATCAACAATACACAAAAAAAATATCTGACTTGTAATATTTATATATATATATGGTCAATGATTCTTCAACCTGAAGAAAGATCAAATAAAACTCCCATTTGTTGACAAGGCACATAAAGAACGCCTAGAAGACCTTACACCATTTCTTAGAAGGAATTGAGTTGGATGCATGTAAACAATGCACGAGAAGTTCATATCAAAGCTACCATTGCATTTGTAATAAAAAGATTACTTGGAGCAATGAATAAATCTGCAGCTGGTGAGTCAGCCCTTGGCAACTTTTTCTGTGAACCATTTCAATCCCTCCAGAGTCCAGTTTCTGTTTCAGTTGTGCAAGCATTGTTCCATTATGCAAAGCAATGGTGTAAAAAGAAAAGTCTTTACTGTCATAACAGTATAACAGGATATCTGCCCTCTGTGGAATCCCAGAGGGACGGAGGTCAAACCGGGTGGAAGCCTGGAAGGGGGTGGGGTTGAAATCCTTCACAATAATTTTTTTGCTCTTGAGAGGAAGCGGGTATCTGCGATGTCATGGCGTGACGGATGATCCTCTGTGCTGTGTTGATAACCCATTGCTGTGCTTTACCTTTAACGGAGAGAATGGTGAGAGAAACATTGCTGCCACCACATGGTCAAAGCCGTGCACTGCATCAGCCACAACATTAAAACCAATGACAGGAGAAGTAAATAGCATTGACCACCTTGTGACAGTTCAGTGTTCTGCTGGGAAACTTCTGGACCTGGCATTCATTCATTCATTGGTGTGGATGTTACTTAGACATGTAGCACCCACCTAGACCAGACCAGGCACCCACACCCCATAGCAATGACACTCCTTGATCAGCAGGAGGCAGTCTGACACAGGCACACACACAAAAACACTTCAGGAACAACTCAAACAGCACAAGGTGTTGACCTGGCCTCCACATTCACTAGCTGTACGACCCAGTTTCTCTTCATGGACACATGTCGTGACATTTTCTTTTAGAATTCACTGTTTGAATTCAGAATTCATTCATCCATCAGTGATGAACAGAAAGATGCAGCAGAACAGGCCCAAACCAGGACATCTTTCATGGAGGGATGAGGCTCCGATGCTGGAGTTCAGTCCAAACACGACGTCTGATGAGTCTTTTGTCTTGTCCACAGGATGTTAATCAAACTGCAGACGGGCAGTGTCTTTGTCCATCACACCGTGGTTGTTGGGACAGTGTTCTCCTGATGGTGGATTCATGAACATTAGCATCCGTCAATGTGAGAGAGGCCTTTAGCTGCTTAGAGGTACCCCTAGGTTCATTAATGGGACCTCTCAGTCTGTTATGGAGTGATCTTTGTTGATGGACTACTCCTGTGGAGGGGAACAGTCTTAAATCTTCTCCATTTCTTCTCAATCCGTCTGATTGTCGATTATTTGTGGATTCCAAACTCTTAGACAAAGCACCGTTGTCTGTGACATCATGCACTTCCACAAACATGCGTCGTGATTTCTCCAACTAGATTAGATTAGATTTAACTTGTCCTTGAAATTACCTTGTAAAGAAGAAAATTGGCTCATTTCCCCCCAAATCAACATAACTATTTACTAGAGAAGACCTGATCCTTACTCTCTCCATTCACCAGACCATTTGTTGCTTTCTGCTCCACATGTCTGTACTGAATTGACTGGTCCACTCGGTAGCTTCTGCATGGAATATGTTACATGACTTTTCTTTCATTTGTCTTCTGTCTGTGTCTTAATGGTGTAATTTAAATGTAACCATGTCTTGTATTTGCTCCTGCCTATCTAGGCCAGGACTCCCTTGAATGAGAGGTTCTTAATGGGATCTTTCTGGTTAAATAAAAGGTTAAATAAAAAAACTCAGCCACATAACAGGGAGTACGGACATCATTTTCCCGTCGGCTGCAAGAAACCACAAAAGATGTATATAAAATTATACTTAACTACATCTGTGAACTAATGTGCCGTGATATAAATGTAATTTCTTCCTCTGAAAGGAAGCAGAGTTGTCATAGAGAGGAAAGGAAGAAAGTAAATGCACAGTTTAATCATACTTTGCCCTTACAGCTATCAGAGGGCGTGTTTCAACACTCCCGTGCACAATACAAACATCATTAAAGTCGATGATTAACACTGACTCTGATTGATGTTTGCGTGGTGTAGGAAAAATAAAAAAAACCTGGCCGCCCAGATTTTCACGTTTTTACGCAACAGATTCCTCCTCCTATCTTTTCCATTATTAAAGAAAGTGAAACTAGTTCTGTAACAAAAAGAAGACTGGCTACGGAAGTGATTTTCACCTGCTTTCATTCACAGGTAAGACGACACTTCTTCCTCTTCTCTTTCTCTTATTTGCCTTTACATGTAGAAACTTTACTTTAGGCGACAAGTTCTGATTGCTCGTGTCAAGTCTGTTTAAACAAAGACGCTCTTAAAAGCGGATTACTCAACGTTTATTTGTCAAATGCAGTCGGACCGACACACGTTCAGCACATGTACACACTCAAGGTACGTGTGCTGAACTAAGGACTCCAGTCTAATCTAATCTTTGCATGTATTATATACATGTCAACATTTTCTCATAAATTATGAGGAAGTTTCACCCAGATCGTATTATATTGCCTAAATATAGTTAATTATATATCTTATACTTTGTATACTGTGTATACTTTTTGTTCTTCTTATAGTTCTCTATTTGCTCATATTGTTGATTTTTAGCTTTTGTTTTATGTATGTATGTATGGAGTTGAATGCTGCTGCAACAAAGAAATTTCCCAGTTTGGGATGAATAAAGAATCTAATCATCTAATCATCTATATGGCTATACCTGCAAATGCATTAAATTCTTCTTTTTTTTATTGCTATTAATCTTATTGCCTATAAAATAAAATCATAAACAATTACAAATTACAACTTTTGCCATCTTGTTTTGTCCGACTGAAGATATTCAGTTTATTGTTAGATTACGTCAAAGCATCAAGTCTTCAAGCTTAATACAAATCTCTGTAAGGTTGTGTTTTTTAGAGAAAATCAAGATGAAACTTAAAAACAGATGAAACGGATCATGAATCATGTGAAGGAAGATTTCTTAGTGGACAAATTGCCTCTCGTCTTTTACACCCTGTAGCGGTAGATTCAAGAGTTTCCTTTTCCTTGTCTCTCCTTGTTGTGGGACATGTTGACTGTCCTGTTTGTCAAGTAACAGCCGCTACTAGAGCAGCAAGCAGACAGATATTTATATTTAATTTCTGTTCTTTCCTCAGAGTGTGATGAGATGTCAGAAACAATGAGCAAGTCCAAGGATGACACCAAGGAGGAGCAGGCGTCCCCCAAGTCGGCCAGCGGTACCACTCTGGGAATGTTGAATGCATTCAGGAAAAGCATGGGCATTGGGAAGCCGAAGTCTAGGCCCGCACGCAATATATCAGAGTCTACGGCCTCATCTCCACCTCCTTTGGAAGCAGCAGAGACACGAGGTGAGAGCTGGTGTCTCTGTTCTGATGATTCAGCCAACAGTACGTGGATACAGTGGGAACTTAAACTTTGAACCCACTGAGCAGCAGAGAAGTCCAAACACAAGTTCCATTTGATAAAAAGAGAAATCTTATGGATTTCTTTGTCAAGTCTCTTTAAACAAAGACGTCTCTTTAAAGCGGATTACTCAATGTTTATTTGCCAAACACAGTCAGTTCTTCTCACTCAAGGTAAGAGTCAATGTGCTGAACTAAGGACTCCAGTCTAATCTAAGGCAGGGGTGTCAAACTGATAAAGGATCCATGCAGCGCCCATGCAGTGGGTGTGGCTGGCAAGTTTCTGTTCCAATCAAGCAAGAGGACACCTGAAATGACCATGTGAAGGCAGTTCAGTTGATTGATTGAGTCAAGTCAGGTGTGCTGCTGCATGGTTGGAATGAAAACCTGCAGCCACAGTGGCCCTTTGATGGATCGGTTTGACACCTGTGATCTAAGGCCTCGTCCACACGTACCAAAACGATCCTTTCCCCCTCCATTTTCCCTGGCAACGTTTCAAGAATATTTGTGTACACTCGGATCCGTCTCAAGGAAGAGGCGTAGTGGTGGATGTAAAATGTTGCTTCTGTGGTTGTCCATCAGCCTTTTTTGATCAGCGTGGTGGTACAGGAGAAATGATATTTAGCCCTAGTAACCATAATAGGCATGTAGTCCACCATTGTTGTTGATGCTGTTATGAGACGTCTCACGGGATATAAGAGGTAGGAGGCTGCTCAAGGGGTGTGGCTAAGGTGGCAATGACATCATCGAAATGCACGTATGCATTTTTCCCCGTCCATTTTTCACCCTGGGACCAGGTTTCAGAAAAGTGCGTTTTAAGGCGTTAACAGGATTTGTGAGAACGATCGGCCAAAACGATGCAAAACATCTGGATTTACACCAAAAAGTGTCTCCGTGTGAACAGGGCCTAATATAATGTTATCTTTGCCCTGTCAATATTTTCTCAGGAATTATGAGGAAGTTTCACCCAGATCATATTATATTGCCCAAATATAGTTAATTATATGGCTACACCTGCAAATGCATTAAATTAATTAAATTAAATTCTTTATTTTACTATTAATCATGTTGCCTATGAAATAAGATATTCAGCTATTATGTCAAAGCATCAAGTCTTCAAGCTAAATACAAAAAGCTTATGAGATATTATGGTTAAAAAGAAATGTAAAATACTACCAATTGATTAATTGACCTATTACAGAACTAAGAAGAGCTACAAGTTGTTCCTCACTCTAATGGTTAAAACAAATCTCTGTAAGGTTGTGTTTTAGAGAGAAAATCAATAAAACAGATGAAACGGATCATGAAACATGTGAAGGAAAATTTCTTTGTGGACAAATTGCCTCTCGTCTTTTACACGCTGTAGCGGTAGATTCAAGAGTTTCCTTTTCCTTGTCTCTCCTTGTTGTGGGACATGTTGACTGTCCTGCTGTTTGTCAAGCAACAGCCGCTACTAGAGCAGCGAGCAGACAGACATTTATATTTAATTTCTGTTCTTTCCTCAGAGTGTGATGAGATGTCAGAAATGATGAGCAAGTCCAAGGATGACACCAAGGAGGAGCAGGTGTCCCCCAAGTCACCCAGCGGTACCACTCTGGGAATGCTGAATGCATTCAGGAAAAGCATGGGCATTGGGAAGCCGAAGTCTAGGCCCGCACTCAGAAGGTCAGAGTCAACGGCCTCATCTCCACCTCCTCTGGAAGCAGCGGAGACACAAGGTGAGAGGTGGTGTCTCTGTTCTGATGATTCAGCCAACAGTACGTGGATACAGTGGGAACTTTTAATTCAATGAGCAGCAGAGAAGTCCTAACACATGGATTCAAGGATTCTTTATTGTCATTACCACACATGTTGGTACATGGGAAGAAACGAAAATGTTTTTCTCTGGTCCCGTTTCAAGCCATAAGTAAAAAGTTCCATGTGATAAGATAAGAAATCTTATCACATGGAACTTTGCTTCATTCGCTTCATATTAATCGTCCTCCACTTATGAGAGATTGTTTTATCTGTGGGGTTTATTGTCAGTGTGCAAGTGCCGTTGTCCCATGTGTCTTCTACATTCAGCTCCTCTACTTTAGTTGAACATCAGCACAATAACTTAATTCTGTAAAAGTAACTACATTAACATTTGCATTTAGATGGTTGTAATATCCAAAAACACACGTGAGATTCATAAAAAGTGTATTAGATCCAGGAAAACACATTTAGCACTAAATACAGATATTCTGAACTGACAACTGAAACATTACTGCCTTCAAATGGAATCATGTTTATCGTGTTCATAAGCTAAACTACAAATGGCGCCCTCTTGTGGTATTTCGCAAGTGGAAATCTTTGGAAAGCTGTGATTGTGACTTGTGACGGGTTGGCTGACATTTTTAAAAATGATGAGTTGATAAATTCTGATTTAGCCGTGTAGATTTTTTTAGCAGTTTCTTTGTGCACTTGTATCTCATATGTAAATTTACCTGGTCGTTAGCTAGCTAGACTCCAACAACCATTACCTCTCACGACAGAAGTTACCAACTGAACACCATGGAGCCTTTATATGAAACTTCAGACTTGTGTATTCGTTTGGGCTTGACAAGTTTGACTCTGAAATACAGCATCTAGTGGACATAAATGGAACTGCAGCATAGTTTAGTCCAAAGTACAAGACTTCCAATGAGCTCTCAAGTCTCCATTCCCTTCTCACAGATCAGAACTTGGGAGCCCGGGCAAGAAAATCGTTCAGGAGAGTCCAGAAGAATCTGACAAGTCCCTTAGGTCTTAAAGATGGAAAAAATCCTTTTGTGACTAATGGACACCCTTCAACAGATGACCAGAAGGATCCAGTCGGTGAGAGGCATTTTGCTGATTGCAAACATTAATGCTTCAGGAACAGAGATATAAAATCATTTAGGATATGATTTCAGGAAGGGACTGTTGCATAATTAATGTAGTTACTCTAAATACTCAAATAATGTGGAAGAAAATAAACAATTAAATGACTGCATATTAGATCTGGATTGAAGTTTGAATGCGTCATTTTATTCCAATGTCCAATGGTTCATTGTAAACCTTTTTTTAGCCTCCTCAGTGATCCCCACATTTGAGCAGCACCTTGAGGAACAACGCTTCTGTGAGGCCAGCCAGCTGTTGATAGACACGGAGAAACATCTGTTTGGGAACGTAGCAGAGGCAGAGGATCTTATTTGTCCCAAAGAAGAAGAACAAAAGCTCGCTGCAGACTACAAGGAGCTTGAAAAGCTTGTAATGGAGACCGTGAAGCAGAGTCTGTCTCTCAGTCATCAGGAGGTCAATGATGACAGCAACGCAAAGGTGTCTGCTCTAAAGTCCGCCATGAAGGCCATCGTCCAGGAGGAGGAGCAGGACCAGGTGTGGAAAAACAGAAGTGGGAAGGTGCCGACATGGAGGCCCTGCAACTGGAAGACGAACCACGACTCCAAGCTGAGCAACTTGGTTAAGGAGCGTATGACACTCCCTGCTAACCTAGAGAAGCGGTCGTCCATCCAGAACATGGGCAGGCAGCTGAAAGACGACCTGCTGCTGGTGGTGAAGGTGGTGAAGAGCTGCTACCCACCTGACATGGACATCTGTAACTTTTACGCTAAACTTTATCACCAAACCTTCAGCACCAGACTTAGCCAGATTGCGAAATCAAATCTGGATGCCAAGGACCGCGCTTTCCTCCTGCAGTGGGTTAATGAGTATCCAGGGTAAGTTATTAATCGAGTCTTTGTTTCACATTTTATATTTCTGTTGTTTGTCTTTGCCGCCTAAACATGGAGATGGTTGTCTGTCAGGAAGTATAATTTTATATTTGTTTATAACTCATCCATTTTAGAGACAGTATTTCTGCTGGAACATGGAAATGGTAAATGGCCTTGCTTTTACATAGCTTTTCTACCTGTTGGTACTCAAATCACTTTACAGTCAGAGACACAGCTCAGTGTCTTGCTCAAGGACACTTCGACATGTGGCACTTTCCGCTAACTCTCTGGTTTGTGGAGTACCCACTCTACCTACTGAGCCACAGTCACCCCATACTGGTAGCCATGTTGTCCTTCCAATAGCTCCAACAACGGGACAAAAGGTCGTCATGATAAAAACTTTAGTCCATGATCCAACTTGTTTTTGGTCTCCAGAAGTTTTTTCTCCAAAATAAATGATAATAAATCACTCGGTGTAGCCACCATCAAGAATATCAAGACAACGGAAAACCTCTATAATCATCTTATCTCTTATTTATCTACATGGGTTAGGGTTAGCACATAATAGCAATTCATCCAGGAGAAGCACCTGGATGTATTTATAGCTCAGTGTTAGGATTTGACATTGAGCTTTGATTTATTGCGACACGGTCACACCCTGGTGTTCAACAGGCTGCATCCTGCCCTTGTTTTGAAAACACTCCAATAGAAACATACATTGCGAGCTGGCAGAGTGAGGTAAAGGTTAAGCTGAGAATGAATCTGAATGTGTCTCATGAAAGATATTTCCTCTGTGTGGCAGAATCTTCCAAAACCCAGAGCTGGCCAAAGAGATCAATGCTGGAGCGCTGGGAAAGCTGCTGCCTCAAGACTTACTGACACGTTGGGAGCAACAGTATCTGGAGGAACAAGAGGTAACACCTGAGGGATTAACACTGGCTGCATGTTAGTTTATTCTTGTTATCACGTGTAGTTTTTGATGGTTTTACAGCAGCTGCATGGTTGGAAAATCAGTCTGCAGCAGCCTCATATAACAAATAGGCATGAAATGGCTGTACGATAAACGTGACATGTTGTTGTTGTGTGTTCAGGCTAAGCTGAAGATTTACATTGAACAAGTCCTGGACAGCGCAGTGGAAAAGTGGAAAACAGGACAGGAGCCGACAAGAGAGGACGGCTACTACGTCAGTACTGTGGCCTACGACATCATCCAGGTAGAGCATCGATATGACATGACTTTGACAAGGGCTTTGACTGGGCTCAGCGTCAGCTTTACAAAGATTTATAAAACCAGCTTGTAGCTTGTAGCATAGTTTCCAAAAAGTGTAAACAGAAGTTTAAAAACTAGCTACTAGAAAACTGTTGGAGCATTTAGCAAAAGAGATAAATGTTGGTAGAGACCAAAACCAGAGCTAAAAGAACTGTCAGACAAAAGGATGTGGATACCTTGCTGTCTCAGAATTATGCAGAAATCATGAAATCGCTTAAAAATTTTGTTATATTTATGAAATATTGGAGCCAAATTTAAAAAGAAACAAACTAAACTAAGGCTCATATTTTGGCCACGGAACAAACGACGCTGACGGTCATGAACTGTGTGCTTACCCTGTAAGCAGCACACCTGCCGGAGTAATCAGCACCTCTCCTATTTGTGCCTTCCCACCTCCACCCAGCGTGGCCCATAGGGGACTGCACGATACCAAAACAAATCCGAACAAAACAAGTGTGTAGAGGGATTACTGTCACTGACTTGTGTACTCCATCTGTCTTTAGTTAATCAATGGAATGGTGAAAGCAGCAGAGACAACTGTAGGAGACCTGAACAAGGCCCAGAACATAACACGTCAACTCTCACACTCAATGCAGAGGTACGGAGACGCCATGTGATCTCCTGAGGTGTCATTTTATTTTGAGAGACACCTTTATTTTTGTTGTTTTATACTAACAGAAGCGTCCTTCATGTCGTGCAGATTCAAAGTCTTTCACGAAGACATCATCAAGCAGAACAAGCCCAACAGCGCTGCGTTCATTAAAGCAAACCTGGGCTGCATTAAAGACTTCAGGTACGTTTGTGATCAGGTGACGAATCAAAACAGTCAGAGGACAGTGAGGTCATTTGTGCTCTGTCTGTCTGCAGGGACGTCCTCGTCAATAAGAAAGATCTGTTCAAGGAGGACGTGCAGAGGAGCTGTTTGTCTGTCATGAACGACATGAAACAATCTGCACACAAGTATTTATTGAGTCCTGTGCACAAGAACCTCAAGGTAAGTTTTCTTTCTTGTTGTCAACGAATCTCAATATGAGTTAATCTGAGCCACGTGTCTGTGGAGATCCTCAGTCATCAAGGTCATGGTACATCTACAAACAAAGCCACACTCAACCAAATGCCTTTTTAGATTTTAGATCTATCCCGTCGTCCACTAACAGAGCACCAAATGTGGATTACTCTGCAACTGTAAATATACAGATGAAGAACTTCCTCCTGTTTGATATTTTCATGGGATAAAGAATATAAAGAAGAATTATGTTTGTATCTCTCATAGCCACATTACCAGAAGCTGGGAACGAAGGACTGGCTGAACAACAAAGAGTTTGAGAAGTTGCTGGACGGCATCAAAAAAGAACTGCAGGAGCTTCAGGGTCCCAAACAGTCCTCTTATCAGGTAAAGTCTAAACAGTTTAAAGTTAAAACTGAATATACTATAATGTGTCCTGATTGCTGATTGGAGGCTGGGATTCGTTTCAGGAGCTGATTGGCCAGCTTCACCAGGAAGTGACGGAGGAATACGTCAGGAGGCTGCTGAAAGGAGACGTCAAACTGAAGGACAAGGATCGGCAGCAGAAGGCCTACACCACCATCATAGACAACGCTGAGAGTTTACACAACCTGTTCCAGAAGATGGTGAGAGCGTCACCACACACTGACTCCAACACACTGATCAGATTCAGACTGAATTCAGGCAGAAATCTGGTTAATGTGCACATTTACTTTTATATTAATGTGGCTGCAGGAGCATGGGAGTTTTGGTTTTACCATCTAAAGCTTCTCAAGTCTCCTGATGATGATGATAAGAAAAGCAGGCTGTGCCACCAGCTCAGAGTCCTGATGAGAGTTTAGTCGGATAAAGTTAATTTTTAAACAAAACAAAACAATCTTGGAGCCGGTGTGGTAGAAAAATAGCTGAACATTTACACGTTTGAGGATGAAGTTGTTGTCTTGTCCTTGGAAAGGTGGAAATTCAACTGTTTGATCATTGGATGAAGTTTGTGGTGCAGGTAAACTGGACTGAATTAGTGTTTAGACTAAAGTGAGGTTGTCAAAATAATAAGAACACGTGTTCGTACAAACTACAGCCTCTAAAAATGAAAACATTGTTGAATTGCAGCTCTCTCAGTTATTTGAAACTAACACCAGAACCTTAATGAAGTTAAGATTTTATGCAGGGCTGTTTTAAAGTCTAACATTTTCACAAGTGTACCTAATGAACTGTCAAGTGAGCGTGTGTCACATGCAAAAACTGAAACTTCAACAAATACCAGAAGCTCCAATTTCAGTAAACCTTCAGTCTGAACTGATGTAACTGCTCTGCTTTAACAGGGATCACAGGACGACTGGTTAAAGGAAATCCTGACCAAGATTGCAGAAGTGCTGAAGCTCCAGGACATCCCTGCCATACAGATGCACATGGTGGAAATGGGAGCTGCTCATCCTGACCTCAGGTGATGACCACCTACACCTCTGCATTTAGGGTTTAACTTTAACACAGACAGCAATGGCGTGTGGTCTCAAGTCAAACCGTCAAATAACAATCTTTTCATGCCTTCTTTCCCCTACAGCGAGGCTCACGTCTCAGCTTTGCTCAAAATGAAGATGAACCTCTCCAAAAACGACAAGAACAACATCAAAGAAACTGTAACGGACACTTTGAAAGAAATCACTGGTGACGCTGATGTTCCCCGGGAATTTTTCTCCAAAATTATTCTCAAATGAGTTTGTGCAGAGAAGCACTGTAAACTGTAAATCACTTGCCATACACGTGTCATACAGTAATTTGTCTCGTCCTGTGTTGTACATATTGTTAAGCGTGGACTGTACATCTAGAGGACGTTTTCTGCACATTTCAGTCAGCTTTTAAACATGAAGGTCTGCGTGCATGTGTGAAGGCACCGTTAATGAGTTGGAGCACTAAAAGCTTTTGCAGCATGCCAGGAAGAGACACTTTAATCCTGTATTTAGACACGACTCAAACGAGACATTCAGGATGTCATCAGTATGTGGTTATGAGCCAGCTTTGCTTTTTGCTTTTAATTTGAAACAGCTAAAAACAAGGACTATTAGTTATACATGAACGGGACTGATACTAGGATACTACCAAGATAAGTGTACTCACTTGTTTGTTTTTTTGCATTTCACTCCTTTTAGGCATTTTGTTCCTAATTTATATTCATAATTAATATTTATAATAAATTAATATTGCTGTTGAGATTTTCTTTTTGGTTTTTGGTTAAGCTAATGCTCAAAATTGGAACTATCGCAATCTATCACTAGATAGATAAACACATAGATGAAATGAGGGTACTTAATGTAAAGTCACTGTTGACTAAACTGCTCTGTTCATATCAATAAAAATGTTTTTACCCTAAAAACCTCAGAGATATCCGAGGATTTCTTTGAAGCTAAATATATTCACCTGTTTTAAAAGAATCTTGGCTTGAGCTTCAGGAGCTCAGTGAATTCCAGCGTGGTGCTACTGTGACAGGACGCCACCTGTGCAACAAGTCCAGTCATGAAATTTCCAAAGTTAACTGTACTATACTGTGGTATGATGACAACAGCAACAAAGTGGCAGTGTTGATAGAGAGTTGATCAGACCTCCAAACTTCATGAGGCCTTCAGATGAGCTCAAGAACATGGAGTAGAGAGCTTTGTGTAATAGGTTTCCATGGCTGAGCAGCTGCATCCAAGCCACACATCACCATTGGAAGCAGTGGTGTAAAGGACGTCGCCACTGGACTCTAGAGCAGAGGAGACACATTATCTGGAGTGACGAATCACGCTTCTCCATCTGGCAATCTGATGGACCAATCTGGATTTGGTGGTTACCAGGAGAATGGTACTTGTCTGACTGCATTGTGGGGTTGTTGTTCAGGAGCTGGGCTTGGGCCCTTATAGTTCCAGCGATAGAATCTCTGAATGCTTCAGCATACCAAGAGATTCTGGAGATTTTGGAGATGGCCTGTTCCAACATGACTGCGCACCAGTGCACAAAGCAAGGTCCATGAGCGAATTTGGTGAGGAAGAACTTGACTGGCCTGCACAGAGTCCCTCACAAATGTGCATCTGGAAGAGTGGTCAGAAATTCCCATAAACACACTCCTAAATCTTGTGGAAAGCCTTCCAGTAGACTCTTGCTGGAGATGTGAGGGGAATGGTGCCTCTATACTACATATACTATGGACATGTCCAGTACTTAAGGATTGGTAGAACAACATTCATCAGATTGTATTTGAAGTCCTTGGCTATTTGGGGGTCGACCATTGAACTTCAGGACAGTGTTTTTTTGTATTATCAGAAAAGATGGATTGTTTTGGCTCTGACAACAGCTAAACAGATACTACTAAGACACTGGAGAATGAAATACCCACCTCCTTATGAAGAATGGACTACAACAATGGCACAACTAGCGGCTTACAAGAGGTGACATACTCCCTACTGGACAAACTGGATCAATATATGTTTACTTGGAGCCCTTTTACTGACTGGCTGTCTGGAAGTTAATGGTTGCCTTGATAATGCAGTGCTGTCTATGATTTATAGCGCTCATCAGTTAAGAAGTATCAGTGTGGTGGCTTATGTGTTGTTTTCCTTTTTGCTTTATCTGTTTTGTTTTAATACTCAACTCATTTACAAAAATTTAGGGAGTAAGATTTTCTGGCCTTGATGGCTCCTTGATGTACTGAAGAACAACAAACATGGCTGACGCAGCCCTCTCTTTCCCTCTGGTGTTTGAAGTTTCTACTACAGAGTGAAGTGGTCCTTCCTGATTAAGGTGCATGAAGTACCTTTCGCCCTTTAAGGTGCAGTGCAATGATAATAATTATACTTTCTCCATAGTGTTTAAAGGGTTTCACACAAATGTAGGAATCAAGGATCAGGCAGGCTTAGAGGTAGTTCAATCAGATGCAGCGTCAAAACCAGGAAATAAAGATTCAGGCTCAGGTACAGACCTCTGGCAGGCAAAAACTCACGTAATATAGATAAGCTAAAGTCACCACAAGAAATTACTTGAAGAAACTGGCAGGAGCTCTTAAGGAAATCCTACAAGACGGTCTGGCACAGGAGGAATGGGTTTTAAATACACAAAGAGACAATGAGACACAGGTGAAAGACATGAGGGCGGGGAAAGCAATCGCAGACGGAACTAGACAGGAAGACTTCAGTAGACTCAGACTACAAAATAAAACAGGAAGTGATGATAACAGAAATTACGTGGCCCTGACACCTGGATAGATTTGTTCTTACCTGAAGTACCTTTTGTTCCCTCTGAGCTCTGACGTCTGTTAGGTATTTGTATCACCCTGCTTCTCTCTGCCGACCTTTTTCTTTCACCTGCACCTGTGTTGCAGGCGTTTCTTATTTTGTAATATGTTTCTTGTCTTGTTTTACTTCCGGTTTCACCCCGTTTGATTGTTTGATTGGCTTCTGCTTGTGTGCTCCACCCCCGTTAGTCTCACCTGTGTCTCATGTCCTTGCATAGTCCCGCCTTCCTCTTTGTCCTTTGTCAAGCCTTCCGCTTCATCTGGACATTTGTCCTGGTATCCCTCCATGTGCTCCCTGCAGGAGGAAAAACAGCGGTCAGTGTCTGAGGCCTTTAAGGAGAGAAAACAACTGGGTTAGACTTAGAATAAGATTTCTTAATTTAAATAGATCTTTATTGTTGCAATGAGTCTGAAGTCAAACTAGCTCCATCACAAGCACCTTAAATAGTAACATGTTTACACAGTGATGCTTCATAGCTGACAATGAACAGGGCACAGTCTTTAACGAAGGACTCCGTCGTATAAACGCTAAGTCCTTTTAACACCACAGATTTGACGCATTCTGTTGCTACGACCTCAGTCAGGTAGTGATAAAACAGCTGGAACACGGTAGAAAGCAAGCAGAATGTGAAGTGTGGTCATAGTAACAAATTTTTACTATGCGGAGGGCAGTAAAATCAAAACCCTGTCCAAAAACCCCAAAGCAGCAACAAAAATATCCCTCCTAGGTACATTTAAAATTTTGCAGCTTTTAAACATCTGCATCTTCTGTAACCTCTTTTCCTATGAAGGGTCGTGGAGGAGGCTGGAGCCTGTCCCAGCTGTCATTGGGGCGAGAGACTGGGTCCACCCTGGACAGGTCTCCAGTCTATCACTGGGCTAACACAGAGAGACACTCACAGCTACGGACAATTCAGAATCACCAATGAACCTAACCAGCATGTCTTTGAATGGTGGGAGGAAGCTGGAGAACCTGGAAAGAACCAGGGAGAACATAGAAAACACAGAAAGGAACCATTTGGCCCATGCATTCGAACACAGAACCTTCTTGTTTTGAGGTGTGAGTGGAAACATTTTTTAGAAAATCAACTGACCTTGTGGAGGTTTTTTTTTAATTTTAAGCATTCATTGTTGCATTTCCTGGATGCTTGGAAGAGGAGGATGAAGGCGGTCTTATTCACTTGGTTGCAATTTGCAAACTTACCACTAGATGTCACTAAATCCTACACACTGTGCCTTTAATGACTCTAAAACCACCCTGCATTTTCCCCTTGTCATACCGGACAAACTGCTAAACAGTCACATGACTTACTGTAAGAACGTGAAGTTGTGGATGTAGGTAACTTGATACTCTGTCCATATTTGCTGTAACTTGAGCTCGCCGCAGTGACACAAGCACTCACAAGAAACCTGCAGAGTAAAGAAGAGACTTCAAATCAGAGGAGGTTATAGAAGAGGCAGGACTGAACCTGCCAGACGAACAAAAGGGTTTTGATGCTCAATTTAACGCAGTTAGATTCAGGTTCAGATGTCATGAAGATACCACAAAAGCATCTTATATAGGATTACTGAGAAGATCTGCACCCCACAGCTGTCAAGAGCAACGTCTATTAAAGGTGAAGCACATGTAAAAGGTAAAAATCATTCTTAACATTTGCAGTCTGTGAGTTTTTGCATTAACGCAGATCTTGGGGAACTGTTTCACTGTTTCATCAACTCTTGAACCATGTGTTACGTTGCTTTTAATGTGCTGTTGAGAGGGAGAAACAGAGATGGAGAAGATGACGCTCTGTGCTGTGCAATTATTTAGACTACAGATAAAGATCAAATAATAAGAATAACTGAATGTTTAATCCATCCATTTGTTCACACAGTGGTGTGTATAGTTGGAGCAGTGGGTAGCAGCCTCTCAGGACTGCACCCGGGGAACAATTTTGGGGTTAGATGCTGCTCAGGGCATCTCAATCGCAAGCTGCACCGCTAACCACGACTCCACAGTAAACATACATTTTAGATGTAAGCCTAAAAATGTAAATACATTATATTATATATTTATGTAAATATATTTTCACCAAGCCATATTTCTTTTTTTTTCTTATATTTAAGCTTTGCAAGTACTATTTAGATTTTTCCACTAATTTAATATTACTACAACTACATACTGCTTTACTCAAACAGACAGCATCCACTTTATGCCTCACATCCAGTTGTGATTCTATTCTAGAGCAGGGTGACCCAGCTGCGGTTCTGCCTGGGTGATTTAATCATAGCGGTGCATTGTGGGTATTCTCAGAAAGTCACATGACTTACTGTAAAGAAGAGGAGACATTTGTGCTCTGCACTGACTCAAGGGAGCTCAGTCAGTCCTGCAGAGGAAGAGCTCACAGGCAGGACTGTGAGCTTAGATGTTGAAGTTGAAAAAATGTAAACAATGCACAAGAAGTTCATGTCAAAGCTACCACTGCATTTATAATAAAAAGATTAATTACAGCAATGAAAACAGCCGGTGAGTCAACCTTTTGACAGCTTTTTGGAACGGTTTCAATCCCTCCAGAGATCAGTTTCTGTTTCAGCTGTGCATTCATTGTTCCATTATGCAAAGCAGTGGTGTAAAAAGTAAAGCCTTTACTGTCATTGTATAACAGGATAGGATAAGACTGACAGGGAACGTTTCCAAGGACCTATGTGGAATCCCAGAGGGCAGCAGGTCAAACCGGCTGGAAGAGGGTGGGGATGGAGGTCCTTCACAATATTTTATTTTTGCTCTTGAGATGAAGCAGGTGTCTGCGATGTCATGGAGTGATGGATGATCCTCTTTGCTGTGTGATAACACATTCATGAGCATTACCTTTAACTTTATGGTGAGAGAAACATTTGAGATGAAGCTCTCTGCTGCCTCCACATGGTCAAAGTCATACACTGGAGAAAATAACATTGACAGTTCAGTGTTCTGCTGGGAAACTTCTGGACCTGGCTTTCATTCATTCATTGGTTTGGATGTTACTTAGACATGTAGCACCCACCTAGACCAGACCAGACGCCCACACCCCATAGCAATGACACTCCTTGATGGCAGCAGGAGGCCAGCAGGAGGCAGTCTGACACAGGCACACACACAAAAACACTTTAGGAACAACTCAAACAGCACAAGGTGTTGACCTGGCCTCCACATTCACTAGCTGTATGACCCAGTTTCTCTTCATGGACACATGAATGTTTCATGTTTCATGGAGGGATGAGGTTCTGATGCTGGAGTTCAGTGTCTCCAAACATGACGCCTGTCATTTAAACCAAACTATTCTACTTTGGTCTCATCTGTCCACTAAATATTGTCCCATTAGTCTTCTGTCTTGTCCATATGATGTTGATCAAACCTCAGACAGGCAGTGTCTTTGTTCATCAGTCGTTTTTGGGGTCTTAAAAGTGTAATAATTATGTTTGCGTTATGTAAACAAAAAACAAAAAACCTGGCCGTCCAGACTTGCACGTTTTTACGCAACAGATTCCTCCTGCTACCTTTTCCATTATTGAAGAAAGTGAAACTAGTTCTGTAACAAAGGAGCAGAGTGACTGCAGAAGTAACCTGTGGAAGCTTTCACGCTTTCATTTACAGGTAAGACGACACTTCTTCTTTTTCTTCTTCTTCTTCCTCTCTTGGTCTTGCCTTTACATGTAGAAACTTTACTTTAGGTGACAAGTTCTGATTGCTCGTGTCAAGTCTCTTTAAACAAAGACGCTCTTTAAAACGGATTACTCAACGTTTATTTGTCAGACACAATTAATCCTTCTCACTCAAGGTAAGAGTCAATTCAATTCAATTCAATTCAGTTTTATTCATATAGCGTCAATAACAATACAAATCGTCTCACGACGCTTTACAAGACCCGGCCTGAAACCCCCAGAGCAAGCCTGAAGGCGACGGTGGCAATGAAAAACTCCCTTTTAACAGGAAGAAACCTTGAGCAGAACCCAGCTCATATGGAGGGACCCATCTGCCTAAGGCCAGCCGGGTACAGACAGAGAAAGACAACAGCAAGATAAACATACATCTGTCATAAATACTGATATTTGACTAAAGCATACAAGTTGGATGCTATGATTCAAACTAATGATGTTACATGACAGTTTGAAAATATAAGGGGAATCATAGGCAGGTTGGAGAATTGTTCATTCAGGTAGGAGTGGATAACAGCAGGATTCCATGGAGACTGGGCAGGCTGATGGAACTAAGGACTCCAGTCTAATCTAATATAATCTTTGCATGAATTATATACGTCAATATTTTCTCAGAAATTATGAAGAAGTCATAAACAATTAAAAATTACAACTTTTGGTATCTTGTTTTGTTTTTCTTTTTCCTTGTCTCTCCTTGTTGTGGGACATGTTGGCTGTCCTGCTGTTTGTCAAGCAAAAGCCGCTACTAGAGCAGCGAGCAGACAGACATTTATATTTAATTTCTATTCTTTCCTCAGAGTGTGATGGGATGTCAGAAATGATGAGTAAGTCCAAGGATGACACCAATGGTACCACTCTGGGAAGGCTGAAATCGTTCAGCATGCGGCTTGGGAAGCAGAAGTCGAGGCCTGCACTCCAGAGGTCAAAGTCTATGGCCTCATCTCCACCTCCTCTGGAAGCAGCGGAGACACAAGGTGAGAGGTGGTGTCTCTGTTCTGATGATTCAGCCAACAGTACGTGGATACAGTGGGAACTTTTAATTCAATGAGCAGCAGAGAAGTCCTAACACTAGTTCCATTTGATAAGAAATCTTATCACATGGAACTTTGCTTCATTCGCTTCATTTATCTGTGGGGTTTATTTTGAGTGCCGTTGTCCCATGTGTCTTCTACATTCAGCTCCTCTACTTTAGTTGAACATCAGCACAATAACTTAATTCTGTAAAAGTAACTACATGAACATTTGCATTTAGACAGTTGTAATATCCAAAAACACCCGTGAGATTCACAAAAAGGGTATTAGATCCAGGAAAACACATTTAGCACTCAATACAGATATTCTGAACTGACAGCTGAAACATTACTGCCTTCAAATGGAATCACGTTTATCGTGTTCATAAGTTAAATTTTGTACAAATGGCGCCCTCTTGTGGGATTTCGCAAGTGGAAATCTTTGGAAAGCTGTGATTGTGACTTGTGACACGTTGGCTGACATAAATAGAGATGGATGGTGAGTTGATAAATTCTGATTTAGCCGTGTAGATTTTTTTAGCAGTTTCTTTGTGCACTTGTATCTCATATGTAAATTTACCTGGTCGTTAGCTAGCTAGACTCCAACAACCATTACCTCTCACGACAGAAGTTACCAACTGAACACCATGGAGCCTTTATGTTAAACTTCAGGGACTTGTGTACTCAGTCGTTTGGGCTTGACAAGTTCGAGTCTGAAATACAGCATCTAGTGGACAGAAATGGAACTGCAGCATAGTTTAGTCCAAAGTACAAGACTTCCAATGAGCTCTCAAGTCTCCATTCCCTTCTCACAGATCAGAACTTGGGAGCCCGGGCAAGAAAATCGTTCATGAGAGTCCAGAAGAGTTTGAAAAGTCCCTTAGGTCTTAAAGGTGGAAAAAGTCCTTTTGTGACTAATGGACACCCTTCAACAGATGACCAGAAGGATCCAGTCGGTGAGAGGCATTTTGCTGATTGCAAACATTAATGCTTCAGAAACAGAGATATAAAATCATTTAAGATATTATTTCAGGAAGGGACTGTTGCATGATTAATGCAGTTACTCTAAATACTTAAATAACGTGGAAGAAAATAAACAATTAAATGACTGCATATTAGATCTGGATTGAAGTTTGAATGCATAATTTTATTCCAATGTCCAACGGTTCATTGTAAACCTTTTTTTTAGCCTCCTCAGTGATCCCCACATTTGAGCAGCATCTTGAGGAACAACACCTCTGTGAGGCCAGCCAGCTGTTGATAGACAAGGAGGAACATCTGTTTGGGAATGTAGCAGAGGCAGAGGATCTTATTCGTCCCAAAGAAGAAGAACAAAAGCTCGATGTAGACTACAGGGAGCTTGAAGAGCTTGTAATGGAGACCGTGAAGCAGAGTCTGTCTCTCAGTCGTGAGGAGGTCGATGATGAGAACAACCCAAAGGTGTCTGCTCTAACGTCCGCCGTGAAGGCCATCGTCCAGGAGGAGGAGCGGGACCAGGTGTGGAAAAGCAGAAGTGGGACAGCGCCGCCATGGAGGCCCTGCAACTGGAAGAAGAACCACGACTCCAAGCTGAGCACCTTGGTTAAAGAGCGTATGACACTCCCTGCTAACCTAGAGAAGCAGTCGTCCATCCAGACAGACATCCAGAACATGGGCAGGCAGCTGAAAGACGACCTGCTGCTGGTGGTGGAGGTGGTGAAGAGCTGCTACCCACCTGACATGGACATCTGTAACTTTTACGCTAAACTTTATCACCAAATCTTCAGCACCAGACTTAGCCAGATTGCGGAATCAAATCTGGATGCCAAGCAGCAGGAGGAAAGCGCGGTCGCTTGCCTCCTGCTGTGGGTTAATGAGTACTATCCAGGGTAAGTCATTAATCCATTAATCTGTCAAGAAGTTCATTAGTCAGTTATTACAGTCTATAATTTTATATTGTTTATTTTTGGTCTCCAAATGTTTTTCTCCAAAATAAATGAAAATAAATCACTTCTTAGCCACCACCAAGAATATCAAGACAACGGAAAACCTCATTAATCATCTTCATCTCCAATTTCTATACATGGGTTAGGGTTAGCACACACTAGCAATTCATCCAGGAGAGGCACCTGGATGTATTTATAGCTCAGTGAGCAGAGTGAGGTAAAAGTTAAGCTGAGAATGAATGCATCTTTGAATGATGAAAGATATTTCCTCTGTGTGGCAGAATCTTCCAAAAGCCAGAGCTGGCCAAAGAGATCGATGCGGAAGCGCTGGGAAAGCTACTGCCTCAAGACTTACTGACACGTTGTGAGCAACAGTATCTGGAGGAACAAGAGGTAACACCTGAGAGTTTAATGCTGGCTGCATGTTAGTTTATTCTTGTTATCACATGTAGTTTTTGATGGTTTTACAGCAGCTGCATGGTTGGAAAATCAGTTTGCAGCAGCCTCAAATAACAAATAGGCATGAAATGGCTGTACGATAAACGTGACATGTTGTTGTTGTGTGTTCAGGCTAAGCTGAAGATTTACATTGAACAAGTCCTGGACAGCGCAGTGGAAAAGTGGAAAACAGAACAGGAGCCGACAAGAGAGGACGGCTACTACGACAGTCCTGTGGCCTACGACATGATCCAGGTATCCACGACATGACGTCAAAGCATGATGATGGGGGGCTTTGACTGGGCTCAGCATCAGCTTTACAGAGATTTATATAACCAGCTTGTAGCTTGTAGCGTAGTTTCCAAAACGTGTAGACAGAAGTTTAAAAACTAGCTACTAGAAAACTGTTGGAGCATTTAGCAAAAGAGATAATGTTGGGAGAGACCAAAAATGGAGCTAAGAACTGTCAGACAAAAGGCTGTGGAAACCTTGCTGTCTCAGAAATCATGAAATCGCTTAAAAATTTTGCTATATTTATGAAATATTGGCTCATTTTGGCCATGGAACAAACAACACTGATGGTCAAAAACTGTACGCAGCACATCTGACAGATTAATTAGTACCTCTCCTATTTGTGCCTTCCCACCTCCACCCAGCATGGCCCATGGGGAAGTGCACATAACCAAAACAAATACAAACAAAATTGACCTATTACAGAACTAAGAAGAGTGATTACTGTCACTAACTTGTGTCCTCCATCTGTCTTTAGTTCATCAATGGAATGGTGAAAGCAGCAGAGACAACTGTAGGAGACATGAACAAGGCCCAGAACATAACACGTCAACTCTCACACTCAATGCAGAGGTAACAAGACGTCATGTGATCTCCTGAGGTGTCATTTTATTTTGAGAGACATCTTTCTTTCTGTCTTATACTAACAGAAGCGTCCTTCATGTTGTGCAGGTACAAAGTCTTTCACAAAGACATCATGAAGCAGAACAAGCCCAACAGTGCTGCATTTGTTAAAGCAAACCTGGGCTGCATTGAAGACTTCAGGTACGTTTGTGATCCAGTGATCGGGCGACGAATGAAAACAGTCAGAGGACAGTGAGGTCATGTGTGCTCTGTCTGTCTGCAGGGACATCCTCGTCAATAAGAGAGATCTGTTCAAGGAGGACGTGCAGAGGAGCTGTTTGTCTGTCATGACCAACATGAAACAATCTGCACACAAGTATTTATTGAGTCCTGTGCACAAGAACCTCAAGGTAAGTTTTCTTTCTTGTTGTCAACGAATCTCAATATGAATTCATCTGAGCCACGTGTCTGTGGAGATTCTCAGTCATCAAGGTCATGGTACATCTACAAACAAAGCCACACACAATCAAATGTCTTCTTCAGTTTTTCTCCAATATCTACTAAAAAATGTCATTAAATTAAAACCATTTTAGATCTGTCAGACACGTCCCATCGTCCACTAACAGAGCACTAAGTGTGGATTAATCCACTGCTGAAAATAGTCCCCAGCAGATCAACAACTTCCTCCTGTTTGAAAAAATAATGTGTTTGTGGTAAAAGTTAAAGATCAAAACTTAAAGTCTTATGTTTGTATCTCTCATAGCCACATTACAAGAAGCTGGGAACGAAGGACTGGCTGAACAACAAAGAGTTTGAGAAGTTGCTGGACGGCATCGAAAAAGAACTGCAGGAGCTTCAGGGTCCCAAACAGTCCTGTTATCAGGTAAAGCCTAAACAGTTTAAAGTTAAAACTGGATATCCTAAAGTGTGCCTTGATTGCTGATTGGACGCTGGGATTCATTTCAGGAGCTCATTGGCCAGCTTCACCAGGAAGTGACGGAGGAATACGTCAGGAGGCTGCTGAAAGGTGACGTCAAACTGAAGGACAAGGATCGGCAGCAGAAGGCCTACACCACCATCATAGACAACGCTGAGAGTTTACACAACCTGTTCCAGGAGATGGTGAGAGCGTCACCACACACTGACTCCAACACACTGATCAGGTTCAGACTGAATTCAGGCAGAAATCTGGTTAATGAGAATATTTAAACCTAAGTTACATTAGTCACTCACCATTTCATTAGGTACACTAGTCCTGGACTAATACTTATCATCATGAACTTTATAATGTTCAGTTTATGTTGTAACAGCGTCAGAAAGGTTATTGTCAAAATAATAGGAACACATGTCGGTGCAAACTACAGCCTCTAAAAATGAAAACAATGTTGAATTGCAGCTCTCTCAGTTATTTGAAACTAACACCAGAACCTTAATGAAGTTAAGATTTTATGCAGGTCCGTTTTATATTACAATGTTTTCACCAGTGTACCTAATGAACTGTCAAGTGAGCGTGTGTCACATGCAAAAAACTGAAACTTCAACAAATACCAGAAGCTCCAGTTTCAGTAAACTTTTAGGCTGAACTGATGTAACTGCTCTGCTTTAACAGGGATCACAGGACGACTGGTTAAAGGAAATCCTGATCAAGATTGCAGAAGTGCTGAAGCTCCAGGACATCCCTGCCATACAGATCCAAATGGTCGAACTGAAAACTGCTCATCCTGACCTCAGGTAATGACCACCAACACCTCTGCATTTAGGGTTTAACTTTAACAGCAGCTAAGTGTGGTAAATTGAGTGTAACTCGTCACATAACAATCTTTTCATGCCTTCTCCCCCCACCCCACAGAGAGGAACATGTCTCAGCTTTGCTCAAACTCAAGACAAACCTCTCTAAAAACGACAGGAACAACATCAAAGAAACTGTATTGGACACTGGTGACGCTGATGTTCCCCGGAAATTTTTCTCCAGAATTACTCTGAAGACACAGACATTCAGGACAGTATCAGTATGCAGTTGTAACAGAGCTTCACAATAAAAGGCAGTTAAATGCTTTTAATTTGAAACCAGTTTGTCTATATTACTCTATTTTTCTTTAGTTGTCGACTACTGTCTATTTACTAGGTGTTTTTTTTTTTGTATTTCATTCCCTTTAAGCATTTTGTTCCTAATGTATCTTCATAATTAATATTTATAATAAAAGAAACTTGGCTTTTTCTACTGGCAGATCAATTTGCTTATTTTAAGTAATATATCCCTCAGGAGTTTGCAGTGCAGGCCGCCACACTTTTCAACCCTCCAGAACACCCCATCTGTGCTTTCTGGACAAACTAGTTGCACAGAGTCAACTGTTTCCTTGTTTTAAGTTCACATGTTTTCTTGTTATTGTCATAGTTTTGAATATCTGTGGTTATTTGGGCGTCATAGTGGGGTGGCTTAACAGATAAAAGGTTCCAGGTTCAGACACTGAGGTCTTTCTGTGTGGAATGCAAATTCCTTCTCCCTGTGTCTGCATAAGTTCTCTCCAGGTACTCCAACTTCTGCAAATGGTGGGCCAACGTCATATTAAAACGTATGGATTAAGAGTGGGATGTCAGGTTAAGAAACATTGGGCAGGCCACTTGGCCATAAATATTTCTTCAGAGGATTGGAAGATGTTTAAACAACATTAATACAATGTACAAAGAAATGGGTAATAGGTTTATTCAGCTAAAAATAATACATAGATGGCATCGGATGCCACAACAACTTTATAATACCAGTAGACTCTTGCTGGAGATGTGAGGGGAATGGTGCCTCTATACTACATATACTATGGACATGTCCAGTATTTAAGGACTGGTGCAACAACATCCATCAGATTGTATTTGAAGTCCTTGGCTATTTTGGGGGTTGACCATTGAACTTCAGGACAGTGATTTTTTTGTATTATCAGAAAAGATGGATTGTTTTGGCTCTGACAACAGCTAAACGGATACTACTAAGACACTGGAGAAGGAAATACCCACCTCCTTATGAAGAATGGACTACAACAATGGCACAGCTAGCTGCTTATGAGAGTTTGACATACTCCCTACTGGACAAACTGGATCAATATATGTTTACTTGGAGCCCTTTTACTGACTGGCTGTCTGGAAGTTAATGGTTGCCTTGATAATGCAGTGCTGTCTATGATTTATAGCACTTATCAATTAAAAAGTATCAGTGTGGTGGCTTATGTGTTGTTTTTCCTTTTTATCTGTTTTAATACTCAACTCATTTACAAAAATTTAGGGAGTAAGATTTTCTGGCCTTGATGGCTCCTTGATTGAGTGATCTCTCTCTGTCTGTATTATGTGTTTGTTAAAGTTCAATAAGATGTTCATTACAAAAAAGAATGGGATGTCACTTAAGTTCATAAGTGTGTCGAGGCAGATGAACGATATAGTGTATTTTGCACTGAAGAACAACAAACATGGCTGACGCAGCCCTCTGTTTCCCTCTGGTGTTTGAAGTTTCTACTACAGAGTGAAGTGGTCCTTCCTGATTAAGGTGCATGAAGTCCCTTTCGCCCTTTAAGGTGCAGTGCAATGATAATAATTATACTTTCTCCATAGTGTTTAAAGGGTTTCACACAAATGGAGGAATCAAGGATCAGGCAGGCTTAGAGGTAGTTCAATCAGATGCAGCGTCAAAACCAAGAAATCAGGATTCAGGCTCAGGTACCTCTGGCAGGCAAAAACTCACGTAATATAGATAAGCTAAAGTCACAACAAGAAATTACTTGAAGAAACTGGCTGGAGCTCTTAAGGAAATCCTACAAGACGGTCTGGCACAGGAGGAATGGGTTTTAAATACACAAAGAGACAATGAGACACAACATTGAGGCAGCTAACAAATTAGCCCACATATTTTTTTCATAGACAATTTACAACCTGAGATTGCGAACGTTAGCCAGACTGATGACTCCGGGATGTGCTGAGTCTACTCCGTTCACCATAGTGGCAAGAAGATACAGAACAGGAGCACAGTAACATAAGTACCTGCAGCATCATACACTCATCTGCAAATGTGTTTTCATGAGATTTTCAAAAATAAAGCTTGCAAGGAAAGTGTACCCCTGTGAAAATATATTCATAAATTATAATATTTAAGTTCATAGATTTGATATTTATATTGTAGTTGAAAACAGCCCTGTGAGAAATGCATAGTAGGCTAAAGTTCATAAAAAGAAAAAAGTTCATAGAATTAAAATTGATGGAGAAGGTCAGACTATTTCCTTCATAAAGACTGTTTTTTGACCCTGCTTCTTAAAAGAACCGGAATCGAGAATCGTTAGGAACCGGAATCGAAAGAAGGAATCGGAATCGTTCAAATTTAAACAATACCCAACCCTAGTTTGACCTGCTCACGAGAAGCACGGGGACTGTCCTGGCCCCCTTTCTTTTCACCCTCTACACAGCAGACTTCAGACACAACACCGACAGCTGTGTACTGCAGAAGTTCTCGGACGACTCTGCAATTGTTGACCTAATCAGAGGTGACGACGATGCAGAGTACAGAGGACTGACGGGGAACTTTGTGGAATGGTGTCAACGAAACTACCTCCGGATCAACGCGGGGACGCCGTTCTGCCCTCCCCTCACCAGTGAACATCCAGGGAATGGACATTGAGCAAGTGGACTCTTAAAAGTACCTGGGTGTTCACCTCAACACCAAACTGGACTGGACTCACCACACCGACGCTCTCTACAGGAAGGGACAGAGCAGGCTCTATCTTCTGAGGAGACTGAGGTCTTTCGGAGTGACAGGGGCACTCCTGAAGACCTTCTATGACTCTGTAGTGGCATCAGCCATCCTGTACGGAGTGGTCTGCTGGAACAGTGGTATCACAGAGAGGGACAGGAAGAAGCTGGATAAGATCATCAGGAAGTCCAGCTCTGTCCTGGGCTGCCCTCTGGAGTCAGTGGGGGAGGTGGGTGACAGGAGAGTTCTGGCTAAACTGTCATCCATGCTGAACAATGAGTCCCATCCCCTGCATGGAGACCTGACAGGACTGAGGAGCAGCTTCAGTGACAGACTTCTTCACCCTCGATGTGTGAAGGAAAGATACAGAAGGTCTTTTCTTCCTGCTGCTGTTCAATCTTCACAATGAACACTCTTGATAATATGTGCAATATTACTACATTACATGTGCAATAGTACTACACCATAAGTGTGAAAACATTTTTTACAATCCAACCCGTGCAATATTACAACTCAATCTGTGCAATATTTCTACCATTTATCAACTATTTATCTTTTATAGTTATCCTCTTTGCTCTGGCTTTATGCTATTTTGCTATTTTGCTCTGTAAGCTGTTGTGAACTGCAATTTCCCCATTGCGTGACAAATAAAGGTTTTTCTTATTCTTAAGAAACCTGTAGAGTAAAGAAGAGACTTCAAGTCAGAGGAGGTTATAGAAGAGGCAGGACTGAACCTGCCAGACGAACAAAAGGGTTTTGATGCTCCATTTAACGCAGTTAGATTCAGGCTCAGATGTCATAAAGATACCACAAAAGCATCTTATATAGGATTACTGAGAAGATCTGCATCCCACAGCTGTCAAGAGCAACGTCTATTAAAGGTGAAGCACATGTAAAAAGTAAAAATCATTCTTAACATTTGCAGTCTGTGAGTTTCTGCATTAACGCACCTCTTGGGGAACTGTTTCATCAACTCTTGAAGCATGTGTTACGTTGCTTTTAATGTGCTGTTGAGAAGGAGAAACAGAGATGGAGAAGATGATGCTCTGTGCTGTCACCGCATGGCTGAATCCATGCACTGCAGCAATTATTTAGACTACAGATAAAGATCAAATAATAAGAATAACTGAATCTTTACCCATCCATTTGTTCACACAGTGGTGTGTATAGTTGGAGCAGTGGGTAGCAGCCTCTCAGGACTGCAGCCGGGGAGCAATTTTGGGGTTAGATGCTGCTCAGGGCATCTCAATCGCAAGCTGCACCGCTAACCACGACTCCACAGTAAACATACATTTTAGATGTAAGCCTAAAAATGTAAACACATTATATTATATATTTATGTAAATATATTTTCACCAAGCCATATTTTTTTTTCTCTTATATTTGAGCTTTGCTGGGCTTTTAATTTGAACAGAAGTACTATTTTGTTCATTCTTTTTGTTTTTCACTAAATAATATTACTACCACTACATACTGCTTTACTCAAACAGAAAGCATCCAGTTCATGCAACACATCCACTTGTGGTTCTATTCTAGAGGCAGGGTGACCCAGCTGTGTCTGGGTGATTTAGTCAGTGCATTGTGGGTATTCTCAGGAAGTCACATGACTTCCTGTATGTAAAGAAGAGGAGACATTTGTGCTCTGCAGTGACTCAAGGGAGCTCAGTCAGTCCTGCAGAGGAAGAGCTCACAGGCAGGAAGTTGAATAAATGTAAACCATGCACAAGAAGTGTCATGTCAAAGCTACCACTGCATTGGTAATAAAAAGATTAATTACAGCAATGAAAACAGCCGGTGAGTCAGGTCATGGCAGCTTTTTGGAAACAGTTTCAATCCCTCCAGAGATCAGTTTCTGTTTCAGTTGTGCATGCATTGTTCCATTATGCACAGCAATGGTGTCAAAAGAAAAGCTTTTACTGTCATTGTATAAGGATAAGATTGTGAGGGAACGGTTCCAAGGATCTATGTGGAATCCCAGAGGGCAGCAGGTCAAACCAGCTGGAATGGAGGTCCTTCACAATATTCACAATATTTTTTTGCTCTTGAGATGAAGCAGGTGTCTGCAATGTCATGGAGTGATGGATGATGGATGATACCTTTATGGTGAGAGAAACATTCAAGATGAAGCTGAAGGTGTATAGTCATTCATTAATCTTTTATACCCGTTTAGTCCTGTTAAGGGTCATGGGGGTCTGCTGACCAGCTGTCATCGGGCAACAGGCAGGGGTACACCCTGGACAGGTCGCCAGTCCATCGCAGGGCTAACCAGGGCTAACGCAGGGCTTTGGATGGTGGAAGAACCCACGCAGACACAGAGAGAACATGCAAACTCCACACAGAAAGGCCAGCCGACCCATGGATTTGAACCGGTGACCTTCTTGCTGTCAGGCATCAGTGCTAACCACCTCGGTTTGGTGTATATATTATCCTATATCCTAAAATTTATTTCATTTTTATCTTATTTTATTGTTATTTCACTTATTGAAGTTGCATCTGCACTAGAGAGAAAAGTTGCCGGAGTCAAATTCCTTGTATGTGTACATACTTGGCCAATAAAGCTGATTCTGATTCTGCTGCCACCACATGGTCAAAGCCATACACTGCATCAGCCACAACATTAAAACCACTGACAGGTGGCAATGACACTCCTTGATTGTTTCATCTCCAAACATGACGCCTGTCATTTAAAACAAACTATTCTACTTTGGTTTCATCTGTCCACTAAACATTGTCCCACTAGTCTTCTGTCTTGTCCATATAATGCTGATCAAACTGCAGACAGGCAGTGTCTTTGTCCATCACACCGTGGTTGTTGGGTCAGTGGTTTCCTGATGGTGGATTCATGAACATTAAAATCAGTCAATGTGAGAGAGGCCTTTAGCTGCTTAGAGGTACCCCTAGGTTCATTAATGGGACCTCTCAGTCTATTGGAGTGATCTTTGTTGATGGACTACTCCTGTGGAGGGGAACAGTCTTCTTAGATCTTCTCCGGTTCTTCTCAATCTGTCTGATTGTCGATTATTTGTGGATTCCAAACTCTTAGAGAAAGCTCCGTTGTCCGTGACATCATGCACTTCCACAAACATGTGTTGTGATTTCTCCAATTAGATTTAGATTTTTACCCAGTGGTGCATCACAGATATGTAAGAATGGCTCATTTTACTAGAGAAGATCTGATCATTACTCTCTCCATTCACCAGATCATTTGTTGCTTTCTGTTCCACATGTCTGTACTGAATTGGGTAAAAGGACTCCTCTGGTCCACTCGGTAGCTTCTGCATGGAATATGTTGCATGATTTTTCTTTTATTTTTTTTCTGTTTGGGTCTTAAAAGTGTTAATATTTAATACTGATGTTTGCGTTATGTGAAAAAAACACCTGGCCGTCCAGATCTTTACGTTATGCTATCTTTTCCATTACTGAAGAAAGTGAAAGTAGTTCTGCAACAAAGAGCAGAGTGGCTGCGGAAGTGGCTTTAACGCTTTCATTCACAGGTAAGACGACACTTCTTCTTTTTCTTCTCCTTCTTCTCTTTCGCTTATAAATATTTGCCTTTACATGTAGAAACTTTACTTTAGATAACAAGTTCTGATTGCTCGTGTCAAGTCTCTTTAAACAAAGACGGTCTTTAAAGCGGATTACTCAACGTTTATTTGTCAGACACAATAAATCCTTCTCACTCAAGGTAAGAGTCAGTGCGCTAAACAAAGGACTCCAGTCTAATCTAATCTAATCTAATTTTGCATGTATTATATACATGTAAATATTTTCTCGGAAATTATGAGGAAGTTGAATGTAGAAAACCAAAATCATATTATATTGCCTAAACATAATTATATTGAAATTCATTAAATTATTCTTATTTTATTTATTTATTTATTCTACTATGAATCGTATTGCCAGTAAAATAAAATCATAAACAATTAAAAATTACAACTTTTGGTATCTTGTTTTGTCTGACGGATGTGTAAAACTCAGAAGATATTCAGTTTATTGTTAGATTATGTCAAAGCATCACGTCTTCAAGCTAAATGCAAAAAGCTTATGAGATATTATGGTTAAAAAGAAATGTAAAATAGTTTGCTAATTGATTAATTGACCTATTACAGAACTAAGAAGAGCTGTGAGGAGATGTTCCTCACTCTAATGGTTAAAATAAATCTCTGTAAGGTTGTGTTTTTTAGAGAGAAAATCAAGATGAAACTTAAAAACAGATGAAACGGATCATGAAACATGAGAAGATTTCTTAGTGGACAAATTGCCTCTCGTCTTTTACACGCTGTAGCGGCAGATTCAAGAGTTGTCTTTTCCTTGTCTCTCCTTGTTGTGGGACATGTTGACTGGAGGAGCAGGCGTCCCCCAAGAGCAACGAGTCGCCCAACGGTACCACTCTGGGAATGTTGAAATCGCTCAGGAAAAGAATGGGCCGTGGGAAGCGGAAGTCGAGGCCTCCACCTCCTTTGGAAGCAGCGGAGACACAAGGTGAGATGTGGTGTCTCTGTTCGGATGATTCAGCCAACAGTACGTGGATACATTGGGAACCTTAACTTTGACCCCACTGAGCAGCAGAGAAGTCCGAACACAAGTTCCATTTGATGAGATAAGAAATCTTATGGATTTCTTTGTCAGGTCTGTTTAAATAAAGATGCTCTTTAAAGCAGATTTCTCAACGTTTATTTGCCAAACACAGTCAGCCCTTCTCAGTCATAGTAGAGTCAGTGTGCTGAACTAAGGACTCCAGTCTAATCTTAGGCCTCGTCTACACGTACGAAAAATGATCTTTTCCCCTCCGTTTTCCCTGGTATTGCTTCAAGAATATCTGCGTCCACACGGATCCGTCTTAACACAAAGTCAAAACGATACTTCATATTCCAGGCCTATAGGTGGCGCTGTTTCAGTTTCAGAAATTCACCAAAAACGGAGAGGAAGAGGCGGAGCATGCGCATGAAGCTTGAGCGCTGTTTACAAATCGGCTTTAGAAGAAAACCAAACTCAAGGAGAAATTATATTTTTCCCTAGTAACCATAATAGGCTCAATATCTTCTCCAGCAGATTCGTGTGGCCGATCAGCCAAAACGATGCAAAACATCTGCATTTACACCAAAAAGCGTTTCTGTGTGGATGGCCCCTAAGGTCCCGTGCACACGTACCAAAATGATCTTTTCCCCCTTCGTTTTCCCTGGCATCGTTTCAAGAATATTTGCACACGGATCCGTCTCAACACGACTCAAAATGCTACTTCATATTCCAGGCCTCTAGGTGGCACTGTTTCAGTTTCAGAAATTCACCTGGAGAGGAAGAGGCGGAGCCGTGGTTTCAGAAAAGTGCATTTTAAGGCAATGCATTTACAGGATTTGTGAGGACGATCGGCCAAAACTCGTATTGCCTATAAAATAAAATTGTAAACAATTAAAAATTACAATTTTTGCTATCTTGTTTTGTCCGACTGAAGATATTCAGTTTATTGTTAGATTATGTCAAAGCATCAAGTCTTCAAGCTAAATACAAAAAGCTTATGAAATATTATGGTTAAAAAAAAATGTAAAATAGTTTGCTAATTGATTAATTGACCTATTACAGAACTAAGAAGAGCTACAAGATGTTCCTCACTCTAATGGTTAAAACAAATCTCTGTAAGGTTGTGTTTTTTAGAGAGAAAATCAAGATGAAACTTAAAAACAGATGAAATGGATCATGAAACATGAGAAGGAAGATTTCTTTGTGGACAAATTGCCTCTCGTCTTTTACACACTGTAGCGGTAGATTCAAGAGTTTCCTTTTCCTTGTCTCTCCTTGTTGTGGGACATGTTGACTGTGCTGCTGTTTGTCAAGCAACAGCCGCTACTACAGCAGCGAGCAGACAGACATTTATATTTAATTTCTGTTCTTTCCTCAGAGTGTGATGAGATGTCAGAAATGATAAGCAAATCCAAGGATGACACCAAGGAGGAGCAGGCGTCTCTCAAAAGCAACGAGCTGCCTAGCGGTACCACTCTGCCAATGCTTAAAGCATTAAGGAAAAGTAGCAAGTCCAAGTCCGCATTCACAAGGCCAGAGTCTACGGCCTCATCTCCACCTCCCCTCGAAGCAGCGGAGACAGAAGGTGAGAGTTGGTGTCTCTGTTCTGATGATTCAGCCAACAGTACGTGGATATAGTGGGAACCTAAACTTTTAATTCACTGAGCAGCAGAAAAGTCCGAACACAATTTCATTTGATAAGAAATCTTGTCAAATTGAACTTTGCTTCATTGACTTCACGTAAATCGTCCTCCACTTATGTGAGGTTGTTTTTCCTGTGGGATTTATTTTGAGTTTGCAAGTGCCGTTGTCCCATGTGTCTTCTACATTCAGCTTCTCTACTTAGTTGAACATCAGCACAATAACTTAATTCTGTAAAAGTAACTACATGAACATTTGCATTTAGACGGTTGTAATATCCCAAAACACCCGTGAGATTCACAAAAAGGGTATTAGATCCAGGAAAACACATTTAGCACTAAATACAGATATTCTGAACTGACAGCTGAAACATTACTGCCTTCAAATGGAATCATGTTTATCGTGTTCATAAGCTAAACTACAAATGGCGCCCTCTTGTGGTATTTCGCAAGTGGAAATCTGCGGAAAGGTGTGAGTTTGTGACTCGTGACGCGTTGGCTGACATTTTTTAAAATAGAGATGGATGGTGAGTTGATAAATTCTGATTTAGCCATGTAGACTTTAGCAGTTTCTTTGTGCACTTGTATCTCATATGTAAATTTAGCTGGTCATTAGCGAGCTAGACTCCAACAACCATTACCTCTCACGACAGAAGTCACCAACTGAACACCATGGAGCCTTTATGTGAAACTTCAGGGACTTGTGTACTCAGTCGTTTGGGCTTGACAAGTTCGAGTCTGAAATACAGCATCTAGTGGACAGAAATGGAACTGCAGCATAGTTTAGTCCAACGTACAAGACTTCCAATGAGCTCTCAAGTTTCCATTCCCTTCTCACAGATCAGAACTTGGGAGTGTTGAAGAAAAAAAACAATCCGAGTCTAGTTCCAAGTTTGCTGCAGTGGTGGAGGTATATTGGAGTTCCAGGTCATGGTGAGCCTACCGACACAGAGTGGGTCTGAGACCAGAGACTGCCCGTGAATGTAGAGCTAGAGCACAGATATACCCTGTCCCCGGGTGTGGTTGCAGACAGTTCCTGATTAGATCGTATAGTGGATGTATATTGGTCAGCTGAGGGCAACTTCCCACAGGAGGGTGAACTCAGTAGGGGGCAGGGGTGGCTCCCAGACATGATCAGAACAAAGGGCAAAAGGACAAAGGAGTGATACTCAGGTAGCATGATCAAGGCTCTGATCAACAGGGGAGAGGAGATGGGGAAGGTAAACAAAAGAGCATAATCAGGAAGTTGTGATCGGTAAGGGAGCAGAGACAGGAGAGATCAACATATAGTTGGAATTGCCCCAGACGTGTCAATTTCAATGTCTCTTCAAAATTGACTTCTTCAGGAGCCTGGGCAAGAAAATCGTTCATGAGAGTCCAGAAGATTTTGACAAGTCCCTTACGTCTTAAAGGTGGAAAAAGTCCTTCTGTGACTGATGGACACCCTTTAACAGATGACCAGAAGGATCCAGTCGGTGAGAGGCATTTTGCTGATTGCAAACATTAATGCTTCAGGAACAAAGATATAAAAGCATTTAGGATATGATTTCAGGAAGGGACTGTTGCATGATTAAAGTACTGTAGTTACTCTAAATACTTAAATAACGTGGAAGAAAATAAACAATTAAATGACTGCATATTAGATCTGGATTGAAGTTTGAATGCATCATTTTATTCCAATGTCCAACGGTTCATTGTAAACCTTTGTTTAGCCTCCTCAGTGATCCCCACATTTGAGCAGCACCTCGAGGAGCAACGCTTCTGTGAGGCCAGCCAGCTGTTGATAGACAAGGAGGAACATCTGTTTGGGAATGTAGCAGAGGCAGAGGATCTTATTTGTCCCAAAGAAGAAGAACAAAAGCTCGATGCAGACTACAAGGAGCTTGAAGAGCTTGTAATGGAGACCGTGAAGCAGAGTCTGTCTCTCAGTCATCAGGAGGTCAATGATGACAGCAACGTGAAGGTGTCTGCTCTAACGTCCGCCGTGAAGGCCATCGTCCAGGAGGAGGAGCGGGACCAGGTGTGGATAAGCAGAAGTGGGACAGCACCGCCATGGAGGCCCTGCAACTGGAAGAAGAACCACGACTCCAAGCTGAGCGACTTGGTTAAGGAGCGTATGACACTCCCTGCTAACCCAGAGAAGCGGTCGTCCATCCAGAACATGGGCAGGCAGCTGAAGGAGGACCTGCTGCTGGTGGTGGAGGTGGTGAAGAGCTGCTACCCACCTGACATGGACATCTGTAACTTTTACGCTAAACTTTATCACCAAACCTTCAGCACCAGACTTAGCCAGATTGCGGAATCAAATCTGGATGCCAAGGACCGCACTTTCTTCCTGCTGTGGGTTAATGAGTACTATCCAGGGCAAGTCATTAATCCAGTCTATGTTTCACATTTTCTATTTCTGTTGTTTGTCTTTGCAGCCTAAACATGGAGATGGTTGTCTGTCATGAAGTTCATTAGTCAGTTATTATCCATTCAAATAACATTTTGATTTTAGGGACAGTATATCTGCTGATTTTGCCATGTTGTCCTCCCGGTAGCTCCAACAACGGGTCAAAAGGTCGTTTTGATAAAAACTTTAGTCCATGATCGAACTTGTTTTTGATCTCCAGATGTTTTTCTCCAAAATAAATGATAATAAGTCACTTCTTAACCATCACCAAGAATATCAAGACAACAGAAAACCTCTATATTCATCTTATCTCTAATTTCTATATATGGTTTAGGGTTAGCACACAATAGCAATTGATCCAGGAGAGGCACCCAGATGTATTTGTAGCTCAATGTTAGGGTTTGACATTGAGCTTTGAGTTATTGCAACACGGTCACACATACACAAACATACATTGCGGGCTGGCAGAGTGAGGTAAAAGTTAAACTGAGAATGAATGTCTGAATGAATCTTTGAATGATGAAAGATATTTCCTCTGTGTGGCAGAATCTTCCAAAACCCAGAGCTGGCCAGAGAGATCGATGCGGAAGCGCTAGGGAAGCTACTGCCTCAAGACTTACTGACAAATTGGGAGCAACAGTATCTGGAGGAACAAGAGGTAACACCTGAGAGTTTAATGCTGGCTGCTTGCAGCCTCAAATAACAAATAGGCATGAACTGGCTGTATGTTAAACGTGACATGTTATTGTTGTGTGTTCAGACTGAGCTGAAGACTTACATCGAACGAGTCCTGGACAACGCAGTGGAAATGTGGAAAACAGAACAGGAGCCGACAAGAGAGGACGGCTACTTCGACAGCCCTGTGGCCTACGACATGATCCAGGTATCCACGACATGACGTCAAAGCATGATGATGTCTGTGAGAGGGGCTTTGACTGGGCTCAACGTCAGCTTTACAAAGATTTATAAAACCAGCTTGTAGCACAGTTTCCAAAAAATGGAGACAGAAGTTTAAAAACTAGCTACTTGAAAACTGTTGGAGCATTTAGCAAAAGAGATAAATGTTGGTAGAGACCAAAAATGGAGCTAAAAGAACTGTCAGACAAAAGGCTGTGGATACCTTGCTGTCTCAGAAATCATGAAATCGCTTAAAAATTTTGTTATATTTATGACATATTGGAGCCAAAATTAAAAAGAAACAAATTAAACAAAGGCTCACATTTTGGGCACGGAACAAACAACGCTGATGGTCAAAAACTGTACGCAACACACCTGACAGATTAATTAGTACCTCTCCTATTTGTGCCTTCCCACCTCCACCCAGCGTGGCCCATAGGGGACTGCACGAAACCAAAACAAATACAAACAAAAGAAGTGTGTAGAGGGATTACTGTCACTGACTTGTGTCCTCCATCTGTCTTTAGTTCATCAATGGAATGGTGAAAGCAGCAGAGACAACTGTAGGAGACCTGAACAAGGCCCAGAACATAACACGTCAACTCTCAGACTCAATGCAGAGGTAACAAGACGCCATGTGATCTCCTGAGGTGTCGTTTTATTTTGAGAGACACTTTTCTTTCTGTCTTATACTAACAAAAGCGTCCTTCATGTCGTGCAGGTACAAAGTCTTTCACGAAGACATCATCAAGCAGAATCAGCCCAACAGCGCTGCATTCATTAAAGCAAACCTGGGCTGCATTGAAGACTTCAGGTACGTTTGTGATCCAATGATCGGGCGACGTATGAAAACAGTCAGAGGACAGTGAGCTCATGTGTGCTCTGTCTGTCTGCAGGGACGTCCTCATCAATAAGAGAGATCTGTTCAAGGAGGACGTGCAGAGGAGCTGTTTGTCTGTCATGACCAACATGAAACAATCTGCACACGAGTATTTATTGAGTCCTGTGCACAAGAACCTCAAGGTAAGTTTTCTTTCTTGTTGTCAACGAATCTCAATATGAATTAGTCTGAGCCACGTGCCTGTGGAGATTCTCAGTCATCAAGGGCATGGTACATCTACAAACAAAGCCACACACAAATGTCTTCTTCAGTTTTTCTCCAATATCTACTAAAAAATGTCATTAAATTAAAACCATTTTAGATCTGTCAGACACGTCCCATCGTCCACTAACAGAGCACTCAGTGTGGATTAATCCACTGCTGAAAATAGTCCACAGCAGATCAACAGCTTCCTCCTGTTTGAAAAAATAATAGACGATGTGTTTGTGGTAAAAGTTAAAGATCAAAACTTGAACTCTTATGTTTGTATCTCTCATAGCCACATTACCAGAAGCTGGGAACAAAGGACTGGCTGAACAACAAAGAGTTTGAGAAGTTGCTGGACGGCATCAAAAAAGAACTGCAGGAGCTTCAGGGTCTCAAACAGTCCTGTTATCAGGTAAAGCCTAAACAGTTTAAAGTTAAAACTGAATATACTATAATGTGCCCTGATTGCTGATTGGATGCTGGGATCCGTTTCAGGAGCTGATTGGCCAGCTTCACCAGGAAGTGACGGAGGAATACGTCAGGAGGCTGCTGAAAGGAGATGTCAAACTGAAGGACAAGGATCGGCAGCAGAAGGCCTACACCACCATCATAGACAACGCTGAGAGTTTACACAACCTGTTCCAGGAGATGGTGAGAGCGTCACCACACACTGACTCCAACACACTGATCAGATTCAGACTGAATTCAGGCAGAAATCTGGTTAATGTGCACATTTACTTTTATATTAATGTGGCTGCAGGAGCATGGGAGTTTTGGTTTTACCATCTAGCGTTGTCTATCATGGTGGTAAAGCATCTCAAGTCTCCTGATGATGATAAGAAAAGCAGGCTTTGCCACCAGCTCAGAGTCTGATGAGAGTTTAGTTGAAAAAATAAATTTTTAAACAAAGCAAAAACAATCTTGGAGCCGGTGTGGTAGAAAAATAGCTGAACATTTACACGTTTGAGGATTGAAGTTGTTGTCTTGTCCTTTGATAAAGAGATCATAACAATATTTAAATCTAGGTTACATTAGTCACTTGCCATTTCATTAGGTACACTAGTCCTGGACTAAATCATATCTTCATGAATCTTATAATGTTCAGTTCACGTTGAAACAGCGTCAGAAAGGTGGAAATTCAACTGTTTGATCATTGGATGAAGTTTGTGGTGCAGG
This sequence comes from Planiliza haematocheilus, assembly GCA_005024645.1. Lineage (NCBI taxonomy): Eukaryota > Metazoa > Chordata > Actinopteri > Mugiliformes > Mugilidae > Planiliza > Planiliza haematocheilus. The sequence continues at coordinate 4,116,693 of SRSE01000637.1, forward strand.
TAAACTGCACTGAATTAGTGTTTAGACTAATATGAGGTTGACAAAATAATAGGAACACATGTTGGTGCAAACTACAGCCTCCAAAAATGAAAACATTGTTGAATTGCAGCTCTCTCAGTTATTTGAAACTAACACCAGAACCTTAATGAAGTTAAGATTTTATGCAGAGCTGTTAGATATTATAATGTTTTCACCAGTGTACCTAATGAACTGTCAAGTGAGTGTGTGTCACATGCAAAAACTGAAACTTCAACAAATTACAGAAGCTCCAGTTTTAGTAAACTTTCAGGCTGAACTGACGTAACTGCTCTGCTTTAACAGGGATCACAGGACGAAAGGTTAAAGGAAATCCTGATCAAGATTGCAGAAGTGCTGAAGCTCCAGGACATCCCTGCCATACAGATGCAAGTAGCTGAACTGGTAACTGCTCATCCTGACCTCAGGTGATGACCACCAACACCTCCGCATTTATGGTTTAACTTTAACACAGAAAGCAGTGCCGCAGTGCCACATAACAATCTTTTCATGCCTTCTCTCTTCCCACAGAGAGGAACACGTCTCAGCTTTGCTCAAACTCAAGACGAACCTCTCCAAAAGTGACAGGATCGACATCAAAGGAACTCTATTGGACACTTTGAAAGCAATCAATGCTGACCCTGATGCACAGGGATTTTTCTCCAGAATTACTCTCAAGACACAGACATCTAGGATAGTATCAGTATGTAGGACAGTATCAGTATGTTGGATAGTATCAGTACGTAGGATAGTATCAGTATGTAGGACAGTATCAGTATGTTGTTGTAAGGGAGCTTCACAATAAAAGGCAGTTAAATGCTTTTAATTTGAAATAGCTAAAACTCTGTAGACCTTTAATGAGGACTGTTAGATGTACATGAACAGGGCTGATGCTCGGATCATACTACGAGCAGCAATGTTACAAAACCAGTTTTTCTATATTACTATATTTGTCTTTAGTTGTCTACCAATATAAGTCTATTTACTAGGTGTTTTTGTTTTATTTCATTCCCTTTAAGCATTTTATTCCTAATGTATCCTCATAATTTATATTTATAATAAAAGGATCTTGACTTTTTCTACTGGCAGATCAATTTGCTTATTTTAAGTAATATATCCCTCAGTTTAAGCTGTGCAGTGGAATTTGAGGTGCAGGCCGCCACACTTTTCAACCATCCAGAACACCCCATCTGTGCTTCCTGGACAAACTAGTTGCACAGAGTCAACTGTTTCCATTTTGTTATTGTCAGATAGTTTTGAATATCTGTGGTTGTTTGGCCGGCACAGTAGCGTGGTGGTTAGTGCTGATGCTTAACAGCAGCAAGGTTCCGGGTTCAGACACTGAGGTCTTTCTGCGTGGGTTCTCTCCAGGTTCTCCAGCTTCCTCCCACCGTCCAAAACATGCTGGTTGGGTCACTGATGATTCTAAATTGGCCGCAGGTGTGAGTGTGAATGGTTGTCTGTCTCTCTGTGTTAGCCCTGTGATAGACTGGAGACCTGTCCAGGGTGTACCCCGCCTCTTGCCCGATGACAGCTGAGACAGGCTTCAGCAGAGAAATAGACCCTTCACAGGAAAAGTGGTTACCGAAATGAATGAATGAATGAATGTGGTTATTTTACCTGGTTCATACACTATATTGCCAAAGGTATTCACTCGCCCATCCAAATAATTAAATTCAGGTGTTCCAATCACTTCCATGGCCACAAGTGTATAAGACCAAGCACCTATGCATCCAGACTGCTTCTAAAAACACTTGTGAAAGAATGGATCGCTCTCAGGAGCTCAGTGAATTCCAGCATGGTACTGTGATAAGATGGCACCTGCACAACAACTCCAGGCATGAAATTTCTAGTCAGTGGTATGATAACAAAGTGGAAGCGATAAGGAACAACAATAACTCAGGCACGAGTGGCAGGCCACATAAAATGACAGAGTTGATAGAGTTGATCGCTACAGACCTTCAAGTTTCATGTGGCCTTCAGATTAGCTCAAGAACAGTGTGTAGACAGCTTCATGGAATGGGTTTCCATGTCTGAGCAGCTGCATCCAATGATCAGATGCAGTGGTGTAAAGCAGTGGTGTAAAGCAGTGGTGTTCTCTGGAGTGACGAATCACGCTTCTCCATCTGGCAATCTGATGGATGAATCTGGGTTTGGTCGTTACCAGGAGAATGGTACTTGTCTGACTGCATTGTGCCAAGTGTCAAGTTTGTTGTTCAGGAGCTGGACTTGTGCCCTTATAGTTCCAGTGATAGGAACTCTGAATTCTTCAGCATACCAAGAGATTTTGAGATTTTGTAGATGCCGTGTTCCAACATGACTGCGCACTAGTGCACAAAGCAAGGTTCCTGAGCAAGTTTGGTGAGGAAGAACTTGACTGGCCTGCATAGTGTCCCTCACAAATGTGCTTCTCATAAAGTGGTCAGAAATTCCCATAAACACACTTGTGGAAAGCCTTCCCAGAAGAACTGAAACTGTTCTAGCCTTAAAGAGTGGACCGATGTCATAGTAAACCCTATGGATTAAGAATGGGATATCCCTTAAGTTCATAAGCATGTTAAGAAGGATGAGCAATATCATGTATTTTGCACTGAAGAACAACAAACATGGCTGAGGTAGCCCTCTGTCTCCCCCTGGTGTTGGAGATTTTTACTACAGAGTGAAGTAGTCCTTACCGATCAAGGTGCATGAGGTACCTTTCTCCCTTTCAGGTGCAGTGCAATGATGTGTGTAGTGCTGACATAGGGTAGGCTATACTTTCTTCATAGTGTTTGCCTCTTGACCTGCTTGGGTTGACCTCAGTGTGACCTTTTGGTTTTATCAGACCTAACTGGTCTCACCTGTGTCTTGTTCCCTCATTAGTTCTCTGTGTATATAATAATAATAATAATAATAATAATAATAATAATAATAATAATAATAATAATAATAAAATAAAAGAAAAGAGGACATAAAACTGAACTTAAAAATAACACACTACAAGGCCCTGACTCTTCCTTTGTCTTTGCTCAGTCTGTCTGTTAACATAACCTGGATAGATTTGTTCTTACCTGTAGCTTTTGTTCTTCCTTCGTTTTCTTCTGAGCTTTGACGTCTATTAGGTATTTGTATCACCCTGCTTCTCTCTGCTGATCTTTTTGTTTCCTTCACAGTTAAACTTATTAAATTAGACTACAGATCCTGCTTTTTCCTGTCATACCTACAACAGGTTTCCAGCCATTGCATTCCAACCTGCACCTGCGTTGCAGATGTTTCTTATTTTGTAAACTTTTTTTTGTCTTGTTTTACTTCCTGTTTCACCTCGTTTGATTGTTTGATTGGTTTCTCCTTGTGTGCTCCGCCCCCGTTAGTCTCACCTGTGTCTCGTTAGCCCCTCTCTCCGTGTGCTCGCATAGTCCTCCCTTCCACTTTGTCCAGGGGCAGATCTAGAAAAATATTTATGGGACAGTGAGAGGGGGGCAGGAATTTTTGAGGGGTGTCAACATATGGCAGACGTATATATACTGAATTTAAATGGAAAAGAACGAATGACATACGGATTCTTCTGTCACTCGTTCTTTCCATTTTATTGTTCAAGTTTACATGACCCTGAACTTTTGTAATGAGCCTAAACAAACACACGTTATAACGTATCGCTTGCTAGCCGCCATGATAGCAAATAACAGCAAATTTGCACGTTTACAGTTGAACCTGTAAAATCGAACACAACATAACACAGTTGTATAGTCTGTTGTTAAAATTATAACTGTTAAGGCAACACTTTAGGCACATGCTTTCACAGTCGATGCAGCGTCTATTTATATATGTGTATGGTGGCAGCTACATTGACTGTGTATACTAGGGCGGCTAGCAAGCTAACGTATGTTTGCTAACGGTCATTACAAAACATCCGGGGTCACATAAACCTGACCAATTAAATATTAAAATCAAATTCAGTCCTGTGTCCTTTTTTTCGTTTTTTGTGTTTACATTAAAAAAAAAACAGTCACTTTTTCATTTTTTATTTTTTTTTTGATGGCCATTTGAAAATGAAAAGAACGAATGACACACATATTCTTACTTTACTCATAGGATATGGTCCTCTTCTCATGTCGATCAGCTAGACGTGACTCTGATGTGACAGTCCTTTTCTCAGCGAGCGTCTGAAGCAGGAAAATCTAAATCCTGCCCGGATACAGCAATGCTATTCTCTGATTGGCTGTTCAGTAGCTATTTTCTTTTTATTTGATTGGGTTGTGCCTTACAGGCAAATCCAAAAAGGAGGCCAAACTCCATAATGCTAACAATCGTTACATGACGAAAAAACACCGGATTCCACTTCCAGGATGTAGTTTACTTAGGGGTGTTGCTAATAATTTAATAAAGAACTACACAGAACACACGGAACTAACTGTGAATGCCACCAACGCTTTGAACGAAATGCGAAAGAAGCAGTAAATGGACGCAAAGATTCAAGTAATTTAAGACCTTCAATATAAAATATGCTCGTATTTAAGACTTTTTAAGGCCTTAAATTGGCATTAGCAACTTTAAGACTTAAGATTTTTTATGACTTTATCCTGGAATAATAGTTTTTACCTCTATCCTCCAGTGTCGCGTTTCCTAGCGACGATTCGCTCCCTAGTTTCGCGCCACTCGCTTTTCCGAACAACAGTCTCACGCGGCTCCGGCGTTATCTCGTGTTGCATTCACAGCAGTCGGACATTAGAAATTCGTGCTCGTAAAATGTTAAATTGGCCATATGTTTTCTTCGAATTCGGTGTTGCCAACTGGGGTGGCAGCAGGGGTGGCAAGGCTTTCTCTTAGGGGCGTTTGCCACTGTACGTTCAGCTGGGAAACCCTCTCACAAATCTCTCCATGGGATGCTAGCTGAATGCTAGCAGTACTCAAACGAGCCTCAATCAACTGCCTTCCTGTGACCCATGAGGTGTTCACGTGACGCTTTTTACTCGGATTATTAGTGATGCACTGGAGACAGATTTACAGGATTTTATTAACAACAAAACACAGAACTGTCCTTCAAATAAAGATCACATTTCACGCTGGGTTTCCTGCAGCTACTAAAATGTTCTGACAGACAAGAGGTGCTCACATTTTACAAATTTACATATATTTACACAATCTGGTGAGTTTGGTGTGCCACCTTAAACTCTGACACGACAAAAACGTAATTTCACTCATCAAATCCGCTTCACATTTATCATCTTTCACAAGCTCAGAAAACCCGTGAACACAAACACACTGCATGTGTCACACCGAATAGATTCGTCAGGCGTGGCATCTCTCTTTTATGTACCGTCAATGGCGTTGGCACACTGCTGATCTGTTCTGGTCGTCATCTGACCACCTGCCAGCTTTATTTGATCTGCACCTTAAGGTTTAGATTAAAACCTGCTCACTCTCAAAGATTATGTAGAGCAACAAGTATTTAGTGAGACTACAATGTGATCCACAAAGCCCATTTCTGGCTGTGGATCAGTTCACGTTTGGTGTTTGATTTTGAAGGTGGAAGGAAGTTAAATGCGTACATGTTCCTGTGAAATAAAAGTGACCGTTCAGATCAAACCCTCTGAGAAAAACCGCACCGTCAGCTTTTCCTGTCCAGCTTTTCCTGTCCATGTGCTGCGTTTCACCTGCGGTGTTTCCTTAGCTGAAGCAGGGGAAAGGCAGCATGGACAGACAGTTTGTGTTGTTGCTGCTGACCGGCATGTCACCGAATAAAACTCTCCTATCGGCGCTTTCGTAGCTGCCTATCTCCTTCTTGAGCGTTGTGAGTTGCTGGAGTATTAGCCGGCGTTCGTGGCCCCTCAGCAGGCCCCTGAAGTACAGAACGGCAACCAGGTGCTTACGGCTGCAGGTAGAGAACACAGAGACATACACAGATCAGGCATAACATTATGACCACCTTTTTAATATTTTGTTGATCTCCTTTGAGCATCCAAAACAGTTGTGATTCATCAGAGAATGGACATGGACCTGTCTGACAACAACATACTGTTAATGGGGGTCTTTGAGGGGAGGGGCCTCTGTGGATCATCCCACAGATTCTTGATCAGTTTGGCATCTAGTGAATTTGGAGGCCAGGTCAACACCTTGTGCTGTTCTTTATGTTTTTTTGTTGTTGTTGTTGTTCCTAAAGCTGCCATCAAGGAGTGTCATTGCTATGGGGTGGGGGTGCCTGGTCTGGTCTAGGTGGGTGCTACATGTCTAACTAACATCCACACCAATGAATGAAGCCAGGTCCAGAAGTTTCCCAGCAGAACACTGAACTGTCACAAGATGGTCAATGTTATTTAATTCTCCTGTCAGTAGCTGAAAAGCATGAAGCAGGTTTTAACACCTGTCCAGCTACCCATCCCGATTTGTGTTGAGTTAGAAATGCGTACCTGAAGTCTGGGTAGTGTTCTACTAAAGGCTTCAGATGATTTTTGATGTCCATCTTGTTTTTCTGTCCGATAATGTCACTCAGATCGTTTCCAGCGTGGTGCAGCCACTCGTGTGTCGTGTTCTGCAACAGAAAAAAAGCAGAAACTAAAACACTGACCTGAGATGGAATCTGAGGATTTCATTAAAAAAAAAGAAGTGTTAAGGCATTGTGGCTGCACAAAAAAGAAAGTTGAGTAAATATGTTACCATGTCTTTAAACAGCTCTGTGAGCGTATTCCACTGGTGACGGATCTTGTCTGCAGCCTTTTCGTGTTTGTGGTTTTTGCACGTGTAGTTATACTTCATCAGCTGGCTGAAGTATTCCTTCGCCATGTAGTAATGCAGCTGACTCGCAAACTCCTGTCAGAAACACGGAGGAAGTCATGTGAAATAGAAAAGGCAAAAGTGTGCTCACAAAAATAATTTTAGGTTGCTTGCGTATCGCTGGTATCTCTGAGTAGCATCATTTGGGAATGCCTACAGCAAGACTTCACAAGAATCTCTGTCTCAGATGCAGAACAAATACCAAAAAGAAAAACAGCCTTCAGGATATTGCTGACATTAAGAGGTGTTGGTCAACCACATAGATTTAATAAAGCATCCTCTCCTCCTCACCTCGGCATGTGGAGGCTTCATGAGCTCACAGTGCTCTGAAAGCTCCTCCGTCCGTTTGCAAAGATTATTGAAGTCATCATCGTTGGTGAGCCACTTCCTCGTCATCATTCTCCTCAGGTACAGCTAGAAAGCAACATACAGGAAAGATCCAGAGTCACAACACGGTGCAAGTTGTGTGGTTTTAGTCTGCATAGATCTGAGGGAGGTCTGCAGTGTTCTTCTTGATTATTAAGACTGACGTTACTCTAATTTTCTTTAGGAGATACAGGTGGGTTTTCACCTAAAAATGTTTGATTGTAATACCTTGATATCCTCTTTGAACTGGTCCTCGAGGCCCTGCAGCAGCTTGTCAATCAGCCACTTTGCCTCTTTCTTGAAGCCTTCCACTTCACCTGGACATTTGTCCCGGTATCCCTCCATGTGCTCCCTGCAAGAGGAAAAACAGCCGTCAGTGTCTGAGGGCTTTAAGGAGAGAGAACAACAGGGTTAGATTTAGAAAAAGGTTGAGAATTTTTTCCAGAAACTTTTTGCTGTGAGTCATGAGTGCAAACATTTTTTAGAAAATGTGCTCAAATCAACTGACTTTGTGGAGTTTTTTTGAATTTTAAGCATTTATTGTTGCATTTCCTGGATGCTTGGAAGAGGAGAATGAAGGCGGTGTTATTCACTTGGTTGCAATTTGCAAACTTACCACTAGATGTCACTAAATCCCACACACTGGGCCTTTAATGCTCTAAAACCGCTCTGTATTTTCCCTTTGTCATACCGGACAAATGGCTAAACAGTCACATGACTTACTGTAAAGAGGTGAAGCTGTTGATGTAGGTAATTTGATACTCTGTCCATAGTGGCTGTGGCTTGAGCTCGCCGCAGAGACGAAAGAACTCTGACTCAAACCTGCAGAGGAAGAAGAGACTTCAAGTCAGAGGAAGGGAAAGAAGAGGCAGGACTGAACCTGCCAGACGAACAAAAGGGTTTTGATGCTCCATTTAACACAGTTAGATTCAGGCTCAGATGTCATGAAGATACCACAAAAGCATCTTATATAGGATTACTGAGAAGATCTGCATCCCAGTTTTCTTCAGATAAAAACTTTTAACACAGCTATCAAGAGTAACATCTATTAAAGGTTTTGTGGCACATGTAAAAGGTAAAATTATTCTTAACATTTGTGAGTCTGTGAGTTTCTGCGTTAACGCACCTCTTGGGGAACTGTTTCAGTTCTTCGAGGCAGTGAGAGAGCACTTTCTGTTCCAGCTGTGCATCAACTCTAGAAGCATGTGTTACGTTGCTTTTAACGTGCTGTTGAGAGAGAGAGACAGAGATGGAGAAGGTGAAGCTCTGTGCTGCCACCGCATGGTTGAATCCATGCACTGCAGCAATTATTTAGACTACAGTTAAAGAACAAATAAGATTAATTGAATGTTTAATCCATCCATTTGTGCACACACAGTGGTATGTATAGTTGGAGCACCGCTAACCACGACTCCACAGAAATAATATATGCAATTTAACATTTAAAAACAAAGCTACATGTTTAAACATAACATTTCCTGATATAATTATTTACTTGCAAGGCAGAGATGTTTGAGATAAAGAAGCACATTTTGACCAGATGAAATCAAAGAGTATGTTCTCATAATCTCAACGTGACATCTGAAGCTGAATGAATTTCCGGTGTCTCTGTGTCGTACCGTCCAGATGTCCATAGGAAACTTAGAGCAGAGGACGTTATCCTCCTTCTCTGGAGCATTTCTCTCCTGCCAAACCTCCTCGTTTTCCAGGGCGATGACTCTGTCCAGCGAAGGCTTCATGTCCTCCTGCGGAAAACAGTCAGCGTTAAAGATGCTGCAGAAACTTACAATTCAGCAACAAGAGGCAGAGACGCCGGCTCTATTTAGAGCTGCAACATTCGCCGACTCTAAGATGCTGATATGAATAACGACACACCCATGTATTGTCTCCACACTTCGTTCTTTCTTTGAGCCGGGTGGTGACAAACTTAACTCATCATCAGTGAGCGTATGAACGCTCCCCTACAGCTACAGTAACAGGATTTATTAAAATATCTGTACTTTGGCTAACCGTAAATGTAAAGAAATGATAATTTCATATAAAAATGTGTATGCAAAGTGAAGATTTTAGCGCTTACAACAAAAAAATATATCTAATTTAACCCTTTAAGACCCTTTAACAGTTAAATAACAGACAAAACTACCAAAAGAAATGAAAATACATGAAGAAATATATAAAAGTATGTAATTACTGGGCCTAAAAAAATGTATGTTGAAGCCGTATATGATTAAACGCTGAGTTTAGTGTTGAGCATAGATTGCACATTATTTTAAATGCCAATTTCCAGATAAATTCCAGTAAAGTGTTTCCTAAAATTGGAATAAAAAAAAATCTAGATGTCTAACGTTACAACTTGTAATATAAAATTTGATTTAAGGAAGTTAAGGATGCTTTAAACCAGATAGTCACACTCTGCATCACTGGTCAGTCTTGGTGAGCTGCAAACTAGACTGAATACGTCACCAAGACAAATGAGAGCAAGCTTAATTGATGACTTAATTATTTATCTTTAGTGGGGGGACAAGTTTAATTTGAATGGAAACTAGCTAAACTCTAAAACACAACTAGAACCTGTCTGCTCTTTTATTTAAAACTGTATCTTGGCAGGAACATTTCCAAACACTGAGACGTCTCCAGCGCTGAGAGCTCCTCACCCTCATTGTGCGGCAGTACTTCTCCTTCAGCTGCTTCAGGAACTCTTCCTCCAGCTGGAGTTCAGCGCTCTCGCCCTCCATGTCTGGCTGCAGCGTCAAACTTCCCATGATCCTCTCGCTGTTGAAGTTGAAATAAGATATAGTTCATAACACGTCACGGTGCTGCAGCCACCTGTGGGCACTAATCTGGAGACGTGTCGCCTCATGTCGGAGGAAAGAAGAATTCACATGACCAGCCTGATGGGATTATAGCAGACCTTTGTGATGTGAACACAACTGGGAATAAGATCTCAGGGACAACACTAAAACAAGTCCAGCTGTTTCGACAATAAGTAATTGCAGGAGGGAGCTGCCGTTAATAAATAAACTGCTTTGTGCAAAGGAAAACGTGTGATTTATAAAATGCATGAGCTGTGAGAAACGTGGACATGACCCGATTTTGAATTTTTCCATTTCGGCCTCGGGAGAGTGTGGCGCTCCTTTTCATCAGATCAGCTGTTTATTTTTGGTCTCCCAAATGTTGTTCGGAGCACTTTTGTATTTTTACTTTTGGCCTGATTCAACAAATAACGTCAGCTGTGATTTTTTTTAATCTTTTTTTTACGCTGTTCCCCCCCCGTCTCAGGCTCGCTGTGCTGTCCTGTGCTGGTGCTGCTGAAACACGCCCGTCTGCTCCATCTGAGAACGGGTTTTGATGAGGGCACTCAAATGAGGGTTTAGATGCGTGTGTTCGAGAGTGTAAATATTGATACAGGAAGGCTTTTATAACCCGCTGGCTCTGTCTGATGGTAAGAAAACACCGTGCAGCGCTTCCTGGAGGACATTCAGTCTGGGTCACGTTTGCAAAATACATAATGTCCCAGATTCAATTCCATCTCAAGACTTTTACTGCATGACATCAATGTCTCTCTCCTTTATAGATGTTGGGGAAAAAATGCAAATGCAAGATTTCTAAACTAAATAAATTAACAGACGCAGCAGAACGTGAATTTGCTGCTGTTAAATGGTCCACTTGTTATTTTTAGTTCCTCCTTGAATCATAAAGGAATAAAAAGGAACCGTTTCCTCGTAAACAACAACCACCAGCAGCAGTTGGGATCTTGACATGTGCTGACTTTTAGTTTCTCTTTTTGGTAAACGCCCAGCTTTCAAATGCAACGCCCCAAAATGCTGGAACTGCTGACGTCTCCAAACCCGAGCTGAGACAAATCTCTGTGGTGTTAATCATAAAAAAACACACTGACAGATTGTTTTAAATCCCTATGATTTTAGTACCTAGACTACTATGACTAAAAATACAGCTTTTCATATGAGACTGACGTTTAATTCAGAGACAAACACACCATGTTGCTTGTGAAGCATGGTGGTGGCAGCATCATGTGCTCTTTTAAGGTACTGCAGGACCTAGACGCCGTAACGTACAAGTGATTTACACTCATATGGTCGTCAGCTGCTGTTTCTGTTTTGCCAGTCGGTTTAATTTTTGTTTCTACTTACTCTTTCACTTTCAACAATGGCACCATGAATCATCTCCGAACCGTAATGATCCAAGACAATCAATTTGAAATACTAAAGCAGAAACACGCAACACAAGCAAGCGGACCAATCACAGCTCCTGCACTCTGCATCACCGTGGCACGTAGTTTCATTTCTGGGGAAGTGCACGCCAGTTGCAGTCGAAGGGTTTGCACACTATCAGCGTAGGGATCCGTGTTGTTGCCGTAGCTTCTGTATAAACTTAGCGCAGAAGTCTAAACCGCCTATTAGAGGCTAAAATCCATGCAGTAAAGTATAGAGGTTGGGCGACCTGGAGGACAATTGGATTCAGCAAGACAATGAGCTAAAGCACAGGTGAAGCTACACTGAAACGGTTGAAAAGACAACAAGTTAAATGTTCTGGAGCGACTGAAACCCAACTCCACATCTGAGTTTGTGCTTTTTACTTGAAAACTGTCAAATCACGGAGCAGCTTTGCAAAGACAAATAAAGGTAAAGTTAAAAATGCGCAAGCCCTATCCACACAGACTCAGTGCCGTGATTGTGGCCAAAGGTACATCAAATAAAAACTGGCTTGAAAGGGGTAGATGTGGTCATGCGGTTACTTTACACAATATACTGTAGAAAAACTGCAGAATTATATTGATCATGGCTCTTTGGAGTCCCGTTTACTAAAGCAATAACTGGGGAAAAAATCACGTTTTTATAGCTGCTGTAGCTATAAAGCTTGAATATAACTTTAGAAGAGAGCATAGGTGGTGTTTATTGGTTTGATTCCTCTATGAGCAGGAAAACAATTCGTAAATGCCACAAAACCTGCAGCTTCAGATCAAGGCTCGACATAAATGGAGCTTTTTGGACATCTGACCAGATGCTACAGACACCATAAGCTCTCCAAGACCTTCATTGTGACCTTTTCCCAAAGTTCTTGTTAAAAATAAATAAGCAAATACGTCAATGTGCTTCCAGAAGAGAGGGTTGGTGACTTTTATTGGTCTGATGCCCCAACCAGCAGGTCTTAATGTCCAAAAGGCAAGTTAAACTGTGTGAAAGTGTTTTCTTGATGGGTAACTTATATATAACTTATATGTAACTCAACTGACCTCTTGTACTTGTTGAGGATCCAGTCCAGCAGGGCGTACAGATCCTTCAGCTCCGTCACCTGCCCCTCCAGTTTCTTCAGGTGCTGCCCGACGACTCTGTGGTAACTCTGGACGTAGGTGCTGAAGACTTTAAAGCTGGGCGGGTAGGACCACTTCAGCTCCCTCTTCACGTTCTCCAAGTCCTCCACGATGGCTTTGCCCAGCAGGCCCAGGTGAACGGCCAGCCAGGAGGTGTTCTGCTCCCTTTGATCCAAGTGAACTCTGTCCACCTTGGCCTTGACGCCCTCGCTCACCGCCTCCCTCCAGGCTTCCATCCAGCTGTCTGGTAGCCCTCCCAGCTCCTTCGCCCTCTTCTCCTCCTCCTGGATGATGCGGGCCACAGGGACCAGGAGCCCCTTGTTTCTGGAGAGGAGAGAGTTGGAGTCGCGCACTATGTCGCAGATCTTCTTCCTCAGAACGTCGTAGAGGAGGTTGAGGTCTTTCTCCTTCTTGGACAGCGCCATGGGCGAGTCCTCGCCGGAACGCTCAGACTCCTGCTGGAACTCCAGCCGCATGGAGAGCAGGTTGACGTGAGCCTCCTCCAGCACCTCCATCTCTATCAGCTTATTGATCTGCATCACTGGAGAAAAGACATTTATTTGAAAGGTTTACTGTCTTTTTGTAAAAACGAGTAAATTTACCTTTTGTATCTTTATTGCATGAGAAAATAGTCGTTATTTGAATTGTATAAAACCAGAAGTTACTGTAGATAAAGAAGAAGACGACGTTGTTTTACAGCAGTAAAAACTGACCACAGATGTGATTTTGGAACAATATTCAGAAAATATTCACATGATATCTCACGTGACTTTTATCTGAGTCTTTAACTTCTGAATCTGGAGAAGCACCAGGTTTTTTCTGCAGTAAACATCCCCAGGCTGTCGTATTGATCCTGTTTCATGTGTGGAAAATACAGACTTTTTGGGGATTTTTTGTTTCTGACTTGTTTGCACTTTTAGTTTTATTATTTTTGTTAATAGGATGAACTGAAATGTTTTGTCTCTTTAGCTCAGTCAATCAAGATTCGGGCTTAAGCCACAGAGAGACACACTGACTGGCCAAAACTAAAAGTCTCCACCTGGATTTAACTAATCAAACAAGTAGGAGCCTCCTATTGGATAATTACTGCATGGGTGATTATCTTTCAGCTGGAAACAAGTTATTTAACCTCAACTGATGCAATGAGTAGCTTCTCATTTCTTTAACAACCATGTCTAAAGACACATCCTGTGGTCGTCTGTTTGAGAAGGGTCAAATCATTGGCATGCATCAAGCAGAGAAAACATCTAAGGAGATTGAAGAAACTACTAAAACTGGGTTAAGAACTGTCCAATGCATTATTAGAAACTGGAAGGAGAGTGGAGAAGCATCAGGGTAAGAAGAGAGGCAGATGAAGTGATGCAGCCATCATGCCTAGTGCCTACTGTACAAGCCTGTGCTATGGGGCAGTGCTATGATCTGGGGTTGCTGCAGTTGCTCAGGTCTAGGTTCATTAGCTGACTACCTGAATATACTGAATGAGCAGCTTATTCCATCAATGGATCATATTCCAAGATGACAATGTCAGGATTCATGGGGCTCAGATTGTCAAAGAGTGGTTCAGGGAGCATGAGACATCACAGAGTCCAGACCTTAACCCCACTGAGAATCTTTGGGATGTGCTGGAGAAGCTTTGAGCAGTGGTCAGACTCTCCATCATCAATACAAGATCTTGGTGAAAAATGAATGAAACACTGGATGGAGATAAATCTGGTGACGTTGGAGAAGCTCATGGGAACAATACCACAGAGATTGTGTGCTGTAATCAAAGTTAAAGGAGGTTCAACGAAATATCAAGTGTGTGGGAGTTCACAGTATCCATACAGTCCTTTCTAATTCTTCTCTAAGTCTAATTGATGTTTTAATAGTTGAACCTTCTGTGAGGAAGGTTTTGTTTACAGGTAAACCCAAAATATTTACAGCAGACACGAGATCCTTGTTTTTGTCTCCTTCTGTTGCACCAACAGAGAAAGATAAGGAACAGAGAGTTGAATGTACGGACACGAGGGACGAGGTTCTGTTTTGAATTCTTGCTCGTAGCTGTAAGTGTCTTTCAACTAAAAAAGCAGAGGACAAAACTGTGTCCCATGATAAAAAATATAATAGACAGATAAAGGTCTTGACGAATAACTGATTATTTTTGTCTTCTTGCTCATATTTTACTTGCTTTTGTGAGTCAAACTTCACAGATATTCTTCTCTTTAATCTCAAACTTGCCCAGAGGAGGACGATGCAGGGAGAAGGACTATGCAAACAAAACGGAGGCTGTCTTGCAAATCTGCTAATCCACACGCCGCTAACCATAAATCAATGTTATGTCCTTGTAGACTTTTGTTTTTAAGTCCTAACATTTTAGATATTAATCACGGAGGCCAAGAAGAGTCTGAAGAGTGGATCTTTAAACTCTTACATTAGCAGATAATCTGGACCTTTCTAGCTTTAGCTAGTGTCACCTGTTGGTGTAGAAACACAAAAAACATACGTTGGAGCTTGTACCTGACAGAGGTGTGTGGGGTATTTCTGGCAGCGTGTATGACTCCTCCATTTCCTCCAACACCTCCTCCTCCTTCTCCTCTTTCTCCTCCATCTCCTCCTTCTTTTCTTTCTCCTCTTTCTTGTCACCCCCAGCTCCTTCAGGGACAGGTTTGAGTGTCTTCTGCTTGTTGTCCTTCTTTGTGAGGCCCAGGCTTCGGCGGAGGGACGATCTTGTGAATGGGTTGTTAGAAGTGGACATGTTGGGATCTGAGAAACATTTCATGAATAAGTTATGAAATCTATTGGAGTTTGTGCTATCCTGTGTCTGGACCAAAAAGTTGTACTTGAACACATCACAAAGACTACAGCTGACGACAAGCTGCTATTACATACGAGAGGAAATAACTCTCCATACCAGCAGGAGGCAGTTTTCTGTCCTCATAATTCAAAATGGCAAACAGGAAGAGCTGCTATTAGCTGGAAGGCTAGGAAGCTAGGAAGAGCTACTGTTAGCTGGAAGGCTAGGAAGTTAGGAAGAGCTACTTTTAGCTGTTAGGCTATGAAGCTAGGAAGAGCTAGAAAGAGCTACTATTAGCCGGAAGCCTAGGAAGTTAGGAAGAGCTACCTTTAGCTGTGAGGCTATGAAGCTAGGAAGACCTACTTTTAGCTGTTAGGCTATGACGCTAGGAAGAGCTACTTTTAGGAAGAGCTACAATTATCTAGATGGCTAGGAAGTTAGGACGAGATACTATTAGCTGTGAGGCTATGAAGCTAGGAAGCTACTTTTAGCTGTTAGGCTATGAAGCTAGGAAGAGCTACAAGTATCTAGATGGCTAAACAGTTAGGAAGAGCTACTTTTAGCTGGAAGGCTATGAAGCTAGGAAGAGCTACTGTTAGCTGGGAGGCTGGGATGCTAGCCAAGTTTATACGAGCCTGAGCTAACAGACAAGCGTCCTGCCCACAGTTGCCATTAGTTGGATCCTTGTTTGCAAATTCACATCCGATTCAGCTGAGGAATGAGTTAGTTAAGCCACATATGACCCAGGTGGACTGACATCTCACACCTTTATTCTAGAGAGTTTTTGGTTGTTAATTGAAGAAAAAAAACGGCAATCTATACCTTTTCCCGACAAAAAAGCAGACGTGTTAGTAAAAACTATAAATGTCCGTAGAAGTACCCGTTTTTGAACGTGTTAGTATTTTGTTCTTGGGCGAAGCGTCGCCGGCCTCGTCATCCTCTTTTCTCTGGAAAAAGCCTCCGATACTCTTCAGAGGAGAGGGGATCGAGGAGCTGGCGCTCAGACCTGACAGAAAGGCAGAGAGAGAGGAGCCTGACACCAGAAGAACATTCCCAGAAAACTTCCCCCACAGATAGTTGTTCCGTCACCATATCTCCCTTCATCCAGTCAGAAGTAAAAGAAGAAAATTCACTCTTGGCATTTACACGGTTGTATGTGTAATGTTGTTAATATGACTGTTTGACAAACAGAGGAATGAATTAGAACAGGTTTTTCCAGTAAAACTGAAAGTCATCCTGTCTGGTATGTCTTCATTTTCCAATGATGACCTAGATAATGATTTACAAGAAACCTCAACACTTGTAGTAAATGAATCGTCCTAATTGCTGCAGAAACGTGCCCAGTGTTTGCATGTAAACGCTGACTTCAGTGTTTACATGCCACTCCTAATCATTTCTCACATGTACTATTGTTGACTCAGCATCTTAATTAAAAAAAACAAAAAAACAGTCACAAAGCAAACATTTGCATGATAATAAAGAAGGTTAAAATGTCATTTTAAAGCTTCTGGGAAAGCTAGATGTTGCCTTATCGCATAGCAAAGTTTTGCGTTTAATCAATGAGGGGATTTTTGTGTGTTTCCCTGGGAAAAACCCAGACGAAGAGGCTTACTAAATGGAAACTACAAGACTATCTCACTCAGTGCACGTCACGTGTTGTTTTTAATGTCTGCATCTCACGTATTAGATATTCAGCTTTGCTTTATTTACAAAGACAGAGCATGAAATGTTTGGCTCTGATTTGATGTCAGCCGTGCGTCTAATAATGATTTTCTCAAAGCAGTATGTTTAACAGCTGCAGACCTGCAGACTCATCTCCTGATAAACTCTCAACTGTCTCAACCGCTGATAAAGTCTCCAACAACTTCTGTCTTTCTTTGATTACACTTTCTGTAATGTAATCCTACAGCTCAACTGACTATCCAGTAATTATAGTCAGTCCTGGAATGATTTTCTGGCTCTTTACTTGTCCGTGCTCCTTTATTTCATACTGTTGTCTTTCCTTACAGTACAACCACTGTGTATTCATACCAGCAAACAATGTCTGAGCCTTTCTTTGAACTCTTTGTTGACTCCAGAGAGGCTGTAGATGAAATAAGGACAACTCTTCAGCTTGTGGTGAAGTCATGCTAAAAAAATGATTGGCAAAATCACATGTAAGTCATGCGGACTACGCTGCTAGGCGACTGTTGGCATCTAGAAGCATCTTTATTAGCGAGGCTAATAAAAGATTAATAAGAAATTAGATTAAATCAGCTTGCAAATGTAGTTTGATACACAAATATTGAACTAAACTGACCATTCTTTGCTGATTTAACGTGAACGAGGTGACATTTTTAACATAATCCATACTAAGTTTGAGCGCTAAATGTGTTTTCCTGCATCGCATACCCATTTATGCGTTTATTATGCGTCCAAATACAACTTTTACATTTGTTGCTGCTGTTGCGGAGTTAAATTATGAGACGTTATTGACCTTTTAGCGCTGACGTTCAACTAAAGCACGGCTCGTCCTTCTCAGCTGAAAGCATTTACACAATCAAACAAGCTCACACAAACGTAGGGGATTTAAGGTGAAGTGAACAAAGCAGGTAATTCCATTTGATAAGATTTCTTATCTCATATTCGTGGTGGGACTTCTCTGCAGCTCAGTGGGTTAAAAGTTCAATTCCCACCGGAGCCATGTACTGTTTGCCGAGGATGCAATCAGCTGTAAAAATGTGACTTTTCAGCCCAGAACAAAGACTCTCACCTTGTGTCTCCTCCTCATCTTCTGACCTTGAGAGGCCATGTTTGTGTACCTGTATGTAAATCCCGTTTCACAGCAGATTTCATGACGGTACTCACTGGGTGATGGAGGCGTAGGTGAGGACGCAGATCCTGACTCATCCTTTGAGGCTTTGGGTTCATCCTTTGACCCCTTTCCTCCAGGTGACAGAGGATTCTTCTCTATACTTCGCCGGATGCTCTTCCTGACCGAGTTGAACCTTTCCATCGTCGCCTTCATGGGGCTGCTGGTCGGCGTCTTCCCATTGCTCTTGAGTGACACTTTGTCCTCGCTGGTGTTATCCGTGGACTTGCCCGTCATTTCTGACATCTGATCTCATTAAATAAGCCCAAACTGTGAGGAAAGAGCGCACACTAAATCTCAGGACGAAGTTCCCGTCTGCTCGCTGCCCTCTGAGATGAGGAGTGAAACAGAGAGACGTGTTTTCAGTCAGTCGTTCTGTTTACACACAACAAGACAGCTGGCATTTCTGATAAGAAGGTGGGACGAAAGCGAAACTCTCGAACCTGTCCTGCCTGCAGCCCCACTGGACAAGAGGCACATTTTCCACTAAAAACACTTCCTTCTCGTGTTTCATAATTCACTTTGATAATCAGTTTTTAAGTTTCTGGTTGATTTTCTCTCCAGAAACCCGTCCACACAGCGTTCTCTGACCGGCCAGCTTCCCTTTTTCACGTTAAAGCAAAGAGGAAGTCTTTTTAACACAACCCTACAGAGACGTGTTTTAACCAGTAGAGTGACCAGCATCTTGTAGCTCTTCAATTCATTTTTTGATCACATTCACTGTTTTGTTTTGTTTCTTACATATGTGAACTGTAAACTGAATAACAGGTCATGATCTAAATGATCTAAATAATAATCTAAACAGGCACTTTTATATGCCATTTTATGATAAAAAAAAACTATTTTAAATGTAAATACAACTTTCAAATTTAACTTAATATGCAAATATTATAAATGTATAATTAAAAAATGTGAAAATTATAAAATAATGCATGAAAAGTTAAGCTCAACTTGTAAAATTGCACTCGGCTATTATTATATTGTACTATATTATATAAGTTGAAGCCATTAAAGTTGATAACAGTGTTTGACGGTCAAATAAACGATAATAATCTGATTTAAACATCGCATTTGTTTAACCAAACCGACACTGAGCAACCAGAACTTATCACGTAAAGTAAAGTTTATATATGTAAAGACAAATATATATGACAGAAGGAGGAACGGAAAAAGCGAAAGTGTCGCCTTACCTGCAGAAGTAAAAATGAGAATCTGCTTTCAGTTTCTTGTTGATCGTACACCTGGTTTGCAGTAAAAACACAAGGAGGAATCTATCGCCAGGTAAGACGTGATGTCGAAAGCATGCGGTGAAAAGAAAATAAATATTTGAACGGCAAGACAAACCGATTTTTATTTATTTTTTTCGGACAAGGACAAAAAGATCACCTTCCTGCTTCGGTCGCGATAAGTTAATCATTATAAGAGGCATAAACTGAAGGCGGAGTGTCCTCTGTGCAGTTTAACAATGTTTTTTTTTTTTTTTTTTCCTGCTTTTTCTTTTAATTATTTTGTTGTTGTTGTTTTCAGACATGCTGGTCAGTTTACAGGTTGTTGTTTTTTTCTCACCTGGAATGTAGTTTTAAACAATGCTGCCTTTATGGGCCGCCGGAAATTCGTGTTTCAAAGTCATAAGTGGGCAGGTTTGACTGCAAACAGGCAGTATGAGAGCACACTGGAAGGACAAAGTGTCATTCAACACAGTAGATAGTAAAATACGACTGAAGTAAAGGTAAAAAAAGTAGAACGTATGATTAAACTGAGCATTTACTCAGTTTTATGTCTCTTTGTTCTTCACTCTGCTGGAAAGAGAATTGTGATTAGTTTTGTGAAAACATTCTATTTATTTATTTATTATTATTCATGAAATAAATCTTGTTACCAGCAGGTGGCATTGATCTGTGTTCTTCTGTAGGGGAAATGGAAGTGCTGCTGTGAGGCTATGAAGCCATAAGAGCCATGAAGAGCTACTATTAGCTGGGAGGCTAGGAAGCTATAATGTGCTATTATCAGGAGGCTAGGATGCTAGAAAGAGCTACAGTTAGCTGGGAGGCTAGCAAGTTAGCAAGAGCCACCATTAGCTAGGAGACCAGGAAGAGCTACTATTAGCTGGGAGGCTAGGAAGCTAGAGTGCTACTGTTAGGCAGTAGGCTAGGATGCTAGAAAGAGCTACAGTTAGGTGGGAGGCTAGCAAGTTAGGAAGATCTACTATTAGCTGGGAGGCTATGAAGCTCAGGACTACTACTATTAGCTAAGCGCTTGGGAAGCTATGAAGAGCTACTAATAACTAAGGCTAGAGAGCTATAAAGAGAGCTCTTCATAGCTCCCTAGCCTCTTAGCTCTTCCTAGCTTCCTAGTATCTTAGCTAACTATTAGCTAAGAGATTAGGAAACTAGGAAAAGTAACAGTTAGCTGGGAGGCTATGAAACTAGGAAGAGCTACTATTAGCTCGGAGGCTAGGAAGGTATAAAGAGATACTATTAGCTGGGAGGCTACAAAACTAGGAAGTGCTACATGGGTACAGAGCAGGAATTTCATGAATCATGTTGATAAATTGGTTTAACAGTAAATCCAGCACATCAGGGACAGTCACCTCTTTACATCCAATAGACTGCCATGTGTGTTTGTTTCGGGTTGTCTCTGTATTGACCTATTTTTTCTTTTTTTTAACTGCAGGAGAATTGCAGGATTAGTATTGAGCCAGATAAATGGCATTGTTTTGTTTTTATTAAGTTGTGGAGGACACATTTTCAAGGAATAAACCATGTGGGGATTATTCCAGGCCCCACAACATTTACAACGAGGGTTAAAAACTGCTTATGTCAGTGAAAGGTCCTTTCAAAACATACAGAGGACTGTAGGAGGACAGAGATTAAACAGTCACTGAGCTGATATCTCCATTTCTTTAATGTTAGGAACAACTTAGAAACAACCACACCCTGTTCCATCCATCATTTTATTCATTATTTCTCCTTTAAAACTTGAGTAGATGCACTTTTGTTAAGAACATAGTACTTTTTTAATCTCGTTGTCATCTTGGAGCAGCAAAGACGAAAGAAACGAGCAGCCAAAATGAAACCTGAGTACTGTCACCTTCAAAACTGAGTAATTGGCGAGGCAGAACAAACCTTTTTTCATTCATCCCAGGGCCGGGGAATGAAGGTGGACCTAATCCTGTCCACAGCTCCAATAAGTGGCATGAGGGGAGAAAAACAAATCCATCCTGATAGAACTAAGGGGGGAGAGGGGCAGTGACATGACCACAACTACCGACCCGAGCTAGAAGGTCAGTGGGTTGAAACCATAGATGTTATATAAATATGGACAATGCGTCTCCACTTCCTTGCGATTTTGTGGAGCCATGCTATCGATGCCCCGCCCACACTCCCTCCAGACTCATTCACGTTTTTATTTATTTAATTAATACTACGCTCTGCTCCACCTCCACCATTTACAAGGAAATGCTGGATTATACACAAATCTCTTTACAGAGCGGTTGGCATAGCAACTGTCTGTAGCGTCAAATAGCCAACTAAAACAAAACTTATACAAAAAAAATATAAACACCTGAACATTCATCAATATTATAGTAACTACTTAAAATAACATAAACCATGCTTGAAAAAAAATTATGTGTATTTTAATTGTTTTAGTTTGGATCAAGCCCCGCCCACTAACATGGAGGGGGTGGAGCTTATGAGCTATACTGCAGCCAGCCACCAAGGGGAGCCCCACTTGCTTTGGCTTCACTTTAAAGGAGCAGCACAGTCTGTGGTGGAAAACACTTGATGAAGGCTGGAAACAATGTGATGACCTTTCCTATAAATAAAGCCACATATCCCAGGACAGTCTGCACCCAGGCTGTTCAACCTACTGCCCTCTGGTCTACCCTGCTGAACAGAAACATGCGCTAACTGCCAAAAATATATTAATGTAAAACTGTTTCTCTTGTTAGTATATCTCTATGCACTTGCACTTTACTGTATTTACTCTGAACGCATACTCAGGACCAAGTATTCACTGTTGAATGCTGAATGACGGCACCGATTGTTAAGTTTGCTGTATTGTTTAATGTCTTGTCATGTGAATTTTGGATGAGCTACACCCGCAGATGTTCCTAATAAACACCGTCTTCATGTCCAGCCGCTCTCGTTTCACCTTTCACTGACCCGTGTGACTGATAACCTTCACAGATGTTTGATCAACCAGTCGTCTTATCTTCCTCCACGTCTCCGTCCCTCCTGGAAACTCCTCACCTGCTGATATCCCCCCACGTGGAGCAAACATGCTCAGAAATGCCGAGGAGAAACATTTTACCCCTGAACCGATCATTAAAGTTTCAAGCCGCATGTCTCGATCTGATTCAAGATTCCTTCTGATCAAGTCAGCCTCTTCTGAATGAGGTGGTCTCATGAGAAATTATTACATACTTTGCCAACAGCCCCTTGTTTTTTTTTTATTTTAAAAGAATACTGCAATCCGCCTGCAACAGGACAATGCTGTATCATAGCTACGGCGTTCCTCTGTGATCAGTGGGGATGTGAAAGTTATCGTGAAGGAGCTTCAGAAAAGAGTTATATTCACAGTTTTTATTCTCCCTAACAATGACCCGTCAAACCTCTGACAACTCTCTGACTGTCACGTCTCAGATGCAGTCAGATAATGAAAGGGTGAACAGGCTCTGCAGCAGCAACGCTGACAGACAGGCAGCTCAAACTGAACTGAAATACACTCGGGGCAATTTAAAAGAAAAAGTCTGGTGGGGTTTTTTTCATTTATTTATTTATTTAATACTTTTTTTGTCACAGCATCCTGGGGAAAAACAAACAACGACGGCAGACATCCAGAGAATGCATTCTGAATTTAAACACACAAAATCTGGGGCAACAAGCTGAAGTGTTTTCTTTTTTTTTTTCTCCTGCAGCAGTGAAATGCAAATAAAGGAGGAAATACACCAGGTGATTATTTTGTGCACAGTTAAAAAAGGCGGCCGTGGATCATTTTAAAGCCCGGACGCTTCAGAGACAGGGGCAGCTTTGTTCGAGTTGATTACCTCTGTTCAGCTGTCTCCCTGGAGCAGAGTTCAGGCGGCGATGAGGCCCGAACGCCCTGACCAGCCACAGATGTGCAGCCCCAGCCGGGGAGATATCCCCGTCTGCCTTTAACTGGTGATTGACGTGAAGGAAAAAGCGCCGAGCCGTCTGGGGTCACCTGTAAACCAGAGCGGCTGAGTGACGGCGGTGAATGGATCTCATTTCCATAAAAGTGATTTTCATAATTTTGAATGCAGTATTTTTGTCTAAATATCTGTGTGAGATGTCAGCGGCGGCACGTTTCAGCGAGGAGCGTTCTCCCTCTTCCCTTCTGGGCTGCCCATGGGTGCAAGGTGACGCCTCGCACTGCCGTGGGTGGTGGGTGTTTGTGTGGGCGTGAAAGAGACAGCGACAGGACTGAAAAGACATCTCACAGCTGAGCAAATTGTAGTTTTGAAAACCAAATGATTGCTAAAGTGGGTCGAACTTATCATTTATAAATCTAAATTAGCACGAACCAGCTCCCATCATGATGCGGCAGTGTGTTTTCAGTTAAAGCACTGTGTAAAGCATGTCATAAAGGAGACACTGAACTGCCTACTTCATATTTGGCTGTAACTACCAGGCTGTTTCTCTAGTAACAAAATGCAAATTAGGCGAGTAAACACAAACCGACTTCATTTGAATGAAACGACACCGGCGTGAGGATAAAATTACAACAAACACTAACTGACAGTCTCATTTCCTCAGTTCAGTGCAACCTGCAACGCGGCCTCAGCCCGTGGACATCTGGACTCACAGGCGCCGCGCGTTACGCAACACTAATCTGACGCCTGCAGCCCGTGTGCAGCTGAGGTAAAGAGAGACGTGGAAATCCCTGCACCGTCGACACGAGCGTTTGCACCGTTTCATTAGGATCAAGGAAGATAAAACTTCCTACAACCGCAGTTTATCCAAATCATGACAATTAGCAGCGGTGTGGCTCTAGCTAAAGCTATACTGTTGGAAACATATAGTGAAACATTTCCTATGAACCTCGTCTTGATGTATCTGTGTGTTTCCAGTTTTTTTTTAACCTCTACCTCATGTCTTTGTCTTTCCCTCCATGACCGTTCAGAAATCTGCACAAAACTTTATCAAACTCCCTGACTTTACATTTGAATATTTTCCAAATAATCTTAGTAAATTACTCCCTATAGCACATGCTTTTCATTTTATGGCTTCTCTGTCTCTCAGCTGCAGTGGTGCAGTGCTTCTGGCAGTGTAACTTTGCATTTCAGCTTTTATCCTATCATATTTCAGCCGTCATGTGTTATTGGAGTCGAGAAATCTGCTTGAAACTCATTGTAATGAAGCTGTTTCTTTAACTAATCACATTTTTGGGACAAACAAGGACACTGTACAAAGATAAAACAAAAACAATAGGACACAGAAAGAAAAAAAAAACAAGACGGAATAAAATGAAACAGTGCGATTACAGTAAATATGCTTTTTTGAGTCTGGGTTTGAAGAGAGAGAAAGAGTCAGTGTTAACGTTGGTATGCTTAGGCCTTCTCTGTGGGCTATGGTTAGCATGAGAGAGCTACTCCATTTAAGCCAAGCTAGCGGTGCATGTTCACGTACTGAAAACTGCACAAGCAAATCGCCCCTTTTAACGTTTTGATAGCTACGTTTTTAACCCACAACGCTGCAACGACGGTTGCAGATCTTCTTAAAGTGGTGGACACTTTCAGGTCAGCAACTATGAGCTTGGCTAACGGACTCTGGTGAGTAAAACGAATTATAATTACATCTTTTATTCATATTTCTGCCGTATCATTGGGTCAACATTGATGCTTCTGCTGGTTTTGACATATGTGTGGCTGCAGTGAGAGGAATCTAAGTGAGCTTCTTGCATTAGCAATGGCATTCATCTTGCTAAACGAGTTGTGTTTTACCCTCGTGCTACCTTCGGGGTCTCTGGGACTCCAAGTGAATGGACAGACACATAGAGAACATGCAGGAAGGTAGCACGAGGGTTTATCATGTGTCTGTACGATGCTGATGCTTTCTATAGCAGTGGCGTCATAACGATCGCATTAAGAGGTTGTGGAGAGGGCTCATGAGAGCAGCACCAGGTGAGAGTGATTGGCACACCTGCCTGCCAACAACTGCTTAGGATGTGAATGTGTTGTGCTGAATAATAAGCCATAGTGGCATTGGAGAACGCCACAGACGTGTTTTGAATAAGGTTGGAGATCATTGATCTTACTGATCTTACTGATCTTCCCTCCTTGATGTACAAGAGAGTAAAGTCACCGTAGTCAAATTCCCTGTATGTGCAGATAAATTGTTGTCTGATCAAGTAGCCTCCAAGTAGGTTAACGATAATAATGACGATAAATAAATAAACACCAGTTCATTCTAATCTTTTTGACTCTAATGCATCAAGTTTTATCTGAGTTGTTGTTTTTTTTTCCCGGACTCTTTGGATGAAGTCGACGCTGCTTCTGCATTCAACCTGTCAAGTCCACGCTCCCAAGTCCACAACGTCTTGCCTTGCGTTTCCTCCCCCGATGCTTCACCTGTTCCTCTCATCAGCGCTCGTGTTTCTGTCTTTTCTCTTATCAAGTCATCTGCTCAGTTACCCGCCTCTTGTTCTTCCTGTCTGTTATTCCCAGATTCCGTGTTCGTTGGTTTTCACTTCCCTCTTTTGGCCTTTTGTTTGAGTCGTGTTTTTGACTTTACCTGCTCACCTCTGTTCTTCCTCTCAGTCCTCGCTTTGACTCGTTCATGTGGTATTTCCTGACTCTGCGTCACACTATTCCAGCAGCTCTATGTGACACCTCGAAGCTGATTTAAAAAAAGAAAATCAGATAATGAGATGAACCAGACATTAAGCGCCGCATTGAAGACTTTGACGTTAAAAGCCTTTGGGGAACCACGGCGTCAAACAACTAAAATATTCAAGAATAACTAAAATAAAATAAAAAAGGAAATGTCAACAGGGAGATGACGGCGGGAGAGTGATTTCTTTATCTTTCTGGTTGGATTTCTTCTCCGTGACTCATTCTGTTTTTACTTCTCACTGCTTGGGGGAGAGCTGAGAAAAATGAGTTTAAAAAAAATATAGATAAATAAATAAAACAGGTGAGTTTTTGTGCTTTGAGCTGTCAGGGATGGTTTTATGGGAATAGGTTTTTTTGGGGGGGGGAATATAAGAGACAAGAAGAGATAAAGACGAGTGGAGACGGAGAGTTCAGAGGAAGGGAGGCTGACAAGAAGAAAGAGAACAGAGCTGGGAGAGAGGGAAGGTAAGGAGAGGACAGGCAACGTGAACAGTACCGGATTTATAAATAAAAAAAAAAATGGGTTATTGGAAGGGGGAAAGAACATTTTGTGACTTTATTTTTAGGCGTCTTAAGACTGGACACATCCCGTTTGACCGGTGAATATAAAAAGAACAGTAAAAGCTGTGGGAAATTAGACGTCTGGATGTCTAAATAGGACTAGTAATTGCAGAGGGGTTCACGAGAAGATCACAGCAGCAGAAGAAACAACAATCAGCTGCAAGGAATGATTACTTTTGCACCTCTTTGTCCTCTAAACTACACATTAATCATGCGTCAAACTGCACTGCACGCTTACGTGTAGAAATCCAGACCCATAACTGAATGAATCGACTGTAAAATAAATTATACCTGGTGAAAATTTTTAAAAATTACAAAGCAAATAAGGACAGGGAACGTGAACAGCACTGGATTTCTGAAAATAGGTTATCAAAGTGGGTGAAAGGAACATTTTTTGACTTGTTTACTGATGTTGTCAGACTGGACAGGTCCTGTTTGATCAGTAAATATATAAAATACAATAAAAACTCTTGATTTTGGGGATTAGAGCCATGTGGGACATCTGCATTTATTTCATATTTATTTAAATAAAACTCATTAGAACTTGAGACGATCGCAGCAGCAGAAGAAAGTGATTATTTTTGCACCTTAAACTATAAATTAATTCTTATTAAATTCACAAACCAACACTGCATACTTACACGTGGAAATCCAGAAACAAAAAAACAAATGAATCAGATTAAAAAAAGGATAAATTACAAATACAAATGAGCTGGAACTAAAGAGAGAGGGAAGGTAAGGAGACAGGAAACATGAACATGTGCACGATTTATACAAATGGGTTGTAAGAGGGTGAAAGGAACATTTGTTTTCTGATGTCGTAAGAGTCGACTGGTCCTGTTTGACCAGGAAAAACAAATAAAATACAATAAAATACAGTAAAAACTCTGAGTTAAGGAACTAGAGCGATGTGGGAAATTAAACGTCTGCATTTATTTAATCACGTTTCAACAGGACTAGTTCGATCAAATCAGCAGAAGATACAAAAATAAGCTGCAAGATGTGATTATTTCTGCACCTGTGTCGCCCTAAACTACACTTTAATCATTAAATTATTTTATTCTTAACCGTACAGTACACTCATATGCAGAAATCCATAGAAACAAAAACTGAATGAATGAAAGATTACAATAATAAAACGAGCCGGTAAACATTTGATCCCCTCAGCGTGAAGCCGGAGCTTTTATAACCCCCTTTCTTATGAGTCACCTCAGTGGTGTACTTTGCTAATTGCTAATTAAGGCCTTCTCCAAGGTGTTGGCATTTTGTAATCATTAAAGTCAGAGAATCAGTTTTGCTTGATTTAATGAAGCTTCGTCAACACATGGGAAACCTGAGCAAAGGCGTTAACCGTGCACACGCTTTGATTGAAGGCGAATAGAAGGAATACATGATGGATGATTGAGGCTGATGCAAAGAGAGAAGAGAGAGAGGAGAAGGTACTGGAATAAAACACATCTTTTCTGTTAAGACGTGATCTCTGGGAACTAAAAGCTTCACATTAAAGGCTGAAATAGTTTTCTCTAACATGCAGGTGTAGGTTTTAGCCTGATGGTGGCAGTAGAGGAGAAAGACTCATCTTCTGGGAATCATGACCATTATCAGCAGTGCTTTTAAGGTTTGAGAAAAACAGAAAGGGACACGGAGACATTAGCAAGAAGATGATTAAAGTCTAGACCAGAAAACATCTTATGACTTATATATTATAATATAAAAAGTGTCTCTGATCCAATGAGCTGATGCCAGGAGCAGGATTCTGCTACGACGTGGATGAAGCTGCTTCATTCCTGTTGCATCAGTGCACTTCTCAAACAGGCTGAGTAATAATTTCTTTAAAAAACAGAAAGCAAAGCTGGGAAAACTTTCTTTTATTCTGTAGTCTACAACAAAAAAAATAGAAATGTACTATTTGGCACAGATGTATTTTCCTGCACTCTCGCTGTCATGCGTCATAGCAACAAACGGAACATGTTGAGGGTTCAGCACAACATTTTCTGATGCACCTCACGGAAAAACCTCTCCAGATTCAGAAGAGATGAATTCAAATGTCATACCTTGTGAAATAAAGCCTAAAATCACATCTGAATATTGTTCCAAAGTCATGTTGCTGCTAAGTTTGACCTTCTTCTTCTTCTGGTTCTTCACCTACAGTAGCCTCTGGTTTTATATGAATCAAATAACGACTGTTTACTCATTTTATTCTTCTGTTTTCTTTTTTTTTCATATATTAAAAGATAAAAGGTAAAATTACTTGTCTGTATTTCGGCAATAAAGGGGAATACAAACCAGAAGAGACAAGGAAACTAATGGTGAGGTGGCAACAAGTCACTGAGTTGTAGCTGTGACAGAAGAAAATAAGAACTGTGTCTTGCCCTCCTCCTCCTTCTCCTCTTCCACCTCCTTCTGTTACCATGTTCTTAATTACAGGAGTGGAGTCAGGTGTGGGAATCAGTTTACCAGCTATCAACGATTCAATCGACACCACGACTTTATCTCATCACCAGACTGTAGTCTCAGTCTCTAGTAGATGCGTTCAGCCGTCTGAAAGTTTCATTTCTGTGACCATAAATAGTATTATTATCGCTGGACCCTACTCCTCTGGTCCCTGTTTTGCCTCTTGGACCCACTCGCAAAGTGGGCGAACTAATCTCAACTTTGAGGCGATGACACGGTTGATTGATATATCACACAAACACAGAGCTCCCCAAACATTTAACTGGAAGGAAACACCGTCCATGACTTTGGTTTCATCAGTCTTGGAGCATCCGCTACAGCAGATTCATCCAACCAGAGCCGGGAACGTCCACTAGAGACCAACTACAAAGATGTGGACGAGCAGAGACTCATGTTATATGTGGACAGGCCATTGACTAAACAGAAACATGTTCTTTCAAATTGCAAACATTAATGCATTAGCTCCGCTGGCTGTTAGCATACAGGCGTTAGCGAGGGTTTTTGTCGTTGAATAGTTAAATGAACGGAAGGGAAATAATCTCAATGATGTTCCACTAATTCAAGCCGGTAACATGGTTTTGCAGGCTGCGTATTTAGCTTGGTTTATGCTTGGGTTTATGAGGTTTGTCTGACTTTCTGAATTGCTAATTTGATCTGGAGGGTGTATACATCAAATACCTGCAGTGTAATGGGCTTTTTCAGCTTTAAAGAGGTATTCAGGTGTAGTTTTGCAAAAAGCATAAGTCTAACTTAACAGGAGACACAGTGGAATCTGGAATCCGATGGAAATGTTAAAAAACAGGAACAAAAAACCTGGCACTTTAGTTTAAATTTCTTGGGAATAGGTAGAAATTATTATTCTTACCTCCAGGAAAGATATGAAAGTGTTTAACAAACCTAAAGGAGAAACTTCTAAACCTCTAAAAGCAGACAGACAAAGACAATAGAAGTGGAAATGGAGCAGAAGTTTCCTGTACTGTTCCCATGTCGTCAGAAGAGCTTTCTTGAAAATGTGTTGAAGGTAACACATTTGTACTCTAACACTTGGACACTCTTGGGATTTTTCAGAGAACAAATGAACCCGAAACAGGAGTTGTTTCATGTCACATGTTGCGCCTTTTTGAAGTGTTGCTGGTAAATTTTATGGGAGCATGTGGCAAAAGAGAATGCTCAATGTCAGAAGTTGTCAGTAACTCATGTGGTGAATAATACCTAGTTTGTCAGTTGCCTGTTTCTATGGCGTTTATTGATGCTACATGAATTAGTTCCTGATTCATTGTCTTATCAAAGTCATTTTAACATTTTTTTGTTGTTGTTTTTTTTTTGCCTTTATCTGGACCAAACATTTGCATTTGAACACATCACAAAGACGACAGCCACACACCAGCTGAGAGGAAATAACTACCAGCAGATGGCACTGAACATCTTGAACACAAGAACGATATAGCTAGGAAGAGATACTGTTAGCTTGAAGGCTACAAAGATAGAAAAAGCTACTATTAGCTGGTAGGCTAGGAAGCTAGAAAAAGCTGCGATTAGCTGGGAGGCTATGAAACAGAAATAGCTCCTAATAGCTGGGAGGCTAAGAGGCTAGAACAAGCTACTATTAGCTGAGAAAGGCTAGGAAACAGAAAAAAAATACAATTAGCTTTGAGGCTAGGAAGCTAAGATGAGCCACTATTAGTGGTTAGCACGAAGGGTACTAGGGCTAGAGGAGAGAAGAGCTACTATTTGAGAGCTGGGCGTAGGCTACTAGCTGGAGGCTAAGACCAAAGCTAAGAGGCAAGAAAAAGTTACTATTAGCTGAGAAAGGCTAGGAAACAGAAAAAAAATACAATTTGCTTCGAGGCTAGGAAGCTAGGAAGAGCCACTATTAGCAGTTAGGCTAGGGAGCAAGAAGAGCTACTATTAGCTAGGAGGCTAGGAAGCTAGGAAGAGGTACTATTTGCTGGGAGGCTAAGAGGCTAGAAATGGTTACTATTAGCTGAGAAAGGCTAGGAAACAGAAATAGCTACTATTAGCTGGGAACCAAGGAAGCTAGGAAGAGCTACTATTAGTTGGGAAGCTATAAAACAGAAAGAGCTCCTAATAGAGGCTAAGAGACTAGAAAAAGTTACTATTAGCTGAAAAAGTCTAGGAAACAGAAAAAAAACTACTATTAGCTTTGAGGCTAGGAAGCAAGATGAGCTACTATTAGCTGGGAGGCTAGGAAACAGGAAGGGCAACTGTTAGCCGTGAAAGACTGAGTCATAACGATCAGTTTATTTTGATCATATTGTTGTGGAAAACTGTTGTTGGGTATCCAGATGAGATGGAGATAAAAAAAATAAAATAAAAAGCACCTTCTGTCCTTGTTTTGTTTTACATTCATGACTTCCTGTTTCTCTTTGCACGCTCTCTGAGCTGATCAGCCAATCAGAGATATCTATCTGTGACCAGCTTCATCATGTTGAATCGTCTGAAAAGCTGCCAACATGTTGCTTTGACTAGTCCCAACGGTGCAGGGCACGCCGCCAAAACTAGGACAAGAGACGCCCGCCACTACTGGGCAACCGTCAACATGTTGTGTCTCGGCTAGTCGTATCTTCTAAGGAATTTTATATATTTAAGGGAGAGACAACCCCAATTGTTTAACACCTTTTAGCACCCTTTTAAATTTTAGGATTACACATAAATTATCAGAATCAAAAATAAAAGGGCTCAGAAATAAAAGGGTACATATGACGAGTCTCACACCAATTTGCAGGATCTATACGTCTGCAGCTGTGATAATGAAAATCCAACTTTAACCCTCATCGTAATAGGTGAAACCAGCAGGGGACCGCTTCCACCTACGCTCACCTGTTAAATCTCATTCATTCATAGGACCAGAATATAATCCTTGTCTGCGAGCGATAGATACATGAAAGCGTGTGTGTCATGTATAAATATAATGTATACGTCGTGTGTGTGTGTTGCTTTTATTCAGTGAAAGTGGCGTTTGACATCACAGGTCTCTTTTCAAAGACCTGTTCTCTGTTTAGAGGTTGAACCGCCTCGCTGCTGCATGGTCCAAACATCAAACGATGTCTCAGATGTATTTTTATCCCCTCGGCAGCCCACCATCGACACCAATCCCCTCCCTCCACACCCCACACACTCTCTCCTCGTCTGCGCCGCTGAATAGGCCCTTCTAAAGGATTTTGTCTGACCACTTCCTTTATTCTCCCCGCTGAAGGCTAATTGAGGTTGTGCAAATTAACAGAGGGAGCTGTCAGACGACGGGAGGCTGGGGGAGGAGAGGGGTCGTCGTGGCGGCGGCGGTAGTGGTGGTGGTGGCGGTTGGCGGTGAAAATAAGCACTTCCTCTTCGGTGGTTCCCAAAATAACCATCGCCCCCGTGGCTTGATCGCCCCCACTCCTGAGGACCGGGTATCCCAGCTGTGAGACGGGCTGTCAGAGTCACTCTCTCTCTGAAAAACACACACACACACACATGAATACCTCTTTGTTATGTAGTGAAAGTAATATCAACACACGACACACACACACATACACTGGGTCCATTTTTAACTTTGCTGTCTTATTATCCGTGGCCAAATGTATGTGAACGTCCAAACGTGACAGCCACATGTAGCCCTGGCTGCAGGAATTTGCTCACATTCAGCCACAGAGAGCATCAGTGACGGCTTTTGTTATTTGGGAGCTATATCTCCTTCCTGCTCTTGTGACACAAGGTGGTGGATGGTGTTTCCTTCAGCTAAACAATCTCATGTTTCCCACTTTAGTTTGCTGAGCTAATGGGCTCATTCATTCATTTTCTGTAACGCACACCTACGGCCAATTTAGAATCAACAATGAACCTAACCAGCATGTCTTTGGACGGTGTCCACACGGAGACGCTTTTTGGTTTTGCATCGTTTTGGCCGATCGTCCACACGAATCCTGCATTGCCCTAAAACACACTTTTCTGAAACCTGGTCCCAGGATGAAAAAATTCAAAAACGCAGATCTTGAGTTTTTGTGTGGACAGTGGAAAACGACGATGTCATGGCCACGCCCCTCGAGCAGCCTTCCACCTCTTATAACCCGTGTATGAAGGAGCGTTTTGAGTTGTGTTGACTCAATATTCTTGAAACAATGCCAGGGAAAACAGAGGTTGTTTTGGTACGTGTGGATGAGGCCTAAATGTCTTCCCATGCTAAGGGTCTTTTCTTCAACATTACTGCTCGGATGGGGACGGCAGAAGTCTGTATTTCATTATTCACCAGGAGCAAACAGCAACGAATTACCACAATGCTACAATGCATCAGTGCTAACCTGCACACACCACAATATTATAATGAACTGATAAAGAGAACCATCATCATTGCATAAAAACCAGTGAATTCTGACCTTCCTCTTGCAGGGTTATAAATCCCAAAAGCAAAGGTGCAATTTGCAAACAGGCAAGGAGGAGGACGATGCTTGGGGCTCCAGGCCACTAGGGGCCCCAAGGGCTTTGACAAACTTTAAACTACACCAGTGGCAATGTGCTAAGTTTTAGTGACAGCTGGAGATCTCCCTAAGGGTCCTCCACCTGCCACAACGGAGGATTTATAAGAAGAGGATGAAAAGTGACAAATGGAAATGTTAATCCATTTTGCAAACACGGATTCAGTGTCACTTTAATCTATACCGCTGCCAAGTCACATGTTCTGGTGCTTAAAATATCATAATGAGTGGCGACCCCCTAATTTCATGCCGCGCAGCAAACCCACTGATGTTTATTTCCCGGCCTGGTGGCCTTCCCACTTCTCCCTGGAATCAGGAATATTTTCCTTTTAATAAAAACTCAAAGCAGTGGATTTGAATATTAGAGTCTAGATCTGGAGCGACTGGTTACAGGCGGCAGTTTGTGTGACACCGTCGGTTTTTAATAACCAAATCGGACGCAGTGGCTTTGTTTTCGTCACTGAATTGTTCCACCATCATGTTCCTTTTTTTTCTTTTTTTGTTGTTGTTGTGTTGCTGGGATGAAAATGGCAACGTGATTACATGCAGTGTGCAGAACGAGCGGCTGAAGAGCCTGGAAGAGAATCAGAGCTTCTTTGTTCGGTCACAACGCGTGAGAGACGAGATACAAGACAGAAAAATGAAAGATTTAAATCACCTTAATTTTTACGTCTCAGCGAGACGGCGTTTGTCTCCTCTAGTCTGCACGCAGAGCCTGGTATTTTGTGCCACAGATCAAGCACACTTTGCTGCACAGGATCTGAGGTAATCATATCTTTTTGGTGTTTTATATTTTAAAACCCGGCCGTGATGTTAGAGGACAGGAGGGCTGCTCAGAGACGGGAAGCTCCCGTCGCGGATATTTTGACAAATTACCTGCACAAGATCTGAAATATTAAATAAAATCAGTTGCGTAGTTTGCCCCACGGCTGAAAGGAAAGAGAGACTGGGTCGTAAAAATGCAGATAATGGCGCCGACCCCAGCTGAGGTCGACGTGCCCTCCAGCACAAGGCTTCGATGCTGAAACTGTTGTATTGGGCGACTTCCAGGTGGAGGTGTAATATTTTTTTAAATTTTATTTCACTCCTCAAGTCATGCCTTGTGACCTGGAGCGCCGTGAATGGCTGCAGGGCGAAAGGCGCACTCCGCCTGCTGTGGGAGCCGCTTCAGGTGACGCTCCGAGCTCAATAACACACCTGGAAGACCCCGCTGGCATGTGGACGCCGCAGAGGGAGGAAATGTAAGCCTCCGCGGGGGGGGTTTACTCCCGGTTACGCATCATCCATCTCTCCTCTCCTGCTCTTTGTTTACAAGCACGAGCTAATGAGCCTCATTTAAATATAACACGGTTACGGCAAGATTAAGTAGTTTACCACCAGAGTTTCTGTCTGTTCTCGAGGCAGAGCAGATTAATTAGTGAGGAGGTTGTGGCTGATATAATAATGGCTGAATACGAACTGTTTCCATGGATGTGATCCGATCAGATGTATGTGTGTTTGCATCAGAACATCAATCTAGATCCAATAGAGCAGAAGAAGAAGAAGAAAGAGGAGGAGGTCCAGTCGGTTCTGATGCACATGATGCATTTTTAATCTGATTGGGCTTTTATTTCGATTATTATTACTACTATCACTATTATTAGCGGTCCATTTATACATAGCCAGAGTCTGGTGACAGTTTAATGTCAGCCTCAGCGCTAAATGTCAGATTTCGCAGCAGAAATGAAGACAAACGACTTCTTTCCAGGTGGCTGCGATCTACACAAGAGAGAAATCCCAGAGCAGGAAATAAGCCTCCTTATGGAGCACGAGAGATAAATCATGAAGCATCTGAAACAGCAGGTCGCGTAGCTCTACTCTTCATCATCAGACTCCCCCAGGACTGCCCCACCTCACCCAGTATCCTAGGTAAAAATGATTGTTGCCATGTGGCTCAGGGAAGAATCTGTGTCCTCCTTCTCTCTGTTTCGTAAGCTCGAGACATTACAGGAGTTAACTGATCATAGCGTAGCTTAAAGTGCGTATTTCAATGGTGAGATGGAAGCGAAATACCAAATAAAAGGACAAAACTCAACTAAAAGAAGCTAAAAGAAGCTAAAAGTTGTTTTTAAAGATATGTTTCCTGAAGTTTTGAAGCCCAGTGTGCTGTTTCCGGCCGCTGCCATCTTGCCTGATGGCTAGCCGGCTAGCTAGGCGCCACTCCACCTAGCTACTTCAAAAATGATTAAAGAGGTTGAGCGTGGCACCTGCTAGCAACCTGAGAGGATGCCCACCTGTCACTCAAAGCAGCCACGGGGCGCTGAGCCTAGCCACTAGTGGACATTAGAGGAACTGCAGTGTACGAAAAATGATTTGTTTTTATTCCTGCTAATAAAAATGGAGGGGTCCTCTGGGGCTGACTCGTTTATAAAGCCAGCCAGCCTCAAGTGGCCATTTTCAGCAGTTAGTCGCATTAGTATGCTTACATTAGCACTAGCACAATGTACAGCAGAGGCTGATGAGAATATTTTTGATCATTGTGACTAGGGATGCTCGATATTGGCTTTTCTGCCGATATCCGATATTCCGATATTGTCCAATTTCCGATACCGATATATGCAGTTTTTTTACACCAAAATTATCAGGTAACAACATAACATATCACCTCATCAGATTCAAGATGAATGGCGTGCTCACTTCCTTTCGAGTTTGTTTTGGGTGCTCTTCGGTCCAAGGTAGAACATCTGAGAAGCAATGTAGAGAAAAAGAATTCTCTGTAGCCGAGGCACTCCTTAATTAAAATGTCTTTAGTCGGCCTACATAGAATTATTTTTTCTCTACATTGCTTCTCATAACATATCACCTATTATGGAATTAAACACATTAATGCCTAATTTTATTGCGATGTCCCACTGGATCAAACATAATGCACATGGCGTTTCAAATGGAAACACTGTCTGTGCAAAATAGTTACCGAAAAAAAGTGACAAAAAGTGCCAGTCATTCATTTTTATTTTTTAAGAGAGAAGTTTACTCAAAAAAACTACAGACAATATCAAAACAAGGAAGACACATGTAGCGTATAACTCCTCATGTTTCTTCTTGAGGTGGGTGATCAAATTTGATGTATTAAAGGAAGACGCCTTGTTTCCTCCTCTTATAACCACCTTTGCTTTGCAGTCATTGTTAGTAGGTGACACTTGGAAATACTTCCAAACCACGGACATCTCATACACCGGGCGAGCTAGCTTGTTAGCCACGGTTAGCAACCTACGAGACTAGCGCGCCTGTTAACATCCCATGCTGCGTTCATGCAGACTCGGAAATGCTGAAGCCTACAGAACAAACATCGGTTATAAAAACCGATACAGATAATTCACGATATTACATTTTTAACTCAATATCGTCCCTAATTGTGACCTGATTATAGCGAAAACATCAGGGGATCAACAAAGTTATTTCACTTCTCTTCTGAAACAAATATCACAGCCTCCTCTGGTCGACTCGGCCCGACGGCGCCGCCGGGGGAATGTAACGTAAGCCCTGCAGAGAGGTTATGAAAGGTTGCAGATTAAAATGCTATGACAGTGGGAGCTGCATGGACTTTAAATAATGCATGCAGTGCCATCAGCTCTGCGTCGTGTGGATGTGCCAAAGACTCGGAGACTCTATTGAGCCCGAGGCGTCCCGGGGCTCTCCGTGACCTCCCGGATCTCCAGGGTTGTGAGCGGGTCAACGAGCCAAATGAGGAAGTGTTCAGCTTCAATAAGGTGGCATTTACTTTACAGCAAGAAACGACACAAGAGATTAGCTCTGTAAATGTCTCCTCTTTCTCTTCGCCTGCTCCTCCTCTATGTGAAGGTAATATTTAAAAAAGTAAAAGGATTTTTTTTCCTCCTTAACAGAATCTCATATGTTCTCACAACAGGAACACAGAGATCCTCAGTTTCGGATCTGGATCGCCGTCGTGCAGAGCAGCTAGAGGCGCAGGAGTTCCTTTTTGTTTTCGCGCTCCTTCGACTCCCCAAAGAGAAAATAATAGAGGCTGTTCCTTGATTGTGCTCTTTCTGACGTGTTTGCTGTTCAGGTGGCATTGCTGTGTGAGCTGTTGTTGTTCTATTAGACGCTACACAACCTTCCCAGAGTAGAAGAATGAGAATAAAAGTGGATCCTGAAGTAAAACCCAACAAGTTTCTCTTGCAAATCAGTGTGTATCTTCTTTGCTCACATGTAGCTGCTGTGGTGTTGTAAGACTGACAATAAATCAATTTCTGTTGGTCATTATCTGTTTTTAATACGTTAAGCAACTGATAAGATGCTTGAAATAAGAAATTTGATACTTCATCTTAGTTAGGTTTCGGTTTTTGCAGCATGACATTTATGCAAAGTGGACCCCTTCCCTCTCTCGGCTCTGCACAAGCACATATTTAATCTCAACAGCACAAGGCTGTTTACCTCACGACGCTTTTATAAAAACCATCTGCTACAGTGGGCGGAGGCAGCGCTCACTCCTGCAGCAGCTCACATCAAACTCCTTTCCTCCTCCTCCTCCAGGCTCCACCTGCAGAGCCGCCCCATCTAAAATTGATTACGGTGACATTTACTATTCATAGAAAAGGTTACTAGAGTAACCCTGCGCTGTGCCGCATGTTTGAGTGGAACATTATTCCCAAACAAATGAAGAGACGCTCTCCAGCTGAACAACTGTGCTGAACCGGGGCTGAATGACAAACTGGTTGTGTAATTATGAATAATATGCAGATCTGTATTTGGCTGAGATCAGGATTTTTCTTTTTCTTTTTTTTTTTTTCCTCCCCGTACTCTGATTATATTTTGAAAAGGAAAGCTGCACAGACACAGAGTGCTTGAATTATTAGCGTAAGATGAATATTCTAGTATTTTGAGCTCTCTCTTCCACCATACATCCAGTATTTACAACAAGTTTAACTTTGTTTTTCTACCCAAAGATGTTCTTCTCTTCCACTAAACAATATAAAATTGATTAAAAGGGATACGAAAATCAGATTTATATATTTTTTAGATGTTAAAATGTAGTTTCTTTGAGTTGTATTAGTATTATCACTATTCCATTATTTGAAGCCTCTTCAGGAGGAGGTCGGGGTGGATGGTGGGCCTGCAAAACGGACAACTCTCACTAAAAGATCATTCTAAAGTGGTAGTCACTACAAGTGGATGAATTCATTCGGATGATATTTAGATCCGCGTATATCCATATAATGGGAGTGAATGGGGCACCG
Organism: Planiliza haematocheilus; assembly: GCA_005024645.1. NCBI lineage: Eukaryota > Metazoa > Chordata > Actinopteri > Mugiliformes > Mugilidae > Planiliza > Planiliza haematocheilus. The sequence goes on from SRSE01000637.1 coordinate 4,155,362, forward strand.
ACACGCAGCCTCTAAATAACACATTATCTGCTGCAAATCTCATTCGTTTCACTAATATTTTGTTATGATACGCTAGTGCTATTCCCCATTGAGTCCGGAGTTACCTGTTATCATCATCCGAGGTCTGTAGATTGACCTACAGACCCCAGGTGATGTCTTCTGACCTGGATGATGTCATCTCTGAGCGCCGCGTGCACCCGTGACCATAGACATATATACATAGACGCCTCATTGAGCGCTGTCGTCTACTGGAGCGGCGTGCCTACATGGCGGCCATCTTGGAACAGGGCCACTCGCTCCTACAGTGCATTACATCTATGGAGGAATGGTGTTTCTACACAATAAAAGTCATCATAAATCGCTCAGTTGAAGTCCGGCATCTTTTCTTTACAATCCTCTGTCAGAAGTTAGTCTGCTGATAACATTAAGTAGAATTTGTATTTGGGTAGTAAAACCATATTTTTATCTTTAGCTACATGTGTGACGTTTTTAACTGATCAATACGTTTGGTCCAAAATTCTGCAAAAAATTCAGCTCAACGTGGAATAGCACTAGTGTATCCTAACAAAATAGTTTCGGGGCAGATAATGTGTTATTTAGAGGCTGCGTGTCGGTGCCCCATTCACTCCCACTATATGGATATACGCAGGGGTGCCGCTAGGGATTTTGGGCCCCATGAAAAGAATCTTTACAGGGCCCCCCTAACGAAATCTGCAGGTGTTGATGTTTCCAAAAAAAATAAAGTTATTGTTAGCAGGACATTGAAAATAAAATATTTGTGATTATATGTTAGTTAGTGTCTTTATTTTTTCTGAATTATACTTTCATCATCATTAGGGGCCTCTCTGGGCACCCCTCAATCATGGGCCCCTAGAATCTGTCTCCTTTACCCCCTTTCAGCGCCCCAGGATATACATGGATCTAAATATCATCCGAACGACTCCAAATGACACCAAAGTTATATGGGTGAGTAAACAATCATATTTTATGCCAGAAATAAGGTCCAGGTTGTAAAAAATGGTAATTCCCCTTTAAATATCTCGTTTATATGAGATAAAGCTACTGGACACTAATATCTATCTATATCTATTGAGTTCAGCTTAAGACATATACGTAATAATTTTGCCATTTACAGGAATCCAGAAATCCTAAAATCCAAAATATTTTCTTTTACCATAAAATGCCTACACGTGTTCCTCGTGTAGACACCCAGGCAGCAGCAGCAGCAGCTACAAGTTGGCAGACGAGTGTTTACATCAGTTTTCCGGGAATCGTTTCCAGACACCGTGCCGAGCTCGGCAGCCACGGAGGTGTGTTTGCGCTGCGTGGGCGTCCAGCTTGAAGCCCGAGAGGCCCCACAGGAGACGAAGCTCCTCGCTGGCCGCCATCCATACCGTCGAGTGAGCCCTTCACACAATCAAACCACGTCGCATCTCGCTGCTCTTTAATTTTAGCCGGTGCACGCGTTAGAGTGTTTCATCAAATTCACGGCGCGTGTCGTCAGCTCGGCCTTTCGAGGAAAACGTTGACAAGTGATTCTGCGCCACGAGAGCAAAACCTTTGGCTTGTTTTGAAACATTTCACTTGAATCGAGGATACGCTTGAAGCCTCGCAGCAGAGAAGAGCTTCCACTGACTAATCACTGGGGTTTGTGCAAATTAACACTATAAATATAATCAGTTTTGCCCTTAAAGGAGTATTTTTCTCTCTCAAATATAAAGTGAACTTAATATTAGTTAACTTTTACCAACAGGGAATATCTGCCATAGCTACTAAAAGTTTAGCTTTGTCTAATTTCAGATTAACTAATTGTGCACAACCAGTCTCAACCAGGAAGTCTGTGCAGATAAGCCGTTTGCAAATTAGGGGCATTTGTGCACACAGGTGAGCATACAGGCACCTGCCAGTTCATTAGGTACACCAGTGCATCATAAATCCTCTCTTTTTTAGCATAAAATTAATGCGTTTCACCTTGTAGTCCTGTTGTTTTGTATTCTACCGACACATGTTCCTATTATTGTGACATTTCAGTGGCTGGGCTAACGGCACCACAAGCTACATCCTCCAAAACTATCCTCCAGTTGAGTTACCACCTTCCTGACGCTGTTTAAACATAAGCTGAACTTTATAGCAGTCATGAAGTCATATAACTGTCTGTTGTCTTTGATTTACTACAGGGCTGTTGCATGGGATAGCGTACCTAATGTTTTGTCAAGCTTCATCTGTCAGTAAAAAAGCCTTTTAAATGTGCTGACTTGACTAGACCGTAGCTTGTCGTCTTATCACGTCGGACACGAATAAAATCTTTGCTCTCCGTCGTGATGAGCGGGCCGAAGGGGAGGTAGGGTGGAAGGGTGGAGGGGCGGCTGTGTGCTACCTCCGCCTATCACATTTGAAAGACCCGTTTGAAGCCAGCAGGAGTGGGAGATGAAAGTCCTGGCGCTGCACACTTTGACATCATCACAACACGACTCCCTCACAACACTCGGCGGCTCTAATGGCTGTGTTAAAAGGTACTTTTAAATGCCCAGATTTACAAGTGGCCGCTGGCATGGGTCCGCGAGCGCTTTGTCCCAGAACTGAGCATGAATGAACTCTACATAATGAACCGGGAGGAGATGCAGCGGAGCACCGTGCAGCAGTTGTTTACTGTGAGTGAGGTGGTTAATGCACAGGAAAGATATTCAGCGAGCGGTGAGATGCAGTGAGTCATCTGAAGAAGAAAGAGGGATTGGCACAATATGAGATAAAAAAAAACAAGAAAAATGAGACAAGAGATGAAGGAAAGGGAGGGCGTAATAAGAGAAGAGAGGGAAATATGGAAAGAGGAAAAGAGGAGCATGAAAGAAAAAACAAAAATGATGACAAATGCTTTAATGTGAAAAATAATGTAAGCTGAACCAAAGCACTGTACGAGCAGAACAATAAATTCATACGTTAGTATAAGACAAATAAATATGTGTTAAATAAGACATAATACACCAATTAAAACACAAGTAAAACTGTGTTAGCAAAATAAAATCCAAGATATCCTACACAACTTAGACTGAAGACCAACGAGAAGAAGTTTTTTTTCTTTTTTAGTGGGAGTGAATGGGGCACCGACACGCAGTCCTGACAATGAATAACGTCATTCATCCAAGCAAATTAACTCTGCAGGAGAACAATAGCAGGGTGATAGAGTGGTGCTTCTTTAATACAAGATGTTTTTTTTAATTAGGAGTGGAATTCATTGCGGTCGACAGAAGCTTTTCACCAACGCAGAGTGAGCATTTTACCGTTATGTTGTCTTTTTTGCTAGCGAATTGAAAATAATGTGCGTACTTCCACGATTCAGAAGATGTCCTCTCTGGTAGCATAGTACTGTCTGACAAAAAGCAGCTGTAGTCGGAATATTTCTTTCCTTATCCGGAGAAATTCTTAAAGTAACGGATTACTTTAAAAAAAAAAAAAAAAAAAAAAACGTAGTTACTGATTACTTAACACACGAAACTAACACGTTACGTTACAAGTTACACAAAAAAGGTAAATAGAGTACTCTAATGCGTTACTAGCACTAGTGTATCATAACAAAATATTGTTGAAATTAACAAGTTTCTTGGCAGATAATGTTTTATTTAGAGGCTGCGTCTCGGTGCCCCATTCACTTCCACTATATGGATATACGCAGATCTAAATATCGTGGGAACGACTCCAAAGTCATATGGGTGAGTAAATGATCATATTTTATGCCAGAAATAAGGCCCAGCTTCTAAAAAAACTGTAAATACTCTTAAAAGGCGGCATGCTGAAGACTGGTCCAGCCTGATGTAGAGAGAGTTAAAGATGTCTGAATGAGAGGTAATAAAAACCTGAATTATCCTCTTAGAAGTCTGACTACTGAACCAATCTGCTTGTCACATTTAAAGGTGTAGTCCTGACAGAGGACCAGTGGCGCTGTCCAAACCATCTAATTTCAGTTTTGTTTTTATTTAGCTGAAGGACGTTTGCCTCCATCCATGACTGTACATCCTTCAGACAATTCAGCAAAGCCTGCATAGAGGCGTCGCTGTTTGTCTGTATTGGCAGATACATTTGTTAATCATCAAAATGCAAAAGAGGAAAGATGTTAGATCATGAAAGGAAAGAAAGAGAGGAAGAGTGAAAAACTAATAATGCAATATGAAAAGAGAAAGGTTAGAAGAAGAACAGCAATATAAACTGCTTTTATCTTAGCATCAGTGCTTCAAACATGTCATTAAAACAAGTAAAGTAAAGTTCAGGCTCCTCAAACTTTTCGATTCTCATCCATCCAGATCTATTTAACATAAGTGTTGGTATTAAACCCATTAGGGGCCACTAATGTGACTCCAGATGAACACTGATGTTGCTCCGGCGCGGCAGTTCATTATTCACTTTGAAAGATTGTAATTTATGGAGTTGACAACTTATTTCCTCTGAACTCTTCGTAGGGGAAATAAATCCCTTAGAGCAGGTTTAAGCTTCCTTGATTTTTTTTGAAACTTCAAAGAAACTGTCAGCTACAGTTTATGTTTTCCTGAAGAGCAGTTATGAAGCTCAGCGTGCGGCGTGGAGATGTTTGAGCGTCAGCCGAACCACTAGAACATCTGCAGAGTTATTGAACATTTAGGAACCTCAGAACATCCTCCTAAATGATCGTGCGGTCGAATCGCCAGCTTTCTGATGCTGTTTTAACATAAACTGAACATTTCAACGGTCAGATTCAGTCCAGGACTAGTGTATGAAAACGCATTGGCTAGTAATGAACTGGCAAGCGAGTGTACATTAACCTTATGTGAGTCTGCTCCATCAATGAATCCTGTTTGCACTCGTGTGAAGCAGCGCCTTCCCCCATCGCAGCATCTCCGAAGCAAATTATATGTAAAACAAGAGCGAGACACAATCTGTTCGTGTCTTCAGAGGCAAGTTTTCCCTCCGTCTGAAAAGCAGCTTGTGACATTTGAGAGATAATTGACACTGCATACATTTCTTACCCCCCCCACCCCACCTCACCCTTGCAGCCTTTCTCTCTCTGTCTCTCTCTCTCTCTCTTTCCCTGCAGCCCTTCATTTTCCCAGGAGTGACCCGGCTTGCTCCGATGAAGTGCTCTTCACAGGGTTGTCATCTGAAAGGTCAGAGCCGGAGAGCGAGCGGAGCACGAAAGAAATAAGATGGAGATCCCCGGCATCCATCTCGCTGTCTGGATCAAGACACCGGTCTGACCTTTAACAGTATATCAGCTTCAACAAGCCATCAGAGTGTACGTGGGAGCGTCGCTCGTGCTGCCTCTTCATCAGAGTGTGTATAGAAACAGAAAGCCTTTCAGCTGCAATATATTCATCAGCAGCTTCATCTCCCGTCCCTGTACAGGTAGTAATAACGATTTAAAATGCAGACTTTAGCTTAAATTGGAGGAAAAGATGTGCAATCATTTTATATGCACTTACTACCAGGGGTTCAGAAGAGAGTGGACAAATTAAAATAATCATAATTTAACACTTTGTCCTGAATCCTTTGCAGGAAAAGACAAAACTGAAGTCTGGTCTTTCCTTCTTTGTGATGATTTGCTATTTCTGATAAATGAATAAATAAATAATCCATGTATTCTCTCTCTGTGACGTGAAATGCTGCAGCAGGAACAGCAGATGTTGGGTTTTTACGTTTCCTCTCTGACGTTACTTTGACATAAATCAGAGACTAAAATAAGAACAGTTTGGATTCATGGCGCAGCCTCCAGCTCAGAGGAGGAGGAAACACACCGGGCTGCTCTCTTTCTTCTAACTGGGAAATCAAAAAATAATGTTATGAATTCATCATTTAATGTGGCTCAGCTGTTTTATATATTTATTATTATTTCTCCGTGTTGATTTCTGAGTAGATGAAATGTAATCTTGCTGCGTATTTCAATAAGAAAAGTTGTGTAAAGATCTTTCCTGCAGACGTTTGACGAGGAAGTCCTCAGAGTTCGAAACGGTGATTTCTCGAGAAGCTCCTGACATTTGGGCCTTTCACTTTCACTCGGTGAACTGTGCTGTGGCCGAGACTTTTAGCTCTCATGCCTCAAAAAGCAAAGTGGCAGAAGAAAACCTTTGTAAGAGTCGTGAGGGCTGGAGTGCAAAAAGGAAGAGCAGATCCCTGAAGAGAAATCTAGAGGGACTTCAAACGTCAGACAGCTCTCTGTGTGCTACAGGTCCAGTTTTTAAAAAACTGGTCCTTATTTCTGGCATTAAATACAGTTGTTTACTCACCCATATAACTTTGGTGAAATGAACAAGTTTTGCAGCAGATAAACTGTTATTTAGAGGCTGTGTTTTCGGTGCCCCATTCACTCCTACTATACGGATATACGCAGCACTCCACTGGATCTAAATATCTTCCAAAAGACTAAAAATGACACCATAGTTATATGGGTGAGTAAACAACCGTATTTTATTCCCGAAATAAGGTCCACACTGCAAAAAAAACTAAATCTTACCAAGTATATTTCTCTCATTTCTAGTCAAAATATCTCATTACACTTAATATAAGACACAATTGCCTAAAGAGGACCATTTCAGCAAGACACAGGGACTTGTTTTAAGACAATACATTGCTTGAAAATAAAATCTGCCAATGGAACTATTGAAAATGGCTCTGTATTAAGATGTATTGTCTTAAAACAAGTCCCCATGTCTTGCTGTCTTATATTAAGTGTAATGAGATATTTTGACTAGAAATGAGAGAAATATACTTGGTAAGATTTTTTTTGCAGTGCAGGTTGTAAAAAAACGGTAGTTCCCTTTTAATTTAAAGCTTTTGCACCAGTAGGGTCTGGAGTCCCTGCAGATGTTTTCACTCATAACATAGACCAGACTCTCAACAAGCAATGAATCAAAGACCATTTTAAAGAATTTTTCAAAATTGTTTATTACTTGTGCAATTACTTCCGCTTCCAGTATTTCATTTTTAAAAAAAACATGTCTGTGACAAGCGACGCACGTCTAAAATATACCGACTCTTTTCACCTCTGTAGCAAAAATCTACGGCCTTTAAGTTCCAACATATTGCTGCGATTTAAGTAAAACAATTACATTCCCTTTAACACCTACCGACTGGAGACAATGCTTATATATCGTAGAATATTAAAGGATGTCAAAACATCGAATAATCATCAAATACTCGTGGCTATCGTTACAAAGTGAGTCAAGATCACCAAACTACAGCAGTCAGCACTCAACGAACAAGTGAATTCATTTATATCTAAAGGTGATGTAAAAACTGTGCACAGAATACAGTAGCTACCATTAGTAGTAGTAGTTGCAGTTGTAGTAGTATGGCACACATGAGCTAAATACTTAATACAGCATTTAGAAACTTCTGTCCGGATCAGACGGTGTCATGGGCGTCTGGACGGCGAGGGCTTGGAGCCAAGAGAAACTAAAAATCTGTATTTACACTCGTTAAAAACGCGTCTGCTGCTAAAAGTTACAAGATCTTTTGTTAATATTTCCAAGCAGACGACTTTTCACGGGCTTTCTTCGTGAAAGAAGAAAATTTGACTCTGAAGAAGGTGCTGACACCACTCTGGCTCCAAGCCCCCGAGCTGGGGTTTGGGAATCTGTTTTTTTTTTCTATCCTCCCTCCTCGACCTCTCTCTCTCTCTCTCTCTCTTAAATGTTCTCTCTCTCTTTCTACTGAACTCCTTTTCAACTCATCCACGTCTGGACACACTCACAGTAACAGTGTATTTCACAGGAGGTGAGTTCAGTCTAGTTGGAGTCCTGCATCTCCACACCTGAAGCCTCTTGGTCCTCGCCGACGTTCGTCTGCTCCTCGTCTGGAAAAGCAAAACAAGAAGATTTCAAACTGGTTTAGTTTCCGTGCAAGCAACAGTTTGAAGTTTGATCTCTTTGCAAAGACACGCCGATGGGGAAAGGTTTAACCGAGGAGGTTCAGAGATACAAACATCTGTAAACTGCACTATGACCTCAATCAACCAGATGGTGGCGCTACACTTAAGGCCCTATTTGTTAGAGGTCACGCCCCTCACACCTGAATCCTGTCTGAAAACTGCTGCATATATGTTTCTGGGAATTAAAAAGCCTTGAAATGTTAGATTTGAAAGAGTGAAACTTTATTTTTAAACTCTGACACATGTGTGTATTTGTAGCTGATTCTTTTTTTGTCAGCATTTTTCTCGCTCCCCCGGTTCGAAACAGCCGATAAAAAAAAGGTCAGGGCCGTTTGCTCAAACCAGATGTTGTATTTACAGTGTTAGGTGGTGACGACCTCATTGCTCTGTCGATGACATAATAAGGCAGGGAGACTTGCAGTTTGCAACGTCAAGTGCTGCTTAGAAGCAGAACGAATGCTGATAAAGTCGTCACACTGGACGGCATGAACTGCGTCCCTTCAATTACCATCAATGCTCTGTTTAGGATGATTAGACTTGATACTGCAGTGCATGTAGGCACAGTATTACGCCACAGTTCACTGGTATGACGGACTAAGGACAGGAAGCCGTCGCAGGAAGTGAACTGTATAGAGACGTTATGGGGTGGAGGGACTAATTTGTGGCGGCCTGCTGGGAAAAACAAATATGCAAATGACCTGTCAGCCGCAGCTTGTATGACTCAATGATAAGAATAAATTTACGGCGCCGCATACGAATCTTATCGGCAACTTTAAGGTCCCCACTTTATAATAAGGCAGGGTTCATGGAATAAATTGTAGTTTCTTGTCTCGTATCGTTGGGGAGACATGCGCGACACATTAAAGACACAAACAGGCTTCTGTGCTGAAGTCTGAAGAGTAAATACGCGATGCAGACCACGGCAAATGTGATTCTCTTTTCTGTGTTGCAGTGATTATGGTAAAGAAAATTGTTCTGTGTTTATTAGAACAGCTCAGTTCCAGTCAACAAAGCCGTTTGACGCACAAATGCTCAAAAAGGTGTAGGTGATCTGGGGAAGCCCAAGAAAGAAGATATCTACACGACAGATAAGAGAGCGCTAGTTATCAGATTTTCTCAGTTTCTGTGCGTTGTTCTTCAGACAGTGGCGACATTTTTGGCTGTTTTGTTTAATTAAAAAAAAAAACATTAAAACATTTTGTTTATTTTTGGTAAAATACTGAATACTTGTGCCCGTCCAGGCCTCGTCTAAAGCCAAATATAAGATCTACGCCGCAGCCAGAAATGCAACAAACAACCGGTCTGAAATCTCATTTCGTCCTCGTCCACATCTCTGTCTCTGGCCCGACAAGCACAGAAAATCCTCCCTCCTTCTGTCTCCCATGCGACATAAACTCAGAGGTCTTTTCTCTTTTCTGCTGAACCGCAGCAGTTTCAGTGAATATAAATCGTTCACTTCCAGTCACCGTTGTCTGAAAAACATGGAAAACTCTAAGTCTAGATGCTCTCAACAGTTTAGGCAACAAACAGACATAAACCCTTAGAGTTGGACCTTATCTCTGGCATAAAATACGGTAGTTTACTCACCCATATATGTTTGGAGTCATTTGGAGTGATTCGGAAGATGTTTACATCCAGTGGAGTGACGTGTATATCCATATAGTGGGAGTGAATGGGGCACCAAAACGCTTTATTTGACACAAAACATAATCCAGGTCAGAAGTTAGTAGGTCAATCTACAGACCCAGTGATGACAACAGCTAACTCTGGACTCAATGGGGAATCATAACAAAATATTTGTGTGAAATGAACGAGTTTCTCGGCAGATAATGCGTTATTTAGAGGCTGCGTGTCGGTGCCCCATTCACTCCCACTATATGAAAAAAACAAAACACTTCTTCTCGTCTTCAGTCCAAGTTGAGCAGGATAACTTGGATTTAATTGTGTTTTATTTAATTTATTATGTCTTATATTAACACATGAAACACGTTTCGCTTCCCCATTCACTCCCACTATGCATATACGCGGCGCTCCGCTTGATGTAAATATCTTACGAGCGACTCCAAGTACCACCAGAGTTATATGGGTGAGTAAATTATCGTATTTTATGCCAGAAATAAGGTCCAGGTTGTAAAGTAATTCTTAGCTTGATTCATACTCTAAGGGTTTATATCTGGGCTGGTGGCCTAAGCTGTTGTGACCATCTGGGGCGCTGAAAGGGACGAATTCTAGGGGCACATGATTGAGGGGGGCCCAGAGAGGCCCCTAATGATGATGAAATACAGAAATGTTGTTCTTCTTTCACAAATATGGTATGATAGTCAAAAATACCATTAAAATGCATAACTGTATGTAAAATAGCATCAAAAATTTTCACTGCTGTGTTGGGGGCCCCTGTAAAGATTCTTTTCATGGGGCCCAAAATCCCTAGTGGGCCCCTGGTGACCATCTAGACCTGTCGTCTAAGTGAGCGGTTCATATTTACCGAAACTGCTACAGTTCAACAGAAAAGAGAAAAGACCTCTGAGTATATGTTGCACAGAAGACAGGAGGAGGCCAGAGACAGAGATGTGGTTGAGGAAATGACATTTCAGACCGGTTGTTGTGGTCTGCACCGCCAGGACGTTTGTTGCATTTCTGGCTGGTAGATCTTAAATTTGGCTTTAGACGAGGCCTGGATGGGCACAACTAGTCAATATTTTACCAAAAAGAAATCCATGAAATTAAAACGTATTTTGATCCTCCAAACGTCTGGAATATGTTTTAGCCTGACTCAGCTCAGCCTGGTAACGTGCCATTTGGATAGAGAGGATAAAATACCAAAACTAGATAGTCCTACAACCAATCAGAGTCATTTTGTTAAACAAAACGTGCATGACTACGTTGCATTAAGTCCCGCCCAAATGATTTGATTGGCCTGGCAGATCTTTGCAGGAGCATAATGGGTTCCCAATGGAGAGACTCCAGACCAGGCATCCAGGCAACTCATGTTTATTTTCTTCTGGCATTTACTCAAGTTTTAAACCACATTAATAGTTTGACTTATACTCTTATCTCATCGATTGCCACTAATAAGATTAGCCCATGTGACTTTTACTTACTTACTTATAATTGGCTGATCTGAATCTAATTATTCCAAAACGTCAACACAATCAGCTTTTCTGTTTAGTCTTCACCTGCAGTTTGTTCGTCTGCACCCTGCCTCTCGGTCTGGGCGTCCGGAGAGCCCGGCTCGTCCGGCGGCCAGCGCAGCTCGCCGCTCTCCACCTCGGCGCCGTCTGTCGGCTCCACCACGATGGAGGGGAGCCTCTTGGACAGCTTTGGATACCTTTCATGGGCATCTGGGAAGATCTGGTGAGGGGCTTATGTAAGGTTAACTGGAGGGGAAATGTCATGCCACACGTGAAGGAACAGCAATGCGGTAAAAATGGGATTAGTGTGTGTGCATCGCGTGGAAGGATCCCAGACAGACTTGTGATGGAGATGAAGACGGATTTGACTGTTTTGGTTAAAAATAGATGCATTTACAAAAAAGGTTTGCACTTTAGTGCGAGGATACTGTGTCCTTTTCGCCTCCTGCTCCTCCCCCGCTGAAGTCCTCCGTCCCCGGCTCAAGAGAGTTCATCACCTCGGTCATCCTGGAAGAAAACAAACGCTGGTGATCAATAAACGTTAGAGGGGACTTCCCTGTTAAACCTACGGATCAGAGCAGCATTTGTTCATGACTCAGGTATCACTTTGGCCTCAGTGTGTCTGGTAGTACACGGCTGATAATGACCAATTAGCACCAATGAGCCCAAGCGCAGATGCTCAGCACTGGAGAGACAACAGCTGACTGTCAGCTTGATGTGACGGGGGATTAACCTGCATTCAGCGACAACCCCCGCTGAATACATTTTCATACTTCTGCCTAAATTATATCTGAGATTCATTCATGAAACCGTAGCATCCTTGTTTGAGGAAAAGAAGGAAATACTGTGACCGGAACGATCACAAAGGTAGAACGGTGAACTAAAAGCAAATGTACCTCTGATGAACTGAAGTATAGAAGCTGAAAAACAGAAGATTTTGAAACTGACTGTACTGTGGAGATCATGAGTCCTGAAAAAGGGAACAACAGTCGTCCCTTTGTTTTGCAGCAAATGCCAGTTTCTTCCCCTTTCCACCATCTACACAGGACACACAGAAGCTGTTACACTTGGTTTTCTGATGCTATATGAACAAACTAGTGTTTTTTTATGATTAAATATACTTTTCTATGTATTGTAGTTTCCATTTTTATGTTTACTTTTACAGGTTACACATATTCTTCTTGTACTAGTGGTCTTTAAGAGGGTCTTTATAAGTCAAAACTGCCATGTCGAGGGGTTTATATTCGATTCAGCTAAACTTTTTACAAAAAACAAAGGTTGTGGACTTTGGACTTTGGCGGTTGAGGCGTCAGACTTCAATAAAATCTATAAGTATGAAATATCTGTCAAACAACAAAGAGTAGAACCAATGTTTTCTGGGCCAGTCCAATAACAATATGCTAAAACAGCATTAACGCTAAGGCTGATGATGAAACCAATCCGAAGTACCAAAAACTGCAGTTCCTCAAATGGCCACTAGATGCTGGCTCCAAAAGCGAGTCAATCCGCATAGACTTCCATGTTAAAATATGAATTTGCAGCAGAAATAAACATGTTTACAGCCTATATCAGGGCTTAAAGTTATAAATAATTAAGAGGCTGCTTAGCTAGCTCTTCTCACGCTCAACCTCTTCGAACAGTTTTGAGCTAGCCCAGGAGTTAGGTTAGCCAGGAGTTAGGTTAGCCAGGAGTTAGGTGGACTAAGGTGGACTAAGGCTACTTTGCAGCAGGTTTGGTCCGCCATCTTGGAAAACTTTGCACAGTTCTTCTCTGAATTTATTCCATCTCCTCAGCCTGGTTTCATGGAGTCTTTGTGCTGCTGCAGAATGAATCAGCAATGGCAAATAAATCTCAAACAAAGGTCGAGGTGCTTAAAATTTTACTAAACTTTAGTCTGCAGACATGCAACGTTGGTTAAATGTTGAAGTATCTTCATCCATCTTGGTCCGCACGCTGAGCTTCAACACTGCTCTCCAGAGAAGTTTAAAAACAATCAAGGAAACTTAAACCTGCTCTAAGGGATTTCCTTTCTCCTGCTAAGAGGGAAGAGGAAATAAGTTGTCAACTCCATAACAAACTGCCACGCCAGAGCGACATCAGCGTTGATTTGGATTTAATACCCGTATTTATTTTGGTTTCTTGGCTCTGCCTCTTAAAAACTGCGGCGCAGAGAACAAACACAGAACAGACAATGAGCTCAAACGCTGATAAAGCCGATAAGGAGATGCAGATCACTGCTTCTGCGTCTGTGTAACATTATCGCATCCTTCATCCTCCACCTCCTCCTCCTCCTCCTCCTCCATTATCGTCTCATATCTGAAGACCTGTCGCAGGTTAAGCCGATATTAATAATTCCCTCGCTGCCCGTTTATAATAACCAGAAAACAGTCCCCGGCTCGGAGGCGAAAGGAAGACTTTACTTGTCACAACTTATCAGAAACACCACTTTCCACACAATCAGAACAAGCAGTTGCTGTTGCTATGGGGACGAGCTATTGAGATTTTATGCCTCTGATTATCTGAGTAGTGCACTTTGCCTGAGCGCGCCAGGCCGAGGGCTGATTTGGGGGTATTCATGTGTGCCGTTACGCAGCAATTACCGCCGGCAGGACGGGGCTGCGTTGTTGTGAGACTTCTCTGGGAGAAACCTGGGCTCGCTTCTGCCCTTCGCCATCACCGCCGCCGCCGCCGTCATCATCACCATCATCTCAGCGACCAGACAATGCAGCCTTTGTTCTTTGTCATCAGAGGCTCGCATTGTTCCTCCGGGAGGGGGGGGGGATCTGTGCGGTCACTCTGTAGGTAGAGGCCCGTGGAGCTCTGCACATGATTTCAGTCTTGCTGGTCTAGTTTCTTGCTGGTCTAGTTTTCACACACTCTGCGGTGACGTGAAGCGGAACAGACACAAGAATTTAAATGTTGATGCCAGGCGTGACGCTTCAGTCCGGCCTCTTCTTCTTCTTCTTCTTTTTTTTGCCTCCACTGTCTATCTCTCTCTGCAGCTGAATAACAACGTCTCATCTGAGTCGTTAGGTCTGAACGGGGTTACCCATGTGTTAATGTGTGTCTGCTTACAGGAAGCCGCTTCACTTCTGCTTCGGCAGACACAGGAAATGTTAAAATACATTCTCAGCTGGGTCATAGTAAAGCAGGAAGGGCACTAAGTGGTGATTTAACTGATAATCTGTTCATGTACATGTATCAGTGACAGCCTCAACTCCTGTTTTATTTTTATCGTTTGGAGGGTATAGTATTTAAATAAACCAGAAACCACATATGCTCACACATGCTCACGAGGCGCGATAAACACAAGTGTGAGTAAAAGAAACAAGAAAACAACGTACAGAATATACAAATAATATGTAAAAAAGTCTGGGTTTAAATGAAGGAGTAAATGTTTTACATAGAAAAGGAACAAGATATCCTGCTTTTATTCAGGCTAAAATAAAGTTGACCGTTTCGTCTTGTATGTGATTTCAACATCTTCCTTTTCAACATTTGCACCTTTGCCTGAATTAGAGAAACAGCTTTGGCAATTTGGAGCCTAATCTATCATGAGAAAATGAATCAGCGACTGCTTTGATAATCAGATAAACTATTTGCTTTCCAAACATTTTCTGGTTACATGAGCGTTTGGACTTTTGGTTTGACGGTAAGTTAAAAGACTTCCCCTCCGACTCAGTGCTCAGTAAAACTTAAGTCCCAGTCGGATGTTGTTTGACTGTCCTTTCAGTTTTGGTTCACTCTCACTGCTCTCAAAACTGCCATTTTGGTCGTGGCAGAAAAAAGAAGAGATGGTGGTGGAGACCAAAAACAAAGAAAAAGAAATGAAACGCTGCAAATGTGACTTTGAAAGGATGCTAATGTTGCTCTGGCGTGCAAAGAGGCACTTATAAAAGAGTTTCTTGGCAAGATATTTTCTGATTGCACGAAAGTTTGGCCTATATTTCACTTCCTTCACTTCAATTTTCATGAATGCTAAAGCTTAAATCCAAAAGTTCGAGACTTTAGGTTGAGATATTTTATCCGTAATGTGAGCGGCAACCCTGGTATTGATGAGCCTGAGCGAGCTGTGGTGGTAAACGTATAAGCCACCATTTTGACTGCAGCAGAAAGCAAGAGGGTGGTGGAGACTTTGAAAGAATAGTATGCACGTAAAAGGTCATAATATACTGGATTAATCTCTGCACACGGTCCAAATGCCACTAACACTCAGCTGCTGGGTTTTTATCTCCTAAATGGAAGCGGTACGTTTCTATTTATTCTTCTAATCTAAGAAAGAAGCTTGTTTCCCAAAAGATTCAACTATTTCTTGAAGGAAAAGCAACAGAAACACCACGAAAAATACTGTCGGTTTAGTTTAATCTGCAGCTACAAATCACACGTCTTATCTGCTGCTGTTAGAAGTGAAGACTACACTATTATACGTGTAAAAGTATAAAGAGGCATAAAATTAAAACACTTTAGCTCTTTAGAATCAGAGTCAAATCCCAAAACTCTTCTGATTATATTAAAAAAAAAAAGAAATCCAGTCCAAATAAAGTAAATGTATTCATTATGAGAAATGTTCATGACATTTCAAAACCAGCAAGTGACTCAGATTCATTCAGTCAATCGGACATTGAAACTGCTGGTTGACTAGATGATTCATCCAGCGTTTCTGTCTCCGCTAATCACTATATTTATTATTGTCTGTTGTCTAGATCTCTCTGGGAAGCTTAAACCAGAAGCAGGCTGAAATCATTTAGCCAAAGGAAGCTGAAATATATCGATCAATAGACGGAAAATGAAAAAATCTGATGCACAAATTCTCCAATTTCAGTCTCTCGGGTTCAGGATTTCCAACTTTTCTTTGCGTCTTATGATAATAAAATTTGCATTTATAGACTATTAAATATGAAGTACATTAATTAATAATGCATTTTTTATTTAGGTTGCAGCCTCTAAAATTAACTGCACAAACCAAAACCCCATTCTGCAGCATCGAGCACTGAAATCTTCATCCTCTGCCTCCTTTTCATTCTCCATCTTTCAGATGGAACATGCACATCTGGCGGATTAAAATTCCTCCTCTCCCTTCTGCCCATCAGGAGACTTGGTGTCCAGTTAAAGGAGCAGCGGTTTGGCCACCTCCTCCTCCTCCTCCTCCTCCTCCTCCTTCTGTTCCTCCAGGGCGACTCAACAGCCACTTTATTTCATTTCTTTTTTTGCAGATATCGAAAGGCGGTTGCAGAAATGACCACTCCACTCTCTCCCCTCTATCTTATCGCCCCAGCTTCACTTCAAACACTTTTTTTTTTTTTCTCCTTTCCTTTGCTGCTAAATCAGAGCCAGGAGCCAGAACCACCTCCTCAAACGCAGGTTCCTCTCTCAGATAAATCCAGCAAGTTTCAACAGCCGTAGGGGCATGAAGGAGAATTCAATCCATGGTTAAAAAAAAAAACAGCGATGCGCTTTATTTTATTTTTAAATTGTAAAATTGTTCCACTGCTCTATTTCTACGGAAGTTCAGCTTAATTTCTGCTGGTTCTTGCCCCACTTCACATTTCCTGTTCTATTTTTTGACTCTGATGCTTCTCTGGCACGCAAGCTCGTTTTTTTTTTTTTTTTTTGCACATTTAAATATATGTAAAACATGTGCAGGTATGGAGGTTTACCTGCACACAACAGGTAGGCAGCAGACTCTATTAATAGATTTGGAACAGCAGTGTATTAAAGCACCTACATAAAAAAAAAAAAAAAAAAAAAGACTGATCTGTGCAGAAAAAACTGTGAAAAACTATGAAATTCCCTACAACCTCCAAGCTCTGGGTTAAATTCTAAACAAGGTCAGCTATTTTATTTATTATTATTATTTTATTATTACTTTAATAATTGAATAAAGGCAGATTTTAAGATGATTTAAAGAATGAAGGTGAATGAATGTTTCCAGGTGGTTAAAAGCTCCGTACCTGTCTGCGGGCTGATCCAGTGTCTCAGAGCAGAAAGGTCTCCGTCCTCCGCTGCCTCATCACACTGATGCTGCTGGTGATGATGATGATGATGATGATGATGGTGGTGGTGATGATGGTGGTAGTGATGATGATGATGATGATGATGATGATGCGGGCTGTTGTGGGCGACAGGCGGAGGGGCGCGCAAGGATCTCCGACGAAGTTATCGCTCGCAATAAAGTGTTCGGAGCCTGCGCAGTGGAGCAGGACCGGTGCTGCCTTCACTGACAGTCGGGAAAAGAGGCGATTTCCTGAAGTTGTACCTCTGGTGAAATTATTAGATTCCACACACACACAAAAACATTAAATGGTTGTTGATTTTAAAATGGAGTTTAATGCAAGATTTGATAGAATAGAAAAAGTGAGCACAGATTAATTTGACTTGTTTATTGCACATCAACTGAGTCTACAACTTGTGGGTGAGAGGCCAAAAGTGGAAGTTATTCAAGAAGGCAGTTTTTTGTTCATATGCGACAATGCACCCTTCCCTAAAGCTCACACACAGTCCCATTTTTGAGAAGAACTCTCTCAAAAAAACCAAAAACAAAACAGTATTCTTGGATGTCACTAAAATGAGGGTTAATCTTTTCACGTAGTTTCCAGGAACCAGGAAGTTGTTAGAGCAGCACAAAACTGGAGTCAGAAGAAACTAGTTATATTTGCATTATTATTATATGTTCTGCGCATACGGTGTGTATTGCATTGTACAGACAGGCTGCTGACTTTATATGATATACATTTCTTTACTTTCTACATATTTACTGGGTTATTTTACAGTGTTTACTTAAACTTCTAAAACAGTCCTGGAATGTTACCAGGTTATAATTCTGTGTTACGAATTTAAAAAAAATATGAAGTTTACTTTTGGTTTACATTTGCTTAAAAGGACCCCAAACACATCGCGATATGAACTTTGACCTAACTTCCCTATGAATGTTGCTAATTTACGAGGTGCACCTGAAGGCAGCATTTAACAAGCAAAAGCAGCCGTTGGAGATTTTTTAAATTAGCTACCGTTAGCAACATTTAGCTAAAGATTTTCAGGTAACAGGCTTCATTTTATGCCATTAAACCTGAACTTGTGAGTATGTTGCCTACTTTTATAACTTACAGTCAACTAAAGTAGGTAAATAAAGGTTGTACATTGCTAACTGTCAGCAGCAACGGATTTTATAGTGTCGAAACATGCAAATTTCGTGTTAATATAGCATAAATTAAGCATAAGCTAGCAAAAAGTTTAGATTATTTTAAAAGTTTATTATATATGAAGAACACAGTGTAGGTAAACATTTTATTGTGATCTGTGTCTCCCTCTAGTGTGTAAATGTTAATTCTACCTACATGGTATTGGAAAAAAATAATAAAAATAAATTATTTAATTTAATACTTCTAGATTTGAGGAGTTTTCAGTAGTCGTTAATGCCACATTGATCAGATTTGCCAGCCTTAAAAAAATTACATAATTAAAGTTATTTGATTTTCTGAAACCCGTTTTCTGTATGTCAAACGAAAAGCGTAATTTACGAGAAGTACTGAAGGTAGCATTTTAAAATTTCTAACGTTAGCAACAATTAGCTCATATTGTCAGACGTTGTCTCACATTTTTACTGTTAAACTGCACCTTAGTCACAAAAGTGTTGACTATTTTTATATTTTAACGTTTGAATGAAACTTGAATTTTGACATTGCTGAATGTCAACAGTAATAAGGACTATCGTTAAGAATTATGCTTATTTTGTCTTTAGGATAGCATTAATGAAGATAATTTTTGCTAATTATTTCTTCTATTCCAAGAACAGAGTCTAAGTAAAAACATCCCTGTGAGTTGTCTCCCTCTAGTGTATAAATACACACAGTGTGCGTTAAAATCAAGCCATGGGAATGTTATGTAATCTTTAATTATATATATATTTTTTTTAAGCAGAACTCATACTCATTCCCCTAATTTTGACCAGTTAAGTAGAAAATCTCTGTAATATTTAAATCTATCTTAATTTCAATTTGCTGAAACCTTTCTGTGTATAGCTAATTTACAAGATGCACCTGAAGGCAGCATTCAAGAAGCAAAGAGACAGCCTTTGCTAACTTTAGCAACAGTTAGCTAAACTTGTCAGGTAAGATGCCACATTTTATAACCATAAAGCATGAATTTATAGACAAGATGCTGTCAACTTTTATATTTTAAACCTTTAAGTAAAATTTGAAAGGTTCCACATCGCTAAATGTCAACAGGCACAAACGTTGTAGCAAATAATAATGCTAATATTGTCATTAAGCTAGAATAAATAGGTTTCAATGAAGATTAATGCTAACTGTTTATTTTATCCTGAGAATAAGAGAGTAAGTAAATCTTGTGAGCTGTGTCTCCCTCTAGTGTGTAGATACTTTTTTTGTATTTATCCCTCTTTGACCAAATATTATTATTTTTTTGCAAACCAGTTGAAATAGACAAGGACCTGGCATTGTTTTGCATATAATAGTATTTATTTATTGTGTATAAGTTTGCAGACATGTTGAGTTAAAGCCCGTCGGAATACAAACAGGAGCAGTAATCATAAAATATTATTAAGAGCTATTTACACAGACAGTTCAATATTCCCACTTTGTACAGAGATATTGAATGAGAACATACAGACCTATCCTGTAGCAAATTAGGTTCTAAGTAGCAAAGTATTAATCAAAAAATATAGTTGCAGCAGTACAGTAGCTGTGTTTGCTCATGAGCATGTCATTTCAGCTTTGCGTTGCTATTGTCTCTTTACATTTAAGCTACGGCAAAAACAACACCTTTGTGATACATGAACATTTTTACTGCCATATACTGCTTTGTGGTTTTGTAGCTGTTCTCGACTGTCAGTTTTGTAGTGAAATTTCTGTAAACATACATTGGAATGTCAGTAAATTCGATTGGTTTTTGCAACAGTCTCAGATTCTTTTCAATCAAATGCACTGGTGATTATCTTATAGAGTAAGAGCACAAGTAAAACGGTCAATATTGCACATTAAAAACTACGAAATGAGACAATTTGAAAGCAAGAATATTTGGTGATTTGCAGTAATGGCTCTCATTTAAACAGCTTATTAATCACATTGTCATTGTGAGTTACATGAATCCACTTCTTTATAGGTCAACAACATGCAACCAGACATCAGTTATTTCCTGTGATGGGGCGGTGAAAAAGTGGTGAAAACCTTTTCCTTTTACCAGGCCACATACCATTTAGCCTGTCACAGGACTACGGCAACGTGGGAACAAGAAGCTACATCTTCTAAGATAAAATATTTCACTTCTCTGCTCCATCAAAGAATTTCATTTTCTCAGAGTGCACAGTGTCTCTGAGTCGTTGAATTGATGAAGCCGTCTCACCTGAGATGGGCTCAGAGGAGTCAAGCACACGAGTGATTTGTTTAGTTATAACAATCGTTTCTTTGCTCTGACTTACTCCACCTGATGTTTCACTAACCAAGTGCCTCTCAAACACAGTTCTCTTGCCACTTTGTGATTTTTCCACAGTCCACGATGCAGCTTCGTTAGCTTCAGGTTCTAAAGGAAAGCCTTCGACTGACTGGATCTGAACAGGAGTTAGCACCGTGGCGTGCTGAGCTTCTGGGGTTGCTTGTATATTTGTTGTAATGACGTGTATTTTTCCAGATTCCAGTCGGAGCGTGTCTTCCGATGAAGATGAAACTCCAGATGACAGAATGGTGATTTTCTCAGGCAAGTTGGGCACCTCAGAGATCAGCTCAGTCCTCGTTGTGGAAGTAACGATGTTACTGTGCATTTCTCCAAGCCCAGCAACAGCATCCGGATCAGAGTATTTCACAGTTACCTTAGTTGGGGAAGATGAGGACAGGCCAACATGCTCGCTGGTGATTGCAGAGCTAATATCAGCAAAGGCATCTGATGACTGGAAAGAACCTGAGGGGCTTATTTCATCGTTGCCCGTTTCTCCAGATGGGCTGTTTTCATCCTTTTGATCTGCTTTTTCTGAAATTTTGGGTTGCTCTGATGGGGAAGACAGGCCAAACTTGGGGAATTTGAACCAGCCGGTCCTCTCAGGACTTTTCGTAGTCTCTTGTTTGGTGGTTATTTCTTTTGACTCTAACTGCTTTCCAGTGGGTTCATCTGTTTCAGGAACTTCCTTAGATGTTTCAGGTTTGTCTTCGTCCACTTTTGGAACATCGAATTCAACATCAATAGTCTTGAGAATCTCACCAAATGTCAGTTTTGGTGATTTACTCTCTCCTTTCAGCTCAACTTTCAATTCTGATTCTTTATTCTCCGTGTCAACAGGGGAATATTCATCCTCTGGTTTAGGTTTTGAAAAACTTAACCGTGGCATTTTAAACGATGGCAGTTTGAATTTACTTGGAGACACATGACCCACACCATCAGTCTCTGTTTTTGTTGTTTCAGAACTCAGCATTGTTTCTTTAGAAACATCTGTTTTAATATCAACACTTGGACCTTTTATGGTCACAGAGACATCCTCCTTTGTTGCATCAGTCTCAGGTCCTTCTGGCTTAGGTACTTCTGTGGTAACATCATAAGAGGTGCTGCCATATTTTGGCATTTTAAGTGTTGGCATTTTAAATTTTAATGGTGATCCTACAATGTCTTTTGAAGTAGCCTCAGCCCCAGAAGCTGTAATGTCCACATCAGTTGAAGTGTCTTTGACTTGAGCTTCGGAGAGTTTGACCTCTGCTTTAACTTCCGGCAGTTTGATGTCTACATCTTTCGTTGATGCATTTAAACCAACATCAAGTCCTTTTGCTTTTGGTTGTGAAATGCCAAACTTTAGCAATTTAAATGTCCCTCCTTGTCCATCCTGTCCAACTTCAACCTCAGGCACTTTAATATCCATTTCAGGGTGTTTGACTTCTACTCCTCCCTCTGGAAAGGAAGCATCAGCCCGTGGAAGCTCAGCACTTACTTCGGTTTCTTTACTGCTTGACTTTGAAAATGAAAATCTGGGCAGTGAAAATCTTGATTTTTTCAAATATGTCTCAAGTTCTGCTGCCGGAGGCTCTGCCATGGCAACACTCCCTGAAGATACTTCAACATCTGGTAAAGAGACTTCCACTTTGGCTTCTGGTGATAACACATCGCCTTTGGGTGTTTCACGGTTGACATCAGCATCAGGGGCTTTACCACTTGTCCTTGAGAGTGAAAAATTAGGAAATGTCCACTTCGGTCTCTTCAGCTTGGCTTCAGCCTCAACTGTTGGAGTATCAGGTAATGAAGCAGCTCCCTCAGCTTCTTTGTCTTCAGCTTTGGCTTCAACTTTAGCATCTGGTAATGTGACATCCATTTCTTTCTTTGACAAGCTTAATTCAGGCCCTTTGGGCATTGAGATGCCAAATTGAGGTATTTTAAACTTGCTTTCAGATCCCCCAAGCTCACCTCCTTCAGCTTCTACATCTACATGTAAGCCTTCAGTGTCATAGCTGGCTTCTGTGTCAATTTTGATCTCTTCAGCTCCATCTATTTTGACACCTTTGTCCATATCTGGTACTCTCTCACTGACCTTTTGAGTAGGCACTCCAAATGTGGGTAATGTGATGGTTGGCAGTTTAAATTTTGATGGTGAGACATTACCTGCTTGAGCTTCGGGTGCCTTAATTTCTACTTTGGCAGAGGGTTGTTTCATTGTAACTTCTGGAAGTTGAACTTCAGCTTTGATGTCTGGGAGAACAACATCTTTGTCTTTCACTTTGGGTACTGTGATACCAAACGTTGGCATTTTAAACTTGCTTTCCTGACCATCTAATTCTATTTCACCATCGGATGGTTTCAACTCGATGTCAGGTTGTTTAACATCCACGTTACCTTCTGAAAGAGAAACATCAACTTTAGGCAGACTGACATCAACTTCAGGCTCTTTTGTACTTTGCTTTGAAAATGAAATTTTGGGCAAGGAAAACCTTGGCTTTTTCAATTTTGCATCAGTGTCTGCAGGAGCTGGCCCTTCTATTGAAAAACTTGCAGTATCTTTGATGTCAACATCTGGAAGATGTATGTCTACTTTGGCCTTTGGTAGTGTAACAGCAACTTTTGGGACATCAAGGTTAGTATCATCCTCTGTGGTCTTACTGCTTGCCTTTGAAAATGAAAATCTTGGCAATGTCCAGCTTGTTTTTTTCAGTTTGGCGTCGCCCTCTACCACTGGTGTCTGTGATATAGAAAAGGTACCTGTGGGCTCTTTGATTTCAATATCAGGAAGTTCAGCTTTGGCTTCTTGTAATTTTAAATCTTCTCCATCCACTTTCAAGTCTTTGTCCATATCAGGTACTTCTACACTGACCTGTGGAGCAGAAGCTCCAAGTTTTGGTAATTTGAATGTTGGCATTTTAAATTTTGATGGTGATCCTTCAATATTGGTTGTCTGAAGATCAATTCCAGGAGTTCCCACTTCCCCTTTGATAGACGCATCTTTTATTTCAGGTAGGTGGACTTCAGCTTTTGCTTCTGGTAGTGTCACATCTACATCTTTCTTTGATAAAGTTAAATCGATATCAGGCCCTTTGACTTGAGGCCCAGAAAATCCAAGACTTGGAAGTTTGAACTTGCTTCCTTTTCCTTCCAATCCAGTTCCTGTAGTTTTCACATCTACTGATGGACCCTCAATGTCGATGCTGGGTGCTGTAATTTCAACTGCAAGAACCTCCTCGGGAACCTTAATGTCAGCTCCATCTATTTTGATGCCTTTGTCCATATCAGGAATTTCTGCTGTTGCAGTTGAAGTGCTGACCCCAAACTTTGGAAGTTTGAATGTTGGCATTTTAAACTTTGATGGTGATCCTTCTTTATCCTTCATCTTCATCTCAGGTGCCTTAATTTCGACTTCAGCAGAAGTCTTTTTCAGTTCAACATCAGGGAGTTTGACATCAGTTTTTGCTTCTGGTAGTGTCACATCTACATCTTTCTTTGATAAAGTTAAATCAATATCAGGCCCTTTGATTTGAGGCCCCGAAAATCCAAGACTTGGAAGTTTAAACTTGCTTCCTTTTCCTTCCAATCCAGTTCCTGTAGTTTTCACATCTATTGATGGACCTTCAATGTCGATGCTGGGTGCTGTAATTTCAACTGCAAGAACCTCCTCAGGAATCTTAATGTCAGCTCCATCTATTTTGATGCCTTTGTCCATATCAGGTACTTCTGCTGTTACAGTTGGAGTGCTGACCCCAAATTTTGGAAGTTTGAATGTTGGCATTTTAAACTTTGATGGTGATCCTTCTTTATCCTTCATCTTCATTTCAGGTGCCTTAATTTCAACTTCAGCAGAAGGTTTTTTCAGTTCAACATCAGGGAGTTTGACATCAGCTTTTGCTTCTGGTAGAGTCACATCTACATCTTTCTTTGATAAAGTCAAATCAATATCAGGCCCTTTGATTTGAGGCCCTGAAAACCCAAGACTTGGGAGTTTAAACTTGCTTCCTTTTCCTTCCAATCCAGTTCCTGTAGTTTTCACATCTACTGATGAACCTTCAGTGTCAATGCTGGGTGCTGTAATTTCAACTGCAAGAACCTCCTTGGGAATCTTAATGTCAGCTCCATCTATTTTGATGCCTTTGTCCATATCAGGTACTTCTGTCATTGCAGTTGGAGTGCTGACCCCAAATTTAGGTAATTTGAATGTTGGCATTTTAAACTTTGATGGTGATCCTTCTTTATCCTTTGTTACAATCTTCATCTCAGGTGCCTTTATTTCCACTTCAGAAGAAGGTTTTTTTAGTTCAATATCAGGGAGATTGACTTCAGCTTTTGCTTCTGGTAGTGTCATATCTTTCTTTGATAAAGTTAAATCAATATCAGGCCCTTTGATTTGAGGCCCCGAAAATCCAAGACTTGGAAGTTTAAACTTACTTCCTTTTCCTTCCAATCCAGTTCCTGTAGTTTTTACATCTATTGATGAACCTTCCACGTCAATGCTGGGTGCTGTAATTTCAACTGAGAGAACTTCCTCAGGAATCTTAATGTCAGATCCATCTATTTTGATGCCTTTTTCCATATCAGGTACTTCTGCTGTTGCAGTTGGAGTGCTGACCCCAAATTTTGGAAGTTTAAATGATGGCATTTTAAACTTTGATGGTGATCCTTCTTTATCCTTCATCTTCATTTCAGGTGCTTTAATTTCAACTTCAGCAGAAGGTTTTTTCAGTTCAACATCAGGGAGTTTGACATCAGCTTTTGCTTCTGGTAGTGTCACATCTACATCTTTCTTTGATAAAGTTAAATCGATATCAGGCCCTTTGATTTGAGGCCCCGAAAACCCAAGACTTGGAAGTTTAAACTTGCTTCCTTTTCCTTCCAATCCAGTTCCTGTAGTTTTTACATCTACTGATGGACCTTCAATGTCGACGCTGGGTGCTGTAATTTCAACTGCAAGAACCTCCTCAGGAATCGTAATGTCAGCCCCATCTACTTTGGCACCTTTATCCATATCGGGCAAATCTGCTGCTGCAGTTCCGACCCAAAATTTTGGAGATTTGAATGTTGGCATCTTAAACTTTGATGGTGATCCTTCTTTATCCTTTGTTACAATCTTGATCTCAGGTGCTTTAATTTCAGCTTCTGCAGAAGGTTTTTTCAGTTCAACATCAGGGAGTCTGACATCAGTTTTTGCTTCTGGTAGTGTCACATCTACATCTTTCTTTGATAAAGTTAAATCGATATCAGGCCCTTTGATTTGAGGCCCCGAAAATCCAAGACTTGGAAGTTTAAACTTACTTCCTTTTCCTTCCAATCCAATTCCTGTAGTTTTCACATCTACTGATGGATCTTCAATGTCGACAATGGGTGCTGTAATTTCAACTGCGAGAACCTCCTCAGGAATCTTAATGTCAGATCCATCTATTTTGATGCCTTTTTCCATATCAGGTACTTCTGCTGTTGCAGTTGGAGTGCTGACCCCAAATTTTGGAAGTTTAAATGATGGCATTTTAAACTTTGATGGTGATCCTTCTTTATCCTTCATCTTCATTTCAGGTGCTTTAATTTCAACTTCAGCAGAAGGTTTTTTCAGTTCAACATCAGGGAGTTTGACATCAGCTTTTGCTTCTGGTAGTGTCACATCTACATCTTTCTTTGATAAAGTTAAATCGATATCAGGCCCTTTGATTTGAGGCCCTGAAAACCCAAGACTTGGAAGTTTAAACTTGCTTCCTTTTCCTTCCAATCCAGTTCCTGTAGTTTTTACATCTACTGATGGACCCTCAATGTCGACGCTGGGTGGTGTAATTTCAACTGCAAGAACCTCCTCAGGAATCTTAATGTCAGCCCCATCTACTTTGGCACCTTTGTCCATATCGGGCAAATCTGCTGCTGCAGTTCCGACCCCAAATTTTGGAAATTTGAATGTTGGCATCTTAAACTTTGATGGTGATCCTTCTTTATCCTTTGTTACAATCTTGATCTCAGGTGCTTTAATTTCAGCTTGTGCAGAAGGTTTTTTCAGTTCAACATCAGCGAGTTTGACGTCAGTTTTTGCTTCTGGTAGTGTCACATCTACATCTTTCTTTGATAAAGTCAAATCAATATCAGGCCCTTTGATTTGAGGCCCCGAAAATCCAAGACTTGGAAGTTTAAACTTACTTCCTTTTCCTTCCAATCCAGTTCCTGTAGTTTTTACATCTACTGATGGACCTTCAATGTCGACGCTGGGTGCTGTAATTTCAACTGCAAGAACCTCCTCAGGAATCTTAATGTCAGCCCCATCTATTTTGGCACCTTTATCCATATCGGGCAAATCTGCTGCTGCAGTTCCGACCCCAAATTTTGGAAATTTGAATGTTGGCATCTTAAACTTTGATGGTGATCCTTCTTTATCCTTTGTTACAGTCTTCATCTCAGGTGCCTTAATTTCAGCTTCTGCAGAAGGTTTTTTCAGTTCAACATCAGGGAGTTTGACATCAGCTTTTGCTTCTGGTAGTGTCACATCTACATCTTTCTTTGATAAAGTTAAATCGATATCAGGCCCTTTGATTTGAGGCCCCGAAAACCCAAGACTTGGGAGTTTAAACTTGCTTCCCTTTCCTTCCAATCCAGTTCCTGTAGTTTTCACATCTACTGATGGACCTTCAGTGTCAATGCTGGGTGCTGTAATTTCAACTGCGAGAACCTCCTCGGGAATCTTAATGTCAGCTCCATCTATTTTGATGCCTTTGTCCATATCAGGTACTTCTGCTGTTGCAGTTGGAGTGCTGACCCCAAATTTAGGTAATTTGAATGTTGGCATTTTAAACTTTGATGGTGATCCTTCTTTATCCTTTGTTACAATCTTCATCTCAGGTGCCTTTATTTCCACTTCAGAAGAAGGTTTTTTGAGTTCAACATCAGGGAGATTGACTTCAGCTTTTGCTTCTGGTAGTGTCATATCTTTCTTTGATAAAGTTAAATCAATATCAGGCCCTTTGATTTGAGGCCCCGAAAACCCAAGACTTGGAAGTTTAAACTTGCTTCCTTTTCCTTCCAATCCAGTTCCTGTAGTTTTCACATCTACTGATGGACCTTCAATGTCGATTCTGGGTGCTGTAATTTCAACTGCAAGAACCTCCTCAGGAATCTTAATGTCAGATCCATCGATTTTGATGCCTTTGTCCATATCAGGTACTTCTGCTGTTGCAGTTGGAGTGCTGACCCCAAATTTTGGAAATTTGAATGTTGGCATTTTAAACTTTGATGGTGATCCATCTTTATCCTTTGTCTTCATCTCAGGTGCTTTAATTTCAACTTCAGCAGAATGTTTTAGTTCAACATCAGGGAGTTTGACTTCAGCTTTTGCTTCTGGTAGTGTCACATCTACATCTTTCTTTGATAAAGTTAAATCAATATCAGGCCCTTTGATTTGAGGCCCCGAAAATCCAAGACTTGGAAGTTTAATCTTGCTTCCTTTTCCATCCAGTTCAGTTCCTGTAGTTTTCACATCTACTGATGGACCTTCAATGTCGATGCTGGGTGCTGTAATTTCAACTGCAAGAACCTCCTCAGGAATCTTAATGTCAGCTCCATCCATTTTGATGCCTTTGTCCATATCAGGTACTTCTGCTGTTGCAGTTGAAGTGCTGACCCCAAATTTTGGAAGTTTAAACGATGGCATTTTAAACTTTGATGGTGATCCTTCTTTATCCTTCATCTTGATATCAGGTGCTGTAATTTCAACTTCAGCAGAAGTTTTTTTCAGTTCAACATCAGGGAGTTTGACATCAGTTTTTGCTTCTGGTAGTGTCACATCTACATCTTTTTTTGATAAGCCTAAATCTATTTCAGGGCCTGTTACCTTCGGCATTGTGATTCCAAACTTTGGCATTTTAAATTTGCTTTCTTGACCATCAACTTGTGCTTCATAGTCTGGTGATTTCACACCCACTCTCTCCTCTTCCATTTCCACCTTTCCTTCGGGAATAGCAACATTCACATCCTGAAAACTGACATCAACTTCTGGAGCCTTAACACTTGGCTTTGAAAAAGAAAATCTGGGCAATGAAAACCTAGATTTTTTATGTTTTGCATCAACCTCAATACCTGCCTGTTGCTCTAACACAGCACCAGCCAGTGGCTCTTTGACTTCAATGTCTGGCATGTCCACCTCAGCTTTAACTTGAGGAACAGGAAAATCTACATGTGGCATTGATTTGTTAATCTCAGCTCCATTGAATTCCATCTCTATATCTGATTCGGGTACATCAGCACTCATATGTGGTGCAGTGACACCAAATTTGGGAAATTTGAAAGTTGGTAATTTAAATTTTGATGGTGATCCTTTCATACTGCTTAAGGCAGCATCATTGTCAGCACCTTTCATTTCTCCTTTGACAGCAAGAACTTTAATGTCTGCACCAGGGAGACTGACATCTGCTTTGGCCTCTGGTAATGAGATTTCCACATCTGTCTTTGTGGCTCCATCAACTTTTACTTTATCATGTTTTTCAAGTTTTCCTTCTGAAAATGTCACATCAGCATCTTTCTTTGAGAAGTTTAAATCAATTTCGGGCCCTTTCACCTTTGGCATTGTGATCCCAAACTTTGGCATTTTGAACTTCCCTCCTTCCCGTTCAAGTTCAACATCAGTCTGCATAGGTTTGATTTGCACTTCAGGTTTTTTAAATTCTTCTGTCTCTGGTATCAAAACTTCTGCTTTTCCAAGACTGACATTGATTTTAGAGGCGTTGGAGAACCTGAGCTCAGGTGCATTCTCTGGTAAAGTGATATCCATTTCTTTCTTTGGTAAGCTTATATTTATATCAGGGCCCTTGACTTGAGTTGAAGAAAGACTTAAACTTGGCATTTTAAATTCTGAAGATGATCCTTCTGTATCTTTAGCTGATACTTCAAGCTCCGGAGCTTCAATTTCTACTTTTGCAGAAGGTGCTTTTAGTTCAACATCAGGGAGGTCGATGTCTGCTTTAGCTTCTGGTGTGAAATCTTTCTTTGAGATGCTAAAATCATATTCAGGGCCTTTCACTTTTGGCATTTTTAATCCAAACTTTGGCATTTTAAACTTCCCACCATGTTTTTCGATGTCATCTGCTTTAACCTCTGCATCAGTTTTAGGGGCTTCTGGGAGTTTGACTTCAGCTTTGGCCTCTGGAACTTTTATCTTAGCGTCTGGAGTTGAAACATCTACTTCTCCAAGATCAACCCTCGGAAGTTTGACATCAGAGTCTTTCTTTGATAGGCTGATATCAATTTTAGGTCCTTTTACCTTTGGCCGAGAGAAACCTAGATGTGGCATTTTGAACTTACTTCCTTTTGCATCCTGTTCAGTTCCTTCTATCAGAGGACTTGCATCAACATCAGGTGCTGTTAGCTTCATGTCAACAGTAGGACCTACAATATCAGTCTCTGCTGTTCCCATGTCAACAGTAAAACCTTCTTCACCCGATTTCAACTCTGTTTCAGGAATTTGAGTGTCTTTGATTTTAGTAGATACTTCAGCACTAATGTTTGGAGTTGCAGTCCCAAATCTGGGCATTTTGAACGATGGCATTTTAAATTTTGATGGTGATCCCTCTGTATCCTTTTCTGCAACTTTAATTTCCACTTTAGCAGAGGATTTCTTTACTTCAACATCAGGGAGTTGGATTTTCCCTTTAGCTTCTGGGAGTGTCACATCCACAATTTTCTTTTCTACGTTTACATCAACTTCAGGGCCTTTTGGCATAGCAATTCCCAACTTTGGCATTTTGAACTTGATTCCTTGTCCATCAGATTCACCGTCAGTCTTGACGTCCACTTCAGGTTTTTCTACTTCCATCTTTTGCTTTGGAATAGAAACATCTATGCTCCCAAGAGTGACATCATTTTCAGAACCTTGCGGAAGTAAGACCTCAGTCTTAGCTTCTGGCAAGTGGACATCTGCATCTTTCTTTGACAAGCTTAAATCAAATTCAGGGCCTTTTATTTTTGGCATTTTTATTCCAAACTTTGGCATCTTGAACTTGCTTCCTTGCACATCAAGGTCACCTTCCAACTCTAGAGGTTTTGTTTCCAGTTCAGGCTTTTTGACCTCCAACTTTTGCTCTGGCAAAGAAACATCTGCACTACCAAGTGTAATGTCAGTCTCAGGGGCTTCTGGATGTTGGATTTCACCTTTAGCCTCTGGTAATTTGACATCTGCATCTCTCTTTGAAAAACTGAACTCAAGTTCAGGGCTTTTCATTTTTGGCATTTTAATTCCAAACTTTGGCATCTTGAACTTACTTCCTTGAACATCAGTGTCACCTTCCAACTCTAGAAGTTTTGTTTCCAGTTCAAGCTTTTTGACCTCCAACTTTTGCTCTGGCAAAGAAACATCTGCACTACCTAGTGTAATGTCAGTCTCTGGGGCATTCTCAGGGCTGAGTTTGACCTCAGCCTTTGTCTCTGGGAGAGTGACAGCGACATCTCTCTTTGACAGGCTTAAATCGATTTTTGGTCCTTTCATCTTTGGTATGGAGATGCCAAGATTTGGCATTTTAAACTTGCTACCTTTTCCTTCTCCTTCAGGAGATTTTATGTCAACTCCATCAATTTTTATATCCTTATCTCGATCGGGAATTTTTACACTGATGTCTGGAGTTATTGCTTCAAATCTGGGCAGTTGAACTCTGTGTTCTTTAGCTTCGACATCTTTTACTTCACCCTGGATGTCTGGAAGTATGATGTCAGACTTTGGTTTTGCATCCAGATGAACATCAACTCCTGTAAGCTTAATTCCACCATCGGATTTGGCTGGTGAACCATCTACTGAATCAATAAATTCAATGCCATCGATTTCAGGTATTTTGACATCAGACACAGCTCCTCCAATCTGTAGACTGGCCTTTGTTTCATTTATTGACATAGTTACATCTTGGCATATAAGGATTTCTTCTTTTGCTTCACCTTTTTTCTCTGAGACTTTTTGTTTTGGCAAATGAATTCCTATGTCTGGAATTCTTATGTCTGGCTTTGCTATCCCAATGCTTGGCATTGTTATTTTTGCCTTCTTTGGTTTTTTATCTGATTCTTTAAGGACTGTGGACTCATATTCAAACTTGGCACTATCTGTGCCTTCTGTGCCTTGTGTCTGTGTTGTCTGAAAGATGAATGTTTCTTGTGCAGTTTCTTTTCCAGGTATGATAATATCTTCTCTTTTGTAGGTCTCAGTTTTAATCTCCTTCTTGCTTTCATCTGACTTTGTTTTGTGCTCCTTTTGAAATTTTTCAAAATTTGCTCTGGTCTCTGTTAAAAGTTCCTCAGAGATTAGATCAGTAGGTGTGATTTTTGGTAGTTTGACTGTAGTCTTGGAGCTTTGTGGAGAGGCAGTTATGTCAAACTGCCTGAAGTGTGTCTCATGTTTTGTTTTGGTATCAACCACTTTAGTTGGAGTTTTCACTGATATTCTTTGTGCATTTGCATCTATCACAGTAATTTCTTCGGGAATAGGCACCCCAGATGTATCGACTTTAGGCAGCTTAAATCCAGGCAGTTTTGAAACAGCCTCTTTCACACTGTCAACATCAATTGACAGTTGTACAGCTTCAGCTTGGATGTCTTCATATTGTCCTGTAAAAACTGCCTTCGGCTCTTTAATTCCTCTGGCTGTGGTCCTCCTAGACTTGTCCTCCATACCTGGAATCACAATGTCTTCACGTTTGGGAAGCTGCGCACTCCGTGACAGTCTCTCATAAGGATCTTCCTTGAGTTCTGTACTCTTAGTTATGAATGGCTCAATTTTAGTTGTGAATTCTTGAACATTTACGTTCATTTTGTGTATAGTTTCCTCATTATCAATGTCACTTAAACCTATTTTAGGCAGTTTGAATCCTGTTTCTTGTTTTTGTTTGCCTTTCTTGGATTTTTGTTCACTTTTCTTTGGAGATTTCTGTATAAATGCAACATCAGATACATCAAGTTCCACCTTGGGTACATTAATTTCCATCTTTGATGTTGTTGTTGAGATCATTTGTGTGTTGGTGTCCAGTGCATGTTGATCTCCCAGTAGTTTTGTAGGTGACTCAAAGCTTTGGATGACATCTGACATTTCAGTTTCAGGTTGATCTGCTATTTCAAAACTTGCACCCAGTGTCTTGAGCCTTTTTGGTGAGGATTTTGCTTTTGCATCCTTCTTGTGTGATTTGTCCTTCCCGAGGAGTTTCATTTTTAACTCAGACCTTTCTTTCTTCTTTTTCTTGCCATCAGGGGACTTGACACCAGAGGGCGTTTCAGGATCCGCCAGTGCCACAGTTAGATCAGCTGTTTTCAATGTGCTCTCAATAGTAATGAGTTCCACCTTGTGTTGACCAGTTTGAGCTTCATGAAAGTCATCCACTACTTTCAGATCTTCTGTCACAAAGACTTGTTGCATTTCTACTGAGGGGCTTTCAAGGCACTCAGGTGAAAGCATATCTGATGTCTGATGAGTGTCACCACTGATCTGGCCTGTCGTTGGTGCATCTGTTTCCTGGTCTTCGGATGAACTTATGCGGCCTCTCCTTTTCAGAGCAGGGAGCTTCATTTTGTGCCTCTTCTTGCCTTTGAGAGCATCTTGAGATTTTATAGGTGACTCCGTGTCACTTGTCGTTGGGCTAAGCTCAAGTTTCCTCTGCTCATCAGCCTCTGAGGAACTGTGAGATCTTGTAAAACGTGATTTTCGTCCTTTTCCAAATGAGGAGAACTTGGGCCATGAAATGCGGGCATCCCCACGTCTCTTAGTTTTCCCTTGCTCCCTCATCTCTGGAGCGTAGAGCTCTTCCTCCTGTGAAGCACCAGAAATATAAAATGTCAGTTTTAGCCCCAAGAGTGACCGTCACAAAAAAATTGAGAAGACAACTTGAAAACGGTTACAGGGATGACGTCAGATCCGATGGCTGCTTCGGTGTCTGCGACGTCTGGTTTGCGTTTCAAGCAGAGCTTTACTTTGTAGGCCTGAGCGTGCTCCAGAATTTGAATGGCATCCTCGTATGACACGTTGTCAAAATACACAGTGGCACTCAGAAGCTGATCGCCTGTATAAACGGAAGACAAATATTTCAGTTATTGTGTAGACAAAAGGAATTGCAGCAGGGGTGTCAAACTCATTTTAGTCCTGGGACCACATACAGCACAATTTCATCTCAACTGGGCCAGACCAGTAACATAATGGCACAATAACCAATGAATGAATGAATGACAACTCCAAATAATGTACGAACCTGGACTTAAATCCCAGGACTAAATTTTAGTCTTTAGCTTACCTTCTTTCACTTTCAAACTTTTCGACGCAGGTGACTCTGGCACCACTTGCTTAATGAAGATTCCATCTTTCCCTCCGCCACCATAAACGAGACCCTCTGCGCATCCATCTTGGGCTGTTTTCACAATCACCTCAGACTCAGGGCTGTGAGCCTCCTGTCAAATAAAAAGGGACAGTCGTTTTACCTTTAGCTGTGCTGTGCTCTGCTGCAGCACAGCACAAAGGGATTCACACAAACAGTGCAGAGAGGAGAAGGTGGGAACGTCTCACCTTCAGTTTACTCATCTTTGGAGTCGAGCGCTTTTCAAACATGGACCCAAGCCCAGACTTTTTACTTTTCTTTCCACTCCCACTCTTGAGGTTTGGGTCATGCTCTGCTTCACACTAAAATCAAAATAAGAATTTAATACTTAATGTTATAAACACGAGGAAGTGAATCAGGCAGATAGTGATAATTAAATAACTCTAGACTTTAATTAAGTCATTTTAGTAACTTATGAAACAATTTAACCCCACCACTGTTTGGCAGACATTTTACAACAACAAACACTGAATAGTTTTGTTTCTGTAGTTACTGTAAGACTGTGAAGAAGGAAAACCAACCAACAGAACATCCATCAGCTATTTAGTTTTAAAGGTGTGGACAGCATTTATTTCCAAGTAGCTGCCTTTAATGCTTTGTTTGTGTCAGCATTTACATACTGTGATTATGAAAATAAAAATAACAGATGTTATTAATTTTCTTCTGTTGAAGAAGCCCATGATTAAATGTAGTCTAGTAAAACAGCCTGTGGAATTGATGAGTATGTTTTAAAGTGGCTAAAGTGGCTTTTATCCTATATAATTTCACTGCTTCAGTCCAATAACAGTCTTCTTCAGTTTCACTACCTAGTTTTAGTCATTTAATGTAATTTTTCTGACGTGCATCTTTCTCAGTTAAGCCAAATCCACTCGTGCTTATTTTTCTAATTTCATTTTATGTATGGCCTGAGCAGCACAGATTGTTTAATCACATCAGATGGTTTACTGCTGTTGCATCCGATGAAGTAGCCCAGGTTATGATTTGATCTTTGAATATTAGCCTGATTCTTGATCGTGTTTAAATTGGAAATAAGCACACAGCATGTCCAGCTGCTTGTTTATCGCGTCTGTGTAACATGGCGGTGTGTTTGATGTACCTCACTGTCGGCGTATTTCTCCGTTTCAGGATACTCCTCGACGGGTGATGAGCCTTGTGGCCGTGGTCTCTCCCCCTCTGTGAACTGGGACGGTTCATCACATATCTGCACGGAGGCAAAGACGATCAACATGAGGTAAAAAACTGTTCTTAAACAGCATCTCCTCCTCTTCAGCTGCATACAAACATGTTTTGTTAAAACTCATGTAGCTGTGCCAGCAGCTTGAACAAAAGGTACAAAGAAATCTGGATCACAAGGAGTGTGATAACACCTTGCTAACCACAGGCAGCGCTGACTGGGTGTTTGGCCGTTTGGCATTTAATAATTGTCACGTTAGTGGTGTGTTTCCAGGATGGCAGTGCTGGGCAGTCTAAAAAATAGTTCTCTTACTAAAACCTAGAGGATTAACCCTAATAACTCTGATGATTTCAGTCTAGTGATGGCATCATGTGAGTCACCAACCACTGATTTCTCAAATAAAACCCTAAACTCAGCTGACAAGTGAGGGTATAACACTGAAATGAACTAAAATTATAAATAGTAGTGGAGTAGTTATGGATATAAATACTGACCAGAAAGGATTCATTCTAACAAATGCTGGTTTAAGATTTCAGTTGATTCATGTTTATAAATAGATCTTCAGTGACTGATATGGAACTGAGATGGAAAGACTTAAAATAAAACTTAAATTTGATTTTCAGTCACTCACTGAATCGTCTTCTGTAGCCGCCTCTGGTCCCCTGAGCCTCCGACCAGCTCCTGTTCACAAAAACAAAACGGCATAAAAAATAACAACGTCTGTGTCATTCCTCCATGTCCTGGACATGCAAGTAAACAGTGTTATCTCTTAAATACGTTGTGCGCTGATAACTAGATAAATGGAAAATTGCATTAGGATATTTTAGTCCAGTCAATTACTGCGACGACAGAAGTTACAAATGTTTGTCGCAGGAAACTTTTCATGAAGGCATCTGATCAGCTGTCACATATAACAGTACAGTGTTTACTCAGCGACATTAAGTATGCAAATATTTAAATTGTATAAAAGCAAAGTTAGCTCTGTTTGAATGAAAGACAGCCACAGAAATTCATAGCCTGGTGTTAAACTACTTTTGCGTTTGCAATAAGACTTCCACCCAGTCTGAGGCCTGGCTGTTGTTTTCTGTCTCAGAGACACCGGAGCCGATCATGAGACTATTTAGAGTTCTTCCTGGCAATAATTCCCTTCAGAGCCCTGCTGCCTCCTTTGTCTGTTAAGTGATCCACGGTATTGATCCAGAGATGAGACTGTGCAGCCTCTCAGTGCAGCCCCTCACCGCTGCCAAAAAGGGAAAGTCTTGCCTCCAGGTGAATCTGGATTGATTATTATTATTGCTACCTGCTCTCATACCCAACCTCTGTTATATTCGATTGCACTTTAAAGTGCCCTCTTTTATTCCGGTTGTTTTCATAAGTTCATTGTCTAAGGATTACACAGGTATGTAGTTCATTTAATAGTCGTTTCAAATGCTTTAAGTAGAAGATTAGTGTTAAATAAGGCTTGGAGAAACAGAATAACTCCCTGATCTATAGACATTTCCACATTTTTAGCCTCTTTTGATAAAAGCTTTAACGTATGCGGAGGCCACTGAGCAACAGTCGTTATACTTTCACTAGAAATTAAGATTGAATAAGTGCAGATAAATAATTTTCATTTTTATTTTTTGTCTTTGTGCGGCTGATTAATCTTTCTATATTGCTGCATCACTGACAAATTGTAGGACTGAACTGCAAACTTAGCAAACCACTAAACTCCTCAACACTTACACCATCCTTATGAGTGCTGGATGAAGAGGATCAGTGAGTCCTTTCACAGTAAGCATCTGTTTCACATAAGCACCCGCAATTTCTTTAAAAGCTTTAACTTCATTTCGGCAAATAATTGATGCAAAGCGGAATTTAATGTTTAGGCTTTCTGTTAAACTTTCAAAGTGAGTTTAAGTAAATTAAAGACATGAAACATGCACATTATTTGGACAATTTACACAATAGCACCATATAGTTTCTCAGCTCACCCCGCCCACTGTCTTACAGTAATGTATGTCATGTGAAGAGCTCTTACTGTGTAAGTGCATTAGAAGGCAGTCGAATCAACATGGCTTAAAAACTTCCTACGGTATCAGGGTGTGTTCTTGCCTCAAGGCTGATACTTTAAAACAGTTGAGAAGACGTTATAAATCTTCTGTTTAAGACTGAAAATATAAAACGACAATGCATCATAGAGCCACATTGTTTTGACACCAAAAGAAGAAAAGAAAAAGTCACTCCGAGTGAGCACACCTCAGTCTAGACTTGTTGAGAAACAATAAGCATAAAGTCTTAAAGTGTAAGAATCCTTACTGCACTGTCCGTCTCTTTCAGATGTCTGTTTATCTTAGAGCTCATTCTGTGGAGTCTAACCGCTCACCTACCTGCTGCTGTTTGTTTCAACCCCTGGAAGGAAAACGATGTGTTAATAAGACGTTGTCCAAACTGCCCTTAAGCATTCCTGTTGCGAGTGTGGCTGCCAAAGTGGCCAAAGTGATTTGTTCAGTCTGAGATGGACAAAGGAGGCGGGACGCTTTTTGGTTGCAGTCATACCTTGCCTGAAGTTGTGTCACTCCCAAACTGAGTTAAGTGTTTTCTTAAAGTCCTCATGATCACTTTGGTTTAGGGATTTAACTCTTTAACGCCACATGTTCCCTCACACATTCACATTTAACTCCGATTAACCCTCCCTACATTTAATCCGTTTAAATTTGGATTTTTAAGACTACTTTAAACTTCTTTTAATCTTAAATTCCCATTAAAGCTACAAAACATTATTTTAAGATTATGGTGATATTACCTGTAATTTAATGTCTGCGCAAAAACTAATGTAATACTTTTAATTAGTCCAATTAGAAGTAAAGAGTGAAGAGTTATTTAATAGATTCTGGAGAACTTTAAAGAGCACCATGCACCATGTCATTAATTATGTGAAACTTTAAGCCTTGATTTAATTTAAATAAGTGGGTTACGTGCACATTTTCACTATATATTTGGCATAAATGGACAAATTAGCCATAGAGACCAAAACTGTTTCTTGTACCAGGAAGTAAATGTGTTTATTTCTGCTGACATTTTAACATGGAGTTCAATGGGGATTGACTCGCTTTTAAAACCAGCCTCTAGTGGACATTAGAGGAACTGCACATTTTGCACAACCTGAAATAACATCTATTGAATCGATAGCTATGAAATTGTTTTTAGATCCATTTGGATTTAATGATTCAAGGGTCTTTGTATCAGCTGGACAGTCCATCAACCTATCGGGGACATTTTATTGTTCACAAATTCAACTCTACAGCGCTAAGGTGACGTGTTTGACTGCTACACTGTTACTCTTCTGTCCATCGCCACATAAAGCCCCGCCCAGACCATTTGATTGACCTGACAAATCTGTGCCAAAGCATAATCAGTTCCCAACAAGAAAAGACTCCAGACCAACTTTCCACTTTAAACATTTGTGGGCAGGGGACATTTATCTGGCTTCCAGGCTAATAATTACACAAAGAGAAAGCTGTTATAAGTGGGGCACAAATGCCGCGGTAAAATACCTTTTAGTGGTTGTTCAGTGCTTGTCTGGAGTCTTTTAAACTGACTGTTATGTTATCATAAAGCTGGCCCGAATGATGTGATTTAACCCAGCAGATCTTCCAAATCGAAATTCTCGCAGGCTACAAAGTTTCACATTGTCCAAAACTTTGTTTGTGACCAAGGATTAACATAACTAATGACATTTCCGTCAGCCTCAGGTGTACCTTGTGTTTGGAGCTAATTAGCGTATGTTAGCATTCAAGTAGGCTAAGCTAAGATGATAAAACTGCTGCATGAAGGTGCAGTTAAGACTGTAATCTCATGTGGCTGTATCACTTTAGGCGTCAGTCCTCTTACATGCATATTAATTAAAAGTGTTTCATAAAATGCAAACAGGTCAAAGTTCGCCTTGCAGATAAAGATGTTTCAAACAGGTTAGATGGAGCAAACTGAGAAACAAGAAGTAGTTTGATTTAAAAGAAAATCTGTGGAAACAAAGAAAGATTTTTTTATGTTTGGTGAAAAGTAAAACTTTTGCTTTGAAACATCCAGTACATATCAACAGTCTGCTTTAGTTGTGGAGTCTGAAGGAAGTTAAACTGAACAGATTTAGATTCATTGAATTAAGCGGAGCGCCTGGTTCCTCGGGGCTAAAAAGTGTCATGTGCCATGTCTCCTCGTCACACACAGCGACTGTAAAAATGAACGGTGGCATATGAGTGTGTGCACTGAGCTTTACAGGGGATTTAAGGCCTCGCTGAAATGACTGCATGTTTTATTCCTCACATTATTGACCATTTGATGCAGGCATTTGTCCAGTATTCCTGTCCCGACTATTGCTCTACCACTCGTGGAAACTCCTTTCTCAAATATTTGTCATGTGGGCGATGCAAAAGTCCTGATAGCAACCTCTCTTACGATTAAAAATGTCAAAATAAAATATGTTACTGTTATCAAAAATGATCATAGATTGTAAATATTCAAAGAGCTGCTGCCAAATGCTCTAATTTGACTGCAGGACAAGCTGCTGAAGTCTTTTGGCGCAGATCCTGCATGATTCATAGATTTGGGTGTAGCTTATCTGGTAGCTCTTGGTCTCACCTGCTAACAAACTTAGCAACTGTCTGCATTCAAACGCCACAAATTCAGATCATAAACAAAAAGCTGCAATTCCATAAAATAAATTCTACCCTTGCATTGGGTGACTGTCCTCAGCTCATCTCTTACATAATCACTTTCTGCTCCAGTTTGTGTTTCCTGTTTAAAAGCACCTGAAAGCTCCCTGAAGCTCCCCCCTCTCTCTCCGTTAAACCAATATAATGTAATACAGCTCGTTATTTGTGCTCGTTTTTTGTGTGTGTGCGCCGCAGATAGACACAAGCTCCTTTGACTGGAAGACAGTTAGCTTGGATCCAATTCATAATGAGATTTGAGTGAAGCGAGGGGGAGAAGAAAAACTGAATTAGATTTTCTGCATGGATTAC
Organism: Planiliza haematocheilus; assembly: GCA_005024645.1. Lineage (NCBI taxonomy): Eukaryota > Metazoa > Chordata > Actinopteri > Mugiliformes > Mugilidae > Planiliza > Planiliza haematocheilus. The sequence continues at coordinate 4,195,333 of SRSE01000637.1, forward strand.
ATGAACATGAGACTGCAAAGGCGCATGCTTTCAATCTATTAATCTGCTGCAAAACTTACAGCGAGTTTCATCACAGCTCTGGAATCTTAATCAGGCCGTGTTCCCACGACATGCAGCTACAGCAAAAACACTGAGGCGAGGCGCGACGTTGGATTAAATAGAAACCAGAGCACTACTCTGTGTTTGTTTTGAGCACCGAGAAACTCAGATTTTAACACGAGCTTTTGATTGAGTTTGTTTTCTGACGTTTCCAGTAGAAATGTTAACTAGAATAAGGTTCTGTTGTTAAATGTAAATTATTGATTAATGGAAAATGATTATGATTCGACTTTATTGATGAGAAATTTAGATTTTAAAGCTGCAGGGCAAGACAGAAAATTCAGGCTATAATATAAATATATTTTTAATTTTATCCACTTGTGTTATTAAAAATCGTTCCCTTGCAATTTATAGTTGCACTCTTGGTCTGGTTGTCTTATAATCGTTCAAAAATAAATCTGAATGAGAAACAAAATCATTGCTTTGCTGTTACGCACGCCTTCTGCGAGAGGCATGTTTATCTGACTGCAGATGAATTTTATGATACTACAATGAAATAAGACAACAGAGATAAAAGCTTTTTCAAATGCTTATAAGAAAATCTAAATAATAAATCAACTGCCGGGCCTGTGGGCCTGTGTGTTGTCAGGATGGACTCAGATTAGGCTTCATACTGATTAAATATGAATTAATCCACTGCGTTAAAGCAACCACTGTTACAGTTTTGTTGTTAATATCAACTTATTGGAGTCCCAACTTGTTCGATCACTACCAGTTATTGAAATAAGGATGAAATAAATGAAGTCAACCAGGCTAATGCTCCAAGCTACAAACTAATGCACAGGTCATCTCAGGAGTGACAGCAGCCGCACGTATAAACTATTCAAGGGAAGTAAAAATTGATCCCAGGCAAGGATTTGTCCGACTGAGCCTGATGGTCTGTAATGGATCTGCTTCAAGGCTCCACTGTTGAGCAAATCAGCCACCTGTCTGGATCTCTTCCTAGTTTCCCACTCTTTTATTCCCTCTCTCTGACCTTGAGCGTCTTCTAAAGTTTCTAAGAGCTGGGATTTAATTAAAAGTGACAGCCGGGGTAAATGAGGAGGGTTGTAGGAAATGGAAAAGAGCAGATTGTAAACAAAAGAAACAGCTGGCTTATTTTTTCGTCAACCTTAACATCCGGCAACGTGATGTAATAAAATCTTTAATCTAATTTGTCCATTAATCCCAAACACAGCTTTGTTCTTGTCACCTTTTTCTTAAACTCCACCTCTCTCCATCTCACTGTATCGTCCGTCATTAGTGTTGCAGCGACTTCTTTAGCTCATTTTATTACCATCATTATTTATAAGAACACCTGCCGCAAAGAAGAACGATTGCATTGTGTTGCTGATGCGCCAGAAAACACGTATTTAAAGACTGAAAGAATCCTTTCCTGCAGAATTATTTAAGAATCGTCTTCAAAACAAACTTAAAACCCGGTCTGCAGTTCGTACATTCATCGTCATGACAAACGGCAACACATCTGCTTTTTCTCCGCGTCATTTGAAGATTACAGGCATGAATTTCACTTAAACTACCGTACACACATTTGGTCTACGCCCTGCATTGTTATCACTTCTTTTTTCCCCTCAGCATAATTTGAAGATTAGAGGCATCATTTTTCAGTTAGACTGCAGTACGTAAATTTGGTCTGCCTCCAGATATGAGATCAAATTTGCAATCACGTTAAGCATTTTTGAGAATCTGCTTTGCCCTAAACTCGTCTCCGTCTGGTTTATTTAAGCCGTGGAATAATATGAAGTCAGACGGTGTGATTTGAAGGATATGCATTGCACAAGTTGTTAAAAACACGTCTGATATCTTTTTGCTTGCTGCAGAAAAACTAATAGAACGTTAAAGATAGTGTTCTCTCTTCAAAATAAAACCTGGAGCTTTAAAGTTTAAATCTATTGTGTTTTTCTTTAAGCTAGTGTAGGTAGTGTTCATTTTTAGGATTCATTTATTATTATTTTTTTATCTCTACGCTCAAGAAGTTCATCTCCTGCTACTATTTTTGCAATTCGCTGAACTGCGTCAGTAACCCGGTCTGTTTTCCTTTCAGCCCTTGCTTCAAACGCACAGCTGCGAGGACATGACATCCCCGATGATGACATCTTCAAGCACTCCCCTGCACTCTGCAGACACACCCAGCTCTCACTGCAGGTCAGAAACACCATTCACATCAGCACCAGCCGCCTCGCGCTCTCACACTCTCCGCCCGTCACAAACAGAATCTCTCACACACTGCACTACTGAACCCTGCTGCTGAATCTGTGAATTGCTCACGGGGGGTGAAACCGCACAGGCAAAGTCATGTAGAGGTAAAAACACATCATAGAGGTAAAGAGAGTGATGCCCACCCGTCGCTGACGAGGCAGCGTGCCAGTTGGGGAAGGCCAGGTGGAAACAGTCGCACATGATGATGCGATGGTGGCGGCAGCAACAGCGGAGACGAGGTCCTGGGAAATCAGACGGGACGGAGGGGAGGGACGGTGGTGGAGGGTTAGGCAGGTGCTGCTGCTGCTGCTACTGCTCCTTCTTCCCCCCTGCCTTGTCCTTGATTTGCCTGTGTGCGCAGCGAAGGGATGATTTGCAGAAATAACCAGAGAGAGGAGAGAGATAGGGAGCTCGATGCTGCCGTCTCAGAGCTGTCCGCCGAGTGAAGGAAACTCCCTCGCCTCCCCCGTAAACATGGACCTCCAGCGCAGCACACTAACTTAATTATGGGAGGAGCTGCCACCCCCCCACCACCCCCAACAAACACAGACTCATCCCTCAGTTCTCCTTCCACCCCTCCTCTTCCTCTTCTTCCTCTTCTTCTTTTCTCCTTTGGTCATTGATTGGCCTAATCTGACAAGGACAATCACAATGTCAGCGTCAGTCTCTGGCAGTGATGGGAGGGGGTGATACAGTTTGTTGACTTGGAGCCATGATTCAATTTGTCACTGTGTACATTTTTGTTTAAAACCACCTCATTGTGCGCTGGACAGACTAAAGCAACATGTTAGAGTTCAGCCACAGTGTGTCATGACGGCCTGGCAGGAGGATAAACTTTGGTTTTGAGGTCACAAGAAGCAAACAAGCGGTCAGTTTTATTAACAGCACTGATTTTTCAATGTCATGTGTTGGTTCTGGCGAAAACGGAAGTCACAGTTTAATGTGAGGCATCCAGTCTGTAGTACAGCCACGCATAAAGAAAAACAAAAACAGACAGAATCCATGGGTTTGTCCTCAAATGGCAAAAGATTGAAGGAGAAAAAAAATATTGCGTCATTAATTATAGATGCTAATGTAGAACTGTAGAAAGAATCGACCCGAGAGGAAAGCTGAGGTTGTCAAATTAAAACAAATTGTGTTGTTGTGCAGTTCACTTTAGAACAATATATAGATTCACTTCATTAATTAATTAACTGGTTGAGCGACAGGGCAATAATTTATAGCAAGGATTTCATCTCTGACTCCTAAACCGTTTTTATAATTTTATATTCGATTTGGACGGTTTCTCACTCGCGCCGATCAGGTTAAAGAAAGTTACTTTCGGCTTTGGAAATGTTGTATATTTTCTAAGCTAAATAACGGTATCACATAAGTCAGTGGTTCCCAAACTTTCTCTGCTGGGACCCCCCCTTTTAAGAAAATCTTTACGACCCCCCCTCCCCAAAGAAAAAATAAATAAATGTTTTTTATTTCACACATTGTAATTAATAAAAATATCAACCTTTTGTGAACAAATAAAAGTAAACTTCACTGTGTAATTATGTTCAGTCTAACAGGTTTACGTTTGCATTGCTATCTCATCGCTAACAGTGTCCTTTATTGATTCATTCATTCCATCTTGAGGGTGACACGGGAATCTACTGTGGCTCCCACCTCATCCCGATCCCACAAAAATACTATATCCCGATCACATGACTGCCCATCAATCCCGCAAAATGCCGACAGAAAGACTCCATCCCGTTACCGTTGGTCGCGCCCCCCACTTTGGGAGCCATTGACATAAGTCATTAACATTTCCCATAAGTACTGAGCAACCACTGAACTTTTTTTCATGGCTTTCTCTCATCTGTAATTTTTTCTTGGTCTGGAGTCTCTCCGTTGGGAACTGATTTTGCCCCTGCAAAGATCTGCTGGGTCCATCAAACAGTGGTGATAAACGATGTCAATCTTGTCATCTGAGTGCAGAGGAGTTCAATTTGCTTACAACAAAATGTCTCTGATTGGTTGGAGGACTATTGACTATTGACAATTGTATTCAGAGGTAATTCTTTTTTCTGTATCAGTTGAAACGCGCCCCATAATTCAGTCCAAATGACCAGACTCATATTCTTGGTCTGGCTACACCAAGCTAGGTTCTGCTTGTTGGTTCTGGACCGGCAACACAGCCTGATTAGACGACTGAGATATTTTCATCAGTCAAACAACACCAGCAGACGTGTCTACATCTGTTAAGGTGTCCAGTTTAGGAAAAAACAAGCTTAAACCTCATCCTCAGCAATTCGCTGATAGTTGGTTACTAGTGGACGTTCCAGGCTTTGTTTGCCCAGTGTAACTATCATGTGCATTTCCTTCCCCATATGTATGGTAGTGAATCACTACTGTATGGACAGAGAAAGTCCTCCTATTTGTGAAGAAGTTACAATCAACGCCATCACCATTTCATGGTGAATTTGGTGGTAAACGTTGCTCCCATTTTTTATTGCCTCAAAGTTTAGGACCGAAGGCTTTTCACCTTTCTTTGCTGCAGATTTTATTAATATTCATAGTCTCTCTCCTAGTCTTTTCCGGTGTGTACACCGCTTTAGATTCCGGGAAAGGTGTTTTTCACCGCGGCATGACATTCTGGATACACATTTATGAATAATTTGTAGCTCTCGTCCACAGTTAGAAGATGTTGAGGGGAAATAAAACCAGAGAAATGCAGCGTGTATCAATGTCTCATGGTTTTATGGTTAATTATTGCCATTAAGAGATTACTCGGTGCTGCTTGTCCTGAAATCTTGAAACGAGATGTGTGAAATCAACTGAAAAAGGGATCACATCAGCAGGAGACACAGGTTAATAGCTTTTTATGGGCTATTAAGACATGGCCCCTGTCCAGAAACCCAGAGGAGGAGGTTACTAATGTGACCATATATTTAGACAGACAATGCCTCACAGGATGATATTATCCTTTAAATTTTTCGCATGCATCTCTTCTGTCAGCATCAGGTTATATAAAAAAAATCTACTTTTCCGGCCTAACAGTGGCCACGCTCCTTCTCTAGGTGATTTTGTGGTTATCGTAGGTTCTGAGTGACGCTTGGACCTAAGAGGGAATCTAGCGGTGCATTAGCCATGTTGGAAGAAGCACTCTGATCAATACAGCAGAAATGCAAAGCAGCATTATTGTGTGACAGGCAGTGCAGGTATCAGGTAGCTTATGTTGCTCAGGACCTGTGTTTTTCTTCTCTTTTACAATGCACAGATAGAGGACTGATGTAATATTTGAACAACAGCAGTACAAGCTGCATACTGCTGTTGTTCAGGTCAGGTTCCTGTTGTTTTCATGTTGCTTGGTAGTTATGGTTAGCTGCTGAGCGGACCATACAAGCCAGCAGCGTTTAGTTTGGTTATGTTTTACAATGTTTGAAGTATCCTCTGTTGCTCAATGGGCTTACAAGCCAGCAGCTTTTACTTAGCTTATATAGATTATAGGGTAATTGTCGTATCACATGACTGTAGGTTTGGTAGGGCCTTTAAATGTGTTTTGCCTTGGATTTTGGCACAAGGGATTGTAGCATCTTATTCCGTCTATTACTTAATGATTGGATGAGCTGGGTGTGTCTCATCGTGCAGGCCAGAAATAATAATATCACATATCAGGATCGATATTTTTAGGCGCATTTTTAAACTCAGCTGGAATACAGTTATGTTCCAGTTATGCCGCAATGCAATCGCACAAAACAAGATGAGCAATTATGAAAAATGCGAAGGACTAATTACATATTATCGCGTTATGCGTCAACACTCTGATCATTTAAACTAATTAAGTGTTGAAGTCTCAGGTCCAGCTCCTATTTGTGCTTATGACAACAGTTTTCTACATATTCTTTCTGTGTTCTGGTCAGATCGAATCCAGACAGATGAGATCATTTCATTGGGTTTTTTTTTTTATTTCTTTGCCTCCCGGCTTTAAGCAGCCCAAGTGACACAGCATTTAGTTCTGGCTCGGGTTCAAAAACCACCATCATCCAAACATAAAATCAATTTCTGGTTTTTGAGAAGAAGAAGAAATACTTACCACAAACTGATCGGCCGCATTCTTTTTTTGTCGTCCACTTTAGTTCATTTTGTTTTCATAAAAATCCGATTTTGCTGAAGTTTTATCAATAAGCACTTAAGAAAGGTAAAAACAACTTGCTCAACAGACACTAATCAAAATTAGTTTCGTTTCAGGGCACATATTTTCTGAAGGTTTCAGTCACACCGTGTCCGCTCCACCATTTTCTCAGGAACGTGCTTAAAAACATGATGTTATCTGCATAATAGCATGTCATCCACATGATCACATTATTTCAATTTACTTACTAGTATATGCCCATTTGATGATCAAGTATTTATTGGCCCATGAGGTTGAATGTTAAAAAATGATTTCACAAACACGTGAAGCAAAGCTAAGTTAAACAGAAACCAGAACCACAGAAACGCCTTCGATTCCCACCGTTCTGCCATTCAACACATTCAAACTGGCATTCATTACACTGTAGTGCAAATACACACATCATTTATCACGCATTCATTCAGACTGACCAGACAAATCTTTGCAAATATTAGATTTTGAAAATGTCATTTTCTGCTCCCTTGACTAACAACCAAACGTCATTAACAAATTGTGGGTGAGAAATTAAGCATTATCCTGCAATTATATGCCGTATTTGTAGTGATCTGTAGACAGTGTTCCTGCTTAACCCAGTAGTTGGAGAGTCAACTGACATTCCTATCTATAGGCATTTCAAAGAAACCAGTTAATGACAAAATCTCCAGTGCTTGATTTACATGACAGAAATTGTGTTATAAATAGATGGTAAACTTAGCAGAACAAATCGTGTAGCTATAACTAGTTCTTATAGACTACAGGAATGTGTTTTAGTCCATTCTGATTTAGCAGAAAAGGCTATAAACCTAAGACCGTGCGTTAACAGAAAACATGTGCAATCTAACTGCATCTTTACCTATTGCTGGATCAGAACCATGAGCAGCTGTTTGTTGTGTGTGCATCATGATTTTGGAACAAGCATGCACGCTAAGTTATTATTTATCTGTTGATCCCTGCTCAGATTATAACTCAAACCCTGAAAACTTGATAGAAATATATCCTGTAATAACAGAGAATAAAGATACTGGTGATTATTGAGGAAATACTTAACTTCACGTGGCTTCACCAGTAATTACCCACATGCTGATATGTTTTTTTATGATAGTACCGGGCATGCATATTCGATAATTTAATTTGTTAATTCTTGTTTCATTTTATGATATAGTTAGTTAACAGCTGCAAGGAACATTTCTTTTCGGGCAATCATTTAGCCCTTGTGCTACCCTCTTACATGATCTCTATCTGTCTGTCCATTCACTTGGGATCCCAGAGACCCCAAAGGTAGCACGAGGGTTATAATAGTGGTTGCATGTTTTTTTTTTTTTTTATGAATAAACCAACATTTAATTTAATCTGACACAAGATTCAACATGTGTTGGCGCGTTAACAAGTGGCTAGCACGTTTGCTGCTAAAGCCAAAATGTATTACAGAAATATGCCAACAAGAGGAACTGTTGGTGTGTTATTTTATCAACTTTAAAGTGCATTATCAGTAAAATGATAAATGACAATGATATTCTAAATGGGTGCTGTAAAGGAAATAAAAAGCAGCGTTGAAAATTGATTAGATTCAGTCTGACTTCAGAAACACAAACAAGATAACAAAAAAACAGTTACGCAATTTAAAAGCTTTGGAGCGGTTGTGAAGCAGTGTAAAATGATTCGTTGTGACTGATGTGCTGTGAAAATATCAAGAAGTCTGTGCAAGTTTGAGTTAGTTTCAGTTCTGAGAGAAACTCAGCTCTGTGAAATTAAAACCGGGTGAGATCGGCTCACATCCTTAGCTTTACAGTACACATTCACACAAACACAGATGGACAAACAAACCAAGCATGCGGACAGATTGCACAGACTTCATACCGTATTTTCTTGTACATTTTTCGTTCTGGATGATTCAGTGGGAATGTGCATGGATGAGACTGTAAGCGATCCATACGCTTCGCTGCAGTCACACCTAACTGTTGGAATCTGTGACAACTTGGTTACAAAAAGTTTTTATTTAATTTTTAGCCAGCTCAACGTGAAGTCAGTCTGAAGGTTAATCCAGTCTGGACTACACTTAAATATATGAATATTCATTTGAAGGATTGCTTTTGATGTTTTCATCTACTGGCTGATTTTCCTGTCGACGCAATACAGTGTCTTGATTTTGAAATATAGACATTTACGTTTCCTTCAGTAAACTTTGGTTGCTCCTATCCTTTCTTCTTGCACCATCATAATGTGAAATATTGGTATTTGTCCATTTTCATTTGCTCTACTTTGTGTTTAGTGCTAATTTGTAGTTAAACTAGTGTTAAAATATTACAGTTGCCGGTACTGGTTCTTAAAACGAACCACTGGTACTTAGCTCACAGCAGTATTGTGCCAAGGTCCAGCCTAACATAGCTTCTAATGTGGATGCAAACTGTCCTGTTGCTATTTTGACGTGTTTCTTTGCTGATGACACCATTGTATCTTACAGTGATGTATTCATGCTGAAAATACTCGCTTTATTTTTAACCAGGGGTTTTTCTTTTTGTGGACAGTTTTAAATTGAGACTTTGATTTGGTTGTGGCACACATGGACCAATGGTCCCACGTCCAGCTTTAAAATGGGTTAATGTAATCACATTGTCAGTATCTCAAACCCTTCGGTCACTGCTAGTCTAACCGTCAATACTATCACTACTGTTGTTGTGATTCTCTACATTCCTCTGCCCTTTGAGACATACATTGCGCATGTTGGGATTTTTAACATGCTTTTATTTTGTCATCATCCTGATAATGTGTTTATAAGTGTTCTAGACAGATGTCAGCGTTAATTTGAGATAATGTTATGTGCTGCGTTCTAATGGTCCTTGATTTGATTTATTCGTCTGTCAGCTATGTTGAAATACAAACACTACTGAGTTGTGTAAGCGGGACACAGCACATTTCTGATTAGCATTCCACTCGTGAATTATGTCTCCGTGAATACGAAGTATGATTTCATTTGTCATGGACATGAAAAACTGCTAAGTATAATGGGAACATTCATGTTGTTGCTCACACAAACTAAAACTTCTCTGTTTGGGAAAGTGTCTGTACAATTGTGTTGAATATGAAATTATTTATCTAATAATTTAAAATGTATTCAGATGTTTAGCTTAGCCAAACATTGTGAGGTTGCAAAACTGTTCCACACAGAGGTATGTAGTCTGTGGTTTCAGTGTTGTTCCTTAATGCCGCATTAATTGCTGAAACCCGGGGCGTTTCTTCAGGATAAATAAAATACCTCAGTTAATTTGTCTCTCCAAACGATGTCAGACATCAGAATTTGTGTCTGTATATTGGCTTGAGTAACCTGTTCGGTGGTTAGAGGACAAGGCTGGATGCTCATGTTGCATCAGACCTTTTCGTGTGAAGTTCGTCTGTTTCAAAACCAGATGATGAAGGATGTGTAGGAGTGTGTTTTGGGAGGAGCTGTCTGCCTCATAATGGAGGTTAATAAGTACAGAGTACAAGCTGTGGATGGAGTATATTGCTGTTAAGAAGGCAGTTAAGAAGAGTTGGGCATTAGCTAAACCTTGACATCTCTAGTCACTAGTTATTCTACTTTAATATTACTATTACCAAATTTTAATTAAGTGGTAAGCTATGTACATTTAAGGTCAAGTAAATACAGTCATCAGAAGTAGCTCAAGTTTTACAAGCTGCATCATAAAAGTAATAAATGAATCCATTACTCCATTATAATCCAATAATATATTGTAAGATATATTATATTACTGTAATTATATAAGATAGCATTTACTTAAGTAAAAACAAAAATCTGAGTGCATTTTCCAGCATGATTATGGGTAGGCCAAGCACGCTAGATGTTAATCTGTGTCTTGGAGCCTGTCCAGTTATTTGTCTTTTGTGCCATGTCAGATGATTTAAGGTCAAACCAGTTCCATTTTTGTTTGTTTTTGTCGTTGTTCATCTATATTTTGGCTTTATGAACTGTTTTTCCAGCCTAGACTTCACCTTTTAAGGACACCAGCCTTGTGGCTAACCTGTGGTTGTCAGTTCTCCGGGGCGTTGCGTAAAGTAAATCTCTGCTTCGTACAGTACATGACGCCAGTATACAGCCCTTAATTTGTGCTGTGGAATACTTAACTACACCTAAACATATTATGTACTCATTGTAGGTAGAGTGATTCCCTCAACTATTCAATTCTTACCATAATATGAGAGTATGAGTCCCCAAATTGGATAGTTCAACAGCTAATCAATGTCATTTTGTCATTTCTCAGATGAGATCTTTGCTGGAGGATAATCAGTTCTCAACTGAGTGACTCCAGTCCAACTTTCAGGCACAAAGAATTTGCAGATAGGGAAATTGGTCTGGCTTCCAGGCTAATACAGATCAATACCGTAAAAATAGATTGTGTGAGATGGCTTAAAAGATCAGGTAAATCTAGTCTGCACGTTAAACAGTGATTTAAAACTAACTGAGAGGCTTTTAACTGATATCAGTGTGATCACAACATCCAAAAATCTGCCGCCGCCTCATGTGCTAACCACATGACGGAACTCCATGTAGAATACTCTGGTGAAAAGCAAATCTGCCCCATGCATGTGTCTCATCTGCATTTGGAGACACGACTAATAGCTTCTACTCTGCCTTTAATTACTCACAATTATTGTTCATTTGTGGGAAATTAGATTGAACCTTGTAGGCATGCGGCACAGTGTCACTCTTGTTCAGGGACTTCCAGCTAAGAGTTTCCAATGTCATCATCATCATTATTATTTTTATTATCATCAGTTATCATGTGACAGCCATATCACTTAATTTCTTTGGTTCTCATCATATAAGCTGCAGAAATCCTACAACTCTAAGGCTAATTTATTTTAGAAAATGTCATCGCTTGATCTGGAGCTGAAACAGTTAATCAAATAATGAATTCTCATAAAATTATTTCATTAATTTATTCATTCTTTGCTCACAAGATTTGCTGTTTTTCATTTTAAATCTTTGAACTAAACGATCAGAAAAAAGAAGACGTCCCCTTAAGCTTTGACATTTTAAGAAGTATTCAGTCATATCATGTTTTATCACTTGACTTTTAATCACTTTAATCTCCTGGAAGCCAGACAAACGTCTCAGAAGACAGTTTTTCTCTGGGAGGAAAGTTGGTCTGGAGTCTCTCTGTTGGGAACTTAATGTGATCCAGCAAAGATCTGCCAGACCAATCAAATCGTCTGGGCGGGGCTTATGTGGTACTGGATAGAAGAGTGACATACACGTCATCTGTTCTGATTGTTTGAGAGGCAGAGGCATTTGTGGTTGGGACACGTCCTATTATGAAATTCAAAATGTGTTTTCCAAGGCTTATATTTTGAAGAATTGTGAAGTATTAGCAGCAAAATTTGGTGTCACAATAAAAAGTTTACATGGATGCTAATATTACACTGGTAATCAGAATACAAATGTCTCGTGTAATAGAATAGAATAGAATTAAGGATGCTCGATATTGGCTTATTGTCCAACTCTAAATTTCCGATACCGATATATTCAGTCTTTTTGCACCACAATTGTTAGGTAACAACATAACATAACACTTATTATGGAATTAACACATTATAATTTTATTGCGATGTCCCACTGGATGCAAACATAAATGCAACATGGCTTTTCAAATATAAACTGTCTGTGCAAAATAAGTTACCGAAAAAAAGTACCGTCTCTTAAAGTGCATAAAAACATAAAAGAAAGAAAAGGGTAAAAATACCACATGTGCACTAGCATTCACATTCACACATTCACATTCTGCAGTATTGCACAACTCATAAATATTGCACAGCAGGAGAGGGATAACCAGCTGAATCAGAACAGACTGGACCAATCAGAAGAAGTTTTCAATCAGATTGAGAGAGGCGAGTGAATTTATCAGGAAATGCTTAGCTCCTCATAACCATGTAAACAATTAATGTTGGTGGTTTCCCTCTGGTTGGAATAAATCCATTCTCTCGGTGAAGAGTTTCCAGGAGAGACAGAAACATGGAGGTAGCAAAATAGCCAAATGTTTGAAAAGATGAACTAAGCTGGAGTCCATGTGGACAGCAACGTCCTCCTACTGAATGAGTTCAGGCTCGTCAGTTGTCAGAGGCTTCTTCTCTTGTTCTACGTCCATCAGATTTGCATAGCCACTCTGTCTATAAAGCTCTGTAGTGAGTGAGGAGAGGAGTTCCTATTTAAACCTCAGACTTCCCACCAGTCCCCCAGAACTGGAGAATCTACTCGGATGAGTGGTGAAACGTCTTCTCTAAAAATCTACAAGTCCAGTTTCCTTTTTTGAAACTTTTTTGGATCTGCAGTGAGTGACGTTTTGATGTAAACACACGTCTGATCAGATCGTTTTATTTAACGTCCGTGTAAACAGTAAAGTTGGCGTTTCTTCAACTTCTTCAATTTATTTAAAACTGTCTCCTGACCCTTGACCCCCTGGTGATCACGTTAATTCGATCAAAAACAAATCAGCTAATGGAGAATTCAGCTTCGGGGGATTTTTGGCCTAATTGTGAAAATAAAATGATCAAAATTACGATGCATTTTTTTAATCACCATCAACTCAACGAGTATCATGAGTACTACTAAATAGTAAGTCCTGAAACTCGTTCAACAAAATGCAATTACGTCAATAATTGGCCATATGTAATCAGTTTGTGTGTGTACGGTTTTAAAAATGCATCAAGTCAAATCCAGAGACGTAAAATCTGGCAGTGGGTTTGTCCCAGTGTCCCGGTCACTAGCTTCCCCTTATTTCCCCTCTCAATTAGCCGCTCCACGTGATCTGGCGTCTAAACCTTTCCAAGAACGCCTCGTTCTGACAAATCACCGTGTCCTGAGCTCCGTCTCTGTCTCCTCAGTCAGTCAGCAGGGGTCGGTCAAGAAAAACAACATACCAGCAGCTAATTTGTTTCCCCCCGTGAAAAAAATGAATGTGAAGCTATTTTATCGGGAGATCCCCGCTCAAATCTATTTGCACACCAGTGTGAGAGTCCGGGTCACATCTCGGACCTGCACTCGGATCGCCACAGCGTCTAGAGCGGATGGTAAATCACTTACAGATAATCAGACGAGAAGGAATTCGTTCCTCAGGGTCATGGCCGTTTTCAGACACATTCCCATATCACGTCTTTACCAGGAAAGAAGACAAAACTGGTGCATAAGTCAGAGAGTCACAAGATTTCAGTCGCTTCTTAATTCCCGTGTCACATACAGATACTGCTGTGCACTTGTTGCGTGATTAGTTTTGATGTGTTCCCTGCTGTTTGACATCATGATAGTTACTCTTTATCCATCCATCACAAGTTAAAGGGCTTAAACCGCATTAAAAAGTAGTAAGTAAACTTTCAGACACTCAGATATGAGGAGCAGACAACAACAAAGTTATCACACAACAATGATTAAAACAAAATTAAGAAAAGGCCAATCGAGAAAAGTGAGTTTTAAGAAGAGATTTAAAAGAAGCCACTGAGCTCGCCTGCCTGGGTTCAGCAGCTGTGGAGCATAGACGGTCACCTTTAGTGACAAGACGGCACCTCGGGACCGTAAGCAGGGCTACGCTGGTGGGTCTCAGGCAGCGGTCAGGCTCGTATGAGCTTTAAAAACAAATCTTAAAATCAATTCTAAAACTCCCAGGAGTGGCGAGGGTTGGGGAAATGTGGTCCCTTCTCTTAGTACCTGATAAAAGCCTGGCAGCTCACATTTTGGATGAGTTGCAGTCTACGTATGTGTCCCTTGCTGATTCCAGCGTTCAGAGCATTGCAGTAGTCAAGTCGTGACGATATAAAAGCATGGACAACCTTCTCCAAGTCAGCAGAACAGAGGAAAGGACGGATTATTGCTAGCTGTCTCAGCTGCCCTAAACGGGATTGTACTACCTTGGTTACCTGTGAGTCAAATGATAGCTCTGAATCGAAAAGGACACTCTTTCTGGAGACTAGATGGTAGAGGGGAGACAAATGCTGGAGCTAGATGGAGTGAAAAGGATGATTGCTATGGGGTGGGGGTTCCCGGTCTGGTCTAGGTGGGTGCTACATGTCTAAGTAACATCCACACCAATGAATGAAGCCAGGTCCAGAAGTTTCCCAGCAGAACACTGAACTGGAGCAAGATGGTCAGTGCTATTTACTTCTGCTATCAGTGGTTTTAATGTTGTGGCAGATCGCTGTATATGAGCTGTTAAAATCCACACAGTATCAACTGCGTCCTTGTTTTTACAGCTCACACATCAGCTACACTGTGAAACGTGTTCTCCTGTGCATTAAAACATGCCTGTCAGGCTCTAACGTCTGTCCTGGTGCTGCCGGCTCGATCCATCCATCAGTCCCCTTCGATCCGTCCCATTGTTTTGCAGCAGCAGAGCTTGTTTGTTCAGTGACTGTGTGCTGAGTCAGCCTGCTCCACTGAGGCTTTCTGAGCCAAAGCCCGTTTTTTTACTGCGCTGCAGCAGGAGCAGCAGCAGCAGGAGCAGCAGCCCGGTGTCTGCCTGCAGAGAAACATTAAACCCAGACTGACACACCGCAGCACTCTGCAGACATTTATACCGCCACCAAACCTCCACTTCCACTGCTACTAATGTGCAGCGTCATCGCAGATAGATCGATAGCTAGGTAGGTGTGGCAGTCAGACGCGCTCTCCTGCTCTCTTAAAATGGTCGTATTAGCTCGTGCTCGTGTGCAGCAGAGCACGTGTTGCTCCTCCTCACGTTGCCACTCCCTGAATTCCTCCCTGCAACTTCTGCACCTCCACTCGTGTCTCTGGGGTGAAATCAGACCCACAAAGGGAAACGGCGAGAGGGGGGAAAAAATAGCAAGCTCTCCTGTGGTTTTCAAATCTATTCATGTCTGAAAAACTAAAATAAAAGCAGCTAAAGAAGATCCAAGTGGTTTATTTACTTCTAATTGGGAAGTTTAGGTTTTTATTAAGAACTCTTTTTGACCTGTCACACTCCAAAACACCTACCACCTGAATCAGAAACAGTGAATGAACATTATTGGGTTATTCTTGCACTATGCTGCACTTTAAATGTAGTGCAATAGTTGGACTCCTGTGGCATTTTATCATTTTATTAGCAGGTCCTTTGCTTCAGATGTCAGACTTGTGATCCAGGGACATCCGTGGGCGTTACAACCAGACACTCACCTGCAATTAGAGGGATTTCTCAACATTAATCTGGGTGGTGCCGTGTTTGTCCACAGTTTGTTTGTTTCTTAACATCACAGCTGTGGTCAGAAACTTTTTAGAGACAGATTTGAAGTGTTAAGTCCACTTCCCTTATCCAGAGTAGAAGCAAAGCTTTGTTTTAGCTTTGTTTTTTTGACATACCATGTATTTCCTTTTCCTGCGTTAACAATAGTCTTCTAATCTTCTCAAAAGTCCTTTAACTAGTAGATTAATAGTTAAATATTGGTAATTGTGTACCTTGACATCAGTGCTTTTTTTAGTATTATAGATTTACTTCCTCCAGTGTTGATCTGTAACGCTGCAGAGCTAAAGGAGAAACGTGAGATTAGAGCTGATGATTAAGAGGCGTTCCCGTGAACCCTGGCCCGCTCATAGTCAGAGCCTCCGTCGCTCGCAACAGCGAAGAGGAGAAACTGAATCATTGTGCAGAGATTAAGTTGCCTGTAAGTGACACCGTGTTTCAGCGCTGACGCCGCAGAAACACCAGACTACAGCATCAACAAACACTGCTGAACATATTCTTTTCAATGTGCACCGTCATGCTCACTACACACACACACACACACACACCTGGCTTTCTGGCAAACAGCCGCCAGGGGGCAGTCTTTGCTTCCATTTGACTCCTCTGCCTCCTTTAGTAAACAGTTGAGGAGGGAAATCCTGCCCTCAGCTGAGTCTCACAGGCCACGTGTACGCCACCAAAACATTTTTCTATTTACATACTTCAGATTAGATGTGTTTTAGATTGATACCAAGGTTGTCTCTCAGTCGTCCAGGTCATGGTAAACCCACAAAAAACAAGCTGAAACAAACACAACTAGACTTTCTTGGAAGATGTTCATGTGGCTTCTTCTGTTTCAAAACATCAGAAAACGACCAAAGATGTGAAAAGGGATTTAATTTTATTTTTAGGAGCACGTGTTGAGACTGTGTCATAAAAGAATTCTGAATTATACCAGTTAATCCTAAAGTAAACATCAGTCCCTGAGCTGAATCTGAAGAGAAACTGGGTCATGCAGCAAGACAACAAGCCCAAGAACAATCAACAAGTCGCTCTGCAAAAGAATGGAGAATGAAATGAATGTTTAGGAACAGCCAAGTCAAAGTCCTGACCTTAATCCAGTTTAAATGTCGTGACACAACCCCAAAGCAAGCGACTCATGTGAGGGAACCAACCAATATCTCAGAAATGAAGCGGCCAAGCCACTGTAGACAGTTTGGTCGCTGTTATTTCTGCACATACTGAAAACAAAGCCTCGCTTACGTTTGCAACTCACAGATATGTAATATTGGCTCATTTATCTGATCTTTTTTATGCAGAAATGTAAAAAGTAAAAACCTTCCTTTACTCTTTCTAACTGTCTGTTAGTTTAATGAGTCCAGTCGCCCTGGTTTCAGCTTGTTTTTTGTTTTAAGTAGTCGAATGATGGCAGGCTGTTGAGCCTGGAAGGCAACACTCTGGGTAAAAGAATCCAGTAGTTTGCACAAAAAAAATAAAAAGAAGCACATGTCCATAAAGCACATGCAGTCACTCATGTACTGACTAATAGCTCCTCGTGTATCTGCTCTGCAGTAAAATATGTTTTCTGAGAGCTCAGATCATTCTCTAAGATAATAACACTCAGTCAGGTCTGTAGGACGTTGCCTCAACACCGCCGACACCTCCACGATATATCTCTGTATCTATAGCAGTATATAATTCAAGAATACACGTATGTCTCGGGTATTTTATTTATTTGTCATGTCAGTTCTGTGCAGTATTTGTTTTCTAAAGGGCAGTGCTTCTTGTGGAGCTGCCATTATGTGTGATATTCAGGATCTCCGTGTTGTTTATTCAGCCACTTTCATTCTTTCCACTGAACTCACTTTGTTTTTTCACTCAGCTTGGTGCAGCTGTGATATATTACACATTTATAAAGGCTTTTCTAACCTTTTTTTTTAGTGCTGTCCCTGTGTTATTCGATCCTAATGTGGATAAAGAGGAACAAAGAGTTTAGTATTTATACTTTTATTTATTTTTCGGATAAAATCTATAAAATATTCCACAAAAAAATACAATACATCATGAATTTTCATCTTATTACCCAGCGAACACAGCCTTCAGTTACAGTTATATCATATACAAAGACACACAGCTTGTGCTTTACAGACCCTACTTTCATACAAGAATAAATAACACTTCAACTTCCTGCTTAGTGTGTAAAAGTTAATGTGTTTTGATTTCTGAAATCCGACCGATTCACGTCGCGTGTCTGAACAGAGGAGCGAAAACAAGTTGTTGTCGGAGCAGCTGCCCGTACGTCTCGCGTGATTGGTCGGTGGTTTGAGTCCGGGCAAAACAAGCTCCAAAACCCCTCCTACTGAACTAGTGACGCATTCTGCTTCCTCCCACCCTCCTCCTCCTCTTATTTCTCCCTCCTGGCCCTCACTGCCACCTCCTCCCTCAGCGAGTTTGCTGTCAGCTTGTCAGGATACATTAAGCTCATGTGCTTCTAGTACTCACTGAGCACAGAGGAGGAGAAAAAAAAAAGGCCAAGAAGAGAGAAGAAGCAAGGAAGGGTTTTACATAACACACCTCATCGAAGGGTTTTTAATCGATGAAGCTCAAGCAGCCACGAAATAAAAGATCCAGTAGTAAGGCACGTTGTAGAGAAGAAGTAGAGATGGATTAATCTGATCTGGTCGGATTTTTAAAAATGATTTCTGTCAGGCTCACCAGGAGTTAAACAGGAGTGTCGAGGTAAACCAGCAACAAACAGGAGGTAGAACAGGAGTAAACCACAAACGGCGAAGCATCAGATTCATGCAGCCTTTCACTCACTTATATCTCTTCTACTGGACAGGAGGTCGGAGTCTCAGGTAGAAACACATATAAAACTGTCTATTTAAAAAAAAAAAAACAACTCCCAGCGAAGCAGTAATAAAATTCATACCATCAAGGCCATAAAAATACACAGGCGTCTGCTGTCATTTACAATTTTTTGAGACATGGCAAAGCCCAAACGTTGACTCGAAGGCGATCGGCTCCTCGGTCACAACCAGACTGGGATTACATTGCTATTTAAAATACATGCTGCCTTCATGACAGGTTGGATTTACCGTAAATACGAGCTGCCTCCAGAGAAAACAAAACAAACTGTTATTTCGCGCACACAAGACGCGTGTGCACCCAAAATCATAAGTTACACTCACACCCAACGATAGACGTAGAAAGAACAAGTTATGTTTGTGGTGGATTCTTCATTCATAAACATTTTCTTGCGTTAGAACTCTTTTTAAAATAAATATAAAGATAGGTATTTTTTATTTTAAACGTCCCAGGTGGTGCAAAAAGAGCCGTTCAGTCTTAATACTGAAAACAAACCCGAGGCCTTTGCCCCCACCGGCCGACTGAAGCACGCCCTCTTGAGTAATTGAAGGGTTTTCAATTAATAATCAACCCGGGCCTGATCTAACAGACCACGGCGGCTCAGGTTCCTTCTTCCTGAGTTCTTCCTGAGAGCTGCCGCTGCTGAGACTTAGAGAAAACAGGAGAGGGGATAAATAAATTAAACATTTTTACGGCTCCATCTGCATTTACAGTTTTACTGAAGTAAAGAAGATTCGTCCACTATAACGAGACGCCTCTGCTCTTACTGCACACTAGTAGTAAGAGACGGCTGATCTGAAACCGCAAAAGGAGAAAGTGATCTGTCCGCATGATGAAATGCTTTAAAGCTGTGATAAAAAACGATTCGCTGATGAATAGATTTGTCTATAAAATGTTTGGAAATGGAAATAAGACTGCGACGTCTGCTTTCTTAGACGGCTGAACTATTTAACTGATGAGTCCTTTTTTAAATCTAAACAATGAATCAGAGCTAGTTGTTTGTCGACTAATCCCACGGGAGGTTTACGAAGTTTTAGTCACGTGCAGCTGTCTGGTCCCTCCTAAAACAGGTATGTGCATAACAGTTAGTGTTTTATTCCACCTTCACACTCATCCTGAGCCAGATGGAGCCTTAAAAATCCAATTTCATCGGCCCCATTCCTTGATTATCCAAGTGCAGTAAAAGTCCAGAAGAGTCCGTGCGATCAGGACTTGACCAGGATCTCCATGATGTGGTCCAGGTCGTTCAGGTCCATCAGACACGACTGGAGGCTTCCGGCTGAGGAGTGGCCGGCCGGGCGTAGTTTCACGTCCTCGTCCGGCCACAGCGACACGCTGACGGGCCACAAAGAGCCCGACGCCCAGGCGGAAGGCAGATCTGAAGTCTCGTACATCGACGTGTCGATGTCGTCGAAGATATCGTCCAGGGCGAGGTCGCTGAGGTAGCCCATGGCATTTACTGCATCGCTAAAAGTAGTGATGGTCGCAGCAGGCGGAGCTTTCTGCTGGTCTGGGGAACTGTTTACCTCCTGAGAGGGGAACTCTGGGGACGGAGGGGGAGAAGGGGCTTCTTCATCACCCTCCGCACACCCGGGGCAGGTAACCGATAAGTCCTCCCTGAAGTCGTCCCTGAGGAGACAGGAGTCGGGATGCACCCCGTTGAGGGTTCTCGCGCCGTCACTCCTCATCTCCTCCTGGATCTGCCTGAGAGTGTTGATGAGCAGCACCGAGCGGCGCAGGCTGAGCTCCATCCCGGCCTGGTAGCGCTGGAGCTTCTCCAGGCAGAGGCCGAGCACCCGCTGCCGCTGCTGCAGGTGGCTCATGTCGGGTTTGGTCTGGAGAAGTTCATCTCCTCTGTCCTCCTCGCCGTTCTGCTGCTGCTGCTGCTTCTCCTCCTCCATCACCTCGGCCTCCAGCTCCTCCAGGCAGCTCCACTTCCGCTTCACACCACGACCCAACATTGACCTGGATTGATGCAAGGACATCTTCAGTTACAAAGAGTTGGATTTAAGACTAATATCTTTCTATATTTATGACAAAACACCATAGCTAGTTCGCTTGTAGTTCGATTAGTCACTTTGAAACTAAGATAATGCATTAAATACGACACTGACTGAACTTACACTTCATATGAACGTCATTTACCTGATATTTCTGTATTTACTTTCAATTCTGCGCGTACAGAAAGAATGAAACCGATTAAACCCGTCTCAGGTCTAGACCTTTCCTAAAACTTTTTGACAACAGCCTCTGAGACCAGGTGCATCAGGCTGCGTTGCCGTGTTATAAACCGGTTTATGTAAGAGCGCCTGCCTTCTCTCCCGCTACACCTTTCTCAAAAGAAACGTACATAACATCAACATTAAAAGCAGAAGTGCAGTTTACACGGAGGAACGTGTTGTTTCAGACATTTGGTAAGTGAATATTTCAGCTGCTGTGAGTCACTGCCAGACACTCCAGCAGGCTGACAGACTTTACTCATCCTCACAGACATGACTTCGATACCCTTCCGTCTCCCATCTGTCAAATGTTGTTGAAATTTTATTGAAATTAAGTCAAATTTTGAGAATTTTTGACCTTTTTTTGAAGAAGCTGCTCAGACTAACTCAATACAGCATGAAAATTAAGACAAATCCACCTTTAAATAACTTATTTCATCTATTTAGGTGAATTAATTTCGTCCATATTCTCACTCTAACCTACTTGAGTATCTCAGGACCCCCAAGAACAGCCTGAACCCCTTCAGGGTCCCCGGACTTCAGTGGGGAAAATACAAAACCCGAGTTTAAAAGGCAAACTCGAGTTAATTTAAAGCGACTCTTAAAATTTTTTAACACAATTGAATAAACCAACCTGACGTGCCCTTGGAAAGTGTCATGAGGTGGGAGAAATCCGTCGTGTCCTCGGCTCGTTTTCGTTCCGTCGTTCCTCTGCTATCAAGACCCGGAGTATGAGGAATGTACAGTCCATCCAGAGCAGAGCGGCTGGGGGAGGAGGCGGAGCCGCCGGGGAGAGACAGCGAGGAGGGGGGAGGAAGGAAGGAAGGAAGGAGGGGGCAGTAGCGCCGGAGCTCACGGGCGCCGGGAGGGGATTGGTCCGCGCGGCCGCTTATCAAGCCGCCTCCTCCGCCACTCACGGGGCAGCGAATGTGCGGCGGCTTGTTCCTGCTGCGAGCCGCCTTCAGGAGCGGCTCGTAAAACTCAGACGCAGGCTCAGAGCACACGTGAGCGCCGGAAAAGTGAGTTTATTATGAGACGAGCTCAGTTTGCCCTTAATAATGTTTGACAAAACCATGTTTAAAGTGAAGCTGGAGTATCAATACCAGTGTAAATACATTAAAATGATTGCTTAACAATAATTTATGACACATTTACTCACAATTTGAAGTTAAAATGTAACCACAACTTCTTTTTTTACACATTTGTTGAGTTACAGAGCTAATGAATAATTTTATATTTCCAGTCATGTACATATGATGTGCCATCATACCTTACAAATGCATGTTATGGACTTAAAAGCCATTATTATTTATTGAATTCAAACAAATAGACACATAGTTCTTTTAAACATACATTTGTTAACAAAATAGCACAAAGATGCACCAGAAAATGGCGTCTGCTTCCTTGTCCTGTCGCCATCTTTGTTTGAGTCAAGGGAAACAAGCAAAGAAAGAAGGAAACTGTCTCAGTTTTACTCAGGAAAAGTGGCGTAAGGAAAGTGAGCGTAGTTTTTCCCAGACTTGTGGGGAAACTTCCGTTATAAATATATAAAATCTTATCTTATAATAGTGTTGCGTTGCAGGAATGTGTGCCCTCATTTATGAAAGATTGAACCAATAAACTATTAATACAACAGTCCTGATCTCATATGGGTTACATGGTCTTTGTAGAGACAACTTTAGAGCATGTAGAACACATTTAGTTCTGGTTTGTATCATGTTTCTTTTTATTTTGTTACCCAGTTGAGATTAATTGTCGTTTTCTAATAGTTTAATAATGAAAATACTTAGATTCCTCCTTAAATTGCGCCGTAGTGTGCAATACCCAAGAATATCATCAATGTGTCAGTGCTAGAAGTATCTAGAAGGCCGAGAGTGTTGCCATGAGCGCCTGAACGCAGCATTTTAAAGGGACAGATGACTCAGAAGGGAAAGGAAGGACGTGACCGGAAAGACGGGGAAGGCAAACGCCAAATAAGGCAACTCTTGATTCACCGTTTTTTCTTTTTCTTTCTCGTCCTACACCTCTGCTTCTTCCTTCCTCGTCTGACATTATAAGCATGTTTAAATGTGAGCTCTTTAAGCTGCAGTCCTGTTGTGCGGCATGTGTGCGCTCAGGAGGTTATATCAGGAATGGAGGAGGGAGGAGGAGGAGGAGGAGGAAGGAGGGGGGACGGGATTTTCAACCAAAAACTGAGCATGAGTCTTGTTAGTACTTCTAAACCCTGAAGGTGCACAGGTCTCCAGACAAGTGTAGCCGTCTGACAGCAGACAACACATGTATTATGAGCATTAAAGGTCACGTTAGCTGCTCCCTCTCTGCATCACATGCTCCAAACGTTAGCTTTCCAGTGCATTTCTCAAACACTGCACCACATTTATTGTCTCCCAGGTCTCTGATGACTCTGTTTTCCCTGCGGCTGCCTCCTTTTTTTTTTTTTTTGCTGACTCACTCAGAGCCTATTAATCTTTAACTATAGACTAACTGAGCCCAGGCGGCAGGCCAACGTGCAAAGTAAGCTCAAATTGTGCGAACAACAACCTTTTGTGAGATTCAGATGAGATTCAACCTTAAGCCGCTGCACGTTTAGGACGAGTTCCTCATAAAAAATAAATAAAAAAAGTTCTGACTGTCGACGTAGACAATGGTCCCGTTGTGTCGACTCCATCGTAACGTCATGTTTAATGCAGAATCTCACGGCCCAGCGTCGCCATGTGACAAACAGCAGCAGCAGCGGCGGCACATCTAGTTCATGTTGAGCGTTTAGAAGTTGTTGTTTTGATCGATGTTCCTCTAGATTTTTAATCGGAGTTGCAGAATCTAAACGTTAATGATTAGATGGATGTTTTTATGCTAATTTAGCTTTAAATGAATTCGTTTGGGACGTTTCTGTTGTGTTGTTGTGTTGTTGTAGTTCCAGCTGCTGAGGAAACGCCGTGTTATCGTGTTAGAGTTTATTACATGTTTGGAACATGAATTATTCTTATCTGGTTTCTGGCGGCTCATGTTGACACAGACTCTGATATTCCTCATGTGACCGCCTCAGTCACAACAAACAGGTCAGATTTCCACTTCCTCCTTCGTTCTTCTTCACCCTCTGTTCCTCTTCCTCCTCCACTTCCACTTTTTCCTCTTAACCTACTTAACCTAATTCCTCCTCCTCCTCCTTTCTGACCTTTTCTTCCTCTTTCCTGCTTCTTCACCTTCTTCCTCCTTTTCTTTCAACTAATCTTCCTACTCACTCACTTCTTCTCCTTCCTGCTCCTCTTCCATATACCTCCTTCTTCCTTCCTTTTCTTCATCTCTTCTTCATCTCCCCCACTTCCCCCCTTCCCCTTTCTCTTCTCCCTCCTTCTTCTCTTATTACACTTATCCATTTTCTTCGCCTCCTTACTCCTCTTACTTACACCTCCTCCTTTCTTCCCCTTAATTTCCTCCTCCACTTTCCGTTCTCCTCCTCCTCTCTCTTTTAACTAATCTTCCCATTTACTTCTTCTCCTTCCTTCTCCTCTTCTGTATACCTCCTTCTCTGCTCCACTTCCTCCTTCTTCCACCCTTCTTCTCCCTCATTCTCCTCTTATTACACTTATCCCTTTTCTTCATCTCCTTACTCCTCTTACTTACACCTCATTTCTTCCTTATTTTGCTCCGCTTCCTCCTTCTCTCTTCCACTTTGTTCCTCACCTTAATTTCCTCCTCCACTTCCTCCTTTTCTTTCAACTCACTCACCTCTTCTCCTTCCTGCTCCTCTTCCATATACCTCCTTCCTTTTCTTCACCTCCTTCTACTTCCCATTTTCTTCTCCCTCCTTCTTACACATATCCTTTATTCGCCTCCTTACTTACACCTCCTTTCTTCACCTTCTTCCACTTTGTTCTTCACCTTTATTTCCTCCTCCACTTCTTCCTTTTCTCCTCCTTGTTCCTTTTCTTTCAACTAATCTTCTACTTACTCCCCTCTTCTCTCCCATACACCTCCTTTCTCTGCTCCACTTCCTCCTTCTTCCACCCTTTTCTTCATCTCTTCATACCTACACTTCCTCCTTTCACCTTATTTTCCTCTACCCTTCTTCCTCCTTACTTGCACCTTCTCCTTTCTCTCCAACCTACTCCTCTTTCTCAGCTATCCTAACTCCTCTTCCTCATTTTTGTTCTTCTCCCGTATCCTCCACGTAAACAGCCGCAGAAACTAAACCCAGAGGGTCGAGATCTAAAATAAGTGAAGCAGCCACGTCGTCTTATCAATAGTTGCACCTTTTATTATAAAAAATATTTACAAAGATGCTACAATGTTTTTTTTTCTTAATATAAAAAAATGCATACATTTTACAACGATAATTAGTCTTTGAAGTTCTAGCTCCCATTCAGACCAGCGTGACATCCTTCAGGAGTGTGGTGGTAAGGTATTCAGCGTGTCGTAATACTGTACTTTAGTCAATACATTTCGTTTGCCTGAGTTAATTAATCTTCATCGCGACGAGAAGGAACAATTTCGAAAAAAATGCATTTGATTTTTCCACATATTCAGGAGAAAGGCAACTGTTTGCATAAAGGAATTAAAGGACTTTTGAGTTGTATACAGTCAGTTTGAAACACATATGACAGAGCTGCATAGTAATTGGAATAGAAACCCAGTTATTATTATTATTATTATAAAAAAAAATAGGAATAAATAGGTACTGCACTGAAAACGGAGGGCGGAAATTTGGATAAATATAATTTCATCAGGCCTCATGGTTGAATTGATAATATGGCATGTCTGTACCTAGATACAATAAATACAATAAATAAAAAAAAACAATAAATTAGATGGGTTAACACACAGAGCTCTTCGTTTGTCAGAACAAACGAGAGAAAGAAATATGGCTTCTTGATGCAGTTATCACTCCGGGGTTTCTCTCCGAATGCTTCAGGAAAAAAAACAAAAAGCTGCTCGTTATTGTCACCGACAGCAGGGCAGGAAAATCACTCGCCGTTCTATCGACTGGCCGCTGAAAACTTACCAGAAATGTTAAAACTCCACGATCAGTTTGGTGGCTGGGAGTAACTTCCCTGCCCTGTGTAAAGCTTCTCAGAAGGAAATAATAAATGAACCAACAGTGCCTACAAAGTGGGACGATGCCAGTCCTGATACAGCCTGTTACAGTCAACGTGTTATACCAAACCATGGGAAGACACTTGTCTCAAGTCTGGCTACATTAAAATCTTAAAAACCGCTTGGGAGAGGGGACAAAAAAATAATAATAATAATATCAAATGATGCTTGCAAAAAATCCCCCAGCTGTATAATGCAAAAAAATATATTTCTATATACACATACGTACATATACATATATTCCATTCATAATTGCTCAAATCTTTTTTTAGGAAAATATGCATTGATAGACTCATAGATTTGGATTTGTTCTGGTTTCTGATGCATGTAGTGTGTGTGTGATGGGATTGTTCCTCGGTCCATGTAACAATAAATAGAAAATGGACAAAGTGGCTGAAGAGAGTACGACCAGAAGGAGCTAGTATGACAGAATGTATGACAGACGTAAACATGGAAAGTACGTAAATAAGAATGCATCAAGGTATAAGGTAATTATCTTTGCCTTCTCACAGATATTGTCTAGTTTTGGATCTCTTAAACAAAGTAGGAAACTAACCGCTTCGCCCTCAGGCCCGGGATGGCTCGTCCCCGGATACACGGACTTAGCCAACTTTTAATTACATTTGTTTGAATAAAAGATGAAGGTCCCAACTACAGCTGCCGCGTCGCCCCACGACTCAGCTGATCCCAGGATCAGTTTGGCTCGCTGTTACTTTCCCACCTTGTCCCAAAACCTCCAACAATCTATGTGTAACAATACCACATACAGAACATGCACACGTGTACTGTGCATAGTCTGGAAAGAGTCTGTGGGATCAGTACAGGCCGGAGGAATGTTCTGAGTTTCAGGATCCCACTATGATCTCCATGATGTGGTCCAGTTCGTTCAGGTCTGACCTGCAGCTCGCGCTGGAGCTCAGCGTCGTGGGCCCGTGAGAGGACAGGCTCTCCAGCAGGTCGTAAGGCCCCATTTTCGGGGTGCTCTGCATGCCCGTCAGCACCGTGTCGAGGTCATAGTAGGACGGGTCCACGTCTGAAAACAGCTCCTCGAGGGCAGGATCAGGGGGCGGCGCCGGGTGCTTGATCTCAAAAGTCCCAAAAACCTGCTCCCCTGTCCTGGAGTCTGCGCTAAGGTGGTCCCGGTCCCCCTCCTCTCCCTCTGACACACACTCCTCGCTGTCCTCCTCTTCGTCCTCCTCGCACTCACCGTCTTCCTCTTCCTCCTCCCAGCAGGGCCCCATGCCAAAGGGGCCCGTCAGGTAAGAGGCTGAGGGCAGCTGGGGGGAGACGGGTGACAAGGTGGACATGGTGACCTCTGTCTCCACGTCTCCCTCCATCACCACCTCCTCCGAGTGGTAGCCCTCCTCCAGGCCGACCACTGAGAAAGGCTTGGGGCTCTGCCCGGCCTGAGCTGCTGGGTCAGTCTGCCTGCACAGCACCTCGGTGGCCACCAGGCGGTCGGCGGGACACTGCGCAGCCGCCAGGGCCTGGGTCATTATCTGCCAGGTGCCGTCCTGGGTCATCTCCTCCTGGATCTGCCGCACCGTGTTGGCGATGAGCACCGAACGGCACAGGTTGGGCTCCACCAGCATGTGGCACAGCTGCAGCTTGATCAGCGACATGTCGAGGAGCGACTGCCGCTGCAGGCTGTAAGAGGACGACATGGTCCGAACTGCCGCAGAGGACGCCGCGGGGCCCTGGTCACCGCCGGAGACCGGCTCCTCCCCGGAGTCTGAGAACTTGCGCTTGGTGCCCTTCGGGAACATGTTGTCTCTCTGTTGTGGGCGGTGAGGAGAAAGAAACAGAATGAGACACGGGGGCGACACTGATCAAAGCATTAGTAAATTTATCACACAAGACAAAAACTGAATTTCACTAGCTAATATAGTAAAAAGAATAAGTGCTAATTAATGGTGTAAACGTGTGCTGTAATGAGGCTATGTGGTGTAGTATTTGTGTGGATGTGAGGGAGCTAGGGCTACTGTCTGCTGAGCAGCAGCTGTGTATAACTTTATAAACTACTGCTTTAAACTCTTAACTACAGTAAATGGTGAATTGTTTTTTTCTTAAAGTTTGCTATACCTTTCCTGTTGAGAGGCACAGGCAATAGCAATGCAGCTTGGTCCCGGCTGCAACGCTTCAAGTACTTTTGTACGAGCGACAAGCAGCTTTTGTTCAGCACCATTTCTGCCCATTTTAGGCCAGTCTGAGGCAAGACTCCTGCTGGGCGGAACAACCACACTTTTAACAGACCACTGAGCCACCGAAAATAGCATGGTTACCAACTAAATGTGGACGCTGCATCAAAGTAAGCACAGACTAACAGAAGACCTT
Organism: Planiliza haematocheilus; assembly: GCA_005024645.1. Classification (NCBI taxonomy): domain Eukaryota; kingdom Metazoa; phylum Chordata; class Actinopteri; order Mugiliformes; family Mugilidae; genus Planiliza; species Planiliza haematocheilus. Next base: position 4,223,487 of record SRSE01000637.1, read on the forward strand.
TATCAGAAAACAAAAAAACAGCACTCAAGTTACATGATCGGTGCACTTATCCCCTCCCCTCCCCCTCCCAGACTGCCACCTGTGATCAAGAAAATCAAAGGGATGTCCTAATCAATGAGGTGCTTTCGGGGGGAAAGTGATAAGAAGGAAAAAGGTAACAGCATTTAGAATTCACAGTACAATATACACACCACCACGAGCCGCTAATATTTACAAGGGAGATCAGGTTTCCAGGTCTACACACACACACACACTCACGCGACGCTTCAAAAACTAGTAGAACAAGATTTTCACTTTCTCTTCACTGAGGAGGGGAAGAAAAGTAGAGTCAACTTCCTTATTAAACGCCGCTGCTGCAACACACATATGTCTTACAGGAACAAAACAACACTCCTGCCAATATTATTAAAGGCCTTTTACTGCACCCAAAAAAATAAAAATGAAATAAATAAAAATTAAGCGGGATAGGAAAGTGAACGCCGAGCAGCAGCCGGTGGCGTTTTAATTTTCCATCAGACAGAAAATAACAGCGGCTGCATCTCCTCTGTGTTAGACCTGTGGGGCAGGGCATTTGGGTCAATGATTCCACTTGCTTCTATTTGTGATTATGTTTAAAGAAAATAAGTCACAATAATAAATTAAAAAAAAAAAGGTCACAATGCACGTTGGTTTACAGGACAGAAATCAAACAGCAGTGAGTTTTACAGAAACCGCCGTCTCTGCTGCAGAAACTGAAACTAAATCATCTCAATTCAAGTTTTTTTTTCCCCGAACGTCGGCCGTTTGATCTGATTATACTCATAGTATAACATCAAATCAACATACAATCAAATATGAATTAGAAATAGATCGTTTCACCCTTTCATTTAATGTGATTACTTCCATTCCAACATGACAAATGTACACCGTTCACCTCCTGATCAATCAGGTGAGCAAAACTAAATCTCCTCAACAATACCCACAAAAAGAAGGAGCTCTAATGTACGCTGATTGACTTGGAGGTCTTTGAGTCCTCGCTTGAATAGAATTGAACATTTCCTGACAGTGGACAGAATAAGGAAGGAGTAAGGGGGGGTTGGGTTGGGGGGGGTAGTCATTTATGACGGTGCCCGGAGATCTAAAAATACAAAGGGTGAGAAAACAATTATGGAAATATGTTCTCGTCTTCTGGTGTAGTGCATTTGTGCAGGCACCTGTTAAACAAGAGACACTACAGCAGCAACTACATCCTTAAAGGAAAAAAAACAGCAGCAAAGTGTAAAAAAAAATAAGTAAAAATAAATTTAAATACAACCAGGAAAACCTACAGAGCACACTGCAACATACAAGAGAGAACATATATATTAATAAATGTTTTTGAACACCCTATAGTTCAGCCTTTTGGGGTAAAATCTCAAGAATTATGCGCCAAATTAATTTTTTTTTGTTTTGTAGTCACTCACTTGCCAGTTCATTAGGTACAGCCCTGCACCGGTTAGCATTAGTTAGTTTAAAACAACTGGAAGAGGCTGTTTAGGAGGCTGCGGTTTGTCGTACTACTGAATAGTATTATGCCCAGCACGTGTTTCTATTATTTTGGCACACCCATGTTAAGCCAATGGGCTGGGCTAAATAACAGAAACACAACAGCACCACAAACAACAGCCTCCAAAATGATCATCAGTTAAACTACCACCGTTCTGGCATGAAGGAGGAAATCAATGCAGGACTCGTTTCTTTAAATTAAGTCACTCGTGTACCTAATGTTTTGGCAAATGAGTGCATTTTCTGTAATGTAAATAAAAACGCTTCTTCTTCTCCGATTCGGCACTTGTAGCAGACAAATCACACTTTCTAAATTATTTTTTTGCAGCACGTTATTGACGACTGCGCCAACATAACCTTTTAATATTCATAACCCGATCCCATCTGCTACAGATGCTTGTTGTAGTGGCTGTAATATACGTCCAATAAAAGCCTTAATTTCATTCACACAAGTACATTGGAGTTATTTTTGGGCTCTTTAATTTGACATGGCTGACATATGTGGTGTTCAAAAACAGGAAATGAATAATACTTGAGTTGGAGTGCGTATTAGGTAGGCAGTCATTCATAGATGTATTTTCAGCGTGTACGTGTGGCGTTAACACAGTATTACACAGGTTAAGTGGAAACACTTGGCTTTTTTTTGTCTTGACTTTACTACTCTTGTCTGCTGCAGATGATTAAACGTAGTGTCCGATAATGTTCATAATTTCATTCACACATGTACACGTGTGTTATTTTTGGGCTTTTAATGAGATTTAAACTAAAAATGCTGACACATGTGATGTTGAAAATCTCAAGAAACTATCAGGAAATGACCAGTATTTGAGTTGGAGGCTAGATAACACACTTTAAGCACCGTGAGCGTAGTGTAAATACAACATTAGAGAAGTTAGAGGAGGTTGTCATGTGCTACAACTACTATTAATTTTATATTGATTTTTAGATTTTTGTCTGCTACAGATGCTAAATGGTAGTGACTGTAATCTGGATTTTATTCAGCACATACACACTAGTGATCATTTGTGTTATGTTTTTGGCTCTTAACGAGATTTAATCCGAAAATACTGACATATATGGGGTTCAAAAACTCAAAAAACATACCAGGAAATGAATAGTCCTCGAGTTGGAGGCTAGAGATTAAACATCTAATGTATAAAAGTGTAGTGTAAACACAATATTAGACATGTTATGGTGGGAAATACTCAGCTGGCTGGTTTGTCTCGTTGCTAAATGCTAAGAAGCAGAAGCCAAACAAAAATGCAGCCTCGCTTTACGTCAATGGCTGCTAGCATGACCCATCCCCCACTGCACACTGAAGACCCAGCACTTTCACAGCCCGCCGAGCTAAATGAATAAATAAACTTACAAACAGCGGCGGGGTTAAAAAACGTCCTCCGTTCCCCTCCTCTCTCAGTCACAACCGGTTACCGCTAACAGTCTGCCGTGTTTGGAGCCGTCGGAGAGGCCGTGGGGAGCGGGCTACGAGCCGCTGGCCGTGACTGCCGCATGCTTTGTCTTTTCAGCATCGGAGCCACCGAGCGACAATGAGGCCATTTTGCGCTAGTAGCTAGTAGCAGCTAGCCGGCTAGCTATGCTACGGGGTTTGAATTCACAGGCTAGCTAACTAGCCTTAAACATAAAACGTGAAGAAAAAAATCAACATGGAGGTCTAAAACCGTTCGTATTTGTCTGCTCCACCGTTTAACAACTTCCCCCTTTTTTTTTACGATAAAATAAACCCTAGCGATCGTAGAGCTAATTAGCTACTAGCGTCCACCCACCCATCCTCCGCGGTCCTTCCTCCTCGTCTCTAGCCAAAAACAAGAGTTTTTCGCCGCGGCTGGTCTCTTTAAGTTCCCCCCTCCAGAAAAAACAACAACAAACCGTCACCCGGGAGCCCGTTTTTTTTGCTTAAATAAAAGAGGCCACCGCCGCACTCACCTCGTGTTTGTGTTATTTTACTCCCGTCTCGGTCATAGGATCGACGGCAGGGGAAAGCGGAGATCAGGTTCAGATGAGATCACTCATGCCACGGCTTCAAAAACTGAGCTACCTCTGTCCTGCTGCTGCTGCGGAGCGGACGGCAGGAGGGAAGGAAGGGCGGGGGGAGGGGAGCCGACAAAAGCCAGCCATATGCCTGGGATTCCTCTCCGCAGATTTCCCCCTTGCTTTTCTCCGGATAATGCTCAGACAAACGAGAGAAAGGCAGAGAAATAGGAATGTCTGTGGTTTTGTTTGCTAATTCACACCAAACACGGAATTAAACCGCCGCTTTATAAAAACACAAACAGCTAGAGGTGGATCAATTAGACACTGGAAGTGGAAAGTAACTACATTTAAGTTCTCTGTTTATATAATAATACTCTGACAAACAAAGATAAATAAGCATATTAGTGGGTTTTGTTTGCTCATTTGCATAATATCCACAATTACCTGCCATGTTATACAAACAAGAAAACACTTAAAAGGTGGATCAATTAAACAAAAATGGAAAGTAACTAAATTTAAGTTATATAATTATGAACTAATTGTTTTCTTTTAGTCTTCTTTAATAGTAGCACTGAATTTTACCAATTTATTAGATGCAATACCATAAAAGGCCCAAATGTGCATGTCACAACTGGACTGTGGTTACTCTGCTGCTTCTTGCTTAATATATCTTTAATCTAATCTAATCTAATCTAATACATAAATACATATATAATACAGTATTTATATATATATATTGTATAGCTTCTACATACATGACTCAATCAGGCACATTATAACCACCTTCCTAATATTGTGTAGGTCTCCCTTATGGTGACTCATCAGAGAATGGACATGGGCCTTTTGAGGGCGTCTGGAAACAGAATATTATTAGTGCGGGGAGGGGCCTCCTCTGTGGATCATCCTACAGATACTTGATCAGTTTGGGATCTAGTGAATTTGGAGGCCAGGTCAACACCTTGTGCTGTTCTTTATGTTTTTTTGTTTTGTTTTGTTTAAGTTTTTCCTACAGCGTTTTTGTGTCTGTGCCATCAAGGAGTGTCATTACTATGGGGTGGGGGTGCCTGGTCTGGTCTAGGTGGGTGCTACATGTCTAAGTAACATCCACACCAATGAATGAAGCCAGGTCCAGAAGTTTCCCAGCAGAGTTAATGTCATTCACGTCTTCTGTTAATGTTGTGGCTGATCGTTGTATGTCAGCATTTTCTGGTTAAATCTCATTAAATGTCCAAGATTAACACTAATGTTCGTGTGTTAATTAATTTAAGGCCTTTATTGGACATTATCTAGATTACAGTCACTGCAATTAAGCATCTGAAGCAGATAAAAATCTTAAAATTAATTTATAAAGATCGAAAGGTTGTGATGGCACAGATGACAATGATGTGTTACACCATAAACACATTACACCATTAAGTTGTCGTTTCTAGATTTAATGGTTTTAGTGGCGCAATAAAATAATAAATAAATTTAATTTAGAAATTATGATTATTAATATGTGCTCTCAGAGTTTTTATTTACGTTACAGAAAATACACTCACTTGCCAAAACGTTGGGTACACCAGTTAATGTAATGTATATTTATAGCGGCTTAGCACTGGCTAAAATGGTGTTTTCTAAAATAATATTTACATGTGTTGGTACAATGGACATTCAATTGAACAGTTGCACATTAGATAATACCCGTGTTTTGTTTATAGGTTTTACATTTTTGAACTGGTCCTGCGATGGACTGGAGACCTGTCCAAGGTGTACCCCCACCTCTCGCCCGATGACAGCTGGGATTGGCTCTGGCGGACCTACATGACCCTTAACAGGAATAAGCAGGTACAGAAGATGAATGAATGAATGAATTATAAAATGCCCACTTAAACTAAAGTCTTTAGTGAAAGTACTTCTGTTACAAACCATCACTACATATGATTACACCAAGACTTTGCACATCTGGATAAAATGTCAGCGTAGCAGAGGTTGTGTGAGCTGAATGTGGTCAGACGTAGACCACACCTGGGGCAGCAGAGTTCACATTGCGTTCACGTCTCGACCACAGACAACCAGGTGCACGAGTGGTTTATGCAGTGTGTTCACATTCACAGGACCACGATTACAAAACAAACAAACCTCTTAATAAGTGCTTTGTTTCTTCTTTTTTTATAAACAATTCTGCTGCTTTGACAAACTATACATGGAGCAGAAGCACAAAGTTCAAACAGTGTAAACTATTTTTAGATGTCAACACCGTAGTATATTACTTTGTACTAAACGTGTGCCCATGATTTCTTACTTTTCCTCAGACCTAGTATTAACATGCATCCTGAGGGATCTGATAGGATCAAATATCCAGGTTTAAGAACAGTCAGTCAGTCAGTGAGTCATTTTCTATACCCGTTTAGTCCTGTTAGGGGTCACGGGGGTCTGCTGGAGCCGATCCCAGCTGTCATCGGGTGAGAGGCAGGGGGTTTAAGAACAGGAAGTCTCAAGTGTGTGCCTCAAGTCACCACATGATGTCACTGTGCTGTGTGCAGTGTTGTCCCGTCCCTTCGATAGCTCAGTTGGTAGAGCGGAGGACTGTAGAGTGGCTATGTTGATATCCTTAGGTCGCTGGTTCAAATCCGGCTCGAAGGAGACTATGCTTTTTCTTTCCTCCTCCAGACAAGTAAAGGTTTCTGAATTTTCTCTATAAGGCTCCAACAAACAAAATTCTTCCTAGACGTTGAACTCATTGAGTTAAAACATTAAAATCCACCTCCACATTACACAGATACATGATCAGTTTGGGATCTAGTGAATGTGGAGGCCAGGTTCACTAATTTCACGGATGGGTTAAATGCAGAAATCACATTCCATGTATACACAAGTATACATGGCCAATACCACTAATTATAATTATAATTATTATAAGGTCAACACCTTGTGCTGTTCTTCTTCCTAAAGTGTTTTTGTGGCTGCATCCTGCTGGGGATGGCTGCTGCCATCAAGGAGTGTCATTGTTATGGGGTGGGGGTGCCTGGTCTCGTCTACTACATGTCTAAGTAACATCCACATGAATGAATACCAGGTCCACAAGCTTCCAAGCAGAATAATCACAAGATGATTAATGTTATTCTTCTGTCAGTAGTTTTAATGTTGTGGCTGATCGTGGTATGTCAGCAATTTTCTGGTTAAATCTCATTAATGGTCCAAGATTAACACTAATGTGCATGTGTTTAATTAATTAAAGGCATTTATTGGACATTATCTAGATTACAGTCATCCACATATTATCACAATATGGTCAATGTTATTTACTTCTCCTGTCAGTGGTCATAATGATGTGGCTGATCGGTGTATGTTCTTTATACGGCACAGTCTGTTGCATTTGTAAAACAAAACATTAAAAAAAAAAAAAAAAAGTTATGTAGGCATGTGTGGGTTTCAAGCTCCCTTCCTGATGCGGAACTATTCTTCAGCGCAACACTTCCGGCAGGGGACCATTTTTTTCTTCGCGTCTTTCGACAAAGTTCCGTTTCCAGCATTTTCTACGCTCGGCGCATAAACGGAGGAGCACCGCGCTACAGCAGCAACCAGAGTCTTCTAGAAGCAGCGTGCACTGGGTAGTCGCCGGCAGACGAGCCTGCTCCCTGTACATACAAACGTTATAACACATTTATTTTATTAAGCTGAAATCAAATGGCCAAGTGGGGAGAAGGAGACCCCCGTTGGATTGTGGAGGAGAGAGCCGACGCCACTAATGTTAACAACTGGCACTGGTAAGATACGATGAAAGGACACTGCTGCTATCTAGCTAGCTGCCGAGCTACCTAGCCGGCTAATGCTAGCACCACACATTAAGCTCTTTTTTTAGCATCAAAACTGCAGTTTTAATTTTTGACGCAGTTCGTCTGCTTATGTCTTATAATGTTATTACGTTATTCATACATAAACATGTTGGGAGTTATTAATTATTACTGAAGTGGAAATGTAACGGTTTAAACATCTAGCTAACCTCTCAGTTAGCTCGTAGCCAGCTACTGAAGCTCCAGCTGCATGTGTTGGTGCTTTTCGTCACAGCCGTTAGCTCTTAACACCGTGACTGTTTAACTAAACACACGCGTTTCGTCATAACCACGTACTAGAATACATGCTAGCGAGTTTTCTGTCCTAACGGAACACGTGAGGAAGCCCCACTCACAACGTGACTAAAAGACTGAATATATTATGAATGAATCGATGTGCTGACGATCTGATAGTGGTGGATATTCTCTAATGATCACAGCTTGGATGTTCATGCAGTCTGCTTTATGGTAGCCACGTTAATCACCATGGTAACGTCAATCAAGAGATCGGAGTCTTTTAAACTCGCCGAAGTGGATTGTGGCTCCTAAAGCAAACATAATCATGTCAAGATATTGATGAATGAGAGCTCAGGGTTGTGTGCAGAGAATAAATGAGTTTGGCTGTTTGAGTGTGAGAGTACAGAGCCTCCATGCTACTGCCAAAGGTTGCTTCCACCTTCTTAGAGCGTTATATTAAGAGAAATGTGCATGTTTTGTTTCATGGGTTTATATATTCACACCGATCAGACTAAAGTCACTGTAACAGTCCTAGTACTCAGCTTCTAAGCCTCAGCGGAGAGCAGTGTCAGTTGTACTAAGTATGAAACTGTTACTACCCCTCACAGGATATATTTAAAAAAAGTATTTATGGCAAAGGTCTCAAGTGTCATGGTCTCCTATTAATGAGTATCTGCAGTTTGAATGTTTTCATTGGGGCTGTCATTGCGTATAAATTGTTAGTGTGCTTGTTTAGAGATTACAGGAGAATGCATTACGTCCTGGTGACGTTATCTCGTTTCTCCCTCCCGCCGCGATTCAGGACCGAGCGAGATGCAACAAACTGGTCGTCGGATAAATTAAAATCCCTGCTGCTCGGGTTGAGCGTGGAGAATGAAGAAGGGACGTGTGAGGTGACGGAGGTCAGCAAGGTGGAAGGAGAGGCCTCGATTAACAACCGCAAAGGAAAACTTATTTTCTTCTATGAGTGGAACCTGAAAGCCACCTGGACTGGTGAGATTAACATCTATTTGTTTTACTAATCTCACTAAATCCCCCTTTTAATATTATAAGTACTAAAAACTTGTTTCTTTCCTTTGTTTTTACCAGGAAAGTCAAACACAGGAGTCAAATATAAAGGAACGATTGAAGTTCCTAACCTGTCTGATGAAAACGACATGGAGGACCTTGATGTAAGTTTCACCAGAGACACGTGGTGTGTAGTGATTGTGGCTGACTGAGTGGTGTAGTTGTGTTAATCACATCCTGTGGTCTGTGTTCAGATTTCTATATCGCTGAATAAAGATGAGCCCGACACACCACTGACCAAGCTGATGAAAACCAAAGGGGCGGAGAAAGTCCGCGAAGCGCTCGGAAGTTACGTCGGTTTCCTAAAAACAGGTCAGTAAAACTAGTCGTGCGTTTAAATACTTGTACTTTTTAAATACTTTTATGGGCCTGGAAGTGTTGGTGTCTAAACCGTGTTAGTGCATCAAATCACAATTAAACGTAAATTACTTTAATATGAACATTTGACTTTGTCACTCGTTTTAGATCGTAGCATAATCGTCAAAAACATCAACCAGTTCAGTTTCTTTAACTCAGTTCTTTCTACTTGTGCTTTAACTTCACTGATGATGAAGAAAATGTTCAGTTTTCATTCATACATTTTATTTTTTATTGCAGAATTCACTCAAGGGATGATCCTGCCCACAGCCAACGGTGTGGCTAAGGTGCAGTCCACATCCCAGTCCAAAGCCAAAATGGATAAAACTCAGGTGAACATCTCCACCCGTCAGCTTTTACCTTCTCACTGAACGTCTCTGAATTATTTACTGTAACGCGTACAGAAGTTTTCCTTTGCTCAGCAGATCTTTTGTTCTTGTGTGAAACAGATTTCCTCGTCTGGCAGCACAGCTGCTCCCGTCAACACCGGCGTCAAGATCCCCACCTGTAAATTCACCATCAGAGAAACGTTTCTCACCTCGCCGGCCGATCTCTACAGAGTCTTTCTCAACCAGGAGGTTAGTTTATTTATTTATGGCTGCAGCAGCTGAAAGAAGAGGCTGACAGGTGCACAACACGGAGTCCAGTATGATGTAAAGTGTTTGACTGCGGCTGGTCTTGTCGATGTGCAGATGGTTCAGGCGTTCACACACGGTGCGGCCACTGTTGACGGAGAGAAGGGCGGAAAGTTCCGTCTGCTAGATGGAAATGTTTTTGGAGAATTCACAGAGCTGGTGAGACGTCCTGTAATTATGAATATAGACACACACGGACAGTTTGCATTTTAGTCGCATGTCATTTTGTACATGATCTCTTGAACTGAATTACCCTGAAAAGATAAGCAAAGAACTGTCTCTCCACCAGGTTCCCGATGAGAAAATAGTAATGAAGTGGAGGTATAACAACTGGCCCTGTGGTAAGTTTAGTCATTTTTACATATTTCATGACAGAAGACATAAAAGACATGTATGATGACCATGAATAATCAGGCCTGGTATTAACATGCGTCCTCAGTGGTGGACGGCTTTATGTGCAGGTGGGAACACATCCAGGACACATTTGAGTAGAGGTGGTCTGAGCCATGTGTGACCCCATTCTTTCTGCATTGTGTCTTGCTTCAACATTAAGGAAGCACCTACTCCACATAGCTCCTCTTGTAGAAGCGGATGTTTGCCTCCATTTTAAGATAAAAGCAGCATTAAGTGTCGTCTGTTCATCAGTAATTATTAGTGTCTCTCGTTATGTTCCTGACTGGAGCTTGTTCTTCAGCAGCAGGTATAATCTTAAATAGCTAACATCTTGGTGAGGGTAAAACTTGTCCATTTCATCACTAAAAGTGTCATTTATTGATTCATTTATTTCGTCTAGACTCTAGAGGGTGACACGGAAATCACTGTCACTCCCATCCCGATCACATGAAAAATTGTCACCCTCTAATTCCACCTGCGTCCTGCGTCCCCCACTTTGGGAACCACTGTTATAAAGCAACACGAATACTGTTTATCTGCGTGAAAATGTCATGAGCTGCATTGACGCATGTTAGAACCAGGTCTGAACCTCCATGTTGGCTCAACCGTCACCTGCTGGATTTAACATTTTCTTTATGTTGTTATTTACTAGTAAAGTTTTGTCCAACCTCAGGCACTGATCATAATCTATGATTGTTAATTTGCTCCACAGAGCATTACGCAACCATCACAATGACTTTCCTGGACCGAAACACCGAGACGGAGCTGAAGATGGATTGTCGAGGCGTCCCGGACAACCAGGAGGAGCAAACGAAAGAGGGCTGGAAGAGATACTACTTCGAAGCTATCAAACAGACTTTTGGCTACGGAGCGCGGCTCTGCTGAAGACGGTGTACTGTAGTACTGTTCTCTCTCGATTCTGTTTCGGATTTTTTTTTTTTTTTAATTTCTGTCCTTCGATCTTTGGCACAAAACGTCCCTTTGTAAAAAAATAAGAGACAAAAAATATAGGCGAGGTCAGTCTGTCACCTGTCCGTGTGTGTAAATGTTTTAATTTCTGAACGTATTTAAATCTAGACCCTCCCTCTATCCCACCTCACCTCACCTCACCTCGTCAGTATTTGGCTCAGTTGTTCAAAGGAGCGTAAATGGACTGTGCCTTTAGGACTGTGGATGGATTGAATAAATCAAAGAGGAATCTATTGAACCACTAATACAAATTGGCCTCCACTTCTATAAATATGTAATTACCCCATAATAATAATAAAAATAATGTCGGTTTCCTTTTTATTTTAAAGAAATATTCTGTTGCGTTGAAAACAAACAAAAATGAATGTTTATTTTTTACTTATTTTACTCGTTTGGGGTGTAACTGTAGTGAAGATGCTTTTCAGCCAAGATGCATGTTTCATTTCAAACTGCCAGATGGAGGAATGACTACTGGATCTGAGCTTTTTACCTGCGAGCTCCGTCACCTGCAGCTAAGCGGCACCGTCGAGATTTCACCCGCATCACGGCGACCGGCGTCCGACCTTCTCCCGGCGATCAGCGGGGACTTGAAGCGGTTTAAGTTGGAGTAGCTAGCGAAGCGGCTAGAGAGACATTTTGCTGTATTTTGCTTCAAAATGTACATTTGCCAGTAAAATGCTTTCAGAACAGAATCCATCTATTTATTCCTCATTTTCACCATGTAAAAAAAAAGAAAAGAAAGAAGAAAAAAGACTAGTTTCTTGGAATAAACCAATCCCCATATGCTCCTGATTTGTTTTTATTCAACATCTTCACAGCGCGTCTGTCGGTGAATAAACATATTTGCACGTTATTTATCTAAAGTTGCAAAATCTTTTCTTGTCTTTAAAACATTAATTTACAAGTGCTTTAAAAAACAGAAGCCACAAAAGCCTCTATTCAGTAAAACAAGCACTTAGTTTGGTTTTAAAGATCGCTGCAGGTCACACTTTTAAGTTTATAACTGGAAAAACAAACTAAACTGAAAACTATCTGAAGCAAAAAGTATCTAAAAATACTCATACTTATCTAAATCTAAACAAAAACCTCACACAGCTCAGTTTTTTTTTCCACAGAGCATCCTGAAACACATCAAACAGAAAGTTAAAGGGCTTAATAACAGAAATAAGGAAAAAAAGAAAAGACAAACCCTTCATTTATCCCAAAAACAGAATATAACTTAAATAACTCTGATATTAATTCTTAAGACAAGAGAAAAGCTTAAATGAACAGAAACGATGAATAGATGTGCAGCTGTAGCTTCGCAGCGGTTTTTCCGATTGGCTGAGAACAGTCATAAGCAGATGTAGAGCTCTGACTCCTGGAGGAGGGAGAGGAAGTGAGTCACTCAGCAGAAATCAACAGGAATGTAATACTTTCCTTTTAAAACATACAAATTAATTTAACTCACAAAACATCAAAGGCTTCTCTCTACGTAAGAATAAACTGTGATGTTTAACCCACGTTTAGGTACAGATACTTAACAGATGTTAATACTAAAGTACATTGTTTTCTACAGTGGAGTTAAAGTTGCAGCCTCTTGGGGGCGCTGTTTCAGCTTGATTAACTTTCTGTCTTAATTCTCCAGAGATTATTTCTTTCTCTGCAGCAAACAGCTCAGCAGTGACGCTGTGGATGCTTCCATGGTTACAATAACACAGATCAGCCACAACATTATGACCCCTGACAGGAGAAGTAAGTAACATTGAGCTTTATGTTCTGCTGGGAAACTTCATTCATTGGTGGTGATGTTACTCAGACATGTAGCACCCACCTAGACCAGACCAGGCACCCCCACCCCATAGCAATGACACTCCTTGATGGCAGCAGAACATCCCCAGTAGGATGCAGACACAAAAACACTTTAGGAAGAAGAACAGCACAAGGTGTTGACCTGGCCTCCACATTCACTAGATCCCAAACTGATCATTCTCTGATGAGTCACAACAAAGCACGTACACAACAGGTGGTCATAATGTTATGCCTGACCACTGGAGACTGACCCTCCTTGTCTAATTGTTTCCTCACCCACTGAGTTCGCTTGTCAGGGGTCATAATGTTATGGCTGATCGGCGTAGCTCCCAAATTCTCACAGGCTCTGTGCTTATTTTTATTTTTTTACTTTACACGTCAGAAGGCGACTCTTCTCGGCCGTACGTACGCTGGAGCTGGAGTTGTTGTCAAGTGAGTCGAGGCTCCGTCGCGGCGCCATTTCTGCAGCTTCAGTCGCTTTTTTAACAGGAATTTCATGACATTTGCTCCTTGAAAGACAAAACATACAAATAATGTTAGAAAGAAGAATTAAAAGCCTTTGTAGTATGTAGTTTAATTTAAATGACGGTGCATTTGAAACAATAACTACCCGTATAAAGGCCATATACTCATGCCTCTGTTGTCCTTCTGGCTTGCTGTAGTCGTGGCTTGCTCCACCAGGTCTTTGAGGAAGTGGAAGAGCTTCTCTGACTCTATGCACTGCTTCCTACGTGATAACACATAATAATAATAATATAACGTTTATTTAAACACAGACTTAAAGGTCCAGTGTGTGAGATAATGCGCCATCTAGTGGTGAGGTTGTAGATTGCGGCAAATACACCTTTCTGTCAACAAATACCCTTAAATCTTATAAACTGCTCCTTAAATGTAATCTCATACATCATATTAGATTTAATGTCAAATCAAACAAAAAAACAAAATTGAATATGGAGGTCTATGATTGGCTTGCTGTTTGTTGGAGTCAGCCTCTAGTGGACATTAGAGGAAGTGCAGTTTATAGCACTTCCATGTTGTTTTTAGTTTTTTCAACAGCCGTCACAGTCGTGATGATGGCTTGACCAGCAGACTTACTTACATGTGAGCCACAGATACGACGGTGCTGAGATTCGACTGGGTTATCAGACAGGTTTTGGTCAACAGAGACTTCAGGAACATCTCCAACGCCCGGGCTGATCGCTGCAGTTTAGGATTTCACGGCTCACACAGTTACCTCTTTGCCTTATTTTGATTCAGCAATTATGCAAAAACACTTTCTATTATTCTAGTAGTAACAGTTTTCATTTTGGTGCTGGTTGTTGATGTACTAGATGTATTTTTAAACTCACTTTTTAAATCTGGAGCTGGGTCACTCCAGCTACTACAACTCCCAGCATGCTCAGACAATGCTGAGTTTGAGGACTGCAACAAAACAGTAAAAACCAACAACAGCTCCACAGTGAAGACGGAGATATAACCTGATGAAGGATACAGATGATCACAGGAACTGCCATGGCAATCCTCCCCACCTCTGTGTCCTTCTGCATGATTTTTTTGATGCGACTCTGAGAACAAGATTTATTTGCGTGGAACAAACGAATGTAAACAGTTTTATTAACTTTTTAAACATCAACAGAACTCTTGTGTGGTAAAATTAATATATTAGAGTTCATTAAATATATCAAACACGGTTCAAATGTGTTAAAATACCGCAATATTATGATTTACTGCGATATTTTCCCCCAAATAACACGACAAAGCGGCGATAAGCGAAATTTCCTACGGTCCCTGAATGCGCCAGGAAGCACCTTCACTCCATGCTAACCGGGCTAACACCGTTAGCTCGTTTAATTGGACTTTTAAATTGCTTTAACTCGCCGGGACAAAGTTTCTACTCACGGGGGGGAACCGTACGTTAAATCTCCTCTTCTGTCTGGGCATTTTAGTCGCTTCAGTCCGCGCGGCTCGGTCACATTTTTCATGTTTTCACGCAAACAAACAGCCGCAGGGTCCATTTGTTTACCTTCAGCAAGAAGAACCGAGAAAAAAAATAAAAAATCACCGCACACCTGAGGTCAGCCCCGCGTGACCCCTGATAATGACGTCACAACACGCGACATAATTAATAAATATGTGACATAAATTAATTGTGACATTTGAGTTTCACTAGACCTCAAAAGTGTTAATTTAATTTTAAATAAAGTTTATTTTAAATACATGAAAAAAAATCAAATACAAAAAGAAAATAATTCTTGAATTTTCTCCCTTTAATAATACACTTCTCTTGTTAAATAGGAAATACCTAATTTTACTAATTTAATTTATAAAAACAATAAAAGGGCAAACACCTTTATAGCCGCTGTATTTTCGGCCACATCCTACATCAGTGACAGTCTGCTGTCACATGTTTAACAGTTTACAAACCCATTAATCTAAACATTTTAAAGTTTAATGTGCTTTTAAATGAAGTACAAATGTTCAAATAAGCACTAATCTGGACTCGGGTGCCCTTTTATTACTCTGCCTGCACGACCCTATGTTCTCAAATGACTACAAAGGTCAGAGATACGGTTAAGCCAGTATTCATTGCACTGATTATTATAACACTAGTAAAGCTCCAAACCAGCAGGAGGACTCTTTCTTCTATTATTGTATTTTAAAAAAAAGGCAAAATCATGTTTCTGTGTTTCTTGTTTGCAGTTTGTATATTTGTTCCATGTCACGTCTGTGGTGAGTACTGACCAGTATCATTTGTTATCTTAACACACAGAGTCTGAATATATTTTCTTTTCTAATGCAGGCTACACAGAAAAAGAAGAAGAACATTTCACCCAGGTCAGAAACAGTCCACACTTTGCCACCTGTATGAGATTAGACTATAAACACCTTTCTTTAGAACTTCTTTGCTCACAAACATTTGCTGCTTTTATCGCTGCTATTAATTCTAGATAATAACCAATAATCTAAAGTTTAAAAGATAAGTTTCACACTGGGCTGAATGTTTTTAGAAAATTGCAGAAAGGTTTGTCAACCTCACCTAATCTGAGTCTAAACTTTTCACACATATATTTGTATTTCTATATATATTTGATTTAAATGTATTTAATACCAGCAGTCTGCTGCTACTTATCAACTAGAAAACAGTGTTAAACTAAATTAATCTTCCTGCAACCTTTCACGCTGCACTAAAGCGAGATCTAAAACAGGTTTTCACTTGAGACTTTTAGGTGATTATCAGCCTTAAGAGTAGTTTTTCTTCAATAAGTCTTCTTTAGTGGCGTTAAGAGAACAAAAGCAGACACGATCCCTGACATTTTACAAGTTTAGACGAGTTTAAAATTAGTTTTTTGCAAGTGATGGTTGCCAAAATATCCAGCTGAGTCTAATTCCAGTCAAAAACGTTTTGAAGAATACAGCGTGCAGTTTATAATTTTCTATATTTCTGCATAAAAATGACTCAAAACATCAGTGGGTTATTACACAAGTCCTGAAATTAGACAAAGAGAACACAAATCAAACAAGCAAAACAGTAATAATATACTTGTGTATTAGTTTATTCAGGAAAATGTGTCATTATTACATATATCGGTGTGGTAAGTGCACCTCTAGGATTACTTAAGCTAATTAATCTAGTTCCAATCTAATCAGTGTAACGAGGAGTCGCTCAGTTCCTTGTTTAGTCTAAATAAATCAGGGATTTGTCTCAGTTGTTTGCTCGTCAGGCTGGAAAAGTTCATAAAACCATCTCTAAATAGTTTGAAATCCACAAATAATCCACAGTCAGACAGTTTGAGAACAAATGGAGGAGATTAACCCTCCACAGGAGTGATCCACCAACAAAGATCACTCTATAATAGTCTGAGAGGAACCAGAGGAACCCATATGTGACGGGCAAAGACACTTCTCTCCAAGAAGAACATTCCTGCTTGTCTTGATCGACATCCTGTGGACAAGACAGAAGACGATTGGTCACTAATGGACCAGTGAATTCTGTCTTTTTGTCCTGCAGGATGTTTCAGGCTCAGATTTTCTCCAGCGTCGCCTCCATCCTCCGTTTCGCTGTCCCGACATGAGTCCGTCTCCCACCGTCCCCACATCAGGTCAGAATATTGGACTGGAGACGTTTTGCACGCATGTGTGTGAAACGTGTGTTCAAACCATCCTCTCGATCTCCTGTTCTAGTTGAACGCGTGAAAGCCGCAGACGTCAAAGTGATCGCCGCTCTGGGAGACTCTCTAACCGTGAGCGGACGATGAATCTTTATTGCTTTTCATTTAAACAAGATTAAACAGCATGCGTTCTTGTTGCAGACGGCCATCGGCGCCAACGGTTCCACGATTCTCTCCATACCGTTTGAGTTTCGCCAGCTGTCCTGGAGGTAAATCAGGACTTCACCCGGCTTCCTTCCTATCAGATAGTCCTGTATTTATTAACTTAATCAGTGCTGTGTTATCACAAGCTCGTACAACAACAGCAATCAGCCATAACATTATGTCTAATATTGTGTAGGTCTTCCTTTTTAACACCAGAGCAGCCTTGACCCGTCTTGACCTTTGTTTTTGTCCTGTGTCCCAATTATTACTCGCTCTTCTCTCCTTCAAATCAGCATCGGAGGATATGGGACTTACCAAAATGTCATCACGCTGGCGAGTAAGTTCACCAAGCAGAACCAAAGTAGCTGCTTTACATGTTAATGTGTGAAAGTTTCACCCTGACCCTGACTGTAACCATGACCCTTTATGCTCATATAGTTTTGTTTATCTCATCATAAATCATCTTAAAATGGTTCTTTTAAAGCTAATCATTCTAGATATATTCAAACTCTTCAATCCCAAACTGCTCGGTGCGTCCCCGGTGATGACGATGCACGGCCGGCCTGTAACGGTCAACGAGACTGGATTTAACTTTGCCGTTACCGGGCACAACACACTGTATGACTCTTACGTCATCACTGCCTTCATAAAGCATCTTCAAAATCTCTTCCCCAAAGCTCAAACACCAAAATGACTTCTTCTTTATTCCTCTGCCATCCTTACAGGAACATCTCCGATCAGATAAGACACATGATCGACACGTTCAGGTCTCATCCAGTAAGTCTCGCGCGCTCGTCTTTCTGCTCACAAGGCGACGGACACTGAGCCGGACCTTCTGTTTTTTTTAGGGTTTGAACTTCCAGGAGGACTGGAAGGTGGTGACGGTGCTGATCGGCATGAACGACGTCTGCGACTACTGTAAAAACAAAGTGAGGAGGGTTTGGTGTCGAGACGAAGAGTTTCACGTTGAGTCAAAAGCTGAAAGTCTTGTTTTTTTTGAGGGGGGGTGAGTCGGTCGCGCACCGGGCGTGTCTGCAGACCTCCACATTAATATCGGGCGTGGCTGCAGGTGCAACAAAGCAGAGTTGCACCAACGCCCAGACACACCCAGCAGTGATAGAGTATGTGGTCTGATGTGAAACCTTCAGCTAGAGAATAACAAATATCACAATTTTTCTGACAGTTTTTCTCATCTCAAAATCATCATTGACAAAGAAAAGACATATTAGGTCTATAAATTAACATTTAGAAGAATGAATGAAGTGTACAGCCACGGTAAAATGAAACTGAAATCTTCTTCTTCACCTCCGCAGGCTTTGTTCTCGCCTGACAGCTTCATCCAGCACATGACAGAAGCTCTGGACATGATGATGAATGAGGTGAGATTTCATATTCTTGCTGTTCCTAGGTAGGTGCACGTACGATAACATTGATGCTACACTAAAACGTGGGGTTTTGGATTCATCTAGAATTAAAACCACGGCCACGGTCGGAGGTCACATCCGTTTCTTTAGAGGCTCTGCAGCTCTGTCACTGTGATGCACGTCATTTCTGAAGCTGCTTATGTAACATTAGATGGTGCAATAATGATCCGTTTCTCCAGTTTCTCTCCGCTCTCAGGTTACATGTTGACTCAAAGACTCAGCAGAGCATTATGTGAGAGTGCTGCCTGTATGTCATCAGTTTTAAATGATGTCAGTCAGAAGATCAATATTTTCTCCACAGGACACACGTGAGGACATTTTACACTCAGATATTTTTATCAGACTTTATGCATCGTCTGCACATTTGCTGCCTTCAAATGGAAGACGTAAGCTCGTCTTAACCACAAGAGATGTCTTGTCCTCAAAATATTTGCCGTTCGAGTGGTAACATCAACTGTGAATCGTGAAAACACCGTTGGTGTCTGATAAGCCATAGAGGATGACATTTAGCAAGCGAACAAACACAGGTGTCATGAAATTACTGTAAACATCAGCAAACCCTCGGTGCTCTCCAAAAATCTCCACTCCAAATCTCCAGGGGGAAACAGGAACAGCTAATATTAGCTGGGAAGCTAGGAAGAGCTATTATTGGCTTGGAGTCTATGAAGAGCTATTATTAGCTGAGAAGCTATGAAGCTACTAGTAGCAGGGAGGTGAGGAAGAGCTAATATTATCTGGGAGCTGGAAAGAGCTACTGTTTGCTGGGAACTAGGAAGAGCTACTATTAGCTGGGAGTGAAGAAGAGCTACTGGGAGCTGGAAGAATATGAAGTGCTACTATTAACTTGGAGCTATGAAGCGCTACTATTAGCTGGGTGGCTAGGAAGAGCTAATATTAGCTGGGAGCTAGGAAGAGCTACTATTAGCTGGGAGCTAGGAAGAGCTAATATTAGCTGGGAGCTAGGAAGAGCTACTATTAGCTGAGTGGCTAGGAAGAGTTAATATTAGCTGGGAGCTATGAAGAGCTACTGTTAGCTGGACGGCTAATAAGAGCTACTATTAGCTGGACGGCTTTGAAGAGCTTCTATTAGCTGAGTGGCTAGGAAGAGTTAATATTAGCTGGGAGGTAGGAAGAGCTACTATTAGCTGGGAGCTAGGAAGAGCTAATATTAGCTGGGAGCTAGGAAGAGCTACTATTAGCTGAGTGGCTAGGAAGAGCTAATATTAGCTGGGAGCTATGAAGAGCTACTGTTAGCTGGACGGCTAATAAGAGCTACTATTAGCTGGACGGCTTTGAAGAGCTTCTATTAGCTGAGTGGCTAGGAAGAGTTAATATTAGCTGGGAGGTAGGAAGAGCTACTATTAGCTGAGTGGCTAGGAAGAGCTAATATTAGCTGGGAGCTAGGAGGAGCTACTGTTAGCTAGGAGATATGAGGCGCTACTATTAGCTGGGTGGCTAGGAAGAGCTAAAATTAGCTGGGAGCTAGGAAGAGCTATGTTAGCTGGATGGCTATGAAGAGCTAAAATTAGCTGGGAGCTAGGAAGAGCTACTGTTAGCTAGAAGGATACGAAGAGCTACTATTAGCCAGGAAATATGAAGCGCTACTATCAGCTGGGAGCTAGGAAGAGCTACAAACTGTCCTCTGTTTCTCTTCTCGTGCTCTGGTTCTCTAACTGAACAGCCAATCAGAGTGATCTCTCTCTGACCGACTTCTTCCATCACTGGTTCAACTTGTAGAATCAGCTGAAAAGCTGCCAACAGAGGTCTGTCTAGCGTCAACGCTGCAGGACGTACTCAGAAAAACTAGGGTCAGCTAGACACTCACCGACGGCCTGGTTGGCCTGGTGTGTCACGGCTGCATTCCTCTTAGAGGAGGCTCTGCTTTCATACAGGAAGGGAGGATGCAGCCGGTCATTCTGAAACAGAATGTATTTTATGACACCATCGAAAAGCATTCTAGGTTACTCAGTCCATAAAGGTTACTTCTAGATGTGACCAGTAAAATGGACGAGGCAAGAACACGTCCTGGTGTTTGAACTGTGCTTGATCAGATGTGTCGGAACAATACTACAATACAAGAAACTGATTGACCATTGCCGCCTTGTTCACAACCACTTTCTGACTCCTCTCAACCACTTGAATTAGTTTTTGAGCTGTAACTCTCAGCAGTTCCAGCTTTGAATCTACGTTGCCTCAAGTTTGTTTGCAGTTCCTTTCACCAGAGCCGTCTTTCCTGATCCTCCTGATCCTCTGGAAAGCTGAGACGATCGGTTTCTTTTTCCAACCCTTGTACTCGTGACATAAACACGATGCAGCAGATAACATGAACGTAGTCTGTGAGTTTACATGTAACCTTCCATTGATAAGCTACTACCTTTGCATTTATTCATATCTTTGCGATTTGCATTTATGGTTTCGTCACGTGCGACGCTTCCTTCTCTTCACGGTTTCTCTTTAAACTATGAAGCGTGATGGAAGATATTCAGCCTCAGAGTTAATAAACATTGACTTCTGGTTTCAGATCCCCCGGACGATCGTGAACGTGGTGCAGATTCTTTCCATGAAGCCGCTCAGAGAGGTTCAGAGGCCGACTCTGGGCTGTCAGCTGCAAAAGTTACAGATCCTTTATCATTTCCAAGCATCCTTAAACAGTTTTTAGAGAATGTATCTTTGTTTGATCACTCAGTTATTGTTAATTGGTGGATTATTAGTGTTTTCAGATAGATTTTACGATTAAATTTAAACACTGAACAGTCATTATTGCGTATAGCCCCATTAGTAGTGTTTAATTTCATCAATAAAAAGTAATAAATTGAGATTTTCTTCATATATTTTATAAAATTATACATTATGTATTATAATTGTGCAATAATCTTTGTTGTAATTTGACTCAAAGGGGATTCTGCTCTTGCCTCGTTCAACCTGAGGAAAACTCGCCCGAACTGAAGGAGCTGATTGAGATTAACTTCAGTTTCCAGGTGTGTTACTGGTGATCTTTATGGAGGACGTCCACACAAAGACCTGTCATTACATTAACAGAGATGATTTAATCAGTTAGCTTTAATCTTTGTTGTGCCTTTTGCCGTTTTTTCCACATCTTTTGAGGATTTTTTGGGATCACGGTCAATTTGAAAAGCGACCAAACCTCCTTGCTGGTTGTCTTTAGATGTCGCTTCCATATCTCCACATATTTGTTCTCCCACGATGCTTTCGTTTTCCTAAAGTGCGCCGGCTGCAACATGATGCTGCCGCTCCCATGCTTCACAGTCGGCTCTGTGTTTTCCTCCAGACGTAATAACGATCATTATGTCTTTAATTCATCCTGTCTGAGGTCATTTCTCCAAAATGATATGTGTCAAACCGGTAATCTGGCTTTTTTATTGTGCTGCTGCTTTGGAGCACATTCAAGTTATGTCAAAGTTGGACTTGTTTTACTGCGAATAAAGACATTTTTGTACCTGCATGTAAACGTCTGACCCACTGGAAGTGCAATATAGTGAATTATATGTAAATAATGTGTCTTTAAACAGCTGCTGTGTCGTTTTAATGTGACTCGGGGCTCATTGTGCGTTCATACTACCTAAGGAAGGCCCTAAACATTTCGGTTTTAGTTGGAGATGTTCCTAAATAAAGCTCAAACTCCCTAGTCATTTAATACTAGTGGAAATGCTTTAAAGACAGCCTCCATGTCCCGTTGTCTTTGTTTTAGCTTTGTTTTTCAAGCAGCACTCTGACCTGGACGCAGCACGTGGTTAATAACTCCCTCTGCTGGACAGATTTTGAGCTAAAACAGAAGCGTTTGAGTTCCTCACTGGAAATGTCAACAGTTGCAGTCTCTTAATAAAGATCTGAAATGTGTCTCGTCTGCAGGAGAGATTAGAGCAGCTTCTTCACAGCGGCCGCTTCTTCAAACAGGACTTCGCTGTCGTTCTGCAGCCGTATTTAGAGAAGGCTGAGCCAGCAAGGCTTCCTGTAAGACACGTATTTTTGTGCTTTTTAGTGCAGCGTTCACGTCTTTGTTTTGCTAATGTCCTTCCTATAATTCCTATAATTCAGGACGGGAGTCTTGACCTGAGCTTCTTCACAGCAGATTGTTTCCACTTCACGGTGAAGGGACACGAGGAGCTGGCAAAGGGCTTGTGGAACAACATGGTGAGGCTTTAACTCCTAATGTTCATAGCAAATACATAAATAAATTAAAGTTGTTTTGCTCAGTTCCAGCCTGAAGGAGGTAAACAGATGATAAAGACGTTTTCAGAGCCGGTGGAACTCATCTGCCCGCTGAAGGTACAACACGACAGGAAAAGCTTTCAAGTGTGTTTGTGATAAAAGCTGCTTTCAGCGTCTTTCATTTCTCCAGGAGCATCCGTACATCTACACCAGACCTGGATCGTCCACTGCGCCACTGAAACAGTCCTCTGTGATGATGATGACGATGATGATGTATCTGCTCTCTGTATTTATTTGACTCACGGTCTGGTCTGAGGGTTTATTTCTCACTGAAGCCTCTAATCATAAAAACCATAAACATAAGTCTGAAGATGATTTCTCAGTTCAGACTCTGACTTAAAGTATTTTTAAACCGCTTTGTGTATTTGTGAATTAAAAAAACGTGTTTATGTATATTTTTAAAAATCCTCAAAATGTTATCAGCCATAACATTATGTCTAATATTGTGTAAGTTTGCCACCAAAGCCCTTTGAGGCCTGGATCCTAGATTCTGCAGCAGATCCTTTAAATCCTGCAGGTTTGTCCAAAGCAATCCCACAGATGCTGGATTAGATTGAGGTCTGGGAAATATAAGCCACTCCTGAACCACTTCAGTAGGAACCGTGTCATAGTATGATCCAAATGAAATGTAGGACTGAAAATCTACCAGAAGAACATTGTCCAAAGCATCACACTGCCTCCGTCTGCTTGCCTTCTTCATATGTTGTAAATGCGCCATGTGTTCCCCAGGTAAGCATCCACCTGTAGTAACAGAAAGCATGATTAATCGGACCAGACTGCATTCTTCCACGCAGTCCAGGTCTGATGCTTGTGTGTCCATTTTTCTTGCGTCTATCATCAACTTTGAGGTATCATGGGATATTTCACTCATGCAAACCATACACAAATCTACCCAAACGAAAAACAAGACGTCCAACCTTGTTGTTTATTTATATCGTGAATCTTCTTGTTAGTCTGAAACTTGTGTATTGTTATCTGTATTTAAAGTACAGACAAATACATGTTCACAGTCAGTTTTATCTGTTGTTTATATCCTGAAACTGCCTTTGTTTGTTTGTTTGTTTACCTGGTTAAATAAATAATTTAAAAGATCAGACGAGATCTGCAAATTACCTTCAGCTACATTCAGTCTATATTCTTACCAACAAATTCATTAGTTAAATCCTTATTACCTTACTAATACCTTATTAATAATAATAATAATAATACATTTTATTTATAGGCGCCTTTCAAAACACCCAAAATCACTGTACAGGTAAAATAGGGTTTAAAATACATACCAGACATCAAAAGCACTTAACAAACTATAAGACACTAAAAGATACGATATAAAGACAAAACGATTTGGTTTAAAAAATAGATAAATAAAAATCTGGAGAGCGTGACAGTCAGGGAGGGAATGATTGCAGAAAAAGGTGGGCTTTGAGATGGGATTTGCACCTTGCGCCACATATTTCGTGTTTTTTTTTTGGACGGCACTGAGTTAAAGTATAAAACTACGGCTTCTCATTTATAGCGAGATTACGCACAGAATATTTAGATTTAATAATCTAGTAATTTAATAATCTTAATGCAGAGAGGACTGATAGACAGAAGATTTGTGTATCTTTCATTTAATATCATACAGTTATGTCTGCAAAAGACACTCATACGGCTTTCAGAATTGACTTAACACCACTCCGGCAAAAGATTATGACCACTTTCCTAATATTGCGCAGATCTCCCTTGTGGCGACTGATCAGAGAATGGACATGGGCCTTCTGAGGGTGTCCTGTAGTGTCTGGATCATCCCACAGATACTTGATCAGTTTGGGATCTAGTGAATTTGGAGGCCAACGCTTTTTTGTGCTTTTTTGTGTGTGTGTCTGTGTCAGGCTGCATCCTGCTGCCATCAAGGAGTGTCATTGCTCTGGTGTGGGGGGTCCCTGGTCTGGTCTAGGTGAGTGCTACATGTCTAATTAACATCCTCATGAATGAATGCCAGGTCCAAAAGTTTCCCAGCAGATCTCTGAGTTATTTACTTCTCCTGTCAGTGGTTTTAATGTTGTGGCTGATCTTTATGACTTACCTTTCTATGATAAGTTACGTTTTTAACAAATTTATTCTATATATTTATTCGCCAATATGTTAAAAAAAACCCATAAAAAATAAGTTTTAATTTATGTAACTTAAAATAAACTGCAGCTGTCCTGGCGGTGCAGTACCGCGGTGTGGCCGCCGGGGGCAGCAGAGTTACTGTTTACAGCCAGAGAGCAGCAGGCTTGCACGAGCTCCTGCCTGTAGCGTGGAGTTGAAATCAGAGACACACAGAGAGGAGGTCGCTGTAGTAGTTCTTTAAAAAAAAAAAAGTTACAGAAACTCGCAGGAAACCCGATCCGCCTCGCGTCGTTTACATGGTGGCAAACTTCGGACTCGGAGGTAATTATTTGTTGATATGAACGATTCGCTCGGAGCGGAAAAAAGCCACATTTAGCTCGGGCTCGCGGACTTGTGCATGGTCGCTAGCTAGCTAACTAACGGTTAGCCTACTGGGGAGCTACTTGGCTAGCTGGCTAGCGAGGTCCAGCCCAAAAGTTGTTTACCCAAAGAAGTTGTGGATGTGGTCACCCCCTGAGATTTTCCCCACTTTTCTCTGGGATAAGAGAGCAAGGACCAAATATTCACACTGGATTTAACACTGCGCGCTGTTAGGAAACTAGCAGAATGTCCACAGAGGTTGAGTGTAGTCAGGTTGACTCGGGTTTGACAGCGGCCAGCTCCGGCGGCGGAGAGGGCGAGAAGAACCAAAACAAGTCCGAGGGGTCTTACCTGCAGAAAGAAGGCGACGAGGAGCCGCAGACGGGCTCGGTAAAGCAGCCCGGCGGACGGGCCCGGCTCGGAGGCGGCCAAGAGCCCCGCGGACACGCACAAGAAATGCAAAGAAAACGATAAAGAAAACGACCAAAGCGGCTCCGCTGACTCGGCTGTCGAGGCGGTGAAGAGCAAAGTTGTTGAGGCTCCTCCGCCGAAAGTCAACCCGTGGACTAAGAGGACCACGGGCAGGGTGCCGGTCAACAACATCAGCTCCCAGGAGAAAGGTGAGACCAGTTTTTAAAAAGATAATATCAGATTAAACTCAACAATATGGTCACAGCTCGGCGCCCCCACACACACACACATACATACACGTTGCTGCAGCATTTGACAGCTTCACTGCAGGGAAATCCTCTCTAATCTCCCCTACTCTACTATGTCATGCCTCATTTTTTGGGCTTTTTTCGACTTGAATGAAGTGCATAAACTTGAATGTCAGCGCAGTCCAGACGTGTTGATGGTGGCATATTTGCCCCATCCCCCTCTGCGCTCGGATTGCTCCGCAGCACCACGTGTTGATTGCTGACAACTGCTACTTCTTTAGCCACCAGCAGCTAACTCCTGCTGCCTGTCCCTTCATGGAAAGGCCAGTGGCGTTGGGCCAGAGCCAGTGTCAGGCTAATAAGGCACAGGAGCAGCTTAGTGTGGGAGAAAGAACAGCCTCGAGTTTGTGCTGTGGGGGCTGACTTAACAATAAATAAAAAAAGAAAGAGGCCAGGGAAGCCAGGCTAACTGCTGCTGCTGCTGTAAAGGCACGTTTTACATGTCCAATGGCCTGGCTGCCTGCAGTTCCTCCCACCAGCCAGCCAGCTCTTCACTGTCACAAGTGAAAGTATGTGGAACAAGGTGGTCGAACAGGTGGGAGAGAGATAAAGTGGCTCAGGGTTGTGGAGTAATGATTTTATTTACTGCACAATTAATCAGGAATTAACTCACGGGTAGAATCGGTGTGTTTTCACTTTTTGTTTTGCAGCTGCACCCAAAACTAATTAAATCACTTTGATTTTCATGCAGAAAAATAAAAAACGAGTCAACCAGTTTTGTCCAAATTCACTTTACACTAGTGTGAAATCTTAAAGCTAATTTTTGCTTAAATAAAGCTTGTTTTGCACGTATATAATCAAAGCTTTTACCCAGAAAACCAAACAAAACTAATTAAAAACGCCCAGAATGAATTAATCGGTGATGTAACACCACATTTTTAGCTTATCATTTGAAAAATGTTTGTATTTTTAGTTAAAAAAACCAATTGAGACTTGAATTCTGTCAGCGGAGGAGGTCCTGCTTTAATTTGTAAATTTGTTTTTAAAGCCTCATGGGAAATGTAGTATGCAAAGTGGTTTATTGTTGGCCTGTAGTAGGGAGTCGAGTCTGTGTATCTCTTTTCAAGCTGTTCCCCCGCTGCCACAGCTTTATGGAAACTGAATCAGTGCTGGTGGTATCGCTTTAATAAACGGCCTGATTAACTTTCTGCCTGCGTGATCAATCGACTGATTAATCGGCTAATCACGGGGCGACTGATCGATTGTTGTGATCACGGCAGCTCTGTCGAATTCGGGCCGTTCAGCTCAGTTTGACTCATGAATGTGTGTCAGGGCTCAGAGCTATATTTGAATCGGCATCGTTTTACAGCGTTACTGTACAACCAGCTTGGTGGGTGGACGCCTGCAGGCTCAGCCGGGGCAGGCAGGCATACACCCATTCATGTGGAAGCCTCGGCCCTGACTCTCTTATCAATCTGACCATCCCCAGCCGAGCGATAGGGACTGTCAGGCTGCGGCGGGCCACTCCCAGCCTGCGAGAGCCTGCAGACGCATACCACTGTGAGCTGTACACAAAACACCCTCAACAAGTTCAGGGAGTATATTAATTATCCCGTAGTGACAGAAATTCCCGATGCTGCTCCAAACGCAGCAGAGCAGTCGGGAGTGGATGACTTTTTGACCGCAGCATCGAGCAACCGCTGTAGACACAGATTATGTTAAATTGTGTTGAAACGGATTAAAAACTATATTTTTTTTATATATTTGTATCTGTCAGATGTGATGATGTCCCTCTCAGTTACTGATTGTGTGTCCGCAGATCAACCAAATGCTCTGAAAGTCGTCCGAGCCAGCAAGCCCAGAACGAGAAAAATAAGCAAGGTAATCATCTTTACTGTTTGTTATTGTTTTCTCTTCTTATTTTATCCGTTAATACACGTTAATACACGTTAATACACCTGCTTTCTGTTCAGAGTAAATCATATTCACTTGTATTTTTCGTTGACAGGAAAATTAAAGTTTTAATCTTTTAAATGAAGCTTTATTTACATCCATTTTTACATGCTAGCTGTATTCTTACTAATTTAACTGGAGCGCTTTTGCATATTGTCGCATGTCGTCACCTTTAAATTAGTGGAATATAATAAAATCATGGTCATGTGTGGATAATGCATCCTAATATAATAGTTCTGCACTAAATCTTAGCTTCACAAAATCCTGGTGTTGATTTTTAAAAAATATGCGTCATATCCTGCATCCTCAAATTTGAAATCTTTGGTCGCTAAACGTGAGAGAAGCTGCGACTCTCAGAGCGCCGTCGGCACGTAAAGCCGATTCGATTTAAGAAGTATGACGTCAGAGAAGAGCTCCACTAAAAGCGACGGCAATTCAAATTTCAAATCAGTATCATTTGAATCGTCTGTGATGCCGTTAAACCGGATTGAATTAAAAGTGTTTCTGTAATTCGGCCTGGCCCACTGACTTTAAAAAATATGGGGCTGTCAAAATAATGTGTCGGTGGAACACAAAGCAACCGAGTAGTACCACAAACCACAGCCTCCGCAATAACAACACACTTGAATCAACATCTTTCAGTCATTTAATGCTGAACACCAGAACCTGCACGAAGGCAAGGTTTTGTTAAATCTTCTAAAGGGACTCGCTCGCTAATGTACCTAATAATCTGACAAGTGAGCGTATATCCTGATAATTGATCCCATGTGCTGCCGCTTTCGACTGGTTCTTTAATGTCAAAGAGCATCTCTCGCTTCTAAATAAACCAACGGCCACGCTGAGTGGGAAACGAACACCTGCTGCTAGCTAACTGCTAGCGGCTTTAAGCTGCTGCTGTTTGCTTTTCCAACCTGTTTTTCCACCCCGCTTGTTTTAAAGTTAGTGCTGGGGAATGGGAACCTTAGAAAAGTTGAGAAAAATAAACTTTTATGAAATCAGCTTACTGACTTTAGAAGGGTCAGTGTTTCAGCTCTTTTATATTATTAGTTTTAAGCTCGTTTTATATGTATATTTAGAGTCTGACGTGCATCTCTGGTTAGTTTAGACTGCTTCTAATAACTAGTTTTGAAAGTCTCTAATTATAGCTTAAGCTTAAAACATATATATCATGCACAACTAATAATTAATTAATGATTATTGACGTAAAACACGTCCGTGTGCGATTCTGAAAGTTTGTGAATCCATACCAGCTACATCCCCCTTCATGACTATTTTAAAGTCCATGCGATGTTAAAACGGCGCCAGAAAGGCGGTGATTCAACTGGACGCTCATGTTGGAGGATGCAGCTTGTGGTGCTGTTAAACGGGGTGGACAAAATAACAGGAACAGCTCGGTGGAGCGACGAACCACACCCTCCTAAGCGAACGCACGGTTGAATCAACAGTTGTTTTAAACGAGTGATGTGCACCGTGACCTTTTGTTAGATAATCCTCTTTATTTTCCATTTTTATTTGTAGGACGTGTTAATTTTTAGTTTTTTGTGCTTGTGTACTCTATTAACCGACGTTCCTCTTGACTTTTACGACGAGCTAAGATCGTCACTAACGATTTACTTTCTGCTATTTTTAACTAAAACAAAGTGATTCAGTGAACTGGGGCAGAAACCTTTGGTCAGCACACAGACGTTGTTTAAAAAACGCCGTTAAAGGATGAAGTTTGTCGTCCGCCGTCGCTCTTGCAAGAGCGTCCGTCTGGGTTAGCGGTGGCTTGTCTCTAATGAGCGTTAACCTCGTCCGCCTGACCTTGATCTCGTATCAGTTTGTCCAAATTTACAACACTCGCCCCTGTGGAAAGTGACTCGGGCCTGTTTATCATCGTTGTTTGCAGTTCCCCCACAGATGGAGCACTGACCTCCTTTTCCTCGCCGCCGGTCTCTACCTGCTCCGACCACGCCGTGTTGTTGCTTTGTTGTTAATGTTGTCGTTTCTCTCCCACTTTCATTTACAGTCCAGTGACTTCAGTGATATCACAAACTGGCCCACACCTGGAGAGCTGGCCAAAGAGGTACGGGGCGAGTGTGTCTGAAACTTATTAAAAGGAAATTGTTGGATCTCAGAGAAGCTTTTCTGGTTTCTGCTCACCAGATGGAGCAATGAAAACACGTAGCAGCTCTTAGGATTTAAGGTCTAAACAGTGATTTGGTGCAAAATATTGACGGTTTAAAGCTTTGTCCTTAAAAAAACCACTGATAAACTACAGCGGTTAGTCATTAACTTTGAGATTTTACTTAGAAATGTCTTTATTTTGTCACATAATTGTTTATTTTTTGTTATTTACACCTGATTATACTGAGGGAGCACTGAAAACACGACTCAGCGTTCAGGATTTAAGGCCATGACAGTGATTTTGTGCAAGAAAAACAAACAAAATACACTGCAGAAGTTAAGAATAACACATTTTTACTCTTTATTCTTCTTTTGTTTGATGATTCTCCTTTTTGGGAACACTTTAAATAATATAAATAATACTTCAAAATAATAAAAATACACTTAAATGTTGAAATCACTGTTTGCTGAAAGAGACGTGAGGTTTGGAGTTAACCATTATGTACATTTAACTCTTAAATTATGTCCTAGAGGGTTTGCTAATTAAACATAGGGGCAGAGTCTTGGCCTGAGACCGTGATTAAAACATGTCCTCCCCGTTTCCGTCCTTCCAGCAGCAACAAAATGTCCTCAACAACAACGGAAAGAAGCCTCCCTCGTCGCGCCGAGACAAGGAGAAGAGAAGAGAGCGGCCGGAGAGGAAATCCGAGAGCAGCCACGACGGAGGCGAGAGCAAAGAGAACCAGGAGGCTCAGCCGGCGGACCCGCTGGGCGAGCTGCCCAAAGACGGAGAGACGAAGGCGGGACAGGACGCCAAGAACGCCAACCTGAAGAAGAGAGGAGGTGAGGGTGAGGAGTCTTTTTTTGTTTTTGTTTTTTCCGGGTGAAGCATGTTCAGCTACACTTTTTTTAAAAAAAAGGATGGAATTAAAATGGCTGCACTCATCTTTGAGTTTGATTCATTTCATCGCTGTCTCGTGAAATAATGAATCTCCAGCATGTTTTTTCTTTAATACATATAAAATTACAAGCAGAAGAATCCAGTTTGGAGATTCGTGTTTTCACTCGACGACAGTGATTTCTAAACTTTGATTGCCGCGTCGGAAGGAGCATGTCGATAACCAACGTTGTGATCAGTGATGCTGGTTGCTGTGTGCAGACTGATGCATGCTCTGCTGATTTAATCTCACGTGTTCTTCACTTTATACCGTCTTTATACGCGACTGAAGGAGCGTCAGAAAGCCGACACGCCACGGTGTCTGAACCACATGAAGAGGAGGAGTTTTTAAAAGAAAAAGTAGAAGAAATCATCTTTGGAAGAAGCTTTTAAGCCTTGAAACGAGTATAGATTTAAAATGAACCACGTGACTCTTTCAGTCGCACCGTTTGGAGTTACGTCAAATAGAAAATGTGTCTTTAAGGTGTCTTTTATTGGTCCATCCTACTAAAACCCCTTAAAACATTTGATTAAAGGAATAAAACCAGATATATCTGATGTCTCTGAGATAATTAAGAAGCTATAGTTAGCCTAGCTTTAGCATAAATAGTGGAAATGTTGGGAAACAGGCTGATTTTGTTGCTCTAGGATGGAAACCAGGCTTTATGCTAGTCTGAGCTAATATATTAATATTATATATAATTATACAATCATTAGTTATCGCTATACTAATAATAAAAAAACACAGCTTAAGGGTTTAGTTCTGATCCTGGATGTTAAATATTGCGTTATAGTGAAAAGTCTGAACGACCATGAGGTCAGCTGACTGGTCACCACTTCTTCTTTGCGACTAACGATTACTTTCTGGTCAGTATTTCAGCTTAGGAGGTTAAATTTGTCATTAAAATCCTAACTTAGTTCTGGGCTGCAGCTTCTTTGGTGAAACCCTAATTTATAAATAAGTTTTAAACTTATTCCCACATAAATGCTTATGTAGTCGACTGTGTCGTAAAAGTGAAAGGTCAGAGTAGATTTTGAGGAAACGTGTAAAGGGTATTAGTCGTCCAGAAGAAGTCGCAGTGAGTGTTTGATGAAAATCTTAATCTTGAAGGAAGCGATTCATGATTTTATTTGTTCGAAACTGGATTTTTTTTTAATTTTTTTTAATATTTTTTTAGCGTTTAGGACTAAAAATCCTCAAGCTCTTTTTTTCGGTGTGCAATCATCGCTAGGTAACAAACGTAAGTGGGTTTCTCTGCCGCTGGAGGACGCGTCCCACGACGACGGCGACAAGACGCCCGGCGGGGGCCCGGACGCGGAGCCCAACGGCGACACGCCTGACCCCACGTCGCCCAATCAAACGCTCCATAATAACAGGGCTCATGATAGCGGCAGGAGTAAGTGGCCAGCGGCTCGCTTTTCTCTCCTCACCCTCTCTTGTTTTGCCTCTCTAACTTGCTGGCTCGGCTGTTTGCTCTTTACCCCCTCTCGTATCACCTCATGTTTGCTCACCACTTTCTCCCTGCCCCAACTGCCATCTGTCTTTGCAGCAAAACGCGAGCTTTTTATCCGTAATGCATGGCACAGTGGAAGCATGGCCTTTGACTCATTTATTTTTGGTTAACATGTTGCATCAGACAGACTATTTACAGCCTGTTTGACCCCTCAACCTTCATTACTCACTAAAAAACAAAACAAAAAAACAAACGTAACCCACATCCTGGGTTTCATTTTCATACGTTATAAGATTTTAATGATTCCCTGGATGAAATATACTTGTAACAGTGGTAAGATAGAAGTTACAGCCGGGTCATTATATATGAGGAAAAATAACCTTTGCATGCGATTAAATCAACACATTAAGCCCCGCCCCCAACGATCTGATTGGCTCAGAATATCTTTGCAGACTAGAAGAGCTTTCTGCTGCAAAACATTTTGCGTGCACAAGAAGTCGGGGAAGTTTGGTGACAAAGTAAAGTGTTAAAGTGTGGAAGCTGAAGTCGTGGAGGTTGAATAAACAATAATAATCACAATGGCAAAGTCAATTTGAGTCTTGCACTTATAAAAATAAAACAAATATTGCCCAGAAATGATATGAGTAGGAAAGAAATACCTGAGATGTGTGTGTTGCACTCGAGAAAAGAACAAATATTGTTATTGTAAAGTGTAAATTTCCTGAGATACAGAGCGAGATTGTCCTTTAGGTGGAGGAAGCGTTTAATTTGACACCTGGAACTTTTCAGTCTGAGCCACAGATTGTAAATAAGATCCAGTTTTATCACAATTTATTGGTAGAAGAAAAACAAAAGAGATTGAACTGCAAATTTTAATCACATTTAACTCTTGGTCGCTTAGTCATTCCACATCTGTTTCTATTTATATGTATAAGTTCTGTAGATATAACTCTACTGCTAAATATCTTGAGAATTTTCTCTTAAACGATTAATTTTTAAAAATAATCTGTAGATTTCCGAGCGTTGAAAGTACTCCTAGCGCGACGTTTGATCACCTCTAAAAATTCCCTCTATAAGTAGCTGTGATGTTACTATAAAAAAGTAAAATAAACTTGTTGCTAGACTCGACAACAAATATCCGTCGGCTCTTAGTCACCTTTAGAGACCTTCCCCTTCGTAAAATATTTCCTCGACCGTCCTTGAGTGTGAGTTTCCTTTCTCGTCTTTAGGTTGGAGGAGAGAGCCAAGAGACTACGGAGACGACAACGGCAGCGTGCGGAGCGACGGCGGGAGCGTCCGCGGAGGAATACGCGGCCGAGGGAAAGGCCGTGGACGCGGGAGAGGACGTGGGCGAGGTGGGAATTCATTTTTTTTTAAATAGAAAGCCCATCTTGTTTGACTCATTCTCTTTCTTTATTTATCATTCTGACCTTTTCTTTTCTTTCCTCCTGCTCCTCCAGGTCGGTACGAGTACTTCAGGGACTCTCAGTCGTCCGACGGCTCGGTTCAGGTCCCTTCAGAGTTTGGCACCAACATGGTTTACTACTACGACGACGGCAGCAAGGTCCAGATGTACACGGTGGATGAGAAGCTTCTTAAGGAATACATCAAACGCCAGATGTGAGTAACTGGCCTGTCGTGTCGTTCTTGCATTATTTAAACTATTAGTGCTGCTGTTAATGAATGCATTTGTCTTCTTGATGGAGTTTGACCAGAATATCTTTATCAAACACGGCAAAAGTGTTTTTTTGTGACATTCTAGACCAAACAAGACGTATTTTAGTGTAAAAATCACCGAATTAATCATAAATTGCCTTTATTTAGATGTATATAACCTTTATAAACATTAAAATGCACTAATTTCGCTTGTGTACCTAATGAATTGGCAGGTTAGTGTAAACAAAGAAAGATTTAGAGAAAAAAAAGTCTCTAATCGTCCAAAAATGCTTTTAAAGTGCTTTAAAAACATGAATGAATCTATTATGATATTATTTGTGAGGCTCTAGAGAAAACCACTTCTTTAGTGAATCATTTGACAAATCCTTGGCGTCATTTATATCGTGTGATGGAAAGTATTTCATGTGAACAGGACATTTTTGAAACCAAAGGAGGTAACTCATGCAGACACTAAACCTCCTGCGTTGTTCGGTGTGACCTGCAGTGGGCGCTGTGTGCTCTGCGTCTGCCTGACAGCGCTGGCCTCATTACGGATCAGAATAGAGGAGGGTGAGGCGGACTCCTAAATATAGTGCTTTGGAGGAGACAGGCGATGAATTATGTGCAGGCCCGAGCAGGGAAACGTAAAAAAGAAAGAGGGGGATAAGAGAGAGAGAAAGTGAGGATGGGTGGGAGAGCGTCTCCTCTCCTCTGTGTTATTCAGGCTGCTCAGCCAGCCGACGTTACTCCACATGAAACGACAACTGCTCTTTGGCTGCAGGCGACGTACCGACGTGTGTGTGAGTGTGTGTTGGAGCGTGCCAGGGTGACTTTAAGTGCTGTGGCAGGCAGTAGACGGGGAGCTTTCCTGGTCTGGATTTGGTTCTACACTCAGCAAATCCTTCATTTATTGACAAATGTAAAAACATTTAATACATAAAGAGAAGAAAAACAGCTTTCCTTGAATGAATAAAAGCACAATTTTCATAATTAATCAATATTTTTAGGCACAAAAGACAAATAAAATGAGACAAGATTGGCTTCTCTTTTCTTATACAGTGAAAACATTTTTTTTTCGTCGCTTACGAAACAATTAAGTCTGAAGAAAGTCAGAAGCTTTTGTCATTTAAAATCGTAGGAAAACTAAATTTAAAAAGTAGGGAACTCATGGACCTCAACACAACCAAAAGGTTTTATTTAGTTTTGTTTTTGCGCGGCTTGTTTTACTTTTAGTTTTAGTCTAGTCTTTGTGTCGACCTGTCATTTTAGTTTTTATTAGTTTTAGTCATGTTCATACTCCTTTTAGTCTAGTTCCAGTCAACTAAAAGTCTGAGCATTTTAGTCTTATTTTAGTCAGAATTATCCGTGACTAGTCTGTTTTTAGTAATGCAATTCTATTTAACCCACTAAATATAGTTTAATTTATTTCAAACAAGGTTCTTATTATATTATTGTTGCCTTATAGACTCACGAATACATCCTTTCCAGACACGGAAGACGCTGTTTTGACTTTTACAACATATTTATTTTACTAACCAAACATGGTAGAGATGTCTTTTCCAGTTTGTTGTGTTCTTCCCTGCGATTCTGTGTCTTTCACCTCCACAAGACATTCGGTTTTATTTTCCACTGCGATGTATTTAAAGTTTTTCCAAATGTCTTCTCTTCCGGCCATCGTTCCCTTTCTTTGTCACGTTACTCAGTACTCAAAGTTCAGACTCACTGGAGCAGAGCATCTTCTAAATAAGGCCGCGCGTGGAGCTTGAGGAAGTGACGTCGCCTGAGAGAGAAACGGGCTCTGGACACAGGAAACAGAAAAAACTACAAAATAATAATAATAACGCGACTAAACATGACAAAATAACGTCGTAACATTTCGTCTCGTCTCGTTTTGGTCAACGAAAATGGCGAGACATTTTAGTTTTTATTTTGTAAACCACATTTAGACTC
This sequence comes from Planiliza haematocheilus, assembly GCA_005024645.1. Lineage (NCBI taxonomy): Eukaryota > Metazoa > Chordata > Actinopteri > Mugiliformes > Mugilidae > Planiliza > Planiliza haematocheilus. Next base: position 4,259,407 of record SRSE01000637.1, read on the forward strand.
GTTTTTATTCGTCAACAATATTGCGTTATACATTTAATTATAGTCATCGTGGCATGACCAGCATTTACGTTACGTCTCGTTTTAGTCACGTGATAAAGGTTCGTTGACGACAATATTTAGTCATAGGTTTCGTTGACGAAAGCAACACTAGTTTTGTTTATATTTTTGTTTTGTGAGTCTGTTATCTAGATTCTGTCACTAGTGTACCTAATGAAATGGCAAGTGGGCGTATGCCTGAGTGAAGTTGACAAACATAATTCGACAACAATTTATTTAGTTTTAATGTCAAAAAAGCAACAATTTGATGTGTTTATCCTTTAAATTATCAACTGTTTAATCTGTTTTTCACCTCCCTGCTCATCTAATGTTCTGTGTCCTCCTCTTCCTCCTCTCCTCCTCTTCCTCCAGCGAGTATTACTTCAGCCTCCACAACCTGGAGCGAGACTTCTTCCTGAGGAGAAAGATGGACGCGCAGGGTTTCCTCCCCATCTCCCTCATCGCCAGCTTCCACCGAGTTCAGGCTCTGACCACCGACGTCAGCCTCATCATGGAGGTGTGTTTACATGTTTAAGTGTTTGGCTGAATTTACAGTCAGATTAAGTTTCTGGATTTTAATCTGTTGGAGCTTCGTCTTTGTCCAGGTCGTCCTGTGTTTCTTTTTGGTATTTTAAGTTTGTTTTTTTGACTTTAAAACAAAGAATCTGCAAATAAGAGTTAATTTGGTTTTCAGTTTAAAAAGAAAAAGTAAATGCTGGATAGATAATTTCTACTCTTTCGTACTTTAATTGAGGTGCTTACATCAGTCAATGAGAAACTTTTCTGTCGGAGCACGACCATAAAACAATCTAGACTTTATGACACAGTGCTAAACCCTGAAGACACAGTCGTAATGATCCATGCCAGAAATTCCAGATGGAGTCTACGTCTGGCTTCACTGAACGAAAATACGTTTTTGCTTTTGCACTTTTAGTTGTTTCTGGTTATTGAAACCAAACATGTTTGTCCTCGCGTCTCCAGGCTCTGAAGAACAGCACGGAGGTGGAGCTGGTGGACGACAGGGTTCGCTGTAAAACAGATCCCGAGCGCTGGCCCATCCCCGCCCCGACCGTCGTTGGCTCCCCTCGCACCGACTTCTCCCAGCTCATTAACTGTCCCGAGTTTGTCCCTCGACAGACGCTCGGCTCCACAAGCTCCGGTGAGTGTTTGATTCTTCTTGAAAACATCGCAGGAAAGAAAGAAACCCTGTTCTGAGCCTTTCTGTTAAGTAAAACCATACGTGTGAGGAGTTTTTATTTGTTTACGTCGTCGGTAAGAACAAAAAATACGAGGAGGACACATAGAAAATCTAAGGATGCTAGTTAATAGTTAGTTAACCCAGATTTAAATTATGTTTTCTGAGTTAAATGAGTTAATTAACCCATCTAAATTATCTAAAACTAGGGTTCTAGTTATAGATTTGATTATATTTAACATGAATTTAAATACAGATTATTGTTAAAACCTTTAGATTAAACTAAACCCTAAAGAAACTATACGATAAATGACACATTTTTTTATCGTCAGCTTCGTCGCCGCCCGTGAAGGAGACCCCTGCCGAGTCGGCGCCGCCTCAGGACTCGGCCAAACCCAGCTCCTCCGGCCAGGACTCGCACGTCCCGAACGCAGAGGACTCCAAAGATGCCCCCGCCCCCCAGCCCGACCCCGACGCCTGGATCCAGGTGGAGAAACGCCACAGACAGCCCGCCGGGAAGGCAAAGGTAGCGAAGACTTCTCGAGGCCTGTGCTACTTACAGTCGAAGCGGCTGAAACTTACTGCAACTAGCAACGTCTCGTTTCCATTTTTCATCCGTCCATCACTTCTTTCATCACCTCTCCCTGTCCTTGTCCTCCGTATCTGTGTTCTCCTGTCATCACCTCCTCTCTCCCTCTCCTCCGTCTCTCGGGCCGGCAGCAAGTCACTGATGATGTGCTTGTTGTCAGCTCCTCTCCCCCCTCAACGCTCCAGCCTGACTGCCTTCCCTCTCCAGTTGAGTATTTCCTCCCCCCTAACTCACCCGTCCCAGCTCTGCTTCTACTTTCATTTCATTCAAACCTAAAACCGCGTCTTATTAACTCCCCACTTCACGAAAGTTTCGCCGTTTATTAAATGTTTTTCTGTGTCGTCCAGGGCGACAAGCCGCCTCCCCTCCGCCTCCAGGCTCCTCCGCAGTCCGAGCCGGACCAAGAGGAGCTGGACTTCATGTTCGACGAGGAGATGGAGCAGATGGCGCCCAGGAAGAACCAGTTCACAGACTGGTCGGACGAGGACGACTCGGACTACGAGCTGGACGACCAGGACGTCAACAAGATCCTCATCGTGACCCAGACCCCTCCTTACCTACGCAAGCACCCCAGCGGCGACCGCACCGGCAACCACGAGTCCCGGGCCAAGCTCACCACCGACCTGGCCAAGGCCATCAACGACGGGCTGTACTACTACGAGCAGGACCTGTGGAAGGGGGAGGAACAGATCGAGAGCAGCAAGGTGAGATGAACGTAGGAAAGAGAGTCTAATCGATCATTAATAGAGTGTAGAGACAACATGGAGGACAGAAACAGCTCTTGGGACGGTCGGACAGGAAGTTAGGACCTGACAAAGATTAGCAAACCAATCAAAACGCCGACAAAGACTCAATGATGCATTATTCTTCCCTTCTAAGTCGCTTTTTACACATGTGAAGGCAGCAGCTGCACATTTTTGACCTTTTTATTGCAGAAGTACGTCGAGTTTCCCTTCTGGGATTGACAGTTAATTAAAAAGTCGTCGGTTCATCTTAAAACCTGTTGAAGTGAGTCTTTCGCTGAGACACTTCGCTGGAGTTAACATATAACTCACAGGGAGCAGGTCATGTCTGAGCAAGTCAGTTTACAGAAAAGGTTAGCGTGAGTCATGTGTTGTTGCACACAGTGGCAGCCTTTCAGTCTTAATGCTAAGGTGACATTAGCTAAGTTAATATTTTTAGAACGAGAGCAGAGGAGAAAACTAAATCTGCATCCTCAGAATAAACTTTACCACCTCAGGAATTAATTTATTTACACGATCTTCCTGAACAGCTGATGGAGATTTCTGCAAAAAATGTCTTTATCTTTATTGTCAGAAAGCACCAAACCCCGTCCACAAAAACTGATATTTTTTACTCGTATTAACATCTGGGCTGCCCAGAAAGCTCCCTGCTCACTTCTTAACTCCATCCATACGGCAGAACTTTGAGCTTTTTGATTTCTTTTTCTTCTTTTGGGATATTTTTAAGATTTCGCACTTCAGATTCTGCTTGCTTTCCACAGCTCCTGATTTCCCAGAAGTCAATGGGCCGACGTCATTAAAGCAAAACCTTAGCATTGAGTGCACGTTAAAGCGATGCTGAAAGGAACGAGCGTTATTTCCGCGTAAACGTTTGATCTAATTTGCTCCTTTGTCTGAAGGAAGTTGTGCAAAAGTTTTTCGTAAGATCCTTCTTGTTTTAAAAGGGATGCGTCCGTCTGTCCTTCAGTCACCCGTTACACCTCGTCCTTTCGTTGAGTCATGGGGGGACCGACGGAGCAGACATTAGCCAAGAGGCAGGGTAACACCACAGACGGGTCACTTAGTTCGTTGTTATCCTTCAAGTGAAATATAAAAAAGGTCAAAAAGATGGAGAAGAATATCTGACGCAAAACACGCTGAACCAGGTTTAAACTGAGCGTAAACTACAAGTATTAAAAGAAGTTTATTTAATAATGCGTCTGTCCGAGGAGCTTAAAATCACATCTTAATATTTAATTTATTAATGACCTCCTTTGAGACTCAGTCACAGTTAAACCAGGACCTGAGTGGACTGGAAACCAAATTCTGTTCAATTTTATTCGAAAGAAAAGTCATTTATGAGTCTTACAATACAATATAGTCCTTTAATTCTATTATTTAGGACAGGATGATTAAAAAAACAACATTTTTTAACAGTTTCTGCATCATTCAGCTGCTACGCTGTGCAGCGCAGAAAGCTTTCGTGGCTCAGCCCCGACAGCGCTCTGAGCCCTCGGCCGTAAAGTCTTTGTGACAGAGCTGTTAAACCTCACGCTGTGTAGTGGCGGACCAAAAATAAACGCACAATTTATCGCCGCCCCCCCCCCTCCACTGTACGAGCCTCCAGAATATTACATGCGTGTCGCGCAGCTGCTTCCAGAAACGAGTGACCTGCTTTTTGGGGAAAAGTTGCCGCGTGTGCAGAAACGCTGCGTGCGGGGACATGTATTTATAGGTCACGCTGCGTTACGCAACATTATTTAATATAGAGAAACGGGTTCATGTCGTAGTAGCTTGATATCACTGGATAAATATGAGGCTCGGTTTTATAGCAGTTGTAGTATTTTATAGTTTCGCTAGAGAGGCTTCATGACTCAGATGTGGCGATAGACGCTTCTCTGTTCATGTAAATTAAGTTAGCAGCTTAATGCATGTTGATTTGTTTCAAAAATTATTAATTCTTTTTAAATATGTCTTATTTCTTGTGTCCTGCTGTGGCCTTGCAAGACAGATTTCACAAAACTAGTCCCAATATAAATACGTTTTTAAGTAGATGAAAGTGTAGCATTAGCGTGGAAAGTGAAAATAGGCACTAATTAAATGTAAAATAATAAATTAAATTAATTAATGAAACAGACCAGCTGATGGCAGTGATTCCCCGCTGGTTTTCACACACTGAGGAACAGGTTTAGCTTTGTTTGCAGCTTCATATCAACGCAAGTACGGCTCAACCTTTTCTGTGAGCGCTTTTCTAAAAGATAACGTTTTAAAAAACATAAAAATGTTCATTAAGTTGCCTCAGAAGTTATTGTATTGCAGATTTCTTGCTCAATCTGTGTTTTAATCCACATGTTTTATTATTAAAATCTCTGCAGAAAGGGAAAGGGAACTTTATGAATCAGATTTATGACTCTGGGGGGAAATCCCTGTTTTCTGCAGCAATCAAAGATGAACTGAGAGTGCATGGAGTGTAAGAGGGGAAGTGACGGGTCAGAGGTTTGCAGAGGGGAAGTTAGAGATGCTGCCATTTGTTGACCTTTTGGACGAGTTACAGGTTTCAGCGACTCTCACGTCCCTGTAAAGGCAGAGAGCAGTGCAGCGCTCACAGCAGCAGAAATAGACCGGTCTCAATCAGACGGGTTTGTAATTATTCATCAGTGAGACTCTGCAGCGCTCCATTAATGCACATTTATGCTGCCGTCATCATTTGTGTAAATCTGCACAGAAATCACCCTAGAAATGGACGTTTTACAGCCACGTCTTGCAAAATATAATCATTCAGTTAAAAAACTGTAAGTCAAAGATAACTGGCGTGTGTGCAGGTCTAACACGTAGTAGCTCCAGTCGGCCTCTTGCTTGTCATCAGCAGTTTTCAGCCTCGTCAGCTCCTTCTGGGCTCAAAGGTTGTCAATAAAGCTGCCACATGTGGGAAATGTCACGCCTGAGCACACATCGGGTCCACCTGCGGGTTTCTCTCCTCCGTGTGACGCTGACGTGTAAAGTGCAAAGTCCGCCGCACATCTGCGCCCCGTCCCACAGTTTCCTGCACGGCCGCAGCCAAAGCCGCGGGCGCGTAGAATATTTTTAACCCGCCGCGTCGCGCCGTTATCAGTTGAAGGGGAGTCGCCGGACGGCAGAGAGGTCACATCGCTGCGCTTTAATATCTGAAAGCAGGGGTTTGCTTTTTACAGTGGAGATGTGTGCAGAAGCAATGCAAGGCTGAGATAACGCAATAACAATCTTTAAAATTTAATTATTTATTAACAGAGAAGTGTCGTAAGCTACAAGAAATGAATAAGTGACACAATAAAAGCATTTATGTACCATTAAAACTCAGGTGTGGATCGATTAGGAGGTGTAAAGTTGACCCAATGACACAGACAAATACCTTTTGAGGAAAATAAAATAAAAGCAAAGCTACAAAAGGAAATTAAAAAGAAATAAATTCAGAAATAGCCTCATTAATACATAAAATATATATATATTTTTTTAATTAGTGATATTGGCCAAGTGTATACATGGAATGTGTTCTCTGCATTTATCCCATCCGTGAATTAGTGAACACACAGTGAGGTGAAGCACACACTAACCCGGAGCAGTGAGCTGCCATGCTACAGCGGCGCTCGGGGAGCAGTGAGGGGTTAGGTGCCTTGCTTAAGGGCACTTCAGCCGCTTTCTACTGGCCGGGGGTTCGAACCGGCAACCCTTCAGCGCTAACCAGTAGGCCACGGCTGCCCATACACTTAAACAAAAATAAACACAATTAATATAAATGTGTAAGCATAAATTGATAAATTACTGCATTTTTCTTTTTAATATTTCTGCTGGATTTAATAATATTTCAATGTATTTATTCATTTTTAATTTGTTTTTGCTCCTTTATAAGAAGACTAGAGAGATTTAGTGATTGTTTTTAACCTCTTAACACTTCCAACATTAAAATAAAAGGATGTAGGAACATTTCTTTTAATCTCTTATGTTCAAACTACATAAATTATTACGACGTTAGCAAAGAATACCACGAGACTAAAGTGATTTTACAGTGGGTTGCATTAAAGTGCATTAAGCCGACAAATGCAAACATCACCTGTTAAATAAACTCGTAAAATCCCTTGTTTGAACAGGTAGCGTCACCGTGTGTTTAAAGCTTTGATTGCTGTCGCATTCAACGCACGTGAACTTAACGGCTTCAGCTCAGACTCCATACGTTAACGCGTTTAGTCGTTTATTTTTCCGGTCTCGGACTCTTTCTGACTCTTTTCCTCTCCAGCAGGAAGTGGAGAACTTCAAGAAGCTGAACGTCATCAGTAAAGATGAGTTCGACACGCTCAACCCTAAAGTGCCCGTCGAGCCGAACCCGGAAGTCCCACCTCCTCCTATGCCAGGTGTGTTTTCACTTCCTGTGCTGCTTTTTAAATCAAACTTTGTTGTGTCAAACTTCCTGAGATTTGGGTCTGAACAAATATGATTTATTGTCTCCCTGGTAGGGCTGAGAAGTTAGAACACTAGTAGGAAGTAATATTAAATAGAAGACGGTCTAATGATGAGTAAATACGGACTAATATTATGTCTTTGTGTGCGGTTAATGTCCTCAGTGGACAGCGGGGTAGAATTGGCTCGTTCTCTGCCTACAACGGTCCCCGAGTCGCCCAGCGCTCACCAACCCCGCACCCCGCGAACGCCCCGCACCCCCGGACGCCAGGACCCCAACAAGACGCCGCGCTTCTACCCCGTCATGAAGGAGAGCGGCGCCATCGACGGACAGGTGAGCTTCTCTTTCTCTCTTACGCACAGCGTGACCGTTGTTTGGTGAGAAACGGGAACAGGATCCTGGTGGTGTACTTGCCACTTCTGCAGGTGTTTATTAACGGAGATGATTAACTTTCATCCTTTTAGTTTTAGGCGAAACTTAGTCGAAAACTGAACTGATGCCAGAACCACTTTACGCAACATCTGCGCCACAACCTTTTGTTTGTGGCGTTCTTATTTGTTGTAACCCTAACCAGTTTCCTGTTATTCATTGAGCAACGCCGTGAGCACTTCTGCACTTTACATGTCCAGCTACAGGCAGATGAGTCCTGTCTTTGCAAATAATTCTCACCGTTGTTTCTCCACCTATTTTGAGTTTAAATGTGTATTTAGATGCCGTTTAATGTCAAATTAAAGACGACTAAGCTTCAATATGCCCGCTAGAAGAATCCTCTTGTTCTTAAACCCCGTCCTGTCCTCCTGGTGTCTTCCAGATGCCGAGGAAGAAGAAGACCCGCCACAGTTCGAACCCTCCTCAAGAGGCCCACATCGGCTGGGTGATGGATTCCCGCGAGCACCGGCCGCGCTCCGCATCCATCAGGTCGGTAAAGTTTCACGTATACACGCAAAAGAAGAAGAACAAAAAAAATAAAAGAGCACTTCCTCCTTTCACCTTGCTGGCGTTTAGCCACGCGTCCTCTCTTTGTTGTGAAACAGCTCCCACGTGTCCTAATCAGAGTCTGCATCTGTGTGTTCTTACAAATTGCAGCTGGTGTCAAGAAATGGAGCAGCTTTTGAACGTTCAATGTCTTTTCTTCTGTGCTTCCACAGCAGCTCTAACGCCTCTCCATCAGAGGGAGCCCCGCTGTCTGGAGGTTATAGCTGCACCCCTCAGTCGCTGCCCAAGTTCTGGCATCCATCCCACGAGCTGCTGAGGGACAACGGCTTCACCCAGCAGGGATACCACAAGTACCGCCGAAGGTGCCTTAACGGTACGGAGACAAAAGCTTTAAGAAATAAAAAATGCCCGTCTCATGTTCATCTCCACCCCCCCTCCGTATAAATCTCAAGCCGCTCTTGTGTTCTGTTCAGAGAGGAAACGGTTGGGGATCGGCCAGTCTCAGGAGATGAACACCCTCTTCAGGTTCTGGTCCTTCTTCCTCAGGGACAACTTCAACAGGAAGATGTACGAGGAGTTCAAACAGTGCGCGGTGGAAGACGCCAAAGACAATTACAGGTCAGGGAGACTTTGGAGAATGTTTTAAGTGCTGAGCTGCATGCAGACGTATTTATGGGCCATGACTTGACTCAAGTCAACGTCACAGGAAAAGACCGAACGGCACATAAAGGGACAGAGCTACACACTTAAAATGAATCCTAGCTTTTAACTGAACAATGCAGCTCTAATAGTGTTTTATCTAACTTTATTCAGGTGGAATGTTTTGGATAAACTGCTTCGTCTATGAAATTCGAGCCATATTACACATTTTCAATACATTTTTTTTGTTATTTTTTGCTCCGTTGACAAACTGAAAAACCATTTCATCGCTAATGTTTGAACAAGGTTAGGCTTTTGCTGCTGTGAGGTTCTAAAAGATAAACTTTATATACAAGGTATTGACTCTGACAATTAATTCAGCTTAATACAAAGCAGGGGACGCGTGCAGAGCCGCTATTAAAGCGCGCAAAGAAAGCACAGGGAGTACTTTGTTAACTTTATGTTGCAATAATGCACACCTCAAAGTTTTTCTAAGGGATTACTCACTCCCCTTTATGTAAACTTTATTAATTGGTTCCTCGGTTGACGTCTGCAGCAGCAGCAGAAGCGTGTGACCGCCATTGTTCGACACCATAGGGTTAACGTGGAAGCCTGCCCCTCTGTAGCATATTTGTGCTCCTGCCAGAGGCGCATTCACCCACCTGCCAAACCCACATTCTTGACTAAATAAGTGGGTGGCTCAGCCCTACATGTTGAAGTGAGAGTGAATGTAGTCTTGAGGGCGTTGCAGCCAAGTCAAGGCGTCCATGCAACAACAGCAGCAGCAGCCGCACAGCACAGTTCATCCACTTAATTTATCCACAAACCGGCTGGTCTGGTTCCTCCCAGCCACTAATCCCTGAGATAAAGGTTGTGAAATGTTGAAGACACATGGGAAAGTGACTGATTAAAGATGTGGAGCTGACGGCGAGCCAGTTCCATCACATAATATCCTGTTCATGCTGTCTGCAGGCCACATTTCTGAACTTGTCCATAGAGGTCAGGTGAATATTTGATTTTCGCCCTGCAGGTATGGACTGGAGTGTCTCTTCAGATACTACAGCTACGGTTTGGAGAAGAGATTCAGGTTAGATCTGTTCAAGGACTTCCAGGAAGAGACCCTCCGAGACTTTGAGAAAGGTAATGAACGTCTAAAAGAAACCAGCAAGCTCCCAAACGAGTAATGTCACATAACTGGACACCAGTACAGTGGGTTGTTGCTTAAACATATATAAAAACTAAGAATCTAGAGACTTTAGAGGCTTTTTCTAAGTTATTTTGCTTAAATTTTGCACATTTATATTTATTTTATCTGATTCAAACTGCCTTTGATTCAGATTAGGTCAATTTAAATGACTGGATTTTAATTATACCACTACATCCAAACTGATTCAATTGATTTCCCCCAATTTTTCTGGTAATTCCCAACTTTTTCTCATTAAAGTTTGACATTTTCACATAATTTCCCCAATAAACAATTTCCATATATTAATATATTTAATATACATGGTTCCATTTAGTGTAAAAAGCCAAGTCTGCTCTGATTGGTCGGGCTCCAGTGGCCTGAGCAGGCTCCGCCCACTCTTGTTTGAGCCCAGAGAGAAACAGAAAAGAAAAAAAAATCAACAAAGCGTTTCATTGGACGCAAAATTAGAACACGCCCCCTAGTGCGCGATGAGTCGCCAACGTTTTAGTGTCGTTTTCCAGGAATGACACACTTTAAAATACTATTAATAAAACCCTCAAAGCTATTTATTCTTTACTTTAATTGACCGATAATACTGGTTCATAAAAATTAATTAATAACAATTAAAATGTTGACTTTAGACTTTGGATTAGACTTAAAATCAGTCTTTTATATAAGACACGTCCAATAAGGAAGTTACAGCTTTAGAACACGTTTAATGCGCTGGAGCTTCGGCTGCCCTTAAAATAAACTTGTTGGCTATGAGGATGCCCTCCACAGTAACTGCAAATGCAGATGTTGTTTTATTTATTTATTTATTTATATTTGCTCTTAGGAATGTGCATCATGCTCCCATGTCCAGTGTAAGAAAGCACCTAAAGCCTACTTAACCCGACCTAAGAGTTCACTTTGCAGCCCTCCCCTTCCCTCTTAAACTGTTAAAAGAGGGTAAAGGATTAAAACAGTTTCTCAACCTATTTCAACACTGAGGGGTGACTCAGTGAAGCAGAAGCGAGGATTGCCAGTAAAGGCTTTGGGCTTTTGCTTCCAGCTGAGTTGTTTTCAGCGTTTGGATGGAGACGCGTTACTTCATAGATGCAGACTAAACGGCATGAAATGCGCCGCCATGCTTTGAATAAGCTTCTGTCAGGGGTTTTTAAAATGAAATAACAGAAATCAAATTACCTCCGGGTGCATTATGACGCTCGTGTCCTGGCAGCAGAAAATAAAAACAAATATCTAATGGTACCATGTGACAAAAGGTGCTGACCTTGAACCACGACGACTCAGGTTTGAGTCCGTCTTTGGGAAGTTGTGCTCCCCTTCAAACATCACGTTTTCTGTGGTGTCTCCTCTGATAGCTGAGTAGCTCTCGTCCCCAGAATTACTCACAAAAGCCCAAAGAGTCTCTCTGTCTGCGCTCGTGTTTGCCATTAAACATTTTTCGCCCTGTGTACATGGCCACAGTCCAACTGAGTGGACGGTTACTGATCAGACACGGCTCAGAAACACTTACAAACTGCACACAGGCGAGTCAGTCTGCCAGATTAAATGTGATTTTTCAAATATAACGTGAGTTTGTGTTCACGTCTCTTCTTGTTTTTTGCTCCAGGTCAGCTGTACGGACTTGAGAAATTCTGGGCCTTCTTGAAATACTCAAAGATGAAGAACCAGCCCATCGACCCGAAGCTGCAGGAACACCTCTCCCAGTTCAAGAACCTGGAGGACTTCAGGGTGGTGGTGAGTCTGGGCTGGGTGTGGTCGCACGTTTGGAATTCCTTTCTGATGGATGAGTTTTAGGAGCTGCATATGTTGGAAGACGACGCACACGTCCAGGGTTTTTCCCTCATTGTCCGTCTCTTTATATATTTCTCACCCCTGAAATGTTTCTAGAATGAACTTAGATAGCTCCTCTTGCCGTTAACACTCTTGGTGGTAGGAACCAGAGTGTTTCCTTGAGATAAACCTTCTGGGAACTCTTTGTTTATCGTATGTCAATCCGCTGTTTCCATTGGTTGTTTCTTCAAAATTGAGATGAGTTCAACTTTACATCTCTAATGGTTTTATTCTCGCTCTTCGTCTCTTCTTCCACGACTCCCGCTCTGCTGTGATTGGCGGCCCGTTTCTAAACCAGAACAGACACTGTAATCATCGTTTGTGTTTTAATGTCATGTCTTCTGTGTCTGCAGCCCCCGATGGGAGAGGAGGGAGGCAGGAGAAGACGTCACTCGTCCTCGGCTGGGGACGAAGGGAGGCGTCGGCGACATCCTTCCAACACTACCTCAAAGCCCACGCAGGCCTCCAAATCCTCCAACCCGGCTTCTCAGCCTGCCGCCGCCGCCACTGCCGCCGCCGCACAGACCACACCCAAAGACAACCCCCAGAAAACAGCCTCAGCCTCAGCAGCGCCCGCCCAGGGGAAGAAGACCGACGGCAGAGCCGGGAAGAAGGAAAGCGCTGCGCCGAATAAATGAAGCCCCCTCCTCCGGGCGTGGGTTTGGATTGAAGAGAAGAGAAGAGGAGCTCTCAGCTCAGCGCTCAAGTCTTTTCAGCGGCAAACTGTTTGAGTATGAAGAGAGACTGAGCGCGGTTGACTTAATTTGATTGTTTTTATCAGTGCATTTCATTTTAAAGCAAGCAAGCGTAGGCAGTGAATGTGTTCTCTCTGACGGCTCCGAACGTTTACAAAAAAACAAACAAACAAAAAAAAAAAAATGCATTCCTTGCATTTTGCCTTTTTATTCTCACAGCTGCCAAACTCTTCATCGTAGACTACCGCTACAAGATGTACACCGCTCTGGTCCGTACGGAGCTGTTAAAACTGTGATTCTAGTTTGCCAAGATACTAAGAGATACTGCATTTGGTCTTGCGTGCCTTAATTTTATTCACCGGGACGTCAGGAGTGCGATCAGTGACTAAACTATCCAAAAACTTCTTTTTAAAGTCTTCCTCGTTGATTAGTTGGAGTTTAAAACTGACACCACACGCTGGTTTTTACTTTCAGTTTTCATCGTGACAATCAAGTTGACGGCTGCAGTTATAAATTTGACAGGACTGACCCCGAAGCTGCTGCTCCATGACAAGTGTTTTTTCAGTCTGACTGACAGACAGATCGACTATAGTGTTGGTTTTTAATTAAAACCTGCAGAAATAATGAGACGCTTTACTTTTAAGTCCCTTTCTTTCTTTCTTTTTTACCCCCAGAGGTAGTATAATTTATTGTTTTTATTTTTCCATTTACTTGATTGATGGAATAGTCTTAGGTAATCGTTGCAGTTTTTAATGGCTTTTGCTCTTGAATATGATATTAAAAAAAAAAAAATGTTTCTGCTGGAATTATGGGTGTGAGCTAGCATCATAAAACTACAGTATATTTTAGCTTGAAGATTTCTTCACATTACGTTTGAGGCTTGGTGCTCTAGAGCACTTGAATCGTTAACTTTCCTTTTATTTCATCTATGGACTTAAAAGAGGTTTTTAGAGTTGAATTTAAAGAAAAAAAAATGTAAATACTATAAAAAATCATTTGCTATTCAATTATTCTTTTGATTTTAAAGAAGTGATTTGTTTTATTGGTAGTGTGGTTTTTGCGTGTGTTTTAGGATAAAGCAGTGCATGTTTAATGACTTGTAAAATGCAAAAAAATATAAAATAACAGTTGATTGTATGAACTTGTGTGTTTTGTGTCATCTGTTCCTCGCACCTCGCTCGACTTTGTAGACTTGGCAGTAGTGTGCTGCTGTTTCTGCGGGTGAGTGATCGAGCCTGACCAGCAGGTTTTTATTTTAGTTCCATCTGCTGTCATTATCCAACTACAAACACACGTGTGCCACCAGCTGCGACTTGCCACGTATCTGTTTAAAAGTCTAGGCAGGCAGGTAGGTGGGAAATGTGCAAGAAGCATGCAAATACCAGATGGAACAAAAATCAAAACAATGTGCAAGTGAAATACAAACACAGTTTATGGTCCAGATAAAAAAAAAGGTCTCAACATGATGAGGCCAAACAGTTTGTTATAAGCAAGGAAAATAGTCCAAAAATTATAAATAAGCATAACACAAACATATAAGTCATTAGTAAACATGTGAAGAAGTTAAAAAGTAAAAAAAAACGGAAGTAAGGGGTCGTTTTAGGTTGATTTTAATTCTACGGGAGCCGATGAGGGGACAAAAATGACGAACACGGCTCAAAGCAGTGGTAGGCGGGTGCCTTGCTGCCTTCACGTTAACCCGTAAACCTCAACGCTCAAGAAGAAGTGAGCACAATTCTGACAAAACGATATGAAAACAAATGTGTTAAATTTAGAAAAAGTATTACAAGTGCTTCGTTGATTTGTTTTCAATCGAAAACTCTTAACTGTATAATATTAAAAGGAAAGTTTTATTGTGACTGGCCTCTTTTTTTTCTAATTTAATTGTTAATGTTCACATTGAAACTGCTCCAGATAGTATGTTTTCTATGTTTATATCTTATTGAGAGGTTGATATGCCCCTTTATTTTTTTGTTTGTTCATCCATTGAACTAAAAGGGGAAGGCGGGGGCGGGGGGGCAGTTGTCGGCTCCGCTAGATCGATAATCCAGCAATAACAACTCTCAACGCCAGCTCAACTAGTGGTTTCGCCGTTTCCCCACAGGACCTGAACGCAGCATCCGGCCAGGGGCGGGTAGGCGCTAACCGTGCAGTATGGCGGACGATGGAGACAGTTCGAGCGGACCAGTTGACACAAGCGGCGGGCAGGGGGCAGCGGAGGAGTCGGACGGGCTCGGCCTCGGCGCGATGTTGCTGAATATCAGTATTTTGGTTCTGGTGGCGGCGGTCTGTGTGGCGGTGTACCGGCGGTGGGGCAGGCGGCTCGGTGCTGACGCGGCCCAGGGCGACGAGGCCTCGGCGCTTCCCAAGATGAGGAGACGGGACTTCACTCTGGAGCAGTTGCGGGAGTACGACGGACTCCAGAACCCCCGCATCCTGATGGCCGTCAACATGAAAATTTTCGACGTGACCAGCGGCAAAAAGTTTTACGGTAAAGGTGAGTCAGAGGGGAGGGCGTGTGGAGCATTTCACAAGCTGTGAGAGTTGTCTGACATGTCCCCAGCTGTGGTGAGTTGTCCCGAACCAAAATTTGGGCGCAAACCGTTATGGTTAGCTTAGCTCTCTGTGCTTTGTCTATGTTATTGAATGAGGGATGCTACTAACTGCTAGCTAACTGTCGCTACTCTTTGGACTTGTTGGCTGTTGCACTAATGTCTTGAACACACGTAACCTTACATTACGTACACACCACAGCCGTGACACTTAAATATAAAGTTATATTGTTGGCGTGTTGAAATTTTAACAAGCTAGCCTGCTAGCATTAGCCTGTTAGCTTGTTGACGTGCACAGACACTCTGCACTGTCTGGCTGTCTGATCTGGACCCGCCGCTTGTTTACAGTGATGGGACTCAACATGCATCAAATTATGAAACTTTGCACTAAGATATTAACCTTAAAATCATCAAATCTTACTCCCAATGTGTGAAATATATATCCAGCATTGCTAAGATTGTTAAAAAATAAGTATTTCACTTTTTCAAATTTTACTTTCACTCAGGCTATTTCAGTTTTTACACGCCCCCTTTTTTTTTTATCTGGCTGAAAAAATAACGTCTGTGCTGCTACTCAGCATTTTCTCTGACTTGGCACACTCGCCTGTCATCTCGTGATAAACTATTATTATTCAGACACTTTTTTTTTTCTCAGCAGGCTCATGTGTCAGTCTGCTATTCCACACCGACAGGACAGAGCCAAGTAGGCCTGAATCTGTCCACCTCACCACATTAGGACAGTGTCTCAGAGGCGGGTCAAACCCCCGAGCTGTCTAGCTGGCGTTTGCCACCCTGGACTTAGAGATGGGACGGATATTTAATCATCCACGCGTCAGAAAACATCTGTTTGAGAATGTTTCTTGGAGAAAATGAAGCATATGATTTAATTTTTTTGAAAAAATAAGTTGCCGTCTTGCTTTTCGGAGGCAGCCGATGCCCTCCAGTGCTTCAGACACAATTCAGACGCAAACACGCCTCCTAAATTCATTCTTTAGTTGTGAGGCATGATTCACAGTACTTAAAAACAAGCTGCGATTCTCTGAATAAACTAGAAACAACAGTGTTGCTATGCAGCAGCGTCATCCAGGCTTCACTTCCAACTCGCTTTTGCAGCTTTATCTGTGTAAAGTGGTGTCGGTTGTGCAAGCTGGGAGCACATCTAATCTTTGAGGCGATAAGGTGCTCCGTGGACTCTTTAACAACGCTTTCAACTCTGGACTGAGCTCATATTTTTTTGGCCTTTACGGTCGCCCCGTTAGGCCTGCAGAGTTTTCACATGCTAGTCAGATGATGTTCATGTTGGGAGATGACGAAAGTTTTGCAACGGGGAGAGGAAACTCTAGGGGGGAGGCCTGGACGGCTGCTTGACAGATTTATTGGAGCGAACATCAACATTATTAAAGTCAGATTTAGTGCTTATAAAAAGGTTTACAAAGATGTTTTCCATTTTTATTTATTTTAAAACAATCTTTGTTGACTAAGTGAAAGCAGATTCTGCAAAGTAATGTCAATTAATCAGAAATATATCAACTAGACGTCACCCAAAAGTATTCTGGAGAGTTTCTTTGGGCTCATGAGTAGGGATGCTCCATATTGGCTTTTCTGCTGATATTCCGATATTGTCCAACTCTTAATTTCCGATACTGATATATTCAGTCTTTTTACACCAAAATTGTTAGGTAACAACATAACATATCACCTATTATGGAATTAACACATTTTATTGCGATGTCCCACTGGATGCAAACATAAATGCAACATGGCTTTTCAAATGTAAACACTGTCTGTGCAAAATAAGTTACTGAAAAAAGATACACTTATTTATTTTTTAGAGAGAAAGTTTTGCCTCAAACAAACTACAGACAATATCAAAACAAGGAAGATAAATGTAGCGTATAACTCCACATGATTCTTCTTGAGGTGGGTGATCAAATGTGATGTATTAAAGGAAGACGCCTTGTTTCCTCCTCTCATAATAATCACATATTTACTGTTAGTAGGTGACACTTGGAAATACTTCCAAACCACGGACATCTCATACACCGGGCGAGCTAGCTTGTTAGCCACGGTTAGCAACCTACGAGACTAGCGTGTTGTTGTTGTTATACGTCATCAAGCACGCGCCTGTTAACGTTCCATGCTGCGTTCATGCAGACTCGGAAATGCTGAAGCTACAGAACAAATATCGGTTATAAAAACCTGATACCGATAATTCACGATATTACATTTGTAACTCAATATCCCGCCCCCAGGCGGCTTTGAAAGTCAGCGTTTAAGTCTTTTTACAGCCTTTGGATGAATCAGTGAGTCTTGCACATCATCTGCACACTGTAGTAGTGCAACACAAACGTTTATTTTGTTGGTAAAAGTTACAGGAAAGTGGAGCAACAGGTGTCAGAATATTTCTTCTACAATCCAAAACCCAAAGGGGAAACTGTCAACTACAACCCAGCGCAATAAAGAGCAAAACGTTCTCACACTTTGGAACTTAAAACCTTAATAACAAACTATTTAATTGGTTATAGAACGATTGTAATCAGTGATAAGGTTGAGGTGCTATTTTAACGCTATGTTGCAGACGATCTGTGAAAATGTGGATTTTATTTCACAGCTGTCATTGTACATTTTTAGTTTCCCCTTTTCTTCTTAAACACGTTTTGCAACTAAAACTTGTTTGAACACGTTTCTTAACTTATTTAGTTATTAAACATCAGAGTTGTGAAAAATGCAAATATATATTAAAAATGATATTTAATATATTTAAAAAAAAGCAGTAAATCATGAGACCTGAGCAGCCTGAGCTGGTTAATGGTTGAGATTTCTGCCTGAACATCGGCGTTTAAAATGATTAATGTTCTGCTGATTAACTGTCAAATCTCTGCAGCTTTAAGACAATTAAATGAACTCTTCTCGTCACCAGAAACTGTAAGAAGAGAGTTCCTTATCTAGTATCAAAACAGAGAATCACCATCAACCATCTCCTTCCAGAGACCTGAAAGCATGTCTGATTTTTCTGGCGTCCCTC
Source organism: Planiliza haematocheilus (assembly GCA_005024645.1). Taxonomy (NCBI): domain Eukaryota; kingdom Metazoa; phylum Chordata; class Actinopteri; order Mugiliformes; family Mugilidae; genus Planiliza; species Planiliza haematocheilus. The sequence continues at coordinate 4,277,250 of SRSE01000637.1, forward strand.
TGTGAACTCCTCAGTGCTCGTTAGCGGCTCTAATGTGAAGCCACAGCGTCGGTCACATGACGCAGGCCTGAGCTGACCGTACAGAAACCTTACCCCTCGACTGTTCACGGCTTTTTTTGTCTGTAAACTGTTTGACACCATGTGAAACTTTAACGATACACCGTCTGCAGATCGATTAGCTTCTCGTTCACCCCTCGCCGCTGTGTTTCCCTCCTTCAGATGGTCCTTACGGCATTTTCGCTGGCCGGGATGCTTCGAGAGGCCTGGCCACCTTCTGCCTGGAGAAAGACGCCCTGAGAGACGTGTACGACGACCTGTCGGACCTCACCGCCGTGCAGATGGAGAGCGTGAGGGAGTGGGAGATGCAGTTCATGGGTAGGTTTGCAGAGCAGAAAGAGAAACCTGCTCCTTGGGATATTGATCAGGCTCAGGTTGCACCGCCGTGTTTATTACTTATCTCACTGAGCTGCAAAAGAAATAAACGTGGAGCTCATCTGTAGAGCTGCAGATAAACAGTTAACATCATCCCAGAGTGAGTTAATTACTCCAACCTGAGTCCAAAACTGGAAAATGTATTTTAACACAATGTTTAGACAGAATAAAAACAGCTTTCACATCAATGAACCAACTGTTTATTTGCTTTCTGCTCCACAAAACACGAGGTAAAGGCATGTGAAGAGGCAGAGCTCAGGTTTTATTGTGCAGCGTATTTATTTTATGGCACAAAATCAACAGACAGATGATTAACCGCCCCTTTCTTTCTTTAAACTAATCCTGACAACGTCTCGTCTTTAAACCTCCTCAGATGTCTCGCTTAATATTTTGTGGTTTTGCTCTTCGATAGAAATCACTTTGCTCGTACGCAGTTGTGTTTTACAGATAGAGGAAATAACGGGCGGGTTAGTCTGAGCTGTAGAAACAGGACGAGCAGCCAAAAGAGAGAACAAGCGGCTCGTGTCAGAAAGGAAATAACCACGGGCAATAATCTGCGCTAATTCCTGCAGTGATGCTTCAGATGCAGCTTTCAAATAAAACGGAGCGGCTGCACAAACGGCGGCTTGTGCTGAGGAAGGAGCAGGAGCAATCAGCTGACCCAGAGAAAATTAGATTTTCAGCCGCATTTCTTTGTCTCTAGCAGAGTTCTTCACAGATCTGACAAATATTCGGTTAATCCGACTGTGAGAAGTCGTAATTTGGTACTTTTGCATGATACTAAATGAAATCTTGTCGATAAAATACTAAAAGATAGATTTTTAAAAGCTTTCTCTGGGCCGAATGAAGGTTTTAAGATGTTGTTTGACATTTAAACCAAGTAAAACTAAATATTTACATTCACAACCCAGAAAACTGAACATTTGTGACATTTTTTCACTAAATAAATGATTTAAACAATGAATCCGTTCATGATTTTAGCTCTAAAAGGAAATGTTTTCTGGTGAAATTAGCTCTGGACTCAAACTTTGGCGCTGACGTGCAGTAAAAACTAAAAATAGACTCAAACAGGAAGAAAACAAAGACCAGCGTGTCATAATTCACGGATTACCCTGTAATCGCTCTGTGTAACACAGTTTATCATTTCCAAACCTTCCTCAGATGTGAGCTAAATCTTCCGTGTGAGTAAGTTCTTGCCAGGGCTTTGCTCACTTCAAATTAAAGTCTCTGGACCCGTCACGTAACCGTTTAAAGCTGCACCGAGCAGATTTTGTTCGTTGGCAGCCTCGAAAAGATTGAAACATGTAAGAAGATGTCGGTAAATTACTCGGCGTGTGTCGCTGCTCTTCTAGGACGTCACTGTCTCTGGATGTTCAGGGTGATTATTGAGTGAGACCAAGGTGAAATGATAAGTTTTCCTTCTCAACATCTGATTTATGAAGTTTAAATGATAAATATTCAGTTTATTGTTGTAAAAAGCAGCAAATCCTCACATTAAAAACTTATTTTTGTCTTTATTGATAGTTTTGTCTGGGAGATGGAATAAAATAGTGAAAACTAAGAGAAAATGTGATGTCCTGTCTAATAAATAACTCCAAAAAGTCAAAGATTTTAAAGTGATTTAATAAACTAATCATTCAACCACTCGTCAGTACCAGTAAATATTTACAGTTTTCATCATTATTTAGTCTGAAATCCCGAAAGAATTTAAATATCTATCAGTTTTCATGGTTTTTCATGATAGGAAACATTCATTTATCAATCTATTTATAGGATTAATTAATTGGCATTTATCTTTTATCTTTCCTTCTCTCTTCAGAGCTGAACATATTTGGTTTTAGAGCAAAATAAAACATCTCAAACGTCACTTTCATGTCTGGAAATCTGATTAAAATTAAAACTGTTTGCTATTCTAGTATCTGTCAATCTGCTGATAACTCTGTTGATTGTTTGGTCTGTAAATCAACCAAAAAAAGTTAAAATGAGAATTATCTAGAGAACAGACCCAAAAATGTAAACTGTAATCATAAAAAGCAGTTTTACCTGTGAGATAGAATTAAACCGTGAGCAGAAAATATGTCCAATACGTAAATAGATGACTAGTAAGTTATAAATTTAGTAGATATCAGTTCATTTTTGCTGTTTCTTTCATTTTTCAGGTTTAAATTCTGATAAATTTGAGTATTTTCTTGGTTTAAGTTCATTTATTTATATTAGTGAGTTTGTTGAAATGTTGATCAGACAAAGAGTCTTCACCGTTAGTCGATTGATTGATTGATTGATTGATTGATTGATCAGCTGTCCACTTTCCTCCCTCCAGAAAAATACGATTACGTTGGGAGGTTGCTGAAGCCCGGAGACGAGCCGTCGGAGTACACGGACGAGGAAGACATCAAGGACCACCTGAAACACGAATGAGCGGTTCCATCACACCGACCAAAGCCAGGAGCCCCAAACAGCTGCGACAGACCGCCCCAGACCACCTCCTCTTCCTCCTCCTCTCCTCCTCCTCCTCCTCCTGCCCCCACCCATCTTCCCTTCCCACCACCCCGTTTTTTTCTCCTGCCCCGCTCCCCCCTGAAAAAAAAAAAAAACAACAACATAAAAAACTCTCCCACTCCCCCAAAAATGTGTCGGGTGCTGCGGCTGTTCTGGAAGGGCGACGCCCAGACCTCCCTCCCTCTTCATCCCGCCGAGATCACCACCAACCGAGAGAGCGATGGGAGACCTTTTGACGAGGCGCGAGCGTGTCTGGGGGCGGCGGCGGAGGAGGGGGGGGGCCCGTGCCATTTAGACGAAACAAAAATCTTTTAGTTCGGAGGCGACCGGTGGAGAAACGTGGCGATCTGAGACGATCAGCGAGTCGGGATGGGGGAAACAGATCTCTTATTATTTTTGTTTGTTTTTTATCTTTTGGTTCAGTCACATCGCTTCAGCTTCAGACAGCTTATCAATCAATCAATCAGTCAATCATTCATTTCTGCTTTCTGGTCGAATCACCTCCCACCTCCCCTTCCCTCCCAGTGTTGAGGGGCAGCGCTGTGGCCCAACCAAAGGCGAGAGGCGGATGGCGCCGCATTTACCTGTTGTGTTTGTAGTGTATGCACTACTAGTTTTCTTTGTTTGTCACCATGTGATTGTATTTGTTGAGTAGCATAGAGGGAGGGTGGGAGGGAGGGAGGGGAGTTTATTTCTTTTTCTTTCTTTTTTTTTGGACGGGGTTTAAGGGGGTGGGGGGGGTTAAAGGTCCTCGCCATATGAAACCTGTTTCAAATCACATCAGACGGACTGTATCACTGATCGGGAACACAAAGGGAAGGTGACATGGCAGTCCTAATCAATCGACTCAATTGTTTACATGCCTCACTAAGCCAGCTGCAAAGTCTGTAGAGTCCCCCTGACAAATGGTCCAAGTATTAATTGTGCCTTATTTTGTTTGTCGTGTCGGTCCCGACCGTTCTAAACAGAGGAGGTGAGCGGAGGGATGGAGGTGTCGGGTTTGTTTTTTGTTTTGTTTTGTTTTTGGTCCTAGACTCGGTCCCCCAGACTTTAAAGAAGGCATACGTTGCGTCAGTCGTCCAGCACAGACTGTAATATTTCCCCACTTCACACACTTTGTAAATAGACCGTATAAATAACTCAGTGTTACTGCCATATTTATGTAGTTGATGAACTCTCATATACATATAATGCTATGTCGTATTGGCCAAAACCCCCATTGTTTGTGTTTTCTTTTCTTTCAGTTCTGAATTTCTTTTTTTTTAAATGTGGGTGAATTTCAAAATAAAAGGAGCGTTGCTAAAAGTGCTGCAGGGCGGGACCGGGAGCTGTCGTTGAGAATATTTTTTTTTCTGAGACATTGCTTATCCTGTAAATATGTCTATCATTTTATTGAAGCATGTGCAGCAACAAAAGTGAGCTATGCCGACTTTCCCACCATGTATTTAAATGTTGGGTGTGTGTGTGTGCGTGTCTGCGTTGACAGAGGCAGGAAGGGATTTGTTCATGCATAATAAATCGATTTGGTTAATAATTGAAGACGTCTGGAATTTTATTTGCTTTCGGAGACGGCGTGATTGAATCTCCACCGGGAAGACGGTTGATGGGGCATTAAAGCGCCAAGTCATCAGCTGTTAACGCATGACAAAGTAAAAAGATAAGAAGATTAGCTAAAAAATGAAATGTTAACACATGTTGAGTAGAAAGAAAAAGATTTTGAGACTACTATTAATAAATAATACACTGGGGCTCATTTAAGGTAAAAATAATTTGTTAAAAACCATGTAAATCTTTTAATTAAGTGAGCATGTATCAATATAGAAATATATTTGGAGATAAATAAGTAAGAATGTTTATTAATTGTAAAGTAAATTACAAATTTACAAATATATAAAATAAAACAATGTTGATATATATATATACACACCATTTAATTTTTCATTTAGTTTTTAATAGTTTTCATTTCATTTATATATTATTCACATATTATGTATTTATAAAATCATATATTTATGATATGACATGAAATATCCTTGCATTGATTCATTTTACATTAATTAATATATATGTTTATGGTTTTTAAGATGTTTGTCACAACAGACAATTTAAATGAGACCACAGAGAGCAGTAAACCTGAAAAACTGAGGAAAGCAGGATAAGAAAAATGTATTTTTCTTCTAAATAAGGAAGTAAAGAGCAAATAAATGAGCCTAAATAAGGACATACATATATAATAATTCATCACATTTAAAACGTTTTTTGTACCAATTATTCAAACAAAATTAATAAAATTAAATAAAATGATTAAATAGAATATGAACCACGCTAAAGAAGTGTGATATAGACAAATAATAACATCCATAACATGAAGTCATGACACTTTTTGTCTTATTTTGATCACAGCCCAGTCATACAGTGCTGTCTAAATGTCTAAACATGCACAAAACTATCATTCAAAATATTAAATTTATTCTAAAACATGTCACATTATGTTCTGTGTTTTAAATGCAGCTCTAAAAGCGCCATGTGTATTTTATTTTATTTATTTATTATTGATCGCTGATCATTCCATAGAGGAAGAAATCAAAATAAACCTGTCATCATCAACAGCAGCTCAACAGCGCCGCCTCTGCTTCTGCGGATGAACCGGGTACTGCGCCTGCTCCGTGTTGGCTGCTTTTTGAAAGTGTCGCTGTTGTTTCTCGCCGCGTATCCCCCCGCTGCGTGAATCCCTCGATCTCGTGCTGTAGGATCCGGGGCAGGGATGTGTCCTATCCTCTCATGACCCCGACGACCATTTCACACCGACCTCACCCCGGCAGCAGCAGCAGCAGCAGCAGCAGGATCGGCGGCGGCTCCATCGCACTCCACCGACATCTTGGCTGTTTTGGAGCAAACTCCCAGCCTCTCCCCTTGACCACATTCCTCTGGCCATCCAAATCCAAACACAGCGAGGTTTGTGATCATCCACTAAAAGCTGACTTTGTGCACGGATTCCTCCGGGTCTAAGCGCGTTTGTCCGTGCAGTGTGCAGCAATGGCAGAGCATCTATCCCAGAGTGAGCTGGACTACCCATTCAAACTTCTGGAGTATTTCAACGGCTTCAGGGTGTCAAAGGTAACAGCCAGGAGGTGATTTGTGGGATGCACAAGTGTCAGTCTGCAGAGATGAGTGGAGGGTCGCTGCAAGCATAGGTTTAGATTAAAAATATACACATCTAACAGCTATTTTATCAATTAACTCATCGGTTGTTTGGTTCATAAATATCACTGACTCGTAACCAACGAGCAAACAGCTAATTATATTCATCTAACATCACAGAAGACTAAGAAGGCAGTACAAATGAATTAAGAAATTGATTAATCAGTCACCAAAACAGTAGATAAATCAATAATTCCTGCTTATTTGGTGATTATTTGACTCAAAGCATCAAATTCCATCAGTTTGGATCAAATATTTTTTATGTTCTGTTTGAAAAATGAATAAAAGAATCTAAATACGTTGGAAATTAGCTTCGCTTCCAGGTTTTATTTCATTTAGTAGCTGCTCTGACAGGAGGAGAGGATCTCAGGAGCGCTCTATCAGCAGATGAAGATGAATATATTTAGTTTTTAATTAATATTTGTGGGTTTTTGGACATTTAATTCATAAATAACAGAGCTATCTTTCAGCTCTCATTATCTCTCGCTGTGTGGCTTTGGGGGCAACAAGCTAAACTAGCCTCCTGCTGGTCTGAAGATGAGAGCTGATTGCATCTCTTAAGTCTGTGGGATTCAGCCTCTGGTCACCGTGGACGTCTGAACCAGGTTAGTGATGCCGCGTCCCTCCCCTCCCCACAGGTGATATTTTCAGCCTGTGAACTGGGAGTGTTCGACCTGCTGCTGAGGTCCCAGGAGCCCCTGAGTGCCCGGCACGTGGCCGAGGAGCTGGGCACCAGCGTGGACGGGATGGAGAGGCTGCTGGACGCTCTGGTCGGCATCGAGATCCTGGAGGTGGAGAAGAAAGACGGGACAGGTGAGGAGGAGCTGCAGGATCAGTTTACACAACCGTACGCAGCCGTCACTCTTCTGGAAGATTTTTGGGACCAGATTTTAAAACAGTTTTCACGTCAAACACAGAAATCTTTCCTTAAACTCAAATTTAAATCCGCCATCAGCTACAAAGAGTAAATCCCTTCTGCAGCTTTCAGATCGTTGCCCTTCACCGTGTCAATGTCTTTTGTTGAAGCAGCTTTGTACAGCAGCAGCGACGTGGCAAATCTCTACCTGGCCAAAGGCAGCGCCAAGTCTCTTCACGACATGATCATCTACCAATCCCAGACCATCTACCCTCTGTGGAACAACATGGCCGACGCCGTAAGGTCAGTGAGTTCACATCTGATCTGAGGAACAACCTCACTTAACACTGTTTTCATTTCCACGTCCACCAACTATAAATACTTGCTCTCCTTCATGCAGGGAGGGGAAGAACCAGAATGAAAAGACCTTCGGCCTTCCACCAGAGGAGGTTTTCCAAGCTATTTACAGGTCGGTGCCCGTTTTGTTGCTTCGAATGCTTCGCCGTGTAATCCCGTCACATCACTCTGTCGCTGATTCTTTGTGACATCCCGCACAGATCAGAGGAGGAGATGCTGAAATTCATGGGTCTGATGAACTCCTCGTGGGTCCTCGACGGCCACGACATCGTGACGGCGTTCAACCTCTCCGGCTTCCAGACCATCGTTGACCTCGGAGGCGAGGAGCTGCATTAATGATCTGCTTTTCGGTCTTTATGCTGAATTAAGTCTGCGTATCTTTTCCTATTAAACGTGTGCTTCATGTAACTCCCAGGCTGCACTGGGGCTCTGGCCCGTGAGATGGCGAAGGCGTACCCCTCGTCCTCCGTCACCGTGTTCGACCTCCCGCAGGTCGTGGAAACGGCTCAGAAACATTTCTCTCTGGAGAACGACGCGGTTTTATTTCAAACTGGTGAGACTGAAAAATTTAGAAATCAGTGATTAAGGATAAATAAATGAATAAATTTAAGCTTCAATCCAAAAAAAATAAAATTTGGACAAATTTATGTCACATTTTATAAATTAATTAATGCGTACGTATATATTTTTTAATATTCTTTTATTATGCTATTAAATTGCATATTATTTTGCTTTATCTGTTTATTATTATTTGTCTTTTGTCTTATTATATTTATTTAAACACAGGAGATTTTTTTACTGGTGACATTCCTGCTGCTGACCTCTACGTTCTGGCCAGAATCATTCATGACTGGCCTGAAGAGAAATGCCTGACGCTGCTGAAGAAGATCTACGACGCCTGTGAACCAGGTGAGTTTCTGTTTGTTCACTTGTGACTTCTTGTATTAAAACTCTCCACTTTACATTTAAACTCATGGCTGCGCCTTCATCCGTCCGTCCTCCTCCTCCTCCTCTCAGGCGGCGGCGTCCTGCTCGTGGAAGCGCTGCTGTTCGAGAACAGACGAGGCCCCGTCATGGCTCAGATCTTCTCCCTCAACATGCTGGTGCAGACGGAGGGCAGGGAGCGCCCGGCGTCCGAGTACACGCGCATGCTCAACGCGGCCGGCTTCCACAACGTTCAGGTGTGCCGCACCGGCAAGTCCTACGACGCCATCTTGGCCATCAGATGAGCTCAGTTGAGAGAACTGGAAACTGTTTTGCACAATGATCTCCAGTCTGTGTTGTGGTCAACCTGAGTCGTGTGTTTTCACATCAACTTTCTGTTTTTCAAATATCACACTGATGCAAACATTCCCTGGATTACGTTGCTGCTGGAGAATATTCACATATTTCTGCACATTCATAAAGAATTGGATGAAATAAGAAGAATTAATTCAGATTAAAGGGACATTTCTGCTTTTTGTGACGTTAGATGAAAAGATTTATACAGCTCTCAACCTGTTAGCTAGCTTAGCTTAGCATTAAGGCTGCTAGTCTAACATTCTGTCTTGTGTTGTTGTACAGTGTGATCTCTTTCCTGTCTTTATGCTAAGCTAAGCTAATATGACAACCTTTGCACTAATGCATATGTGGCTATTGAAGCCATCACGGGTACAATCACAGTTCAGCAACTAATTTTAATCTGACTCACTAAAATACTGCAGTGATATTTCTAAACACGTTTGGGAATCTTTTTATGACTGTTCTACTGAAATATGCACCGATATCACAAGTAGTTACTCACGAGGAAATGATCTAGTCATAATCTTGTATTAGATTTTTCTTAATCCAGTTTTTTTTGTTTGACATTATCTCCCGTGATTAACAGACAGAACTACAGTAATTTCTATTTAAAATCATTGGTAAAATCTCACTCTTGAGATAAGATATATTTTTCTATGTGTACCCAAAACGTCTCCTCTGTCTCTGTAGTTGTCGCTGTGGTTGTTTCTCTGACAGACTAAAACCCCAGAAGTTTAATTTTGAACACAATGTTGACCTTTAGGCTGGAAAACAAATCTCTGTGTTGTGATGTTGGGTCGTTGTAAACGTGTGTGCTTTCTTGTTCACTGTGATGCGTTCAGGTTCACCCTCAGATTACCCCTGTTTCAGTTTTAATGAAGCCTCTGCAGCATTTTGCATTTGATGTAGCGACGCCGGTAAATGTGAACGGGACACGTCTGAATCTCAGCATCTGTTCAACAGAAACACGTAAAAACTGGATCAGCACACGGTGCTCTTAAGATTTGTTTTGTGTCCTATTTCAGTAGCACGTATCTGAAAGTTTTATTTTTGATATAAACACGATGAAGACCTGATGCTGAATATTTCCCTCAAAGCAAACACCAAGTTAGTATAATATGCTGTTTAATATGCATATCTGGGCATGAAGGAGGTTAAATATAACATATCTGAGTCGTCTTTTACAAACGTGTAATTGTACTAATGAGCTTTATCCGCCGTACACTTGACAACTTAGAATATAAAACATATTTGTAGGACGTTATGAAGGTTTTGTTTCAACCAGTGAAGTAAAATAAATAATAAAATACATATCTGGGCAAAATAACATTTCTGAGGACTCATTAATTATTAGGATTGATTTGTTTGTTTGCACAAGTATGAAATACGCAACTGGGACAAAAATAACATTAAGAAAAAAACTCTAAAATTGATTAATATTTACCCCTAGCTCAATGACATAAATATGCGCCATTAAAAATATTTATTTTGTATTATTATTATTACATACAGTACTTTTAAGGGGAAAAAAAGTCGCTGTTTGACCTTCGTGGTGTCTGGTTGAGTGAATTGTGAGTGTACAGTGTGAATTAATATGAAAATAAAACATGAAAATATTCCCTTTTGAGCTGTCGTGAATTTCTGGAATTAAATAGCGGGTATTTGTGAGTGCTTTTGTTGCAGGAAGCTTTTAAAATAGGAGAAAGTTTGCTGTAGTTTAGAAGTTAATGGGGGTCTGCCCCTTTAAATAGATAGAAATATGTCTGGACTTGCCAAAAGGGGAGTGACTTGTGGTAAATATGCGTCGTAAACGCTTGTTATTAAGAATTATGTTCACATTTTTGAGTGTGTTGACATTTTAAACTCTGGGTTTTTTTTGTGCCGTATTTGTGGAAACTTTTTTTTTTTCCTTCTCCGTTGGATTAACGGCGGCGCTGCTGCTTCATTGAGTCTCTGCTGCCCCCTAGCGGCGGACACGCGCAGCCGCAGTCCGGGGCTGGGTACCTTCCTCCCCGCCGCGCTGTGTTTGTGTATGTGGAATGCGGGTCAAGCGGAACTCACGGCAAAAAGCTGCGCTTCACATCAAACTCAAACACCGGCTTTCATCGGCCTGACGTGCACTGTACGTACCTTGCAATTTACTCTCAACTCTGTGCGGGTTTGAACCGTGTTCGTGTCTTCCAGAAGCTTCTTGTCGGGGCATTTGAGCGAGTTTGTGTTTGTGGTATGGTCGCACTTAGCAGCAGCCCGCTACGAAAACGCGACATCGTCATTTAAAATGGCGCCAAAGATTAACCTCAGCCAGTGGATCGCTGGTACGTTCGCCCCCGTGCCCTGCTGGGCTAGCCGCAAACATAGCGCAACAACAACTCTCACGTTAATTAATAGTTTTAATTCACGTGTTCTTGTTGATTTCAGGAAGTTTATTTGAATCAATAATTGACCCCTAACCTATGACAGATAGCTGGGCGAGGCTGTGGGATTTAATTAGGGGGCACCATAGAAGCCAACGTAACGTTAGCAGCGATGGCTAATGCTAAATACAAACTGTACCGAGGGACGTGTAGCATCCAGCTAACAAGCTAGGCTGCGTTGCTAACCACTAACGTCAGCTAAATTTAACGCCGAAGCATTGTTTCCATCAGAGTAAATGTTTCGGATATGATCTGGTTTCTTTTAGTAATTGCTATTTAATTATTAAAACATTATTATCATTAACATTTCCAGTTGTGGAACCGGGTGTGGGTGTGGGCCCCAATGTTGTATAACGGCAATAGGAGATTAGCAAGCAAGCTAACATTAGCCAGCTAAAACGTGGCTTTAAAAAAATAAACGATGCGTGGTTTAAAAGATGCATTTTAATCACAACAAACACAACACCACCTCGTTTTGTTTTTGTGTCTCTGCGTTGCCGTAGTAACACTTTTAAGAGTAGTTCCTCCATGCAGATGTTAGCTGGAGTTAGCCGCTAGCTAGTTAGCCGCTATTTTTTTTTTGCTGGAAAAAAAGGGGGCGTCCCACAAACTACAGCTAGTCTGCTTTTAGCCTAGCCAGGCTAACTTGGAGTTAGCACGTTTCGCTTGAGTACTGTGCGTGCAAACCCCCACGAGATATTTTTCAGCTGTGGAGAGACAGGTGTTTTTCCTTTTTTTTGCACACCGTGGGATGATTCATAGCGCTGCACGACGTTGATCCCGGCCTGTGTTTCATGTGGTAACTTCTTGTTGTCATCGCTGGAACAGTGACTGTGGTGTGTACACATCCCTGCAGGGTTGGTGCGCTGTCAGACCTGTTCATAAACAGATGGAAGTTTTACAATCGTCTCCCACTCATGTGAAGATCCGATGTTTTTGCAATTTCAGCGTGGTTTTAATTTAAATTTTGAGTGGGACGTGGTGTATTTGCTGGATTTCTTGTGTAAGGACTGGAGATAGTGAACGTTTATTTGATTAGTTTGTCTGGAAATTACAGTAATTCAGGATGCACTTTTAGTATCTCAGTATTTTAACTGTATTTAGCATCGCTGAACATTATAATCTTATAAATATTCTTTTATTTATGGTGCACAGCTTTTATTATGGTGTAAGTTAATAGACTGAACTTTCTCTTTAATGTGTCAGACTCCTTATCTCACGACCAAATGTTTGTCTTTATCACTCCTGTTATATCCTGCTCATATTCTGCAGCCTGACGTCCTGTGTTGTTTGTGAAGTGTCTTCCCAGCGGAGCGCCGCAGACAGACGACAATGAAGAGAAGCAGGCACCTCAGCAGCAGCGATGACTCGGACAATGGAAGTAAGCAAAAATATTGTAACTCTGCTGACTCATTCATCCCTGCTCCAAATATAGATATAAATTCAGGTCAGTACAAGCGCTGCCACCTTACTACCAAAGCGCTTCTTTGTGTTGTCGCCGCTTTAACGTGTGCGCATACAGCTTTGCAGTTTGTCGGTGTGTACTTCATGTTCAGGGAGGAAACTGAGAAAGTCAGAGAAAGGCAGCAGATGGGCAGTGATTAAGGAAAAGCAGGAGAAGGACGACAGGAGGCAGAGTAGGGACAGGAGGCTGTTTTGGACCTTCAGTGACGTCCTGGCAGGTCAGACAGATGGACGGTTGGAAATCTGACCTCAGTGAAGAGTTTCAGAAACACCTTTTGGTTGCTGCTTCCTATGTACATTTCAGAAAGTGGGGATTTACCACGTCATTCAAAGAGCAAAGGGCAACTTGTCTGAGATTGTTTGAACTTTGAAATCCTAATCACTTATTGGAAATTGGGGGTTTTCTACAACAGTTCAAGAGTGTGTTTAATTTATAACATGCACATTTACTAACATGATACGAGCGTCCATCATGTGAACGTTAATACGTCTTACAGTAATTTCATAACCGAGACCTAGAGTCAAATTAGTATCTTCTGCTAAAATGAAACTGAAAACAGAAAATGCCTCCTGCACCATTTTGACTATTCAAACAAGTTCCCCTGGAGGGGGAAATCCAAATGTTTCTTTGTTTTTTCAAGAGGACGTATAGTCGTTCGTTAGAGCGGCAGACGAAGAAGAAATGCTGCGGCCTCTGACGCTGTGTGGTGTTTCTCCTCCAGGTAGTTCCACCTGCTGGTCCCAGCACTCATCACAGACCAGGAGGGGGACCGGGCAGAAGCCATCAGAGGTACGGCTCACTCAGACTTATTCATTTCTTTAAGCATGATTTGTATTTGTTGTCACGTTTTGTTGTTTTACTTTTAGGTGTTTTAAGGGAAGAAAAAAACACAAATGCATGAATCAGAAAAGAAACAGAAGTTATAATATGTGCAAGTAGTTATTTATATATTCATAAAAGGACTCACTATCTTGGGAGTCACACTTAAATAGCGTGTCTCTTAGATGGAAGCATTTTTCTGCTGTTATCTGCTGCACAGTCGGTTCTCTATGTGGACTTGGTCCCTGCAGGCGATGGTACACTCCCTTCCATCAGACAGCCAATCAAATTGAACCAAAACAATGACCGAGCAGGGCCCTGATTGGCTGGCTCCCGTGTGTTGTCCTGCGCGTGTTGCAGACATCGAGATACACTATCTCCATGGAAAAATACATACGTGTTAAATGTATGAGTGGCTGCTGGTGCATATGTTGATTTACAGTGTGTACAAATGTAAGATAAGATAATGCTTTAATTTATCCCACAGTGTGGGGAATTTATAGTTAGATGTGCCGTAGATTAAACTAGGAGCTGTTTTTACACACGTTCTAAATGTCTGGATAATCATTTATATGCTCAATAAATTACCTGTCTGCTCGATTGTTCATAATCCCTGCAGTAAAACGTTTATCTGACTCGTGGTGTCTCGTGCTACAGGTGTTCAGGACGGACCTGATCACAGCCATGAAGGTGCACGACTCGTATCAGCTGAACCCCGAGGACTACTACGTCCTCGCCGACTCGTGGAGGCAGGAGTGGGAGAAGGGCGTCCAGGTCCCCGTCAGCCCCCAGTCCATCCCACAGCCCGTCACCAGGTAGGGCAGCAGAGCAGCCGTTAAAGGCCCCAGAATTCATTCAGGTCGTTGTTTTGTGTGCGCTGGAGTCATGCAAATACAAATGTGTGCAAATGTTACCGATGGCCTTCATTTGTTTGTCGTTATAGGGAGCTTTTGCATGTATTGGGCCTAAAGGAATATCAATGCATCAGCTGATATTAGCGTACTATAAATATATTTCTACAGGAAGGTCAAACTAGGTTAGATGTTATTTAGAAATAGGGTCAACTAGTTGATTTTACACTTTGCACTCAGGCTGTGTAGTGGCTCGCTAACTTCCTGTCACTCTCCACTACCACCTATCAAAATAAAAGCATCAAAGAACTACAAAAATACGTCAGTCTTAGGACGTTTCAGGACATAAACGTCCTTCGCTTTGTGTCCTTTTCACGCTGTATGTGTCTGTGCTGCGCAGGGTGTTGGCGGAGAAAGGAAAGGAAGTCATGTTCGTGAAACCAAAGAAACTGATCCGCACGTCGGGCACCGAGGCGCTCGGCTACGTGGACATCCGGACGCTGGCAGACGGGATGTGCCGCTACGACCTGAACGAGGAAGACGTGGCCTGGCTGCAGATCATCAACGAGGAGTTTGCAGTGATGGGTGAGTCGCTGAACGGGCTGCTCTTTGAATTCACTAAAAATGGTTGAAAAGCGTCTTTTTCCTCGTGATTTATTTATTTATTTGCTCAGAGTTTTGCTCAGACGTTGGCTAAAACAGATTTGGGAGTTTTTGGGGATGTGTCCTGCACCGTCACATGTCTGTCGGTGCTAGGGCTGGGTACTGCATCAACTGGAGTTCATTTCTATATCGATTAATTTAGAGAAAGTTTTGCTTTAGTTATAAAAGAGATTTTCACAAAACTACGGTTGTCGCTGGTTCAGGAGATTCGCGGTATCTCCGTAATGTTTTAACCTCTAGTTTTACATCTTTCACACGTCTTTGCTTTCGTCCAGCTCCTCTCTGTCCTCGTTCTGCTCAGCTTTACGGTCTGACGGTGCTCTCAGGGTTGAAGCTTCAATCGTATTTTGATAAACGTGAGATTTGAGATGCAAAATGATGCAGGATGTGGCGTATATTTAATCGATCCGAGGATTTTATGAATCAGTATAGGATCCCTCAAATTAAGGTCACTTGATTGATCCAAACGTTTCTGGAGCAGAGAACCCAGTTTTTTTTGGAGCCATGGTGCGAGCTACCCTCTCCACACTGTGTTAAGTTCAACATAAATATTTATTGCACTGAACCCGGTCGCACATATGAGAATACAAGTAAGACGAGAAAATGTTTTAGGAGTCTACAGGAGAGGAGGTTTTGTTTTATTTAAGATCAGATCGTGAGTCGGTTCAGATGGAGGAGTTTGTTTCTTGAGTAGCTTTGATCGCATTGTTGTGAACTTAACTGCTGTCTTTAGTTTTTGATTTGGTGACTCTTGAACCTGTAGTTCTGTCTCCAAACTGTCGGCTGTTGATTGTGCGACGAAATAATATCGTTTTCTCACCTCACAGTGAAGCATTGATGCTTGAACTTGTAACGCGGGGCTCCGTATTGTGCGATTACGCTCCATTATTAACCTAAAATAACGTTTCTCTCCAGCTATGCCGCCGCTGGACGAGCTCACCATGGAGCGGCTGATGGAGGAGTTCGAGCGCTGCTGCCACGAAAACATGACCCACGCCATGGAGACGGAGGAGGGGCTGGGCATCGAGTACGACGAGGACGTGGTCTGCGACGTCTGCCAGTCGCCGGACGGGGAGGACAACAACGAGATGGTCTTCTGTGACAAATGCAACATCTGCGTTCACCAGGTCAGAGGCTGTGTGATAAACACTCGTTAAATCAATATTCAGTGTTTTCCTCTTTTAAACGGGTCGATTAGCTGACCCATGTCTGTGCTTTGTTTGTTGGGTTTATGGATTTCTGTTTTCTGTCTCGTTTTAATTAATTTAAAGAAGATTATGAGCTAAAGGATTGTTTTTATAACTGAGTGTCTTTAAACAGAACTAGCTGCACATAAAAAACCTTTCTACAAACAAGAAATAATTAAAATGCAGCAAGATGAATGTCTTTTTATTGCAAGAAAAGCTTTTCTAAGCTAGAAAAATGACTTTAACCCTTTAACACATGGACATTTTTGCTTAATTTGACTATAAAACGATTGTTTTTCCTGAATACCTGTAAATATCTGGCCATTATTTGCAATTTACTGCATGTTTGAAGAGTGTAATAACCTCCCAGGAGAGACCCGAGTGAAATTAGCGTAATGAGACCATAAGAGGAGGAGAAATGCTGCTAAACGTAAAATAGATTGAAAGAGCTTTCACATTAGACATGAATTAAAATCTGTTGCCTTCTATGTTTATGTGGACGCCATTACTCCACTAATATCATTTCATGGAGGTAGAAAAACAACCAGCGTTTCTAAATCTGTATTAATATCTACAGTTTCTTTTTGGTGCGTTAGATTTCGGTTTTGCTTTCCCTGCCCTCCTCCTTTTCTCCTCCTCCTCCTCCTCCTCTTATATTTCACTTTGACGGCTGCCCGCT
The DNA here is from genome assembly GCA_005024645.1 of Planiliza haematocheilus. Classification (NCBI taxonomy): domain Eukaryota; kingdom Metazoa; phylum Chordata; class Actinopteri; order Mugiliformes; family Mugilidae; genus Planiliza; species Planiliza haematocheilus. Next base: position 4,293,954 of record SRSE01000637.1, read on the forward strand.
GGTCTGAAGTCGCTCACTCTTGTTTGTGTTTCTACCCAGGCGTGTTACGGCATCCAGAAAGTCCCCAAGGGCAGCTGGCTGTGCCGGATCTGCGCCCTCGGCATCCTGCCAAAGTGCCAGTTGTGTCCCAAGAAGGGCGGAGCCATGAAGCCGACCCGAAGTGGAACCAAGTGGGTCCACGTCAGCTGTGCCTTGTGGATTCCAGAGGTGAAGACGGAGCTCTGGTCTTTTTTTTTTTTTTTTTAACGTTGTTAGATGAGCACGATGCAACAGAAACCTTTAACTTAGAACCGTCTGATCAGTAACACCATCACAAATGATATTTAGTCATTACACTAAATGAGAAATGCATGAAAATTCCAGGTAGCTCTAGTATCAAAGAATAAATATGTTTAATTAATCTGCTGGCATGACAGATTATTAAAGCCTGCAACGTGATGATAACTCTGCACGACGCGTTGCCATAAAAACCTAGTTTCAACTTATTATGATCATTTGATTTAATGCACAAATACGAACGTCGGGTGAAAATCTACCGGACGTGCACCTGTAGAAAAACAAATAGCGACTGGAATGGGGAAACACTCCTTTCATATCACACTTTTCCTGCTCGTTGTCCAAAGTGCACTTTTAATCAGAGGCTGTCATTTATAATCCAATCAGAAACTGATAATACGATGGATTTTTATCTTGATTGCCGCCTTAATCTGCATCTCTGTGCGCTACTGACTGGACATGAACCAACAAAACGGACTGAAGATGTCAAACTACCCCCCGCCTACGCAATTTTTTGTGGGGGGAAAGTCTCTCGGTTTGGAACTGATGTGAGTGAACAGCGACGTAGTCTGAGGATCGTAGAGTTTGGACGTTTATTGAGATGCATTCTTGTCTGTATTTGTGCTCCTGATAAATCCAGGAAGTCACTTGTGGGGACTTGGTTCAGCCTCGTATCCAAAGTCCGAACTACGGCGTATGCAAGTCAAATGTTTGCTCTTATGGGTCGTAGGACTGTCCAGGTTACATCTGAAGCAACTTTAGTAAAGAAACACAACTGCAGGTTTTATTTCCACCCTCTTTTCTCACTCCTGCGCTGATGCACTTGTTTACTTATTGTTTTACTCTGCTGCCGTGCAGGTGAGCATCGGGAATCCGGAGAAGATGGAGCCGATCACCAACGTGTCGCACATCCCCAGCAACAGATGGGCTCTGATCTGCTGCCTGTGCAAAGAGAAGACGGGAGCGTGCATACAGGTAGCGCTGGCATCTCACACTCGGCTTCATTTAATGAGATGTGGAGAGAAAAATGAAGGGGGGGGGGGACGCGTGAAGCCGGCGTGTCAGAGAAACTCTTGGCACGGCAGCCGGGAGAAATCACGGAGATGTGAGCGACTCCCGAACCTGTGTCTGTGTTTCTCCTTCTGCAGTGCTCAGCGAAAAACTGCCGGACTGCCTTCCACGTGACGTGCGGCCTCCACGCCAGCCTTGAGATGAACACCATCCTCACCGAGGACGACGAGGTCAAGTTCAAGTCGTACTGCCCCAAACACTCAGGGCTGGAGGGCGACGAGTCCAGGGACCGAGACTCGGGGGGCGAGGAGGAGAAAGAGGGCGTCAGAGACAAGAAGGGCAGGAGGAGAGGCCGGGTGAGAGGAGAGGACGACGCGGCCTCCCCCTCCTCGTCCTCCTACGCCGTTCACCAGTTCATGGACAGAGTCCCCGGCGAGCAGGAGACGCTCAGCAGCCGGCAGCAGGAGAAGAGGGTCAGCCTCCGCAAGGTGAAGCTGCAGGAGATGGAGGAGGAGTTCTACCAGTTCGTGGAGGTGGAGCAGGTGGCCAGTCGCCTGAAGGTGCCGCGGGAGGTGGTGGACTTCGTGTACCAGTACTGGAAGCTGAAACGCAAGGCCAACTTCAACCAGCCGCTCCTCACGCCCAAGAAGGACGAGGAGGAGAGCCTGGCCCGGCGCGAGCAGGAGGTGCTGCTGCGACGCCTGCAACTCTTCACGCACCTCCGGCAGGACCTGGAGAGGGTAGGTCTCCACTCGGCCCGCGGCAGAACTCAGAAGTCAGGGAGAGAGGCGACGTAGAGGAGGGAAAGTCTGTCAGATGTTTAAATAAAGGCTGAACTCAAGTCAGGAGTGTTTTATTTACAGCAGCTCAGGAAATAAAACCCGTGAGACAGTGTGTAGTCCAGGTCCAGGTTTCTCTAAGTCTGATTAATGGTCCTGTGTCAGAGCTACGTCTCCAGAAACGTCCAGATACCTCAGGTTGATGTTGAAGCAGTGAGTTCAGTAAAAACGTTCAGAATTTATTAACCTCAACTCGACTCAAAGCTCAACGGAGCATCCTAACGTTTTAGCGGCGTTTTTACAGAACGGTGCGTCGTGTGTGGACTCCGTGCACGAACGTCAACCAAGATTACTCAGTGTTCTGCTGAATAATTTGTACGAGAAACTACACGACATATTACTGTATAATCTAAAATAGTGTGAGTTTACATAGCAGGACTATACGTCAGCTGTTCAGACGCAAAACAATCCTGATTCACGTGAAGATACTTAAAAGTTTCCACCCTGTTTAGTCTCTAACGTCAGGAAATAGCCAGAGCCCGAAACAAAAACAAAGCTGAAACCGCTCCTTCTGTGTGTAACCACTGCTTATCATAGCAGAGGTGGTCGTTGTGCAGTGATTTGCCAGTTTATTAGGTACACTAGTGAAAACAAATGCACGTAATCCTCCTTTAGGATTGTTTTAGTCTTCGGTTTATGTTGAAACGTTGAAATGAAGTGGCAAGTCAGTGTATAACGGGGGAAAAAAAGCCTCAGTTCACGTTTTAAAGATGCTGCTGTTGCTCCTCAGGTCCGTAACCTGACCTACATGGTGACCAGGAGGGAGAAGATGAAGCGCTCGTTGTGGAGGGTCCAGGAGCAGATCTTCCAGCACCGGGTCCGACTGCTCGACCACGAGCTGCTCAAAGGTGAGTCGATGGCGTCTGAACTCTCTGAACCTCCACGGACTCGATAACGGGGAAAAAAATAAAACTGATCTGGACTTTGGAGTCAGATTGAGATGTGGAGGTTTGTCTCCCTCTAGTGGTGAAACAATCAGCTGCAGCTTTGAGGCGCTAGAACCATAAGTCCTTCCTCTGACTTTACACTGAACCTGTTCTCGTTTGTTGCAGGCGACCCATCAGCGAAGGATCTGGAGAAGCTCCTCTCTCTGGACTCGTTATTCTCTCAGGGCTCCCAGTCCAGCTCCTCCTCCTCCTCCGCCGCCAAGCGAGGCTCCTCCAAGCAGGTCAGAAGGAAAAGCAGCGACAGGAGAGGACCGACCGACTCGCCGCACGCTCACAAGAAGGACAATCCGAGCAAGCCGCTGGAGACGAAGGACGGCAGAAGCTCCAGAATCAAAGAGGCCGCAGCCGCCGCCACGGAGGCCGCGGGCGACGCCAAAATCCACAACCCGGACAGCAACCAGGACACGACGCTTCCTAAGGTCGCTCAGGAAACGGCTGAGGTGAAGCTGCACAAACCCGAGAGCAGGAAAGCCGCCAGGAGGGAGGCCCCGGGGCCCGAACACGAAGCGGGACGGAAGCAGGAGAGCGAGCACGAGCAGGAGGAGAGAAGACGGAGGAGAAGGAACGACGTGACGGAAAGCCTCCCCCCCAGCCACGTAAAGTACAGGACCGAGCCCAGACATCTGGAGAAGACGGTGTCCATCAGGCTGGTGGACATCAGGAACTCTGAGTCCGACGACTTCTTCCTAGCGAAGGGAATGATCCGAAGAAACGCCGTCTCCTCCCTGGATGTGACGAGCAACACTAAGTTCAACAAAGCCGCCGTGGTTTCCGACGCCAAAGCCAACGGCTGGCTGAGGAGGACGCAGGCGGCGGACGCCCCCAACGGACCTGCGGCGGGACATCTGAGAAGCTGGGGGAAGTTCCGCATCCCCAAGAGGAGCGAGAAGCCCGCGGAGGAGGCGGAGCCACGCAAGCCCCTGCTCCGGCCGCTCACCAACACGCCGGAGCCGTCGTACCCGAGAACGCGGCTTCGCACGGGGATGGAGAGCGACGAATACGCCCCCGACTCCAAGGCGGACGACGGCGAGCTGGAGACGCTGAAGCGATGCCACTCCCACCAGCTGAGAGGAGACTCGTCTCTCGGCCGCCGCTACGGGTCCGACATCATCCGGCGAGGAGTCCTCGCCTCCTGATGACACTTTCAGAAAGAAATAAGCTGCACTGCGTTGAGTCGGGAAAAGAACGTTTTTCCTTTTTGTATCTTTTTATTTTTCTCTAAATCACAAAAATGGCTAGATTAAAAAAAACAGAGCTGATATTTATTTTTTATTTGTAACATATGTAAAAGTGGGAAATATTTTACTTATTATTTTTGAGCTAGTTTTTATTTTTTTTTCTTCCTCGAAGTAGAAAAGATGTCAAGTTGCCACTTAAAAAAAAACACAAAAACAAAAAAGAACCGCTTGCTTAGATACTTACAAGCATCACGTGGGGGAGGAGCCGTGATCGTTGCTTGGGACCATAAGCTTTCAGTGTCTTTTATTTCTTTTTGGATATAGTATTAAAACCTCGGCCGAGAGTCGGTTTGCACTTAGTCGAAGAAGCTGAAGCAGATACTCCTCATCCTGTCGGCCTTTTTGTTATTTCGTTTAAACCGAGCTTCACTGGACGCTAGCGGCCATAAACCAGGAAGTCAAACCGCCCCCCCTCACCCCGACCCCCCCCCTAAAAACAAAAACAAATCATCAAACGGAGCTTTAACGGAAGCAGAAAGTTTTCAGAGGTGTGACTGAACTGCGATCGTATCCATCATGTGCCTAACTTTTATTTGCACTACGAGAGGACGGCACAGGTGGGAGGTTTGAGTAAGAGTTATTTTTACACTGAGAAATTTAAAAATGAATCATATAAAAAAAAAAAGCGTTTTGTACCCTCGGCCGCTGCTGTACTACTGTTATGCAAAATGTTTTTTTGTTTTTGTCTTAAAGAGGAATAAAAAAAAAAAAAACTCTGGAAGACTTGAATCTGTTTTTGGGAATTATTGATGCTGTGATGTGAACATATTTAAATATAAAACTAGTTTCTGCATTTTTTTTTAATATAGAAAGCTCTAATTTTAAATAGTGGATAAAGCAAACACTTTGCCAACATTTGGTTTTATTAATACAAACATCTTTGACTAAGCTGCAACAAATCGTACCTAATAAATTGGCCGGCGAGTCCAAATCAAAGAAGTTTCACTTTAAGGCGTCTTCAGATTTTAAACCAAACAAAAAAAAAACCTCAAACTGAATCATAAACACCTATCAGCCAGAATATTATGACCGGAGAAGTATCTGTGACAGCTCAGAGTTCTGCTGGGAAACTTCTGGACCTGGCTTCATTCATTGGTGTGGATGTTACTTAGACATGTAGCACCCACCTAGACCAGACCAGGCACCCCCACCCCATAGCAATGACACTCCTTGATGGCAGCAGCCATCCCCAGCAGGATGCAGCCACAAAAACACTTTAGGAAGAAGAACAGCACAAGGTGTTGACCTGGCCTCCACATTCACTAGATCCCAAACTGATCAAGTATCTGTGGGATGATCCACAGAGGCCCCTCCCCTCAAAGACCCCCCCACTAACACCACAGGACACCCTCAGAAGGCCCATGTCCATTCTCTGATGAGTCACAACACAATATTAGGAAGGTGGTCATAATGTTATGCCTGGTTGACCCAACTACAATAGACAGTGACCTTTGACCCTCAGGATCCTAATTACATCATACTCAAGTAAAAACTGAAAAAAGAGTGACATATTGAGTCAAATAAGTTTTATTTTTAAAAATATCTAGGACTATTTTATTTTTTTAGGTTTCTGAGGCCTTTGGTTAAATGTTTAATAAAAATCCAGCGGCGCAGACATCAAACACGTTTAACCACTTTTTATTGCACGATTCAGCCGACGTGAGATCCTGCACAAAAGTGTTTCAGAACTGCATCAAGAAAAAACAAACAAACACATACAATGTTAAGAAATTGTATGATATTTACAATAGATGCATCACTATTACCACTTATACATTATGTACATACGTATTAGTCTCTGGTTTACTATGAATGACAGTAGTTACAGAATGAAACCCCTACGCAAACGTTATTACACTTGAGCTCTAACAGTGCTTATAAAAAAAAATATATAATAATAGAAAGAACAACAGGCTGAACTACATTCACTCAAATCAAAAGTTAGGATTATTAATTAAAAAAAAAAAAAAAAAACGCTCGCACGAGACGCTGCACATCTGGACGCGATCCATTCACATGACACGAGAAGAAAGAAAAAAGGTGCAGATGTAAAATAAAAAAAAAAAAGCCTCCTGCTGCAGCTGTACAAGTCAAATCTGGAAACAAGATGTCGAACATGAAAACTAGAGAGAAATAAAAATAAAAAAGGCACGAAGCAGCAGTTTGTAGTCAGCCGGGCAGAAACCTCGTAACTGAACCGGGACATGTTTGTAAAGTCTCAGGACAGTGTCGTTTAAAAAAATGAGTTTGAGGAGATCACCTGACGCTTCCTGGAGCCAACGGAAAAGTGTGCAAAGCTGAGATTTGTTTAACTTTAACTCAAAAATAAAAAAAACAACAACATGTAATCAGTGGAGGAGGAAAGTAAGAGCTGGAGACGGAGGTTTGAGCTGCAGCCTTTGAGGAGCGTTCAAGGTGTTTTCTTTTTTTAAATTCAACTTTAACAACTAGTTCGGCGTGCACGTGAAACGACGGCGGTTTAAGTCGCCACCTGCAGAGACGAACCCATGAGGTTTTTAAAAAAGCTCGATATCCAACAAATTCACGATTTAGGCTGCGGTTATTCCTGATCCAAATGTCACTTTAAAGCTTTCTGGTGTTTTCTTTACCTCAAGGCTGCACAAGATTAAAAATGTCGCCGTATTAAGGACTTCCACTATGTTTAGGAATTTAAAAGAAACCAGGATCGGGTGCAGTGATTCCTGCAGGGAGACTGTTGAGGGTTGTCGTAGCTCCGTGCATGTTGTTAAAGGATCCAAAGTGGAAGCTGAGACTTTAAATTAACCAGCGCTGGAGGAGTTACGAGGAGCCGGCCAGCGTGCCGCCGTGTGCCAGTGTTTTAAACGTGGATGCAGTTTAGAGACTAGAAAACATCCTGAGAAGTCAAGGAAAACCGTTCTCTCTCTCTCTCTTTCAAACTCTCAGATTAAAAAAAATAATAAATCCTGGCCAGTACCTCCACGTCAGATATGAGTGGAAAATATAACAAACCAAAAAAAGCACCTAGGGACTCTGTTCAAGAGAATCGCTCGTCATCATTCCTTCATTTATGCGGTTTATCGTCGGAAGCCGTTCAGACCTGGAACGACGCAGTAGTGTTTTCATGTCAGACTTCAGGTTTCAGTTTAAGCAGTGCTCTCGTTGTCTCTGGACATGAACGTCGTTCAGGAAGAAAAAAAAAAAAAGACTAAAATTAAAATCTAAGGAGTTAAACTGAACTAAAAATAAAATAATAATAATTATCAGGTTGTAAATAGCAAACGTGTCTACAGTTAAATGTGATCTATGGCTACGGAAACAAGTAGAGAGGTCATCTGAAGCCTATCCATAGTGTCTTGGTGTTCCATAGTACATCTGGCATATATATACTATATATAAAAATAAAAATCCATTTGGCAACCTGTCTGATGTCTTACACTATTCCAGTAATCATACTTTTGGTCTTTGATATACACATATATAGATATAGCTATAAAACTCTGCTGTTCAAGATAATCCGTGTTGAGTGAGGAGAGGAGGAGGTCGACTGAGATTCAAGTTAGCGCTCAGTTCCACTTCAAGCTGGATCAGAGTGTCTTGTTCTTCTTCTTCTTAAAAAAAAATAAATCAAATAAGACGACGATAAAAACGGAAGTAGAAAGAAGGCAGTTTGGTTGGTGGAAGAGTTAGCATCCAGTAGCTGGAGCTTCCTGACCTGCGCTCGCTGTGCTGCTGATTTGTGCTTTACCACAGATGGTTCAGTGCAGAAACAAACAAAAACAAAACAACCTGAAATGTGTTCAAATATGATTCGCTGGAGTGGCGAGCGTTGTGAGAGGTCAGCGGCGTTCCCTGATGAGGAGGATGATGATGATGTACAGTGCCTTGGTTCCTGCGGTCTCGCTGACAGGAGAAGAAGGTGTCCAGAGTCTGCTTTGCTCTCTTCAGGCCTCTGCTGCTTTCCTCTTGGAGCTTTTAGGTTTGGCGTCCTCCGTCTTCCTGGAGCCTTTAGGAGGGCGGCTGATGGCGGTCGCGGCGGCGGCAGAGGCTGAGCTCGTATCGGAGCCGGCGTTCTGAGCCGCCGTCGGGTTGTCGTCTCCCTCAAAGTCGCCACTTCCCTCCAGCTCTTCGTGCTCCATGCAGCACAGCTGTCCCGTGGGCGGCCAGGGACGCAGCGCCCCCTCCTGGTGGGCCTTGCAGAAGGAGTTGGGGCAGAGCTGGCAGAAGGCGTCCGAGTTCTTCCCGCAGACGTCACAGTGATGCCAGGGACAGTCCCAGCGTCCTGCAGAGAGCAACCAACAACCACATCAGTTCATTTCCTGATTACAGCTCATAAAACATCAACAAATGTTTGGTTTTTGGCGTCTCTTACCAAAGGTCTCTTGGTGAGGTTCAGGCAGGACAGGTGATAAGCTTTGGTGCAGGTCTTCTTGTCGCAGAGCACCAGCTGTCCTCCGTCTCCGCAGCGGAAACAGTCGTCCTCCGACTTCTTCTTGCCCTCCGATTTTCTCCTCTTATACTTCCTCTTCAACCTCTTTCCCTTCGGTTCGGCGGTTTGGCCGTTTGAGTTCTGCGAAGGAGACGAAAGAGCGCGATAAGTGAGGGGTGTAGACGCAGAAAGAGACGAGCTTGAGTCGTAGGAATCAGGAAACCTCAACTTTACAGTGCATAGTTTGACGATATGTGGAATATTAAACACAGACCACACACGCGTATTTTAGAAACGCCTTGAGATGCAGGTGTTTTGGAGAATTGTGCATGAAACTATGCAAGAAATACTAAGGACACTGAAATGAGCTGCTCTGTACTGTATCTGTGGGATTTCACAGAGGAAAACGCACACTGTTAATAGCTAGTTAAAAAGGCGACAGCAAGGAAATGGAGCAAAGCAGATCTTCCGACCAGCGAACAATGGATGGAAATAATAGAGGAAATCTATACAATGGAAAAACTGACACAGCGGCTGAGATTACAAGAAACGCAGCTAGAAGACAAGTGGCTGAAGTGGACTAATTACAGGACACGGACAGCGGCAGACAAAACGAAGACAACTGGACGAGGGCGAAACTGAGAGAAAAGATAATTAATGTGACTTATATATGGAACAATCTGCATTTTCCCTAAAAATTTAGCTGGTGCGCCTTATAGTCCGCAAATTACGGTAGTATTGCTGTTTTATTTTATCATTATTATATCCTTTTGTTGTTCTGAGGAAGAAAACAGGAACGGAAAAAGAAATGGGTCTATTTAACGACAAGTTCAGCTTCCAGCTCCTACCAGATGGATGCAATTACTGCCGGGTGTAAACGAAGAAGGGAGTTTTCTCAACAGCCGAGATGTCGATAAAACAAAATTTGAAATACATCCTCTCCAGTTTCATTTAAAAACAAGTAAACGATGGAAAACACACAATCATTTGCGTTTACCTTCGGTCGATCTCCAAGAAAGCCGCTGCAGTTGGGAGCGCCGCAGCGACAGACGGTCTTCTCGTTGCCGAGGCAGTCCAGATTGTAGTTAAAGGTCAACTCGGTCCCTGTCAATAAAAACATTTATTTATGAATGAGGTCGTTTTTAATTCAAGAAAGGAAAGCAGATCCTAACAAAGCTTCCCTCACCGGCTGGGATGTCGCAGACGGCAAAGAGGCCGACGCGCGTGTCTCCGTTCACCGTCCACTTCTGAGTCTCACAGTTGGGCTGACAGCTGTGGTTCATGAAGCGTGAGTAGTTTCCTTTAGGCCCCGCGTCAATGATTCGGTCCTTTAGCCACGAGAGGAGGAAGAAATTCACAAAGTGAAGTGTGTGAAATTATATTTACAATACACGCACATAAAGAGAACAGATGAGGATGTGTTTGTAGTACTGACTACTGTAATGTCACAGTTATCTGCCATGCAACATTCCCAATGCAGTACCGCTGTGTTTCTCTAGCTCCCAGTAGAAAAGGCGCTGCAGCTGAGTAAACAGCACCCTGAACACACTGAGGAGCACTAACAGACGACACAGAGGAGCAGAAGTTAACCTTGTCGATGGTGAGCATGTAGAAGTCGGTGATGTTGTTTTCCTGGGCGTACTTGATTCTCGCCCTGCACTCCTCCTCGTCGATCAGCTCCCCGATGTACTCGTTCACAAACTCACCCTGTTTAAAAATAAATAAATAAACAAACAAACACTACGATCAGACCAGAGATGTGTAAACAGGAACGAGTCGGGACGGTCCAGGTGTTTGGCAAAACTGCCCCGACGGTTTTATGTTGTACATCACATCGTGCAGATTTCTGTTGACAGTAAACAATGTTAAATAGAAAACACATTTTATAGTCAAATTACACGAGGAGATCTGGTTAGACGAGTCGTTAAACACGGTGTAAGAGGCAACAAACACAGTCACAAAGATGAATTCAAATGAATGCAGCCGCCACCATCTTAAGCTTTTATTTTTAGAAGCTTTGACGCAATTAAAACAGAAGAAGAAGAAGTTGTTTTGGTGCTACTTTTTAGTTTTAATAGTAAATCTCACTATTAAAAAAGATCAAAGCCGACTGAACCCTGAGACATCCGTACAGAAAAATACTTTTTACAATCAAATTACCACAAATTAAATAAAAGAGCCCCACTATTATTTAATTAGCTGACAATCAGGGCAACAAAACCGATTCAAAGTTCAAGCCCTCACCTTCTTGATGTCCCGCAGAGAAATGAGGCCCCATCCTTTGCCGGGCGTCTTGATGATCTTCGTCTCCGGGTAGAGGCGCTTGGTGAAGTCCTGGTTGCAGCATCGCTCCCCGCTGGGACACACCTGAGGGTGACACTCGTACTGCAGCATACGGTTCAGGCACTCGGACTCAAACCCACACGGCCTCTCGTCCGTCGGCTTGCAGTTGCACTTGGGGATCTCGGAGATGTCTGCGGTGTAGACCTGCACCTTGCCGAAAGGTTTGTTGACCTGAAAAAGAGAAAGGAAGCATCGTTCACCGAGAGTGACACACTTGAGCCCCGAGATAAAAGGGAAGATGCACAGAGTGACGTTTCAGACCTTGATGAATTTGTACGGAGGCGGTTTTCGACTGTTCTCCTGCGCCTCCTTGGCTTCTCGTTTCATTTTTATCTCCTTGAATCTAACTTCAGCCTCCAACAGAGCTGCAGAAAGAAAAGAAAAGCAAATTACATTTCACAATTCACTCGCCATTTGAACATTTAGCTTGAACTAACGCTTGAAACTAAAATATGTAGGTAGCTGCTGAGATCTTCACCGTTCTTGAAGACTTTGCCGATGCCGTTCCTCTGATGTTTACTGCCCCTGTCTCCCTCCATGTAGGGGAACACTCTGCCCTGGTGAGTCCAGAAGTAATCCTTTGAGCCAAAGAAGAACACCGGAAACTCTCCGATCTCGTGCCGAAGGTGCTGGATGTTGGTGGGAATGTTTCTCGGGTGGTGAATCTCCGCTGGCCACCATCTAAAGAGAGAGGAGAACCGAATAATGAACCTATATGTTCAGTCTAAAGACTGATAAGAGAGACAGAGGCTTCCATTTATCGCACCTGTACGTTCCCAGTTTGACCCAGATGATGTCCCTGTACTTGGGCTTCTTCCCGGCTCGGCAGTCGTTGCAGAACCAGCTCCCGTCGGGCATAGCGATGTTCAGGCAGTCGGGGTGAAAAGCTGCAGGACAAGACTCACAGCAGAGCAGCTGCCCTCCTGCAACACAAAGAGGAAAGCCAATAAAGCCTGGGAACCATTTTAAAAGGGCGCGGAATCATTCAGATGTCTGGTTATGAGTCAGAAGAACAAAGGACGTTTAAGAGTGATCTGTGCATGGACGACTAAAACAAGCGCAATAAAGCGCTGGCGTTTAGTCAGAGCGAGAGCCAATAAAAGGCTGCAGCTCAGCACTGGGAGGCATTTCTGCCGGATTTTGCACTGACTCACATGAAAGCATGAAAGCTAGCAGAGACTTTCTCTCTGTTTCGGTATCTCTCACACACCCACATGATAATACAGCTGTCGAAACATATCTGGCTCAGATTTCAACCGAAAAACGGCCCTTGAAACTGCTGCAGTTGAGCTTTACCTCCGATTTCCAGCAGCACAATGCAGCGTGATTTAACAGCCAAAATTAGTCTTACAACCCTTTTTATGATTCAGGGTTATCTTCAACGTATTAATGTCACATTATTTGGTGTCTGTGAAGCAGTTTTCTGATAACAAAGTGCATATTGCAACCACAGGGACACTGACAGTTTATCGTCTCTGCTGAATAACCGAATGAAAAGATTAGTTTTCTTTAAACTCAAAGGGGAGAAGATGTCAGATTTGCTTTATGTTCTGCAGATCAAGCAACAATCAAAGAGGGAATTTAAGAAAATGAATGTGCACAAACGCTAAATATAGCCACCTCCAAATATGGATGCAAGCAGTTATTGAAAAGAGGCTGGGTATAGCTCATTTCTGATTCACAAAGTCCCGATTAGATTCAATTAATTAAAAGATGCGTCTCAAAATGAATTCCGTTTGGAGATTTGTGTGATTTCCACAATAATTTACCTCTACCTTCACATTTTGCACACGCTTTCTCTTTTGTCCAGCTCTTTTTCTGCTGTCACCACACTTCTTAAATCCAAAACCCTGCAACACATCAGCTTTCAGGCCTTCGTGGTACCCGTTGGAGTTTGATCTAAGGTTTCTTATGAATCGATATCGGAACTAAAGATCAATTTGAATCAGTTTATTTAAACCCACCTACTGAGAGGTGACTAACCTTTGGAGCAGACGAAGCACCAGCTGACGTTGACGTGGCTGTGGTGGCTGTAGCCCTTCTTGGCGTGGAAGTGGTTGGTGCAGATGATGGCGGCGTTGGTGACCATCTCGCTTCCCGCGGCCACGCACTGGTCACCGACGTGGTACGCTACCGGGCATCGCAGGCAACGCATCAACCTACCTGCAGCACAGAGAGACAGGAGAAAAGGGGGCATCAGATTCAGCAGATATACTAAAAACAATGAATACCTTTGTAAAGTCGTAGATTAACTTCTGCTACTAATTTCTAGGGCTGGGTATCGATTTCTGAATCAATTCCATTGCGGTTTATTTCAGTTTCTATGTTGTCTTTCACATCTTTTAATGCGTCTTTGCTTTTGCGCAGCTCGCCACACTTTTTAAATCAAAACCCGATGCGGCAGAAATGTGCAAACGAGCAAGATTTCTAACGATGGTGCAGGAAAAGACGTGAATTTTAATTTGAAAAGAGTCTTTCAAATTAAAACTGATTTTAATCTTACTACTTTCTCAGTTTGAACGTCTAGTCACAATAAATTCACAATGTTTTCTTTACTTTAAACTCCTTTAACTCAATGAATCAACTATATTTTTTCATAATAATGTTCATTTTTATATTTAGCATCTTTTACATATCTGGCTGTTGAACTTTAACTAATCTAACTTTAGTGAAACTCTGTCGTTAAGGTGTTTCTGCATCATAAGTGTAAAGACGACGGGTTTCCTTCACAGATTTCCATCCTAAAGCCTCAGAAACGCCTCGGTTAAGTTCAATCATCCGCAACGAATTGCTTAAACTGAGCAGGTAACTAATGACAAAGCCTCACCTTTGGTAGACTTCTGCTTGTTGCGGCAGCTATAGTGGCAGCTCAGGCAGGTGTGCAGCGGGCAGCGGAAGCCCTTGTTGTCGAACACGGTGAGGGGGTTGAGGCGGACGCACGCCTCGTGGTAGAATTTGCCGCAGTGTGGCACGTGGCAGCGGCGGACCTCGCCCTCCGACTGCTTACAGATGAAACATGAGTGAATACCTGAGGAAAGAGAGAATTGTCCAAACGATCAGAAACATGCGACTAACAATACTCTTTGTTATCAGGAGAAAAAAAACAAAACACATTCTGATTGAAGTGTGAAGTGCTCACCCGTGCTGCACTCATTGCACTGCAGCTTGTCGTCAGGTTTGAAGGACTGACCCAGACAGTGGAGGTGAAACATCCCACAACACTGACCTTCACACGGCACCAAGTCCTCGCCTGCCTGCTCACACACCTGTAGGAAAAAAACAAAACACAAGGTCAGAATGCATGCAGACATATGTGGATATGCAATCGGAAAGATGTCTTTTATTCTCCAGACCTACCTGACAGACAAACTCTTTCTTCCGTTCGCCTTTCTTTGTCCCGTCTAAGCTGTCACTTGGAGAATCGGGGCGTCCTTCGCTTCCAGAGCCCTGCAGCAAACGAGGTGCGATTGAAAACAACGATAGCAATCACCAACACTCCTACGGCCGTACTGTTGTTCTTAAACTGACGTCAACCGTCGCCTACTTGTTTCCGTTAAGAGGTTTGCTCATCAGTTGGTAAACAGATCTCGTTAAGACCACGTGGGTTTATTTCCTCTCACCTCAGGGTCAGGACACGGGGAGGACCGTCTCTTCTTTGCACTGGAGGGTGTCGTCTGATTCTCTCCATCCCGTTTCCTCTTCCTTCTACGCTTTGGTTTCTCTGCCTCTTGGTCACCTGTGTGCAGTCAACAAAAACAGCCTGGCTGTAACTTCCGTGTCTTTATGTACGGAGCCAAGAAGCAGCGGAACAAGGAGACGGTGCTTTTTAAAGACGCTTTTACCTGTGAGGAGAACTTTAGGCTTTCTCTGGCGTTTCTTGGGTTCTTTTACATCTTTGACATCAGTTTTCTTCCTCCTCCTCTGCTTTTTGACCGTTCCATCTGAAGTCAAGGCCTGCAGAGGTAAACTCTCTCTTAGTGTGCAGTCAAAAAATGCTTTATGCTCAGTTAATAAATCAGTTTCTTCAATCTCAAGTATTATTTGGAAAGAGCGGGTGCAGGTTTGGGACTGAGAGCATTAAATTAAGACATAAACTCACCTGTTTTTCAGCATCTTTTCCCGTTTTGTGCCTCTTCTTAGGCTGCTGATCCTTGTCTGCTGTAGCGTCTGTTAGCGGCCTCTTAGACCTCTTCTTCCGCTCCCTTTTAACTAAAGAAATTGGAGAGTGAACACTTTTATTGGATTCAAACTAAACACTTTATCAGCCATTACTGACTACGACATGAAATGTTGTCTGGTTGCACAAGGAATTCGTTTTCTGGAAGCCTTTTTTTTATTTGTCATCCAGAAAATAACATTTATTTAACTTTTTCGGGTTTTTTACACAAATATAAGTTACTATATTAATATTTGACCTGGTTATTTAAGCTTTCAACCAACCTGGAACTGAAACGGGAAGCGACACCGCTTCCGAAACGTCTTCTGCTGAAGGTACAAGCTTCGTTCTCCTTTTCCTCGCTGTTCCGCAGGCGTCGGTTGCAGATTTTTTCCTTCTCCTCACCGTCTTGCCGGGAGACTGAGCCTCTCTGGGTCTTCTCTTTTTCTTCTGAGGTACATCGGATTCAGCTTGTACAACTGCCGCAGAAGTGGAGGGATCCTGTAAAGACAACAACCAAACAATATGGACAAATTCCCAACAACCATTACAGTAAAAAATATGAAATTATACAATATGACGCAGTGATTCACATGTTTCCCAAACATCTGTAGTTAGAGCTGCAACAAACGACAAGGTTACACGTCATTTTAAAAGCAGAAAACCCTCCAATCAGTTCATCACTATATATTAAAATAGTTTAAAAATGTACCTTCTTGTGCAAAAGGCATTCTCGATGACCCTGATGAAGGCCACGTACAACATACCATAAATACATATCCTACAATAAGTGCAGGATGACATGGGAACAAAAAATAAATTGCTGAATAAATCGAAAAGGAAAATAATTAATAGCTGCAAAGATTGTACTTAAAGCTTCTGCACAAAACGAATTCTTCTGTTGATTTCTAGAAAGATTTTTAAAATCTATAGCCAGGCTGAGACTGAACACTTCTTTGGATGAATGTTTGTTCAGTTTCTTTTTTGATGGAGGAAATCATTCAGACAGAGTTTCACGAGCAGGAACCCACCGTCGAAGGTAAATCCAGGCTGAGCCTCGACTCTGTCTGCAGCTCCATCATGTTACCCTGTTCCGGTTTCAACCTCTCCATGATGTGGGGGTTCAGGTGAGGCCCGTCGTCGTCGTACAGAAATGTAAAGTTTGCCATGCGATTATCCAGCGACATGCTCAGCGCCTCCTTGGCCTGAATGATGCCCATGTTCCACTGAGCCTTGAGTTTGCGGGGTACGGATGGAGCCGCCTGTATAACATAATTAACATAATTTAGTACCAACAAATGAATGTGACTGAACTGACATTCACGGAATAAAATTATAAAGTAATCTAACGCCTCAAATTATTTCACTTGGACTGCAGTTGTCTTGACTTTCTAGAACAGATACTGAAATGCTGAATGATATTTGAGCCACGACTTTTCAAAACAACAGGACACCACACCCAAATGACACACAGAAAGCAGTGATTCACCTTTTTATGGATGGCACGTGAGGCTGGCTGTTTGTTAGCCTGGCTAAGCTCATGGTATTGATCTTCCCCAGTGAAGGACACCATGTTCTTCTCAAAGATGTAGCCTCTCTCCGGGGCGTCTCCAAAATACTGCACATGGTAAAGGAGCCCTGACCTGCTGTTGGCTGCTGAGAAAAACAACACAAGAATAAATTCAAGTAAAATAATAATGAAATCAAACTGAAATGGAAAGTGAAAGTGGATATATGACTCATGCCTCTTGAGAGTGAAAGAGAAAACAGGCTGCTGGCAGTGACGGCACCTCACCTTTTTGTTTCTGCTTGAAGAAATTATTAAATTCGGGGTCTGTGGTCACCATGCAGGGCCACCAGGGGTATCCGGACACCTTCGTCCAGACAAGATCCCCGACAGAGAAACGGTTCAGCAAAGGAGGCTCTTCTTGTGTTGCCTCATTCGTCAACTCTGAAACGGGATCAGGCTGGAGAAGAGAACGGAGAATTGATTAATTGACAGATGAAAAATATATTTTCTTTCCTGCAATCACTACTACTGATATAATAGTGGCTGATACACATACAGTTCTTTTTGACAAACTCTCTGAAGCTGTGGATTTTGGTTTGAAAAGCAGATCTCGCTCTGTTAATTTTCCAAAATGTAAAAAAGACTCTTTATGAGTTCTCCACAGGCGGCCTGTAATAGTTTAGTGATTTATATTTGTGGTTATCCCTCGTGCTACCCTCTCAGTCTGTCTTTCCATTCACTTGGGGTCCCAGAGACCCCAAAGATAGCACAAGGGTTAGTTTCTCTTCCATACCATCTGTCACACTAACTGTATTACTTTACTGTGTTTATCTTCAGATTGTGTAAGACATATGTGCTGCAGGATGTTATTATCTGCAACAACAGGAAGGAGTCCATCTATAAATAAAACAAACAAAATCAACACACTTTATTCAAAAAGTAAGAATAAAAGTAAAACCTCATCAGCTGCTTCAGTCTCCTCTCCAGCATTTGTGTGGTCACACTGGTCCACAGGGATGGCGGAGGAATTGAAGTTTGTTTGAGGTTTAGGTTTGTGTGGTCTCCCCTTTCTTTTCTTGTCCTGTCTCTCATCCGGACCAGACATTGTACCATCAGTGGTTGTAGCCAAACTGGTCCCATTGGCACAAAATGGCTCAAAAGAGGGCTGCATGATGACCTGGGGTATCGTCACCTTCAGCTCAGGTTCAGCGTGAGGAGTGCAGTTGTGCTGGTGGGTGCCATTCGTAGCGGGGGCTTCAGCACACTTAAGCACAGGCGGCTCCGGAGTAAAAAGCTTGGGCAGTGTGTCTTGGTCGCCGTTCAGCACGCGGGAGGTGAGGTCTTTGAGCCTCTCGTGACTGTGGTTGTTATGACTGTGGCCAGCCATCTTCTGGAGAACGCTGTCTTGTAGTTTGGCGGCAGCCGCTGTGTCTATTAGCACAACTGGGTCACTGCCCATGTCCCCCCGACCTTTCCGTACACTGAGGGACTCTGGTGGCTGCTTCATGCTGATCGGGTTTGCTGGTTCAGGCATCGAAGGCAGGGAGCTACCTTTGCTGTCCATCCCATCTAACCCCCTCCAGGCTCACTGGGCTGCAGGACAAGAAACACACAAACACATGCAGTTTTTTTTTTTTAGGGGGGTCCCATCAATCTATCCTGAATCCTAAGAGCATAACGTTACACATTTTTTCAAAATGGCACACACTTGCTTCAGCAGAGCATGAACAGAGAGCTTGGAGGCAACGAGGAATACTGCACCTGTCACGAAATGTACTGGCCTCGTAGTTCTGTTTTTTTTTTTTTTTTTTTTTTTAAGAAAGTGGAGCAACCCAACTGGCCCCAAGTCTCAAGCAACAATTCTTCTGTTTAGTACAAGAATATCAATCCTTCAATTAAATCTAGACCTGCATACTAAAAACTAATGTAAAACCAGATGATACTCTGCATCCATGCACGCGATGAAAAAAAAAAAAAACACACAGGATGGCCGGAAAACCCTCGCACCGTGACAATTTTAAGTTGGCTTTATCCACGGAAAAAGCGACTAGGGTGGGAGAGCGGTACGGAGAAGGCAGCCTGCAGGCTCCACCGCATGCAGCGTACAGACCGATGAGTGGGTGGCTAGCTGTGCCGCGTAACCACCGCATTACCGGCTAGAAAAGCCGCGGAAATGGAAGCAGCTGACAACTCGTAGCAGTGCAACTGGAGAGCGAATAATTGCTGGAATTTAATGTATTCCACTTGAGTTAAAAGCTAACGCGTTCATTTGGTTTTACCTTCCAAAATAACGTAAGCGGATTGCAATAAAACTGCAACGAGGGTGAAGAAGCTGTCTAATTACTGCAAATTAATATTAACGAAAAGGGGTTTGCAACAACCGCTCCCGTCTTTAAGTGTCCAGCCGGCTAGCACGGAGAACCAGCTTTATCCATGTCATACAATAAAAGAGGCTACGACTATTATCTGAAGCGGAAGCCACGATGTGGGGAATCTCATGGATCATAGCAATGGACCATTTTCCCTAAGCGTACAACCGCATCTCTGTCATCACTACAGTCAGCCATTACACTAGATTCCAGCAAATAGACAAAGCCGCCACCCCCTCCAAAAAAAGCTGAATGCGCTTAACTCACTTGCTAACGGACTGAAGCAAACAGGCAAATAAACAAACCGTGACATAACTGGACGAGCGTGGCCGCCTGTTTTAGATGTTTTGCTATCGTTTCGCTGATATTCTCAATTTGCAGGCGCCATGACAGCTCGTTTCGAAAAGGGCTAACCGTGCTAGCCGAAGCTAGCCAGCTTACCATTGAAGCCAAGCCAAACTGCTACATTTAACGTTAGCACGGGAGGCTAGCTTGCTAGCCAGCTAGCTAGCAGCTCCCCTCTTGCTAAAATGGAAGGTCGGCCCGAACAACTGTACTTGCAAACACCCCGCGTCCCGGCTTATATCCCCGGGTTGACAATAGCATGAAAGACCGCTACTCTCCGGTTACCTGTTGAACGTCCTCTCGGTGGTTAAATGGAAGAAATGCCCGTATTCATTCCGTAAAGCGGAGGATTTCATTCAAGTCGAATCAAAAGCTTGCGGGAAACTCAAACTCTCCGGCCAACCAGCGCGAAAAATACTCACTTCCGATTGGTCGGGAGCTGAGAGAGGATCCAACCGGTCCTTTCAAAAAACCAACCGTAGGAAGTAGCTGACCCCGGTGTCCCCACGACTCTTTTCACACCGTTTCACCGCATTCTGCACAATTAGTATTTTATTTTCAATTACTAATCAGTGCATACAAACACCATCTGCGTTCACCTGCTTCCTAACACAGTTTAGTAATGTAATTAACGTGTCTTCTATTTATTTAACATTTCAAACTAACTGAATTTCCCTTTAAACATATTAACATGATCATATAAAAAATACAAAATTAAAAAAAATAACACCATCAACAGTTTCTCGTGGTTTAGTGCCTTTATTTGTCCACTTAATAAAGTTAGAAAGGAGCTCAAAATCATCATTAATCAAGGCTTATGTTATTATAGATTATTTTAATTTGACCCTAATGCTTATCAGCTTTGATATATAATAAAATAGAAATAAGTGGCAGGAAGAAATACAGTCTATGACCACCTTGCAGTCGGCAAAGTTGAAATTATATTTTGTTTTTGAGTTGTTTTTATTTACCTCTCAGCTAATTTTTATATTTTAACAATTTAACATGATTTATAAATGCTATGCGATAACTAATACCTTGAAACAACAACGTGTTTAGCGAAGAGCACAGGCCTCAGTGCTTCTTTCTCCATGACTAGATGTTGTACAGTAAATTCAAGCAGGAGCCTGCAGTACCGACGGTGGACGCTGAGAGGCGCCGTGATAAATTACCACTAATACCAACACCGGTAAAAGTCGGCCTTTCAAAATAAAATAAAAACGTCATATTCTAATACCTCATGGAGCACCAAGGTAATACGTGACTTGATCGTGGAAGTCTTTAATTTCGATGACATGTTAATTGAAGCCAAATAATAAAAATAACAAGTGAGTTGGCTCATTTAGTTGTTTCATTACAATAATCCTCAACATTTAGACATAAGAACAGCTCTTGAGTTTTTAAATGTTCAGTATTTTAGGAGAAATATTAAGAGAAAGGACGGGTTAAAATTAAAAAAAATACTAGCACTAATGTCTGGTTCACCGAAGGAACACAAAATCACTGTGCAATAACTTGGTCATTACAATTTAATCTGACTTAGATAAACTTTATTCATCCACAAGTGAAATTGCTTGGGACTTCAGATATAACGATATAATTTCCTCTCTCTGTGAAGTGCATCTTTTAGGATGAAACTGCTTCTTGTCTTCTGAGAGGATGCTCTGAGAAGCAGTTCCCTCTCTAAACATTTTTTTAAATATGCCCTGTAAATAAAGATTAAGGTTAATATTCATATTATTGTCATTGCCGGGTGCATACACTAGAATTCATGATTGAAATGGTGCTTCAAAAAAAAAAAAGCACATATACTGGTGCAAAAAAACAAGTTGTTCAAGTCGTTCTGTGTTCCATGTTATAAATAAAAGTAACTCTAAGCACAATTTCACATTTTATGCCTATTAACATTACTGGCATCGCAGTAAATAACTAAATTTGTGAACATGAAGAGGTCAAATTCCTCGGAGAGAATTTAGAAAAAACAAGCTTTTATTTTGTAAACACACACCGGAAGTTTCCCCTCCACCGTCAATGCGCTTTAACCAGCTAACCGCTTGACGTCATTGGGGAGTCCGGCCCGGTTAGCTGTCATCCGTGTAAGAGGGAAGGAAGGGCATGACATGGAGCTGAACTTTCCGTTGTACAGTTATATATATGCGTCGTAGCTTCTTGAAATCCTCCGAGGATCCTGGTATTTATATGTACCTCGTTAGCGGCCCTTTTCGTTTCGACAATCCTGAACGCGCAGTTGCTAGCTAGCCGGCCAGCTAGCCAGCCTGTTAACTTCCAGTAACTGTTAAAAGGTAGCGACTCCAGACTTGTCAGCATGGCGTTAATCCTGTTTACGAGGTCCCGGGCACCTTTAATGAAAACGTCCCGCTCGTTAAAAAACGAGTTCCGAAAAGGCAAAGGTAAGGTTTCTGCGTTTGTCTGTTACTGCCTTTAATTCAATGTTTGTCTTGTCAGTGGAGGTGAAATGAAGCTAACAATTAGCTTAGTCATATTAGCATCTAGAAGAGTCGCGTTTTTACAGAAGCAGGTGGTCCCGGTTTGGCCCAGTTTGGGTTTACACGAAAACTCAATGTGACAGCAGATGTCAGGGAATCACGTTTATTACACCTATACACTAGTATTAAAGCATTTGTAAGAGCTACCGTGTTAATGAGGAAAAAAATGGAGTAAACATAAATGATTCTGGTTATCTGAGGACACATGAGGACCCACATCCGGGGTTCACTTCAAAGTATTCATCATCCATAGGCGATGCCTGAAGGAAAACAGTGGGGTGGAAACATAAATGAAGCTATGTTTTGGCTCAGATTTGACTTGGTTGGATCAAATGTCTCGTTTGACGTCAATGATAGAAAACATATTATCTTCCACAGGAGCCTCCAAATACTGAGCCACAGGAACTGTAATTTTGCAATTGAAAAACCCTGTAGGGATTTTGTTTGTGCTTTCCCTCAACTATAGCAGCTAGCATCTTGACGTCCCTCTTGGGCTGCAAACTAAAGACGTCTTACATTTTTAATTGTCGATCAATAAGTAAAGGTATAAAATATTACAGACCGTGTGCAAAAACTTTAAATTAAAGAGTGACAGCTTACTAGATCTAACATCTTCCTATCTACAGTTACAATACAAGACATGCATTTTAAATAATCTTGATTAATTTAAGTTGTACAATCAGCATAAATATTAAGGCGATCCATCTCTCTGCACTACACACTGTTTAACTTCTAGTTTTACCACTTAAACCGCAGCGTTCAGTGCATGGCATTGAAGACATTTGGAAGGTTACATTGCAGACTAAATCTTTTATACGTGCAGTTAGGGTTGATGTGTTTCCTCTACGCATTGAGGCTGGTCTTATAAATAGATGCAGGGGTCATAATGGGGATTTGCCCGTCTGTCCGTCTGTCTGACTGAGACTGTGTTCTTGGCGTTGGGCCCAGATTATCAGACAAATTGCAGGGCTTCCATGAAGAAAGGTCATTACCTTTTACGACCCCACCGCCGACAGGCTGAGCTGCATTTTCTTATTTGTGCTAACAGGAGTGGTGTAACATGCCGCGAGTGTATAATCTTAAGAAGTTGATCATTAATATCCCTTTGTGTGTCTTTGCATGTGGTAAACTAGCAGCTATGAATAAGTTAAGATAAATAAAAGAAAACTTCAGCTTGACATTTTCAGTAAAAGTGACCATAAGCTGCTCCTTGAGTTTCCCATCCTGCTTTGACACCTGAACATTGCCCCGTACGAACTCCATTCAAAGTGGATGTCTAACCGTCGTTGAAAAGCGCTGTAAGGTCAGGAGCAGTAAAGATTAGAGCATTATCTAACGCCGTGTCAATGCAGTACAGGAGAAAGGGTTTCAGATGCGATAAGGTGACGGTACACTTGCACCCGGTGCAGCTGCACTGTTAGGGATTTCTGAGGGGACGTCATCAACTAAACATGCAGCTGGGTATTTATTTACCATTTTGTGGTTTATACAACAGAGCCCTCTGGCATTTAAACCCCTTCTCTGAGTCTGTGTAGTTTTCTGTGCTCTGAATGACTGAGAGCGTTCACTCGAAGGAAATGACCCAGAAATGTCATGTTTTAGACTGCCTCAAGCTCAGAGGACCAAGCAGCAGTCCAGGATGAGCTGCAGTCTGGTGGCTTACCTTAGATACACTCACCTGACAGTTCATAAGGCACCAAATCCCCCTTTTTGACTTTCCTAATGTTCAGTTAATCTGTGTCATCATTTTTTGGAGGATGTAGTTTATGGTGCTGTAAAAATTGAATCCGCTGGACGCTCAAGCGTTTCTGTTATTTATCCTAGCCCACTGGCTAAAATTTGGTTGACAAATTAATAGCAAAATGCATCGGTACAACAACAACACAGTGCAGTTCAGCAGTTATACAAACCACAGCTTCCACATTCACAGTTGCATCAACAGGTCTCTCGGTTATTTTCAACAAATTCTGAATCTCCTAACGCCACAAAGCTAAAATGTAGAGCTAAACTGTAAAAAAATAAATAAACTGGCATGTGAGTGTACACCTTGCACCATTGATGAAACAGATCCACAATCAATGTTATCAGATATTTAAGTAACAGCTTGTTTTTAGGTATCTATGTAAATATCTGAGACGAAACATGACAAGTGAACTGTCTTGTCATCATCTGCTCACTCGCCCTAGGCTGCTGTTTGGTGATATACGACTGGGAACAGGGCTCGAGGATGTGTTACCAGACTTTACAGCCAGACAGCTGCAGGCTGTGGGTCACACATGAGTTAGTTGGTGCAGGTAAAGGTCATGAAGGCAGGAGCCAATGTATATGACCTGATTATCTATGTCTATGAACAGTTCAGTTAAAAAACAACAACTAAAAACAACTTTACGAATGCAATAGCAATGTTTTATGACTTATGGATGCATCGAAGTTGCGAGAATATGCCATTTGTAACACAAATGTGTAAATCACATGACGTCCTGAGGTACTGCTAATCTCCGTGTGTTTTACTTTCATTGTTGGGAGTTGGATTCCTTTGGTTTACTTACATTATTTAGGGAACAAAATGGTTTTACTTTTGCTTGAACGAGCTTATCACTGTGAAGGTTCTCAGTCTCTCGGGTTAGGGTACGTTCAAAAGAGCTAAAACAAAGGCAGCTGGACTCCTGGTATGACCCGTCGGGGGTTTTGGGGTGTTGTCTGCCTGAAACTCACAAGACTAACGTCCATTAACAACGCAATCAATACTCGTCTGCAATTAGAGGATGCTGTTTAGATTAAGCTGGGTGGTGTCTTGTGTTTTTCCCACAGTTACTGTTACTCTAATGAGGTTGAATGAGATTTTTATGTGCTGGGCCTTTACAGAAATCTGTCACTAGCATAAAAACAAAACCAAAAGAAGTGAAAGATTCTTTTGGGGATATGACTTAAACTGAAACAGGGACAAATGTGAAACCAAAACAATAGGAACTGAGGGACAAAACCACTGTAGCAGAACATGACTGTCCGTGTACAGCCAAGTCAAATGGTATGGGGTTGAGTAATCTACAGTATTTCCAGGGTTTTCTCTCTGTGCTACAGTAAATTCACACTCAGCCACAAAGGTGACACTGTTCCAGTAAACTCCGTGTCCTCCCAACCACGAGCCCCAGCCCGTCGTGTTTTTCTTTTTTAACCAGGCCTTACTGGATTCAATCCAGCCGGCCATGTGAGAGTCAGAGAACGGGCGGAGCCAAAGCGCCTTTGCTCCGATGGGATTGGCTAAAAATGTCTCACCATCCCGCCCTCGACTTGCACTGTATGGTTTGAAACCCCCACCGTGGGCCTCACGGAGGGTGTAAATATCCTAGGCCACCAAGAGAGATCAGTGCAGCGATAAGAACCGAGGAACAGTACACTTCAAGGAATTTAGAGACAAAATATGCAAGACTTGAGCTTTTAATTCATTAATAAATACATGAAATGTGAAATAGCAAACCACAAGAGTATTTTTTTTTTTTTTTTTTACAAGAGGTGTATTTGCTGTGACTCTTGAGGGATTTGCAAACATTAGCTCATTAGATACGCTAGGGAAAATAATGCATTCTAATAAAGCAGTCCTGCTTTAAATCTTCACATTTCCTTTTATACACCGATCAGCCACAACATTAAAACCACAGGAGAAGTAAATAACATCGACCATCTTGTGACAGTTCAGTTTTCTGCTGGGAAACTTTTGGACCTGGCTTCATTCATTGGTGTGGATGTTACTTATGGCGCATTTCCACTAGCACGGCTCGGCTCGGTACGGTACGGCACGGCACGGCTCGGCTCGGTTTGGTTGTGTTTCCATTACAACTGGTGCCTCCTCGACGTGGGCGGGGTCGTCATAACACGGCTGCGCGAAACCGCTGTGACGTCATTTACACGGCGCCGAGCAACGTACAAATCCGGAAGACCTCCCTCTGAATCCGTTCTTCGGCAACCAGAGTCAGGAACGTCTGGACCTCCTCCACCGACCAAGGAGCGGATTTTTTCTGAGAAGCCATCTCGTTCCAAGTCAAAAAGCAGTAAAAAGTGGTGTCTTGTCTCGCGTCTTGTTTTTATTTACATTCTAGGCGGTCGTCGCGCGGTTATGACGCTTCCAGTGACGACACTCATCGGCCAATCAGTGGAAGGCAGTCGGCTGACGTCACGTTTTAGTAACGCTTCGGCTCGCTTGGAACCAGGGCTGAGGTGATACCAAAAATGTACCCGGTTCCAGGTACTGCGTGCTAGTGGAAACACGCAATAGCGCGCCGAGCCGTGCCGTACCGAGCCGAACCGTGCTAGTGGAAATGCGCCATTAGACATGTAGCACCCACCTAGACCAGACCAGGCACCCCCACCCCATAGCAATGACACTCCTTGATGGCAGCAGCCATCCCCAGCAGGATGCAGCCACAAAAACACTTTAGGAAGAAGAACAGCACAAGGTGTTGACCTGGCCTCCAAATTCACCTGATCCCGCCCCACAAATCTGTGAGATCCACAGAGGCCCCTCCCCTCAACCCATAGGAACCCAAAGGCCCCCCATTAAACAACAGTGTTTTGCTCAGAAGGCCCATGTCCATTCTCTGATGAGTCACAACTGGCAGAAGGGAGACCTGCACAATATTAGGAAGGTGGTCATAATGTTATGTCTGATCGGTGTATATTCTGGTGTTGCATAACTGGTTAAAAGCACTGCATGTTCTTGCAGATGCCTTTGGATTAGTAAAGTCAGCACCAAAGCTCTATGAATTCATCAGACCATGCCGAGTCTTGTGATGTTTGATTTTCCCATCAGCAGCGGTTTGAAATCGCCTAAAATCTCTGAATATCCATTCTCTTTGTGTGTTTGTGTTCATCTGCGGCCTTGCCCCTGTCTGTCTAGCGGCTTATTTTAAGAACACAGGTGCTCATGTTGTTGTTTTTTTTCCCTTTTCAGGGAAACTTCAGGATGGTGCCTGTTTCAACTGCACAACTCTCAGACTCTCCAGTCAGAAGTAAGTCAGCATATTTGTTAGTTTTTCTGAAATGAAGTAATTTATTCTTAACCCTCGTGCTACCTTTGGGTCTCTGGGACCCCAAGTGAATGGACAGACAGACAGCATGCAAGAGGGTAGCACGAGGGTTAAATAGTACCTTTTATTTACTCAAAGACTTGATATGAACTTTATATCCTCTTCATCCTCAGACTTGATGGGCTCCGACTCGGCAGCTTGGCCCAGGTCTCTTCGTTCGGCCCTTCCCTCCCTTTGTCAGATGACTACGTGGGTCCCTGTCAGACTTCAGACACACAGAGGCTCTACTGCGCTTTCGCCTTGGGCGCCTCCTCC
This sequence comes from Planiliza haematocheilus, assembly GCA_005024645.1. Classification (NCBI taxonomy): domain Eukaryota; kingdom Metazoa; phylum Chordata; class Actinopteri; order Mugiliformes; family Mugilidae; genus Planiliza; species Planiliza haematocheilus. The sequence goes on from SRSE01000637.1 coordinate 4,321,242, forward strand.
TCAGCGTATCCTGCGATCACAACAGGCCCCCAGTGGATGACGGTGCGACCACAGGACATCCCGGGCGTCAGGTGGATACACACCTCGAGGAGGAGGCTCGACGACTCGAAGGTGGAGAAGTCCCTGCGTTCGTTAAAGGACAAGAAAAAGACGCTGGAGGAAGGGGGGCCCGTGTACAGCCCGACGCTGGACGCCGAACCCGTCAGAAAGACGATCCGACAGAGAGTTATAGATGAAATCAAGCACTACTACCACGGCTTCAGGCTGCTGTGGATCGATACCACTATTGCCGGGAGAATGCTGTGGAGGGTGTTGAACGGGAATACTCTGTCTCGCCGCGAGAGGAGACAGGTGAGCATGGAAGCAAATATAGATATTTATTTAACTGAACTTAATGCATGCTCTGCTTGTTATGCACTTTCATGCAACTGCAGCCAGAGCTCGTAGTGGGGGTACATTTTTGCATCCAGAGAGCATTGGGTTCTCTTTTGTTTTTATTAATGACCTTGGATAATGCCACTGGAAGTAAGAATAAGGGTAAGCGCTGTTCTGTAGGACTGTGTGGACCTAGTTTTCACAACAACATGATCATCTAAAATGAATAAAATGTAGAACAGAGCATGATTCAGGAGAGGCCAGCTCAGGACATCTGTTGTGGCTCTCTTCCTAGCCTCCCAGCTAACAGTAGCTCTTGCCGTCTTTCTGGTCTTTCCATGCAGATGCAGAACTGTGAGGCAGTTCTTTAAAGTGCCCCCATGAATTTTCTAATAGGGGTCATGTAACGCAGAGTGACTATAAGAATTAAAATGAATGCATAAGCGTCATGTACAGTTTGCAGCCATGAAGTGCATTTAATGATCACATTACTGCATCATGATGTTATAACACAAGTAGGCCTGAATTAGTCTGCTTATGTCAGCTAGCTAATGAGACTGTCATTAGCTTAATTAACTATTTATAGTTGATTAAATCTGCAGCAGAAAGATTACATTTGTTTGTCCACCTCTCTCTGAAGTCTGCTCGGTGTAAACATCCTCTCTGATCTATTAGCAGCAGGAGTTAAAACATGTGAACTGCAAAGTGACCATGTTATGAGTTCAGCTTCGTCTGTGTCCAGTGGAAGGAAGCCACTTGTCCCCCCGCATAGCATAGAGATCATAGACAACAGAGGGACGACTCAAGCCTGACAGCTCAGACGTCTTGTTCCATAATGTTTAATCCATATCCTCTCAAACCTTAATGAGATCAATTACAGAAATTGGCCGCACGCTGAGTGTTTATTCACCAGGCGTTCATCTGATTGCGCTGCTTGATTAAAGCTCTTTAGGAAGAAGCTTTATGTGTTGCAGCTGTTGATCATGAGACTCCCTATTTAACGCTGCCGTCGCCGTGTGGCTACACCTTTACCAACAACATCATAATGAGATAGATAGATAACTCAAACCAAATATTTTACCGTCTGCTTTTGTAGAAACGAATAATTATTATTTAACCTCCATCTTGTGCAGCTTATTCCAGATTCCCTGCAGCCTGTTGTCTGATTATGAGCGAGTCTGTCTGGACTGAGGCCCAGCTCCCACTGTTGTAATCTGATGAGGGCGCTGGCTGAAAGGTGTCGTTTCAGGGAAGGTGTACGGGTTGGCTTAGGTCACACTTAACTGTTGCATAAAACTGTGCTGTCCTGTGTTACTGATAAAATGCAGTGACGTGTTCGGTAAGTTGCTCTTCTCAAGGCTTCTGCTGCAACTTGCAAGACAATCGGTTTGAATACAAATACAAGATTTGTGTTTTTTTATAATATTTATAAGCATCCAAACACTGAGCATTGAGTGTTTCCCACCCCACTCTCTTGTTTTATCTTGTAATGTAATGTAATGTGATCATACTGGGACATTTAATCTCCAGATCATACATCCATGTATGTGACTTTTTAGATTAAAGATGTTATAAGCGCAGTAAAAACAGCATTTTAGACCGTACAGTGAAATTCTTACCGTAGAGAAATATAAAACATACAAAGGACAAAATATAAAAAACAAGCTGCAAGAGAAATCTGTCAAATTAAACGTGGAAACGCTTAAAACTTGCAAAATACACAGGAAGCATGAAATCCGGATATTATTATTTTATATAAAAGTGCAAAGGAGAAGCCTGCAGGAATGTAAAGGAATGCACATGAGTTACGCTTGCAGAACTCATGTGCACAGGTGCCTTTCTTTAGCGTTCTCCGATTTACAACATGTAGTTTCACAATTCATACCCACACGTGCAGCCTGATGCAATGCTGCCTCTCATACTGTAAAAGCATGCATGATACGACCTGCCTTGCAAAACTGCCGTGAAGAGCTCAAAGTCCCTGCCCCCGTCCTTTTTTTGTCCCCACTTGCTCCTGTAAAGTCATATCTAGATCTATAGATGTATAATGTTGATGGGTAACTTTGCTCCGTGTGATTTAAAGAAACAGGGCAGAGGAAGCCTCACCATTGTGCTAATGGCTGCAGGTTTAGAGCTGATGATGACCATTAAACAAAAACCATGACCCCCATCTGCACCTTTTCAAATGCAGCGGGCTCCCTCGGAGTAAATGTCCCGAACCCATCTACACCCAGCCATTCATCTAACCTGGACTGGCTTTGCCTCCTTAATCTCCTCCTTTCATATTCACTTACAATACTCAGGCCTCTGTTTAAGGCTCCTTCCATTTTAATCTTTCACCCCCCTCCCTCTCCTCTCCTCCCCTCTTTGATGTGGAACTCTGGGAGATGATATACATGTCAATGGGCCTGCAGACAAAGGCCTTTTCACTCAGCGCTGGCCTAAATCCTTCACCCTACTGGCCCACTGACATGCAGGTGGAAAGGGCGGAGAAAGAAGGACTCATGGTTTTGGCCTTCTCCCCTCTGGACTGGTTCTGTAGATGGCTGACTGGGATTGTGTCCCAGGACGACGGTCAGTAAGCCACAGTTGGACAGCTGTACAATGAAGCAGAGCGGTGTTGGCTTGGTGCTTTTACACCGAGGATTGTTCAGGTTTGTGCTGTGAACAACCGTGCTTCCTGTTGCATCAAGTTGACTTCTTCTTTTTTATTTTTTTGAGCCTTGTGAAGCAGAATGTTCACTTTGGTTCATTCTCCGTGCAAATAATGTGCCCGTGGGAATGTATGGGCACAGGGTTTAAAGTGCTGACTGCTAGAACTGTTATTAGAAGGACGGAGCGGGCTGATTGTGGCAAGAGACAAAGGAAGACGAGGTAAACACTGTGTTTGCCTGCTGCCCTCCGCTGCTGCTCTCTGCTGGAGGCATGCACGAACTGCAGCCTGGTGCAACTTGAAGGTTCTTGCAATGCCTCTACATGTTTTAAAAGCAGGGCACGGGTGTAGGTGGCAGCTAGAGTTGAAGTATTCAAAAAGAAAGAAAAGCAACTGGACTCATTCAACTTTTGGTTGACATAAGATCTTAATCATGCAGGTTTCAGGTGGGCAGCAACTGCAGATGTTTCTGTTTAAACCCCAACTCCCCACAAGTCTTTCAGAACTGAGAAAGCTACTTGGATGAAAAGTCTTCAAGAAACTCTACAAGTCTAGTTGCCCTTGTTTCAGGTTATGTTTTTTTGGATATGCTAAACGCTTGGATGACTGAGAACCTTCACGGTCAACTTCACACCGTCTGTTTTCCTCCCCAGTTTCTCAGAACATGTGCGGATGTCTTCAGGCTTCTTCCCTTCCTGGTGTTCATCATCGTCCCCTTCATGGAGTTCCTGCTTCCTGTGGCTTTGAAGCTCTTCCCCAACATGCTGCCGTCCACCTTCGAGACCCAGTCAAAGAAGGTACTGGAGGCGTTTTAGTCATTTTGTTAAACGTTATCTTGATTTTAGTTTTAGTTTTAGTCACAGTAGGGCGGCGACTAACATTATTTTACAGGTTATTTTCTTGATAAACGTGCTAATCGTCTAAAAGAAGAGCGAAAGAAGGTAGCCCAAGCCTGAAATTTAATAAAATCAGTTGAATGTCATCGTTAAAATCACATCATATTGTTTGAAACATATCTAAAACTCTTTGTCTGCTGTTAAAATAGCTGCTCATTCATTCTCTGCAGGCTGATTTATTATTTAAATGTCATTAAATGCTAAAATGTAAGTGTAATGTCTTATTTATTTGTGTTGTATTCAGGAGGAAAGATTGAAAAAGGAGCTGCGCGTCAAACTGGAGATGGCCAAGTTCTTACAGGACACCATCGAGGAGATCGCTCTGAGGAACAAGGTCGACCAGGGCACCGTGACGGAGGAGTTCTCCACCTTCTTCCAAAAGGTTGGTGTCGGTGATCAATGTGCAGTTCTTAGAATATCAATGAGGTAACACGAGAGGACGTTTTATTTGCAAGTCATGGCTTGTTCCTCTCTGCAGATCCGTGACTCTGGCGAGCGTCCGAGCAACGAGCAGATCATTAAGTTCTCCAAGCTGTTTGAGGACGAGCTCACCCTGGACAACCTGACGCGACCTCAGCTGGTGGCTCTGTGTCGCCTCCTGGAGCTCCAGTCCATCGGGACCAACAACTTCCTTCGCTTCCAGCTCATCATGAAGCTGAGGGCCATCCGTGCAGATGACAAGGTACAAACGTTCACCGGGGATGCTTTACGCCGACAGACGGCGGCGTGCAGGTGATAAGAAGCTTCACGTGACCTCTGCGCTCTTTGTTTATTCAGCTCATAGCAGAGGAAGGAGTGGCGAGCTTGAATGTGAACGAGGTGCAGGCAGCATGTCGAGTCAGAGGGATGAGATCTCTCGGAGTCACGGAAGAACGACTGAGGGAGCAGCTCAGCCAGGTGAAAACAAAAAAAGCCATTTTTTAAACTCAAAAGATATTTGACGTAGATTCTGTATTTGCCGTTACATCTGTTGTCTCACACTTGACCTCCACAGTGGTTGGAGCTGCATCTGAACCAGCAGATCCCCACCTCTCTGCTGCTTCTGTCCCGAGCCATGTACCTCCCCGACACCCTGTCTCCCGCCGACCAGCTGAAAACTACACTGCAAACTCTTCCTGAAATGGTGGTATGTTAACCTTTTATATTTTATAAAAGAACATGAAAAACAAGAAAGTGAGGTAAAAACATATTTAGCTTCTTCTTTGCACTGTGTTCTCCCTCTCCAGACCAAAGAGGCCCAGTTAATGGTGGCGGAGATGGAGCTCTCCAAGGTGGACAACAAGACCAAACTGGAGACGACGCTGCAGGAGGAGGCAGTGATACGTCAGGACAACAAGGACCGGGAGATGGAGAGGCTGGCGGACGCTGCAGAGAAGGCAGCCAGGGTAATAATTGTTTTAGATTGAGAAACAAATCGTTAAAGAATTGGCTGCGATATGGCTGAAAAGTGTATCATATCAGTCGATATAGATAATTATCGATTCATTTTTTTAACCTATTCTACTCAGACTTCTCATCTGTGCTAAGCTGCATCCGTTATTTCTTTATATCGCTTTAATGTTTTGTCGTGTGGCTCTGCTGCAGTGCGCTAGACTTTTTTGTTGTCTGTCATTTTGACTGACAGGGTCATAAAAATCCCATCATAACCTATTTTTATCAAAATGATAGCAATGACATATTTAAATTTCATTCATTTTTAATTAATTCAGTAGCGGTGGCCTTTAAAAACGACTCGAATCATGAATCTCGAGTCTATTTAAGCGGCTCAGTTGAGTCCTACCACGTTTGATTGATAATCAATAAACGGCTCCATTCAAACATCTTCCATCTCTCTCTGCAGAGAAATTAAACGTACGACCAGACTGGACCAGCAAACAATACGCAGAGAAACCAAACTTAACCGACTCATAACCGCTGCTCGTGGATCCCTGATTAACCGAGTCAGCAGCCGCTCACTCGACCACAGAGAAACCAAACTTAACCGACTCTTACACGACTAATCAAGAAAGACAAGAGACAATTAATCTGCTCACTCTCCACCAAGTTAGCAGATAACATCAGTCTGACTCATGTCTGACTTAAAATAACCTAAATATTAACAAACTGGTAACGTGATCTTTAATTTATCTACAATTTCCTCTCACGCTGTCGCTCTCATATTCTCCTTTCACTCCACACCGTTCTTTTTGTTGTTGTTGTTGTTGGCTTAGCTGGTCCGTGATAGGTCGAGAGGCTAAAGCCCTTCCTCTGCCTACATCCCCCAGAATGACTTGCAGTTCTGGCTCGGGGTTTTCTTCCTATTTTTCTCTAACAGAGTTCAAGTGAAATTATCAAACATTCTATCGAAGGTTTTTTTTTTTCTATTGATATCACGATATATATCGTTATCGTTTTATCGCCCAGCCCTACTTCTGGTCAGCTTCTGGAACGATTCACGTGAACGAATGATTTACATACTAAAAACACAGACTCATGAGTTTGATATTCTACTTGTTTTTGATGCTTGATCAGTTGCGCACCCTCTGTCCTCCTCAGGAAGGCGAGCTGGAGCTTGAAGCGGAGAGGGTGAAGCTCAGCGAGGCGGAGCCGGCGAAGGCTGACAAGGCAGCTCATTCAGAGATACTGAAGGATACAGCACCGGTCTTAGAGGGGATCAAGGTAGATTATAAAATCAGTCTGTACACATTCATTTGCTCTACTTTCACACATTAAAACTTAAAGATCAATTTCTCCTATAGGTTTTCTCATTAACACTCAAAACCTTTTGTTTGTTTGTTTGGAGACAGCTTCTGTTTCTTATTCACTGATCTCGTTTCATTCTGTGCCACGCAGTTTGAACAGTGGCAGACGTTTCTGCGCTTCCAGGTTAGGTTTCGTGACGCTTCAAATGTCCCTAATGTTCCCCCTCATACCACTTCATCCCTGCACGTATGGTATCTGGCCCTTCTCTGAGCGGACCCAGATGTGGGCTCAACGGCGCTTGCGTGTGAATCTGGCATTTCTTTTCCACATTTCAACAGGGGGGAAAACATAATTAAAAATTACAGGAAATTAACCCCAAATGCGTGAGGGGGGGGGATTTGTGGGAATGAAGGGATGGATGCTGACATCAGCCAGCAAACCGCTAAATGCTCATATTCTGCTCTGTGCGGATGAAAAACAGACAAACTACCGCAAAGAGACGGTTTCTAATTATATTTTTGACTATTTGAGACACAAATACATTTTTCTGTTAGGAATAAAACAAATTATAGAGTATTTCCTCACTTGTTATGGAAAAACGCTCTCATCAGGGTGCGGCCTGTGCTAAAGAAATGCTAAACGTGATCTGCAAATTCTGTTGAGCTCATGTCTATTTGGACTTTTCCTTCTCTTTCCCTTGTCGATCCTTCGGGCAGTGACACTCACTTCCTTCCCTAACTAACAAGCCTCTGTAGCTCCACGGAGTTCCTTCAATCATGTGGTAATGTGGGGAGTATCCCAGTATCCTCTCTAGCCTCCCCCTTTTAGCAGTTTTGTTTATTTACCTCTTATGTGGGTTTAAATTAAATGCACATGTGGTTCTTGCTAAGTGAAGACATCTACCACTTAATGTTGTTGCCGGTTTTAAGGGGCATCGTAATAAACGTTTTCATCCAGGTGTTGGTTATATTATTTCTGACATTTAGACACAAATTCCTTTTAATTTAACGTTTCAGGGTGAGGAGATCACCAAAGAAGAGATCGACTTGCTGAGTGACGCCTGCTCCAAGCTGAAGGAGCAGAAGAAACTGCTGACGCTGGAGAAAGAGGAGCTGGAAGAGCTGAAGGACGACGTCCAGGAATACAATGAGGTGCCGTGTTTCTTTCAAGCTTTGCTAACGTTAGAATACAGGTAGGTTTTTAAGCTTTAACGGGGCATTTGTGCGATGGCCCAGGATCTGGAGGAGATAAAGAAGGAGCTGTCTAAGACGGGCCAGGAGAAGGCCTTGGAGGAGTCGAAGGCCAGCAAGCGCCTCTCTAAGAGAGTGAACCGCATGATCGGACGCATCGACAAGATCATCCTGGAGCTGGAGAAGGACAAGGTCATCCTGGACGGACAGGTGGACAGCGGGGTGACCCCACCTGTTGGGTAAGAGCAGCTTTATTTATTTTTTACCATGAAGTGCAAACGGAGTGAGTTTCATTTCAAAATGCACCAAATTACTGCAAAATCTACTGCTGAAACTTTAACTACAAGCTAATTTCATATGTACTGAGAAAGCCAGGCTGATCTTTCCCTGACCACAAAATACAAGCATCATAGAGTCACTGTCTCTTTGTGAAGGTGTGATTAGAAGATTAATATCACCTTTTGTGTCAGGTTAATTTTGATCAGTCTTCTTAGCGTAAAGCCACCTGGACTGGCTCTGTCCATAGTTTAAAATTACAATAACTGCTATCACATCAGCTAAACTAGAAGAAGATATCGTCGTTGCCTCTCGTGGCTTTGCACTATTTCAGCAGTAGTTTTTGTGTCTGTGAAGAAGATTTTGAACATGAGTGATGCAAAGACAACTTTTTGAGGAGCTATTTATTATTATTTTTTTAATTTCTCTTGTCAAGAAAACCATCATGAATTATTTATCATCATTATGATCCAGTTGTCTGGAGTAAGCAGCACAGGCCAGTGTTAACCGTCACTGGCTACGCTTATGTGGACCTGATAAATCATCCTGGTCTAAACTTACCTGTTTCCATGGACATTAAGTAAAGTGATATAATATGATGTATGTGACACACACACACCAATCAGCCATAACATTAAAACCACTGACAGGACAAGTAAATAACCATCTTGCTCCAGTTCAGTGTTCTGCTGGGAAACTTCTGGACCTGGCTTCATTCATTGGTGTGGATGTTACTTAGACATGTAGCACCCACCTAGACCAGACCAGGCACCAAGTTTTCCACGAAGTAGGGCTCACAAAACATGGAGTTATTCCATTTGTTCTTATGAATAACTTATATTTACACTACCCCATCTCTCTGTCATTGTGATCCGGTCTCTCTGGTCTCAATGAGGTGGTCACATGAAGCGTTTTTAGTCTGATTACCAGTGGAATACTAGAGTTCATGGAAACGTAACCAGTGATTAAAGATCTGTCATCATGTGCATCAAGATAAATCTTCCACCTACTTCCAAGCTGAACACAACGACGGAATGAAAACTTATAAGAGGTCACATTTAACAGCTTAGTGTCTCAAAATGTTGTCTCTGCATCAATGACTTCAGCTCTCCCATCTTGTGCAACTGTGCACCCATCAGCGATCAGAGTCTGTCAAAGTCACCTCTTCATCGTCTTCATCATCATTCCTTTCATTGTAAAATGGTGGTGGAGATGAAATCAGGAACAAAAGGTGCTCCCCAGAAAAAAAATAAAAAATAAAAATGTTTTGATGTAGTTTGCAGCTGTGAAATCAAAATCCCGTCCCTAATCAGTGTGAACCTTTACAGATTATTCTTTACTAAATCTGGCGATGCCACAAGGTAAGCTAAAGAGTGGTAAACCGCCATCCGCTCGCTTGTCTAGTGCTTAACATTGCATCGTGGTTGTCGGAGGCTGAAGCTGTGCCGTAACGAATCAACCATTCCTTTCACCTTACCCTTCCATCTCTGCTCCTTGCATCAAAGTGCTGCAGACTGGTTGCTGTGCTCTGAATTTACCCAATGAATGTTGTCTCTTAATGAATTAAACATCCCACACTGCCTGATTTGAAATCTTTACAATGATTCTGAAATTTAAGACATTTACAGTGTGTAAGAGATGATAATACTTCTAACAATGCACACATCTAAGATTTTATTCTTAATTTTTGTGCAAATAGCCTAAAAAAATCAGTTAAAACCAAGTGTGCTGCTTTTTAATTAATCTGTTTTACCTAAATTTAAGCTGCTGTGGACACAAATTAAAAACAAACAAAATTTAAAAAATCAATTTGATCTGCTCTGGGAACCTTGAATGCAGCACGCGTACCTCGGACCTCTCCACCGCATTTTACGCCACGCAAAATCTGGTAACTGTTTCCTGTATGCAGTCTGTTCTACACCCTCAGGGAGAACCTGATCAGCATCGACGAGCTCATCAACATCATGCGGCAGATCCAGAGCATCCCCGAGGACAAGCTGCAGCGCATCGCCGAGGCTCTGGACGACAACAAGGACGGGAAGATCGACATCGACGACGTCATCAAGGTGCGTGCATCTCCTCTGGGATGAACGCGCAGGAATGCTTGTGGTCGTGTGTTCAGTATTTCACCTTTTATCCTAAGAATAGATTATGTACGTAGGAGTTTATAGTAAAATCTAAGCCTTTAGGGGTAGTACAGATTAGTGGACTAGTGGCTTTAAGCATCACGTAGATTAGTCACTGATCACGTGACAATAACAACATGGCCGCCTCCTAGAAGACAGGTGAGGGGCTCAGTGGGTCGTTGCAGCAAATTAGCAGTGCTTCATTAAATATGTGGAAATACTTCACTAAAGATGAAGCCCATACTAGCGTGACATGTCAGTCCTGAAATACGACTTAAGTTGTACTGCGATGCATCTAAAAAGGCTAATGCTAACGCTAGCAGTCAGTTAACAACTTCATCAAACATCCTACGGTGACAGAGAGAAGGAGGCTGCACATCAACTAGACATTTGAGGCGACCCCATGTGAATTCTTCTGTCTCTTCATGACAAGCTGACTGAAGGACGAGGAGTCAGCCTAAACGTGCACGTGTTTAACCTGTTAACCTGTTAATGCATTGCCTGTGTCTTTTAAATAAGTTCAACAGCGTAATCTTAATACCTAACGTACGATTTAACCTTCCTTTTTGAGATTAGATTTGATCCCAGGGTTGTTTTTAACAGCACAGACTGCTCCATTGCTTAATCTCTGCGCAAATTCCCTCCCGTCTCGTTTCCAGGTGGTGGAACTGATCGACAAGGAGGACATCGACATCTCCACCTCGCAGGTGACCGACATCATGGTGATGCTGCAGAAGGAGGAGAAGCTGGTGGAGAAGGAGAAGGCCAAAGAGAAGGCTGAGAAGGAGCAGGCTGCCACACTCAACAGCTAAACTCCTCGTTTCCCCTCGTAGAGCAGGACACAGAGCACTGGTTAAAATGACCACTGAGAAGTTTGTGGCTGGTCAGAGAAAACTGATTCACTCCGAGTCGAGGGAGAAGTTCAAGGTAACGGCTACCTTCTCTAAAACGTCACTTCAACGTAAAAGAATCATGTAAAATCAAAAAAAGAAAAAAAACAAGGCTCGTTGCCTCTAAAATGCACAAAACAAGAAAAAAAGAAACTTAAATCATGTTATAGTTTTCTGGACTGACCACATGTGGATATTTGATTTTGTGTAATTTTACTGAATTATTTATTGACGACGCAGGGAACACAGTGACATGTTCTTCCAGCTCAAACGTTGGTAAAGTAAATGAGAGAGAGAGAAAATAATAATATGTTTGGGAAACATAACGGGAGATATATAGTTTAAAAGCTTGAGGGTGAACCAGTCTTGCCTTTCATTTCATTCATGTCACATCTCAGAGAAATGACACCAGGTCATTTCTGGACTTTGCACAGTAAACATCATCGTTCATTACCGTCATTCCACTTTAGTTTTTTGTTTTCGTCTTAGATTTTATTTTTCCATCATGCTCCCATATTGTAAATGAAAGTGTTATTATTTTATTTTATTTCTTTTTTCTGACTTGTACTCGGACAGGAAGCTCACTGCTGGATATAAGATGTTTAAATGGTGGCTGCAACCAAAGAAATCCTGAGGCGCAACATAAAAATCTAAACATTAGTGCCCTGAAATAAATCTTTTTAGGCTGGCCGTTCCTTCTGCAGCAGAAGGAAGTGTTTGCAGAACAGCCAAGGATTAAAGCGTCATTTATTTACTTTGTGTGCTCATTAGCTAATAAAAAAAAACCCATTTTACTGGCCATCTTCATAAAGTCACTCTCGGCCCCTTTGTGAAATGCCAAAGTTGCATTGTGGCACATTTAACTAAACAGATTGTGGTCGTTCCTGCACAAGCCAGCGAATGCACATGAAGGGTGGAGAGAAGCTAAACAGGCCAGCAGTCAAACATTTGCCAGTTGTTGCTAGAGAGAGTCGTGTTTTGTACTAGTTCGTTTATGTGGAGGTTGTCCGGTCAGAGATGTTAATATTTTGTCGTACGATAATCTTTTTAGTACAAAAGTGGCCTTGATGATATGGTTCATATAGTGTTGCGTATTTATTTTTAAGTATCTTAAAGAGATACCAGAGCTCTTTTCATTTGGGCTCGAGGCGTTTAAACGTATCTGTCGATCAGGTGGTTTGATTTTCAGGCACATACAGAGTCTTTTTTTTTGCACCGTAGCCATGAATGTGTGCAGATTGGTGCAGGGTGAGGTGATGATTTAAATCGATCCTGCTTCCTGTTGACGTGTTGTACTGTGTTCACACCGCAAGCAGCGCCGCAGTCGTATTTTCACACATTACTGTTTAGATTTTTATTATCTCATAATCAGATAATCAAATAATCTTGGGGGAAAAAAATGCCCATTAAAAGAGCTCACCCATTATCTTTGGGTTTAATTTCAAATATACCATTTAAAATCTCAAATCTTCTGCTAAATAAATAATGTATATATCTTTATATAACATTTAATTTTCTGTTAAAGCACTATAAATATTAACTGTCGATGCCAGAATGTGCTGTAAAAAAAAAAAACCTGATAATTAAATCTGATTAATTGATCTGATGAATCATTTCTTCACCGCTACACGTCAGCGCTGTTTACCGCGTCGCTGCTTGACCGAGTGACGCAGTAAAAGTCCTGAGCCGCCTTCATCTGATGAGTGTTTGTAGCCGTTGCCGTCAGCAACCAGAGCTGCAAACCGGGATGACAGAGTGGAGCTGGAGATAATGCCGAGTGGGCCGATGCTCCGTTTAATCCGTTCCCGGAATCCGCTGTCGCCTGTGATTAAGAGCCGCCTCGTCTTCCGTCAGGGCCTGACGTGGGCGAGGGCTCTGCTTCGGCTGGGACCAGTCAGAGTGATGGGCGCGGGGTAAACACTCGGCCCATACATGGGCCAAAGCCGGCACCGGTGGAGGGTTGTGTTTAGGTTAGAGACGCTCCGGCGGGACATGGCATGCTCTCCGTGGCATAAATCAGCGGCCAGTGTAAACACGCACGAGGAACGCTGTGACAACTTCCCCATCACACTCTGCAGGAGAGGGTGCTGTCTGCGTCGTGTGCATTAGCCGGAGTGCCACCGCGTTCTAGGCACGGAGGGGGTCAAAGGTCAGAGGTGTGGCAGGAAGATAATAGACGCATACTTGAGTGTAAGGCAGATCATAGTGATGTAGTGTAGATTTCAAAAGGTGTGAAAAGGACATGACTTGAACTTAGAGGACACTGCAGGGTCGCATAAGTTTGATTTGACGTTGTTGACCAGTCGGCTACGTCAGAAAATGTTCTATTTTTGCAAGAAATCTGACGATTCACGCCAGCTCCAGCTTCACAGATGACGTGAGGGTATTTTGTAAACCGTAATCAGGCGATTTTCTTTATTTTTTTGACCTTTTTTCTTATAAATCGAATTATACATCGAGGAAGGAATCAAAAGATGAATTAAAAATGACAGTTTGGCCTTTCGTTTTCCGTCGGGACACAAAAAAATTGTTCCCAAATCATGACTGATGCTGTCGATTATTGTCATTGCCGATAAATCTGGTTAACTTGATAAATATTCAGCTTAAAATGATATAAAACAGAGAAATAAACATTAAACACACACTAAAAGAGTCTGAAAACATAACGCTGTCCAACCACTTCAAGCTTTTTGGATTAGACTGCATGTATTCTCACATTTTGTGTTACTGCAGCCCTATAATTTCGTCTCCTGCACCGATACTCAGCCGTCGTATTCCCCCTCATGTTTATCAGGACTTGATATATGGAAACCCGGACAGAGGAAGTCCCGGGAATGGGAAAATTAAATTTAGATACGAGGAGCGTGGTGTGAATGCACCTGTCACATTCTACTGAACATAAAGCGTCTAAAAACAAATAAGTGTTTGCTGATATCTCTGAAACACAGACACGTTTGTATGACTGGAACGCCACGAGGCTGCAAAGCGAAAGATCTCTGCAGCCGTGCGTCGTATTAGCTGCACGTACGTACGTCCTCATGGCTCGCCAGTGTTGCGGTGTTTTTGCTGAAGCTGCTGTCTTTTAAATAAATAAATAACAATAAGTCTACATAAGCGGGGGAGAGAAATGGAGATAGAGCTGGCAGGAAAAAAAGCTTTTGACAGCGACGTGTTTCATCGAGTCTGATTTGTTCCTTTTTGGCGTTTTAAACGTCAGAGAAGAAGAAGAAGGCTCGTTTTAGCTCGCCGTCATTAGCTTTGACTGCTCGCTGCTGCAGAGTATTGCCACTGTGTAAATGCACTATTCATTTATTATTATTATTATTCTTTTGATACATTAGTTGTGTGCTAAGTGATGGACTCGGGGTGTGAACGTTCAGTCTGACGTGGCCCGTGCTGCAAGCCACGACACAAGCCGTCCTCTTAACGTCCCCCGCGGCGTCGTTGAATGTCTCGTGCTAGAAGAACAAATATTTGCAGCAATAAGTCGTGTTTGCATCGTGTACCTTTTTATTTTAATAATTCTCATCTCACGCTCTGAGGTGGAAGAAGTTTGTGCGCTGTCGACAAGGAACAGACCGAGGGGAACTTGTGGATTTTGATTATTTGGGGCTTGGTGTGCTTACTGCTGATTATTGTATAGGCTTATTCTGAATGTGATGTGATGTACCCACTTTATTTTTTTTGCACCAGCCTACTTCAACACTTGACAGATGTAGGACATGTAGCAGCCTGGCAACACTCGTCTGGGATGTCATTATGGGGCGTGTTTCAATTGGATAATCCCGCAAGCAACCAGCAGACGTTTGCAGGAGCATAATCAGTTCCCAGCGGAGTGTTTCCAGACCAGCTTTCCGCCTTGAAAGCAAATTGTGGGCGGGGAAAGTTCAGTCTGGCTGCCAGGCTGCAGAAACGGATGAGTTTTCTCTTTTACTTGACGTAAGGAGTATTTGAAGAGAGAGAGAAAGGCAGCTGAAAACGGGATCAGCAGTGTGGGCTCGCTCTGTTTCTGCAGGGAAAAATCTCGACTTTTCTCGGGTTCGCGGAGAATTTCTTTTGCGGAAATGAAAAGTCATCCAGACGTAAGTGCATTTTAAATAGGAATGCAGCCACCAGCATTTTAAGCGAACATAAAGTGATTCTTCTAAAGGTGTGTTCAGGAAAAAAAGCGAAAGCACAGGCGTTAGCGGCGAGCTAAGTAGCCACAGAGCCAGCGACCGTTGTCCCTGGGAGTCTATTAGTGTTTGCATAAGGCTTCACTTATTTCCCATCTACTCTACTTGTCTCAGATTCATAAAAACCTCCAACCTAAACTTTCCACTTAGTTTTCCGTCTTTCCGTCTACGCCGTCTCCTTTGGCTTCATCCTGAACACACAGCCAGGAGAAAACTTCAACTTAGAGATGTCTAAAAGCAATCGGCGCAAATTATGTCAAACCCTAAATAAAAGTTTTAAACGTCCTCTAGAAATAAAAAAAACAAAATCGAAAGCAGTTTGAAAGGCGACTGTTGCAGTAATAATATATATATTTTACCTGATTACCTCATGGAAATATATTAAAAACAAATACAAGCGACTCACAAATGGTCTACCGATTTATTATTTTTTCTTCTTGGGGGAAATAATTTGTATGTTATTTATTTATTTATTTAGTCAATCAGGATTGGAATTATTATTATGACTTCTTTTTTATTTTATTCTAACCCCATTGTGGAGATGTGACATCTTTGAGGACATGAAACGACCGCGTACTGGATCTGACTTTAGTTGAACTTGAATAAATGTAAATGAATCGCTTATTCTTTTTAACTCAGATTATATATAAACACAAACAACCTGAATCATGAATAAACTTTGAATTATTCCTTTTTTTTTGTTTGCTTTTGTCATTTTCTGTTTCACATCTTCTTCTTTTTTTTATTTAAAGCTTTTTTTCTGTTCTTTCTCACCTCAAACCTCCTCATTCCTGAACCCTTACTAGCCTCGCCACACTCGGTGCCACTCCCCACGCAGCCGCCGCCGCCGCTGGAACGCAACCAGACTTGTGTTTTTCCAGTGACAGTTTTAGAGTCTGTGTGTAAAGCGGTTATTTTAACAAGAGACAACGGCCGTGAAAGTAGGAAACACGCTCGTAAAACACAGCTGCACGTGAGATATAAATGATGTGGACGGATGCTTCATGGGCGCTTTGTCCAGAAACATCTTGCAGCTTTAAAAGTATGAAATCAATCCTTAAAATTTGGCTGATTCTCATTTAAACCTTCACTGACGTTTCCATCCTTCATCACGTCCCTGCGGAGAAACAAAAGACGTTTACCCCTCAGTCAGTTCAGCAGGTAGTCTGCGTCAGGACTGTCAGCTGACGGTGATGCCGTTTCAGGCCCTGCTGCCTCCGAGCAAAAGATGCACACTGATCTCTGAGCTGTCTCCTACAGGGAGGTCCTGCAGCGTTCATGATGATGATGAGGTGTTGATTACAGGGGGAGGAACACACGCCTGGGAGGTGTTCTGAGCGGTGGCATCAGAAACACAAAGCGAGCATTGCCGGCGGTAATCGGGTTTGTGAAGACAAAGACCTGGATCCCTTTTTTATTTCAAAGAGTTTTAGCGTTTGATCCCAGAGCTCAGCTGCCTCGTGTTATTCATTTTAACCTGTCATGAAGATAAGATGTGATTTACAGGTTGATTCCCTCCTTTCCACAAAATCTGAAGGTAGTAGAAGTTATTTCTTTAGTTTCATATTCATTCAAACTAGACATGATGTTCTTTTATTAATATTTTATTCCGTGGAACAGAAATATTTCGATTATTATTCTGTTGAAGATGAGCGACTGATTCCTAAGAGTGCTGCACCCTGTCTACTAGAAATCATGTTCACATATATTTAGCTAACTGAGGAGAGTTAACAAGATTGTGATCTTGGTTAAAAGTTTACACCGATCAGCCACAACATTAAAACCACTGACAGGAGAAGTAAATAACATCTAAACCATCTTGCTCCAGTTCAGTGTTCTGCTGGGAAACTTCTGGACCTGGCTTCATTCATTGGTGTGGATGTTACTTAGACATGTAGCACCCACCTAGACCAGACCAGGCACCCCCACCCCATAGCAATGACACTCCTTGATGGCAGCAGCCATCCCCAGCAGGATGCAGCCACAAAAACACTTTAGGAAGAAGAACAGCACAAGGTGTTGACCTGGCCTCCACATTCACTAGATCCCAAACTGATCAAGTATCTGTGGGATGATCCACAGAGGACCCTCCCCTCAAAGGTCCCCCCACTTACAACATTGTGTTACCAGACACCACAGGACGCCCTCAGAAGGCCCATGTCCATTCTCTGATGAATCACCACAAGACAGACCTGCAGAATATTTGGAAAGGAAGGTGGTCATAATGTTATGGCTGATCGGTGTACCCCATAGTTCAACACTAAATCATGACCTTCCATGATAACTTCAACCAGGCTTTAGAAGCTATGGGTAGGTAATGTGTGGAGAACTAACGAAATATGTCATCTGTGAACCTTCTGCAGAAATGTTCAGTATCAACAATTTAATTTCCCATAAAAACCAGTTCAGACAGAGAGGTATTTTTATTGCTAGACAGCGTCATGCAGTTTCTACTGGACGGGGTGAGTCTGCCGTAAGCAGAAATTGCAAAACGGCAAATGAAAGTGATGATTTAAAAGTTGCTGGAAAGTCTCATTGTGGCTTTGAACACATGGAGATGCTCCCATTCAGACACCTGGTTAGTTTACATTCGTTCTGACTTCACACAGGTCTCTGATCGTTTTTAATGAACCACTGAGAAAGAAGCCGGTTTGTTGTTTGGCTGCATTCAGCTTCACTTTTTACCGTCGTGATTGAGATCTCCAGGAGTCGGCACATGGTTTGAATACCTGTAAAGAAACGTTACTGTTAGCTTGCTAATTGCAGGCACAAATTTAAAACACACGCTTTAAGAATGATTGAATTGCTGTAAATATATAGATTCATAGTTTATAGTTTAGTTTTTTTTGGATAATGCAAATAGAGTAAATGTAATTTTAGTAAATAGGGGCTGCAACACTTACTCGACGTGCTAACACAACAGGTGGTCACTACTTTCCTCTCCAAATAAATCATTTGAATGATTCTCAGTGGGGACGATTAGTTATATTAAATAGGAACGTGTCCATGAAGAGGCCTGCCGTCTAAACCGTGTGCAGGCCTTCTTTTAAAGTGTAAATATGTGGCGGAGCAGTAAGTGAAAGGTAAACTGAGCATGCTCAGTCTGACGGCATGCTGGTGATCATTCATTAGGGCTGCATGACAGTTTAACGCTACTACACAGAGCACCTCTGACTATAACACAAGAGTCTGTGATGTTTTGCAAATGTTTTGTTTCGGAGGATTTCTTCTTCTGCTGCTGCTGCTGCTGCTGCTGCTGGAAAACTACATCCACAGACTGCTATCATCTATATTTCACTGCTGAGACTCTCGTCGTAGCTGACGGCTGTGACGTTTTCATAAATATGTAAACTGACTGGAACAGCCTGACTCTGGGAGAAAGAACAAAGCAGTCAGGGGAGAAGGCGCTGCAGACACCTGCTCCTCATGCACTGTTAAAACACAAGAAGAAGAGAAGAAGTGATATGTTGTAAACTCATCTCGTCACAGGTGCTTCATGCTGCCGTACTGTAACGTTTTCCTCAGATGTCAGCTTCGTGTTTTGTCTGTAAACTCAGTGCCTGATGGATCATTTTAGCTCTAGGCCCTCGTTTCTGTTCCCGGTTATGGTTCCAGTGCTTAAAACGAGTTGTTCTTTGGACCCTTTTATTGTTGTAAACACATTTATTTTTTTGCGGTTGCAGTAAACTTCAACGCCAATCTGTTTCATTTCCACTGGAACAGTTTGTTTTTGCTTGCTCTTAGGATAAAATGCCACTGCAGAAGTCAACATTTCACATAAAAACTAAAAAGCATTCGGTGCCATCAGTGTTTGTCAGGCCTGAACGTTGTTGCCGAGTTATTTTTTTCCACTTTAAACAAATGTTAGTTCAAACTGACATTTAAGATTTCTGGAGATAATTGGGTTAGTTCAGCTAAACAAAGTTTTGCCTTTGTCTGTCCACAGTGGGCGCACTAGAAACAAAAGACGGCACTTTATATGTCGAGCACTTTCCACACACACACAAAGACATTTTAAATCCCTTTTATAGAAGTCAAAGAAACACCCTGAAAAGGAAATTATTGACCTTTGACCCTCGGTTAAAACTTTCATTCTTGTTCTGGTTAATCATGTGTGTATAAATCTTGCAGTGTGCACTCATATTTTAATTTCAGACGGTTTTCAGGCTGCTGTGTCGCATTAAAAGCTGCATTAATTGATAATTTAGTCATTTGTCGGACATGAAGAAAACCCGAAAATGCATTTTATTATGTTATAAGGAGGCAAACTCTCTTTTTAAAACAGCAAACATTAGCAGGACAACAAAAGCTCTATTTTTTATGCTCCATTTTGGTCTCCACCAGCTACTGAGAAAAATATCTGGCTTTTAAAATTTCAGTTTGGGTTTCAGGACAGCAATGTGGCCACAAGAGAACATGAATTTAGATTAAATTTAGTGAGTCGTAGCGACGCTAGGTGAAAAAAATCTGTGTCGACAGGAAGTAGAGCAATCAAAGAAAACACCGTCCACGACTTTGGTTCCCTCCAGCAAATCCACAACGATGGAGGCCTTCGGGGAATATCCTGAAAACATCTTTTCAAATAGAGAATGGTGATGGTGAGAGTAGCTAGCTCCGTCCCTGCAATATTTTTATGTTCTGCTTGTTTTACTCCAAAAACAAAGAGACTGGGATGAGGAACACACAAGGAACATACCCCAGAACCAAACTGTGCAAACGTAGATGAGTTAATCTTCACTGTCACATGATATAAAGCATTGATTAGTGCAGCTTTAATGTTTGACTCATTTTATGATGCATTTACTGGTGAAAGCTTGAAATCTTTAGTTTAAGTGATTCCATCCACTCAAAACTACACCAGGCTGAACAACAGTGGTGCTAAATGTTAAAGCGACACCTTCAAGATGATCTTATTTAAAAATCCACCTGTCAAAAATGTGTTGTGTTAAAAAAAAATAAAAAAATCCCTTTTCTCAAGGGCTTTGCCGGCAATATGTCTCAAAGATGTAAAGAATGTACATTTGACTTTTGTTATTTCACTACAGTCAATGGTATGTGGAAGCCTTAGAGGTCGTGTGGTCACTGTTTTTCCATCAGTCACCACAGCTGAATGTTGAGCCACATCACATTTTTATTCCTGCACCGCTTTCGAAAGGACACGAGTTTAAGAGCTGCGCAAAACCCACAAGAAAGCGTGTTTACACAATCATTGACTGTAGGAGAAGAAATAGAAATTGTCTGTCTGTCTGCTTTCTCACGTCGATGCTCGGTGAAGCTCTCGCTCTCTCTTTCTCTGACTGAGCAGATCTGAGACATCTGGATTGTTGAGACGCTGCTGTGATCACGTCGCTTGGAACAAACCGCAATAAATCTCTCTGCACAGCTTCTCCGTGTCCGTGTGTCTGCTGCGGTAGCCGTCTGTCTGCTCTTCTCTTGTATATATAATCCACTTCAGGGGGAGCTGCACAGATGCTTTGTGCCGGAGTTCAAACATTAGACGGCTCCTCTCCTGGCTAATTGTCGTTTCCCCATGTTTAATATATTCATTAAGTCCTCAAATTATCATCTTATGTAAATGAACTCCTCATTTAAAAGAGTATTAATAGTACAGACTGAAAACACAGACTGTTTTTATATGGAAAGATTGGTTTAGTTTATTCTAAGCATCTGATGATTATTTGCTTATTAAGATTAAAAAGTTTAGTATGTGCAGCTCTACTCTTATGCAAAAAGATGAAAATAAATAAATCAGCAACCCGCGCAGTGAGATTAAACCTCCAAAGAAGTTTTTGCTGGAGGAGCTCTCGCTGTGGTGCAGTTCGCAGTTTGACCACTAGATGTCAGGGCGCGACAATGTTTGGCGCAATCCGACATCTCACCGTCAACCTGGGACTTCTTGTTCTAGCGAGACACGAATGAGCAGATCAGGCCCAGAAGAGTTTGGAGGCTTCAGTTAAGGTGGAAGGGGCTTTAAGAAGGGGCGGGAGAGACTGAGTGCCTTCAGTAAGGTAAAGTAATCGATTTCAAACGCTGTGATTGTGCAAACTTCCTTAGTCTTATTGCATTTGCTTGGTATTTATGTAAGAATTCACCTTGTTTCACGTGATTAAACACGTGACTGGGGTTCAGGATGTCTTGATTGAGGTAGCAAGGCTGGGATTTGTGCAAAAAAACATGAGTTTTCTGGTAGAGGTAAGTGGAAAATGCAATTAAAAGTAACTAATAATAATATACTGATAATCAGTCTTTCTGTAGTAGTTAAGAGGATTATCTTTTATAGTTTGATCTCAATATGTCTGCGAAGGTTCTCAGTCATCTAGGTCATGGTATATCCAAAAAAGGAGTGTTTTAAAAAAGGCAACTGGGCTTGTAGAGTGTTTGAGAAGACGTTTCATCCGAGTAGCTTCTTGAGTTCTAGTTAAACCTCAAACTTCCCACCAGTCCCCTTGGACTGAAGAAGCTTCTCGGATGAAACGCCTTCTCAAAAAACTCTACAAGTCCAGGATCCTGGAGCAGTGGTGTAGCCGTTAGCAGTGACGCCAAAAAAAAAGGAGGTTCTGGGGTGCTTCGTGCAGAGTTTGCACGTCCTCCCATCGTCAAAATCAGAAATTAAGGCGTGCAAGCGAGTGTGAATGGTTGTTTGTCTCTCTCTCTGTGTGTTAGCCTTATGATGGACTGGTGACCTGTCCAGGGTGTACCCCACTTCCTGCCCGTTGACAGCTGGGATAGGCTCCAAGCCTCCCCAGCGGCTAAACAGAGGACAAGTGGTAATAGAGTCTGAAAGGAGCCTGATGGAGGCTGCAACACACCACACAGTGTGTGCATAGAAGAAAAGGAATAAGAAGGAGTTTTTCCTAAGTTGAATTGATTCAGTAGAAGAAAATGTCCAAGATGTCCACATGGGTTGGTTGTCTACCTCCATGTTTCTGTCCCTATATGAAACTAAAATGTATTGCAACCAGTTGAAAGTTGCAGCAATGCAGAGGACTTTGCAGCCGTGAGGGGAAAGTAGAAGGCCAGAGAAACCCAGAAATGCCAGGCCAGTGAGTGAAGCACCAGTCCTCCAGAAATAATCCCAAAGAACAGTGTTTGAGTGAAGGTGGTTTTTTCGAGCTGTCCTCTTTGTGTACAGCTCAGTTAAGTTTTATGTGAGTTAGTGGGCGAACTGCACTGAGCTCTTTCTATGAGAGAGAGAGAGCCTGTCCCTCGTCCAGACCAAACACACATCCATCTCTGTCTCCCGGGCCGCCACTGACCTCTGCGATCTGGCGTCGAGTTAACCTTCAGTCCTGGCGTCCGTAAACAGCCTGGCTCGTCGCTGAAGGCCACCCAGCCTCTGTGGTCACTCACAGGAATCGGCGCTAGTGGGAGACGGCGAACGCATCGGAGCGCCTCGACCAACGGGGTCTCGCAGTCACCGAGAGGACATAAAGACGTTTCTGATGCAATAAAACCTCTCAAACGTCCCACAGCGATGCCGTTTCTCCGCTGCGTGGACGGGGCTGCCAGTTTTAGTTTGTGGGAACTTTTCGTGCAGCGAAGCCTTGACCAGAACACGAGGACTGTTTTTATTTTTAGTGTCCCTGGAAACTGCTTTTAACTGTGTTTGATTTTGACTTAATCAGATTTTCTGTTTGCTAGTGTGACTGCTAAATGTTAATCATTAAAATTAGTCAAACGGGACCTGAGTGATTTCTTGAAATTTCTTTGCAGCGTGTTTCCAAAAACCTGAAATCATCCAGTTACTAAAACCACACAAAAAGCACCGCAACCACTGGATGCAGTCATGTTCTCAAAGATCTCAAAAGTGCCACTGATGGGTGTTTTTCCATGTCATCAGTGTGTTAAATGATCACATGGTTACTCATAATGACAGGAATATCATAAACTGCCTTCTAGCATATGTCACCTTGTTTCAGTCGTATGGAACTCAACTTCACTGTTGTGTTTCTTCTTCTTCTTCTTCTCGTCAACCTTGTTTTGTTGCAGACAAGATGAACAGAGAACTTAAGACTAGTCCTTTTCCACCTGTTCTCACTCAGACCAGTTTCATTTCTAAACTCTCCTGGCTCCTCCTATACCTCTCCATCCTCTACATTCCCAGGACGTGAGTTGTACGGAACTCAACTTTACACCACCTTCCTAATATTGTGCAGGTCTCCCTTGTGGTGACTCATCAGAGAATGGACATGGGCCTTCTGAGGGTGTCCTGTTGTTAGTGGGGGGTCTTTGAGGGGAGGGGCCTCTGTGGATCATCCCACAGATACTTGATCAGTTTGAGATCTAGTGAATGTGGAGGCCAGGTCAACACCTTGTGCTGTTCTTCTTCCTAAAGTGTTTTTGTGGCTGCATCCTGCTGGGGATGGCTGCTGCCATCAAGGAGTGTCATTGCTATGGGGTGGGGGTGCCTGGTCTGGTCTAGGTGGGTGCTACATGTCTAAGTAACATCCACACCAATGAATGAAGCCAGGTCCAGAAGTTTCCCAGCAGAACATAGAACCGTCACAAGATGGTTGATGCAATTTACTTCTCCTGTCAGTGGTTTTAATGTTGTGGCTGATTATTTAGGTCTGTAGCATGCAGCGTAACCTTGTTGGCTACTGCACAGGCTTTAAAGCAATTAGGCTACACCTGTCCTCTCCCGTGGCTATGAAGTCAATCAAGTGGACATCTGCAGATTTCTGGACTCTCCTCCAGCAGGTGGAGTCTTAATAAAGCTGTGATTGAATATTTTATTTGTCTACACCTCCAGCAAAACTGGCATCACGGTGCCTGCAACATTTTTACCTTCCTCTTAACGCCACACCCTGAGCTCTGGAGTCCCAATGAGTCATGAAAGTGGGATTTGAATTAATTTAATTCAGATGCAGAGGATGTTTTCAGGTGACTGCAGGTCGGGCCGTACATGTACACAAATCAGTGCTGGAGGGAGAGGAAGGAGAGGAGGGAGAGCGACTGCAGCGAGGTATGTCTGGCAGGTGGCGAGACCTGACGCAGGTTGGAAGGGAAGCGACGGCAACGTACCGGCGGGTTTTTTTACACATGGTTTCCTGGCCGCTGTGCAGCTGGCCGCTCCTCAGAGACTCATTAGGAGCTCCGACGGGCCCCGATGTCTGGTGGCATCGAAGAGTTCGGCCCGACAAACACCGGAGAGACAAAGAAAAAAAAACTGCTGCAGCTTCACTGGCAGGAAACACAGATCGGTAGCAGTGGTGCACGGAGGATAAAAGCTGGTTGTGTGGCAGATTAGAGAGCATGAGTGTATGTCCAGGAAGCTCATATAACATAAGCCTCTCATGTTATTTAAGTGTTGATGCAGACGGTCGTCGAGCAATCAGAAACTGCAACTTTAAGAGTTAATAATGTGAAAAACCTGTTGCTAACACTTCAGGCACACACAGTTCTGAGCAACCGTAGCATTTAGAGCCGTGTTGTTTTGTCCTCTTTATAAATATAACCCTCTTTTAGATCTGTTTTTGCTCTCCAGCAGCTCCAGAGGAAAACGCCTGGCTCTGTAGCTGCTGCTCTTTAACCGAGCCTGTCTGGCGGTGAGCTCGTTGTGTACAGAACTTCTTCTTTTTTTGTTGCAGAGGTCTTTGCTGGAGACGGCTACCGGCTGAGACCTGGAAAATGACTCCATGAGAGCTGTGAACGTCTAAGACTGGACGTCCTCCCGTCACATTTCTTGTATCTGTGTCTTTTTAATGCAGAGGTGCAGTTTTCTGTGTGTGTGTGTGGAGCCATTTGTTTGTACGGGATGCTCCTAAAGTGCATCTGTGTGAACACATGTACAGGTGCCCGTGTGCGGCAGAGCAAATAAAGCTGCATCGTTCCCATTTAATCACCATCCTCCCTCTAATTGGCAGCTCTCTCACAGAAGGGCTTTTTAAGTGCCATCATCTGCATTTTTTATTTTTTATTTTTTCGCCTCCACCATTACGGGCTAATCCACCCCTCCCCTGCTGTGCAGTCATACGTCCTGGATAAACAGAGAAGGGAATGTCTGGCTTTATAAATAATCCTCCCGCTCAGCTGTT
The DNA here is from genome assembly GCA_005024645.1 of Planiliza haematocheilus. Lineage (NCBI taxonomy): Eukaryota > Metazoa > Chordata > Actinopteri > Mugiliformes > Mugilidae > Planiliza > Planiliza haematocheilus. The sequence continues at coordinate 4,346,542 of SRSE01000637.1, forward strand.
TGCAGGTCAGGTGAGAGAATTCGTATCCTGCTCCGAAAGCCGTCACAGTGTTTGTTTAAAAAGGTACAGATGCTGAGCTGCGAGCACCGAGGTGGGAAGAGATTTCAAGGCTCTCGGCAAGATTTATACGATGAAGAAGAGCAGCTAAAGGTCAGCGTCAGGATTATCTAAAAACAAGCAGAACCTAAAACCAGTCTCTGGTAGCATGAGAAGTTGCACAAGCTCAGATTTTTTAAAGTCGACTGTTCTGTGATGAAAGTCAAGTGGACACCGACTAGTCTCTGATGACGTCATTAATAAAAACACAGCAGAAAGTAATGAACTCTATATTCTTAACCTGAATACATCTGCTGAGAACAGACAGCTCATACATACTGTGAGCTGCAGATGTGTATAGCCTAGGGATGTCCGATATTATCGGCCGATATTGAGTTAAAAATGTAACATCGGGAATTATCGGTATCAGGTTTTTATAACCGATATTTGTTCTGTAAGCTTCAGCATTTCTGAGTCTGCATGAACGCAGCATGGGACGTTAACAGGCGCGTGCTTGATGACGTATAACAACAACAACACGCTAGTTGCGTAGGTTGCTAAACGTGGCTAACAAGCTAGCTCGCCCGGTGTATGAGATGTCCGTGGTTTGGAAGTATTTCCAAGTGTCACCTACTAACAGTAAATATGTGATTATTATGAGAGGAGGAAACAAGGCGTCTTCCTTTAATACATCAAATCTGAGTTATACGCTACGTGTGTAAATGTTTCTGTGGTGGAAAGCTGGTCTGGAGTCTCGTTTGAAACTGATCAAAATGCAGAGTACAACCCCTAACATGACACCCCAATGTCACATTTTCTGGTGTGGGCTTGTGCAAATCACAAAATGAAACCTTGAAACAGGAGAAAGTTGAGACTTCTTTAATTTGTTGCTGGATGGGGTTCTTGACCTTCAGATAATTGGCTCTGGGCTCCTTCTCGGTGAGAAAGGTGAGTCACTGCCGTCCTGCTGAATTATGCTGGTAACTGACGAAGACGATCGCTCAGAGAGAAACGAGCTGGAGGGACACACTGACGTGGCCGAATGCATGAATAAGAGTTCCTTTTGCATTAAAGGATGCTATACACAGATCAGCCACAACATTATGACCACTGATGGAAGAATTAAATAACATCGACCATCTTGTGACAGTTCACTGTTCTGCTGGGAAACTTCTGGACCTGGCTTCATTTATTCGTGTGGATGTTACTTAGACATGTAGCACCCACCTAGACCAGACCAGGCACCCCCACCCCATAGCAATGACACTCCTTGATGGCAGCAGCCATCCCCAGCAGGATGCAGCCACAAAAACACTTTAGGAAGAAGAACAGCACAAGGTGTTGACCTGGCCTCCACATTCACTAGATCCCAAACTGATCAAGTATCTGTGGATGATCCACAGAGGCCCCTCCCCTCAAAGGCCCCCCCACTAACAACATCGTGTTTCCAGACACCACAGGACACCCACAGAAGACCCATGTCCATTCTCTGATGAGTCACAATTGTTTTGGAGGCACAAGGGAGACCTGCACAATATTAGGATATTAATGGTCATAATGTTATGACTGATTGGTGTATTTTAAAGGCCTTGCTCCCCATTTGATTTCACTTTTAAGACTCTCTGATGCATAAGGCAGCAGCTGGGTTTGCAGACTTATTGTAGATGTGACCTGTCCACCAATCCTCTGCCGTCTGCAGATAGGAAATGAGATTTGTGCGTAATGATCTGAAAATGTGCAAAACCACCACCGCTGTGCTTTAAAGTGGCATCCAGCAGACCAGGAAACGTGCCATGACTCTGCTTCCTTCTGTCCCCCTTCATCCCTCTGCAGAGCCTCTCACCACACTGCCTGCAGTCGTTTCCCAGCGTGAGAAGATGCCCCATAGTTTCCTTTATGCTAATGCGGTGCCATCATCTCACCCCGGTGAAGCACAGGGGCATTTGAAGACCTCTACGCAGGTTATCAGGGGAAATGTGATGCAGTTTCATGTAGAGCCGGAGGACTCTTTGTTGGCATCATAGAAGGTTTAACTACCTCTCACACCACAGCACACACACCTCCCTCCACCCCTCCCCTCCCAGACCACACCGCACCACAGATGTGGTGGGAGCTCTACTGTGGGAGTGGGGGGAAAAAAATAAAACCGGCTAAATAAGACGGCTTGAAAGAGGAAGAGCGCGCAGACGTGCTGCCAAGAGGATATTTCCATCTTTCTTAAAAGCGTCTCTGTTAAATGGAAAACAAATGTGCGATTGATGTGTTTGACTTTGGCGATGACGAGAGGAGAGAGAGAGAGAGAGAGAGGGAGGGGGGGGAGGCCGTCCCTCATCTCACAACGATCACTTTGAAATTAGAGACCGGCGAGAGGAAAACAAGAGTTATATGGAGTAACAGTGGGACGCAGAGAGGAGCGTGAGGTTTTTCTTTGATGGCGAAATAGACGGATTTTTCTCTAAAGAACCGTCATCAAAAAAGCATTAGTCGCAAATAAGGTGCCAAACCGAGACAAGGAAGGTTTAATTAGAGCGTTCAACCTTGATGGAGACGCACTCAGAGATGGCTCAGTCCTAGAACACACATGGACTCACCTCGACGGAAGAGTTTTAACACCAGAAAGTCGCACATGGCGAAATAACTTCACAGCACCGAGCGCTCATCCTAAAAAAAAAAAAAAAGATTAATCTCCTGTCGCAGTCAAAAAGCATCACTTGAAATTCATTTTGGGTTGCAAAATAATGATTGCTTAGTGGTGAAAAATGTCCTAATCACCAGGAGAATCTGATCTTTGGACCAAAGTTGTCCATCACGGTAATCTGTAGACGCAGACGTTCTCTTGGCAGGCTGACAGACACGCTAATAAGGCTGGAAATTTAAACCTTTTTGGCGCCGCTGACAACAAATCAAACCCGTTTTGGAAAAAGGGTAGGAGGGCTATCTTCGTACAATCATCGCTTTCTGTTATTTCAGAAATTGAGGAACAAGCCCTGCAGATGATTCACGCCATCAATCATTTATTTTTGGCTTAGGTGACGCTTCCTTTGTTCTGGTAAATAGCAGCTACTTAAATCAAAAAAGGAATTTGAAGAATAAAAAGACAAAGAAGAAGCTTTGTTTTTTTAGCCAAACTAAAACACTAAAATACACGTCAAATATTTTTCTTTTCCGAGGATGTCTCTGTTATTTTTTATTATATTATATTTAAGTTAATATAATACTGATGAATGTTCAAGAGTACATTTTTTGGATAAGTTTAGTTTTAGTTAGTTATTTGACGCTATTGACATAACAGCGACTACCAGCTGCCATCCCAACCGCTCTTTATCGTGGAGGTAGAGCAGAGCGTAGTGTTAATTAAACGAAAGCTTGACGCTTTGTCCATATTTATATACAGGTCTATGGTCTGGAATGGTCACGTTGGGAACTGATTCTGCTCCGGCAAAGGTTTATCAGGCAAATTAAAACATCTGATAGACAGTAGAGTAACAGCAAAATGGCTCTGATTGACTGGAGGTGTTTTTTTTTCTCTGTATTGACTAAAACATGTCTGAAATCCAAATGGAGCGTAACCAGACTCATATTCCAGTAAGAACGGTGGCCAATGGTGGCTAAATTCTTTCTACATCAGTTGCCATTTCTCTGCACTTCAAGCAGTCAAGTTGGTGGAGGTCGTGGTGAAGAATCATTAACCTTCACAACAAAAATAAACCATGGGTCCATCAACACAGACCTCCACAGAAGCTCCTCACACAGTTTGAGAGTTAAAGACTCAATTCCACACAAAAAGACGGTATTAGGGATTATTTATACGCAAATTAATACTAGTACACTAACGAATAGAAACACAGGAGAGCCAGTGCTACACCTACACCTGAAGGACAAAGGAACGGTCCTTTCAAGAGTGTCCACATTTTAGCCAGAGAGGACAGATGGTTCGAAAGAGGAGTGAATAAAGGAGGACATCCATGTCAGATTAGAAAATCCTTCTCTAAGCAGGGGAGGTGGACTGAGATCTAATCTACAGCACAGTAAGAACATCTGTCCTCAAGAAGTTTCACCTCCATTCACACCTTGAGACTGGAGCCGCTTTACCGGAGCACCATTCATTGGAGAAAGAGGACAAACAATTAGTCCTTAAGAACTGAACTAGCTACGGATGAAACGTCTTCAAGAAACTCTACAAGTCCAGTCAACGTTCTTTAGCATTTTTGGATATCTGGATGTGTGACTGTAGCAACTGAAGACGACATTTAGCCAAAAAAGCAGGTGACCTGACAACCTGAGTCGACAGTGGTTGCGTCTCTAAACCGACGTCGGCGTCCGATGTGCGCGCACATTCTCGTCTCTCTTCCCAGTATCACTCCCCCAGGTTTAACGGATGCTGATGTGTCTTTACTCTGACAGGCCTGCGTGCTCATGTGCAGGAAGCTCCGCCCCCTCCAACTGCTGCAGCACACCTGTCCCAGAAGCTGCTCAACGCCCCCCCCCCACCCCCTCCCTCTGCAGGCAGGTGACCAAAGGACACACACACACTCGCTTTCTAAACTAAATTTTTTGGGAAGCTGTGTTCTTGGCAACGCTTCGGCTGGATGACCTGTCGCCACCTTGGCACCTAAACAGACGGGACCCTCTGAGTGCAGAATTTTAAGAGGGGTGGGGGGGTGAGAAGAGGTTTCTTCCCTCCATCCCTACACATTTTAAGAAAGTGGGGAGAAAGCTGTTTGGGGGGCCCACCACCTCAACATCAAATGGGGGATCTCACCCACTTCTGATTTAAGGTCCTGCCATGACAAAAGGAATAAGAGGGGGAGAAGAAAGGGGAGATAGGAGGGAGAGGGAAGGAGGCGCAAGCATGGGGCCCACCTTGTTTAGAAGGAGAACTGCCCCCCCACCCTCCCAAACATACCCCATCACTCAGCCCCACCGACACCGACACATCTACAGACACATTCTGGCAAGTAGGGGGAAGACAGGTGGCGCTCCCTCCTTCTCTCTCCCCCCTCCCTCACCCCCTTTTCTGTGTAACTGCATTTTCATTTATACAGCCAAGTCCAGTGTGGCTGAAGGACACACACACACACACACACACACACGGTGGAAAGCTGCCAGGTAGCTGCTGCTGTTGATGAGCGAGCGAGAAGCCTTCACAGTGACTGATGCAGTCCCGAGCCAGCTCCCGTCCCCACCCACCAACCACCCAACAGCAGCTCCGCTCTTTGTTTACAGACTTGAACTCGGAGGAGGACAAAAGGATCGAGTCTGAAATTGAATGTTACGACGCGAAGATTAGATAGAAGGAGGAAAATAAATAAATAAATGACGCAAACTGTGCAGCGTCTTCTGCTCTGACACAAGTTTGCATGTGTGGAAATCACTCTGAACTGTTTAAATGTGGCTGAATGCATGAATAAGAGTTCCTTTTGCATTAAAGGATGCTATACACCCTTTTCAGCCACAACATTATGACCACCGATAGGAGAAGTAAATTACATCGACCATCTTGTGACAATTCAGTGTTCTGCAGGGAAACTTCTGGACCTGGCTTCATTCATTGGTGTGGATGTTACTTAAACACCTAGACCAGACCAGGCACCCCCACCCCATAGCAATGACACTCCTTGATGGCAGCCGACATCCCCAGCAGGATGCAGCCACAAAAACACTTTAGGAACAACTAGAAAAAACATGAAGAACAGCGCAATCGGATTTAAAAACTCCTCCTGATCAGATCAGTCGGCTCCAACTGAGGTAGTTATGTGAAGCCTTTTTATTGCAATAATCAATGGGATATTAGAGTCCATGTAAATATATAATATGCATTGTTAATTTAAACCTGCAAGATTTAGCCCAGCCACAGACCCTGCACGTTGTCCGCCGTGCTACTGTGTTTGATGCAAACCTTGATTCAGTGTCCTCTTTTATTACTTCCCTTTTCTATCGTCGATCTTCTCTATTATGTTTTTTTTCCTCGATGTTTTGTTTTGCACGGCTGACCCCCGTCACTCAGCTGATTGGTAATTTCAAGGCCCCAGCAGGTAAAAGTCCTGAGTATAAGCAGCAAAATGAACCAATTACACCTCTCCTCAGGCTGTAATAGAGTCAGATGAATGATATATATATGCAGAAAACTTGTCTTCAGTGTTATCAGCTGCAGGCGCATGGAGCAATAGTGTTTCTGCAGTTTGTGTGTGCAGGAATGAGAAACCAACCTCCGTTATAAGAATAAACATCGAGCTGCTGGTGAATGTGTTTTCATGCAACATGAGATAATTTCCTCTGACATGTTTTGGTAATTCTCAATAATTTCACAGTTGCTCAGTTGTTTGCATTTCTGAAATTTGTATAATTTCTTCATTGACTCGCTTTTTAAAAAATGTTTAAAAATGTACGCGGAAGTGCCAAAAACTGCAGTACCCGTAGTGGCCACTTGAGGCCGTCTCCACAATCGAGTCAGTCCTCATTGACCTCCGCGTTAAAATGTCCGACAGAAATAAAATGTTCTGGTCTCTGTAGCTAATGTCTTGATTCTTGATTCTTTGGAGAATTTGTATAGAATGTGCATTTTTAAATTATATGAAGACTTAAAGTTATGCACAATAAAAGGCGTAGCGGCTTTGAGTGACAGGTGGGGTCCATATTAGGGATGTGCGATATTTCATATATCGTCAAAAACATTCTCCACGGTAAGAATATGTCATCCTGCGATAAAAACGATACGCCGGGCAGAGAGGAGTTTGGTTTTAACCCCTTAACGCCTGAAATTGATTTTTCAATTATATAAAGAAATTAAATATTTGCATTTTTGCTTACCACTCCTACGAGTCCTACGAGAAACTAGTGCTTACAAAAGGAATTTTTTGAATGTGCACAAACCGACATTGGAGTATTACATGCGTTATTTCAGCTGCAGTCTGAACGGAAACAGTGCGTCGTGAATTAGCGACGCTAGGCATGAAGGGGTTAAAAAGTCTAAATTACAACATGCAAGGTTTGCAAACAAATAGTGCATAAAAAGGACAGTAACAGCACTAATTTGTTCCACCACCTCAAACACAAGCAACAAACCAGAATATGAAGAAAGACAGAAAACGAGCAAAGATGCAGAAGCAGCGTCGACTTCATCCAAAGAGAAACTTGATGCATTATAGTCAGAAAAATTAGACTGAACTGGTGTTTATTTATCGTCATTTTTATCGTTAACGTGATAAATATCAGAAATTATCGGGATACATGTTTTAGTCCATATCACCCATTCCTAGTCCATAAACAGTCAATGGTCCTCACAGGTAGCTAGCTGTATGTCGAAGCCCCACTCAAGCTCCTCCTCCTTGACCAGTTTTGAATTAGACAGGAGTCAGGTGGAGTCTACACGGTCAATAATTTCTGCAGACATTAGCGGTAGGCTAGCATTGGACACGAGCTGCTTTGCTCTCTGCTGTTTTGCTGTTTGTCTCTTTACATTTATGAAGGCAGATTCATAAAGGCCCAAGATGAGCTCATATTTTTCGCTCCGGCCAAAACTCTTCGCATCGATTTGCACCATGAATTGGCGCCTAATTGCAGCCATCTTGTCGCCTCTAAAAAATGGCTTTCTGGGGTAAGTCCACTGATCCCAACAACAAAATAGGCTGTCAGGACCTTTGTGAATCATCCAAACAAGCTTTTTATTTTCTGTCTCTCAGGATTAAAGCTCATGTGGGGACAAAATTTGACTGGGGGAACACAGTCTTCTGTAATACAAGTGGGCAATCTGAGTCTAAAATACTTTCGCCCATGAGTAATGCATTGCGTATGCTCTGTTAGAGGGCAGCAAGTGAGGCTGGAGTTTAGCGAAAAAGTTTCAGATCAATTGGATTAAACACATTTAGGATCCCTGAGTCCAGTCTGGAGATGGAACTGCAGTGACAGCCCAGGAGGAACTCGGCGTCCTCGCTCTGCGGTGGCGAATAGATCTCATTCAGATGGGGATGGATGAGGCTGCGTGCCGGGCTGCTGCAGCTCGGACGCGTCACCATTTGTTTTCATTACGCAGCCACAACAACCCCGCCGGATGGGGAGGCAGCGGACGAACACAGTATGGATTTTGTGGAGTGTGTCATTGCGCCGGTGTGAGGAAGTCTGCAAAATTAAAAACTAAACTTTTGAAAAAGAAAGAAGAGCTTTTGTGTCTAGATTGTACATTTCTAACCAGCTGACCCGAATGAATATAATACATTAAGGTGCAGTTAGAAATCTCTGGCTCCACCCTGACTGGCGGGTCAATAAATCTGGAGACAGCCGAGAGTCTATTCTAACCACCGCTCTGTGATTTCTGTCTCTGGAGCTTCCAGGGAGTTGAAGTTAGTGGCAGCCCATTCTCCTCTCAGTAATGTGTTCTGTAGTCTGTGGACAGGCTTTGTGATAGAATTATATTCCCAGGGGTGGATCTTATCCCGAGGCCGACACAAAAGGACCATCAACAATTGTTTTGTTTTAGAGCAGAGCTGCAGCTACATGCTGAGACGATATTCCCAGGGGTGCATAAGGCTTCAAGCCCTGGAAGTCTTGGATGTGACATTGACATGTTATGATCCACAGCTGCAGACTGCAAACAGGACTACACTGAAGGAAAGGAGGAGGAGTTTTAATTGGACTACAGTGGATGTAATGACAGCTTGGACTGCCTCTACAGGACTGCTGTTAAAGATCTTTTGCTCTTTTTTTTGCATCTTGTAACCTTAAAGCTGCACCAGCATCTTCAGTCTGGTTCAGAGCACAGACTGTATATAAAGATGGATTCAGAACTGCTCCTCAAATGTGAAATCAAAGCAAGTAGAGCTCCCCCTGGTGGCTAGCCGCAGTACAGGTCATAAGCTCCACCCCCTCTATATTAGTGGATGGGACCATACATATTTTTTTCCCACAAATATGCCTATTTTATTTTTTATTTTTTTATGAGGACCCAGTTCTGAGCCACATCTCTATCCTGGGCCCGAAACAGCAGACCCGTTTGTCCCGGGCGTGCCTGGATTAAACCAAAACATTATGTCAAATACATTTTTTCCCCCCAAAGACAGTACCTTTAATTTTATGTAGTTAATGTAATGATGCTATACAAACAGGATGTGACATTATGATGTCCAACAGTTGCCATGACAAACGATGGCACTGCCCATATCCCATCTTTAGCGTCATCCATGTTTTATACAGTCTATGCTACTAAATGGCAACCTGCAGTTCCTCTAATGTCCACTTGAGGCTTGATCGAAAAATGAATCTATCCTCGTTAGGCCTCCAAGTTAAAATGTTCAACTTTACACCAGAAATAAACATGTTTACAGCCTGGTATATATAATGGTTTTGGTTCTCTTTGGCCAGTTTCTTGCTTCATGACATGTCAAGAATTAAAACTAGCTTAAAGCAACAGGCAGGTGTCATGACAGGTTGCTAGCTGTCCAGAGACGCCACAATGAGCTTCAAAACCACGTTGTTTGCATGTTGTTATATCCAATGATTGCACTGCACCTTTTTCTACCAACTTAATTAGTTTTACTAGGTTTAATTTTTTATTCTTTTGCTGTTTGTGACTCAAACTGTGCACTCCAGGAGCTGCAAATCAACAATCTTAGTGTGCACTATAAGTTATTCTGTGGACTCCTTAAGGACCGTGCAGCAGCGGTTTCTAAACCATCCACTTGTTCCTGATGAACTTTCAAAACATCCAGGTCCTGACTGGAAGACAGAACCAACTAACCTGATTACAACTGAGCAAACCTGCAGAGCAAACCAGCCTGTTTACGTTGATCTAATACTGTTGTTCTCTTTTCTCCCTCCAGATACGAAGTGAGGATGGTGGAATTTAATTTTAAACAGCCTCGACTGGGTAAAAACATGGCGATTCCTCTAATAATGCTATTTTCTTATCAGTTTTTCTCTCTTATTTTCTTAAAACAAAAGGTAATTTAGGAAAGAACTAACAAAAGAAAGAACGTATATATAGGAGAAAATATATAAAAATGCTTTCTTTTTCTGTCACCTGCACATTAACTTTAAATGTTAGTGCTATAAATGTACAACTGAGCTTGAATACTAGGAGAGATGTCTTCACAGCTGTTGAATAATATCAGACAAAGGTTAAATGCATCTAAAAGCAAATAAAACAATAAATTCTACCTGGCATTTCCAAGGCAAGGTGAAACAAGAATCAGCTGAAGCACTGTCAGCGTTTAAGCCTTCTAACTGCACAGCGAAGGCGGCGTGAGGCGCAGTGGATTTATTCTCTGCACTTGACTTAAATACTCACAAGGGCGCATGTGAGTCTCAAAAGATTTCAGCTGAAATAAGAATTAAAGCCCGAGGCTTAACTTATTTGCCGTGACATTATGCAGAACTACTGGAATAGACGTGATTGATTGACTCGGGCTTATCTTTTCAAGTGCGTGGGCACTTATGAATCTCAAATATTGGCCGATTTCACGGCTAACCCCGACGCTCCGGCTCCACGTCACGCTCGGCTTTATCTCCCGCCGCGGAATTGCGCTACTACAGGTCAAAAAAGCTCAAGCCGCGGTTGATGAAATTTCATGAAAGAGCAACGAGGCGTTAGTCACACTGCTATGCTGGGACACGTGGGAAAGTTGATGTGTTCCACCCCCCCTCGCCCCAGCTACCCCCTCGGTTAGCTCATACTGTCTCAGTGTGAGAGAGAGACCCCCCAGATGTCTCATTAGCTATATCATTAGGGAGACAGCTGGAAGGGGGTGCAGACAGCTGACGCAGGGCTGCAGGGGCAGGATTAGCTGTGACTTTTGGGGGTTTGAGGGTGTGGGATATATTCAGATCTCATGTCCCGAGTTTCAAAGTCTCATATGATGTCCCACAGAGCCACTAGAAGACTTCCTCTAAGAGTTATAGCTCCTGGACTCCTACATGTTGGTGGAGTGTTGTTTTGAGTGTCGCACGCCGTTCTCTAACACATCAAAACATTTTAAAAACACTTCTGCGTCATGACCGCTCTCTCAGTGCAAATTGGTGAGTTAAAGCTGCAGTGTGGGGCCTTTGTGTCCCCCTTCTGGCAGCGAGAATTATTACTCAGATGTAGTTGATGCGTGCACATGACACATAGCTCTGGAAAAGAAGCTTGAATGCATATTGTTGTTTTTGTCTAAGGCATCCGTTCTTGGACATTTCCTTTCATTCTCCTTCAATACCAGAGGTTTATAGTCACCCAGCGATTTTGTAATTCTCATTTTTCAGCTACAGGCGCTTCCATATTCCTGGCTGCTGTCGGCTGCTCTGAGCTCTGTCAAGCTATCATTACTGGTTTACTACTACTGCATCAAAAAGAAACCCAGGTCCTGATTAGCTGTTTGAGAAGGGTCAAATCATTGGCATGCATCAAGCAGAGAAAACGTCTAAGGAGACTGTAGAAACTACTAAAACTGGGTTAAGAACTGTCCAAGGCATTATTAGAAACTGGAAGGAGAGTGGAGAAGCATCAGGGTAAGAAGAGAGGCAGATGAAGTGATGCAGCCATCATGCCTAGTGTCTACAAGCCTGTGCTATGGGGCAGTGCTATGATCTGGGGTTGCTGCAGTTGCTCAGGTCTAGGTTCATTAGCTGACTACCTGAATATACTGAATGAGCAGCTTATTCCATCAATGGATCATATTCGAAGCCAAGAGGCTTTGTGCAGTGGTCAGACATCATCAATACAAGATCTTGGTGAGAAATGAATGCAACACTGGATGGAGATAAATCTGGAGACATTGGAGAAGATTATGGAAACAATGCCACAGAGAATGTGTGCTGCAATCAAAGATAAAGAAGGTCCAATGAAAAAAGATTCAAAAAGTCCTTCACTGTAGCTTTAACACAAACGTGCAGCACTCACTGTTTCTCCACTACATAGAGGCCCTTTGAACTGCTATGGTATGAAATGTGCTATATAAATAAATTTTGCCTTGCCTTGCCTTACATAGCCAAATATGCTAGTCCACATTTACGCCAGTGTTGCATATGCTAAACATTTTGGAACGGAAGAAGTATTAGCGTTAATGAAGTTAAATAACTGAGGTTCAGGAACAGGATCACACCTCAAACACCTAACCTCTCCTCGCCCGTTTGACTCAGTTCTCAAACCCCTGTCCCCCTGACCATCTCTGTTCTCTCGTCTCCTTTACGATCTCTTTGCAGGAACCAGGGGGTCAAGGAGCCGACACCTCCAGAGATATGCCCCCACCCTGAATCTCTCTCCCTGGGTTCCTACGTCCAGTCGTCCAAGGATCATCATCTGTCACTACTCAGTTCTCTTTTCCTTCCCCTCGACCCCTTGACCCTTCTGTTCAATCTCCTATCTTTCCCTTCTCTTTAACCTTGTCAAATAAACTTCTTTGAACATCAAGAGGTGTGGTCTTGTTGTAAATGTAATGATACAAACACTGTAACAATAATTAAAAGCATTAAATGTGCATTAAATGTCATGTTATGGCGCTGAACAGCATGTGAGGAGGTCTGGGCGACAGTGGAAACTACAAAAATGACTTGATGTGTTGCTCAAAAAGAAGAAAAGCTGCAGATAAACTGTCTGCATTTAAAAGTTTAACATAAATGTGCGCATTCAGGGTCGAAAATGATCTTCTTTACAGTCCAGTATCCTCTAAACTCAGAGAGACCTGGGGGAGAGAATTAGCCGTCTACACTCACACACACACACAGAATAAACAAAATCGTGAAAACCTCAGTTTTAGTCCCGACGGACAAATCAGTCAAAAGCACGGGAGCTGATAAATGAACGAGCGCGGTGAACATTTGCAGCGGGTCGCGTTGAGCAGGAGGCTCGGTACTTCAGTCGCCAAAGCGCTCTGCATCGACTCAGGAATCACTCACGGCTAAATTACAGGCCTGCCTTTGCTTAAGCAGTCGATGGGGAAATTAATGACGTAGCACGCCACATTAAGGCACTGCTTTTTGTTTTTTTTTGGTCAGAGTTGTACGGTTTTCACATTAGATCACAAAAAGCTGCCGCACTACAAACGCGGCTGCAAACCGCAGGGATAAAAGTCTCCCGGTGTACGTGTTAAGTGCAGTATTATGAGCTTTTTTTTCTCCGCGTGAATCATCCCTACACTCACACACATGTGATTTATTAAGTAGCACGTATCCAAATCTATATTCTTAGGGCTGCACATGCAGAAAGCCTAAAAAGGTCATGAACTGAAGAAAAATTAGACTACGGTATCATTTGCACTCAAAAAGATGCTGAAAATTAGACACTGGAGTCCGTGTTGATTATACATCTTGTCGCCGCTCTACAGTTACAGGGAAGCCTCGAGGAAAGCCTGCTGTCTAAATATATGCAACGAACATGGGAGTGTGATAATTGTAAGAACAGCACAGAGCGGGGATCTCGGGGTTTTACATTCTTGGGGTATTGCATTTTGCTGCACTCACGCTCCCCCTCACCACCCCCTCAACAATGTCGTGCCTCTTCGGGGCCACAGGCCTCAGCGACCGAGCAGCGGGGCCCGGGGCGGGCGACAGCTGCCAGGCCCAGAAAAACAACGGACGCCATTTTACTCCATGTGAACCCCTGAGAAATTCCTGGAATGGCCACGATTGTAATGCGCTCCTCTAAGGTTACATAATGAGGGCGCTTCACGAACATAATCTCCGCTTCCTTTTTTCCTTCCTCTTCCCCCTCGATGTCACCTTCTCATCTCCTTCGCATTCTCGCAGTGCTTGGATCCGTTTCCCACCCTCGGCGCTGTCTTGCACATATTCCGCTTTATGAATCTGGACGTACGCAGCTGCGCTTACACAGCTGTTATTTAATTGCAGTTGTGATTTACTTATGCACGGTGATTTTTTTATTTTATTTTCTATGCCAGCTTCCCCCGTGACAGCAGCCATGAAACAGAACATCTATAATCCACAACGTGTTCCAGGGACGGATGTGGATTTCTGAACATTTAACATCCTGGGTGTTCGTCTCGTCTCGTGTCTCTGAGGTTAACGTCCGCGGAGTCGCTCCTCTTCGTTTGCAGGCGTTATCAGCTCTGTTGCAAAATAGTCATTTAGTGGAGTGGTTTCTTTTGTGACGCGCCATCTCAAATCAAACCCTCGTCTGGACTTGCGACTTTCCAGCCGACTGGGCGTGATGTATTTCACTCTGACTGGCTGTTCAGCTTTGCAAACCAGAGATGCGTGAGTGGCTAAAGTAAGCAAACTACGGCGTCTGTGATGGAAAGACTGAATGCCGCTTGATCATCTCGGTTCAGCAGAGACGAGCCTCCAAGCTAACAGTAGCTCTACTAGAGTCACTATAACTTTTAGGAACAAGAACACGACCCATGTCATTCTGTTTTGTATATTTGGTTCCGATGCTATGCTTCAAAAGAAATTTGACGGTGACATTTAATAAACCAACGCTGAGACAAGAGCAGAGAGAAGCACAAGAACTGAACGGGAAGAAAAACAGATAAACGGCTTTACAAAGCTGAAGGCTTTACACACACAGAGAGGAACTAACGAGAATAACGAGAGACAGGTGAAACTGACGAGGGGAGGAGCACGCAGGAAAAGACACGAGGCACGACAGGTGAGTTTAAATCTATAAAGAGACAGGAAGTAAAACTAAGGAAGCACGCCAAACCAATCACAGAATAAAGAGTGAAATGTACGTGCCAACGCCAGCGTCGTGGCTGGCGTACGTAGGATTCTACAGATGTGGATCCTTTGGCTTTGACACTTAGAGGTGATGCTGGGAAACTGTCATCAATGTAAAAACTATTACTCCGACTGATCGGGACTGAGCCAGTCGACCCTGAGCAGAGCCATGCAAGCCGTGTGGGACGGAGTTCTCCTCATGTCAGCCAGGTAGATCAGATTCCCACAATGCATCTGAACAGGTCAACATTAAAGAGCAATCTGCAGCCAGAGACGGTTTCTGAATGGAATCAGAGCTATCGACTGCACACACATTGATAGAAATGCACCATGGCATGAATTAGTAAATGTCAACAGGAAACATTTTCATTCATCAGTGTACAGGTCATACGTGATGAACAAATGCAAGTAAACATTGAGGCAGCGTGACAAAGAGCACATCGTCTCCAATTCGCTTTCTGTGAAGTTCTTCTTCTTTCCCGTCTTACTCATCCTTATGTTTCCGTTTTCTGATCTCGCAGAGAAGGGAATCTCAGGTGCAGGGTCAATTTAATTCTAATTTGCATGTTTAAAAGGGGTGTAGACAAAGGAAATGTGCTTTGAAATGCTTCTAAATCTGAGCTTACGTCACGATTTAGAAGGAAATCTATGCAACTCTTCGTACATGAGACCCCTGGTCAACACCTTGTTTTGTGGCTGCATCCTGCTGGGGATGGCTGCTGTCATCAAGGAGTGTCATTGCTATGGGGTGGGGGTCCCTGGTCTGGTCTAGGTGGGTGCTACATGTAAAATCGAGCTGAGACCACCTCCTCTAATAAGACCGTTTCAGGACCCTAAGAAACACCCCAGCCTCTCTGCATCATCAGACACAGATTTCAGATGTAAGTCCTTGCAGATCAAACTGGTTTCTCGTTGGTGTCTGTTCTAGTGTAACCCTCTCTCTCTTTCTTCTCATCCAGCTTTACATAAAACCACTTGTCCACTTGTGTTGACAAGCTGAAATAACAATCGTGTAACCGAAGAAAGCAACTGCGCACTTTTTCCACAACAGAGGGAACAACAGTTTATGTGCACGCCTCATAAACAAGCAGGTGGGCCCCGATACGCTCCGTTTTGTTTGTGGTGCACTCGTCCTCCCCTTTGGCCCGGGCTCCTCTCCCTCCTCTTTGTTTCTTGGAGTGCTTGGAGTGGGTGTTGTATGAAAAGGCCTATTTAAAAAGGACCTGAGGGACCTTGGCTCTCCCCAACAGCTGCCCAGCTGTGCCCCTTGTCAACTGCCCCCCTCCTCCGCCCCTCCTTGCTCTCCCAGCTCTCCCTGACCACCCCGGCCACTCGCATCACAGCAGAAATGTGTGCAGCAGTTACTGTACAGCTGGAAACAGGAGCTTCTTTTTCTACTTGGTGCGACACGAGAGTCAGATTTAAACCTGCGCCAGGTTAAAAATCTCGTTCTTACAAAAACACACTTTGACACTTTCAGTCTGCTGCTCAAAAAAACAAAACAAAAAAACCCCACAAGTTCTTTTGAATGTGACGCAACGCCTTACGAATGTTAATCAGCAGATCAAAAAAAAAATTGCATTTCATATCGGAAAGATTAACACTGATGTAACACCGCCGCTCCCTTCTCTCCCTTCATGCATTGTGTCACTCCGCCTGCCTCACCCCTTAGTTACACTCGCCCTCCTCACCCTCCCCGTCCTCTTTCTCCGGGCGGGAGCGGCAGATGAAAGGGAGCCCGGGCGAGCATGAAAGGCAGCGTCTTGGCAGTCAAGTTGACCTCCAGGCTTTTTCTCCTCTCCTGCGCTTTTTTTTTTTTAATCCCTACCCTCCCACCTATTCACCTGCAAAGCCCTACATCTCTCCTTCCAAATGCCCCCTCCCCAAAAAAAACCTCTCCTCCCTTTCCGTGGGTGGGATTGAGAAGTTTGAAGGAGGGTGATTAAGAGTCCATCATCCTATTTTTTCCTGTTTTCCCTCCACAGGGAGAGCCCTCAGTTCTGCTTTTAGTCTTATTTTCTTTCTTTTAGAGGACAGTTTTGTTAATCACAGGAGGATTATTAAGTGTTTAGGCTAATGTGATGGTCTTATTTTAGCTTTTATCCTTTTGCTGATGAGGGAAGAGGATCAGGTCATAGGGAGATGGAGGGGGCGGGGGTTTGTAAAAGGTTTTGGAGCGGCTGAAGTGCAGGAATCTGCTCAACGTATGCAGGTGGGAGTGTTATCAGAGACGAACGATGGAAAAGAGTTATGAATGTGGGAGGAAGCATGTCAGTGCCCAGCGATGAGATTTAAAAATATAACAGGTCTGGTAAATGTTTCAGTCAGGAAATTCTCAAAATCTCAAATAAGAATTGCCAATAATGAGACAAATATCAATACTGCAAGGCGACATAGTCCTCAGGACATGTAACAGAAAGATCCACGCGTTTTATTGGACACGTGAACAAACATGCACGTCTAAGTGCAAGTGCACAAAAAAAAGAAAAAGATAAAAGAAAGACCTCTTTTTTGCATCTTGTAACCTTAAAGCTGCACCAGCATCTTCAGTTTGGTTCAGAGCATAGACTGTATATAAAGATGAAGCCAAAGCAAGTAGAGCTCCCCCTGGTGGCTGGCTGTAGTATAGGTTATAAGCTCCACCCCCTCTATGTTAGTGGATGGGACTTGGGTCAAACTAAAACACTAAATAACATGTCAAATAATATATGCTTTATGGTCAAAGCATAGCTACTTTGAGTGACAGGTCGTTCCATACACGCTCTGATTTTTGAATTAGCATTAGCACATTATTCGGATTTGGGCACAAACAAGATGCCGTTCGCCCAAGACACCTCACTGAGCTTCAAAACTGTTGTCCAGGAAACTTATGTTCGACACTGTGGAGGTTTTGTTCATCTTTATAGTACAGTACACTCAAAAAAAGACTCGGATAAAGCTACTGTACGCTAACCGTCTAGGATTGAACAGGAGGCATAGTTAGCCACTGTCTGGTGAGTACTCTTTTAAACGTAAAGGACTCCTTATCTATGTCACAAACAGAAAAATATTCCTTTTATTTTAAATGCTACGTTAATAATACGTGGAACGTGTCCCAGCAATTCACTACGGGTTTATTCTAAGTCGTCACAGAGAAACAGACGAAGGTGTGACACACATACAGCGTGCAGGATGATTTTGCATAGTGCAAAAATTTAAAAACAAAAGACACGAACTGCAATTTTTCACCTAAATAGGAAGCATTTTGAGAATGTACTTTTTTACACCAAGACAAAATGATAAAAAGTTGGAGTCGTCGTTATTTATAGATTATCTTGCTATCATGTTACTGGGACGGCAGGCTTCAGATCAAACTCATCTGTACGTGGCTCCCTGAGCTAAAACGACCCCCTCCCTCCTTGTGCAGAGGTCCTAACTCTGAGACAAAGACGTCACTCTTTGAAACGCAGCAGATGCCTTTGCAAGTGTTGCACACCAGAAGAATTAGAACAACTGGATGAACTCAACATCCCATCCCCAGAAAAGCACCTGTCGGGGGGTTGCTGCTGCTGCTGCTGCTGCTGCTGCTGCTGCTGCTGCTGGTTGCTAGGTAACAGCCCCCCCGCCCTCGCCGCTCTCCTCCACTTTTTATTCTGATAGTATGTTAAGCTTTTTCCTCTCTCAAAGCTCAACCTGGTGTTGTGCTTAGCAAAGCAGATTCTTATTACCTGAGGGATGGTTATTGGTTTACCACAAAGAATCAGAGAGTTGCGTTAGCAGCCTTGATGTGGACAGGTTTAACGCTGAGGCTAACTAGGTTTTTTTTTTTACTCCCCCCTCTCTCTCTCTTTCTGTTCTCTCCCTCCTCTCATAGAGATGAACAGCAAGGCGCTAACAGCCGTGAGAAATCAGCCGTGGAATTATTCAAAAAGCAATTCAGTCTAAACAGTGGGGAAGATATGGAGCTTGGCTTTCACTGAAGTAAGCACCTACTGGAAAAAAAACACACCCACGACTGGTGTTCACTTCCCCCCTGTGAGTGATTAAATGTCGGATCCCGAGCGCTCGGGCTGTGACTTTGCAGCATGTAGTTCATGATTTAACAAGCCGTCATCAATTATATACAGAGACACCTATATATGTATAGAAAAGCATCCGACGTGAGTTTATTTAGGGATTTTTCTCTTTGCTGTCGTTGCTGCTGCTCTGCCAAGATGTCACACTTCAATCGAGGCAGCCGGGTGGTATTTTTATCTCATTATCCTTAGATGTTCAAGGGTTTCAGTCAACGTTTAATGTCTTTCTCTTCAGCTAAGGTGGCCATCATGAGCATGAGCATGAACAGCAGCAGCAGCAGCAGCAGCAACACAACTACAAAGTACTCAAACAGTGAAACAGGCAGCCTAGACGCTGAGAACGTGGTAACAGCAAAGAGTCTGACGTGGCTTCTTGGAGAGAGCCGTCTTTATGCATTTCGTCCTGACGAGCCGACGGGGATCAGCAGGTAGCAGGTCAAAGGGTAATCAGCTGATGAGAGACAGGTGTGCTGCACAGACGAAGCCTGCAACTCCTACTAGCATTATATCTGATTGGCTTTTAACTTTTAAAATATATTTCTTTAGTCGCAGAGTTCATGAGGAAATGTGATTACATTAGCGACCAAGGTAACAACTTTTTCTTGTTAATAGAAGCAAATAAGAAGCAAAATCCGAGTCAGTTACAACATCTACTACTTTAATGAGGTTTAAGCAAAAGTACAATAAGGAAAATCTGTCCTCTTTCCTCTGTGGCGAAGTCTGGATATTCCTTCAGCTTTATTTTCTCTTAACTGCTGCTTTACCCTGCTGTCATAGTGATTTAATTCTCATTGTCGCCCATTTTCACTGACCCATTTGCATGAATTTTCTAAACCAATCATTCCCTTGTGCCCTGTTTTAAATATTTAAAATAATAATATAACACATATAAACTTTATTTCTATAGCACTTTTCTCATCGACATTACAAAGTGCTTAACGAAGAGAGTTTGAAGTTTTAGAAAACAGGCACATTAAACAAAGACAATGAAAACAATTAAACCTATAAAACACACAAAATACAATTAAAAAACTCAACTACAATCTCAATACATCTGTTGGTCTGCTTTCAAGCTGTATATTAGACTGTAGAAGAAAAAAAAATACATCTCCACTTCCTCCATCAGCAACTATTCTGTAATTGGTCAGAAATTGAAAGTGCTTAATGCAGAAAAGCAAAAATGGCCTATGACGACTTCTCCGGAGTTCAGCACTTGAGTTCCTCATTAAATATAAATGACCTGACTAGAATGAACTTTGTTCTTGTTCTCGCAGCACGAGGAGTGATCTTGTATATAACAGCCTTTAGTTTGGTTCAAGTGCCACCCACTAACACGGAAAAGGTGGAGCTTATGATTTTATTGATCCACATTTGTGAAGCTATCATGGCGTCCATTTATTTATACAGTCTTTGCTCTCCTCTTCCTGGTTCGTCTTCATCAGATGTCCCCGTCAGCCACCTGCCACCTTCATCTGCTGCTCAACCACCTTCAGTGTCTAGATTCTGGGGTGTCCTGACCCTGATGTTCTTTCGTCGTCCAGGACTCACCTCCAAAAGACCATCCATCTTTGGAGTCCTTTACTTTTCATGCTCATGTTACACAATAAATAAATAACAGAACAATGCACCCCAATACACCGCAAAAACTGCTCCGGAACCACACGAGGAACACAATCAATAGCCCAAGGCGTCCAAACTCCCGTGTACAGTCTCCAAACTCTTCAGATCCCAATTGGATTGATGTGCACGAACAAGCCGGATCCACAGAGAAACAAACTCACATGTTCCCAAGCATCCACTGCCAACGTCCTGGTGCCAGACGCCACAAGGAACCCATGTTGTGGGCGACTGTTCATGGCGACTCCCATGATGACCTGCCCACAAGTTGTACACATTTATTCTAGAGGGAATCTGCAAACGGCAGACTGAAACTGCCGTCTGTGTTCCTGGAAGTGTAACCTCATCCCCGGTGGTTTTGTGCCAAAACTCAGAAATGTTTTGTCTGACTTGACTAATAGACTAACATCGTCCACAGCCTGGTTGCTTTCTTTTCGCTGCCAGCTTTTCTAACCCTTCCCACATATTTTGAAACACAGCTTACTGTTTACATATCCAGAGTTCAGAAATTTAGAAAAATGTCGTTTTCTTCCCAGACATTTCAAAGCGGATGAAAATTGCAAAGAGAAACATGTCTTATAGAAGAAACAAATTATGAGGCAACACAGGATTGGATTCACTGACCCAAAAGGGACATTTTTTATATAAATATTTAAGTATATTTTGAATGTTATTGCCTAAAACCTTTGTGCATCAGTCAAAGTTGAAGTCCCAGATCCTCGTGGCGGCGACTCGGTCAGATGAAAGGCTGAACGGCTGGTTAATGTTTGTTGATGCAGGAGTGAGTCTGTCAGGGGAAAGTTCCAGATAATAAGATAATTGTTCTCAGTGGAATAAACAAACAACTGGAGGAAGACAATAAAGTTCACATGGCAGTGTTTTTGTGTGTGATACAGGTGTACAACGAATCCCCAGTCACTCTCGTCACCTTCTTTAGAGTGTGTGGAAGTACTTCACTAAAGGTGACATGAAATACAACTAAAGTACTACTGCAATGCATCTGAAAAGGATTGATGCTTATTTATATATCTGCAGCTCATGTGTTTGTTCAGATCTGTTCTATTAGTTGACATTGTTGCTGTGGTTGTAGAGTGTGCTTTTTTTTTGTCCTAGATGTCAGTGAACGCACCGTATGAAAGAGAGACATTATGGTACAGCTAAAACTTTGCCGTAGCTTCTTTTGTGGGAGACGCTATTTCATTGTTGCAAAGCATAACTTTCTACTAAGTTTTTATGTGCGATGTCATCAACTAGTCGACGTTGACTCGACTTTCACCACATATCAGTGGCATCGTAAGTCATTCAACCTCTTCTAATCTGAGATATTCAACTTGTTTCACAAAATGTGTGCACAAATTTATATGGGCTGAATTTTGTGCAGCTATTCATTGCAAAAAGGATTAATGTGAAGGTCTTTCCTAAACATCTCCAACCTTTCCTCTAACACATGCAGCAGCAGGTCATCTTTCATCGGCTTACAAATTCTCTATCTTAACACCACCACGAGGCTCACATTTGCAAATTCTGGTCAAATATCGGAAGCAGTGAATGACTAAAAGGCCAGGAAATTTGATCCGGACAGGATTTGGTTGCCGGAATACTTACTGTGAGCATGTTCCCATGTTAGCATTAGCATTTAGCAGGTTTGCAGAGCTGCTAATGTGGCTGCAGACTCTTTCTCCGGTCTTTGTTTTTCTCCGTCCTCCTTTTTTCTCTTTGCCAACATACTGCACACACCCATCTTTTGTATTCTCCCTTCGTCTTCTTTTTAAATCCTAGCAATTGGCTGCTTCATCCTTGTCCCCCTTATCTTGTCCTCTTGTTCGTCTCCCTCTTTCCCCCAGTTCCTGTCTCCATCTTTCCTCTTTTGTCCCGTCTGACATCCCTCTACGCCGCCTTTTTTTCCCTCTCTTCCCATCCTCCCTCTTCTCTTCCTCTTCTTTTCTCTTGTCTTCTTCTTCTCCGTGCGCCGCTGCCTCCAGGAAGCGCCTCGTCAATGGGGACTATTGAGCGCGCCCCGGCTCTGGCCCAGTTGGGCCTCTCTGGACCGTGAACAGTTGTCTTGGAGAGGGACAGCAGCCGCCAGAGCTGGCAGTCCTCCCACTGCGCTCCTTTGACCCGGCCCGGCCCGAAGCTGCTGGGCTGCCCGCTGCCGGCCCAAATAAGCTGGGTCCAGAGCCAGCGGCGGTGCTGCTGGTGGTGGATGTGTGTGGGCTGCTTAGTTGGCTGGCAGAGCTCAGTGTCACAACACAATAAACCCTCTGGCTTGGACTGGCTGGCCAACAGTCAAGAGGAAGAAGCAACAACAAGAATCTTTCACTGTTGATATGATCTTGAAAATGAATCAGATTTAAATTATTATTTAATACATCCAACCACAAAGAGTAAAACTTGAGCGTCTGATAATCTTCTTAACCCACTGTCGGCATATTGAATGACTGTAATGTAGGGATGTCCCAATCAAATCAGATCTTTGATGCTAGTCATTGCTACAGGGACGTGGTTTTGGTTTATGGCACACCTAAAATAAATAATGACAAAAGATCTAAGTATCCGGTCGTTAACAGACACTAGTCAAGCAAGTTCCTGATGGGTAACATGGTGGAACTGCTCCTCAAAAGTGAGGCCAAATGAAGTAGAGCTCCTCCTGGTGGCTGGCTGCAGTATCGGTCATAAGCTCCACCCCCTCCATGTTAGCGGATGAGACTTGTGCTAAACTAAAACACTAAAGGATGGTTTCATGTCATTTTACATAGTTAATATAATGTTGATGCATGTTCAAGTGTCAGTTTTAGTAGTTTGACACTATAGAGACAGGAGGAAAAAATGGCGACCACCAGTTGCCATGCCAACCACTCGTAAATGACTTGTAAAAAGGGGGAAGTGTGGTAAGGACATATCTATAGTCGATATCGTGACTCTGCGTGGCTCCAAACTTACAAAATGACTCCGCCAGTTTGACCAGTGAAAGGAAGTGGCGACGCATTGTCCATATTCATATACAGTCCATGGTTAACACCCACAGATGTTCCTATTTAGTCTCCAGCTTTCAATCAGTCCTTTAGAAATGAAGAAGCTACTTGGATGAAACATCTTCAAGAAACTCTACAAGGCCAGTTGCCTTTCTGTAATGCCTGTGGATATACCACAACCTGGATTACTCAGAACCTTCTGCACACAATGGACAAAACGTCGTCCATGACAAAAAAACATGGCAAACATTTTTATTTTGTATTTTTTTGGAAATAGCATGCTTCCATCTTTCCTCATTTCCCATATTGTATGGAAGAACTACACTGACCTGCACACGACCTCAACACCTTAGAGATGAAATCAGACGGAAAACTTGAGGGATGGAAGCTGTTATAGCGGCAAATTAATGCCAACGCGTGGGCGTAATGTTTGGACGCATACATAATTCTGGGCATATTGCGCGTAAGTGTTCCTCCAGTACAGGCGCAGTCAAATTAAAGCTGGACATTTTGACTTAAAAAATAAATAAACAAACGCATTTCTGTCCAACTGCTTCTTGACTCCACGCTATAATTTCCCTTTGAATGTATGGATGCACTTTGTAACCCCATCCTGCAGTGATGCAGAACGCAGTGAAAGGATGGATAGATACATTGATGTGCTATATAATTACAGCGAAATGAGTTGCAGACGTTTTCTGAAAGAGAAAGGTCACATTTATGCGATTTTATTTTTAAATGAAAACAAAGTGCTCTTGTATAAGTGCCTGCGGCGCTGAGGTTACACCATATAGAAACTATGCCGCAAGCCACATTTGTGGCCTAAAGAGAGAGAGCGTGGAGCCATTTCTAAGATTTTTTATTTTTTTATTTTTTTGGACTCTTGTTTGGCATCGGGTAGGAAAACACGCTGCAACTGCATGAGTGCATGTGATACTATAATTACACAATGTACGCATTACAGTATGTAATTATACGATAGACCACAGGCTGTGGTTTCTTTCAACAAGAGACGCTGTCGTTGAAGGAAAAAAAAAAGAAAGAGGCAAACTCACTTTGGTCTTCTTTGCCATGCAGCTGTGACGGGAAGAGAGGACTTCACCACCACCGATGGATGTGAGTACATCAGCTGCACCTCTACTCGTCGGTCACAAACAGCGTGTGTTTATTCGCAGGGGTCGGAACGCAAGGTCTGCCTCTACGCCTTGCTCAAGGGTGTGTTGACCCAAGTGCTGACACTGTGGAAGTTTTAAAGTTTAAGTTATGGTTGAGATAATGTATTCAGGCCCAATGTATGTAGGTCAGGCAGAAAAAAATAAAAAGAAAGAAAGAAAAAGAAGTCAGCGTTTATTTTTTAAGCCACACACAAAACAACATGCTTTTATTTTTCTCCGTCTTGACCGCACTGTAAATGTGTCTATGGATGTGAGCTTATAATAACTATACACATGTACTGCATGATTATTTCGACCACATTTGTGCGGGGTCTGTTGTTTTACGGAGAGGAAGCATGACCTTTTACATGCAGGAAAACACTGCATGTAACAGTATACGGTGTGTACGCCAGGCACTGAACTGCAGATGCTGCCTCTGTTGTTGTTGTTATAAGGAAAGAAGTTAAGATCTGAGGGCTTTTATTTTGCAGCGGATGAATGACAGACAGTCCCAAAATACAGCCAAGAAATGGACATATAAGAGCATATTTACCCTTTTGTAGTTTTAGTCTTTTGGTTTTGTTGACAGCGAATGAATGACAACACCCTAGTGAACTTTAATGCGCCGTAATCGCTATAAAACACTAGGCGATACTCAAGCTGAATCTCTCTGGATACAATAAACAATAAACAACATAAAGCCAAACGACTGCACTTCTATAAACCGCTCTGACACCTTACGGGATCTGACGGATGCTTCAGCGCACAAAGACGGGATTGTTGTGACATCAAGGGAATATATATATATGTGACTCATTGTCAAAACACAGCAGCTCTTTGAATGTATACAACAAACCAACAACTATGTAGAAGGGAACGGAATAGCACGAGCACGATGCACATCCCCGTGGTCTGTAGAAACCACTGACCGTTGAAGCCGTTTTCTTGAAGAGCTTGGTGTGGCTCGTCTGGATTCCGCCATCTTGGCACCGTTTGACTCCAACTGACCCCCTGCTAATTAAAAAATGATTCAAAACAGGTGGCGCATGATTGGAGCAGAGGTAGACAGCTAGCCACACCCACCTGTCGCCTGTCAAAGCAGCCACGCCCCTTTTTTAAGAAAAATTATACAGCTTTAAGCTTTGATATAACTTAAACATGTGAGTTATGTAAACATTCTCACTTGTACAATTTTCGTAAATGGCTTAATTCGCCAGGTTTTTAAGATGGAAGTCTATGGGGTTTGATACACTGCCTCCAGTGGTCGTTTAAGGAACTGCACTTTTTAATTTCGTATAACTCTTGCTGTGCTTTCTACCCATAATGTGTTTAAACCTGCTGTAAAAATCTCTCTATCTTCAGAAATGGTAACGGCAGATTAAGCGACTTTGTAAATATGTTATATTTTATAAGCTAATCTGTGTTGACGTCTACACAGCTTACTGCAATTTACATGCGGTTTGACCCACTTAGTTAATACAGCGACCTTTGTGTGTAGTTTGTTCCACATCTGTGGCAGCAGTTTGGGGTAGCAGTTCTTCAACATGATGACGCCACATGGGCTCAAAGATAAGCCCATAAAGAAATGTTTGACCCATTTTATTTGAAAAAAAAGTAATAATAACAGACACGTCCTGGCTTTAAACCCCCAATCCAAGAGCAATGGGATGAACTGAACACAGAAAACAAACTGGGCCTTATTAGGCAGCACAACTATGGACTTTGCAACTTGAAATCTGCAGAATGTTCACGTTTTACTGCAGCAGATTATAGCCTTTGGTTTAAAATGCTCAGGTTTCCATACGCATAGCTACCCTATCTACCCATTTAGTGGATATAAATAATACATCATGTTGTAAGCATGCAACATTTTGCTCGGTTTACTGACATTATGCAGAAGGCAGCCTTGATAAATTTAGATGTCAGACTCACAAAGTGGCAAATAATATTTGTACAAATAAGCCTTCACTGAGACTTTAAATATTAAATCTCACATTTATTTACAAGCTTGATATTTTGCCATGACACATGCACTGTTGTGGTTCCCCTTATTCTATCAGCAGCCACATTTATAACCGATAAAAGCAGCGAGAAGTCATTCGCCTGCCGCTCTACATCTCATAAACTATAGAAACTGGCTGAAATACATTGTATAATACATTTAATGCATAAGACGCTGCGTCAGTTTTATACCGTGAGCATTGGTAAACTGCATTTCAACATGAGTTTAATTGAATTTCCCTGCGAGTGCTGGAGGTGCCTTCCAACATCGCGGCTCCATATTGATCGCAGAGAGAACAATGGAGACTGGAGACGGCCTTTGTAGTCCAGCTCCTCACAGAGAGCCTCGTGCCGTCTGCAGACGGGTGGAAATGCAGCGCGGAGCACGGAGCCGGCGGACTCACCTGTCACTGCACACTGAGGAGCGTTTAATCTCCACCCCGGCTCATCCATCACACGCTGACAGCACAGGAGACAGCAGCTATGTTTACATGCACACAGCATCCACTGCTAAGTAACCTAGTTACTCGACCGTGGTCAATTTTTCAGTTTTGGGGAAGCGTAAAAGGTCAATTTCCGTAAAACAAAGCAAAAACTGAAAGTCGTTTATATATAGATTTAGCAGATAGATGTGTTTTCTCTGCTTTAATTGGGAGATAAAACATCTAAATGTTGAGTAATGCTTTCTGTGGGGCGCTTTATTTTCATGCACAGTAGCAGCCTGCTTTTGATCAATGCATATAAATGTCATAACTCGGAATAACCTTGCAAAGCGCCTGATTTAATTATGGGTCATAGGTAGATTTGGATGTCAATAAAACTGCACGCCAAGCGAGCGCAACCTGTGTTCATTGCTGCCATGGGAATCCTCGTTTTTCTTTTTTCTTTCCCCCACTGTAGACGATTAGAGGAAGCCTCAGTCACCGAGGGAGCTCGGGGCAGACAGGAATATTCTATTAACTTTTTTCTGACAACAGGGGAACTCAATCCCACAGTATCAAAGGTTCATGTAGAGGCCTGGCAGCTTAACCTGAATAATACTTTAAGTATGACCAATAGCTGGGTGGCTCTGCAGGTCTGTTTTCCTCCACCGTGCATGCCGACATATACAGTGCAGCGTTGTGCCAGCGCTCTCTGTGCTGAATGGATTTCTATTGTGTGTTTTAGGCGCTGCTAATCCTGGCGCCTCGCTTTCAAAAGGGAAAATGGTTGTAGCACAAAGTATCGCTAAGCCGCTCCTGTAGACGGCAGAGGGAGTAATCCTAATTCTTATAATTATAATGAATTACGCTCTTCTCTGTGTTTCCACAACAAAATGATTCACCTGATTTTAAAAATAATTTGATCTCACTTTAGTTTATATCTTTTAACGCCGTTATGATTCGCTTTAGCGTCGTAGCAGAGCAAAGATATCTTCCCCTCTACATTATTAAAGTGCAGCTGGCAGACGTCAACACAAATTCGTGTTCTGCAAAAAGGTCAGACGCACCAAAGTGATGGTCAGAGAACGAGCAGCACTTGAACACACCGCGAGGAAAGGTTGCATCAGTGTGAAAGAACCAGCAGGTGGCAGCAGACTGTGTCAGTCAAAGATCGGAGAAACAAAGGAGCTAGCATCGCCGATATAAGAACGATAAGGATTGGGTCGTTATGAAAATATTTGCGTATTGGATTGTTCAAACGAAGATTTTTGTCCCTACTGCACCAGTTTGAAATGGTGAACAGCCAATGAGAGTGATCTGTACTTGGTCAATGGGCTGAAAGACCACAAACAGGTTCTGACCAAAGGTGCAGGACATGTCTCCTAAACTAGCGTCACCTATGACATGAGACTGACTGATGGATGTGTCAGGACATTCTGTTGGTGAACAGTCTTGTATCTACACCAATTAGCCACAACATTATGACCACTAGGAGAGTTAAATAACATCAACCATCTTGTGACAGTTCAGTGTTCTGCTGGGAAACTTCTGGACCTGGCTTCATTCATTCATGTGGATGTTACTTAGACATGTAGCACCCACCTAGACCAGACCAGGCACCCCCACCCCATAGCAATGACACTCCTTGATGGCAGCAGCCATCCCCAGCAGGATGCAGCCACAAAAACACTTTAGGAAGAAGAACAGCACAAGGTGTTGACCTGGCCTCCACATTCACTAGATCCCAAACTGATCAAGTATCTGGACCCAAAGGACCCGACCCATAGGACCCACAGGACACCTACTGAACCACAGCCGCGACAAGAAAAGTGACAAGGAATTCAGTTATATGACATAAACGCTACAGTTTGTCTTGTCTTTCTTTGATTAGTTTTTCTACTCTCTAGTTTCAATCCTTTGAATGTAAAAGTAAAAGCGGTGACCTTAACAGTCAAGAGTTGTTCTTGCAAGTGCCAATGCCTCGTTTTGAGTATGCAGGGGTGGAGTTCTCCAAGTTACAAACTAAAAAAAAAAAAAAAAGCAGAGAGATGAAAAAGGAAAAACTTGCACACTTGTCAGAATTTGTCCGGATTTGTGTGAGAAAATCTGGACAAATGAGCAGCGCCGCTGAAAAATAGATGAGCTAACACGTTGCAGCATTAATATGAGCACGTTTCATCATCCTCAGCGGATTCCAGCTGATGGTTGCATTGTGGCCACCGCAGGGTTTTCATCCCCTTTCTGCCTATTGATCGCTGGGAAGGAGCCATAATCAGTCGGGTTTGATTTACTGTGAGGACTTACTGTGGACGCCAGTTTCTCACAGTACCTCGAATTTGGCCTTAACCGATAAAACGATCAGACCGGAGATAGGAAGTGTGAGATAAATGTACTTTAATGTCCTCTTTCAGTAGCTTACAATGATAAAAGTGTGTTAATTAAATAATTTTCTTGGTGTAATAGCCTTCCACAGCGTACAGTTAGTATAGTTTAAATGATCTTCACTATAACGTTTGAGAGAATGAGCTCATCAGACATCTCTCAGGTAGTATTACTCATGTATTTGCTTTTGCCTTAGAGTGTCAGAACTGGATCCCGCATGACAACCAACAGCGTCGAGCTCCTGCGATTTAACCCCGATGATATCACCGAGCGCCACACGCCGCGGAAACATCCTGCGTCGCCGTCTGAAGCGGCTCCCGGACTTCCCGTTTCACACCTCCGGCCCCCGGCTTGACGGCAGCAGTCAAGTTTCACAGCCCTGCTTTAAATTCCTCGTCGGTAGCGCCGTGTTACCTCAGTGTCATCAGTCATGTTCATTTCTGTCTGACGAGAGGAGGAGGAGGAGGAGGAGGAGGAGGAGGAGGGAGGTGTGTGTGTGCGCTGAGCACCATCAAAACATTCTGCAAGGTCAAACTAAAATGTGTGAAAAAAAGAGATGTATTGTTGGTGCTGAGTGTTGTTAAGTTTGTCATTGATGCGACTTTCTAGGTCAGACTGGTCTGGCGAGAGGGGAGATTTGTACTCTCAGTGGGGGCTACCTGCAACCAGCTTAAGGTTATAAAAATAAAGGAGTACGAGTGAGAGAGAGAGAGAGAGACAGGTCTTCCTTTGTTGTTTACCTTGAACGTGAGAGGGAAGACAGTTTTCGCATGTGGAACCGTTTTTTTTTTCTTTCCCCTCAGCCTTAATGACTCCTAATTTCATGGCAAATAAACTAAACAAAGATGCCTTTGAGTCTCGCTTCATTTGCAGAGCTTTGCTACGAGACAAAATCACATTCTTTTCCAGTTAAAGTGCAGCTTAAATGTTCCTTTCTTATCTACCAGCTGACCTGTGGGTGCACTCGGGTTGTTGTGATATCGTTTTTTTTTTGTTTTTAACAGCCTGTTTCAGGTCTGGTGCCTCGTGTCGGGACACTGTTGCAGTTAGTGATTTATTAGATTTTTGTTTTTCTAAGCGCCGTGTAAACTGACTCAGTTAACATCTTTCTGTTACCCTTGATCTGTCTGTACACACAGCAAGTTACTGAGGATTAAGTTCACCGATCAGCCACAACATTAAGACCACCGACAGGGGAAGAGAATAAAAGCGTCTTGTGACAATTCAGTGTTCTGCTGGGAAACTTCTGGACCTGGCTTCATTCATTGGTGTGGATGTTACTTAGACATGTAGCACCCACCTAGACCAGACCAGACACCCCCACCCCATAGCAATGACACTCCTTGATGGCAGCAGTTCAGCAACAACTCAAAAAAACATGAAGAACATCTCAAAGTGTTGACCTGGCCTCCAAATTCACTAGATCGCAAACTGATCAAGTTTGCCAGATCGGTGTATAGAGCGCCGTTAACAATTAAAACTGTCTCACGCTGTTTCACCAGAGCATAAAACCTGCAGAGGAAGCACGAAAGCGATGCAGGCCAGGATAAACTTCCTTTTAAGAGGAAGAAACCTTAAGCAGAACCTCAAGCTCTAACGGTGGGACCCATCTGCTTGAGGCCGGCCGGGCAGAGAGAGGAAATGTACGAGATATAGACTTCAAAATGTTGCACTGCAGAAACATTTAGCCGGCGTACATAGAGCTGATAAAGTTATAGGAATAAGGGAGGTGGAGAGAGGGACACACAGCTAATAACATGCTATGCAGTAACACCAAGCACGTGCACGGATGGTGAGATGGAAGAAATTAGAGGATAGGTGCTCAGAGCAACGAGGCTTTTGAAGGAACTAAGGGATAGTTCAGGGTCAGGGTCAAAAAGGTAAGTTTGGATTTGGTTCCACAGGAGAAGTTGCTTTTATTTGAAGGCTCTACCTCCTATTTGACTTTATGACACTTTAGGAGCCACCAGTAAACCTGCACTTTGAGAACAAAGCAATCTATTGGGTTGATAAGATAATACACGTTCTTTCAGATAAAAAGGAGCTAGGCCTTGAAGGGATTTTAAACCCAGCTCTGGATTTTCAACGATAAAGTCACTTACAGTAGCACACTGCTGTAAAATCCAGTTCAAGTGTTGAACAGAAGCGCAATGAGTATTATTCTCTAAATAGAAGAGATTAAAATAGTACTGCCTATAGATGGAAATGTCACGTGATTGTTAGACTCTTAACAGTTCACACTGCACACGAGTAATGGTTTGTTTAGATAACCTCTCTCTCTGTAAATCACCAAGGACGGCCTCAGAAAACGTCCAGAGGGAACCATAAACACAGCGTTGCCCTCATCCTCCCTGAATCACTCTGAAAAATGCTATTGAACACCGAGATGCCATGACCTACACGGACATTTTTCCCTCATGATCGCACATCATGTCAAAACAGCTCAGAGACGACTCTCAACAACCAGGGCCTTCCCGTCACCCTCTAATCCAGCAATTAGAGAAAAGGCCAGGGAGATGGAACAGATGTTCCATAAATGGGAATGGCAGAGGGAGCCCTGGCCATCGATGGTATTCCTAATCTCTCCGAGGAGGAGGAAGACGACCAAGGAGGGAAAGAGAGCAGCCGCCCTGCTGAAGAAGACTGAGGTCAGATGGTGCACTGCTTGTAATTCATGAGGCTTGTCTTTAGCGCCACAGGGGTTGCCAGAAGGGTGGGGTTTGCAACGTAGGGGGTCATTATGCCTCAAATAAAGCGTCACTTTCCCTCACACCTTTCTGACACTGAAACCGGCGGATGCATGTGTGGTCTTCTTTGGAAAACGACGATCCAGGTGTGTGAAGAGGAGAAAGGAGGCAGAATCTGGACATGTCCATTTTCATATCACACCATAAAAATGCATGATTTATTATTTAAGATAACAGCGTCTCAACCTTCTCTTTGATGAGACACTTTTTCTCCTTCGAGTGCAGTGGTTGGAACAGCGGCTTTTACGTTTTTACTTTCAAGATTTCTTTTCAGTAAACATCAGAATAGTTTAATTATCCTTTTGCGCAGTGCAGAGAGAGTTTAAGGTCATGTGGTTTAGTGAAAGAGCAAAGGATAAGGAAGAAGGTGCAGAGAAGAAAACACAGTGTGTAATATAAACAACTTGATGGTATTAAATAGGTCAAAGCAGCGGGAATAAATGGAAATATGTAAGAGATAGAGATGGGCATTTGTTTGCAAACCTTGCATGTTATAATTTGCTGCTCCGCATCAGACTTTTAAAACCAGTGCATTACATCTATGGGGGAATGGTGTTTCTACACAATAAAAAGTTGTTTTTGACGATATATCATAAACAATAAAATATCGCACATCCCTAGTAAGTGAGGTCGAATATTTATTTCTTTATTTACGTACGTATATTGCACAGCACTAGTGTCAAGTATATATTGCACTTTGAAATGTGTGTTTGTTATTTTTTTTTAGTCAATCCCCATAAACCTTTACAGCAGGAATCAATATTTTTATCGCCTATGGTTAACTTTTGCATTCATGATAACAGCACGGGGAGATTTTTTATAAAAGCGATGCATAATTAATTGCGTGACCTCACAGGGTGCTAGCTCTCTGCCTCGCCTACCTGTACTCCGCTATCGTTCCACCTCTTGGACATTTTTATAATTAGCAGGGAGTCCAAGGGGGCAGTGGCTAGTGCCACCCGTCGTCACTTGTTGTCTATCTGTATATACAGCCAATGGTATACCTTAGATTTTAGTTCAATATGTTTGAAACAAGAAATATTCGTTGAGTGATTTTTAAGTAACTAGCGTCACATTAACAAATCATAGCAATATCAACCTTGTAGGAATAATTGTTCAAGAGCCTCTTTTAGCTTTTTGTTTTGGTTCATTTATCCATGAGTATCTATCTAACCTGTAAAAGAAAGTTGGTCATCATCCAGCTAACGAGTAAAATTAAGGGGAAGCCAAACAAACTAATGTCAAATATTTCAACGTACTCTACGAGCTTGGTCAGAACCTCCATCTATTAGAAGACAGCCGAACAGTCAACAGCTTAATGTTTCTTATAAACGTAGCTTTGATCAGATCTGATATCCGTAAATGTTCCCAGCATCGACTCCACAAACTCATCCAGCCCGTCCCGCTGAACTGTTCAGTCTGTGTCGTGACCGCATTAACTCCAATGAAAACAAACTTACCGGAATTACAGGCCGAACATCACAGACATGACTGACAGCCATTACACGCTCTGCACTCTCCGCAGCGAATGCGTGCATCCTTCACATTGCGGCCATCTGGTTGCTGATAGACAACCTTGAAACTGAGGAACAAACAAAACCACTGCCACTGTTGCACAGATCCGGACGTGCTGCTGTTGTTGCTGGAAGTTATGTGGATGTGTTTCTGTGTAGAATAAGCAGTATACATGCTGACAAATTGATGAACTATCCGTATACAGCTGCCAGTTTTAGACCAGTTGAGAAAACATTGCTTCTGAAATGCAGCAATCTCCTGGCAACTTGTAGGTTTTGGAGTGGTGTGTTAAACTGATCAATGCAGAACTTGCAGCATCTACAATGTCTTGTATCTACAATCCTCACTCCCTGAGTCCCTTCTCTGTTTTTAATTCTTTTCAGCAAGAACCCTAGTCATCAGTCATTTTTGTTAGATGCTTTACAGATTTCAGCATTAAGTTCCTGACTGGAGCCACAGATATAATCTCAGTTCCTCCACCATAGGCTCCATGATACTCCTACTGCTTGCAGCCTGTTTCATCTCCCACTGCATCTTGGTTGCAGCCCTTTTAACAGCTCTGCCAAGACCGATCCTTGATAGCTGCCCGTGCAGGAGCCACCAAAAATAAAATTAAAACGCTGGTATTCTGCAAAATACATTTTGTACAACCATTTACTTGGTACTGATAAGCTTAAGTAAGCCTGTGTTAATGAGTATAGAAGTGCTTGAAAACAACAGATGTTCAAATATGTAAAGTTCTGATTTATACACCGATCAGGCATAACATTATGACCATATGCCTAACCCTCGTGCTACCTTTGGGGTCTCTGGGACCCCAAGTGAATGGACAGACAGATAGAGATCATGCAAGAGGGTAGCACGAGGGTTAATATTGTGTAGGTCTCCTGTGTGCCTCCAAAACTGTCATTAGAGAATTCACATGGGCCTTCTGTGTGTCCTGTGGTAGTAGGGCGGCCTTTGAGGGGATCATCCCACAGATACTTGATCAGTTTGGGATCTAGTGAATGTGGAGGCCAGGTCAACACCTTGTGCTGTTCTTCTTCCTAAAGTGTTTTTGTGGCTGCATCCTGCTGGGGATGGCTGCTGCCATCAAGGAGTGTCATTGCTATGGGGTGGGGGTGCCTGGTCTGGTCTAGGTGGGTGCTACATGTCTAAGTAACATCCACACCAATGAATGAAGCCAGGTCCAGAAGTTTCCCAGCAGAACACTGAACTGTAACAAGATGGTTTAAGTATTATTTACTTCTCTATGTGATTATGCACATAATGCAAAACAAAAAATGTAAAACCATGCAGCTATTCATCCATCCCTCCGACCTTTTAAAAAAATTAGTCTACAGTGATCTGACCTTTAACCTTCATTGCTATGGTAGCTTATTTTCCTTCAGTGCGTTCTCTGTTAAGGAAGTTTGAGGCTCTACACATTTTCATTCTTTAATCTGTCTTCAGCAAATTTGAGATTATTTTAGGCTGAATTCATTGTCAACATCACGCAAAACATTGTAGTTTAGATGTATTCCCTTTTTGCAGTTTCATTAGAAAATAGTCTAGAACTCAGGAGCAATAGTTGCTGCTGCGACACTCGAGAACATCCCTGATATTCGGAGCTCATCTACGACCCACGCAGCAAACAAACCTACGATGGTCCCTAGACTTTCATCAGGTCTATTCTGGCCGCTCAGTGGGACCCGCAGTTCTCCAAGGAGAGCTGAAAACCAGATTGTTTTACACACACCTGTTTCTGGACGTCACTCGGCTACACGCCTGTCTCTGAGGGAGCGCAGTTAATCGCTGATTTGGCACACTTACAGTGACAACATACCAAGGTCCAGTTTCAGGAACTTAGAATGCACACACACACACACACACGCAAAAACACACTCTCATTCTCGTACTCACACACACACGGATAGGCATGCGTCGCCTCAGACCTTGACCCACACGGCTCTGCACGCATGCAAACGCTCACGCACTTTTACAGAAACACGCACATTCTGTTACTGCCACATTAGCGCAAAGGGTATGTCACAGACACTGAAACCTCATGATGAGACAAACAGTCCGTCTGCTCGGCAGCCATCTTTGATTCCCCTCCGCCTGTTGACTCACCAAAATAACTTCAAACTGTGCAAAACACATAAAGCTGTGTTTTCAAAGCCAGCCCGAAACTTGCAATTACTTTCAGTTGCCTGCAAGAAAAAAAAAAAAGGGGGCGACAGTTTGTATATACTGGAACGCTTGAAGCTTTGTGGCTTCGACTGAATGGGAAACAATTAAAGTGCTCTCTGGCAGCACATGAAGCCAGACGGCGATAAAAATGGCTGAGCTTTTCAGCGCTGGTGAGGCCTCTCAGCTCGGCCTGTCTGGAGTCATGAGAATCCTCCAGAAGACTTTCCTCCTGCAGCTTGCAGTCAGTCGGCCTTTTTCAGTTTTTGTTAGCGGCGCAGGATTATTAGCAGCTGCAAAATTCAGCTTTCATTTCACAGGACAGTCAGTTGGAAAGACTGAAAGTCTTGCAGGTTGCATGTTAGTCATTAGGACATCAGAGTTTATTTACATATTCTAACATTGTTTTTAGAAATCTTTTCTGTGCTTGCTACTAGCTACTTACTAGCTACTGCCACTGCTACAAGCTAATCTATTGCTGTACACATATTATTCATGAATAAAGCTGCTGCAAAACCTTCTTTTGGGTTACAACCCTGTTATTTTTTTGTCTTTGCTAAACAAACAAAATGTTCTTGGTTCAAATCCCACATATTTTTGTCAAATAGACCCACGCTTCCTTTAAATAAAGAATCTTAACTAATTTAGCTGTTAAGATAAAAATCCTACTTGAGAGAAGAATGGCTGTGTAAGCTGCTCTCAATGGTATTACACCACACTGGCTGGAGGTTTAGTTGTATTGTTTTATGAGTTTTTTGTCTATTGTTTTTTTTTTATGAGTTGAAATTAATTATGGAAAATGTTTTTTTGTGGTTTGGCTGCGTGACATATTTTTGCAGATGTTCTGAAGTGGTGGAAACCTCATTGTGTGACAGACTCACACGCTAATCAGAGAAAAGAAGGAGAAATGAAAAGTGTTTTAATGTTTTTTTCTTTTTGCATGTGAACAAGGGGTGGCTTAAATGATGTACCTTTAAGAGAGACTGTGCAGATGTTCGAAAGCTGCAGAAATATTAGACTGGTATTTTGTTTAGTTGTTGCTGCTGAACGTTGCACCAAACTCCTATGTTTTAACTTCACATCAAACACAGTGGTAACATTTAGGCAAAGTATGTTGAATCTTTTGTGAGACACGCAACAGAGTTAGAAAAATAAGAGTTTAGTTTACAAAAAAAGGAGACACAACCTCTGCAGCTGAAAAAGCAGCTCACCTCAGTCCTCTCCAACAAGGCCCTTTATCCAGTCTGCTCAGGTGTACCTGGTTAAGGTAATTAAGCCAGAGACAACGAGCAGAGCTGCTGTGAGGGCGGTAGAGGAGCAGAGGGGCGTAACAAAGAATGATAAGGGTCGAGCGCATCCGTAGAAATAAATGACGAGGCCCAGAACAAGCCTGCGTCTGAGCATTGGCTCTTTACACACTTAAAACTCAGAACACAAACTGTTTTGGAGAGTTCCCTTGTTCCATTTAGTTTGTTTGTCACTAATAAAATGCTTCATCACATTTCCACTTATTCTTTTATGTTACCATTTTGCACAGCTTTGCACAACTTTGCACTACACACATCAGGAGGTAGACACACTCTCTAATTAGTCCTTTAGTTATGCTGCAATAGGCCTCGGCAGCATGGGGACGATGCACTGAGCACGTCCTCTACTCTCTCTCGCGTCCAGCTTCTATCCTAATTTCTTCTCTATTATTACCCGTGCCATCCTGTCTCCACCTGGCCGACCTTAGGCAGATGGGCTCCCTCCATATGAGATCAAGGCTCTGCTCAAAGTTTCTTCCTGTTAAAGGGAGTTTTCGCCTTCATGCTTGGTCTGAAGGTTTCAAGTCTTGAGACAATTGTATTGCTCCTGACACGATATAAATATCTACCTTCTGTGTTATTGTAAATTCAGTTACAACTAACCAACCAACTTCTTTTGCACCCATCACGTCATACATATTTAGTCGCCACGCCTCCTCCTCCTCTCCAGCTCCTCCTCCTCTGCAGAGAGGTGCTTTAAAGGTCGTACAGGAGCCCAAAGAGTGAGAGTGGGCTTGATGAACTGCAGCCGAGTGGGTAGTTAGCAGAGAGCCGGTCTGGAGAGGAGAAACAGGAGGGGGGCGAAAAGAGAAGGAGAGAAAAGGGGGAACGGGAAGGCGAGAGGAGGAGGAGGAGGAGGGGGAGGAATGGAAAGCGTCCACCAGCGCAAACACCTCTGAAACAGAAACATCCATTTAGCAGCGAAAACAAGCCCCCCTCACAAGACCTCCGTGAATGGGCCACTTCAGCCGGCCGAGGAAGTTCCAACGAGGGGCAGGATGTTCCCCTCAGGACGCACTTGAGACGGGCTGAGGGCCAAAAGCCTGAATGCATAGACCCCTCTCTCTCTCTCCCTCTGCCACTGTCCAGCTTTGCCCTCCCACCCTGGCCGAGGGGCTTCAGCACCCCCTCAACAAAGTACAAAAAAAAAACATCCTCCCCTGCCTGCTCGCTTTGCCCGCTCCTTCCCCTCCTACCAGCCGTTTACTGAGCTGCAGCCAGCGAGGCGGCAAGGGAGGGCGTGGAACCGTGCTCAGCAAACAAAGACGGAGAGGCAAAGACTTTCCGTGATTAAAGAGCAGTTAAGATGCTATGAGAGGCTAATTTGTTCACTGTGTGACAGAATCAACAGGAACTGGAGCAGAAATCTGTGCTCCCTGCATTTCCTGCTGCAGTTTAAATGAGCATAGTGGTGTGATTCAGAGCTGGAGCCCGTTTACTTTCCCCGCTTTGCATCCGGCACGCGTAACACGATGCAGGAACCTATAGCTTGTTTTTTATTATTGCTTCTTTTTTTTTTTTTAAATGCAGCTTTTACTGATGGTACAGCTCCAAACATGCACACATGTACTTCATTAGCATGTGTTTTCATGCGGATGGGCTCTAATGACGGTTCATGATTTGAGCCTGAATGTGGCGTCATGACAATATTTAAGCTGGAGCCAGAATTAGCTGAGCTTAGCATAAAGGCTAAGGGAAGCATCCACTCCTGCTTTTTACAGGGGCTTCATGCTGTTCTGTATTTTTTGGTGCTTCCAGCTGTGGTTTACCAATAAATAGGTTTTCAATTATTCATGAAACGGAGCATGCTCAGGTGTCATCATTAAAGGGTCTTAGCGTTTTCTTCTCATGCACTGTGGATTATACTTCAACTGTGACTGAGGTTATAATCGCCCTCCCCTCACCCCTCACCCATATATGACCACGTTTCACTTGACTGAAGGATCACATTTAGGTAATCCTAAAGACTGTGAAATGGGGTCAGAAGCTCTAAGGTCTCGTTAGCTAACCTGTGAGCTTGGATTATTTTAGCCATGCAAGTGGATTTAGGGATTGGCATCGTCAATCAGTCAGTGTTTGATTGATGGAGTCGCTCCACCAGTTTGGCCCACGCTGAAATAACTGATCAGCTACTGGTTGGATTAAAATTTTAAACTGAATCCAACTGACCTCCGTGATCTCAGATTTTTATACAGCAGCAGGAGTCCCAGAAACCCGCACACAAGGAACTGACGGGGGCTTTCAGACACCAAATAAATCAGATTAAGTCTGAAAAACGGGCGGCACACCTTAGTGGCGTGGTGGTTAGCACTGATGCCTCACAGCAAGAAGGTTCTGGGTTTTAATCTAGGCCGACTGGTTCCTTTCTGTGTGTAGTCTGCATGTTCTCCCTGTGTCTGCGTGGGTTCTCTCCAGGTTCTCCAGCTTCCTCCCACCATCCAAAGACATGCTGGTTAGGTTCATTGGTGATTTTAAATTGGCCGTGGGTGTGAGTGTGACCTGTCCAGGGTGGACCCCACCTCTTCTGCCTTCAGAGGACAAGCAGTTGTAGAAAATGAATGAATGAGTCTGAAAAACATCTCTTCTTGCACATATATTTGAGAGCAGCCACATAACTCCAGTCAAAAGGGCGATAGTAATTCATTAGATAACGATAAAAAGGCACATGAAGTAGTACGATGAAGTAGCCAGTATGCACGGAGGAAAGTCAGGCCTTTTTTCTTGTTAATAGTGATTAATGGTTTTTCAAATGGGGTTTATTAAGATTTTGGATCAGCTAAAAATTAAATTTTCCACAGGTACTCATGTCCCCTAACGGATGAATCCCACCCACCTCTTTTCGTTATCAAATACCTGCAAATTCTTTTCTTTTTTTAAGCAATTAACAGCTTAAGTCAAGATAACAGTTTTAATCAGGGCTGAGGATGTTGGATTTTTCTGAAAGCCACGTACGTTCTTAAAGGAAACAGAAACAGTGCAGCACTTTTAAACCTCAATTAATCTGGATTATACTCGACTAACTTGGATACACATGCATGAATAAACATGGCATCCAAGTCCAATTTTAAACATAAATGAAGCTGGTGACATTAAAAACTTGTACATGTATAGAACAAGTGCAATCTATGGTTATTTAAGTCTCTATTAACTTGTTGTAATTGCGGTTACGGCTCCTCATTCGTTCATTTACATCTGAGCCTGGTCTTATTAAACTGAAATAACTACCCCGAGGTGTTACCAGGACGGCTGCTGAGTCTAGAGTCTTGCCTAAAAGGACCCTGACGACCTTCTTTGAAGAAGTGTCACATGCATCTCTCTTTAATTTTTGTTTTCTTAGTGTCTGCAGCTGCCGTCTCGAGTCGACCCACAATATG
This sequence comes from Planiliza haematocheilus, assembly GCA_005024645.1. Classification (NCBI taxonomy): domain Eukaryota; kingdom Metazoa; phylum Chordata; class Actinopteri; order Mugiliformes; family Mugilidae; genus Planiliza; species Planiliza haematocheilus. The sequence continues at coordinate 4,386,939 of SRSE01000637.1, forward strand.
AGACGCTCACAAAACCCCGTCCAAGGTTTTATGCGAGCGGCATTACTCACTCTCGCCACATCTCAGAGCTCATGTTTGTGTCATTTTAAACCCACGGTTAGGTTAGCGCGTGTGGAAGGAAAACTAATCCGGCAAAACAAATCGAGGCAGCAGGCAAAGAAACAAACAAACGCCGGCGTGCGTACTCCGTGGAAGTGTTTCGGTTCCATTCGGTTGAAAATATTCCTCCAAACTTTTGATTTTCCCCGTGAATCATGAAATCCGTTTCCCGTTTAGTGACGTGAGGAAACGGCTCCGTGTGGCAGCTACGTGCTCCGGGTGACAGACACGCTTGTTGACAGCAAACGCTATTATAACATGTTTATTGAAAACCTTTTTTGACAGCATAGTTTGTCAGGCACAGAGAGAAAGAGACTCAGAGAGAAGAGAGAGAGAGAGAGAGAGCGAGAGAGAGAGAGAGTTGTGAAATAGCTGTTTTTCTTTCCGCCAGTGGGACGTGTTTGCCCAGAGGGGTTGTTGTGGTGGAATGTTACAGAGGATTCATCATGATCAGAACAGGTACACTGGAACAAACAGCCCATGAATTACAAAGAAAACAACAACAGGAACAAAAAAACACATAATGCCAAATGGTTAGTTCCACCTTTCTATGTTAGAAAATACAGAGGGAGGGAAAAAATAAATTATGTGGGAGTGGAAAAATAAAATAAAAGAGATTTTGTCTCGCTGTTGAACCCTGATGTGGAATGCAAAGTGAAAGAAACAGACTGTAGGTCTAAAGAGTCTTACAAAACAGCAACGTAAGAGAAGATTTCAAGCTATAAATTAAACCGGACTAAGTCGTCGCCGGGTTAGAGCTGCACGAGACGGGATGAAACGTGGAGGAGAGTGAAATTAAATATGCACGAGGATGTGGAGATAGTAATTTTGACACCTCTCCACCCGGTCGGTTTAAAAAGGGATGTAACGGAGAGACAGGTGAAGTCAGGGTGTCAGAGTAAAAAGCTTGAAATAAAATAAAACACGGCCAGGCAGGGCGTCCAAATCAAATAAAATACAGGATAAACTATGCCAGGAGCCTGAAGGGGCGCATCAGAATTTAGTAAAATCACTACATCATCATCATCATCGTCATCTTTTTCTTCTTCTGGCTCTTTAATGAAAAACAACACTGAAAAGCAGACAGCCATGAATAAAAATACTCTCACCATAGGGAAAGCTTTTACCCAGCATGGAAGAATAAATAAAACCGTTTCATTAGATCCGTCCAACCTTTACAGAAGTGCCTTTTTGTTCATTTAAAAAACAAAAAACAAAAATCAGTCTAATACTTGCATTATTTCTACCAAAAACTACTGATTAATTAAAATTTTCTTTGCTATTATACATTCAAATCCATCTCCTTTCTTTATTTCGTTTTGTTCTCCAGGCACTTCATAGTCTCGGGCCAAAACTGTACCGAATACTGAAAGTACTTTCCGTTTTAAGCCTCGTTTCTGATCATAAAACCGATAAAATAAGTAAATAATTTGGTGCCAATAACTTATAAACGTCCCAGTGTAGCAACCGATTTAAATAGCATTTTTATTCTGCACCTATAAGTACTTTCGGGGGTGATTTCATTAAGTACCAGTCGGATTCAGTTCATACGCTGGTTTAAGGCCATCGCAGAGCTTCCACCACGTCCATCTAGCAGCCAGTGGATCGTGTGTCTGAACCCTTCAGCGCCTCTTGTATGTCCTGAAAGACTTCTCAAACTTTTTTTGGGGAGGCTGGGGGGGGAAAGAAAAGGTGGAGACACCCATCTGGCAATCCCATGATCCTTCCCTGCACATGTAACCTACGCCCGCCTACATTCATGGTGCAGCTTTCGGTTCAGAGATCTGGTTGAAATAGACTAAAAAGAAAACAAAAAACTAATAATTTGGCACTTTTCTCAACGGACAGGACTTGAAGAAGGACCCACCACAGACTCCAGTCTCCTTAAGCAAACCAATATAAACACACACACACACACACATATATATGTATATATGTTTTCTTGCTGTGTGATCTGTAAGTCGCACAGCATGCCTTCATTTCAGTATTAATACTATAGAGCAGCGATAAAATCTCAAGCATCTGGGCTGGTGTTTCAGTAACACACACACACAAAAAAAGGACACGACAGCTTTACATCCCTACGAGCTGCTCCGGCGCTCGGCGTCTCACTCGAGCGCACCTCGACACGCCGCACGCGGCTTGTTAGCATCGACCCTGTGACCTCTGAGAGTGGAGAGACTGAAGCCTTCAGAAAACGGCTGCTAGAGAAGATGATATAAAAAAAATAAACAAAAACACCTATAGCTGCTTTAAAACGGTTCTGAATCCGATCAGATTTTTTTGCACCATGGCTCAGAGTCAAGGAGTCGGTGCTGAGAACAATTTCTGGCCTGTTACTGGACTCAAAATCCCAGCATGCATTGCAGCAAAAACTATTTTGCCTCTAAAAACAAAAAATAACACTTGTTCTTTTTTCTCTGAATGCAAATTTTCTCCAATAACAGCTGCATTTTGGGAAGTGTAGTTCACTGCTATGATGATATTGTGTTTCTTTTAGTAGATTTGCAACAGACGGATGCATTCTTACACATTTTCGGCATAAAGGAGTGTTGTATATGGCGAAATCTTTTTTATTTCTGAATGCATAAAGTTCAGCTGCATTCTGGGAAATGAAGTTTTACCTCTAATTAGCTATTACTCAATGGTTTCTTGTAGAAGATTTATCACAGACAGATGCACTTTTAAACATCTTGGGGATATAGGGGTGTTGTATGCTGCTCAAAAGAATTTTATTTTTGAATGCAAAAGGTTCTCTGATCTCTGCATTCTGGGAAATGTAGTTCACCACTAAAATTCTTGCTCTAATGTTTCTAATTCGCCACAAAGAGATGCATTCGTACAAATCTCAGGGATAAAGCGTTCTGGTATGCTGTTAGAAAAGTGTTTTTTTCTGCAAAGCATTCTGGGAAATGCAGTTTTACCTCCAAGATGCTATTACGCAACAGCTTCTTGTTGTAGGTTTGCCACAGACAGATGCATTCTGACGCATCTCAGGGGTAAAGGGCCTTAGTGTGATTTCTTTTTAATAAATAACAAATTCCGGTAGCAAATAGGCGACGCGGTTCCTCCTGCAGTTCATTAAACATCACAGACTGAGGTGTGAAGCAGCGTAAACAGGAGGATTTGTTTCACTGAAGGCTTCTTCTGATTCACAGCTAGTTGTTGTTCATGTTCTATGGCGTGGCACTAAAAGGCATCCTCGAAGCGCTTGCTATTTCTTGCCCAGCAAGAGTCAATCGTTGCTTTGTTATTGCAAACGTCAACTTCTCAAACCAGAATTCGGACCCCAGCTCACCAGTCCTCCTCCTCTGGCATCGCGCTCGCTCTCCACAAAAAAAATTAAAAAATCATCTCGGTGTCTGTCGTACATTCTTAGTATTCTCCAAACTGCAAAACGAACCGATTGAAAAGATGGATTAAAAAAATAAAAAATAAAACCCAGAGGATTCTGCCGGTTGTGAAAATAACGTTCTGTTGTAAAATAAGTTACAAAAAAAAAAGAAAAAAGAAATAAAAATCTTTGCTTACAGTACTAAAATCCTAAACTAGACCTTTCGAACATAGGAACCACATGTTAAGTCTATAAATATCTTTACAAATATACACGTTAATTATTCAAATAAACCTTTTGATTAAATGTCTTACACGTTCATGACAGTGTCTTCTAGATTGCAATGCTTCCATCCTAAAACAATATCTTAAAAAAATTTAACTTTTTGTCTTTTAAGTACATGGCGGTGGACAGCAATATGATACATATCTGCATTTATATATTTACAATAAATCACTTTGTAGATACATAGAAAAACAAACAAAAATAAAAGTTATTACTGAATGGCCCTGAAACCCTCACATCCCATGAGGAATTTGTTCCATGATTATCACAAAACTGGAGTTTGCCGGGAAGCTAAAATGTGACGTTACAGATTTCTTTAAGGGTTGTTGAACACAATCGGTGTCTCCGGAAGAACGGCTCCCGCGCATCGGGCTGATTCTGGCGTTGCTGGTGGATCTTCTGTCAGATCGCAGACTTTAGACGAGAGGATTTAAAAAAAATAACAAAAGAAGAAATCCCCGCCTACTGGATCGCCAGCCGCTCGCTTGCTCACTCGCTCGCTCATCAACGCCCCTTCATTTCCCTCCTCTTATATCCTCATAGTTCGGTCTCAGGAGGTTTAATCCCAGTAGGCACGGAATGGTTTCACCCCACAGATTGTCCGTAACAAAAGACTGGCCCGAGTACAAAAATATAATTTCATTTCTGAAAAGAAGAACATGGTTCAACGGCAAAAAAATAATCCTTCACTGTTTTTTTGTTTTGTTTGTTTTTCAAAAAGAGTCTCTTGAGGAAAAAAAAAGAAAAACCAAAACTCGTATAAGACGAACTGAAGGACTGTGGAAGTATTGCATGCTGAGTTTCTGTTTCCATATCTTGAGGAGGCTCGAGTCACTGAGAGGTGAGCGTTTGTCACAGACTGTGAGAAGAGGTGAATGTCCAACCTCTACCCCGCCACTAAACCGCTCCAGCCCCCCCCCTTCCCTCCCTCACCGTCCTCCATCCCAGGAGCTCAGCTTTTATGTCCTGATCACCCCGTTACTGGGAAGCTGTTTGGGAAGACAGGGCTCGTCTGGCAGCGGGTCGTGGGCGAACACAGAGTCGTCTCCCGAGGAGCAGGTGCTGTTGGAGTCCTGACAGGTGGGGGAGTACTGCTCGAAGGGCACCGACAGGTCCAGGTACTCCTGTCAGGGGAGAGGTCGGAGGTTAGAGCAGGCTGTCGCTGCAGAGGAGTTTCTACAGAACGTGTCTGAGAGGGAATTCTGTAATTTTGGATATTGCTCAGGTAGAAGTAATGAACGGGGCTTTATTCTTTTGTCCATACGTCATTTTCTTTTGATTGATTTGACTGAATCTCTGTTTATCTGTCTATCTATCTAGCAGCCGTGCAGGGAGACTTACATCGGTGGAGGTCATTGATAAAACCCGGTCGTGGTCTTCTACCAGCTGCCTGAAGGTCGGCCTCTGTGACGGCACCGCATGCCAGCACTCCCTCATGATCATGTACCTGAAACGTGTCAAAGTTTAGTCACTCTGCATCGTCTCCAATAAATCACATCACTAAGAAAATATTGCCATGTTTCTAGTGATGAAGCTGAGCTACGATATCACACAGACACGTACAGTTCGTGGGTGCAGTTGGCGGGTTTGTCCATCCGATGTCCCTCCTTCAGCAGTTTAAAGAGCTCTTCTACTGGGATACCCGGGTATGGAGACCCTCCCAGAGTGAAGATCTCCCACAGCAACACCCCATAAGACCACCTGAAAGGAAACACACACAGAATTAACACCAGAGCGGCCAGGAGCATCCCTTCCTCACATACCAATCGATCTGTTTGGGGGAAATATTGGATTTTAAATAATGTTAACCGCACTCAATTTAAAAAAAGAAAATGAAAAAATCTATTTGTAATTCTTCCAGTTTCGGACAGAGGGTCAATCATTGTTAAAAATCAATGGTTCTTCTTGCCTTAAGGCCAGAAATGAGACAATGGAGAAAGTAAACAGGTCAGCAGGCGATGAGAGAATGGTTTATCTGACGCAGAAATGAGCCGAGTAATGATTTTCTCAGTCGTTGATCAGGTGAAGCATTTCATCCCGACTGAGCTGCTTTTAAACTCTAAACACTACGCTGTAGAGGAATGTCTTAAAAGGGCAAAATGCAATTCTCAGACTCCAAAACTTTCTGTCTAAAGCTCTTTAGAGTTCTTTAGAGAGTTTGGGATCTAATGAATTTGGAGGCCAGGTCAACACCTTGTGCTGTTCTTCTTCCTAAAGTGTTTTTGTGGCTGCATCCTGCTGGGGATCATTGCTATGGGGTGGGGGTGCCTGGTCTGGTCTAGGTGGGTGCTACATGTCTAAGTAACATCTACACCAATGAATGAAGCCAGGTCCAGAAGTTTCCCAGCAGAACAATGAACTGTCACAAGATGGTCAACGCTATTTACTTCTCCTGTCCGGTCATAATGTTGTGGCTGATTAACGTACAGTGCATTTCTCATGGACTGACACACAGTTGGTGCATCCCTGAATACTAACAGCAGCAAGACCAATCAGGTTTTTTGTTATCGGAGTCTTACGGAGACGCCATCATCACGGTGCACGTTTTACTTGCATTCATCTCTGACACAGACCATGTCGTCTCATCTCTCCACAGTGAAGTACATGCTCGACAACTAGAGCGAATAGAAAACTTATTATGCAGCATCTACAGTGCAGCTGTCATCCAACCAAGAATCTGTTGTGCCTCTAAACCAAGCCATCATCCCTCCTTCATTCTCTCTCTGTGGCAGCAGCCCGACTGAACCGCGGCGTTATTCCTAAACGGCGGCAAAACGAGGGAAGGTAATCAGATAATGGGCAGTCTATTAACCCAGTGTACTATTGTTCGGCCAGTGAATCAGAATAAGACCCCCCCCCCGCACCGCTCCTCCTCCTCCTCCTCCTCCGACTGCAGCGCCCGGGCTAGCTTAATCTAATTATCCACGCTCCGGTACAGAGGGTGGAAAACAGCCGCTGCTGGCCCGGGCCGGCTGGTCCAGTGTCCAGACCCAGAGAGGGAAACAAGAGGACTGTGGTCAAAAGAGAGACATCAACATTCATGTGGGGGGGGGGGGGGGGGGAGGAAGAGAAACTACATGAGTCAACAACAGGGACAGAGTAAGAGCCATTATGGTGGTGATGTTTAGGCTCAGAGAAGGTTCAGGATTAGCCTAGCGTAGCTGTTTGGATTACATTATGGGGTCTAATTCAACCACAGATTAAAAAAAATACCTCTGAATGCAGTGAAACACTCCAACAACCGATCATGTCGTAAACAAATTCAGCTCCAGTTTGTCTTTTTTTTTTTACCAGTTTTGTTTCTACTTCCTGCTTCGCTTCCAACAATGGCGACTGAAACTTTTGCAGAATTTCTGCCCAAGACGAGTCTCCAAACCTCCTCACATAACCTTTCCTCTATGTCATATATGTCAAACTCAGGCCCATGTTGTAATTATATTTGACCCACGAGATAATTTCAAATGTCTATTAGAGCTGGCCCGCCAGTATATATCGCAAACGCTTTGCTAGCTTTCAGGTGGAGGCAGATCATCTCTTCATGAATTTAAAGAACTGTGCCGAGCCAACGTGGCTGTGACAAAACTTGACGATAAAAGGCAAGGACTGTTAATATCTGAATTGTTGTATTTCAATAGCTAAATATGGTGTCTCGCCCGCAACTTTGTCCCAGTTTTTAAATTTGTCCCACTGTGCATTTGAGTTCGACATGTGCTCCATCTGTATTGACCCAAAACAGTTTGAAAACTGCTGAGCTGGAGAAGCAGCCGGAAATTCTGCGTCGCCATGACAGCGGGGGAGGTGCATTTCAGGTGCTACGTCTGCGCTAACGCCACTTTGCAGGAGTGTAATCAGTTCCAACTCCAGAACTTTCTCCCACAAGGAGACTTTCACTTGCACCTGCAGCATTAACCTTCTTTGAATTGATTTCTTGATTTCTTCCACATATTTTTTTTACAAACCAGTTTCTTTTGGCCTCATCCACCTTCCCTGCTTTTTACCAGGTTGCAGTAAGATTCGTTTTACAGGCCCAAAATAAAATCCTCACCCCTGTGACACAGACGGTATGAAAAACATCTAATGGACACAAAAAGACCTTGATACCGAGACTGAACAGGTGAAGTCACAGAGTCACTTGGAGCCACAGTGATGCTAGTGACTTATAGGTGGACTCTGAAAATGTGTGAAAGGACAAGAATCTAATAAAAATAGCTCCAAAAAGAAGTGACTGCCAGTACTGCCTCTACGGCTGTGAATGTTTAGGAAGGTGCAACAAATCTGAATCTGTCTGCACGGACTCTGATGTCAGATGTGGATCTGAGTCGCTTGCGAAGACGTTTGATTGCAGGTGAGTGACAGATTCGTTTGAATTGGTTTCCCCCCGGCGTCTTCATGAAAAACCATCACGGGTCAAAAGTCGAAGTCCCTCGGGGCGTGTGAGAATAAACTGGCTTCAGAGCGACTACTGTATAAAGGGAGGAGGAGGAGGTTTGGCGGGAGGATCGACTCTGTAATCCAGACCTGCTGAAATAACAGAGCGGGCTGATTCTCCCCTCGGCCCGTTCCCAGTCTGGTGTAATCACACGGCGAGCCAGTGTTGACAGGGGCCCGTGTTTGGCTTGGATGGCTGCACTGGGGACACAGCGTCTGGCTTGAGGACAACAAGAGCGAGAGGTTTAGAGAGGCTGCAGCTACCGCCAGGCAGGCTGACTTTGTGACCTCCTCGCCTGAACTCGCCTCGCTCCTCTCGGCCGCAGCCGACACGGAAGCAATCAGAGGTCGTAAAAAGGTGTGTTAGTCTGCGCCCGCCCCGATTCCTTTGAACCGGTGGGGAAAATCACCCCGAGGGAACACCTTGAGAGAAATCCGCTGACCCTCTTATCTCCTCCTGCTGCTGCTGCTGCTCTGGGGCGGGTTGGATTTACACTGATAAAACAACAGTAAGATGTTGAGGCTCTTGTTGAGTTTCTGTCTCTCTCTGATGTCGTGTCGGGAGATTAAAGAACAAACGTGGCGAGGAATGCAGAGCCGCCGATGCACAAGAAGCTCGGGATTAACGAGGGAGCGGAGTCGGCGGCGGCGGGCGGGCGAGCGATGCGTTTGGAGGGAGAGAACGGCGAGATTTCATATTCACACGCACAAACAACGCTTTTGACGCTAACACGCTCCGTCACGATATTTCAACACCCGGATTCCTGCGGAGTACATGAGCGGACAGTCGGCATGTGACGGTTAGTTCGTGCAAACTCACACATCGCTCTGGTGCGTGTAGACCCGGTCGAACAGAGCCTCTGGAGCCATCCATTTCACGGGCAGGCGACCCTGAAACAATAAAAAGGTACAAGAGAACCGCTTCAGTCAGCAAGAACCAATCTGTGCAACAAGAACCCAAAGAGGCAAAGTTCACATACTGTCATTAACAGCAAAAACTATTCAGCAAAAGTATTCAGCCACATGTTTAGACTTTCAGTCAGTTATTCTACTTTCTTTCTGTGACCTGGCTGTGACATTGAGAAATAAAATCTAATTTTCAAACAGAGCTGTGAAAGCCATTAAGTATGCAATAAAGCTCCTGCAGATATTTTCCTGACAAAAAAAAAAAAGAACAACCAGCGGAATGAGACTCACGTTTGTGGTCTTTTTGTAGTAGTCTATATTGTGCACGTCTCTGGCGAGACCGAAGTCGGCGATCTTCATAACGTTGTCCTCCGTCACAAGGACGTTTCTGGCCGCCAGGTCTCTGTGGATACACTGAGGACAGGAGGACAAGCACGTCAAGAAAACATTCGGCACAATGCGCCGCACGTACGCACAGACACAGAACTTCGCTTGTAAGCTGACGACTTTTACTACCTGCACTTAAAACTTGCATGCACTCGAAACCTTATCTACTAGAACGTTTCCTGGACCTTCCTTCTTAAAATGTGCACAACAGGTTTATTTTGATGCAAATGCAGCAGCAGCGAGGCTGACCTTCTGCGAGGCGAGATACTCCATGCCTCGGGCGACCTGGTAGGCGCAGGACACAAGGTCCTTGAACGTGAGCTGCTCGTCGGGGATTTTACAGGTGTCGAAGGAGTAGTCCATGCCTGGGGGCCGACGCGCCCTCAGGTACTCCCTCAGGTTGCCTTTGGAGGCGTATTCAACCAGGACGTACAGAGGACCTGCAAGCGGCACGGGGAACAGAGTCACTTTGGGGTCACGGTTAACATCTGGCTGCTTCTGGCGGCGTCTTCTGCGACGCACTAAGGCCTCACCGTCCTGCGTGCACGCCCCGAGCAGGTTGATAATGTTTTTGTGTTTCCCAATCATCTTCATCATCTCCATCTCGGACACCAGGTCTGACAAGTCTTTATCGGTGGCGTCATCTGAGCAAAAAGAAAATAAAGATGTAATGGAAATGCGATGGAAAACAAATGCAAATGGTTTATCAGAGCACGATAAACCAGCCGTTACTTCCTAAAGCCTCAGCGATCACCAACCTTTCAGCATTTTCACAGCGACAGTGAGGGGCTTGTTGGGCTTCTCCTTGTCGATGCCGACGGCCTCGGCCATGACCACCTGACCGAAGCAGCCCTCTCCCAGCGGTTTACCCAGAGTTAGCCTGAAACAAAAGCAAAAACCGTTTCACAAATTGGACTTTATTTATTTTTAAAATAACCGCTGCGTGTCCTTTTTTTCGGCCGTTAATCCCTCACCGTGTTCGAGGAAACTCCCACTTGGGGTCGGAGGGCAGCTCCAGCTCCGAGACGTTGGCGAGCATGGGCCCGTCGCTGGACGACAGGCGCGCGATCCTGACCAGGGGCGTGTTGGAGTTCATGGAGGAGTTGGAATCCAAGGACACCTGCTTGGGTGCATAATAAAAAAAAATGTTATAGTCTCTGAAAAGGGGCGAGGAGACGTCCGTTTGAATGAAGACACAGAGGGAAAAGAGAAAGCCTAACCGTGACCTTCGACCTAACAGAGTCTTCCAACGTTCAGGTTTGTTGTGTGAGCGGATGTTTAAACGTTTGTACCACTGAAAACGCTGCTAGATTAATGTTTTATATGTGCAACTGAATTATTCTTCCATCAAATTAAAGCAGAAATATACTGCATTTGAAACTAATTCTTCTTTGAAAGGCAGTGAAAATGTGCAAGCTCCGAGACTGAACAAACAAATTAATAACTTCCCAAGACTCTTTTTGGACGCTCCAGACCGCACACTTTCAGAGCTCTTTCGGTTTCCCCGAAAACAAAAAACAAAACCAGCTTGACTTCTGCCACCAGCGGTGACTTTTACAAATAGCCGGCCTGTGGCTGCACACAAGAGGAGGCGGAAGGTAACAAAGACGAATGAAGGAGGATGCAGAGGTGGGCGAGCAAGCGAGCGAGCGACGGACGTCTCTATCCGTCAACGAGCTCCATTTCCAGATTGGCGGTACCGCCGCGGAGCCCGTGGGCTCGACACCCTCCCACCATTTATCTGACGGCTGGCGGGGCGGAGGGGTGGAGGGGGCGGGTGGGGGTCAGGGAGGACTGATGGCTCTGGCCCCTGCTTTTTTGATGGATGTGTTTGTGTCAGAGCGTTTGCCAGCTAGGCCCCTATAGGTGGGGTCCCTGAAACAAACATGTCCACTTACCAGACGTCTTGACTGGAGGAAAATGAGAAAAATGCTGCGAAGCTCCAAAAAAAAAAAAAAAAAAAGAAGAAGAAGAAGAAGAAGAAGAATCCCTGACCACAATTTCAGAGGCATGAAAAGTAATATCTGATAGAACATGCCAGGAGGTTTACTGGAGATTTACTCAGAGTTATGAAAAAGAAAGGAGAGAACCGGGAGATTAGCTTTACAAAAACGAAGCGAAGATTACAGAAAAATGCAATAAGAACTTTCCCTGCGCTACCTTATAAGACCGTTTATATGAAGGCAGCAGAAATAGAAAAGATTTAGAGGCCACAATTAGAGGCTCTCTCAAAAGACGGGGCGACTGCGTGATATAACCAAACAAGACCTCTTTATGTAACAAGGGAGAAAATACCCTCGTTTGCAACCTTTAAAGCTTAGCGTTTAAAAGCCGTGTGTTTGTATTCCAAGAACTGAAAAGTCACTTTCAAGTAATACTCTTTTTTTTTTTCTCTTTCTTTTTTAGAAAAGAAAACCATCTTTTGCATTTTGAAGTTCGCAACCCTTCAATTATGAAAATGGAAGGCTGGAATTTGCACGTAACGACCAAACGGCGGCTTTGTCCGGCGCACAGCGGGAGTCCAGCAGGGTGGAGCTGGAAGGATAATGACAAACTACACAACATGTTAGACATTCAGAGCGAGGGCAGCCTTTCCTGGTGTTTATGCTGAGGTAAGCTAACCCGACGCTGACTCTCGCGTCGTGTTTACCTCTGAGACATGTGAGTGGGCAGTGTTTTATGCTTTTTTTTTTTAGTCTTAAACCGGTCACGGTGGTTTAGTCGTGTTGGTCCATTTTCCGTTTAAACGAGATCTCGGATAAAGTTTGCCCTGAGAGGCGGCGTGAGTAGCTCCTCCGACTGCAGGCAGCGGCGACGCAGCTGCTCCACTTTATGTTCCTCTCCAAACAGTTGAGGGCCGAGTGTGTGTTACACAGAGAGTGAAATCTAAAACTAACACTGACAGTCACAGGAGGGCATAAATATCCCTGGAGCTGAATCTGCTCCAAGATAAATGTGAACACATGTCACCGTCGTGATGCCTTCCAGCGTCCGCGCAACGGCGTTGAAACAGCGGGAGGAGGGGAAGATCCACGACAGGCAGACGTGCAATAACCTTTTGTATTTATTTGCACCGAAAGCTCGCATGCGTCCCATCCCGTGTGCAATCCTTCTCTCAACGTGCACCCAACATATTTCCACCTACTTCATCTTCATCAACTTATTCATCAGCTAAATAGACAAGGAGGGAGAAAAAGAGGGGGAATAGTTTTGTACGAATCTTGTATCTACTTTCTGTTACCTGTCTCTTGAGGGGGAACTTGGAGAGCTTCTGCACGGGCGGCGTGGGCAGCGTCTTCTGCGTGGTCATCCTCATGCGGCACAGGACGATGATGACCACGGCGAGGATGAAGAGCACGCAGCCCGTCACGTAGATGAGGATGTCGGCGTAGTACTCTTCCTTCTCGGGGCTAACTGCTTCAGGAGGAGGAGGAGGAGGAGGAGGAGGAGGAGGAGGAGGAGGAGGTGATTAGTCAAAAAAAAAAACGGAACCAAAATCCGCATGATATTGCTCCTCAAGTAGTTTTTCCTTAATGACGATTAAGACGTATCGTTTTGTTCAGCAGCACATTTCTCCCGGATGGATATTAGAAAGAGTCCTCTATGAAATTACATCCATAAATCACAACAGAAACATGAATTTTTTTTTTTAAAAGTGCACGAAATGCGTTCACTTTCTGGGTTGAGACGGCGGAATAATCAGCGTGTAGTTTTATCCCGCAGCAGGTAATTGCACCTGCGATGCGCTCTTCCCCCAGGGAGGTAATTATTGTCTTGAACACAGAACACAGAAATGCCTTCAAATTGCCTCGTAGCCTTGAGACATTGGTAGCAGACGATCTGCTCTGATTACAAAGCGCCTTTTAGGGCGAGGGATGTTCTGCTTGTTCAATTACAAACGGGTGATGAAACAATTTCTACGCGTTTAAAAATGCTGCTTAATTAGAGGATTAATGTTAAATACTGTGCTGCTGAGCAAAACACGCACAAAAAAAAGGTTTTCTTGTTTCATTTAGTTCATAACATTTGTGATGACATATGTGGAAGAACTGGGAGTCCCGCAGAGTGAAGAGGAATATACCTGGAAGCACCGTCAGCCAAGCAGAGTGGTAAGCATAGCCGATAGAGTTCCCTGCCAGACAAGTGTACTCGCCCGCATCCTCAAAAGACACATTGGTCAAGAAGAGAACCTCTAGCTCCTTATCTGTAGTGTTAATACCAGCCGTCTGTGGGAGGAGGGGGAGGGTGAGAGAGAGAGAGGGTGGAAGACAGGAGATATCATGAGCCCAAAGCTTCTTAAAAGGAAACACCAAAATACCACCCAGCAAGGAAAGGACAGATCTGAGGGTTTGAAGAAGTCAGCCGTGCCGTCTTTTTCTTTCTTTCTTTCTTTCCGACGACTGACGGCGCCACCACCAACACCTGAAAACACCCAAGCAGCACCTCCACCACGCTGAGGAAGAAGCTGGTTGGTTCAACCCAAGGACACAGGCATCGTGGTTTTGTATTAAGTTCTTAAAATCACATGTCTTTAAGCAAATTTCAACAAACCAGCCATCCAGAATTTCGAATAATTGGTTTCTGCAGTTTTCTAATTTTTTCGACTGCTCCGTCATTTGCGACAGCGCCTGTGAATTGAAATTGAACCACCGCACAGTTTACCTGATGCCAAAGCAAACCAGATCCCCGTACCGCAAGGTCCCGTCTGCAGAAATCATGTTGAGCAACCTGGAATTTACAATTGAGCGTTTTTATTTCCTATGTGTGCTTTTTGATGGAGAGAATTTGTGTGTAGGAGTGCCTCAAGGCGCTATTCTGGGTCCTTTTTAGTTCCAGTCCAACACATTACCTTTACCCTACCTGCAGTGCATCTTAAAATTAAACTCAAAAAGAGCACCCCTGTAGTTTTCTCCTCCGACTAATGTTTGGCGCGATGACCAGCAGGGGAGTTTGTTGTGGCTGGGTAGAGGGTAAGATGGAGTACTTGTACCCCGGGCCTCGGTAATGAACACTGACATCCAGACCCAGTTATGAATGCTGCATGCTTTCATATAAAAGCACATTAATATAGCTGGGGAATGCACTGCCGGGGAAATCAATACCAGTCTGCACTGTGAGTATATGCGAGCAGTGGGGGTTTTATGTGTGTGTGGTTTACATCAGTGTGTGCTCTTGTGTTAAGGTTTGCGGGTGTGTGCACGGGGGTGAGACTCTTGAAGTCATTTCTGTAATTAACGGTGCAATGTTGCGTTTGTTATTGATTGGGAAGGAAGACAAAGCGGCGCTGGGAGCTGAAATGAAAGATTGCAGCTAGCTAACATGAAATGTGAGCATCTGAACCCAGATCTCAACAGAAGGCTTTGTGTATGTGTGTGTGTGTACACTATATAAATATATGCACGTGTGTTTATCCTATTATCAAGCCGGCGAGCCAATCAAACCCACACCAGGAAGAAATATTGCAGAGAGGCAGAGACCCGCGCAGCAGAAGATTAAATACGGCGAGGGCGCGCTCGCTCAGCGCTTCAGGATTTACCTGGTTTGCGTATCTTAAGCCAGAAAGCGTTTTCCGACTTTCCTAAAAAGTTTGAGGCACGACACCAGTACTTCCCGGCGTCTTTCTCTGTCACGTTGGACAGTTTCAACTTACTGTGGGCCTCAGTGTGTTTACTGACAACACTCTGCAAAAAGGAAAAAAAAAAGAAATAAATGGAGAGGCCTTCACGGATTCCTGCAAGAACACATATGTGCACACACAAGCATTCACACACATATCCAGACATACTGCATGCAGGTGAGGTGGCGCAAAAGTAGCTGCACCCTGCTGGTGCCTTTGTTATGCATACCCGATCAATCTATTGCAGTTAGATACACTATATTGCCAAAAGTATTCACCGAATAATTCAATTCAGGCCACAGGTGTCTAAGATCAAGCATCTAGGCATGCAGACTGCTCACGAGCTTAGTGGATTCCAGTGTGGTACTGTGATAGGATGCCACCTGTGCAACAAGTCCAGTCGTGAAATGTCCTCGCTACTACATATTCAGTCAACTCTCAGTGGTATTATAACAAAGTGGAAGCGATTGGGAACAACAGCAACTCAGCGTCTCGGAAGGTGAGGCTCATAGTGCGAAAAGGTCGCCAACTTTCTGCAGAGTCGATCGCTACGGACCTCCAAACTTCATGTGGCCTTCAGATTAGCTCAAGAACATGGAGTAGAGAGGTTCATGGAATGGGTTTCTATGGCCGAGCAGCTGCATCCAAGCCATACATCACCAATTCAGTGGATGAATCTGGGTTTGACGGTTGCTAGGAGAACGGTACGGGTCTGACTGCACTTGTTCCACCAAATTTTGGATTATGGTTTGGGACTCTTTTTGCAGGAGCTGGGTTTGGCCCCTTAGCTCAAGAGATTTTGGACAATTCCATGCTCCCAAGTTTGTGGGAACAGTTTGAGGATGGCCCCTTCCTGTTCCAACATGACTACGCACCAGAGCACAAAGAAAGGTCCATAAAGACATGGATGAGAGAGTTTGGTGTGGAAGAACTTGACTGGTCTGCACAGAGTCCTGACCTCAACCTGATGGAACCCCTTTGGACTTGAAGTATGGTCAGAAATATAATAAACACACTCCTAAACCTTGTGGAAAGCCTTCCCAGAAGAGCTGAAGCTGTCATAGCTGCAAAGGGTGGGCCGACGTCATATTAAACCCTATGGATTAAGAATGGGACGTTACTTAAGTTCATATGCGTGTACGGAATACTTTTGGCAATATAGTGTAGCTATTATTACAATCAATCAATCACATTTACATTAAATTAAAATGCTGCTTATCAAATGTTTCTTTGAGATTAATAAATTATTTGTGGTTGCTAACAGACAAGCTATTGTTCCCACTATTGAGGAGAAGCCAGGCTAGCAGTTTGCCCCTGCTTCCAGTCTTTTACGCTAAGCTAAGCTAACTCTCGACTCTAGCTTAACGTAAATCACAAACATGAGAGTGGTACATATTGACACAGGCTGTCTCTTTGTGAGATTAAAAGTGTCGAACCTGTATGATCACACACTCGTATACCGTACCCTCACTAACACATGCCGTCTGTAGGCAGATTAAAGGCATCACGGTGTGTCAATCTTCCTAAAGCGTGTACCCCGGCGCGCACAAACACCCGTCGACCAGCGCATGCCAACGCACGGTTTGCTGCTCCTGACAGGCTCTGGAGCGGAGGAGCCGCCGCTAAATAATTAAACGGGCAAAGCACATAAAAGAGAAAACATATCATGTTTTATAGCTGCTTAATGAACATCCAGGGCTCGGCTCCAGACGCCTCCCTCCACCCTCCCCCACGCGGGGCGAGTCGCTCATCGTTAACTCTTTTTCCAGGCATCAAAAGAGCAATTCAGGCATTTCTTACAAAAAAAGAAAAGTCGTGCACGACCCCCTCTTCCTCCCACCTCCTCCTCCTCTCGCCCATAGCTGTGTTTAACTCCTACAGTATATGCCACACATGAGAGAGAGCGTATCATGTCTGAATGAACTGTGGTGGGCCCAGGAAAAAAAAAAAAAAGAGAGAGAGAGGCACACAAATCTCTGTAAATACTGTTTCAATTATGTGGTAGTCGAAAATAGAGCGTGGAGCCGCGGTCTGGGCTGTCAGGCTCGCCTCCCCCTCCTCTTTCTTTATGTTGGCCTGTCTTTCTCCTCCTCTTTCTCTCCTTCCTGTGCTCTATTTCATCCCTTCATCTCTGCACGTCAACATCTTCCCGCCAGGACGATTTACATCTTCAGTTAGAGCAAGTCATTTTCTGCAAAAAGTTGTGATGTAGATAAGGTGACATATCCGGCTCCAGGTTTAAAATAAAACGGCGTTAATGTTCAGACTACGGCGTGCAAACGGTTAATTAAAGAGAAGCACGTCTTTTTTTTTTTTTTTTTTTAAATCTGCCTTCTGAGAAAACCGTAATAAATTTGTGATTTAATTATCACTTCTTCTGCACAAAGAAAAGAAAATTTAACGGCTGCTCCAGTCTTCTTAATAAATCAAAAAGCTGAGCCGAACTAACGGGCTAACGACGACTGGAGCTGCAAATCTAATGCGCAGATGTGAGAGCGGTGTCAGGATTCTCATCTGACTCTTTTTTGAATTTATTTTTATTGTTTTTTTGTTTTTTTAAATGCGTTGGAGACGAAACTAAAACAAGGAAAAATACGTGTGAACAGCAAAAAAATAAATCACCAGATCATTAGCATCTCTAAGGAGCTGAAACAGAATTTGAATGTTCATGCTCAACGTTGATAATTTCTTTTCTATCGAAGAAAAAAAAAAGATTGACGAGACGTTGGGGGACCTGATCTCTCTCTTTTATTTGGGGCTTCAGCCTTCAGCTCCTCGTAACCTGATATTTGATGACTACAGTAGAGCCCAGTCAAAAATCCATCACCTTCCTTCCAAGAAACAAAAGAAGACAGAACAGTTAGACGTCCATGTCTCCTGTCCCTCCTCCTCTTCTCCGTTTCTTTCTCTCTCTCTTTCTTCAATTTCACTTCTTATTTCCTTCTTTCTTTCTCACCCTACCGCTCTGTCACACATTCTCTCTCCCTGCTGACTTTGCCCTTCCTTGTGCTCCTCCACTCATTTTTTCCATGGCTTTTTTTGGGTGCCTCTTCCCTCTCTCCTCCTCCTCCTCCTCCTCCTCCCCAAACCACGCGACGCAGCACATCTGACGGCAGCGGTGGTTAACAGAGCCCGTCTCTCTCTCTCTCTCTCTCTTTCTCTGCATTGCCGCCACCGCAGCAGTTAACTTAGTCCAAACCAGATGTTTGTTTTATTCCCTCTCTCTCTCTCTCTCTCTCTAGAGGCAGCAAAAAGAAAAGGAGGGGAGGCCAAATGAGAAAGCAAAATCCCTCTTGTTTTTTTTTTTTGGGAGTCTTCCTCTCCTCACCCCGAATCACAAAACACGCCTTGCAGTGGGTTTAGGGTGTTGTCCTCTCTTGGCGGGGAATGTTTTCTGCTCTGTACTCGAATGCCAACGCTGTCTGTGGAGGGGTGGGTGGTGGGTGGTGGTAATGGTGGAGGGCGAGGGGGGGGACCTCCTACGACTATCTGACGCCTTCCCTGCTTTGCTTACTTAACCTTTATTTTCACCAACTCTTTAAAGAGAAACAAGATGCCGCATTGGAGCGTCTGTGCAGGCTACAGACGATCGAAACCGGATCGAATGCGCAAGAGAAAATAAATAAACAAATGTGAAAATGCAAGTCCTGGATGCTACTCGGTGTATAGTTGAAGAGTTCATTCTCAGATGCATCTCGCTGAGTTGGCGCTGGACCAACAGAGATGCAGGTATCGCCCTGAATTTAATTTCCTTCTCGAGATGAACTGAAGCTCCAGCTGACATTTGTGCCAATGATTTTAAAAAAGCCCAGTAACCGTCTCCTTTGCTTATAAGAAATATAGATTTTATGATCCACCAAGGGGAACCTTTACAACGGACGTAAACATTGATTACTCTGGCATCGATCTGAATCCCTTTCTCTGTGAGTTTTGCAGAACAGCTGCAACAGTGTGACGCACGGTTGATATTAGGAAGATTTACCTCAGTAATAATTAACGTTACTTCTAAAATCTTCGGTTTATCTTCAGGGTCACATGTAGAAGACACCTGCAGAACTCCTGGTTAGATTTAATCGGCTGTTTCTTTATGACAGCAGCAGGATTACATTTAAGAATCCTAATCCTAATATAAATGCAATATGGTGCAAGCGTCTGCAACTGCTTACTGAAAGAAGAAAAACAAAGATGCACCTTAAATTAGGACTGAATTTAATCTGCAGAATAAAGTGCATCACATTGATTCACATTGAATCAACAGCGTATACGTCTATCTCTTGCATTATGTAACGGATGAACTCTTCAGTTTCACGCTGCAGCGACAGGAGCCTGAGGGCCCCACAGACCTACTGTACACCTCATTAAATAAGACATTTAGGGGAGATTAATTATGAGTAAAATTATCATGAAATCTACTCGGGGCGCCGGGGAACACGAGACTCGTTCCGAACGCGGAGCTCACCTTCAGGATGTTGACGAAGGGAACGCCGTCGGGGCCGAAGCGGCTGCCGTTGACCTCGATGTGCTTGAGCCACTGGATGTGCGGCTGCGCGTCGCTGTAGACCTTACAGTGGAACTCCACGTCGCTGCCCACCACCACCGTCTGATTGGCTGGCAGCCCCGCCTGGAGGATGGGCCTGTGAGGCGAGCGCTCTGAGGGAAGCAAAGCACGGAGTCGTTAGCGCAAACTGTGCACGGGGAGCGACGCGCCGCAGGAAACGTACGCACGAAACAGATAACATTTCCTCCGGCAGCTCGTTAAAACCCACTCCTGCACGTTAATTCATTCGCCGTTTACGCAGACGGGAGAAGCGGCGGTAAATGTTTCCGAGCCGCTTACCTAGCACGTCCAGCTGGTAGGTGTGGGTGATGGTGCCGTACTTGTTCTGCACCACACAGGTGTAGTTCCCTCGGTCCGACGGCACAGCGCTCTCCATCACCAAACTCCACTGCTGGTGTCTCAACTGGAGAGACATGAGGAGGAGGAAGGAAGAGGAAAAGGTATTTAACACATGTCACTTCAGCACATCTAAGCCTAGCAGGATACGGAGCACATTTCAAGGAGGCCTGATGGACGGCACACATTTAGCATATTCCCACTTGTCATGACAGGCATGTTTATATAGCCTGAAATTACACACTTGTCTCAGAGGACTTCATTTCATCTGTTCTGGACGAGAGGAAAGCAAGAAAAATCGAACTGGATGGATGTGTGAAAAACTGCAGCAAAAGGCAAACACATATTTCACAGTCCAGTCACAAACTGGAGCTGAAATCGAGGCACATTCCACCGTCGCTAACAGATATTCCTTCTATTTGGAGCTGGAGCGAGGACTCGGTCCAGAGAAAACGTCCCTCTCCAGCGTCAGATCTGTTCCCTCCCTTTCATATCCTTTGGCGTCAAACATCACAGAGCAGGCGAGGTTGGTAAACGGGAGCGTGCTTTGTTTCGTCGGCGGCGGCGGAGGCGGACGCTTTTGAACATTTCAAATGACACTACATTTAACATCTTTTTATTGATTGCACGAAGCGCCCGCTGCAGAACAGAGTGTTCCAGCGAGGGCCGTCTGATGAGGTGTGCAGACGGCGGATCCTATTTTAAGAGAACGTCTTTTGCAATCAAGATCCCGTGCAGAATCTGGGCCCTTTCTAACGATCAAGATACAAGACTGATGAAAAAACATTTAGACGATGATGGCAATAATGTAAGAAACAGAACGCCCCGAAGCTCTAATTGTTTATTCAATCCCTTAAACTATTAAAATAATGATTTAAAGAACATTTTCACATGGATTATTTTCATATGAGAGCACGCAGTGAAAGAATTTTCTTCCCTCCGCCTGCAGTGAAGAGGGCAGACAGACATTTCTTTTTTTTTTGCACCTCTGAAATTGGTTCCACCGTGCCACTCAAGAGAAATCCATCCCCGAAGAGTCGACGGGTAATTTCTGCGTAGTAATTCAAACCAGGTGTGGCTGGATGGCAGCGGCAGACAGATACTAACTCGACAGATTCAGAAGCCGCTCGGAGGAAGAGAAAGAGAAAGAGGAGGAGGAGGAGGAGGAGGAGTGAGCGGAGACGGGCTCTCGAGACGAGAACAGAGAACCTGCTACGCATCGCTAGGCAGAGTCTCCACGGGCCAAGAGGGACGACCTGCGCGCTTTAAGTGGAAACGTGCGACGCCGTTGCTCGCTGCTGCGAGCCGAGAGCAGGCGTGAACTCCTCCGAAAGAGGTCAGGATTACTAACGACGGGAGTGAGTGATGTCAACAAGGAGGCTTTCCAGGGTGGAACACTTCACATCACCTGCGTAGGAAAATGTCCCGACCCAGAGAAGGGCTTTTCACAAACATTTAACCCCACACGTTTGGGGAACGGGCCAGCTATTCATACAACCTACGTATATATATAAATAAATATATATAGAGATATATTTATAGGCCGAGAATCACACTCTCCTCATTCTCCTCCCTCTGTCTTAGAGTATACACTTCTCAACTCTATCTTGGAGGCGCACGCGGAAAATAATATAACAGTGTAAATATTATGCCTGAGTGTGCTTTCTGCAGTTGCGTGGTAACGTAGACCAGGCCGCCCGGGCTCTGTGCTGGCAAATGGTTTTCAGAGAGCGGCTGGCTCCACCCCGTCTACCCCTCTCAGAGCCGAGGAGTCAAACTGAAGTCAATGGCTGCTCTCATGAGCAGATGAGTGACGCCTTGTGCTGCGGTCGCTGGGCCTGAACTCGAGAGGAGAGGAGAGGAGAGGAGAGGGGGGGTGGAGAAGAAGAAGAAAAAATGGCGACGCATGAGGAGGGAAGCTAAAAGGTGGTAAAATACGAGACGCTCGGCTCGGAGGCCAAGACCACCAACAGAAACAGAAGCAGAGCTTTAAATTGGTCATTTCATAAAAAGAAGCTTCTGTGCCGTTCTGATTCAGCACCTCGCCGATCAAGACTCACGGCGTGGATTACGATCAGAGAAAGGTCGCTATCAGAATGCAGCACGCACTTAAACCGAGCGACAGCCATCAACTCTGAGTGACGTTCAACTTTAACGTCCCTCCGCCTTTCACTTGGCACATTTAATTATTTTCTAACATGCACGCCACTTGCTTTTTATTACCATGTTACACTGGCTAACCCCCGCTGAACCTGCGGCATTAGTCCCCAAACGTGATAATCCCATCCATTCCAATCATGCCAGATTCCAACCAGAATTAAATTATTAAGCAGCTTACGTTAGAGTCATACGAGGCTTTAAAGGTTTTAGGGCTTTGGCTGCGGATGTACGGAGCGGCGCGAGCCATGGGAATGGACAGGCGGTTTTACACTGCAAGAAGAAGTAGTTTCACAGTCTGTGCAGGGATGGACGGAGGAGGAGAAGGTTTGAATTTATATTTAGATCAGAATTAGTGTAGGAAATAACTCACGTCATCGTAATGTGCTTTATTTTAAGATATTTCTGTTTTCTCGCCACGGAAAACAGTGACGTTACCTCACCCTACTGGCGGATTCCTCGTGTTTTAATCAAAACACGAGCAGAGACGCGCTCATTTTTTTGCAGCGCAGTAGTTGTCTGAGAAAACACAGGAAGCTCTGCTCCCTTTACAGTCCAAAACCCTCCGTCTTCACCTCGCAAAATAGCCCTGTCAGAACCGGCGGGGCCAGTTACCAGAATTTATGGCCGTGTCAGAGCGGACCGGTGGCCCGGATCAGCGCTACCGGCTAATTTGACCCACAGAGAAGCTCGGAAACAGATAGACGCAACCCCCGAGGGCTCGCTATTAAAGCAATGTCTGCGGGTCCGTTTGCCCGGGTTTGGCTCCGCTTGACGCTGCGTCAACATGTAGGAGGCGGCTGTAAAATTCGAAGTGTGGAAGTTCAAAGCCGGGAAGAAAAAAAACCTTTAAACAGGATAATGTGTCTTTTGATACCCCTGGTATATTTGGGTTAAACGACGGGGGAGAAAAGGCAATAACGGCGGCAGATCTAAAATTAACACAAAAATAATCTTGCCGCGAGCAGAAATTCCGACGTGGCCCAACGGAGACCTACGATCCGGGTCGTGTTAAAATCTGGACTGGAAAAAACACAAGGATTTAAAGTGCTTAAAGTCTTAAAAAGTATCAGCGTGGAGCCAGTTTAAGAGGCCGGGCCTTGGAAACCTGTCAAAACACAGATTGAAAAATCAGTTGAGTGCCGAGCGACCTGGATAAACCCAAACACAATAATTACATTGTCAACTTCAGACTTGCTCGCGTTTAGCAGTTTAGCATGAAGACAATAAAACCCCTTCCGACATATGTGGCAGTGCACAACAGCGTAGGACCCGGCTGTCACAGACTCAATGGGACGACGACCCGCCTCCATCTGATGGCTCAATAGAGAGGTGACCTTTAACCTCTAGGGCCTCCGTAAGGGAGAAGCTCCACAGTTGTCTGAGAAGAGGCGCTTGGAATTTTATTTTCCATTTCGCAAATGAGCCACGCAGCCTATTTACCGTCTCATTTACCGCTCTGGTCTCTGCGAGTGATTGCAAGATTGAACCGAATGTCTGAACGGCCTCCGACGCGCGAGGGGAAGAATAAACAAGGAGGACGTTGGTGCACAAATATGAGGCAGCAGAGCCGGACGATCAAAGACTAAAGATGATATTCATAAGTTCTCATTTCTTTCTTTAAATGCATCACATCCAGGAATAAAAAGCTTCTTGACAGCAGATCTTAAACAGAGTGAGTGACTTTTAGGAGGCAGAGCAGAGCTGAAAGAAGCAGATTTACCCAAATCAGCCAAGACAGAATAAAGTCCACGAGGATACAAGTGAATACAATCGAATAGAAGACATTTTCTTCATATTACCTTTCATATTTGATATTAAACTTTCATCTAGTCTACCCGGAAATACCACCTCCCGAATCTCCTAAACACATCTGGAGCTCCCTCCGTCCCTGATTACATTGTCAAGTCGTTTTTTGTTCTCTCAGACACTTCCAGGACGAAACGCTGTGAAACGTGTCATTTCTCTCTCTCTCGGCTTCAAGAACCCTCACCATTCCACCCATGCGTGCTGGGAACAATCCCCCATAAATCCCCGAAAGCCTTTTGTCACATTTCTTGTAAACTCCTCGGGGTAAAAGCGACGGGACCGTTGAGATTCATTTTACAAGAGGAGAGCTGATGAGACCGTTTGTGGAAATGGGTTTCTTTAAAGAACAAACGAGAACACGGTGCATCCTCGGGAACGCCACTTACGTCCACTCCAGCCTGAGGACAGGAGGCGTTTTTTAGTTTTAGTTTTTTTGGAGGTAATGGACCAACTTTCTCTCACACTTCTGCAGACACTTTAGATTAAATGACACACGGGGCCGTAGGGCAGCGCTGAGGGGACAGGACTCCACTGAGCTGCTCAGCGTGGACCCGTTAGCAAATAAGCTACACTCCAAGCCCTGAGAGACATGTGACAAAACGGTCCCGTCCCCCGTCCACAGCTTGAAAGTCAGGCACCGCGGCGTCCCATTCATCTCAAATTAACCACGGCTGTCAAATGAAAAAAATGATCTCGTCATTTCGACGCGGGACGCGGGAAGAAAGGACGCGTCACCTTGAGGACCCCGTCGGAGGAATAGAGTCTTTGGAAGGCCTTTGTCAGGCTGTCAGGACTCTAGGTCTGCCCCCAACCCCGCTAGATGAACTCATCACGGGCAGATGTGAGGTGGGGTTACGAGGGACTGAATGCTCTCCAAAGAATGTCTGTCCTGACATCCCGTCCCTTGGTTTGTGCTCTCTCTGTTCCGCCTGTCAACGCAGACGATTCAATAATCAGCTGGTTTTCCTTTTGAAAGACTTGATATTGATTTTTACTTAACCTCATTTTCCGTGCCAACTATCTTTTACTATATTGGAAAGCGATTAGCGAGACTGGTCGACTCTGATGAAGTGCGGGTGAAGTATCTCCTGTCTCAACTTTGAAATCGGCCGACACGTTTCTATCGCTTCTCGCAGCTTTTAAAAAAAAAAAAATACATCTGGTCATTTCAACGGAGGACGTTAGATGCCGAAAAGCCAGATGAGAAAACTACAGAAACGCCGCTCTGTGCTCTGCAGAAACACGAGCATGTGGCCGGAACAAAGAAAAGCATCAACCCGAGGGATAACCGTGTTAAAAATTAGGTGACAATATAATGCAATTAGTCACATCGCTCAACTTAATTGAAGATAATGTGACTGGATTTTTAGCGCAAATATCTTTTACAACGAGCCGCTACAGAGGTTGCTATGGACACAGATTTTGAAATGAGTTTCAATCGCATATATTTAAAAAAGAAATGAATCTATTCTTTATGATGTTTAAAAGTTCTTCCCCTCCCCCCTGTCGTCGCCCCTGACCCGACCCGGGACCCTCGATTCTATAGGGGTCGACCTCTGGGTTCACCTCCCTCAAGGCCAATAGTAGCGGCCACATGGTGATTTGCAAACTAGATTATAAAAACAGGTCCGGGACAGAAGGGAGGGAGGGGGTGACAACACAAAACAACTCCATAAAGACGCACGGAGGAACGTCTTCATCATCGCCCGACGTGTCTGTTAAATCAAATTACTCAACGCGTGTGCAGAATCACAGCGAGAAGGTTATGGGTTCCAGTGCATCGGTCGACTGAGGCTCATTAGGTTTATTGGCGATTCTAAATTGACCTGTCCATTTTTGCACCCTGCCTCTTGGCCAATGACAGCTGAGATAGGCTCCGACACTCCAGCGAATGAATGAATGAATGTGCAGAATCTTCTACGAAACATCGGCTGTGCACGTGCAAAACTGTGCACAACGCAGTTAAGTTTCTCTGCAATCAGAATAGTTTGCACTGACAAATTTGCTTTGGTGCTTCAAACTAATGTGCACAACGGGACTCGCCTGACAGTGACCAAGTCAGAACAACCTGAAATGAAGTGTAACTGGTCACATACGCATGAGATAAAGTGAGTGGTAAAAAATAATGGTTTTCTATGTAATTTAGGTGAAGTGAAGCCTTAAAGGCTAAAATAAAAATACAAAATTAAAATTACAGCTTGATTATGCACGGTATCTGATCTGGCAGCGTTAAAATATATCTTAATTATGAGCCTTTTCTAAACGTCAGGTTATACTAAAACGTTTACCCTTTCCAGCATAATTAAGATATATTTAAATGTGTATCAGTAATGGTTCTGAAAAACTTTCTCAGTTTCTGAATTAGAACTCGCTTGGATACCGTCCTCCTCTCCGGCGCGAGCGGCCGCAGCGACGTCCCGGCTGAGGCCGAGCTCGGCCCGCTGAGGTACATGAGGCGGAAAATACACAGGAAACTGCCTTGATGGCTTTTTGACGACTTATAGTGTCACAGCTCGGACAGCAGGAGCTCACACACACACTCCGCTCAGGCTCACCACGACGAGCCGGCTTCACGTTTGACTCTCTAATTATACGTCCCCATAGGAGCGCGTGTTAAAGCAGCAAACAAAAATGGCTCCTGCCGCAGAGGGACGAGACCAAAGCAACGAGCACTGAACCGGTTCAATCTGCCGCGGGGAAATTACACCGATTAGGGCGACATAAGCGTCTTAACGTGGCCTCGGTCTCCACGGAAACGTAGCTATTGTGCTCTGTGAGGCTGTTGAGACGTCTTGTGATTTCTGAAAGAGGTGGAATAAACTTCTGTGTGTGGTCAGTTTGGGTTTCATTTTGCTGCTAACAACAAAAACAAATACACAATAATCAACAGATCTTCATGTGCGCTACACATGCTAAAAGCTAAAAGCTAAAAGCTAAAAGCTAAAAGCTAAAAGCTGCCGTCTTTTTAGCATGTGTGCAGCTCCAGTCCGAGCCGGGGCGTCCTGAGGGCTGGTGACAGGTGTGTGTGTGTCAGAGTGGGGACAGAGGGAGGGAGACAACTGCTGTTGGTCTGCTGGGAGCAGATGTTGAAGATCTCTGTAAACTGTTAATAGCTGCAGGATCTCATTACATTTAACTCTTTAAAGGCCAGAACCTTCCGCTGGGGAGAGAGCGTCTCTCAGTGCCTCGCCACCGGCCGGACACGTGGTCCCTCGGCTGAAATTAGAAGATGCAGCTTTTAAAGACGAACTATCTGACACTTCTGCCTCCGTTCTGCACGTCGTCTTTGCTGCGGATGCTGACATGGCTGTGCAAAATGAAGCGATCGCATTTAACAAATCAAACGTAAACGTGAAAGGCAGTCGGCTTTCCATCGGTTTTGAAGCAACTCCTCATGGTAGCGTCACTTCTGCAGCTATTTGCCTTATAAAAAGGTAATAACTGTGCAAGCTAGTAACCGCCTCCCCTCCCCACGACCTCATGAAGACATCGTGAGGACAGCGGGATTTCAAATAAGACCGCGTGATCCTCAAAGAACTGAAATCTCTGGGAATCATTTTAGAGCATCCACGCTTTTTAAGCTGAAGTTTATTTTGAACCAAAACACCCGTTTTGACTGTTTGAATTCCGATGCCGTTACCACACAGCGTTTGTCTTTTTAATCCCGCGGCTCAGGCCCATTAAAGGAACACAGACGTAAACCAAGCCCTGTTACTTTAAGCAGTGCCATTCCGCGCCAGAGCCCGGCGTTCAGAGCGAATCCCAAGACAAAACTGAGCGCAGCAGCTGTCTGCCGCCCCGCGTCACTGTCAACGCCGATACTGCCACGGGAGCGTGCGCGTTTCCGTGCGCCGCGCTCATTTCAGCACACCGGCTTGACCCTCCAAGTGTATTTTGGTCAGTTCGGTCGTGGCTGAGGGGGGGGGGCCGCGTGCTGCCCGGAGGTTTTCTGACCTTTATTTATCGTGAGAAGATTCGCCGAGCACGAATTTCTTTCAGCACTCCGCTTCCCACTCTTCCAATTATAGAAATTCACACCAGGGAGCATCGCGGCTCTCGTTTACTGATGGACACACGGCAGCTCCAATAGACTAGCAGGGGATTAAGATGCCTTGCTAAATGGCGCTTTAATAGCAGCTCGAGCCGAGCAGAGCATGACCTCCCCCGGGCTGAGTTTTTAGCTCGAGTGCGAAGCTACGACTCTATAAATCAACTCCTCTACCCTTTAGGCGTTAACATGTTATTGCTCTCACCTTGATGCCTCCCATCCTCTGCTCTCCCTTGAACTCTTTGCCGTTCTTCAGCCAGTGGATGGTCGGTGTTGGGTTTCCGGCGGCGGCGCAGCGGAACTTGACAGTGTTGGCGGCGGAACAGCCAAGAGCTTCTTGTCCATCCGGTCAGGCCTGGTCCAGTACGGAGCTTTAAATTAGAGAACACAACAACGTTTTAGCCGCAGAAAGCTTCAAAGCAAAAAAAATACGAAAGCTAAGATGTGTTTCAGGTTTGAACTCTGACCCTTTAAGCAACAGTTAAACTTTACCCTTCAATGCTGGGCTGATAAAATAGATCATTTCACGTCTTAAGGACTTGCGACATCCTTACCCAAACAAATCTGCCCTTCCATTTTCTGGTGTATCCTTAGAAAATTTTTCTGGAAAGAGCCTGCAGGAATTTATAGTTTCATGTTTTTGTAATTGCTAAAAGATGGCACAGATGGGACAACTTGCTCCTCCTCTGCCCCGTCTTAGAATTGCTCATCCCAGATGACTTGTGCACTTCAGCAGAACAGATGTGAGGCCGTTTTCACGAGAGGTTCCTTCACCAAACAACACACATCACCTGCGTCGTTTCATTTTCAGCACACTTTGTCTAGAATGACATTTGCAAGATCTGAAGATTAAAAAGTAATAGATACAGACAGGTTGAGGTGCTGCTCTCGGGGATCGGGCCCTTTACGCTTCATCTCTCTGCGACGCCAAACCCGTGCTAAGTTCAACCCGCCCAGCGGTGTAAAACACAGCTTGACGGACGCTGAAAGAGTGTAAACCGTGCGCACGGAGCGCCACAGCGACCAACACTTATCATATCCTCCACAAAGCGAGAGTTCAGCTGAAACCGTCGATTCCGGGGAGTTTGGAAAACCTGTCAGGGCGATTTATTGAGTTGTATTGAGGAGACGACGGCACACAAAGAGGGTGCAGCGAGTCAGGGAGGCTCATTGTCCCCCCACCCCCCCGACCGCGTGGGTGTGGAGGAGGGTGAGGGCGCCGAGGCATGGCTCACTCTCACTCATGGCTACCCTGGACAAAAGCTGGGGAGGTGGCTGACCGGTCATCAGATGTCTCTTTTACTTTCCAAATGCAGGAGCAGAGAGGGGAGCTAATTACCATCTGAATGGCTGTGTGTGTGTGTGCAGGCTATAGTTAAAGAGCAGTTCTCACCCTCAAGCTGCTCGTGTTTTTATCTCATCGGGACGACTCAGGTGAGACGTCTGTGTTTAATCTGCTGCGTGCATCCCTGAGGTGGTCTGATATATTCCTGACACTTCTTCTCCTGCTATCAAATCCTGGCTGCAGCTTCAGAGGATAATTACAACCAGGCAGAGGGAGAGAGAGAGATGCACGGCGATGAAAGACTCCTCAGAAAGCAAACAAACACCGTCGCTAAACTCTATTAAACAGACTGTAAACTGAGGCGCTGCACACTCCTGCGGAGCACGCCGCCGCTGCTGCTGCCGCCGCCACCCGCCCCACGTTAGAGACTCCCCAGCTCGCTAAGACAAACACTCCCCACGTGCAAACCGCACACGCAAACTGGCTTCCACCTTAAAAGGGAAATATCTGTTGGATTTCATTACTTTCTCTCCCTCCAGCCTCTCTTTCTGTGTCTGCGTGTTTGGAGCAACACTCGGCGCCCCGGCGCAGCGTGGGACAGCCCTCTCCGAGGAGTCTGAACACATTGTTTTCTTGGCGTCGTAATCAGCCACGCGCGCGCAAACGCACGCACGCAGTCAAAACGGTCAAATGGAAACGCACACTCTCCCAATGTGTGGTCCCACTCCTCCTCCTCCTCCTCCTCCTTCTACTCTCACTGCTGCTGCTGCTCCTGAACTCATCTAGGCATGAAAACACCTTCCTGCTGTTACTCAGCCACAGAGATGTTTTAACCCTAAAGATAGATCACTATGTAGAATAGTTAAAGAAGTATATGTAAGACACAAAGACTGGTTGAAGTACTGACCCACTTGTCAATCAAACAAAGAGGGTGGAGCTGTGACGTCTTCCTCCTCAGATTTTTGCAGCGTATAAGGCATAACATTATGACCACCTTCCTAATCTTGTGCAGGTCTCCCTGGACATGGACCTTCTAGTTTGGGATCTAGTGAATGTGGAGGCCAGGTCAACACCTTGTGCTGTTCTTCTTCCTAAAGTGTTTTTGTGGCTGCATCCTGCTGGGGATGGCTGCTGCCATCAAGGAGTGTCATTGCTATGGGGTGGGGGTGCCTGGTCTGGTCTAGGTGGGTGCTACATGTCTAAGTAACATCCACATGAATGAATGAATGCCAGGTCAGTGGTCATAATGTTCTGGCTGATCGGTGTATGCTCCAGCCAATTAACAACGCGCAAATAAAAAGACAAAAACATTAAAAGAAAACTGATTTGGCTGCAAACTGCTTTGATAAATTCGAAATTTCGTCCCGATCGGTTCGATTAGGGTTATTTTATCAGAAAATTTAAAAGATAACGAATCATTAAATTAAACCTACAGCTTCCAAAACATATGGTCATTCAGTTATTTGATTTTTGTTAAGGATATGATCATATAAAAGCGTTTTCTGATGCTCATCTGTGTCGTTATAAGACTTTAAAACGCTGACGCAGACTTTTTCCACCTGAGAAAGTGGAGAATTGCGACGGGCTTAGAAACGTATTTTGATCTTGGCGTGTCTCATGATTCACAGCGGAGTCCCGTTGTGTATTCTTAGCAGCCCGCAGGAATCCCATCCCATGTCTAATTGCATGGAAGGTATTTCCTCAGCTGAGGGGACCAGAGCAGATACCCCTCAAGCTCCACGGGGAGGGGGGAGGGGGGGGTCCGCAGATAACCCTGCCCTGCCCTGCACTGACATGCACTCAGTGTAGTGGAACCCGGTTTACAGTAACATCTTCCCTGAGCTCTCTCAGCAGATACATGTCATGCCCACCTGTCAGCTTGTAGAGGTTATCCGTGGAGGGAATTCTCTGCCCGGAGCCTAAAAATACTCGAGTGTGTTTGGTTTATGTTCGATAAGTGATTCCAGAGAGCGGCTGTGGAAAGGGAGGGGTTTGTTTCGCTCACACACGGAGAAAGTTGCAAACTCACAAACGCTCGATTTGTTCTGGGAAAAGTGCTTCTGGAGCATCATCAGAACTCATCGATACCCTCAGAAGATCACAGATAGAAAACACAAATGCATATCTCAGCTTTCAGAGCACCTGCTGCTGCTCATACAGCCGCTTGACTTTTCAGAGTTTATCCTCAAACGACGAGCGTTCTTTTACCACCGATAAGAGCGCCGTGTTTTGGTTTACGCAACCGATTTCAGGGAGAAATGGGCCAAGAAAATAAGGATTTGATTCCTGGTCCTTATCCAGGAACATGTCCTAATGATTTCTTTTCGTGACAGATGGGGAACGCTTGAGGACTTTTCGATATTTTCTCACGGACCGCTCGGCTGACGGACAGATATCTGGCCGCCGCACGCCGGGAGTGTCCGTCGCAGTGTGTGTTTTGATGCAGCTCCAGATGCGTGTTCACATTTTCTAAACGCTTTCCGTGGTTAAAAAAAAAAAAAAAAAAGCAACCGTGGGATTGTGGGGGCCTTGGCAGGAGCACGGACCGTCTGAGCAGGCTAACTTCAGCGCAAACGGCAATTAGCTGGAGTGGGACGCGGTGCAGCGGCGATCGAGGCCCTTCAGCGCTCAGACACCGATCTGGAGGAGGGGGAAGGGGAGGGGGGAGGGGAGGAGGAGGGGGTGTCTAATTGTGTAATTGTATAATTTGCCCTCGCTGACGCCTGCGAGCACACAGGCAGATTTCATTACAGATTACACTGGGGCCCTTTGAAGGCACGCTGCCCCGGAGGGCCTGCAGGGACTCAAGGCAAACAGAGTCGGAGGAATGGCGGCTGTGGAGCAGCGTAGCGTGGCCCGGCGTCCGGCTCTCTGCTCTCCTGCCAGGGTAAACAAGGAGGCTGCATAGCTCGGGAGCGCAGCACAGCACAGATTAGGCTCTGTTAACATCCCCCCACATCCACCCCCACCCCACACAGATACTGCCCTCTCTCTTCACGCAGGCTCGGAGTGTGTGCGCTGCTAGAAAAATTCTCACTTTCATCGTGTGAGGCTGGATCGCGGTTCAATCTCTTCCGTCGGATTCGCCCATCCGTCACCGCAACATCTTCGGGGCATTAAAAAACTTTGCGATATGAGCGCCGTCGCTTTCACACATAATCTGAGCGATAAAAACACGGCGAAAACGCAGCGCTACATGCTTCCTGGCGCCATCGTCGAGTCTTAATATCTCCAAATGTTCCTCGGAGTAAATAAAAACACTGATTCAGTCGGTATTTCAGTTTAACAGCTCATCTGGAAACGTCGCTATCCATTCTGCCGTATTCACCCGACACCATTTTATCTGTTCTGCATATTTGAACGTGTGCAGACATTGTTGAGTGGAGCTGGTTCCTTCAGAGGACCATCACTCCTGTCTGATCACTCTAAAACTTTAAGAGATTTAACTGTAAATTAAAGACACTTGCAGGTGGGGGCTGGAGCTCGTGTCTGCAGTGGCATCATCTCAGCCGACTGACTCCTCAAATCTTCAGTTTCTCTTTTTTATTTTTTTTTTTTCTGGAGCATCTTCTCTTCCCTCTGTCTGGCTGTCAATCAGCTAATGCTTCCTGCTCCCCATCCTCCTCATTAATCGTCCGACTCTTTCCCCATCTCCGCTGCCGTACTCTCTACACGCCGACGTTCTTCCGCTCGCCGGCGGGGGACCCTCCCGCCTGGCTGTGTGGCTCGTCACATGGCTCCTCTTCCTGCTACAGCCGGCTAATTAGCGGTGGCTTAGCGGACATTAAGCAGCGATAGGGGTTTAATGTTTCTGGGCTAATCCCTCTCCTTTTGGCCGGGAAACCGGAGCCTCGTATGTCATGAGGTAGACTTACATCCAGAGATTAGGCCTGGCAGTCTGAGGCTATTTACTGGCATTCAGGATGTCTGCAGTAAGCCGCCGCCGCCTTCGCCGCCGCCGCCGCCACTTCGCCCCGTTCAGAAAACACTCTGGGCTCAAAGTGAAGCTGTGCATTCAAACACATTCAGGTTTTACACTGAAGGCGTTAAGCTTATCCGGCTGCAACTCGCAGTACAAAGACTGCAAGAGGAAGCTTTCTGCAGACTTTCTCTGCAGCTTATTCTGCTGCATTCTCCTGTAATCTCTCCGGATAACAGCATGAGCTCAGTGCCTTACAGGAAAAAAGGCATGTATGAAGATTACTTCTGATTTTCTCCTTCCATTCCCAGTGAGAACGCAAATGATAGCAGCGGCGTAAAGAATATTAACGCAGGCATGCTGCACGTTAACGGGGTTTCTGTGTTCGTTATACGTCAGGAACAAAAATAATTACAGTGAACCTCTCCTTCCTTTCCATGCTATCGTGCAGCAATAGCAACCAGGGCCCAACTTAATTCAACTGGGCCTAATGTCCTTATTAAAAGCTAGTTTTAATGCAGTCCTTGGGAGATCTTGTTTTTATTTTGATAGACGACACGGGGGCAGGAAGCCAGTGGACGGAAAAACTGGATACGACGTGCAACAGAGGTCCAGTTAGCATCTAAAAACTAAACCCCAAAGAACACTCGTAAAAGCTCATTAGAGAAAATAAAGTGCTTTTAAACGAAACCTTCTCTGAGCTGTACGTCAGTTTGAAAACCTTCTCTCATGTCCATCTCTCAGCCTGCAAACGATCAGGTAGAAACTGGCAGTTAAGGAGGACTGGGAGTTAGTTCATGGCCCGTTGGACACTGCTGGCATGCTACGGGGGTTTTCTTTCGGTTGTGCACGGATGCCTGCAGTCTGCTGCCTGATCAAGTATTTCAGTTTTGGACTACTGTGAACCTTAAAGTATGTAAACAGTCTTTTGCAATGGTAGCCATGCATCCATGCATTCATTCATTCCTCTCTTTTTCTGTGGCTTTCTCAGTTTCTGTCACACTCTCTGTCGTCCTTCCTTAACTCCTTTAATCCCTTTTCTCTCCTCTTCCACTGCGTTTTACATCATTTCGCTCATTTTTCTGATTTGTCTCCGACTGGCTGCGCCTCGCCTCCCACCGTCTCCCTCCGTACGCTACAACAAAGGCAGCGCAGCGTGGCGCCTGGCTGGTCGAGAACTTGCCGAGGGGCGGAGACGCTCCCCGTCTCTCCGGAGTCGTGACGACTGACAGAGCCGGGTGCGTTGAAGAGTACGCAGCCGGCAGAAGCCGTCCCTCATCGTTCCTTTGTTCACCTGCGCCTGAACTCGCATCACAGCAGAGCGCAGAGGAGGGTGTTACCTGCCGGGAAAGCGCCGGCTTTTGATCAGCGCCACATTTAGTCTAGCGCTCTGGAGAGGTCGGCAACATGTCGAGCCGTTGTAAGAGCCGTATAATTCCAGTCACAGATATAAAACTCGCACAAATCTAATCACCTGCATAAATCCGCTGATGGTCTCATTGTGGCCCATTAGAGCAACTTTCTGAGGAAGCGTTGTGGTTCTCACAGACGAGATCTTTCATCAGAGTGACAAGTGGAATGAGTCCAAACCATAAAATGCATAAAATGCTGATTAACTTCTGGAGGCAGAGCGGCGTGAAATAAATAACGTGACGAGCCAATTTCTGCAGCAAACAATCACCACCGCAGACACCTGCTTTTTGATTCCTGCATTCCTGTCGCCTCTCTGTGACTAATCCGCATTCATTCGCTCTCTCTCTGGAAACCTTGTCACCTGCTATTAAGTAATAAGGCGCGCTAATAACTCAGAGGTGATAAGGATCCAGAGATGTAACCGGAGGGGTCTGTGACGCTCGCATAAACCATCTGTATCATCAGGTTGTTTGGGATAAATACTCGCCAGAGGACTAATTAAACCATCCGTCTACGTTTGTCTTTTATTTAATTATGTCAGACAAACAAACAAAATGTAAATTAGATTCATTTCTCCAGGAGCTTTTTCTTTTTTTCCCCCCTTTGCTTAATAACTTCCTGTAGATGCTCCTTCAGTCTGTCTGGGTGCCATTAATCTTCTAAATTTACTGCATGTGCTGTCCATACTTCATATTAACAAATAACAGTCATCAGTCATTTTAGAAGCTCGGCTTAAAATCTATTCTTTCGCCGTCAAAGGGAAGGAACGCCGCTAAATATCATCTTAACAAAGCAACGTCTTCTTGACCCGAAGCAGCTAACGGCACCCACTCAGGTGTGTGTGTGTGTGTGTGGAGGAGGAGGAGGAGAAGAAGAAGACTCCAAGGAGAAGAGTGACAACAACTACAAGGAGGAGGACGACGAAGAGGACAAAGGAAGAGACAAAAGACGAAGAACGAGAAGGAGGAGGAGGAGAAGAAGAGGAAAGAGAAGAAATAGGCAGAGGAGACGGAAGTGGAGGAGGAATAGGAGAAGAAGGAGGACAAGGAAGACGAGTAGGAAAAGGAGGACGAGAAGAAGGAGGTGAAGAAGAAAGGGAAGGAGGAAGAAGAGAAACAATTAAATAGTTCGCTTCTTGAGGAGGAGGTAGAGGAGGAAGAAGGAGAAGAGCGACAACAATAACAAGGAGGAGGAAAAGAAGAAGAACTAGAAGGGAAGGAGAAAAACCAGGAGGAGAAAGAAGACAAGAAGAAGAGGGAGGACAAGGACAAGGAGGTGGAGAAGGAAGTGGTGGAGGAACAGAAGAAGAAGAAGGTGAAGAAGAAGAGGAAGGAGAAGAAGAAGACACCCGTCACTGACTCGTGTCTCCTCCATCAGACCTGCTCTAATACTGTCACTCCCTCCAGCCTTTTAATTAATGATTATTATTATTATTATTATTCTCATCATCAGACTACAAACGTAATTAAAGAAGAAAATAAGAATTCACCATTTCCATTACCTACAACTTCTGGGTCTTCGTCGTAGTCTTCATCATCACCAGACGACAGAGAATCTGGAAGAAAAAAAAATAAAAAATGAATATTTCAGATTCAACAAACAGTGGAACTTATTCATAAATGGTCTTTATCTTCACGCTTCAGTCTCTCTGAGCTATGTTCACCATCAGATAACACGAGGACATTTTACATCTGGAACGTTTAAATCCCAGAATCTACTTTATGCAAGACAAGCAGGAAAAAAGAAAACCGGCAGGAATTCTGTGAGATTACATGGCGCGTGTTCACAAACAGAAACGATTAGAAACACACGCGGCTGCACATTAGAGCCGTTCATTGAGAAACTCATGAATGAGTCTACAGTTCTCTGCAGCGTGGCGTCTCTCTCAGATATTACAACCTAAACATTTCCACAGACGTTTAGAAATGAGAGGCTCATTAGAGCTGCTGCAACACGCTCCTATGAAAAGCGCGTGTGCAGATGCAGATGCACTGCGTGCAAAAGCCAACTCTGTGCAAAACACACACGCACACACACCGACGCCTGCTGGCTAACAGCTAGCGTGCGAGCCGACGTCTAATTAGTTTCCAGCCGCAGATACGACTGTTTAGATTTGCTGTATCGCGCGTTTTCACCGCGCCGCTGTAATTATCTTCGATCTGACCTCGACGTCTTCTGGTTCAGCTGCACAGGTCTGCTAAATGGGAGCCAGCTGTAACCGCAACAACCCCGGTGAGCTAAAACTGCTCCTGAAACTCCTGACCGGCGGGTTTTTGTTGCTATTATCGGACACCTCGGCACTCGCGGCTCCCGCCTCGGCCCCATTGTTTGCAGCTCAGCAGAAAAAAAAAGAAAGGTGCTTTAACTCGGATTGCAAACTGGGCGAGCGCCGCCGTTGTGAGCCAGAAATCGTCGCTTTAAAAAGCCGCTCCGGTTGTCAAAATAAACCTCACAATAGGCGAGAGGGTGGTTGTGGAAACAGTGAAATCTGAGAAAGGCAGGGACAATGCCTCGGCCACAATGCTAATTGGCTAATAACTACATTTCAGTAGGAATTAAAAGATTTGTTACGGTAAGATTTATTTTAGGTGCATGTATGAGACTGACACAGCATCTTCAACTTGAATAACAATGTCTGAAAGCTTCCAATCTAAAGTTTTTGCCCGTCTGAAAAGAAGCTCTCCATCTTCACGAAATGCAGTTTCAAAAGTTCTCCTGGTTCGAAATCGTGCATATCTGAAAACTGCCGTGCATATTTTTAAAGCAAAGTTCTGCAACCCTGAAATCTGAGGCTTAAAAAAATGTATTTTCCATCTTTGAAGGATGCATATTGCACTTGCATAGTCGATATCGCCGACACAGCTTTCTTGCGACTTTTGGAAAAGAAGCCGGGGACATTTCTTTTCAAGCTTTTTTACTGCATTAAAATCACATGTTCCGTTTACAGTGTTGCACAGGACTGCTCTGTCAACATCAATCAAACGGAAGCAATGGAAACGGAAGCATGCGTCAGCCTACAATTGGTCCAAATGGAGATTTATCTCCAACCTGTAGCTATAGGTGCAACAGGCTGCAGTGCAGAGCAGAGGCAAGTTTGCTTCAGATAAAACTCTCCACGCTCAACCAGGGACTTTTTCATCTGAAGCCGACTCTCCCTCTCTCTCTCTGTGTCTGATCTCTGGAGATCTGTGTTGCATCTGCAAAACCTCTTTACACTCATGTTCATACTTTCATTCACTTCTGCTTCCAGACGACTTCCATCACCTCCTCACATTACAGCTCCCCGCTTCCAAGCATGTGTACCGCGCGAGTACACGGTATGATTTCTGCCGTCTGGACGCCATCCAGGTGCTAAATCTGATACCGCTGCTGAATATCTGACACCTTGCTCAAATATTTGAAAAGCACAATAGTCCGTGTGTGTGTGTGTGCTTTAGACGGAGCTCTGTGTTTAAAGTAGAAGGGAGGAGAACCGACGGCGAGGGGGAGGCAGAACAGGATATTACCACCCCGCACCGTAAATGCCCCAAATAATTTAAACATGCACCCAAGTGTTAAAAAAAGATATGAAACGTCTGACAAAGCTGTGTAATGAATGTGTTTCTTGTGCGGTTTTGACTCCTTAGACACGCCGAGCGGAGCTGGAAGCAAATTCAGTTATCTCGGTTTATTTATGTACTTGTTTAAAGTAAAGAAAGAAAAGTATTTTAGAGCAGGACATCGGGGGAAGATGAAGATGTGGGGAGAGTGTGTTTGCATGTGTCCTCCTGCTGCGTGGAGATGACATGCAATCCATGAGGAGAGGCTGGATGAGTCCTGAAGAAGGACATATTCTCCACCGGCTTGCAGCCAAATGCATTCAACCGTGTGTGTGTGTGTGTGTGTGTGTGTGTGTGTGTGTGTGTGAGAGAGAGAGGAGGTTGGTGGGCGAGTTAAGAGGGAGCGAACCCTCTCATTTCTTGCCACCCCATCTGTTTTCAATGATGAAATGTTTCGGGCTAATTGCTTTCTAATTAGTTGTCAATAACGGGCTCAGCTGGTGTCCATGAGTTTTACGGGAAAGCTACTTGCTCGCTCTCCTCTGACACCCCCCACCCTCCCACACACACCCCACACCCCACACCCACACACACACACACACCCCACCCCTTTTTTACCCACACACATTCTTCCTCTCCTTTTCATTCCTATTACAGCTCTCCTTGCATCACACCCTCGTTTTAAAACATCACTCAGCCCCCTCATACTGTCTGATAATGAATTTCACCTTTGACTGTGTGTCTGGAGGGGTGGGGGGGTTTGGATCTGTGTGAAACTTGGCCGGGAGTTAGCCGAGGGAAGTCTCCGCCGGTGTGATGCTGTGTACAGTACGAAGCTGTGTGTGTGTGTGTGTGTGTGTGTGTGTGTGTGCAGGTTGGCAGGGAGCTAATGTGGAGCTGAAACTGAGCAGAAGGACAGAATAACAGAACCTTCCTCCGCTATGAACAGTCGCCGTCATGTCGAGACGTCACTGCTGCAAATGTTTGTGTTTACTGATGGGAAATACTTTGGTGTGTGTGGGGGGGGGGTTGTGTCAGCCAGGCAGAAAAACCAACACGGGTCAGATATCAGAGATCTCTGCAGGCTGCAGCCGAGGTGCATGTTTCTATTGGATCTGCAAGTGAGTCTGCAAGTATCTTAGATAAACATCGCATGGTGTGAGATTTATGTCTCACTTAAAGGGCAATGAAAATGAGCTCTCGCACTCGCCACGTCTGCCTCTACGTCTACCCCCCCTCCGCGGCGCTCACCTGTCACTCTGATGGTGTAGTTGCTGAGCAGCACGTTGCTTCGGGCGAGCCGGCACGAGTAGACTCCCGAGTCCTCGTACGACACGTTGATGATGCGCAGCATCCTCTGGCCCAGCCTGGTGCGGTTGCCGGGCACGAGGCCGGCGCCGTCTTTGAACCAGACGACGGGCTCCGACGGGTCGTCCAGGTCGCACGACATTTCCAGGATGTCCCCCACGCCCAGGACATAGTCCTCCAGGAAGGCTGTCTCGCTGGACACGGAGTCTGCGCACACAGAAATAAAGGAGGAGGTTCATGAGGAGGGTTTTAAAAATGCTGACACATCGACATTTATAAATGGACACTCAGGTCTGGACAGGTTTTTTTGGATTTGTTAAATGTCCTAATATTTTCTGGCGCAGCTTCTCACATGTGCAGATTTTCTTTTGGCCCTCTGCATCGATTCTTTTGGACATTTTTAGCCTGACGAAACGAGGAATAGAGGACGTCCAAATGACACCTGTGCAATCAGAGCCCCCCCCCCCAACAGGTCTAGTCTATATTGTAGAGTTCTGCTTAATTAACAGACAGAGAGTCTTCTGTGTCTAGAAAGTCCCCCCACCACCGTGCCATCTGAAACAAAGAGGCTGTGGTGCAGAGTTTACTGGCAGCAATCAGCTAATCTGCTGCTGGAAATCAGAAAACTGCAATTTCTTCTTCCAGCGCGAAGAAGGCGTCAGATCTGGGGCCGCTCTCCCTCCCTCCTCTCCAAACTTCCCCGTTAAACATCAGCTCATTTACTCCAGGAGCTCCCGCTGCCAGCTCGGCCTGAGCCAGGGAAAAATCAACATGTTTACTAGCCCCGCCGCTAAGGATGCTGGCCTCCTGCGCCGAGGGTGGAGGGAACACGTCTGGACAAATAAACACAGGGTCCTCTTGTGTCTCCTCTCGTGCTTTCATCGGAGGCGTCTGGACGTGGAGGACGGCCTCGTGCGATTGCCGCGGCAACCGCTCAAGCGAAAGTCCTGATCTAGACGAGCACACGAGGGCTCTTATGAAAAACAAACGCAGACATGCTTTCACGTACGCAGGAGCCTGAACGAGCGGCTCGGGCTGACAAAGTACACAACACACACTTGTTTGCAGACGCAGCCTCCCACCCACCCATGGGAAACACAGAATGAAGTGCGCTGAGAGCGTGATTTATGACGGCAAACACACCCACTGTTGACCCGCTGAGAGGGGCGTTAGAGACGCTCGCTGACAGGCGGCGAGCGCAGCAGCAACCTCTCGCAAGGCGGCTTCAGAGGTTGATATCAGGAGCG
Organism: Planiliza haematocheilus; assembly: GCA_005024645.1. Lineage (NCBI taxonomy): Eukaryota > Metazoa > Chordata > Actinopteri > Mugiliformes > Mugilidae > Planiliza > Planiliza haematocheilus. The sequence goes on from SRSE01000637.1 coordinate 4,427,614, forward strand.
GCCCAGACAAGACATCCTTCACGGGGAATGCATAATAGGTGCTCTAAATTATAGATGAGCCCCTTCGACGCGAGGCGGGAGGGCTGCGGCGGACGCTCGCAGGCCGACAGGGGCGCCGCTGATGTGCAGAAGCGGCGGGTAACGCTGCCAGAGTCACTTTGAAATCTGTCCGTGCGCCAGCGTATCGCCAGCTCTCCAAAACCAGGCGGCAGAGACACGAGTAGTATGACAAAGTAATAATACTACAGTGGAAATACACACTCAGATTTGTCTAAAGGCTGCAGTCGCCTGTTTAAGAGTGGCTGTGGAGCCAAGTGCTAACAGCTCAGATTTGCGTTTGGGCCCATTGAGCACGCCTCGCACACCGATGACACAAAGACGACGCTTGAGCACGTTTAAAGAGTTTCTTCAAGAGTTTCTCAAATAAAAATGAATGGGCCGGATGAATTGTGGATTGTTTTCTCTGTCTCATTACATCCACTAAAAACACTGGAGATCTTAAGTCAATAATGTGCTTAACGTGGCCGCGGGGTTGTCTGCGAAGCCCCCCCCCCCCACCTCTCCAGCTTTGACAGCTTATATTTACGACACTTTTTTGTTGAGACAAAAAGGCCCATTCGAGAAACACGGAGGCGGCGAGCGCATAAATTCAAGGCCGGTGCGAACGGCTCGCTACCTTTAAACCGTTAAATAAAAATAAAAAAAGAGACGTTGAGAAATAGGCTGCAGGATATCTTCAGGTCTTAAACATGGGGAATTGGGCTTTATGGGGTAAATATAATAATCTCCAGAGACTCGTAGCTCACTTTGGCTTCACAACTACAACCTCCTCAGCTCTGAACAAAGAGCAGCAGCATCAAGGCTCAATCGCCTTCTTTGTATTCGGTGATAATTCATCCTTAGAGGCGTACCAAACGTTAAAATTACAAATATTTCATCACTTACGTTCAATTATGTCTATTCAGTTTCAGCTAAAGTGCTAAAGTTTTTAGTTTTTTTCTTCCCTTGGCACAAACTTGACCTTCTTTGCACACGTTTCCTGTTATTCTCTACATTTATGCATCCACTTTAAACACACTGCGGCCTCTTTTGGGGAAAATACAGATCAGACGTTGCCGTTTATTTAATTCATATAATTCACATTCTTTTGCTTTGATCCAGAGAAAATAGACTTTAGGAGCATTTGTACCCGGCGTGGCCGTTTAAACCGCCAGAGGCTCGACAAATGCAATTTACCGAACAAAACAAAACAGTTATATCCCTGGTACATTAAAATAAAAAATAATTCTCAGGTGTCGCACAAAAGAGCTTTTTTTGGGTCGCCGTCAATGACGAAACATCTTTTTTTTTTAAATTCCTGCTTCAGATCCTGCACTTTGAAATGCAGATTTGAAGCCGCTTTGAATAAAAACGTGCATTTGGTTTGAAAGAGCTCACTTTCGGCGCTGCCGCAGAAGCTTTCAGGACGCGTCGACGCAGCCGCTGAGCTTCGGTGGGGACCGAGGGCCGCCTCGTTTTACCGTCCTGCAAAATGAGGTCACGGGTTTGATCGGGCCTTTGAGCAGCAATGAAAGAAAAATATCAGCTCACGCCCGTGAGTCAGAGAAACACGCACAGAGGAAATACTAATTAGAGGTGAAGCTCTTTAAATCTCTACAGAGGGAAAGCATCTGCCGTGCGTCCAGCTGCAGGGGACGAGCGGTTGCATTGAGCAGGTAGGAGGTTGTGGAAGTGAAGGAACATGAAGGAGGGGGGCGTAACGTCCGAGCAAAGCTGGAATCAAACTGGGCCAGTTTGTCTCATGTGGTTCTTTGCATCTGACAGGGTGAGACCTAATAATCCAGAAATAGTCCAGGAAAGACTGGAATCAGGTCTGTTATTGACGTTTCACATAAACTGCAACTCAACTACAAGAATCCAGTTCCACTTGTGATTGCCGTGCCCCAAAATGGGAACATATTGCAGAAGTTTAAGGCCGTGCAGACGCAGGTGCAGTCAGAATCTGACTTTTATTAGCAATGCGTCACACATCAAACACGAGCCCGACACTCCTCGTCCTGATACGTTAGAGTAACGGCCTTTCAAATACGTCCACGCTAACGGATAAAGGGCTTTGTCCCGTGGCTCGTTGTTTGCCGATTGTTTTCTCTTATCTCCGTGTTGTTCACAGAGAACAGAGGCTCGCTATCAAACCTGTCGGGCAACCGAGTGATTCAGACGCAGCAGATAAATGAAAGCTGTGCTCTGGCTTTTCTGGTAGCGTCCACTCTGATATCAGCATCTAGACATTCCCGCTGCTTTCTCGTCCGGTGCAGCATGTGTGAGCTATCGGCTGCTTGGTTGCATGTGTGTGTGTGTGTGAGAGTGTGTTTTGGGGAGGGGGTGGAGTGGGGGGGGTCGCAGCAGTCTTGCCGGAACCTGGGGCCAGCTGGAAGCAATGTGTGATATGTACTTTCTGAGTGTGTGTGTGAATGTGGACGTATGTATCTGTGATTCAAAACAAGATACTGTGTGTTTGTGTGCGTGTGTGTGTGCGTGGGTGTGTGTGTGTGTGTGTGCAGCACAGGCCGGACAGTCACTCCATAAATCAAGGGGCCCCTGCCCTCCTGGCCCTCCTGGCCCTCCTGGCCCTCCTTAGCCTCTCAGCTCAATATCATAACAAATCGCCCTTCAGAATAATATAAAGTCTGTCTTTGAGATACTGCGGAGCGCGGCCCGTTAAAGCGCCGCGCACAGGCTCCATCTTTTCTGTGCGCCTGAAGAGGTTTATTTATCCTCCACAAACTTCTCCAGGGGCCGGCAGGCAGGCAGGCAGGCGGGCAGGCTGCGGCCCCGGGGATGAAAAGGCCTCTTTATGTGGGAAGCCTTTTCCATGCCTGCCTCACTCCCTCCCTAACACACACACACACACAGAGGAGTGAGCGAAAGATCCTGGAGGAACAGGAAGGAGTGTAGACCAGACCCAGGAGCCGCCGTCGCCACGGCCGCTGTCGTATCAGCTCGCAGGACGGAGCGCGGATGACGTCCGCACGCTTTGATCCAGTTTACCCAACTTTTTAGTTCAACACGATTTACAGGGTCCTCACCATCAGCCCCCTTCCTCTTCGATGGTCACGTCACAGCAGAAGTCTTTTAAGGTTATCTTTCCTATAAAACACGTCTATATCATGTTCTTTTATTGAACAAACTAATTATCTTTAAGTTGTTTATAATCTGATATTTACATTTGATGCAACATATCTCCTGCACGGACCCCGTCCCTTCAAAGCCAATCCTGTTTTCCAGTTTAAAAACTTCCCAACTGCTTTTTGGTCCAAAGGAAATTAATAGTCATATTTCAAGATGCTTGCACATATATTCTTTTGCATGCTTGGGTTTACCTGTGGGGTCAGTTTTCAGCTTTATTTAAATGTCTTTGAACGCACTTTTTTCAGTTGCATCACTGTCTGACGTTTCCCACATTCAGGGTTTTAAATTAAAGTGTTACAACCATAAATCTACACTTGCACGTTGTCTAAAAGACTGCTTGGTAGTTTGGGCTCGTGCATTATATTTCCTGATGCGTATTTGTTTTTCAAGCTTATGTAAAAAGTTAAAAATTTTAAGCTGCATCCCTGTCCTTTCAACATCGTGCTGATTGTCCTGGCTGTTTTTGCGTAGAGCGGCATCCACGCTGGGTTCAAACACGCAAAGAGGGATCATAAACATCCAGAGATTACAGGACTCTCTTAAAGGAGGCTTAACAGGTACTTTTATTGAGTCTGGTAGAAAAGCAGCAGCAGCAGCAGCAGCGCATACTTTCTCAAAATATATCTGCGTTTGAAAGTGATGGATTCCAGATGGAGGCAGGGAGACGTTTATCTTTATCAAGCTCCCTTTTTCCCTCCTCCTCCTCCTTCTCCTCCTCCTCCTCCACCTCACTACACTTGGCTAATAACACGACAAGCCCCGCGTTCCCAGTGTGTGCGGAGCGGGGCCGCTCGCTAACCGGCGGCGAACAACTCAGAGACGAATGGGCCTTTTTATTGCAGGTAATTAGTTGTTCTGCTACTGAGAAAGGACCCGGCGACTGCTTTCTTTTTGAACAAGGGGAGCAAATGCGTTCCACATTTGCGGTGATCACTCACGGGCAATTGGTGTGCATTAGGGGTGTAACGAATAACCGGTCTGACTCGGAAAATCGGTTTGGATTTAAAAGACGAGAGCGCATCGGTACACGGACTCCTGAGTTGGCCTCAGTGTAGCTTGAACCGTCCAATGGCCTGATCAGAAACATATAAATTGATTGAATCCACAAAACTCTTGCGAGACTTGCCACAATTGCATCAGATCTCGTTCTGAGTTTGTAAGGGAAGGTTAAAAATGGCTGGCTCTGAGAATGACGACAAGTTTAAAGTCCAAAGTGTGGAGGAAATTCGGATTTTGCATGAAGAACGGAGCATAAAAGCTTTGCTGTCTGCAAAGAGTGCGACTGCGCTAAAGAACACGGGAAACAGGTGACGAGGAAGCTAGCACCAAGACGTGGCAAGACACAATGGTCTGCAGGTATCTCTGCAGCTATTTGTGCATGATAATAATGATTGATCACATCCAGGGTTGTGTATGTTTCTGGGAACACAGGGCAACACATTTAAGAGAGTAAATCAATCATGTTTTTAGGTTTTAAAGTGAGCTAGCGTAAATTTTAATCACCACAAGCTAGCAAACCATCCAGACAGGAACTGTGCATGTATCTTCTCGTCAGCGGCTGAACATGCTTTTGTTCTCGCTTGCTATCAGAGAAATTAGAAATATTTCCCAAACCACCTGCACAGGAAAGGTTCAAAGATAAACCTGGATGTGGAGCTGTAAACTGTGCTAAACGTTTACAGGACACGCTTGGGAGGTTTTCTCGGCCAAATTCACCTAAACCCGCCTGACCGTCCGTTTCCAGCCCCGTCTCGCTTCTTTTCAGTCGAACTGCTCATAAAGAAATGATAAATCCAGTCCAAACCACACACACACACACACACACAATAGTCCTTTAAAGAAGCCTCCTTCAGAGCCAGAGACAGACGGCCCGGTTCAGGCCGTGATGTCCTCCACAGCAGCCCGTCTGCTCGCTCTGTCCCGCCAACAGATTCTTTTACTTCTGCTTCCTACGCTGAAAAGCAGGAGCCGCTGCCAACCGTTTGGCAAACCCAACACCCCGTCAGACAGGCCAGCATCACATGACCTTCAAACAGGACCTCCCCCACCAGCACCACCACCACCAACCACCATCACCTCCCCCCCTCCATGAAGAGCACATTTCTCTTCCTCCATTTCACAGCTATGTCAATTGTAAATCCTGCTCGTCGTGGCAAAGCTCCCTCTTCTTTTTTTTTACCCCTTTTCTCTTTCTCTCTCTTTTTTTAAATTGTGCAGTGAAAACCCCTAATCTCTGTTTAATATGGTTTGGCCGGATGTAAATACCTTGGGACAATGCCCTTAATCTGGGCCAGCCTGACTACCTCACACCGTTGCAGAGGAGCCTGCCAGGAGACGGAGAGAAAAGAGGGGATGGCTCGGTGGAGATCAAGGAGAAGAGGAAAGGAGATGAGGAGGAGGAGGAGGAGGAGGAGGAGGGTTTCCCCAGCTTGTTGCCTCTATTCTTCACAGAGCTGAGCCGCGCTTTATCAAAAGAGCCCCTAAAAATCAAGTTAAAGATAGACGTTGCCTCTAAACATCCCGCCCCGGCCTGTGCCAGCCTCACCCCTCCCTCCCTTCCTCTCCTCCTCACCCCCGGTGCCTGGCCCGCTCCTCGGCAGCGCTAACGAGCATCGGAAGCTACTGTACATACAGAGCATCTTGGCAGCGCCCAATCGACTCTGCTCCTTTCATACCCTCATCATCAACCCCCGTCCCACCGCCGCCGCCGCCTCCCCCTCCAGCCTCAGAGTAGGGTCTGGGCTCGGTCCATGGTAATTGTCATTCCAAAGACGAACTGGCCTAGTTTCAATTCAGCAGACGAGTGTAAGAAGCTCGGCCCACAAAAGCCAGGATGTCTGCGGAGTGTGTGTGGGGCTACTACACGACATAATCACACTTCCCTAAACACAACAGAGGAACCAATCTGATTACAAGGCGGCTTTCGGAGCGACGAGCGCCGACGCCACGGCTTCTTGTTTGGGCAGCGAGTTCTCCTAATGTTCCCCCTTAACAAACAGAGCCAGGATAATGACTTTTTTTGGGAAAGCCAAAGGACTTATGACTTCCAGCTCATTTTGGAGGGAAAAAGCCGATTCTTGGTCAGCATTCCTGTATCCTGGGAAGCTTGCTGAATCAGGGAAGTGATCAGAGAAAGACAAACAGATCACGCTGGGGCAGAAAAACAGGAGTGTTTGATGGAGAATAAAAAACGAGCCATTACTGGAACAAAAGGGACGGCGGTGAAATCCTGGAATATTTCCTTTGTCTTATGAACTCTTCTGGAGTTTTCCACTTTTGCACCAACAGGTGAGGGTAAAGACTCAAAACATTATTCTTTTGGAAAATCAGGACTTTATTTTTTTTATTTGGAGGCATGGACTTGTGTCTGCGAGGGCTGGAGCGGGAAATAGAAAGTGGTACGTTATAGAAAAACTTTTGATTTTCATATTTTAGACGTGATATTTATAATTTTGCATGAGGATTTTTTTTAATTTCCTAGAAATTCATTTGGGAAACTATGTTTTATGCATATCTGGTTGATAAACTGTCAGCCATGGCATATTCATGATGTCCCCTTAAATAATCTGCACTGATGAGAAAGAACAAAGTAACGTCTAATGGCGACTTATCCACCCTCACCCCCGAAAAGACAAGAAACAGCTGATGGAAACCATCCCTGAAGGAGGAGAAGCCTGATTGAAACATTAAACTCCGACCTCAGCCGACCCCTGACCGGGACCCTGCCCTGCCCTGACCTGACCTGCTGGTGTGGCAAGTGCATCCCCCCACCATACCACCACACGCAGACCGAGATACTCTCCTAGCAGGGATGACTCCACTCCCCCCCCCCGCAAATAATGTCCTGCACTGGGAGGACAGCGATAGCGGCGTGTGTGTGTGTGTGTGGCGGGACAGAGACGTCAGTGTCAAGGAGCACGATCGGTGCAGAGGCACAGATATATGATACACAAGGAGTCTCCATGGCAACTGTACAGCACATTTATCCTAAACTAAACTAACAATGGTAAAGTTTTCAATAAGATTCATCTGGATTTTGTTAATTAATCTGACATCAGATGTAGTTTCTGCAGCACCAGAGAGTTTACAATCAGGTCAAATATTTAAATTAGACTGTACTCAACATAAAAGTGATGGAGATGCATGAGAGAGTTACAAAAATAAGGGTTTATTTGATTAAAAAGGAACGGTGAGAGGCAACAGGTGAGACGTGGTGAGCCTCTGCAGCTGAAAATGTGTTCGTCTTAAGCCTCTTCAACAAAGCCCTTTACTCAGGTGTGGCTGGTTAAGGTAATTAAGGACAAGCCAAAGACACGAGCAGTACTCAGGTTAAATGTTGTCCCGTTAGAACTTGACATTAATTTGACAGAAACACCAAAATGAACAACTAACAAAACGTAAAATGTAAAAAAAAAAAAAATCACAATTTTTCCGTAACTTTTCATTAAAAAAAATAGTTTGAAGGGAAATTAGGATTAAAAACTTGTATATTTTAAAGTTCTACAATCCTCATTGTCACAGTACGAGCACCTACGCTGTAGTTCTCCATCAAGCCGTTTAATCGTAGGAGGTGGAGGTGGAGGTGGAGGTGGAGGTGGAGGTGGAGGTGGAGGTGGAGGTGGAGGTGGAGGGGGGGCGTGCACGTCCTTGGTTTTGGGATCAGCGGGACGTGAAAGCGTTTACAGCTCCGTTTACGATGCTGTTTATTAGTGCGGAGGGACTGCGCGGGTCCGTCTCTCTGCTGAGCCTGGCTCTAACCTCCCTACATGAAACCTGCCGTCGCTCTCGGCCGCCATGTGCTTCTGATCACCTGGAGCACAAAGACTTCCTGAGCTGATTCCCGTAATGTCCCGCTGTCGAACAAGCCACCACTTCCAGCTCCTTCTTCTTCTCCTCTTTCCCCTTTTTATTTTGTCTAACCTGATGAAGTAAAAACCAGGAGCATGTCACAGGGTAAGTATCAACATTACCGTTTTCCCCGCAGGTCTCTATCTGAACACGGCGAAACCCTTGAACGAAGGACTGTTAAAGTGTGTTTGCTTATAAGAGCAGGCCAGGAGCAGGAAAGCCTCTAATCCCATCATCCCTCCCTCCTGCTTCCCTCTAGGAGCTGCCTCCACTCACAGCATAAACTGACCAGAGAGAGGAGCCTCTGTTTGGGAGAAAAGAACAACTGGAGCACAGTTGTCCCAAGACATCTATACCAGACATCCATACTAACACATCCTGGACAATGTACAAAGAGCCTCTAGAACCAGGGCGAATATAAAGTCACTGAAATTGACAAAGCAGGCTGAAGCTCCACACAGAGAGGCCGATGGATCCAAACGTTTTTGCTGTGAGGCATCAGAGCTAACCACCACAATGAATTAAATTAATTTAGTTTAAGATTCGTCTTCAATATTTAACCTCTAGTTGGAACATCTTGCACACGCTCTGCTAATTAACTAATTAATCCAAGGATTTTTAGGAATTTTCAAATTAAAGTCAGTTTAATTTTAAACTTGACCCTTTCACTGCATCGCTTAGCTAGGCATGCCATGCTCTGCAGGTACCAAAAGGGATGCTGTATCTATGGCGACAACTCCAGTAACCACGGCTAGTCTTTTTTTCTTTTAATTTCTAAGGAAACAGAACAATATTTAGTCACGTTCTTATTTATCCAACGCCAACGAGTAAAAGCGTTCGACTCCCAAATGTTCCGTCAACGGATGAAGGCCGAGGCCGCAAACATGGGAACAGGACTGTCGGTGTTAGCCGAGGCTGAACAGATGAGTCTATGAAACGATAACTCCACGACATAAATGGAGGAAAGCAACAAAACGCACATTTTAACAACTACAATTAAACATTTTTTGCATTTCCCTTGTGATATTCGTTGGTCACTAAATCCTTTCAGCCCTATTAATTGACTAACAGTTAACAGGAAGTACCTTTTCCTTTGCGGGAACATGCTTTTAACACATTTATCTTTCTTCTTTTCTAAAGTCTATGTCAGTTAGCGCGGTTTCAGCGTCATCAGTTCTGTCTTAGTCACTCCTCGTCAGTGATGCAGGTCAATAAAGGTCAATAAAGAGCTCTTAAGAAGCTCAAGGAGAGCAGACGCAAAGGTCCCACATAAAACTAAAAGCGAGGTCACGACACAAATAATCTGTTCTCCGAGTCCGACGACGACACAAAGCAGACGAACCGCCGCTTCCCTGCACGAGCGCCGAGGAGAGAGTTGTCGCATGAGGAAAAAATGCAGCCGATTACCAGATACACCACAATCAAGAATAACACTTCATGGGAGTTTGGAGAAATTTCTGGCGAGGTGTTATTTTAAAAAAAAATAAAAAAACCTGGAGTCAGCTCTGCCCCCAGCTCACGGCACCACGTCTCTCTTTCTCTTCTTTCCAGGCAGAGAAAAGGCTTCCATTACGCTCTGCAGACGGTACAAGGGTTTATTATTTTAGCTCTCCTGGCAAAATAACACGAGGGGAGAGTGGCGGGTGAGAGAGCGAGACGTGGGAGGGGAGTTCGGTTTCAATATTAGATGTGTCAGCTGCCCTGGATGTGGGGGAGCTTTAAACAGAAGCGCATGTGAGGGCGTGAGCAGAGACCCCGGATCAGAGCGAGCAGAGCGAGCTGGAAGAGGGAAGGAGTCATTACTGAATGGAGACGCTTGGTATGGATCACATACACGGCTATACTCTGTGTTAATGTGAAAACCAGTCCAGTTATATACATATACACTGAATATTTAAACTATACATCCTTTTTGGTGTTACTGTATTTAATTACGGTCACGCTAGCTGAAGCAAACCCAAGTTTGGGAAGAGGAGACGGATGAAGGGATGGAGCGAGCAGATGGGTGAGGAGGCAGATGCAGGAGGAGGAAAGAGACGAAGAAAGACAGAGAGATAGAGAGAGGAGGAGGAGGAGAAGACGACAGAGGGAGGAAGAAGATGAAAGGGACACACACAGTCTCAAGCGAGAGGCTAAGCACATACCCCTACACAGTCCTCCCTGTACCCCCTCTCCACGACACACACTCACACACTGTCTGCTGGCTCTCTGTGTCCATTCACAGAAATGTAAATGGAGTGAAGCAGAGCCAGACAGATCTGCTTCTGGTTAGTGGTCAGAGAAAGAGAGAAAGAGAGAGAGACCTGTGATTTAAGAGAATCAGAAGTACAGGTCTCCCTTGTGGTGACTCATCAGAGAACGGATGGGCCTTCTGAGGGTGTCCTATTGTTACTGGGGGGTCTTTGAGGGGAGGGGCCTCTTGGGATCATCCCACAGATACTGGATCAGTTTGGGATCTAGTGAATGTGGAGGCCAGGTCAACACCTTGTGCTGTTCTTCTTCCTAAAGTGTTTTTGTGGCTGCATCCTGCTGGGGATGGCTGCTGCCATCAAGGAGTGTCATTGCTATGGGGTGGGGGTGCCTGGTCTGGTCTAGGTGGGTGCTACATGTCTAAGTAACATCCACACCAATGAATGAAGCCAGGTCCAGAAGTTTCCCAGCAGAACACTGAACTGGAGCAAGATGATCAATGCTATTCACTTCCCCCCGTGGGTGGTTTTAATGTTGTGGCTGATCGGTGTATTTGTGAATCTAAAGTCCCTCCGTGCAGAAATGAAGCTTATAAACAATTTCACAAGAAGACGACTGTCAGATAAAATACAATTAAAGAGAGTCATGCATGTAAAATAACAATGACAGAAGTTTAAGGAGCCATTTAGTTTTTTTTTGGGGGGGGGGCAAGGGGATGAGTGATGGGTGGGACAGATCAGGCCTGGATCGTTTCTCTCTCTCTCTTTCTGCTGAACGATGTGTGTGCGTGTGTGTGTGTGTGTGTGTTGGAGTCCTTACAGCTCAGCACACAACCTGCCATCTGTTTGCCTCTGCCAGTAACAAAACACACACTACCAATGGGGTTGGCTCAAAGCACACACACACACACACACACACACACACACACACACACTCTCTCTCTCTCTCTCCGTCTCTCACACACATACAAACAAGTTTAAACATGCACAGTGTATATTGGCTGCATTTTGCAATCACCATCCATCTCGACAATCCAGTCAAAATTATGCTGTTAAACCAATGGGGGCTATAAATCCAGACGTCAGCGCGACAGAAGGGAGAGAGACGGTTGAAAGGCAACTTTCAATAAAAAACTATCAACCAGTTGCTTCGCAGCAGAGAAACATTTTGACAGACCCCCCGCCCCCCCGAAAACTATCTTCCTGATACGACACAACGGGCTTTTTGTTCTCCTCCATGTCTGCCTTATCTGTTAAGTATCTCAACAATTTCCTCAAGGGGAGCTTTGTAATTAAAAACCCGCCGTATGTCAACGCCGCTGTCAGCCAGCGGGCTCCAGAGCCGCCCTGAACCGCAGCCAGGGGTAGAGCAGAGGACATGTACAGGTGTGTACGGGACAAGGCCAGCTAATGTGTGTGTGTGTGTGTGCATGCTGCAAAGACATCATTAGGCTGCAAAAGGGCAGCGCGCACAAGGGCTTAGAGGAGGACGGAGATTTGAAAAGGTGCCAAAATAATTTTAAAAAGGACGATAAATGAGCAAATACACGGAAGATTTAAGGTTTGTTTGAGTATTATGTAATATCTGTGGATACGTGGACAGAAAGAGAGTAAAAGTGACAGGAGAGACACATAAAGGGCGTTAAAGGCAGAAGGGGTTAGACGCAGGGATGCACTGATGATTTTCATCTGAAAACTGAAAATGCATTTTTGTCCGAAAACCAAAAATTGCTGCAGTTGTTGCTTGCATGTTAGTTTGCATGCTTGCTTGCATGCATGTTGTTGTTGTTTCAGCGATAAATCTTCGGAAACAAAGCGGCTGAAACAGGATGTTGTGATGATCCCCAAAAGTGCATTTTTGTTTTTCCTGTCTGAAATTTTTCAGTTAGACGTGAGCAGAACACTCAGACAGGTCTGTAGCTTCATCTATAATTCACTGAATGCCAATCAGAGAGGATCTCAAGCAGCATTAATGAGGCGGATCAACACGTCCATAGCTGCAGCCTGCAGACGAGGTCGCCTGACGATGACCCACTCGCGACGGTGAAAAGTCAGAACCAACAAAGAGTCTCGGTTTCGCAACTTGGCGCGTTTCACTGCAACCATTTTCACTTCAGTCTGCGATCTGATAAGGAAACCGTAATAATAATAATAATAAAAATAATAGCAGCAGCAGTAATAACTTTGTGCTTAGCAGCTGGCCTCTTCCACTCCGTCTCAAGTGTGTGTTATCCTTGGAAACGCACCGCGTCTAGACGGTAATGATCTTTAATGCATAATGTGCTCAGAAGGGCGAGACAACAAACAGCACAACATCTTGAACCGCCGCTCCGGATGCATTATTTATCAGACCGCGTCCCTCGGTGATTGCCGGCGTGTGAACAGGTTAACGTATAAATTCAATAAAAGCGCTCTGAGAGAATCCCGTGGAACTGGCTCATGGGAGTCTAGGAAGAAGCAGCCCGCTATGATCTGTTGTTAAACGATACTCTGAGCCGTGTTTAACGCTTCATTCCCATCCAGAAATGTGCCTAAAGTGTCTGCTGGATTAAGTGCCTGACGGACTGAGCATAGAACAACCATTGTTCGACAAATCATCATTCTCCTGAGCTTGTTTGGCCCGCACTCTTCCCACACTTGCCAAAAAGATTTCTTGATAGTGTTGCCAGGGAAATGAATACTCATGCAGAGACTCGGAACGCCAGAGCTCTGCTGCCGCTGCTGCTGCCGCCGCTTCTACGAGGAGAAGACGAGCCGCCTGGAGTAACTTTTACGCTTAAGTTGTGATGAACGGTCCAATTTTCACAGGAGCAACGTGCAGCCCACACATGGAGCAGGGTAGCATTTACATAATTGGATGATTAAAGGGTAGCGATGTGCAGTGCTCTAAACGCTAAGTCACACGACGGCGAAAATGCTCAAGAATATAACCCTATAAATACACGCCGGGCTAAAAACACACGCAGCTTCTTCAGAGCGCTCGTGTTCGTGACCAACATTAATGCAAGCGTTTAAAAGAGGCGCTCGGTAAGAGCACGCACTACCTGCTGGATGGGGTTTCAATCACTCCCTATGAAGGCAAATGCAGCAAAAAAAGAGCTGGAGGCAAAAGCTGCGTCCATTCTGATCGCTTGCCACACTAAACAGACACAGACATATTGGTTTTTGCATATCTTGAGTTTCAGATGTGAAACTGGTCAGTTCATACGCTCAGCCTAACTAAAAACAAAACACAGGCCGATGGGCAGACTCGACTAGATGTGTTTCAGAAGGACTTAAAAGCGACGCCTGCTATGACGGCAGGGTAAAACACACACCGCACAACTTGGTTAAACAATCTCAATGAATCAAGAAGATGACGTCTCCGTGAAGAGCGCGCCTTTACACCGAAATCTTACGTAGCGCTGAGCTGAAGAACAGCTGGAGGTTTTGTTTTTTACTGAAGAGCTGCTCTTAGACCATCTGTCCACACACACACACGCCTTCAGGAGAACTTTGTCATCGTTAGGAGAGGTTTTCAAAAGTGTATGCAAAGAGAGAGAGAGAGAGAGAGGAGTGTGGGTGTCAAGAAGGAAAAGGAGAGGGGAAGGGTGTAAATCTGAGTGCTGGGGTTTCAACGAGTCTCTGGACAAACCGAACAAACTGAACAAACTCTGCTGACACGTCTGTTTCTTCTCGTATTTATCTACTTATTTGACAGTGCACATCTATCTGAACATCTATTCAGACAGCAATAGACGTAAATACGCCGGATGATAGCAACAATGCTAATTTGCATTGCTAGGTCCCTTCGATAAGGCATAGGACAGGACAGTAGATCACTATAAAAGCTGAGGGACTCTCCCTTATGGACAGCGCTCCTGATCTAACACAGTCCCCTCTAGAGGAGGCCCTGGTCCTGAGGTTCCCCTTCCTTCACACATGTAGCACTCAGCAGGAGATGGTTCATGTCTGACACCTTCTCACTGCTGGAAATGTTCCGTTTGGTTCAGAGGTGGCATCTGGGTAGAACATGCAGGATCCTAAAAGATGGCCGTGGAAGCCCCTAGACCTTTCTCCTTCACCTCTGCATGTTTGATTAACAGCACGTGGACTTCACTGGACATTGCGCAGACTTTGCACCGAGGACCCTGGCAGGATAAAGTCCACCCAGTGCCCACCTGCACATGAAGTTCAGTCCAGTTCTGAGCTGCAGCACATGTGTTAAAACCAGCAAATCACACAAACACACACACACAAAGTGTGTAATGCTTTCTCTCCCACTCACACACATTCATTCTCTTGCGTCCTTTAATTTCTTCCTCTCCTTTCTCATCCTCTTCTCCTGCCTCCCTTTCATAATCCGCCCCTGCTCCCACAGACATAACATTCGTTTAACTGCAGACTCCACGTAGGCTTGCTGTCACACACACACACACTCTCACACCACACACACTCACACACACACTCAGCGATGCAATGGCAAAACTGAATGTGCTGAATTCGTACGTCTGCCGTTTCACAGAAGACGTCGGAGCTGAGGAGCCACATATTTCATCTGAGCTCCACAGGGTCCCGGGCAGCGATAGGCGGGAGGGGGGGGGCGGGAGGGGGGGTAAACACAGAGGGGAGAAGAATAACACACACTCAGCCTCTGCTCTTTGTCATCAGTCTCTCACATCAGTCAATTGGCCTCTCAAACACTTTTCTTTTCTTTTTTTCTCTCTCGTTTGGAAATGCCACCAGGCTTTGGAGAAATAAACAACGCAGCGCACTGAGACAACATTATGGTGGACTTAATGGAAACTACGCCACACGCACGCGCACGCGCACGCACACACACACACACACACACAACCCACAGAGCCTCCTTACCTCACACGTATAAACACAGACCGGCGAATAACTTTGATATTTATTCTTTTTAGCTCCATTACATGACGTCTAAAGGGCACTTCTGTCCTTTTTTGGACTTTTTAAAAAAAATAAACTGTGACATGAGTTTGCAAAGCATTGTGGGAAATAGAGTTTCTGAGTTATAGAGTTGCTGATTAAGGAAATTAGAATCAGTATTCTGATGTACAATCAAATGCTTCTGATTGATATTTAGTAGGGATGCACCGAAAAACCAAAAAAGCGCTGCAGGTCTTTGTCCTTTCTTGCATCCATTGTTTCGGCCAATACATTTTTGGCCGAAAACTGAAAATTTATCGACCCGAAAGTGCATTTTTGGTTTTCGGACAATTTTTTTTCCTGCATCCCTAAATATTTAGAGGCCCGCAGCAAACCTTCAAGGGCATCCGCGTCCTTAGCACCTGCTAATTACTGACACAGACACACACCGGACGCCACACGCTCCTCACACACTGTCACAGGAAACACAAACCTAAGTGACAACCTCGCCGCCCGGCGCCGCGGCGGCTGAGGGGAAATCGTGCCATCTGCCAGCGAACGCCAGTCGTTTTACCCCTACAGCTCGCCCATCTGTGGATGTGGAGGGGAAGTCCGCCGGGGGCCAGAGGGGCCACGGGGGAGACAGGGGGAGATGGGGACGCAGGACCGGACGGACGGACGCCGCTGCATGTGGGTGCTGCAGCTTTCCTCCTGATCCACATCATGTATAGAAAACTGCAGGTTTTAACATTTAAACGTCCAAATCAACTCCTACTTCAAGAAAAAGAACATATATTAGCGCTGCTGCCGCTTTAAAAAGCTTCCAATCTTTAGCTCTAATAGAAATGTGCTGCAGACGTTTATGGTATTTTCTCAGCTTGCAAGATGACATGCAATACTCCCTTTAAACTAAAAGTATTAGAGAGTATTTGTTTTTTTTCCCCCTCATTTGTGGTGCACGAAACCAATTTAAAAGTATTTTTGCACTGCTGTACAAACCTCCTGCCTGGTTCCTGAACAGATTCACTCATCTGCTGAACAAACAGCGTTTAACTGAATCAACCCGGAGCTGAAACCCTGAATCATCTCAGCAAGGCGCCGCCCTGGACAGAGACCTCGCCCGCGTCGGGTCGAACGAGTCGCCACAGCCCGACAAGACCAAGCATTAGCAATGCCCTGCCTCTGAGGGGCTGCGTGTGACTGCAGGTTTACGCGATCACAGGCCGAACGCCCGTCACCCCGAGGGGTTTCAAAAACAAAAACACAGTCAGCTTTTTGGATGACAGTGTGTGACGGCTCGCAGCGGGAAAGGCAATCAGGGAGACGGGATCTCAAACCGTCTATCCCAGCAGAGGGGATTTACATGAGAGAGGGTAAGGAGGAGGGGGGCAGAAAGACGGGAGGAGGGGGAGCCTAGGGGAGGCTCTCAATCGTTCAGGTCCACGTCAAACTGTTGTCAAAGTTTCTGTTTGTTGAAGACACCATGCTGAACGGATCACATCTAAATCAACGAGCCTAAAACGGTAACACTGGTGGGGGGTTTATGGAGGGGGGGGGGTCTTATTTCAAGCACAGGAATCTAAAATATTTTATGTGTAAAAACAATAACAGACAAGTCCTCACTTTTGTGATTAGCCTCGAGTCCACGCATCAAGTTTAAAGTTCACATCCCGGCTCTGACCCCAGTCATTTGGAGGCTAGCCATGATCACTCCACACACACACACACACACACACACACACACGGACAAGTTAAAAAAGCTGTATTCCCATGTTCCTGCACACACACACACTCACAGGGTATCTCAGCTTGCACAAGACAGCTGGGTCCTCTCCAGAAAGCGCCCGGCTCCTCGTCTTTCTTAATGCACTGTAGCGTGTAAAGTGTGTCAAAGACTCATTTTAAATAACTCTCACATTTAAAAAAAAAAAGGGGGGGAGGAAAAAAAACAACAACTCTTGGCTAACGCCTCAGACAAAGATTACTGCGCCGTGTTTTTTTTTGGCGCAATATGGAGAGATTAAAGCAAACACAGTCGACGTTTACTTTGGATTGATCTTTGGGTAATTCTCTGCCTCGAGAACAAAGAGGGGGGAAAAAAAGCGCCGCGCTCAGCGAACCGAGAAGAGTCCCAATTAAATCGTCCTTGTAAAAAAAATAATAAATACATAAAATAATAAAATAAAATAAAAATAGAAACCTGGGAGCAGCTCTGAGCAGACGTCATATTAGAAGAGAAAGCGAAGCAATTGAGGAAGAGACGTTTCCAGTGAAACGCTGAGCCCGTTTCTTGTTTCCCTTTTCAGGATCCTTTTTATCCTCGCTTATGACGCCCGTGCTGCTTTTTTGCATTTCTATTCTGGTGCTCAGTGCATGTTTAAAGCCCACAGCGCCTTAAAGGATGGCGATAACAAAAAAGAAAAGGTATGCGGCGCAAAATTCTCCAGCAGCTACACCTTGACGCCTCGAGAAGAGCGGCGAGCTTTCCTCAAGAACATTTAACAGTGTTATCCCTGCAGAACATAAAAGCACCGTTTGGTGGTTTGATGTCACGCCCCCTCCCTCCTTACCTGTGGGCTGAGCCGTGGGCAGCCTGGCCGGAGCGACGCAGAGAGGCAGGAGCAGAGGGAGCCAGAGCGAGCACCACAGAGCCGTCATTCCTCTGGACGGAGAGGCGAGACGCAGAGCAGTGAGGCCCGACTCAGACAGCATCCTCCGTGCGCATGCTGTCCAGCAGAACGGCCGGCCGCGGGAAGGCCGCAAGAAAGCGTCCAACAGCTCCCCGTCACCGACCTGGAGAGACGACAGAAAGGGAGAAAATCAGAGCTGAACAATTTAGCCGAGGCTGAATAAAAACAGTCTGAAATAACAGGGCACGGTGCAAAGATTTGCCTTAGGGTCCGTGTGCATGCTACGATATTCTGACCTGGCATTCCACACAGATCTCAAGGATTAGGGGGGGGAAATCCCTCTTTGCAGCTCTTCTCAGAAACTTTCTCAGAGCGCCTGATCGTTAAGACGGCAAAACAAGAATCCTGATATTGGAAGAGCGAAAAGGAAAAAAAACTAAACACATCACCGCCTCCCTTCCTCCCGGTCTGGAATACAACTTCAATAAAGTTCAATTTGAAGTAAAAGGGATTAGTTAAGGAGATGAATATCACACATTATTTGGGCTCTCAATAAGCCCGTCATTCTTTCCACAAGACTCTTCTCTGCTTGAGAAACTCTTCTGCATGGTTTAGCAACTAATTGACACGGATTTACTCATCTTTCTGCAGGATGAGGAATGCCGAAGTCTACAGTATCAGTTGCCCAATGTGCCTTGTGGCTTGCGGGGGGGGGGGGGGGGGGGGGGGAGGAGGAGGCGGCGGCGTGGCTACGGAGGGCGACAGCGGAGCGCTCTGCCCTCTGTTTGCCTAAGAAGGGAGCAGCTGGAATGCGTCGGGATTCACGCAGAAAGCTGTGGGACGAGGTGCCCAGAAAAGCACTCGCCTCTCTCCACACGCACGCAACGAACTGTTGGTTTAAACCCCGCCAGGGCCGTCCATCTTCAGAATAACACACACACAGATTTGATGAACAACACACAAACATCTCAGAATAGGCTTCGCTTGCTTTGCTTTGCACTCACGCAGAGAGAGAGAGAGAGAGAGAGAGAGAGCAGAGTACGCACACCCAGTCCAGAGAAAGGTTGTGTTGTCTTTAGTCTTAACAGTGCTGTTTTTCTTTCCCTCTGAGGACCTGTGACCCAATCCTTGCTCAGCACAAACCGCAGGGCCCTGTTTGCACATTATCGGCCTCCCAAGACACGCACGGCACCCCCCCCCAACCCAAACACCGCCACCGCACCGTTCACGCTCAGACGTTCACGCTCAGACGTTCACGCTCCGCGGAGAGCCCCCCCGCAGCCTCCCCGAGCGGGCCGGGCCCATCCTCGCCTCCTTCCACGCCTACACGCGGCTCCGGTTTGTTGACACAGCGCGATAAGGCCTTCGCTCTCCAGGCGTGGAGGTGGCTGATTGCAGGTCTCGCTAAATCGAAGCTTTTGTTTTATCTGGCACGGAAAGCACACACGCAAAGATTCTCGGTTTTCTCGCAGGGCCGCTGGGCCTCTGGAGCCGAGGAGGATTTACTCTGGACTTGGTTCTAGTCAAACGGGGCAGAACTGCTTAGACAAGTAGCTCGAGAAGACCGTGTGGGAAGACAGCGGCGGCTTGGGATTGACTAATCTGGTGTCAGGTAGTAGTTTAGACTACCTTGTGTACAAAGTGAATTTGAGGAGAAGCCAAGTGTTGCAACACGACAGGGAGCAGTAAACCGACAGTGTGACAGAGGAGGAGGAGGAGGAGGTAATGCAGGCCACCTCTGGAGAAACTGGTTTTCTTATTAAATATTGGGCGATAAATTAAGATTTCCTCTACGGAAATGAACTCTTCGTACCCTTCACAAGCAGCTAACACGCTTTGATTTCACTTAACAACCTCCACGAGCAGAGGAGAAGAACAGGAGTCGGATCCCTGAGACCCAGCGAGCGGTTCAAAGCCTCCAAAGTGTTTTCATGCTAATATTTCCTTAAAGCATGAAAGGGAAACAACCACGGCGGTGAATAAAACATGAACATTAATCATGCACAACTACCCGCACATTGTACTAGCTCAGAGGCAGAAAAGTGCTTCAACCGGGGGTTCAAATCCCTGTCATCCCTCTCCCCCCTCAGCGAGGGAGATCAATGCCATGCAGTCACATGCAAGTCACACCTCTCCAGAGCGTCAGAGTGTCGGTAATCTTTAATTATTAAGCCAAGAGAATCAGCAGCCAGGCCCGGATTGACTTTGTCATGTTGGGGGAAAAGGGGATTAGAGGTTTTTTTTTTCGTGGGGAGGGAACAAGTGCAAACAGCAGCCGAGTGCAGAGCAGAGGGACGGTGGATGTCACATCTTCCACATCAGCCCTTTCACTTCCTCTATTACCTCAAGAGTCTCTGTCTCGCTTTTCTCTTTTCCCCTCACCGCCTCGCTCTGCCTTCACCACTCAGGCGTCCTCTCTTCAGAGCGCCCATTCAAACGCAGCCTCAGGTGAGAAGAGATATCGATCGGGGAGAGCTCTGAGCTTAAAAGCTGTCAGTGTGAATCCAGGTGTGAAGCGCCGGACTGCGGTCACCTCGGGCTGACACTGAGATGTGCAGCGTCCCGTCACAATGCACGTGTAAAAGACGCAAAATGACTTTTCTATCAAGTCTTTCTCTGGATGATTTAACCACCGAGTGCACAGCACAGCACAGAGAATGAATGTTGTCAACTTGCACAATTTCTTAATAAAACTATCAGGGATACTCGAGGATTATAAAGCCCTGCAGAAATACTGTAAACTTTCTTTTAAACATTAGCGCTGTAGGGCTATTCATAGATAAATGAGGCCCAGTTAAGCTTCCAATCTAAACTCTAGAGCTAATGACAGCATGTAACATGCGTTTGTGTATGAAAGAGATCAGTTTTCTTCCTGAAATAGCCACATTAAAGTCAAATAAGGCACCATTCTGCCTTTCATAAACAAGAGGGAGTAAGAGACCAAACAACTACAGGCAGGGAGACAGTTTCAGGCCAATTTCTGTAATGAAACGAGGCAATCAGAGCCTCATTTGGAACCAAAACGTGTCTGAGGCTCGCCTCTGATTGAAAACGCAGCAAACTGGCATGCGTCATTTCTCGGGTCAATAGATGCAATTAATTTGCAGCATTAGCCCGACTATTATTGAGCAGCAATACATTTAATACGAGGGCTAACGCAAAAACGAGTCCCAGATCTCATTTCAGCCTCCTGCTTCGTTAGAAGCAATAACCCGGTAATTTTCTCCGGTTTGCGACTCGACATGATGGGAGTCAGAGCTGAGCCGAGGGGCCAGAATCACCATCTGAATCCCATTGAAGCGCGCGTGTTTGAAGAGGGGATGACTGATCTGCTGCTGATGGGAGAGAACCGCACAGTTCGTTCACTCAAAGGGGAAAGGAGAGAGAGAGAAAAAATGTATCTGCTGCTTTCTGGAGAAACTTCAGAGATGATCAGAGGCGTGAGGCAGCGCGGCTGATGCGTAATTCATATCTCTGCTCCTAACCTGGGAAGACGTCACTGTTGCAGTGAGGAGAAAAGGCGTGTTCACCTAAAGAGCACATGATGGCAAGACGATATCCGAGTTTTTAGCGAATAAAATGGTGCACAGGTAAGTTTGATTCCTCCAAATTAAATTCCAAGTCACCTCAAACGCGTCAGCCTGAAAGCTGTTCAGATAAACGTGCGTAAATTTGATCCCAAGCTTTTTATTTCCTGCTTTTTTCACGTGTTTTTCCCGATTCCAAGAAACCCGAGGATTCATTTAAAACTGGACAAGACACTCAGATTAAAAACAATTATCTTTAAGCAAGTTTCCCTAAAAATAAATAAGGGGAACTGAACAAACCACCAGCTCCTAATTCCAATAAAAGGCGGATTTTCCAACCCAAATATGTATATGGTTATTTCCACAGCGTGCGTAATTCCACTAATAGACCCAAACCTGCGCCACACACAGAGCGAACCGCATTTATGAGCTATAATAGAAACCGTCTGGGCTCTTGCTCCAAACCAAGGCGATAAAAAACAAAACAAAAAAACACGCGCGGATTGCGTGCCTCGCCTCTGTGGGCATGACACCACCGGCCAGGGCGCACCGATTGCGCACACACCGGGCACGGACCAGCCGTTGCCTCTGCGCCACCTGTGCGATGGCGCGGCTGCAGGGCTGGTCCCTCAATCCCACGCTCCACTCACACTGTACACGCCACTCCACAGGGCAACGCGGCTGCGTTAGGCTCAGCCACTGACACCCAAAACTTGCCCGACTCGCATCTACAAGGAAGTGCAGCTTGTTTGTCTCTCACACCTCCGTGTCTGAGGGATTTGTGTGAGAATATTTATAAGAATAATGATTAGAAAAATATTTTTTACCTACCCAAAGTATCCCGTTTTGACAGAAAATCTCTGCTTTCTGATTTCAGACGTCTCCAAACATTCATTAAATGAAAAGCAGCCTTGATTATCCGGTAAACCTCAAAAAAGAAACCCACAAAACTACTTTAAAATCCTTTGTCGTGGCGCATCGAGGGCAGTTTGGCGACAGCGGGGGGAAAAAAGTCAGAAATCCCTCTCACGACTTGACGGCGCAGAGACTTCGACTCGGGCACCACCGCCGCTGTGAAAGCCAACTTCTCCGCTAAATCCCGTTCTCCGCTGCGCGCTGCTGTCCACGGTGTCCAAAGTGTCCAAAGCCCCGAACCCCGTTCATCCTGTCCAACGCGGAGCGGTGTGGGCGAGGCGGACGGGACGCGGTGTACCGGGCTCCTCGCTTCTCTCCGGCGCGGATGCCACTTTTGTGTCTCGTCGCCTCGGATCAACCAACTCGGACTGGTGGCTCTCCTCCTCTTGCTGCATGTGAAGTAGGAGTTGCAAGGTGCTGCCGTCAAGTCAGCCCGGAGAGAAACAGGAGGGGTCCCCGGTTTTGCTTTCAAAATAAAACCCTTGGTGCCTAAACGGTGACGCAATGCTCTTCACGCCACTGTTCAGCAGAAGGAACGAAAAATGTGAGACGGACTTTTCCTCGAATCTCCGCAAAGATGTCATCTTTTGATATTTGATGTCGTTCGTTTACAAATGCAAAAAGTATTTATTGCATATAATTAAATAAAATAATTAAATTAGTTTTATTTTACATAAATGAGTTGCATTTTTTTAATATACGGCTTTATTTGTCATTTTGTATAATCATCTTTATCCTCTCTCATTGGTTTGCATGTTTTTGTTTATGAACAGTTTAATATATTTAAGTACTTTTACGCAGTCATTTTAAAACATAGAATGAGCTAAATAAGAAATGTGACACTCGTTTTCTGATTAATTGCCAAGTTAAATAAACTTAAAATACATTGAAATTAAAGTAAGCATAGCAATAAGTGCAACATGTAAATAAACTAATCCATTGGCTCTAATTAAGTCATCAAAGGTTCCTGTCTGCGAGGCAGCTGCAGCAAACATCTAGACTGGGCTTTTATTTTGAAGGCTGAGCCGCCACGTGTGTGTGTGTGTGTGTGTGTGTGTGTGTGTGTGTGTGTGCGTGTGTGTGTGTGTGTGTGTGTGTGTGTGTTTATCAACGCTGCTCTTCACTCCCTCCGTACTTCGCGATGCCTCCAGGCTGCCTCTCTGCCTTCGTCGCGCTGCTCGCCGCCGGGAAAACCAGAGGCAGCCGGGTGGGGGTGAGGGGGTGGTGGGGGGTGGAGGGCGATCACATTTCGTCGCGCCGCCCCTCCGGGCTCTCTGGAGGCAGCAAGTGACGGATCGAACAAGCGCCTCCCACCTCTCCTTCTCTTTGGTTCAAAAAAAAAAAAAAAAACTCAATCAAGCGAGGTGTTACACACTGAATAAAGAATCCAGAGGCTCTGAATGAGACTAGAACTATTTCTGAATGCTTTACGCTCACTGGCTCTCAGTGGTGTGGGGTTTGGGAGCCCCGAGGGGCTTACATCAATCAGCCACAACATTAAAACCACTGACGGGAGAAGTGAATAACATTTAAACCATCTTGCTCCAGTTCAGTGTTCTGCTGGGAAACTTCTGGACCTGGCTTCATTCATTGGTGTGGATGTTACTTAGACATGTAGCACCCACCTAGACCAGACCAGGCACCCCCACCCCATAGCAATGACACTCCTTGATGGCAGCAGCCATCCCCAGCAGGATGCAGACACAAAAACACTTTAGGAAGAAGAACAGCACAAGGTGTTGACCTGGCCTCCACATTCACTAGATCCCAAACTGATCAAGTATCTGTGGGATGATCCACAGAGGCCCCTCCCCTTAAATGCCCCCCCAGCACTACATCACAAGACACCAGAAGGCCCATGTCATTTAAACCGTAGGTATATGACATGGACACTTTTGAGTTCCTTTAAGGTTTCTCTGAACAGGAAACCCTGAAACATGTCTTTTTCTTCTGTGGAGCTCCAGCTTATTGCTGATAGTGTTACTAATAAAACATCTTTGTAGCTCTTGGTGCAGAGGCATCCTATATTCTGACATTTTCTGCTTCAGTCTGTGCATAAATCTAAAAAACTCTCAGTGTGAAACCGTCGGTTTGGTTAAGGCTTCTGTGCTCACCAAAGTAAATCTTCTGAAATGCTAATTGAGCCACGAGGGATTCTCCTGGGTACGGCTGATCCAAAATGTTTTATCTCACTTACTCGACCCCAAGTTTACTGCCACTATTGTTTTTTATCTCCCCATCATTTGCATCGTGTTTGTCTTGTCCTCATATCGACCGTACCACCACGTTCAAGGCAAGACCGCCACCAGCCTGCACCAATATTTGCCCAGCCAAAGCCAGAGTGCGCCGAGCGAGGAGTAAATCACCGTTAGCCGCCCGTTTAATCTGCCATATACTGCAGGCGCGGGCTAATTACCGCCGTCAGGACAGAGGCAACAGCACCCGACTCTGCTTCAAACAAAACACCCAAATTACTGTCGTCTCTTTAAAGCGTGTTTTGAGAAGGCGACTTTATGACGCCATAAAGCCAAACGGCCCTCTGCTAAGTGAGCGCGAGGAGGCTTCGGGAGTGTGCCGCTGTCGTTCGTCGCCGCTGCTCCAGGAGAGGTGGAGGATTTGTGGCAATCAGCGTCGACGCGTCGTAAATAATACAATCTGATAATATTAAGAGCTAGCGATAGAAATGTTTCTGCAGGTTTCAGTCGAATTGCACAAATTGTCTGTGTCTGTGTTTGTGTTTTGCAAACATCCAACCCAGTAAACTTGATATTTAATGATTGATGCATTCATGTAGTTTTTTCTACAAAATTAGCTCAAAATGTAAAATGCAAAATCCACATTTGCATAAGTATTCATCTACTTTAATACTACTAATCTTTATATGTCTTTATATATCAGCTCTAGCTTGAAGTGTGTGACCTGTCCTCTGTCTTTTTTGTTTGTTTCCTGCACCCTTTCAGGAATATCTCATCACCAACAGGTGATATTGCATCAACCTCATGGGAAAGTCAGGCGCTCAAACAACGAGCGCTCCTCATTAAAGTGAGCGAGGGAGAAGAGGAGGGCAGACGGATGACGAAGGCCGCCGCTCGGCGACCCCCGTCGGACCGCTGCGCTCTGTGAGAAACGCCGGCGGGAGGGAGGGAGGGCGAGCTCGGGAACAAAAGCCGGCCGGTCGGGAGGAGAGGTCATACAGATGGTGAGAATGCTCAGTCAGACAGCTCGAGTACTGATGGGCAAACTGACCAAATGACCTCTTCACACACACACACACAGCTCACGTTAGAAGGAAAAACAAAACTCCTCCCAGCACCCCCGCAACACCCTCACTTCTAATGAACTCACACAAACACACACCCTTACTTACATTCCTCTCCACCCCCACCCCCCCAAGGGAACAGATCAGCAGGAGATGAAAGGTGAAGCTTCTTCATTTAAAATGGAGTTAAAAATTAAACAACAACAAGAAAGCCTAGTTTGATTATCTGGGACGTCTAAAAAAAAGAAAAGAAAACCTCAATAAATCCTCCCTCTTCTTCTTCTTCTTTTCTTTTTTGGCCGGTGCTAGCGTGGTGCATATTTTCACTGATAACCCCGAGGAGCTGGTAGCGTTGACTGTTTTTTCCTCTGGCCTCGCTGCACACCGCCTGTGTGGGCAACGCTCTGTTGACTGGCACGGGCTTTTGTCTGCAAGAGGCGGACAAAAGCAGCAGGACTAATCATTAACACGAGAGATTGTGGCCAGACAAACGCAGCACAAAGGGCTGGGAGTTGATCACCGAGGCCGCTTCACACTGGACTAGATGCTGCTCTCTGCTCTGCCCCGCCGACCCAGGTACACGCCGCGCTAGAGCGCAACTGTCCCGGCTCGTCTCCGGTGTCACACACACACACAAACATGCTGTGCAGCAAGTGGTTCCCATCGAGGGGGGGCTGGGGTCGCTCCAGTGAGACGCATGATGAATCAAACTTGTCATGAGATGACTGATGGTGAATGTCCCGTTACGTAAATAGTGGCGACTTTTTTCCTTTTCAGAGATCTGTTTACAGTGGCGAGGTGGTTCAGTGGTTTGCACCGTTGCATCACAGCTAAAACATTCTGCATTTGCATGTTCTCTTTGAGCCAGTGTTGGTTTCACAGAGCGCTCTGTGTGGTTATGGATGAGAAGCAAAACCACCTTTTCTTTTTTTCGCAGGAACAAATTACAATAAAACACACATAGTGTTGCACAACCGGTGACGAGAGGTCATATGTAGAGGTTACAAACCAAAACAGATAATAACCAAAGTTGAAAAGTGTGAAAAGTTGGAGATATCAGTAAAAAGAATATTTGGAGCTTCTTCTTTTAACTTTCTAGGATTCATATGTGCCTTAGTATTTCTGTTGGAAGCAGGGGTTGTATTTTGAGATGGTTTTGAAGCTCAGCACGTCGTCTCAGGCTTTCGCCATCTTTGCTAAATGCTGTTACTTACAGACATGCTTACATACTCCGCTAGAAGAGAGACACAGCACAGTTTAGAATGTAAGCATCTGTAGACATTCTCACTTGCGAGAGTTGGATTTGTGCAGCAAAACCGCATAAAGCAGGCGGCGGGGTGGGGGGTCTGACTTGTGCAGAGACTCCCTGGTAACCACAGATTGCGATGAGCACACACACATCAAAACAAAATGAGATCAAGCACAACATGAGGTGAGCCCAACACACTGCTCAGGCTCTGCGGGGTTCCAGCACACACTTTATATTGTCCCGCTGTCTCCGCTGGGTGCAGCGGCCTCGGTAATGGGGGCTTTTTTTTTTTTTTGGAGGCGAAGGTAGAGAAGTGAGCCAGTCGGCCTGTTTGGCACAGTCGCTCCCATTACACCCGGGGCCGGAGACCACCGAGCTGCGAGTCATTTTCACACTGAGGCTCGATGTTTTCCTCGCTGTTAGAGAAGGACGGCCTGTCGGCGAAGTTGCAAAACAGCTCGACAGCTTGACTCCGAGCTCCTGGGTGTTTGCTCAGAATACTGCATCTAAAGGCTGAAGAGAGTAAATCACTGTGCTTTCAGAGAAACACTGAGGTCTGGAGAGGGACTGAGGGCCGACGAAGAAGAAAGGTAGGCTACTCTTTTGTTATTAAAGACACCACTCTTTAATGTGTCACCTCTACGCATTATTTGTGTAAACCTTTGGATATGAGAACGTCCCGATGAGCTGAAGATGGAAAACGAGCTGCAGGGCGTTCTCTCTGTGTCACCGTTCTCACCATCTGACTCCAGTGGAAAGTCAACATCCTCAGTCGAATGAAAAGCTGCAGACCTTGCTCTGATTTGCTGCCAACACCGCTGGACACGCAGCAGAAAACCAGAGCCGCAGTCGCCCGCCGAGGGCTGACCGTCGGCGCGGCGTGTCACCGTAGACATCTGTTAAGCCTTTTGTCAACTTAGAGACAGAGCCTGGCTAGCTACAGCATGTACCCATGTTTCTAGGCTCTAGTCCATGCTAAGCTAACTGGCTGCACGTGACAGCCACACATCGTAACAACTTTCTCTTCTAACTCTTGGCAATGAAGCTAATTTCTAAAATGCTCCAATTTAAATCATACTGCAGCTTCCTACACTTCACTGTTGAGGTTGTGGATGTTCTTATGGGTGAATCTGAAAGTCTGAATCCCCCGATGCAATAAAAAGCCATTGTTAACGTCTTCTGAGTAAATTAAAAGAAGTTCGTTGAAGATTATTTGCTGCTATTCACCGCTGGTTTGGCAGAAAAACCCGCCCGAGATGCTAAATCGCCTCTCTGTTGTCCCGGCGCACAGTGGCTGGTTGTTCCACGTCCGGGCCTTGGCACGCTCCGTCCGTCTCCATTTCCAACTCTCGGCTTTACCTCCCTTCTGCTCTGATTATGAGCTGAGGTGTAAAACAGAGAGTCAACAGAGCAAACAAAACAGGCCCTCAGCTGTGTTTGCATTTGCGCTCACCCAAAAAGCCTCTAAGAGTCAGAAAGCAGCTCGCTTAATTTTCTACCGACCCGCCTTCCCTTCCCTTCCCTTCCCTTCCCTTCCCTTCCCTTCTTGGAGAACTCATTGAAAATTTGCTGTTTACAAAGGCTAAACAAAAGAAGCAATACGCCGCACGTATTCATTTATATTTAAACTAAACTCTCAGACTAAATTAAACATGGCGAATCTCTCCACGTGAGGCCAGAGAGCAGTCGAACCACCTGCAGCAAAAACAACAAAAACGTAAAAAAGGCCAAATCAGATAAAAGAGGTAACTTTCAGGTAGACTTCTTTCCCCAAGAGGCTTTTTTAAAAAAAATAATAATAATAATCCAGCACAGGCTTAAACACTTGAGTCTGATCAAACAAAGCAGCCTTATCTAATTGTTAGACCTGAACCTCGAGCGATATCTTGGTCAAATAGGCAGCTGTGAGCGCTTGGCGAGAAGAAAACAACACGAACCTCGGCCTGCTGCGTGTCGGCGGCCTCGCTGCCTCGCTGCCTCGCTGCCAGCCAGACGGCGTGGAAACAAAAAGCTTTATTAGACTTTATCCAGTCAAGGTGGAGACGGCGGAGACACTGAGACGTACAGGATGAGGGAGAAATGTAGTTTTACTTTCTTTATGTATGGATAATACAGAAAGAACTGAAACGATGAGTTCAAACGATGGGCTAAATGTTTGACAGTTATATTTTTCTCTTTTGTCTCTCTTCTTTCTTTCTTTCTTTCTTTCTTTCTGTCTATGTAAAAACTATATTTTTCACTTCATTTGCAATTTTTCTTTCTTTCTTTTTATTTCTATCTGTCTTTCTTACTATGAGTTCAAATGATAAACTAAATAAATTATGACGGTTACATTTTTCTCTTTTTTGTAATTTTCTTTCTTTCTTGACAATACCAGAAGAACTGGAACTTACATACTAAATGTAAATGAAAGTTTTATTTTTCACTTTTTGTAATCGTTCTTTTTGTGTTGTTGTTGTTTTGTGTTCTTTCTTTCTATATCAAATGTTATATTTTTCTCTATTTTGTAGTTTTTCCTTTCTTTCTTTTTTATCTCTATTTGTCTTTCTTTTGTAGTATGTTGAAAATGCTGGAAGAACTGGAAGTATGAGTTCTAATGATAAACATGTATGACAGTTATTTTTTCTCTTTTTTGTAATTTTCCTTTCTTTCTTTCTTTCTTTCTTTCTTTCTTTCTTTCTTTCTTGCTTTCTATATTGAAAGCTGTATTTTTCTCTTTTGTAACTTTCTTTTCTTCTTTCTTCGTGTAAGGAATCCATTTCCACCTTTCTTTCTTTCTTTCTTTCTTTCTTTCTTTCTTTCTTTCTTTCTTTCTTTCTTTCTTGACCATACCAGAAGAACTTGAACTATGAGTTCAGCTTACATACTAAATGTATGAAAGTCATATTTTTCTCTTTTTTGAAATCTTTCTTTCTTTCTATATTTCTTTCTTCATTCTTTCTCTCTAAGCTAAATATACAGAAAGAACTGAAACTATGAGTTTAAGTGATGTACTAAATGTACCACAGTTATATGTTTCTCCTTTTTATAATCTTCCTTTCTTTCTTCCTTTCTTTCTCTTTTCTTTCCCTGGCTGTCATTCTTACTCATGTCCTTCTGTCCATTCTAATTTCCCTGGCCCGTTCCTTGTTTTTCTTTTTCTCCCCTTCCCTCCATTTGTCATCTCACTTTCCATCTTTCCATTCACCCTTCCCCCATCTGTATATCCTTCCATCTATACTCTATCGATCTCTCATAACTTTCCATTTGTTTTCTTTTCCCCCAGGTGGTCTTTCTTTACCTTCTTTCCTGCGTCCGTCCGTCCCGTCATTCGTCCTGATGCATCTGCTTTCTTTCCTCAGATGTGTGTCTCTGATCTGCTTCTTGTTTTTCAGTGTTGTGTGAATCAGTTTCTTTACAGTGACATATTTTGAGTTTTTCCTCCATCACGGCTGGAGAAAGATTTCACGCTCGGTTCCAGACTACGGTCCGGGACGCAGCCGCGAGCAGACTATACATTTCACTATCTAAACATACACTGAACACAGTGGGGAGCGGGCACGCGGCCAGAACAGTGTACAGGCTGTTCTGCTGAGGTTACATAAACTCAGCTGTCTCGCCTTCTCAGAGCCACGGCTTCGTAGAGCTTTTACCTCTACGGCGCTCTGATCACACTGCTCCGGCGCCACAGTGGTAACGACACGGAGGCATCTGGGTGGCGTGTTCACCTGAGGCTGCTGGGAGGGGGAGGAAGAAGAAACTGCAAGAAACTGGCATTAAAGAGAAAGAGGAATTTGAATGGAGAAGCGTGAAGGGGGAGCCTCTGTTAGATGGAAATGACTGGCGGATTGGTTGTTTGTATCTTGGAGCGTTCACTCTAACGCTGAGCAATAACTGGAGGAGGAATTCATAGTGGGAGAAGCATAGACGCCAGGGTGGACAACTGAAGGTAAGATCAACCAAAGGACTGCAGAAAAGTGGAACAACTATATGCTCTGGTGACAACAACATATTATGTATTCTTACAGATATTATCCATATATATATTTATGCATTTAGCTTGGAGGCCAGCCCGAGCTTCCACCTGAAAACTAAATGTTTTGTGGGGTAAAGTTGATCTGCTCTCTCTCTGTTGGGAGCTGATTAAGCTCCGGCCAATCAAAACGATCGGGTGGGCCTTAATGCAGTTACGGACTAACAAAGATATAGTCATACACGTCTGAGCACTGTGTGTGTTTGCACTTTGATGTAGTTCTAGGATTATCCCAGTGCGTGCGGAGGCGTTTATTCTCTGTGTTGATTCAAACACGCCCCGTAACAAAATCCCAGTGAAGTGATGCCAGAGTCACATTCTGATAAGAAATGAGTCAGGATACCAAAGGTTATCACACATCTACATTTTCAAACAAATTCGACATACAATTGACAATATGCACCCATTAGGCATAACATTATGACCACCTTCCTAATGTTGTGTGTTGGATCATCCCACAGATACTTGATCAGTTTGGGATCTAGTGAATGTGGAGGTCAGATCAACACCTTGTGCTGTTCTTCTTCCTAAAGTGTTTTTGTGGATGCATCCTGACTCTTGTAGGTGGTATAGGCTTCTGTGACTCTAGCGCTGTAGCCTGACATGCACCTCCTCAGAAAACAACCCAGACTGCAAGAGCTTCGATTGGTCCGCTTGGTAGTAGTGTGTTTCCACCTCAGTATATGCTTCTCCATCGCCATTTTTGATTGTTCTGGATCAATAAAGATGGAGCACATTGAGGAAAGGTTAACTGAGGAGGTTTGGAGATACATTAGAGATATTTGTGCGACTTATTTCCGGTGAATTTTGGCAAACATTTCAGTCGCCATTGTGGAAATTGAAGCAGGAAGTAGAAAGAAAAATTCACCCGACACAGCACCGAGTTTTGACAGAGCGTGCCTGACCCCAGTACCTTAAACGAGCCTTAAGTAACATCCACGCCAATGGATGGCAGGTCCAAAAGTTTCCCAGCAGATCGTCTGTACTTTCCTGAGTCAGACACAATTTATGTTTTGTGTGCATTTATTTTTCATAGCTTGTTTTGCTACAGCCGATCATTAAGAAGTGATATTTCCAGGACGCCGGCGTCTCTTTCAGTCTTCAAACAAACACTGGTCAGTCATCTCTTTAAGTCGTCTCTAGTTTTTATTTTTTCCCAAAGATGCAGCTTTGAGATTTACTTTCCGCCTTCGCCACATTTACAGCCAATCATATATTAAAGCAACGGCTGGACGCCAAATGGATTCCTTACAAGTTCCACATGTGATGTTGTCCAATAAACGTCCAAAGAGGCTTTTCTTCTTTAGAGTTTAAAGGTTTGGGGGGGGGGAGAGGAGAAGAAGAGGGGCAACATCTTTTTATGACATCTTCTTTCAGAGGAGAAAGTGCCAGACAATCTGTCCGGGCTGAAACCTCTGACCTCTTCTCGGTGTAATCATTTTCAGGTTTCCAGGATTTTCTCCTCCGTGTCTGTCAAGGAGGAAGACAGAGAAAAATAAAAACGCAGCGAGGACAGATGAAAGGCTATTTTCTGCCCGCACGGTTATTTTTAGCCTGCAATTTTTTTTTCATAACCTCTCTCTCAGTTTCTTGCCGACATCAAAAAGCTGCTGCTGCAACGACCACGGGCTGGAAAGAAAGATGCATGCGAGGAGAGAGGAGGGGAGGGAGGAGAATATGCATCCAGACGAGCGTGGATGTGCGTCCATGCTTCACACTCTGACGGTGGCAACGCGGCGCAGAGGTGATCGAACAGGTGGGGGATGGGTGGAGGCTTGTGTGTTGTCTCTGCATCATGGTGCCCTTTCAACTACTGACAGTTGTTATCACATGAGCACATCAGAGAACACGCTGCCTTCATCTGACGAGGCCGGAGACGCATTTTCCCTCTTTTTCTCCGCGGCTGTTTTAATGACTGTGTGGGAGGGCGGAGAGCAGAACTCTGCCCTTTTTCTCCTGCGCAGAGTCGCTGGGCTCGTCCGCCGGATCGCAGGATTGCAAGCGCAGCAGCGTGGGAGCAGCGGCGGAGGCGGAGGCGGAGGAGAGACTCGCGTTGCAGGTCGGACCTGTTCCACACGGAGCAACCTGGATGACTGACTTGAGCCAGACTTGATTTACGATCCGCCAGTCAACCCAGATGTTATCTCATGCGCCGAGGACTGACAGGAGGCCTTTTCACTTTCGTCACCGCTCAGACAGTCGCACATGACATGTGTTCCGTTTCGCTCCAATTCTTTAATCGCTGTATAAACATGTGTTGTTGCATTGGCCTGAGCTTCACACCTGAGGCACTTTATTGCAGTTTCATTTAATTGCAATTTAGGGGTGGAACAGTGAAGGTTCTGGGTTCCAATCCTTCTGTGTGGAGTTTGCATGTTCTCCCTGTGTCTGTGTGGGTTCTTCTTCCCACCGTCTAAAGACGTTGCAGAAAATGTTGCTTGTCCTTTGGAGGGTCGCAGGATGAATCACCAATGAACCTAACCAGCGTCTTTGCACGGTGGGAGGAAGTTGGAGAACCTGGAGAGAACCCACGCAGACACAGGGAGAACATGCAAACTGCACACAGAAAGGCCGATGGATTCGACATCTACACATAAAGCAGCGTTTGGAGACTGCATGTAGTGTCCTAAATTCATTACCAGGACAATAAAAGCGTGGTTATATATGCTACCTTTAAGAGGAGCTGTCATCCTGTAGTTCTATCAACACTTTACCTCTTAAGCAGGAAGTCTGGAGGATTGCTGGTTTTACATATAGAACCAGTTCAACACCTTTTCTTAACAACAGTTAAAGTCAATCAAACTGCACTGTTGTGACAATAGTTTATGTCTTGTGCTGGTAAGTCCAATATCTCTACACATCTGTTCAGGACTTTGTTCCTGGTCATCTCGAGCTGATCGCACCAGATCTAATTCCGTCACCGACGTGCAAACACACGGAATCAAAGCCCCCGTGCACGAATCCCTGCGTCTGCATGTGCAAGAGGAACGCCGGTGGGAGGAGGTTTCACCTGCATGCCTGCCCTCAGCCCGAGCAGGGAGTGCTGTTGACAGAAGGCAGGTATGTCGCAGCGTTTCTCAATCGTCACGTCTCTGCAGCCGGCCCCCGATCTGTCACGTAAATGCAGAGAGATACCTGGCATAGCTGGCTGCCTGCAGGTGAAGTTTAGTTATTCCCGCCTCTCGTAGCTCTCGTTTCCAGTTGTCTTTTGCACGTCGATATCTAGCTGATATTCTTGTTGAACTTCACCTTTATTTAAACTGTATGTGTGAGGAGCCAAAGAAGCAGGAAAAACCTAGCTTACTCAAGTTTAAGCGGGAAGGTTATATAATGTTTTATTTAATTTTTTATTTCTTTCTCAAAACTTGTGTATTTAATTCTGCTTGTTAGAACTGTACGTCTGACGGGCATGATGGGTCTCAGGCTGTGGGTTTAAATGTTTAAATATAAAGTATATATAGTCAGTCTTTTGTTTTAGAAAGAAAGTAAAGATCCACCCAAGAAAACTAAAATAATCCATGCTTCATTTTTAAGCATACCTGGAAAAACCAGGTCAGTGTTCATCGATCGCTCTGCCCATGTTTCTCTTCACTGCTACAGGTGCTAATGGTAAACACAGCTGTTATCTACCCCACCGGTGCTGATGTGTCGCAGTGTTGAAATCCTATTTTTGCACATCTGCTTCACTCGCACCTACACACACACACACACTCACGGCTGCACCTGCACGCTCGCACAAACGCTGAACTCCACACGCAGATTAGGATCTCCGCCCTCCGACGGAGGGAATTTGCCAAGAGCGGCTCAGCACCCTCTCGGGCTGCAGAGCTCGCTGAAAGGAGCAAAATGTGCAGACTGCGTGTCGGTTTGTTTCCCCGGGGGCCGCTGGATCCAATACGCAAGCCCGTCAGCAAATTCCTGCCCAAACATTCTGACACATTGAAAGTTTTAAGGCCAACGAGCCCCGTGATACCTGTGTTTCCCCCCTTTGGAGACGCTTTTGTGACAGACGATGCATTTGCCTAATTCTGATTAGCCTCCCGCTGACTCGGCTTTCTGTCTGTCACTGGAAGGTAAGTCTGATTCAGTGGTTTATTTAAGTCTGTGAATGGGAGAGGACTGGTGGGAGTGGGGGGGGAGAAGAATAGCAGCTCGTCGCTCCAAAGCTATTAGCTCGCTCTCTTTCCACCTGTCACACATTGGTGACTTTATTTGGAGTCGGCTGAGGGCCCCTTGCAGATATCAGAGGGATCATCTCCATCTTAAGCTAAACGACTCCAACAAGCGTTGCGGCCCCTGCGCTCCGGCCCGCCCCGCCTCCACCCGCGACCCCCGCGACCCCTCGGCACCAAGGGCCGCCGGAGGAGCAGAGGTCTGGACCCGGGCGAGGAGGAGTGGCCATGGGAATAGAGGGAAGATGGGATGAAATGAGCTCTGTCATGCAGAAAACTGCAGGAGGGGGAGGCGACAAATACACACTCTCACCCCCCACAGATACGCACACACAGCTGGGACGAAGAGGGACACACACACACACACACACACTGTTGCATGCAGACTCTTTCTTCTTCACACTCCTTCCCTTTAGTTTTCTGTTTTTCCTCTCGCTCAGTTTTCTTTCCCTTAACCCCCCTTTCTCCTTCTCTTCCTTACTCCCTTCATCTCTCTCTCTCTCTCTCTCTCTCTCTCTCTCTCTCACTTACAGACACACACACTACACACACACACAAAACACACGCACACAATAGCAGCTGCGACAAAGCCCACTGCAGGATT
The DNA here is from genome assembly GCA_005024645.1 of Planiliza haematocheilus. Taxonomy (NCBI): domain Eukaryota; kingdom Metazoa; phylum Chordata; class Actinopteri; order Mugiliformes; family Mugilidae; genus Planiliza; species Planiliza haematocheilus. The sequence goes on from SRSE01000637.1 coordinate 4,463,080, forward strand.
AGCCAGCCTTTGTTGGCAAAACACAAATTACAAGTCTTTTAGCGCTGACTCCTCCTTCCCTGCATGTGTGTGAGAAAGAGAAAGTGTGTGTGTGTGTGTGTGTGTGTGCTCAGTAAGACGTGATCCATGCGAGTGTGCAGTGGTTGTGTGTGGCTGTTTCTGTGCTTGTGTGTCATGCTGTGAGCAGGCAAGTGAAACCAAGTGTGTGAATGTATGTTTATGAGGTGGGGTGCATGTGGAGTGTTTTAAAGAGGGAGGGAAGGGTGGTGGTGGTAGTGGGGGGTTGTTGTCAGTCCCAGGCCAGCAGGCGGAACGGGGAAGAACCCTCGACGAGATGCCGTCTGAAACACCGAGGAGGAGCGAGCTGTCAATTAGAGACGTCTCTTTTAAAACCGCAGCCAGAGTTTGTGCTCCTCTCCCGCTCAAGATTTCAAACGTTTAAATTTCCCCTGACGGTTCCTCAGAGGTCTTTGTGCAGACACACATGTACAGGATCGCACAGGAAGTTCTGGAGGAGTTTGGAGAAACATGAAGAATGTGGCGACGCTGCATTGGAATGACACTCGTCCTAGGAGGAAGGATCACCAGGAAAGACCCCTCACATGTCCTCCACTCAGCGTTTGAGTGGCTCACTTCCGGAAGACGGCTCCGGTGTCCTGCCTGCCCTAACTCACACTCACACCTACGACCACTTTCGAATAACCAATGAACCAATGATCTGCAGGCCTTCAGTCTCCAGTCCCCGTCTCCGTCACTCACACGTACCAAAACGATCTTTTCCCCGTCCGTTTTCCCTGCCATCATTTCAAGAATATCTGCGTCCACACGGATCCGTCTCAGCACGACTCAAAACACTACTTCATATTCCAGGCCTATAGGTGGCGCTGTTTCAGTTTCAGAAATTCACCAAAAACAGAGAGGAAGAGGTGGAGCATGCGCATAAAGCTTGAGCGCTGTTTACAAATCGGCTTTAGAAGAAACCAAACTCAAGGAGAAATGATATTTAGCCCTTGTAACCATAATAGGCTCAATATCTTCTCCAGCAGGAACACGAGCATGTAGTCCACCATTGTTGTTGATGTTGTTAGGAGACGTCTCGTGGGATATAAGAGGTGGAAGGCTGCTCGAGGGGCGTGGTCATGACATCGTTTGCGATTCTCTCCGTTGTCGCTGTCCAGACGAAAACGCAGGAGGATTCATGTGGACGATCGGCCAAAACGATGCAAAACATCTGCGTTTACGCCAAAAACCGTCTCCGTGTGGACGGTCCCGTCAGATGATGACTCTGCTCAGCTACAACGAAGGTCATCTCGTTACAGTTTTACAAATAAGGTGACGTTAATCTTTGAGGGAACAGAAAGCAGCACATGAAGCCAGAGAGAAGAAAATCTCATCACTATTTTGTCAAAAGTCTAAATTTAATGATTGAATTTATTGCCTTAATTATTGAAAGAGTTGCCAGTAGAAAAACAAGTTAAAAAAAAGTTTAACTGAAAAACTGCTTTGAAACTTGCTAAATAATCTCAGCCTGCAGTCACTGGTCTTTGTATTTCCACATCAGCTGCTTCCCTGCAATGAAAAATGTCTCCAACACATGTTTGTGTTTCATCTGTATTTGATTTATAGTTTTTGACAATCCCTTTCTTCTGGCAGTGTTTCTCCTTCACGCTCCGTGAGTCCTCCCCTCGGGCCAAAGCGAGCGGAGGAGTTATCGACTATTGATCCTCATCGATGAGCGGAGGAACTCTGTGATTGCTCTGGGATGTGAGGTCAAGACACAGAGAGAGAGAGAGAGAGAGAGAGAGAGAGAGAGAGAGAGAGAGAGAGAGAGGAACACATGCGGCGCATCAGAGGTGGTTGCGTTCGAGAATCAGAGAATGGGTTGTTTAAGCATCAGCTTGGCTCTCTGGGATCATTTCATCTCCAAAAAAGTTTTAGCGGGGAAGAAGAAAAGTGAGAACGGGAGTTTAAGATAATATCATGATTAATGCTGCACTCAATTAATCTAATTACGAGGAGGAGTATGATTTAGTGGGGGTTATTTAAGTGTGTTTGATGCGTGTGGTTGACGCTTTATTAAATCAAAAAAGCTGAGAGAGACAAATTATCTGAAGTTAACTGGAGCAGTTTTCCGTCGGAGAGAGTTTCAGTTACACTTTTCATTGCTTAATAGTCTGTAGAGTTCTTTTCTAATTAAGCACAGTTTTAAACTTTAGCTTTTTTATTTTATAACTCATTAAAGATCATTGCTAAGTTATTGATTTTGCTCTGTTTCCAACACTTTTTTGTCTGCCACCTCTTTATTGTTGACTGCAACTCATTCATTCATTTTCTCCAACCGCTCGTCCTCTGGACGGTCGCTGGGGACTGCATGGACCCTATCCCAGCTGTCATTGGGCGAGAGGCAGGGTACACCAGGTCGCCAGTCCACCTACGGGGAGAACCCACGCAGACACAGGGAGAACATGCAGACTCCATGCAAACTTTTTGCACACACACATGTTGTCAAATGAACTCACAATCCCTCACATCTAGCAATTTACCAACACTCATCTATACTCATCAACTGCCTTTTTAAGTTGAGAGCACTAATGTTTTACTGTTTGTCCTTATGCGTGGTTTGCGCTTCTGCTTCAGTTTGACGTGCACCTCTGCGGAAATGCAACTAGGTGTCATGGTGACGCCGATCGCTTGGTAGCAGCTTGTTTTCGCTTTAGTTGATTGTTTTGGATCAATAAAGATGGAACACATGGAGCAAAGGTTAGCTGAGGAAGTTTGGTGATACAGACCTTTGTATGACTCGTCTTTGGTGAAATTTCAGCAAAAGTTTCAGTTGACATCGTTGAAAGTGAAGCAGGAAGTAGAAATAAAAATTAAACTGGGAGAAAAGACACAGTGCCATCTAGTGCTTGGGTGGTGTTGTTACTAGTGTAAGCTACGTACGTAGGTTATGGCGTTTAGGTCCTGCAGAGACATAAAACACACGTCAGATTTCTCATTTTGACGACTAACAGCAAGTTTTAAAGTTTACCTAAAATTCAGACAGATTCAGTTTGCATTAGAGGGTGACACGGGAATCAACTGTCGCACCCATCACTAGCCAACAAAAACACTCCCATCATATCCCGATCGCATGACTGCCCCCCAAAAACTCTTGAGAGAAAGACCCTGGCTCCCTACGTTGTGCAGTCGCTGAAGCTGATTGATTGACTTGTGAACAGGGCAGCTGCTTTGTTTGCTCTGATACGCTACCGGTCAACTACAGATGTATTTTGGGTTGTAATTGGTTTTCTTTTCTAAAACAAAATACCTCAAATTTGCTCTATCCCGTCCCTATCATGTTACCTTGTGAATACCGTGGCCCGCGGGAGTCCCAAAAAATTGTCACCGTCTAGTTTGCATCTTGTGGAGGACGTTAGCATTTGATCCACCAAAACCTGCCACTCTGGAATGCATTCCTGGTGGGGAAACATTACGCGCTTGATGCCAGTATTTTTGCTGGCGTTGTAATACCGTGGTTTAATCCTCTCCTGTAGAGGCTTGTTTCATTTTATAGTGATAGTTCTATCTAATTAAAAAAATAAATGTGAAAATGACTCTAGCCTTTTTTTTTCAAAACTTAAAGACATGAGCTAAACGCCAAAAAACACAGACAAAGCTCACAAGAAGTCAAGAGGATGGATTACTTTCAGTTTTGAAAAATTGAGTTCAGCCGCAAACATTCACGTAATTTAACGGCGCTGTAATGTTTTACAGTGCTTTTGTCAGAAGTTAGCATCTTTGGTTCCCTGGTTCACACTCTGAATTGTGCCTTTTCCATCTTAAAACCTGTCCAGAGAGTCTCAAGCAGAGCCCCACTCTTAGGTGAGCAGCTGTGAGATGTTACCGGCCTTAATCAGTTAAGCAGCCAGCTCAGCCATGTCAATATTTTCCCATATCTGCTGAGCGTTGTCTCCTCTGTTTACCTCCCCGCTCCCCTTCGGGAATAGCATTCCACTTACATCTTAAGATGGCCCCGGATCACTTAAGCCACTGACCATATGTCATAACTCTGCACGGGATTAAGCACATTCTCCTCTTTATGGGCTCGCTGGTGGGAAAGTGTGTGGAGAGGGGGACTACCAGTGTTACTCTGCGAAGATCCACCACAAACCTCCAACTTCTGTCCAAACCAGATAAATATTTTATCATTCAGATGGGAAATTGTGCCAATTACAGCAAAAGTAAACGCGCCGTTGTTTTATTCTGACACAGAGCTCATGTTAAAATATCTTTCCCAGTCATTACAACATAAATACGTGCATATATATATATATATATATATATATTCCTTTTGTTAATTTACAAGTGAGCCTGTGTGTTATTCTTGCGCTGTTTTGGCCTCCATCTTTGTTGCTAAGAGCTAATCCCTGTGCTGTTTCTGTGCTTTATTCACTTGTCAGTCAGGGAGAATACAGTTAAGTCGTGCCCTTTGGTTTATTTACAGATGAAATTTGAGAGTCGGGTTCATTTTCGATTCTTTCGGAAAGCCGGTCAGATCACTTTATTGTTGAGTTTTTATCAGGTGAGTACACAGAGAGAGTTGACGGGATCAAGGGAACACAAGAAAATCATCTTGTGTTCCTTAAAAGCACTTTTAACTTCGTGCTTTGTTGCTTATGCACAACTGGTGACAACCACAAAAGATTTTCCTGTCAAAAAATGGTAAAGACCTGTCTGCAGAGTTGCTGTAAAATCAACGGTGGTTGTTGAGATTTACTCTTTACCACAGTCACCACCTTTACGGTAACATACAGGCTGAGGATTAGCAGCTGATTAAGGTTAATTTGCAGTTTTTTCCACGAGCAATATGTCCGAGGTATATGGTACACTGCCACATATTTTTAGATTTAGACAATTATTTTTACATCTTTTTTTTGGACTTGATAAATGATTCCTAGGCAGTCTCACTATAAATATTAACGTTTGGAAATAATCCAGCTTCAAAATGACTGTGGCTCTCTTTATTAACCAAATACAAGCTTTTAAAATGAACGTCAGCCATTAAAGAAGCTCTTTGGCATCACGGGTAGATGCTGCTAAAACAACCGGGGGAAAAGAAACTTAAATAATTCCAAATATGCAAATATCTTGCGTAGCGTGCACCTACCAAACTCAGGGCTTGCACTTTAAGCCCACCTGTCATGTGCCTTAGTTTTCATATCATTGTATTTTTTAAATATTTTATTCTTTTTTCCATTTTTTAATTTCAGACATGTACATTTTATGTTGAAGTTGTTGCACCATGGGCCTTTGAGGGTTTCTGTGTTGCACATATGTCAGAATTGACAATAGAGCTGACTTTGACCGAGACTAGACTGGACCGGAACAGTCCTTTGAGTATTTTCTCTGACTCATTCTTTGTTTAGTTTTCCTTGTTTCACTTCCTGGGTTTTCCCCCCTCTTTGATTGTTGTATTGGTTTCTCCTTGTGTGCTCCACCCTCGTTAGTTTCACCTGTGTCTCATTAACACCTCTGCCCATGAACATAATCACAGCCTGACCAAAAGAAAAGTCACCACCTGGATTTAACTAAGCAAATAGGTAGGAGCCTCCTATTGGATAATTACTGCATGGGTGATTAAGTTTCAGCTGGAAACAAGTTATTTAACCCCAACTGATGCAATGAGCAGCTTCTCATTTCTCTCATTTCTCAAAGAACCATGTCTAAAGACACATCCTGTGGTTGTCTGTTTGAGAAGGATCAAATCATTGATGCATCAAGCAGTGAAAACAAGGAGATTGTAGAAACTACTAAAACTGGTTGGAGTTTTCTTCTTTGATACCCTGCCTTTCCTGCAGCACCTTTATTAAAGTCCTCCCTCCCTTACTATTACGTGACATAAACTTAAAACCAGCAACTGTGCAGCTCCACATTCTACATTAGCTGAACACTAAAAGCTCATTTATTGTGGGACTAGACAACGTAACCTACGTTGGTGCGAGCCATTTATGGTTGCGCGCTCGTCAGTCTGGCTCGCTCTGTAAAAACGTCACCCAAATGCAAGTCGGCGCTGTCTCTTTTTTTATTTTTGTTTCTACTTCCTGCTTCACTTTGTACAACTAAAACCAAAGACAAGTCACAAATGTTTGTATCTCTGAACCTCCTCAGATAATCGTGTCCTGAATGCGTTCCATCTGCATTGATCCAAAACAATCAATTAGAAAGTGATCTACAAGTCTAATAAGTATGACTCAGTCAGGCTACACTCCAGTTAAAGATTGACACTGACTAAAGGGAAAACAATACCTACCCATTAGTTCACAAGATGGAGATAATAATCGTAATCATCACCACTAGAATTTTGTTGTTTTCCCACACTGCAGTGGGAAATGTGACATTAAATTAGTTTTCTTTCCTTATTTTTCATCTCACTAGCTAAAATCTACAGTGATATTATGCATTTGGATTGTACTGTTGATATTTCTGTGTGAATTTATATCAATTTCTAATGGTTATGCAACAGCAAAGTATGTTTTTAATCATCTACAAATGAAATTTAAAGGAATAAATAACTTATTTACAATTTATTTCCATTCTTACACTGTAAAGTGTGTATTGTATTGGATTCAGCTAACAAGACAGTTTTCCTGAGATGTAAACAACCAGTTGTGACTCAAAGATCTCTGTCTGTATTAGCTTTATCTCAGCTACATTAACTAGTGCATTAACCCTTGGAAAAGCTTTGCACGGTCGCACTGACCTAACAAGTTGATTTTTTTTCTGTTTTCATGAAAAGCAGGGACGAGTAAATGAGGCCTGCAGGGACCACGTGTCCTGCGCCCGATAATGACCACACACTGTAGTGATGGAGGAACAAGATGAAAAATGTCACTATAAACCAGTATTATAACCTCTGACACGTAACCTTCAAAGCCCGATGGACATCACTGTTATACATTATGCATGCTGCAGATGAAGACCAAATGCTGGATAGCTGCAGTTGTGGTCGGTTTGGTTTTGGGTTGAAGCTTCACACCTGCACCGGCATGGTTCTGTGAAAGCCATGCAGGATCTGGACTGGACTGCAGATAATGCGTTACTTAGAGGCTGCTTTTTGGTGGCCCATTCACTCCCACTATATGGATATACGCAGCTGGAGCTAAATATCTTCCGAAGGACTCCAAATAACACACAAAGTTATATAAACGATCGTATTTTATGCCAGAAATAAGGTCCAGGTTATAAAAAACGGTAGCTCCCCTTTAAGATCAAGTTGGTCTGTATGTGGCCCCTGAACTAAAATGAGTTTGACACCCCTGCTCTAAATCTAGAGTAGACACAGACTGCCCACATCAGCTTCTGACCTAAGAGCAGCCGAGTAAAGAATCCAAGATATGTATAGTTCAGCGTAGGTGGATAAGAGCTAAGCACTCAGACCGGATATGTGACAGTCTTTAGATTCTTTATGTGTTGAGTACCTTGTGTTTTCGCCCCTGGGGACTAACTCCTACCTTCAAAACCCCCACTCAGTCTGCACTCCAGTTCAAACCAACACAAAGAAAAGTCTGTGCATGGGATCAGAACTGAAATAACGTCCCTACTTATGGATCGGATGACGTATCCCCACAAACACAGGTGCAAACATGGAGAGTTTCCACATTTCCGCCAAAAAACGTGATTAGACTATTAAAACCATGCATTATCGGAATGACTGTCTAATCAATAGAGCGAAACCAGCCAACCAGAACAAAACAGAGCAATTATTAAAGTGCTATTTTCAGTTGAACAAACATTTTTCATTAGTTGATTATTAAAAAAACAAAACTGTCTCATTAAAGCAATCACAGTCATAATACTCAAAATCTATTTCTCAGACTCTCAGCAGTCCCGAGGGTAATCGTGTGATTAACGCTGGCGGGTAACCTTAATTGGAAATCCATATAAAAACATGTAGGGATGTTTATGTTGCACTGTGAGGCGGGTGATGGTTACCTTGGAAACAGGAGCGGATGGACCTTCGACAGGTTGGACGTTTGGCTTTAATGCACTTGAGAAAAAATGAACACTAAAGATACCTAAGTGCAGTATAAATGGAGTCTTTGTAGGAATATTTGAATCTGAGCGTTAAATGAGAATTTTAATTTAAAAAAAGCAAAATTAATCTTGCAGGAATGTATCATAGCAGCACTGTACTCTTTACATCAATAAAAGTTTGATTTGATCTTCAGATTGGCAAAAACTGAACACGTTTTCAGACAGTTCCTCCAGGGAGAGGTTCTGGTGTAGGATCAGGATCACATTCAGAATTAGGATCCAACACAGGATCAGAATCAGAATCCAACACCGGATCAGGATCAGGATCAGGATCCAACACAGGCTTAGGATCAGAATCAGGATCAGAATTGGAATCATGTTCAGAATCTGTATCAGGATCAGAGTTCAACATGGGATCTGAATCAGAATCAGGATCTAACACAGAATCAGAATCAGAATCAGGATCAGAATCAGAATTTTAGTATATGTATTAGGATCAGGGTCCAATATGGGAACAAAATCAGAATCAGGATCAGGATCCAACTCAGAATCAGGATCAGGATCAGAATCAGAATCAGGATCCAACAAACAAACAAAACATATAAATAGAGGAGCAACTGTTCAGATAGAGGTCTCTGTCAGGTTTACATATTGTCTTTGTTTCATAATTTAGTTAAAGACGTGCTTCATATTGGACAGTTTTGTTGAGGTCAGTGAGGGATCAACACAGGGATGTAAGTGTTGTTCTCATCATCAACAACTACACACGTCATTAATCACGTAGCCAGAAGAAACCACACGCCAGAAAATGATCAATTTTACAAAAGAAATGAACAATGCTGCCATCTCTCTAACGAGCAAACATGCCCTCGTGTTCAGCAGACACTTTTTATTTTCAGAAATCTTTGGCTTTCAGCAATGTAGAAATTGATTTTTTTTTTTCCTCAATAAAAGCTGAATTCACAGAACTGAGTTGAAGCTGGGTCAGAACCAACGCGTCCTCAGTATCATCCATCATCTGCAAACACCCCCAGTCTGCCCCCCTCCCCCGACAAAGTAATAACACCTCAGTGGACTCGGCGTGATAGTCTGGATAAAGAAGGTTCCAGCAGCTCCCTGATCAGGCCTGGTGCCCTTCTGATTGCTCCTGTTAACTCCGTCCTCGGCCTTCTTCACTACGTGTGTCTGCTTTCGTGTCTGACTGCTTTTGTCTGACTCTGAAAATCTAAAATGTGATAAACAACGTTCAAAGGAATTCTTTGAGAGCGAGTTCAAAGTCAGTAAGTGCACCCCTCCTCCACATACACTGTATATATTTATCTCTTCCTCCCCTTCTTCTCCTTTTATTGTCTGGCATGAGTGGACACATGCCCACTTTCATGCTCCCTCCCCGCTGTCAGGGATCGTACGCTGCAGCCCGGCCTGGCCGCTGCAGTTAAACACGGGTTACTATGTCTGGTTAGTGGTTTTGTTCAGTGTGACAACCTTGCCTGTTCTCCGCGAGCCCAAACATTTTGTGTTATGACAGCTAAAAGCAGAGAACGTAATTACTGCAGCATAGTAACCTGAGTGTTTCTGTGTGTGGGGGCGAGAGGACTGCACAAACACACACACATCACTCTTAAATAGGTCGCATCCAAAATAGAAGACCGCAAAATAACACGCAGTAATAGAACGAGCTCTGAGAGCACTCCAGCGGACAACGGCAGCTCCAGAGTGCTTCAGATACGGAGCAAATTCACGTATAAAAGCCTCCTGTTGTTCTCTATTAGTTTGGCTCATTTAATTCCTCTTTTGCACACGTGCTACACCTGTGAAAGTGCAGCACAAGCTCAGCACAGGAGAGAGAGAGAGAGAGAGAGAGCACGCCTCCCATCAGAGCTGCACGGCCATCTAACGTTTGACTCTGCACAAAAACAGACAAAAGATCCAAGAAAATATTCAGATATGCTGGAAATGAATCAGTTCATGAGACAATGACAACAATTCTCAACCAAATTTAATTATATTTGTCACATTTTAATTTATGATAGAAAGGAAACAAATAAAATGAACATTGGAGAAACTGTGAAAACGCTGAAGTTTGAGATTTATAAGGTGCTATTGATCGAGACTTTGACATGTTTTGCTCATAAGAACATAGAAAAACTGCCAGATGTGCAATGAGCAACGGAAACCTGCACCGAAAAACTGCTTCATAACATACCGCCCTACTGACTAATTTCAATTTTAATGATTAAAAACTATTTTTCAGACAAAGTATGTGATGCAGCATCAAAATACACATAATCAGTAACATATTTTTTTGGAGATATTCTAGAAACTAAACCATCTTTTTAATAAAATCAACCTCACTGAAGCGTTGCGTACATTCTTGGAGATTTTAGATTTTACAATATGTCTTCATATTTCATATTCAGCGCGTCTCTGTGCAGAGAATAAACAGTTCACTGGACGCCTTTAAGGTTAAGTTTGAGCCGTTTTGCATATAAGGACGTCCAGACACAGAATCAGAATCAGGATCTGACTCAGATTCAGAATCTGGATCCGGATCAGAATCAGAATTGTGTTCAGAAATAAAATCAGAGTCCAACATGGGATCAGAATCAGAATCAGGATCAGGATCAGGATCAGGATCCGAATTGTGTTCAGAATCTGTATCAGGATCAGGTTCCAACACAGAATCAGAATCAGGATCATATTCAACATATACCTTTGCAGAGAATAAACAGTTCCCAGGATGCCTTGAAGGTTGAGTTTGGGCAGTTTTGCATACAAGAACGTCCAGATGTGCAGTGTGGATTTGCGCCAAAAACACTTGTGCAAAAAGTGTTTTGTATATTTATTTTTATAATTATTTAGTTGCATGGCATGTACCTGTTGATAAACATAAAAAATAAAAAAACACAAAATCTACTTTCATTTAATCCTCTATCGGAAATAAATACTTTTTAACATGTGTTTTTCATTTGCCTATTGACTTCCACTAAAAATCATTCTCTAACCATTCTCTTGCTTTTATTGCAGATGAAGTGTATTCCCCCTCATTAGCATGTAAGGTAATGCATTTAAATCAGTTCATTTTAAAGTCACATTTGTACCTGGTTTAAATTGACCATTTATGTTCAACCTTCAGAGAACTGTTATTTCATACAAACTACCTCTGTTGGGCTGCTGGGTAGCTTTATTCCCCCCCCCCCCCCCCCCCCCCCCCCCCTCATGCCCTCTAATAGCCGGGCCTTGCATTCTCACGATAGCTTGTTTTGACAGGAGTTCCACACTCCAGACAGGCCGAGTATTACTTGACTCCAGACCTCCCCTTTTAAAGGCGCTGAGCCTTGCCTCAAAAACCCGATTAAAGCCTTGGACAATAATCTTCCACAATTTCAACCCCTTTATCGTCGCTCTCACCTCCCCGCTGTCCCCCCTCCACATCCGAGCCCCCTCAAACCAGAGCTTCTCGGTTTTGGTCAAAAAAGCACAGTGAGATCCCTGGCGCCGGGGTCGGTGTGTTTTCACAACTGCTTGGCTAAGCACTTGGAGCAGCCTGTTAGCTCTGCTCGGTCCACCGCGCAACGCTTGAGACAAAAAGGATCTTTGAGGAGGGGGTGTTAGTGTCAGTCAGGCCATCCTCCCCTAAACCCCACAAGTATTATATTTCAATCCGGCTGGATTTACTGGACCGATTGACTGCTGTTGTTCAAAGATAGACGCGTCTCTACGGTGGCTGAGAGAGCTCAGCGGGCTGCAGCCTGAGGAGGAGACACATGCAAATGGACAAAACATGAGCAAAATGTCCTCAACAGTGGACATTGTATGTGCTGCAAGTACTCAACACGATGCAACACAGCTGAATGCAGAAATGCAATGCAAATAGAACACCATCAAATAGTTTTTTTGCTAAAATTGTGCCAAGGTTAGCACTGACGCCTCACATCAAGAAGCTTCTGGGATCTAATCCATGGTTCCTTTCTGTGTGAGTCTGCATGTTCTCCCTGTGTCTGAATGGGTTCTCTCCAGGTTCTCCAGCTTCCTCCCACCATCCAAAGACATGCTGGTTAGGTTCATTGGTGATTCTAAATTGGCCGTAGGTGTGAGTGAGAATGACTGTCTGTCAGGGCTAACTCTGTGTTAGCCCTGTGATAGACTGGAGACCTGTTCAGGGTGGACCCTGCTTCTCACTTGAGCAACTACCATGACCCTCCAGAGGACAAGCAGAAGCAGAAAATAAATGTCAGTCTGCAGGTTAATTGCATATTTCAGCTGAGTTCTTGACTTGGCTGGTTAACAGTAAGCAAAAGGCAAATTAATTTACATCTCAGTTCATTTCCAAAACCAAAGTTTCATCAACTTTGCGTGTATAAGCTGCAGTGCATTCATGCTCCTTTACCTGACCGATCCTACTTTATATTCATCTACAATGCACGTTCACACCTGACCCGAGATTTCAAACCACAGCATTTTGAGGATCCTGCAGGTAATCAATATTTTTGTCTTATTGAGTGATTAATTATTGAGTAAAGATAACAATACATTCAATTAAAACGTAATTTTGCAAGCGGGAATCTGAGACAAACTGCAGTTAAATGTCTTGCCTGCAAACTTTAAGATGCATGCATTTGTCAGATGTTCTCTTTTTTCTTACGGTTATTCTCGTCTGATCTGCTCATGAAACCCACAACAACAGAGGTTATGTGCAGCTTTTATTATTAGAGGAGTCAAAGAAATCTTGAAAAAGTGAAATCAATCTGAATTAAAAATAGCTTTTGCAGGATTTTTCTTTTCGTAAGAAGCTAAACTGCGGCTAGGAGTTGTGATTAAGGATATAATCGTTTTTTATTTGAGATATTAATCAAAAGGACTTCATCCTCCTTGTCTGTGAAACATTTCTGATTTTATCGCAATTAATTTAGACGCCTTAGATCAAGAACAATATTTTCTCTTCAAGCCTGCACCTGAAGTCCTTGTGCTGTGCTGCTGATATTATTTTCTATGGTTTCTGATATGGACTGCATGCACAATCGCTCCGTTAAGATCAAGAGACCACACTTTGTATGAAACACTGAGGATTCGACAAGAAAACGCGTATTTCACCATCATTTATTTGCCAGTTTTATAAATTTTTGATGCATTTTGAAGCTCACAAATCCTTCTTTTTAGTTAAATACATTTAACCTTTTCCCTACTTCCTCCATAATGTCGCCTCGGGGCCATGTTTTAGGTTCCAGCCAGAGTTCAGGGCCACATTTTGGCTGAAACGTGCCTCAGATTTATGATCGTTTAAATGGCCGTCCTTGCTTGCACTTCCTCTTTGTGAAGTGGTGACACACTGTGAGTGTGTCACCTGCAGCATGTGTGTGTGTGTGTCTGTGTTTTTTGGTGTGTTCTCTGAATCATGCAAATCCACACAGTCTCACACCTTTCCTCCCAGCATTCAAGGCGTGCCAGGAACAATCAGTGGAGAAGAATTAGAGCAACACGCGTGGGAGATGGCGGCGGCGGCGGCAGAAGAAGAAGCTCGTTGCGCAACCACGCCTTCAGGTGAAGGGACAGGGCGAAATAGCCAGAGATATCAATCACGCCCCGGCTCGGCTGCTGGCTGCTGTGTCTGCGCTGACGTTCCCCGGCAGGTGTGAAATACCAGAGGTGAGAGATAATTAACGGAGCAGGGAAGCATGGCAACCTCTGATGGAGTTTCTGCACGACGCAGGTGTTTTCAAGTCTCCCTGTCCACCGGCTCCTCACAGCTGACTTTTAGTTTAGTTTGAATGTGCTCTGATGTTCGCTGGTCGGCTCCCTCGGGGTCTGAAAGGCTGAAATCTTTGCTCTGAAGTATTCAATGACTAATTGCACCTTAAAGCTACATCCGTACATGCACAGCCATCGGCTCTGAGGGTTTCTGTTGTGCTGTGAGTTATTGGACGCACTAATGAATGCATTTCAATATCAATGTCCTGCACTAAATCTTGTCTTTGTGAAGGTTCTGACATTTAGCTTTTGTTTAAAATAATCTGAGACACCTGTGCGGCAACACAATTCTATTATTGTGATAAGACCGTTTTAATCAGTGGACTGGGCTAAATAAAAGAAACATGTTTGTGTTTAACTGAGTCCAGCATCACAAACTGCATCCTCCACAATGATCATCCAGTTGAATCAACATCATTCTGACTCTAAAACTCAACTTCAGCACAGTTCATTAAGGGAGATTTAGTGCAGGACCGTCCATTTTCACTAGTATAAACTGTTCACAGCCTGTCTAAGCTGAGACTGAGCCTTCATATGCGCAACTCTAACCAGCGGCTTATGCGCTGGGTCTTCTTCTGCAGGATTTTAACCTGCACATTGTGAACGTGATAGCCGATGCTCTGTCTAAAGCTGTAGGAACTAAACATTAAAGGGGGGGATTGTGGAGTGCGATAAGTGACGAGACAAGAGACGGAGATGTGTCGAGTCCACTTTACTTTCCACTTTTCTTTAACTTTACTTTTACTGTCAGTACAGTCAGCGAGTCAGGTAAGAACTGTGACATACACGCTACAACCGGAACCGGAACACGAAAAACAGCTTGCGTCCTTAAAGATACAGTCACTGGGTGAATGTCTCATTGTTCATTGTGGGCCACCACACAGGCCCCCCCAGAATTCACCCAAAATAACAGGGGCCAGATCGAACAGGTACCCCAAAGAGAATTGGCACCCACCCCTAGTGCAAAACAGAACAGACCAGGCTACAACAGTCCCCAGAAGGTCAACGTCTAGGGGGACGGACCAGGCGGCCGTAACGGCTGCGCTGAACAGGAGGGGGGCAAAGGGCAAGGGGCAGGGTTGGTGCAGGGGCCGAAACTGGAGCAGGGGCAGAGGCAGGGGCCGGGGTTGAGGCTGCTGCAGGGGGGCGCCCTCGTCGCGGTGGCTGGGCCAGCTGAAGCGGTCCGCCAACATCCACATGAGCAGGCTTGAGACGGTCTATAGCCACTCGCTCAGGCCTGCCCCCCATATCCACAATGAAGTTCTTAGACCCCCCTTCCAGGACACGGAAGGGCCCATCGTAGGGGGGCTGCAGCGGTGAACGATGGCCATCGTGGCGGATGAAGACATACTTTGCCGACGGCAAGTCCTTAGGAACATAGGACCGGGGGAGGCCATGGTGAGACATTGGAATAGGAATGAAAGCCTCTGCAATGTCCCGGGAAACAGCACGATGAGCGGCAACCGACCACGGGGCTGTGGCATGTGGAAGAAACTCCCCCGGGACGCGCAGAGGCTGACCATACACCAGCTCAGCCGAAGAGGCCTGAAGATCCTCCTTGGGGGCGGAGCGAAGGCCAAGCATAACCCATGGGAGACGGTCGGCCCAGTCGTTGCCTGTAAGGCTTGCCCTGAGCGCAGCCTTCATGTCCCGATGAAACCGCTCGCACAGTCCGTTGCTCTGCGGGTTATAGGCTGTGGTACGGTGGACCTTCACCCCCAGGACCTCAGCGACTGCAGTCCAAAGCTCCGAAGTGAACTGCGGACCTCGGTCCGAGGAGATGTCCGACGGTGTGCCAAAACGGGCCACCCAAGCCATAATGAATGCCCTGGCCACGTCAGCTGATGTAGTAGCCGACAGGGGAACAACCTCCGGCCACCTGGTGGTCCTGTCCACCATGGTGAGGAGGTAGGTGTAACCACGGGAGGGGGGCAGGGGGCCCACCAGGTCCACATTCACATGGTCAAAACGTCTCTCCGGCACCTTGAAGGGTGCCAATGGGGCCTTGGTATGACGTGTCACCTTTGCGCGCTGGCATGCCACACAGGCAGCAGCCCAGGCCCTGATGTCCTTCCGCAGCCCCGGCCAGACGAACTTGGCACTCACTAGCTTGGAAGAGGCCTTCACCCCCGGGTGGGAAAGGCCGTGAATAGCGTCAAAAACCCGACGCCTCCAGCCAGCAGGTACCATGGGGCGTGGCTGGCCGGTGGAGACGTCGCAGAGGAGTGTAGTGTTGGCAGTGTCAAACACCACATCTTCCATGAGCAGCGCCGTGGGGGCCGTCCTGTAGGCCTGAACCTCCGAATCCTTGGTCTGATCCGCTGCCATAGCTGCGTAGTCGAGGCCCAAGTGGACGGACTGTGTGACCACCCGGGAGAGGCAGTCGGCGACAGAATTGTCTTTGCCAGCCACGTGCTGAATATCAGTGGTGTATTCTGAGATGGCAGAGAGCTGACGCTGCTGTCGACCAGACCATGGCTCTGAAGACTTGGCCATGGCGAATGTCAGCGGCTTGTGGTCGACGAAAGCTGTAAACCGCCGGCCCTCCAACAGAAAACGGAAATGACGGGTGGCAAGGAAAAGACCCAGGAGCTCTCTGTCGAAGGCGCTGTATTTCCTCTCGTTGTCACGGAGCTTCCTGCTGAAGAAGGCCAGCGGCTGCCAGGCTCCGCCCACCCACTGCTCACACACCGCCCCCACGGCGTAATCTGAGGCGTCCGTCGTAAGAGCAACCGGTGCGGTCGGAGACGGATGCGCTAGCAGAGCAGCGTTAGCCAGTGCGGTTTTGGCAGCATCAAATGCATCAGTCATTCCCGGGGACCAATCCAACACGTTCGCTGGCCTCCTACCCCGCAATGCGTCATACAAGGGTCGCATGAGTTGAGCCGCATGGGGGATGAAACGGTTGTAGAAATTCACCATGCCAAGGAATTCCTGCAGGGACTTCACTGTGCGTGGACACGGGAAACTGGCGACGGCGTCCACCTTGGCAGGGAGGGGAACAGCCCCCTGTGGGGTGACGTGGTGGCCGAGGAAGGTGATGGCTGACCGGCCAAACTCACACTTGGCTGGGTTGATAATAAGACCATGTTCACTGAGCCGGTCGAACAGCTGCCGGAGATGTGTCAGGTGGTCTTCTGCAGACGGACTGGCCACCAGAATGTCGTCCAAGTAAACGAACAAAAATGGCATGTCCCGCAACACAGAGTCCATGAGGCGCTGAAACGTCTGCGCTGCCCCCTTGAGGCCAAAAGGCATCCGTAGGAATTCGAAAAGGCCAAAGGGTGTGATGACTGCAGTCTTGGGGACATCCTGCGGGTGGACAGGCACCTGGTGGTAACCACGTACCAGGTCTATCTTTGAAAAGATAGTGGCGCCGGCCAGGTGGGCGGAGAAATCCTGTATGTGCGGCACCGGGTACCGGTCGGGGGTGGTGGCATTGTTCAGGCGACGGAAATCACCACAGGGGCGCCAACCACCATCAGCCTTGGTCACCATGTGCAGGGGGGAGGCCCACGGACTGTTGGAGCGGCGCACGATGCCGAGGCGTTCCATGGTGGTGAACTCCTCCCTGGCAATTGCGAGCTTGGCAGAGTCGAGGCGCCGTGCCCTTGCATAGACTGGGGGGCCCACCGTGGCGATATAGTGCTCTACGCCATGTTTAGCCACCGCCGATGAAAACGTGGGCGTGGTGAGGTCAGGGAACTCAGCTAGCAGGCGTTGATATCTGTCCCCGGTGGCAAGCGTGTTCGATAGACAAAGCACCCCCACACCTCCCAGAGTGCAGGGGTAGGAGGCAAAAGAGAGAGCGTCGATCAAGCGGCAGTTCGTAACATCCACCAACAGTCTGTACGCGCAGAGGAAATCTGCCCCCAGCAGCGGCGTAGACACGGCGGCCATGACGAAGTCCCAGCCGAAACGCCGCCCGCTGAAACACACTTCCACATACCTCGTGCCATAGGTACGAATGGGCGTGCCGTTGGCCGCGTCCATCGGTGGGCCATGCCCGCCAGCCATAGTGTCCACGGGCTTTGCCGGCAGGATGCTGCGCTGAGCTCCACAGTCGACCAGCAGCCGCCGGCCAGACAAGGTGTCAGTGATGAACAACAGCTTGCAGTCATGGCCAGCGCCCATAGCTGCTAATGAGCGCCGGCCCGGGCTTTTCCCTGGTCTCCAAAACTGCATGGCTTGCGACACTGCTTAGCCTTGGTTCCGAACCTGGAATGGTAATAACACCACCCATCCTCACGCTGTCGGCGGGCCGTCACAGCAGCCGCGGTGTCCGGGTCGGCCACCGGGGGTGGGGGGGACGTGTGCTGGGGGGGTAACAGCGCATGGACGAACTGCTGCCGGTTGGCGAGGTAAATCCTGTCTGCCTCCAAAGCCAGCGCCCGGTAGTCTCTGGAGGAAGGGAGGGGGGAGCTGGCCAGTGCGGTGCGCACGGGCGCTGGAAGCTGCCGCAGGAAAATGTGTGCGAAAAGGAATGACGGATCCGCACCGCCCAGCACAGCCAGCATCCGCTCCATCAACTCGGATGGCTTGCTGTCGCCAAGGCCGTTCAGGGACAGGAGGCGGTCTGCTTTCTCCAGCTCAGACAGTTCAAAAAGTTGCAACAGGAACGCTTTGAGCGCTCCGTACTTGCCGTCAGCCGGAGGAGCCTCTAACAGCACCATAGCCCTGGCTGTCGTCGAGGCGTCCAAAGCTGCTACCACATGGAAATACTTGGTAACGTCCTGAGTTATTCCCCTCAGCTGGAATTGGGCCTCGATATGCTGAAACCACGGCCGGGGGTTGTGCTGCCAAAAGTCCGGTAATTTGATGGTGGCAGCGTAGATGGCACCGACATTAGCTGCGCCGCTAGCAGCGGCATTTTCCTCACTGTGCGACATAACGTAGCCGTATCCAACTCGCGTCGGGGTCACCAATGTGGAGTGCGATAAGTGACGAGACAAGAGACGGAGATGTGTCGAGTCCACTTTACTTTCCACTTTTCTTTAACTTTACTTTTACTGTCAGTACAGTCAGCGAGTCAGGTAAGAACTGTGACATACACGCTACAACCGGAACCGGAACACGAAAAACAGCTTGCGTCCTTAAAGATACAGTCACTGGGTGAATGTCTCATTGTTCATTGTGGGCCACCACAGGATGTTTAATTCTTGGGTATGGGGGTCTTATGACCGTTATGTTTATGAGTTGTGTTGCTGCTCTGCTTTGATTATGCATTGTAGGTGTGTTGTCACGGATTTATCCAGGGGAGGTAGGACCCAAGTGCAGGACAATAAGCGGCAGAGGCAGGAGGGGGCAGAAAATTAAGTTTAATCAAATAAAAAGGAAATAAAAGGTGCAGCTGGAGCAGCAGGAACTCCAAACACAAACGTTAAAACTCATCAAAAAGACACAAAGTGACAAAAATCAGAGAAGACAAGGAGGAAACCAATTACCAGAAGACAAGAAACATGAACGAAACTCAAAATGCAAACATAGGTGAAACAAAACCAGAACCATCTCATGTACGTCATGCCCAGGAGGTGATTAGTGGGAAGGTCCCGGTCCTGGCTCGTGACTGGCTGCAGCACGGAGCCACCTGTATACCGTAATTTCCGGACTATAAGCCGCTACTTTTGTCACTTGCTTTGGACCCTGCGGCTTATACAGCGGTGCGGCTTATTTATGGATTTTTACAGCTAACGGTCACCAGGGGGCGCAAGAGCGAGACAGGTCAGGTCGAGCCAGGTAACGAGAGAAGAAGAAACCAAGCGAGCCCAAATACAGTACGAGAGCTGCTTTTAAGTCAATGGAGATTGATTTGGCTGACTTTTCTGGTATAGTAGGCTGGTTACTTTGATACAGTAAACGTCCGTGTAACTGCACCTTTACTGTCGTGTTGGCTGTTTTCAAAAAAGATGCTGGTTATTTTGTTGAGCAGTCGGGTTACTGCACTTTTGCTGCCGTGTTACAGGCAAGTACTTTTAAAAACGAATTAAATTTAGCCATTTAACGTTGTTGCCTTGTCAAGCGTTGTAAGCTTTGTTTTTGTTATACTGTACTACTACGGTACTATGACTGCAGGAAGTGCACTAGGAGAGCACCGATTGTTTGATTGATTGTTTTAATTGTTTGTTTGATTGATTGATTGATTGTTTGATTGATTGATTGTTTGACTGACTGAAATATTTATTGTGTTTCTCAAATGTAAATAAATGGGACGCTTTGCGTTTCCAAAAAGTCATTTCTGTCCCGTCAATCCCCCCTCGAAGAAACCCTTATGGTAATTAGGCATTAAAACACCAGCGGCTTATAGTCGGGTGCGGCTTATATATGGATCAATCTGTATTTTCCCCCAAAATTTAGCTGGTGCGGCTTATATTCAGGTGCGCCTTGTAGTCCGGAAATTACGGTATATCATAAGCCATAGTTTTGCTCATTTGCTGATTATTCGTTTGAGTAGTACGGGTGGACTGGCAGTTGTGTTACCTTCTTTTCTTCTGTTTATGTAGTTGGACAGGTCTGTGTTTGCGTTTGTTATTTTGACATTAGTCCACCACAAAGTTACATCCACTCACTTCTAACTTGTTTCAGAGACAGTTTGCATCTTGGTGGCTATTTCGGACCTGAGGAAGATGAGATCTAATCACGTTGTGTCCTAGACACCCATAGACGGGGCACAACATGAACTGAACTATAAGGTGAGTGCCAACTAAGACTTTAAGTTGTCTCCAAGCAAATTCCATCATCTGCCTCTAATACCATGACACTGACTGCAGGTCAAAATCTGTCATTAAGACGCTAGTAAGTCAATTAAGGTTCCACCGCAAAGGTTTTCTTTTCAAACAAACGTTCAGTATTTCTTGCCAAGACAAACTGCATCCAAGCGTTACACCTCATTAAACATTCGCAACGCCGTTTCTTTGTGCACACAAAGCACACTTAGTTTATAGCTATGCATGCTTGCCTATAGGTGATTTGAACAGTTACACATTTGGCGTTAAATATGCATATACAGTATACACATTCACATGCATTTTGTAAGTTTATCAGTGAAAATAAACCTGAATTAAAGCTAAAAAAAAATCCTGCTCATGCTTATTTACTGTTCTTTCTTAAAGAGCAAATATTTCTAGGGGAGCAGTTGCATCTGGGACACGTTCTCCACTCACCAGTCTCATTCCACTGCACCTTGTGTAAGAAAACAGGCTGGAATGTGAAATTGTAAATCAATGAGGGAGAAGGGTGTTGGCTGACAGTCATCATGACCTTTCAGGTGAGCAAAGCCCCATCACAGATCACAGGTTTTTAATTGCATCTGTAAATCTCGGTCTCCCCAAACCCCTTTGCACCCACTCAGAGAGCCAAGATGGCCTGAAAACACTTAAATAAAATGGTTGCTGTTAAAAGATCTGACATTGTAATTACATATTTTGCAAGTCAGTGCCTGTTGCACGCAGAGGCGATGGGATGCCAAGTCCTTTTGGCTGCGGTTGTTTGTTATTTTTTTTTTAAGACCCAGAACAATGTAATGCGATAGAAGAGAAGTGAAACTGCACGTCGCCACCGCTAATATTTAATGTACACACCCAGACACTGGTATACACACCCAGACAACACCCACTAACCCACTCACTTGCCCACATCGTTTGGCTGAACACTTCTGCAAAAACTAATTTCTCTGTCAGAGGCCTTATGTGCTGCTTGCACATGCATGTGGGTTGGCGGCAGCAGAGGAAAATGTCTGAGTTCCCCCATCGAGCTGCTGTCAACTCCAAACATCTGAGGTTTCTCTGGAGCCTTCAGGTCATCAGAAATCAATCGAACTGTTGTTCTTATTTGTTGTCGGCAGGATAACAACCTCAGAACTGTGATCTCCTTTGATTCTGCGCTCAAACTATTCACCATGGGTAATTGGCACTCATTTTCACGAGATCAACACATTTAAATGCCAAAACAAAGAAGGGGTGGATAGGGAAAATGTTTAATTTATGACACATATATTGGCATAATGGAAGACAAACGATGGAGCGAACGTTGCTCTGGAGGAACTGCGCCCGTTCCTGGAGCTCTGCCGCTTTAGATCTTCCCGTCGTTAGTCGGCCTGGAGGTGTAGCTGCATGCCTCTCCCAGACTCTCACACTGACTAATTACTCTGCACTTTCGTTGCCATCCTTAATTAGACGAACTAATGTTTGTATATGACTCCGGCTGCTGAGGATCTCCCGGTGAGAAGGCGCTGCTCCCGCCGAGGAGAATATTGCTTCCAAGCTAATAATACGAGATGGTGCCAGGAGCCAATTTCAGAGGCATGTGTTAAACTGATGACCCGATGTTCAGAAGGAATGCGGCGAGGTCAAAAAGAGAGCGAGAAGAGGCATTTTGGAATCCTCTTGGAATGTATGATAGGTGTCTTGATTTGTGTCTTCTTAACTTGGAGTTGTTTGGTGACCGTTCATTTTAGATCCTGACAGGAGGTTTTGATGAGTTTCTATGTGAACACCAACGCTGCTCACCCTGTTCAAGCTACACAGAGGATTGTTGCTGCAGTCGTTTTAGCATTCTGGGAAGATTATATGTAAAACAATGAATGTGTTATAGATGGTTTCTGCTACAGCGACCGGTTGGTAGTAGCTTGTTTCTGCCAATTTTCAAATAGATTGTTTTGGATCAATTAAAATATATAACCTTATAATAAGGATTGACTGAGGAGGTTCAAATGTACAAGCATTTCGGACCTTCGAAAGATTCTGTCGCGGTTGCTGTTTTGCACCGGTGTAGGCTACGTACGTAGGTTACGCCATCCACCCTCTGCAGAAGCATAAACGGCGCTTAAAAGTGAATGCAAATAAAATGTCTCTGAAATATCTATACTTTGCTCCTAAAACACATTTCTAGATTCACTTCATATATATACGTGAGCGTAAGAGGGTCAAGTATGCAGAGCTCAGAACAGAGTGCTGCAGCAACGGCTGGAGGGCACGCTGGAGCGAAAGGACAGCAGTTGAAGAGAGCTGTCAGAAGCATCCTGGAGGCTGCAGAGAGGGCCTAGCTGTAGATCCGTACGGGGTGGGGGTCCGTGGAGCAACTTGACATCCCAGGCTGGGTCGCCAGGACAAGGACGTATGAAGATTAAAGACCCGAAACATCCTATGACCTCGTATTCTTCACTGATGAGGTGTCCAAGTAGCAGCAGAAGCTGTGTTCAGATTTTACAAAGCTGCATACAGTATTGCAGAAAAGTACAACGCACATAAAGCTGTGCATGTCCACAGCTTTATGTATAAATGTTTTTTATGACCTTGGATCTAGGTGAGCTTCAAGAAGAGTCTAGTAATGCGTTGGACAGTTACGTTGACTTTTGCTTTTAGTTAGTTTAGCCTTTTAAAAGCATTTAACTGACCAGCTAATGGGTCAATGTCACACCTTGTACACATGTGCATTGCGGTGCAGCACCAGTAGAAAATACAAATACCAACAAAAATTTTACATTGACGGATTGCAGGAGTTCTGCCAAAGACCTGTACCAAAAGACAAACTGCAATGTAGTGCAAGAAATTAAACATCGACGGATGAGATGGCTTGGACGTGTCCTCTGTATGGACAAAGACTGTATTCCCAGAGTAGCCCTGAGATGGTCCAAACCTGGAAAGATGAAACAAGAGAAGCCAAAACCACCTGGTGAATAACTGTCACCTCTGGACTGAAAACAGCAAACCTATCATGGGGCGAAGCTGCACAGGATAGGACTCGATGGAAGCAGATAGTCGCAGCTTTATGTTCCACCAGAGGCGAAGAGGATTAAGTAAGTAAGGAGTTCTGCCTATGCTAGACACAATGTGCCTCTGACGCCATCGACTCGAGCAAACCTCGTCAGATGAGATAATGGGCTGATTACTCATTCCTTTGAACCTGAAAGACTCGCTCTATTTGATGTTATTTTAATATTTCTTTGTCTGCCCTTGTAGACTTTGCAATTATAAATTTATTCCATGCTGGATGGGACTGCACAGTCATGTCCAGTGGTACTTCAAATGTCTGGTGAATCAGAGCAGTGCAGCTTACGGAAAATAGAAAAACACCTCAACCACCAGGCTGCATTGTACGGAGCACAAATGTATCGTATTAAGTCTTAAGTATTATCCATTCAACACTCTCCAAAGAGCACACAGCTTTCAAGAACATCCAAACTGATAATGGTCCAGTTGAAAGATGAAGTAAATCCATCAAGGCGAAGCTTGCACCACATGAAACGCGTGTCATCCTGCAAGTAATTGCATCTGTATGTGCACAGAGGGCTGGCTCTGCAGAACCCACATGAAAACGGGCCATTACACCGGAGCAGCTCGCTGTCAGTGCAATGATTCATACGGGCCAGTACATGGAAAGTAGCAGAGCTCAATGTGAAAGTTATGTACGGAGGACAGGCAGGAAAGGGAAGGAAACAGTGGCAGGGAAGAAAACGCGCACGATTTCATTAAACACTGAGAGACTCGCAAATGCTCTGGAGAAATACTGGCTTTGAACTTTTCAAACAGGTTTTTATGACTCTGGATTTGGACTTGAAAGACTCAGTCGTGCAAAAGAAATGTATTCGGCTCCCTCATCAGGCCTTTCACACTCCTCTCCTCTCTATTCATATTTTAGAGTAGCCTGGGAAATATACGGTGCCATTGTTTGAGCGCAGGGAGACGTGAAGAAATCCTAAAAAGAAGAAGATGAAACTCCAAATAAAACCGGTTCTTATTGCACTGGCCTGCATTAAACAACCGGGCCCAACTTGAGGATTTTTCAAAACTGATGACTTGACACTTTCAGCAAGCATCCAATTTGTCTGCTCCTTTAAGTTGCAGGATGCATCAGTAATGACTCCAGCCCTATCAGGTAACGTGCAGCAGCCGCGTTGCAGAGCAATATAGGAGCTCTGAGTGTGGGTGTGTTGTTTTTTTTTATTCTATCCTCAGAAGTTCAGATTGTGAGCAAAGCCTCGGCGGTGCGAAGGCTTCCTGAAGGTTTAAACCCACCGTGTCAGCAGAGGAGACAGACTCTGCAGCTTTTATGCAAACTCAGCTGTTAAAAATAGCAGAGGTGCAGCGCTCCGTAGACATCCTCATTATATAACTCAGATGCGATATACAGGGATGCTTTCAAAGACCGGGGCTGTTTTCCTGCATTGAGAACTTGTGTGGCTCACATTTCCTCTCATCGCTGATCGCGCTGAACACATCAGTTCTGGTGGTAATCTGTTGGACACTGTTGATGTACTGCTGCAGAGCACTCATTACATGCAGTTACCTGTTCTCTGAGGCGCACTGCCAGGAATGTATTTGGCCTTTACGTCTGCTCGTGGGCCTTTTGTGATTCTGTATGACTGTTTCTCTGTACGATCACAAACCTTAGCCTCTGTTCTCTCTGTCTGAGCAAGAACCATCCTAACCTTGAACATTCCTCTCAGTGCACAGAGTTATCCGTCACCTGAAAATGATCTCCCTAAAGCTGCGTTTCTATCTACGACGGAATCAAAACGTTGCGTTAACCGAAGCTTGTCTCACCATCTTAACCAGTAACTAAACCACTATACGTATAGACTGTATATAAATATGGACAACACGTACCCACTTCCTCCCATCGGTCAAACTGACGCTATTTTTCCAGGGGATACGGACGGCGCCATCTTGTCAGTTTGGAGCCAGAGTCTGATCAGTCCGTTTCGAAAGTGGATTCACGATGCCCCGCCCACGGGTTTGCTTCATGAAGTGGTTGACATTGCGACTGGTAGCCATCATGATGTCACATCCTGTTTCTATAGCGTCAAATAACTAACTAAAAAGAAAAATGGAGACTTGAACATGCATCAGCATTACATTAACTACCTAACATGACAGAAAACATCCTTGAAAATGTCTTCCAAGTCCCGCCCACTAACACGGAGGGGGTGGAGCCTATGACCTATACAGCAGCCAGCCACCAGGGGGAGCTCTACATACTTTCGCTTCCCTTTTAAGGAGCTGCTTTATTTATTTACAGTCCATGGGCAAAACGGGCTTATGCACAGGAAGACACTAGCACCAATGTAGCATCAGGAGACAGTGAAAAATTCTTCTGTCGTCTATTGCAGTACTTTTGTGAACTAAATATTGTTATTGTTGGAGCTAGCACAATTGTTATGTGCTTGTTTGACCCTGTAGCGTTTCCCCGGTATCCTGAGCCACCTGCCTAACCCTTTTGTACTATCCAAATTACTGGAAGCCATGAATCAGAAACAATCTCTCTGCCTAAGCCTGAGCCTTAATATTTTAACTTAGAGATTATTTGCATCTAACTGAAACACCCAGTGCACGATCACGATTCCTTGGGATAGCTTTAGCCACTTGCACTCGAGTGGTTCCAAGTTCCTGTAAACTGAAGCTCAGTCATCAGTCATGTTTTGTTGTGTGTAATCATAAGTGATGGGAAGCAGCGTTTTAATAAGGCCTCCACAGAAACACCCCTGGCATCCATCCAGACAGGTAGACAGCCGAACAGACAGACAGACAGACAGACAGACAGGTAGGGAGCGAAGTCTGCAGGCGGGACCACGATCGAGCAGGCGGAGAGACGCGCAGGCACTTATTACTTTTACAGCACAAGTGATCAACAGTAATTATCTTTTCTGACCAGGGGAAGGCTGTCTTTTAAAGCCTCCCTCGCCGCTGACAGCTCATTAATCACCAGCAGCTGAGGCGAAAGAGCCGAGCTGCCAAGCACTTGAGGACAAACCTGTTCCGACAACCTAGACACATACCTGAGAGATGACAAAAATAAAATCACTCACCCATGTTACCCAGAGAGGCTCGGCTGCAAAGGATATTGTTTATATATAAAACTTTATCAGATCAGACAAGTCTGTTGTAGAGAGAGTGGCGGGACTGGATCGACCTTGTGTGGTCTGTTTCCGTCTAATTTCAGCTTTTGGCAAGAGAAAGAACTTGGAGATGTTGTGGGTGTTTGAACACGGTGATGACTAGAGAACAGCTGAGATCATTTCTGTTCCACTCTAATGACAGATTTAAGGTGAAAGATGATCCTTTTGTTTTTTGAATATCAGAAAATACAGGGCGCTTTTGTTTTGGTGCAAATATAACAAGTGGATGTTGGTTAGGTGGGCGTGAAAGGTTTTATTACAAATGAAGACGAAGCACCTGTCAACACAAGCGGACAACATTTTTTTTTTTTTTTTAGATATCTTGAAATATTACACTGGAACATTTCCAGACTGCACACTAAAAAAAAAAAAAACACTTAACCGCCTCTCCTGCATGTCTGAAAGCCCTGATAGTCCGTTGAAACTGGACGCATTCATCCAGAAGCAATCCCAGAGAGTGAACCAGGACCAGATGCTGTTGATTCAATGTGAGTTCATTTTCAGGCTTAACAACTCACATTGTGTGAAGCAACAATAAAACAATGCCTCCTTGGCTGGACTGGCATGCCGTAAACAGGCAGGCACACCGCGAGCCTGCTCACTCTGTGACGGAGGAGAGAGCTGGAGGCCCTCCAGTCATTGTTAACACGCACACGCCTGTCAGACTAAAACATTTACCTGCAAAAGCTGCAATTTCTTCCTCCTTTTGAGCCGTAGCAGTGATGATTTGTATACGCCTGCTGCTGTAGTGAAGCTTTGCATGAACCAAAGCATTTGTAAGTATGAATTTGTGCAGCTAGTCTTGTAAACACTGACAAATGCTATGTTATGTTATTGAAGCTAGCTCTAGAAATCCTGTTAACTGTTTTGAAGGGTCGTGGGGTCTTCGGTGATTTTTCATATTGCATTTCTGCACTTAAGGACCATCTGCTCTACTAACACACTCTGCATACGCTACAGTACGTACTGATTTAGCAAGTGAAACTGAAAATGGGAATCAAAAACAGGAAGATACTGGAGAAATATATCTAACATCACTGGAAAGCACCAAGAAGTATGTCCAGGTTAAATTTATACCCAGTTTCCAGCAGACCAGACACAGAAGTGCATTTCCAGCTCCACTTAAATACCACAATGCACTTGGTTTTTGCAAACAGAATGAGAATGAGATAGGAGTTTGCATAATGATTGAAAGTACTGAAATCCATCCGTGATCTGATCATTCACTGATTAATTTTCTGTAGCCACTTGTCCTCTGGACGGTCACAGGGGCCTAGAGCCTGTCCCAGGGGTACACCTTGGACAGCTCTCCTGTCTATCTCAGGACTAACACAGAGAGACAGACACCATGCATAGCACCAAAGCACTTCAAGCCTATGGTGCCATCTAAATGCAAAGCATGTGAGCACAGAAACTGCCCGGAGCTGTTAGCGCTAGCAGTCCTGGTCCAAGTATGGACAAGACGTGTCTGCAGCCCAAGTTTATTTATTTATTTATTTATTTATTTACCATTTAAAGTAAATACAGTTAACTTTAGGTTTGTTCACTTTTGGCCAGTCTTTCTTATAGTCTTTCTTTTTCTACTATTGTGAATTGACATGCAATTAAATGCATTTTTTTTTCAGAGATTAAAAAGAGTTTACAACATTCATGTCTGCGTCTATTATTTGATTCAGTCGTCCACTAAAATCCATTTAAATTAAAAAAAATGTTGCTTTTTGGGGCAAACATTGTTATGTGATTAAATTGTGATTAATTGAGATTAATTAATTGCAAACCCTCTAATTAATTTGATTATTTTATTATTTATTAAGACAAATACATGAAATTAAGATTTAAGGCTCAAATGCTACCCAAGCAGATGTAGTTTTGTCAAAGAGCATTTTTTCTGTGACTAAGACGAGACATTGACGAGCTAAAACCAATGTCTAATGATAAAACTATGAGGAAATGTTAACGAGGACTAAAATGTGACTTGATGCAATAAGATGCTATTTGAATATCAGACACTCAATACATGATCTCTCAAAATTAGCATGCTGCCACAAACCATGTGGTTAACATGAACTATATAAAGATTAGGTGGAAGAATGACGTATTTAAGCATCACTCTGATATTTCTGCACGGTCAGTAAGATAACTATGAGGTTAAAGAAGTATCTAAGTAAAAATAGACCAAAACAGTCCATAGATGTAGTTCCTGGAATGAATTCTTCTAGTGTATAAGCCCAAATACAGTAAATCTTTCAAGCTGCAATTTACCCCTTAACGCCTGAACTGATTTTTCAGTCATATAAAGAAATTAATTATTTTTGTTTTTGCTTACCACTCCGACTGCTCCTACGAGAAACTAGTGCTTGCAAAAGGTTCCTAGTAATTTTTTGCCTGTGCGCAAACCGACATTGGAGTATTACGTGCGTTATTTCAGCTGCAGTCTGAGCGGAAACGGTGCGTCGTGAATTCGCGACACTCTGCGTGAAGGGATTAAGATTTGAAATGTTTTTGTACTATTGTTGGTTGTTGCACTTTCTTTAAAGCTGTTAACTGTGAAAGACTGATGTGGAGATTCGTCAAATCAGAAATGGCTGTCACAATTAACACTGCACCCAAGAGGGTTGACTACAGATCAGATCTATGTGGTTCATCAGATTAGCACAAAAAAAAACAAGAAAAAGAACAGATTAACTCTTCTTCTGACTGGTGCACAGACCTGCCCAGTAAATAAAGTGGTGTGAAGTGGTGATAAGAGCAACTTTTAACCTGACAGCTGCTCGTCTTTGCAGGCGGGCGCTCAGTCTTCTGACGGCTTCACTTATCACTTTAGTGCAGAGAAGGTAAGTGAGAAGTGAGTTCTAGCTCTCTGCCAACCCCCTCCTCCTCCTCCTCCTCCTCCTCCTCCTCCTCCTCAGTCTGTGTCAGCGCCCAGAGTCGCTGGGATTGGCAGGCCCTCGCCGTATAATGATGGTAATTCATTTCTATTAAACAGGTCCGTTATTATTGTTAAATCATTAGAGTGGCGTCTAGGCGATTAACACACGCTGCCAGACAGCAGGCAGAGCGAGACAAATTAAAACCGCGTCACCTCGGCCGACTGTTGCTGCTGTCACAGCCTTCAACGCCGCCACGGCCATGGGAATAAAAACAACAAACAAAAAAAAAAACAGGACCTGCACACATCTCTTAATGTGATATGAAGCTGGAGCTGCGTATGTGTTACAGCTTGATGCGCGGCGATAAAACGCACAATGAACATTTTAACAAAATTAAAAAGCCACAGAAATATTGAACACACCCAGGGGATGAGGAAACGGGAGGCTGCCGCGGTGACAAGCTCAGACTCGGCTGCCTCGGAAAGTAAAATCTCAATCAAAGCAGAAATAACAGACAAAACGCAGACAAAGGATTGCATCATGGGCCGTGCGTGTTATAACACACGTAGCTCGTATCGTTCGTATTAATCACGCTTGCGGCGGGCTTTAGGGAGGACAGCCGATCTGTAGATTAGAGAATGAAGCGTCTTTCTAGTGTGTGGATGGCTCGACAAAAAATTCATACCTGGTGCAAGTAAATACCTGCACAACTAATGACATTCCCTTCAGCCTCAACCATAGTGTGCGCTAATTAGGACATGCTAACATGTTAGTCTTTCGTATTCTGTAACCGCTTGACACCTGGAGGGTTATGGGGGGCTGGAGCTTATCCCAGCTGTCACTGGGCGAGAGGCGGGATACACTAGGTCGCTAGCCCACCTACGGCGCATTTAGAATCACTAATTTAACCAGCATTGCTTTGGACGGTGGGAGGAAGCTGGAGAACCTGGAGAGAACCCACGCAGACACAGGAAGAACATGCTAACTCCAAAAGGAACCAGTCGACCCACAGATTAGAACCCAGAACCTTCACGCTATGCCGCCCCTATGCTAACATGTTAGCACTAGCGTTTTAGCATGCTAATGGATGCGTTTAGCTCAAAGCACTCCTGCGCAGAGAGCTGAAAAACACAGGATCAGAACTAGGTTGTGCAACTTTCCGTCAAACTGTTTTTCAGTTGGAGCAGTGTCTAACAATTAGCTCATTTAAGTTTTATTATTATTTTATGTTGTAATACCGCAGAGGCAGAAAGACAAACGAGGTGAAAGAGAGGGAAGATGATGTCTAACGTAGGTTTTGTCACAAGCAAACGTTCAGATTTTGGTTTGATCCTTTTTTTCATATAGTCCTCTTCAAATGATTGCATCTTACTGCATCTTTACGTTTGATTTTGTTTTGCTGCCACTTGTCTCAAGCTTTCTTGCGTTTCTTGAGAAACCCGAACAGACAGCTCCGCCGCATCAAAGCTGCGGTTTTTAATCCGCGGGTGCTCTCATTCTGCTCGCCGATATGAACAAATACCACAAGACACATAACGAATACACTTCACAGGTATTCTGTTTTGCCACGGGCTATTCAGGGATGCATAAATCATGTGTTTGTTTGTCCTGTTCCACACGTCGCACTCATCTGAACCGCTCCTCCTCTTGTTTTTTTTTTTCCTGCCTCTTAGACTTTGTGTCTTTGGCTGATGTTCTCTCCCCGGATAATCGCGGCGTTATTCAGGCATCCTGAAAAGCAATATTTGCCACATTAGATGTGAATAAGTCCCTTTAATAGATTTTCCTATCCAAGCCCTCTGGTTTTTAGTTTTTTATTATGTCTGCCTGGCACCACAAATATCTCCTGAGCCCGTCTGTCTCCCTCTCAGACACCACAGCAGCAGCTGATGGGGTGAGAAGGAGTGTGATGAACGATGGCGGAGGAAGCTTTGAGGGAGGGGGCAGGAAGCAGGGAGGAGAAAAATGAGAAGAACATGATGCAGAAGAAGAAGAGAAAAAGAGATCAGAGGGAAGCAACAAGATATTAAGTACAGAGAGAAATAGAAATGGAATCAATCCACAAGTGACAAGAGTGAGTGAATAAAGGAGCAAAACAAAGGAAAGAAGTAAGAAATTAATTCTCATGTGCCAGACTTAGATAATCCCTTCGAAAAGGCAAAACATGATTCACCAACTGCGTGAGTCATATTGCAGATGGTGCCAAACGATTCAGTGGTAACACTATAGCACTGCCGACTACAAACTGCTCTCAGACGGCTGGGATCACTCATGTCGTACGGAGAGAAAGGCTGGGGGAGAAAAAAAAAAGTCCATTATGAACGTAGAAACACAGAAGGATTTATTAGCTGCCGTCTTGTTAAACGAGAAGATTGTTGTTGCGACCCCTGACCTCTCTAGCGATGACAGCCTCCTCTGTGTTTTCCTGGAGGAGCCAAAAAAAAAAAAACGCTCAATCTGCCGTTAATCGGAACAAGCCCGTGTCATTTTTATTTCGCTGCTCTTTCTTAAAATAACTCCTAATAAACGCGACACTTTGCTCGTCAGTTAAAACGTCAGTGCGCACTGGCGGATTGATTGCTCTTCCAAGTTTTCCTTTGAGCAACGTCTTTGGCAGGAATCCCACCCGACTCCCTTCAGCGATCGGAGTTGATCGGCGTCTATTTATAGCGCGTCTTAATCCAAATCTTGTATCGCCACGCCTCATTTCGCCCACAGGCAATGCCACTGTTTGCTTGATATGCCTCGATTCTCTGCCAGGGCTTACAACCACCCACCCCCCGGCCTCCTCCACGTTTTTTCCTACAGGACAGGCTTCTCCGAGGTTAAATTTGCGCAGGGAAAGCGAGAAGAGCTTTTAAACACGGAGGAGTGAGTCGGGAAAACAATGAGAAGATTGTGATTCAGTGATTCTTGTGAATATGTGACGGACAAATTCCTCTGGAGCCGGAGTGGAGGTATTTCTGCGTAAACCTCTTAAATGCCCCTGTGTGCAGCAGCAGCAGCAGCAGCAGGAGCAGCAATTGCGTTGGTGTTGATGGAAAAAAAAGTTTTACTTCCCAATAAAACCTGGTTTACTGCAGACTAACTGGGTGTGTATTTATATCTATAAAATAAAAAAAAAAGAAGAAACTGAAGGAGGACTCATGTGCATGTTTTGTAATTCACGTGTGAATTAACATGTCGGAGTAAAAACTCTTCTCCGTGTGCACCCTTAAATGCCTCGCTGGACGGAGCGGAGAATAATTGGGAGTTTTACAGTCCAGCAACGGAAATTTGCTGGTGAACTTAAGCTCAAAATAATCCTGCACAGTCTTTCTCCAACAGTCAGCGTTCAGCGACTTTGTGATGTGAGGACGTGCACGGCCAAAATAAACAACATTATTCTAAATTACTCCAAAAAAGTGAAAGTGAGAGATCAGAAACATTCTCTCGTCTTTGGTTTTATTTTGGAGGATCAAGCACCTCTGGCCACGTTTTGTGGGGCTGAACAGCAGCGGCGGGACGGGGCTGCTGGAGTTTTTCCACTCGGAGGCCCTGAGGGATGACTGGCCTAAACTGGTCTCTGCAAACAACCACCCTGCGGTGAAGATGCCCACGGCACAGCTGCCGTTCCCCAGAAATGGGCGAGCGAAAAAGCTGCATTGGTTCTTGCGTGAAAGTATATAGCTGTTATTCTGGATGCTAACCATGTGTTTTCTATATGCGTGTGCTGGGGTGTTTGGGCAGCGTGTTATTCTGGTTTTCTGAGCTATAACTGGACGGCAATTCAGAGCGCTCCTTACCGTAACCTCCGACCAAAACAGTGGCTTCACTTTACTGGATTTTGCCCCACTGTTAGTTCAGCCCTGCTGCAGAGAGAGAGAGAGAGAGACAGAGACGAGCTCCAGACGACAATAGATTCAGTAAAGTCAGCGGGGCAGAGACAGTAATGCAGCAAACTTCTCAAGTCACCAAGTTTAATAGGACTGACATTAAAGAACAATTATCAACATGAGCAACACTGGTTAGAGTCAAGGTCTTTAGCCGAATGCTGAACGTAGACAGACTTTAGTCATCCACAAGGGAAACCGCTCGGTCACAGTCGCTTAGCTGCAGATAACAAACACTCTTAGGAGCCGCAAGTAAAAAGAAATATAAAATAAAAATAAAATGTAAGTACAATAAAATAAAAAAACTGTTAGGATACAGGATAGGGGGGCAGAACTGGGCTGTTTGAGGATCTTCTTGCCCCCCCCCCCCCCCCCCCCCCCCCCCCCCGATTGTTGGATTGGTTTCTTCTCCTCCCTCATTAGATTCACCTGTGTCCTGTTAATCCCTCTGCCCATGTATGTGTATATATAGCCCTGACTTCACTGTTAAGTCATCTGTGATATTACCTCTGCTTGTCCTGACACATGCATTTGGGTCCTACTTCACCAGAACCGTGACAAAAAAAGTATTTATTTTGCAGATAGATAGGCCAGTAAATGGAAGGAACTGACATGAAAATCAATAAATATTGATTCTTAGCAGGAATGTCCGTCGCATCCTGCACAGCCAGCCCTCCAGCAGGGACGCCCGTCAAACATCTGCTGTCGTCTTGAGTTCCTCTGCTCCTCCCACCCTCTTGTTCTTTTAGCCTAGCATGGAAGGCGAAGCTAAGCTCTGCAGGCTCCTCATTAAAACTTCACAGAAGTTTTGCATACTAGAATCTTCTGCTTAATTTAAAGTCAGTGGTGTCGTGACCAAAAAGCCCTGTGGTGGAGTTCTGGTGTGGTGCTCGTCCTTCTCATGAACACAGCCAAAGTCAAAGAAGAATAATGTGAACCTCAAGCTTAAACGCGCTTCAGTTAAATGGGGGAAAAAACTAAAGCAAACTTGTCTGGAACATGCCCAGAGTTAATAAATCACCCCTCATCCTCACCCTCCATCCTTAACTTTGAGATGTGTGTGAGCTCGACGCAGACGCAGCGCGATGACATCGTCGTCCCTGCAGAACAAGCCATCATGTACGACAGAACAGCCGGACCACCCGCGCAGGCCGACGTCAGCGAGACGACTGATGCTGCAGGCGCAGAGGCAGAGGCCCGTCTGCCGAGCCAATGAGGACTTTTTTATTGAGGCTGTTTAACGGCACAAACAAAGAAGTAGCACCGCCGCAAAAATGCCGAGCGTGGCAAATGGGGGCAATTTTTGATTCTCCAACGGATCCTGCAAAAATGACAAATCAGACAGGAAAAACTTTCCCTTGACATTTGTTAAACACTGGAACACAACAACATTATGTGTTTTTTATGCTGAAGATGAGCGACTGCTGAAAAGAGCTTCCATCAGCAACTCACAAAGGCTGCAAATTGCACTCCTTGACGTCCTCGGTGACAAATGAGCGTGGGGTTTCTGAGTATTTTAAAGGAGGAATTTTCCAGTTTGCTTGGTGCATGAAATGAAGTATCACCTTTTAGTCAGTTAGCTGACAGAATATTAAAAGGGATGTAAGGCCATTATCACGGCACTAATTAATACCACGCAGAAATCAACACCTTTTGAGTTTGGCACCAGTTGAGCACAGACAGTTGCTCATGTCAGGTAGGTGAAACATATTGTAAGTTGTCCTATCAGGCTGTAATTCCCTTGTGCAGTTGAGCAGAGGCGAGCAGAAAGTTTGTCATTGCTGTTCTTTTTTATTTATTTTGTGTGATTTCTCTCTGACGAAAAGGAAAAACTCAAACGGGCACCACCTCATTCATCTATGACTGGACTCTTTGGGTGGAGAGTCTTCTGGTTTAAGCATCAATCAACTCTTCGGTTCAGTTCCAGTAATTTCTTCTTCTAGTTTTGTAAATGTGCACCAATCAGCCATAACATTAAAACCACAGACAGGAGAAGTACATAACCTTTAAACCATCTTGTGACAGTTCAGTGTTCTGCTGGGAAACTTCTGGACCTGGCTTCATTCATTGGTGTGGATGTTACTTAGACATGTAGCACCCACCTAGACCAGACCAGGCACCCCCACCCCATAGCAATGACACTCCTTGATGGCAGCAGCCATCCCCAGCAGGATGCAGCCACAAAAACACTTTAGGAAGAAGAACAGCACAAGGTGTTGACCTGGCCTCCACATTCACTAGATCCCAAACTGATCAAGTATCTGTGGGATGATCCACAGAGGACCCTCCCCTCAAAAGGCCCCCCACTAACAACATCCTGTTCCCAGACACCACAGGACACCCTCAGAAGGACCATGTCCATTCTCTGATCAGTCACCACAAGGGAGACCTGCAGAATATTAGGAAGGTGGTCATAATGATATGCCTGATCTGTGTATCTGAATTATGACACATGATGTCAGTTAATGAGATCATCACATCAGACACATTTAATTCTTTTTTTCACCACCAGCTTTCATATTGTCAGTGACTGCAGCCTCAGTGTGTCACTTATGATTCAAACCTGTTAAACTCAGGATTATGTTCCTTAGCTGCTCTTAGTCAGCCAAACGCCAACATGGCACTAGAACAATTAAGTGCACAGGGTAGGACAGGCCCCAGTAATTGTCTGTGGCGTGGTCAGTCACACCTCTGCAGTCAGCAACATGTTGTCCTCGCCTCTGAGGCTGCGGACATACCCCTTGGATGGGGCGGGCGTGCGAGCGAGATAGAAAAACCACGGTCCCTCCCTCCCTCAATCCATCCTTCCCTCCGTCAGCCTCCTCCTCCTCTCTTTCTCTAACACGACTTGCAGGCTCCGGCATTCCTTTGGCCTGACTGCATCCAACTGCGCTGAATTATAATTAATTAGCGGTTGGAAAAAAAAAAAAATAGAGTCTCAGCTGGCTTAGAGAAAATTATATAGCGCGCTTCCAGAGAGCAAAACTTAGATAGCGAGAGTGAAAGAGAGCTCCGCTGCTGGAGAACAGAGAGGCACTCTAACTTTAGTCTCTCCAGCAACACAAGCAGCAGCATCTGTACGTACTTGTGGAGGTCTGGCACTGAGCGGGACTGAAAATAAAAAAAAGACATTAGGAAGGAGCACTGTAAGGACCAAAATGTTGTTAACTGAGCTTGGCTTTAAGAACAGAATCTGATATTAAAACAATTTTGAAGCTCATATTTTCAGATTTTCTTAATTGTCTTATCCGCTTTGTTGTTTTATTGTCTAAAAAAACAAAAAAGATATGTTCAACTCATCTGTGAGATCATGTTTTCCGTGCTCCAGTTTCACTTTTATTGTCATTGATTGTATTTGACCTACTGCGAATTCAGTAGAGCAGACGTGCATCTGCTTCCTCTTACGGCTGCACCCTGCAGAGCATTGACTAGCGATGTATTTTATTTATTTATTTATTTTGCAGCCAGCGATTGGCCCAGAAGAAGGCTGGGCAGCATTTCTATTGACTTACGTGTCCAAAATCCAAACAGGTGGAGACTTTTCATTCCAAGACTGCCTCGACGGTTTTGAAAACCAGACATTTCAACGTGCTGAAGTAATCACTGGTATTGATTCACGCCCCTTTCAGGCCAATACAGGTACGCCAGTGAAGATGTACCGTGGATTCCCTTTCACTAACGAGGCCACGCCTCAAAGAAGTTATTTTGACCAGGTTAAGGGGAGGGAAAGATAGGATGAGATAACACTAGTTGGCGCTGTGTCGTTTTTTTGCCAGTCAGGTTCATTTTTGTTTCTACTTCCTGCTTCACTTTCAGCAGCGGCGACTGAAGCTTTCACTGAACATTGCTCAAAATGAGTCACACAAATGTTTGCATCTCTGAACCTCCTCAGTTAACCCTTCCTTGATGTGTTCCATGTTGATTGATCTAAAGCAATCACTTTAAAAGTTGCTGAGATGCAGAAGCAAAAATACTAAAGAAATACTAAAGAGGAAACATGCTACCATCAAGCGGACCAATCACAGCTCTTGACGTGAAGTTAGGGCTACGGCGTAAACGTAGGGTCGGGGCAGTTGCCATAGCTACTGTATGACGTCAAACTGAAAGTATAAACCAAACTTGTGTTTTCAGGTCGTATTACTCACAGAAAAAAGCACATAAATCAACTTCCTATTAATCTCATTTCTTTCAAATCTCAATCTCATCTCTAAAATGTACTTCTCTTGACGTCCAACATTTGCTTGCTCTCCCCCTGCCAGTGCAGGATACTCCTAAACCCAATCGCGCCTTAACGCTGCCAGGCTTCTTCTCTGTCTCCGCTGCTCCGAGAAAACTGCTGAACACCGTGTTTCCACTTCAATCAGTTAAAATGATGCGGGATGACCTAAATTACATCTGAGTCCGTTCAAACTCATGAAAAATGTATATTTCTATATCTCCATCCCCACTCTAATTTAACTTCGGTGGATAAAGTATTTTGTGTCGCCTTCGCTTACATTTGCTTTCGTCAAACGTCTGAAAGATGCCGGGCAGCGGAAAATGAATGGCAGCTGTAATATTAAAATAAAGACAGATTTATATCTATTATGAAGGCGATGTTGTTTATGGCGTATTGGAGAGCAAGTGAAAATGAAACTCTGGACGTATTCAGGCATCCCATAAACTTTTAGATAGAGGAGTGGAAAGTAGCAGGTTGCAAGTTTCTTCTTGTTGTTTTTTTGTTCTGATTAGTCTCTTTCCAAAGGACAGGGGAGGTGATGTCCAACATGAGTGGGATCCTTTAAAATGTAGCTGGTCTTCTTTTGTACTGTAGACATCTCTAAAGAGGTGGAAGTGTTGAGCTGATAACCTGCTGCAGATCACTCTTGTCCTTTTCTGTGTAACCTGTGAACCACAACATGCAGCAGTAGTTTCCCACTTGACGGTGGATGTCTAAAGTCCTGGTGGGGTCGGCAGTGATGTGCAAAGTCTGCTACCTCTTCTACCTGGTGTAGTTTAGGTCCAGCTTGCTGCAAAAGCACCATTCTATCAGAGCCTGTCCGACATGAGTCCTTCAACGGCAATTTTTGTTAGTAGATAGTAAACACGGAGTACGGTAAGGGGCTAAGGACACTTCCCTGTGGTACTCCAGTGTTTAAGATGGGAGTGGATGATGTGTGGTCTCCTGTCTTGATGTTCTGGGGTCTGTTGCTATAACCTGAGGGGTATAACTGCCTTTAAAAGCTGAACTAAAATCCACAAACTACCCCTCACACCTTGCATAGGTTTTCCTGGTTCCAGGTGAGAAAGAGCTGCGTGGAGAGCTGAGATGATTGCATCCTCTCTTGATCTGTTTGCTCTATATACAAAGGGATTGTGGATTTAATGACTTCACTTGGTTTATTCATTTTAAATGATTGTGTAGCTGAGTAAAAGTTTGTGTATTGGGTTACAAGACAATGATGAAGAAGAACTTCCTCTGCGTGGGCTTTGAACTTTGCCACTTCATTTACTTCAACATGCTGAGTCGGCTCAAGAGCCACAGTCAGAGGTCCAGCAGCGGTGCAGCATACATCTCAGACGCTAAGGTCACCAACGCTAAACGACCTCCAGATACCATCACATGGCCAACTTTGGGCCATTAAGAATGAAGCTTGAGGATGTGACGTCTGTGTGAGAGGGAAACTGCTCATGTGAGGGTTCTTGCTGAAGACAGCCAAACATCCAGAGTTTAGGTGGAGAGAGTTGGTGAAGGAGCGTCCCAAAACCTCTATTAAATATTGACCGATCTGACTCAGTTACCTTCTAATTACTTATTAGCAGAGCCGACTGTAAATGTTGAACTTCCCTGAAGCCGTGATTGTAACCAGGTACTTTCCACCTCTGTTTACGGCCGGCCAAGGTCACAACGGGGTGAGCGCATGTGGGAGTGTCGGGGGCACACGGGGGGGAGAACAAGGGGAGCCCTGTTGGCGTCCTGTTAGCTGAATACAGAGCATTCAAGGTGAGTCACACACGCGACAAACACCGGTATTTATTCTGGAGTTTATTTATCCAGTTGAATTAGTTTCAAATGTGGGACTGAAACCTTGTCCCACCTCTTGTAAAAAAAAAAAAAAACGCAGAGCGATGATAACGTTATGACTTGGCTGGGGTCAGGGTTCTCCCTGTGGGGTCAAAGCTGTCTATTCTCTGGTGTGTGAAGGCTCCACGTTTAGGGTATCCACCGCAGGCCACACACACAAAGTTATATTTATCCCCCCATGTCTCCGGTTAGTTTTCCTTTCGTCGGGAGGTCTCTGAGGCTCTTTTCAAAAGTGCCTGTAAATGCTCCCAGTGTAGCCCTGTTCCCCAATAACACAGGATTTCTTTTTATTCTGAGAAGTCGCCCCTGTCCTCCTGAATCACCCCCCCCTCCTCCGACAAACAGCATTTCTGTTCAGCGTGCGCTAATATATCAAACCTTTCAACCTTGTTTAGCCTCTAGATGCAGCCTCGTGCAATTCCTCCACTTCATCCGATATCAAACCTGTTTCTTTGTTTTTCACGATTGTAGGATTTATTTCTACTGCCAGTGTGTTAGAGCTGTTTGCGCTGGTTCCCTACATATGGTATCTGCACATGTACCTTCATGTATTTGTATATTTTCCGACATGGTGCATGCTCTGGGAATGCAGCACTTCTTGTTTTGTCCTTGAAACTTCTCACTTTTTGCTTTTTTATATAAATTAGAATTTATTTTGGGTGAAATGTAGATTAAGGAAAAATACGCTGCAAAAAAAAGAGAGAGAGAAAATTAGATATTAGCTTTATATATTTACTTTCCTGCAAGAGTCCAAACACTTTAACAGAAGGAGTGGGTCACATGCACAGTGAGAACAATGCACAATCATGCAGACGTTTGTGTTGCATGGCAAAGCTGTTAATTTAGTTTAATTGCAATTCAGTAACCGGCTGCAAACGCTGAAAAAAATGCTGCTGAGAAAACAAATCTAAGTTGAAATCGGGATCTAAAGCGCCGAGGCTGCCGAGTGACGGGGTACAGACGAGTGTCGGTTCACTCGGCCTTGCTCTGCGTCTTGATCTGTTTCTGGAGGATGGTGTTTATGTTAAGCGGAGAGCCTTTTTTTTTTCTCCAGCTGTGATTAATGCGGTGCCCTGAATGCACGTCAGACAGATAACGGTTTTCTGCCTCCTGTCAACGAGCTGAAGGCTGAAAAGTAAAAAAAAAAAATAGGAATCTGGGGTTTTTTTACACAAACACTTGCAGGTATGCTCTGTTGGCTTCTGTCCACGGAGAGGTAAATGCTATTTTTTAAAAACACACACACTCAAACGCACACATAGGCAGGCGCAGTGAAAGTCATGGCTTTCATTTTCCATTGTGCGACAGGTGACCCTAAATATTTACACTGCTTGGCAGAGGCAGTGCCCGAGGATTTGGGTCCTGGTGAGCGATGAGCTCCCATTACGCAGACGGAGAAGTCCGCTAGTAGCCGTGAATATGTCACTTGTTTACACGGCGCAGCAGCAGAGTGGAGCTAGCCACAATTTACAGCGTCTGCTTTATTGTCAATCACAGACATCTACGCTCTCACTTTTTAAATGCATATGTATTCGGCTATATAAACACTCTTGGTACTCGCTGATCTCTGCTGGATGCGTGACTAATGTTGGACCCAGGCGTTCCAGTCCAGACTGGGATACACACAGACAGCCAGACCGGGCCCGTGAGCCAAACCATGTGTCACCTTCACAACACGGACCCCTGCTTGTCGAGCAGCGTTAGGTTTCTGCTGGCATTATGTTAGACTTAACTAGCTGCTCAGGTTTTTACTGAATTTAAATGGAGTTATGAGGAGTCTCTCAGAGATTCCCGGAGTACTGGGTAAACATTTCCACAGTTTATTGGTTTGTTCGTAAAAACAAAAAGGTGCTGAATAAATAAAAACACGCTAAAAACAAATAAAAGAATAATTTAGTAGCCCTGGTTCTCTGCATTGATCCTGGAACATCTCCTGCTGCTTTATTTATTTATTCTTTTTATTTAAACTTTCTATTTATTGAGTTTTCAGTTCTTTTTCTAACAGTAAGAGCAAAAAATAGATTCTGCCGTTGCATTTGCCACTCTTGAGCTACACCGATCAGGCATAACATTATGACCTCGTGTCTCCAAAACAGTTGTGACTTAGAGAATGGACATGGGTCTTCTGAGGGTGTCCTGTGGTGTCTGGGAACACGATGTTGTTAGTGGGGGGTCTTTGAGGGGAGGGGCCTCTGTGGATCATCCCACAGATACTTGATCAGTTTGGGATCTAGTGAATGTGGAGGCCAGGTCAACACCTTGTGCTGTTCTTCTTCCTAAAGTGTTGTTGTGGCTGCATCCTGCTGGGGATGGCTGCTGCCATCAAGGAGTGTCATTGCTATGGGGTGGGGGTGCCTGGTCTGGTCTAGGTGGGTGTTACATGTCTAAGTAACATCCACACCAATGAATGAAGCCAGGTCCAGAAGTTTCCCAGCAGAACATTGAATTGTCACAAGATGGTTATTTATTCCTGTCTGTGGTCTTAATGTTGTGGCTGATCGATGTAAGACATAGATATATGTCCTGAGGGACAAACGACCTCCTCAACCTGTCCATGGAGCAGGACAGAGACAGCAGCCTGTCACTGAACAAGCTTCTCTTCCTGACTGTAGTGTCCTCTAGAGGGTGGTGGACATTCTTCATGATGGACCAGAGAGTTTGTTCATGGTCCTTTCATCTGCCCCTCTACCACAGAGTCCTCCTTCTGGATCAACTTGTCCAGCCGTGAGGTGTCCTTCTTCTTAGTGCTGCCTCCACAGGACACCACAGTGGAGAAGAGGACACTGCCAACGATAGTCTGGTAGAACATGTCCAGCAGCTTCCAGGAGATATTAAATAGAGACGGCTCTGACCTTTTTTGTACACTGAGTCTATGTTATGTGACCAGTCCAGTTTGTGGTCCAGATGTAGACCCAGGTACTTGTAGGTCTGAACCACCTCTACACACTCCTCATTGATGGTTACTTCCTCTCGTTGGTTTTAGCTGTATTGAGCCTTCAGTTGCGAAAAAGTTCTGTAAACAAGTGATTCATCATAATGAATGGGTTAGATTAATGAATAACTGTGGAGTGCTTTAAATATATATTTTGATCTGGAGCAGGAAGTGAATTCTCTCTGGCAAGGATGAGCTGGACAGGCTGCACAGCTCTCCCGACATTTTCAACTTTAACATGGCACTTTGCCTTCGCCATATACCGGACACACTGCTTCCTGCGCTGGCATAGGCCGCTGGCATTGGATGTAAATCATCTCGCAGAATCACCCAGTGTGAGCAGAATTTGTTGGACGCCTCCTCTGGCACAGAAACGAGTGCGTGGAGGGGAACCAAAAAAAAATAAACAAAATGTCTTTATCTTTTTCATTTGTCTTCTGTTATTTTTGAGAACAATCTTTCCACATTTGCTTGCCTCGTTTTTAATTAAACGCTGCTTTCTCTTCCATTCATTTGCTGACTTCTTGCACACTACATGACGTGCATGTGGAAAGCAGTCAGCCGCATGTCTAACAAAGGGCCGTCTCTGTGACATTTTTCATTTTCTAATGACATTTAAATCAGAAAAGAGCCCTCAGGTCAGAACACGCAGGCTGGTGTGAAGCCCTTTTCAGATCCGTCCTAAAGACTAAGATGCTTACTCTGTAATATTTCCTGCAGATGTCACCGTCCTGGTAATGCTAAGCATCGGTGTGCGTATCCAAGCTCACGTTCTGCATTATTTCTTTTGACGCAGGAGTCCTTCTCCTCAGCGGTGGAATGCTGAACCCAGTAACGAAACGACTCCTCGGTGCCTCCTTTTCTCTGATATAATTTGCTGGAGTTTTATAAGTGTTGGCCTGTCTGGGCTCCTGTGCCTGTGCACAGCTATTAACTTTAACAGGGCTCAGTCAGGCTACTTAGTCTAGAGGAGAGTGAGACAGACGGACAGGCAGGCAGGCAAGAAGAAATGTCATTAGACAGCCAGGCAGGCAGGGAGACAGGCGGTTAAAGCACATCTTACAGTGCAGGGCATAAATCACCTCACAGGCCCTGGTCTAAAATATACAAGGTGGCTGTTTCCACTGGTGTCTGCGACTGTGTAAATGCTGGCATATTTCACAGTTGTGGTTGAGTTTTTGCAAACGCAGGCACAGATGAAATTAAAGCCTCGCTTGTAACACGTTTCTGTTTTGCAGTTTCCTTTGCCCGGGAGAAATAATTATCAAAATCTGAATGAATTACAGCAGGAATGAGTGCTCTGCATGCCCTGTGAGGCTTCCACTCTCATTCATTTAAATGTACTGATTCAGAATTAGCTGCATCCATCTCACGCTGTATATCCGTGTGAGAACGCTCTTCTGGGTAAAGACATAATGTAAGGCAAAAGAGCGCGGCTTTGATCGGGCTAGGGGATTTCTGCCTCTGCAATATTTAAATTCAAGTCCATCCGTCTGCAGTTGTTGTGTGCACATTTCTCAATGTCAAA
Source organism: Planiliza haematocheilus (assembly GCA_005024645.1). Classification (NCBI taxonomy): domain Eukaryota; kingdom Metazoa; phylum Chordata; class Actinopteri; order Mugiliformes; family Mugilidae; genus Planiliza; species Planiliza haematocheilus. The sequence goes on from SRSE01000637.1 coordinate 4,507,002, forward strand.
CACGCGGTGCATCGGAAATTAGATGGACTTGCACGCTGCCAGAAAAAGAAAGGCCCGATCCAAGAGACGAAAGCAGCAGTTTAGACGACTTGTTTTGTTCCACTCAACGGCAGTCTTTGGAGATCACCAACAAAAGCTGCACATTAGAGGCTCGTTGTCACGGTGCAATCTGAGAGGTGCATCAGCCAAAAGATAGACAACGTGGAAAAAGTTTGAACCTCTTAAAAACTTGCAAATGTGCAAAAGCTGACCTGCAGCCAAAAAGAGCCTAAGATATTTACCTTCAACTCTCTTCTTTCCCCGTCCCCGAAAACGTCTTTTTCTTCCTTGGTTTTTGCTCTGCTTCCATATGTAGAGGAGAGAAATCCTCCTGCATCACCTCCTATATCAACCCTTGCATGTGTTAGGGATTAGTCACTTGTCAGGGATTCCCCTTATTGATGTATTTGTGTCGTGTGCAGCAGCAGTCTGACAACACTGACGTTGTGTAGTGTGCTCTAGCTGCTGAAGTACCGTGTCAACCCGGTGCTACAACAAAACCTTTTATTCATCGGTGCTGTGTCCGTCCCGATGCTCACCTCTCGTTATCTGCGAGGAGTGCTGGGTTCGTCGACCTGTTGGTTCCCAGCCAGCTGCTGAGTGAATGAGGCCTGCCTCGCCCCGTGTTTGGCCCATTGTTCCCGCTCTGGGCCTCGGATTGGAAAGCTCTTTGTTGGCAGCTCCTCGTCGCTGCCGCCCCGGTCAAAGACGTCTCTCCTGGGCTGGGTTGTCGACCATCTGTTTGGCCCCGCCGTTCAAGCGGGCCGTCACCCCGGCTCTGCAGCTATGCGCCATGAGCACCTGTGTGAAAGGACGATGTATGAGGTTAATGCGTGAGGAGCGGATTCCTGGAAAACTTCAGTGAGCGAGACGCAGTGTTTTTCATCTAAAGAGAGGACACATCTAGTTTTTTGGCTGTATTCTGCAGGACAACAGCTGCTACACCAGAATGTCTGTTCTTCTTCAGAGTGTAGTGATTCATGGTCCAAAGTGTTTCAAGAAATCCCAAAGACAAAGCAAAGACATCTAGATCCTTGAATGATGGACGTACTTCCATCTAGTAGAGCTTTTGTACCATGTTCCTCAAACACAGGCTCTACCCATTGATTGCATATAAAGATGAACAAGCTCTCCAGGTTTCTTGAAGGATTCTTTTGAAGCTCACTTGGTGTCTCTAGTCGTCTCCAGCTCAGAAGGACCTGATTCCACACTACCTCATGTACAGCAACTCCCAGATGATTGAGAAACAATGCCAAAAGGTGGAACCATAGACTATGTAGAAATATGGACAGCGTGTTTTTTCCCAGGGATACGGTTGGCGCCATCTTGCGAGAAGACCCAGAACCAGAGTCTGAGCAGTACGACCAAAAGCTACGACAAAAACTCAAGAAACCAGGGAAGCACACGGGCTGAGGGGTTGAAGAAATGAACATTTTTAAAAAGGAGGTCTGTGGGGATTGACTCACTTTTAGAGGCGACCTCAAGTGGACATTCGAGGAACTGCAGTTTTGGCACTTCACATTTGCTTTGTTTTTCAGCTTGGGGGAAAAATGGTAGTGTCCTATTTGTGCTAATTCATCTAGTGTTTTAATTTTAGATAGATCAACGGTCATGCATGAGTCAAGAAGATGATGCTACGTGTTGTGTTTTAAGACGACTATGAATCAAGAGAAACAATAAGAGTCCTAAAACACTGACTGACTGATTGTAAAGCAGTGAAGGGGGCATCATTTGCATTTCAAGTAATTATTTATGGTTTGTATTTTGACCTTTTTTGTCCTTTTTTCACTGGGTCCTAACTTGGATTTTCAGGAATCATTTTGCTTTTCATCGTACGTAGCTTCCTACAAAGATATTCGAGGTAAAGCAGCGATCACCCTACGGGTTTATTTTTCTCAAAAGACGTAACGGTTCCAACAGAAAAGTTTGTATCTGTAACATCCTGAAACATCCTGATGACGGCACGTTAACTGACCAAGAAGACAGTTTGGTCTCACATCTGCCACTCAAATATCCTCAAAATCTACATACACGGGCTTTGTTAGGTGCCCACCATGCGACTGGTGTAGTGGGTGGTGTGAGCTCGGGGTTTGGGGTGGAGGTGGGGGTGGGTCGTATAGCCTGGCACAATAGCTAATCCATGGGCTAAACACTCAAAGCCCTGATCCGTGGGCTCTGATCCCGTCTGTGTGAACAGCGGTCACGACTCGGGGGGACGTTGGATAAACAAGCCGGTAATACCCCCCCGACTACCACGCACAGCCACATTTACACCTCTCAGTTTGTTCGTATTTCTATGCAGCGATACTATTTAGACTCTTCTGGCTGAAGGCGGCTTTTATTAAATGTGTCTAACTGCCAGATAAAGATGGGTTTTTTTTTTCATAGCCAACAGAAAACAAGTTCAGACAGAAAAAACACCTCCCTTTTAAAAAGAAACATCTTTAGGACAATTGTGTGAATTACGAGTTGAGGCATAAAATGAAATATGGAGTGTGTGCTTCCAGTGGGTTCCCACGCACCGCAAAAAATGTTTTCTGCCCGAGGCTGGAGGAAATACTAGAGTGTGTTTCACATCATTTTAGCTCAGAATAAAAAGGTTTTGTTGTTTTCACAACCCCTGCCTTTTTCTCCTCCTCCATTCAGGATATAATTACACTAAACAGTGCTACCTTTCTGTCTCTTTATCAGTATCTTGTTTGAATCTAATCTTGTAATCTAGGCCTTGCGTGCTCACGTTCTCGCAGCGTAGAAAGAAAGTTAGGACCACACACGGTTTGTGTTTATTTTTTAAAATTTGTGTTTCTGTCTCAACCAATACAAGCTGATTCTGGACTTGATCTAAGACTAAAAGCTAATTTAAGGAACTGTGGAACATAGATGCCGTATCCTATGTACGTAGCCTAAGGCAGTGCTAGCCATTTCAAATTGTGTGCTCGTCTGTCTGGCTCTAACAACACCACATGAACACCATCAAGTTTTATCTGAGTTGTTGTTTTTTTCCCCGGACTCTTTGGATGAAGTCGACGCTGCTTCTGCATCTTTGCTCATTTTCTGTCTTTCTTCATATTCTGGTTTGTGCTTGTGTTTGAGGTGGTGGAACAAATTAGTGCTGTTACTGTCCGTTTTAAGCACTATTTGTTTGCAAACCTTGCATGTTGTAATTTGCTTTTTAACCCCTTCATGCCTAGTGTCGCTAATTCACGACGCACTGTTTCCGTTCAGACTGCAGCTGAAATAACACATGTAATACTCCAATGTCGGTTTGTGCACATTCAAAAAATCCTAGGAACCTTTTGCAAGCACTAGTTTCTCGTAGGACCGGCCGGAGTGGTAACAAAAATACAAATATTTAATTTCTTTATATAATTGAAAAATCAATTCAGACGTTAAGGGGTTAAAACCAAACCAGATAATGGAGGTGGAGCCTCGTTTAGGAACGAGCTCCTCTCTGCCGGCGTATCTGCTCCACCTTCCACCATTGTCAGTTTATCAATATTCCACACGTGTTGGTCTGAGAGTGTGTCGCGCACATATATACGTCATCAATGGGAATTTATCGTTTTTATTGCGGGATGACATATTCTTAGCATGGGGAAAGTTTTTGACGATATATCGTAAGTGATGAAATATCGCACATCCGTACTTCCTGCTTCACTTTCAACAATGGCGACTGAAACTTTCGCCAGAATTTCGCCAAAGGTGAGTCGTACAAAGCAGCCGCACATACTAAAGCGGAAACACGCTGCTACCAAGCGGACCAATCACAGCTCTTGCAGTCTGCGTCATTGCATTTCTGGGGAGGTGCACATCAGGCTATGATGCTGTGGTCTGGGCTGTTGCCGTAGCTATGGTGTCGAACTGACGCAGAAGTCTAAACCGTCTATAAACTTACACATACAGTACTTTATTGATCCTCAAGGGAAATTGCTTGGTCACAGTAGCTCGTTAAAAACACTCTTGAGAGCCACATGTATAAAGAAATGTAGGTGTAAGACTTGCATTTGTGCAAATCTACAAGAAATAACAGTAAATATGCAATATATACAAGGAAAGAATAAATTATAAGATCTGTTACAGAGAGGTGAACTGCTGTCCAGCTGGACTGAGTCTGATATGAGTGAAGCCCTGTAGCGTTCCCTGTGGAAGCTGAGCTGGATGAGTGTGTTGAGTTTTTAGTCGATCTATTCAATCAAAACACTTAAGCGAGCTGTTTCAGATTCAATAAATGGTTTTAGAATAGATTAAGTGTGCTGCATGAATTTCTGGGTCTTGCAATTTAAACTTTTCCAACACTTCCCTCTTTCTACCAAGTCGTTTTTTTTTTTCCACACTATCAATCATCTTGTAGTTCTCGTGTTGTTCCAATGTCCTTTTGGATCATATCTCATCACCTCTTACTTCCATGGCAGCCTGAAAACGATAGAGCCCCTGTTGTATTAAAGATTGGCCCCTGGCTGGCTCCATGAAACCGCTCAGTCACCCAGCAGCCTCCAACCACCCCCGCCCCTCCTCTTCCTCCTCCTCCTCCTCCTCCTCCTCCTCCAGCCCCACTCTCATGAAGCCCTCTCAGGTTGTTTGCTCAGGCTGTCGCTCTGAAGACGGCCCCACTCAGTTTGGATGTTCTTTTCCCAGGCAAGGGCTGCTGGCTACATGTTTGCTTTCCCTCCGCTCTCAAAGGCCGCATTCACCTTAGGGCCGAGGAGAATGGCTCCACGGTATATGAAAGTATGCAGGCTGCGGCGGGGAGCTCTGCTTTGAAACTAAGTGCCCGTTTGGTATGTGCAGCGCAGGCGAGCGGCTGCCGTGGTGCTTTTACTTGTTTACTTTTCGAGAAAGGCATTTGAATTCCTCCGCAATCAAGATGTGTTTCGGAGGTTTGATGAGTTGGTGTCAAGAACGACAAATGTTTAGATAGGTAGATCATTTAAAGATAATTGAAACTGATGTAAAATACGTAGAAGCGACGGAATGACCAACCACTGGCTACGTTTATGTGGACAACCTGTCGTCAAACCGATTAAAATCCTCCTGATCCGTGATTCCAAACAGTTTGCATCACTTGCTTTACAGAGAAAGGGAGACGGAGCGAGCGAGGGACAAGGAGCGGATACACCAATCACCCATAACATTAAAACCACTGACAGGAGACGTGAATTTAAACCATCTTGCTCCAGTTCAGTGTTCTGCTGGGAAACTTCTGGACCTGGCTTCATTCATTGGTGTGGATGTTACTTAGACATGTAGCACCCACCTAGACCAGACCAGGCACCCCCACCCCATAGCAATGACACTCCTTGATGGCAGCAGCCATCCCCAGGCCCATGACGGCCCATGTCCAGATGTTAAAGAAGAAATTAGAGGATATGTGCTCAGTGCAGGAGAGACGAAAGTAGAGGACATGCATAAAATAGTTCTGCACATTTTGCTTTTCTTCCCCAAGAAGATGAACCGTTTCTTTCATCTTTTAAAACACTTATTTAAACAACTGCCTGTTTTGCCACCTCCACGTTTCTTCCCTCCTGGAAACTCAAACCACGCGGGGCGCACATGCAGAGAGGATGGATTTATTCCAACCAGAAGGAAATCTACATGGTTATGAGCTGCTAATATTTTCCTAACAAACAGATTATCAGAGGTTTACTCGGTGTGATTTAAAACTCCCGATCGAGTGCGCTGTGGCCGTCGCTGGAAACGCAGCCACTGTAGCGTCTCAAAATAAGAATCTGAAGGTGGCTTCCTTCTTTTCACTCTCTTCCTTTTAGCCTTTTCTCCGTCTTGAATGTGTGCAGCGGAGCAGGCAGCACGGGGAGTCCTTCTGCGGTGATTAATTAGCCGAGTGCATTAACACCTTTAACACACAAACCCCGCAAATGTAATTAGTGCGGAGAATTAGCAAAAGTCGGTCAGATTATCTTGTCATAGCTTGTTATGAAAATTAGAGTTTAGAGTAAGCTATTAATCCCCTTTGACTAAATCCCCACCCACTGTAGCACAACGAAAAATGATGAAACGCACTCAGACTGGGCTCAAGACTCACGGAGAGTCAGTGCAGCATGAAAAATAAAAAAATTAAATACAGTATGTGGAGAAACAAAGACAAATATAGATGAACTTTGCCGTGTTTGACCGCGACATATGTGGAAACGGCGTGTGCTAGAGGATGCACATATTCCTGCAGACTGTTTTTTATTAAAAGCCATGACGGCAAAGCGGCGTGCAGACTAAACTGTGCTTTTCCTGCTATGACACGTCAAAACGTCTGCAGCGAAAAGGGGTCTTTAAAAAAAAGGAATTCAGGTTGCCCTCTTGTTTGTGTTTCACTTGACAGTTTTAGCTCCTCAAAAGGGTCCAGGATGAGATCGACAGACCTGGATAAAATGGTACAAAAGCTTCCATGAGGCTAAAAGCAGCAGCAACTGTCACTAGGTGTAAGGGGGCAGTCACGGTAAATACACTGCATTGATTCCTCCATTGAGAGCCCTGCCTCGGCCGTAGCCTCGCCCTTCTGTGAGCAAGATGTAGCAGGAGATTTAAAATCACAAGTGTGCATCGTTAAGTGTTTCTGGGTAACCACTGCCGCAGCTACGTCCTACAAAAGGCATGTGAATGTGATTAGTAACACCTGGTGGTCACACCTTTCTACTGTGACTAACACCGTTCCGACCACAGTTTGTGGAAAGCGGCTGCAGATATTGTGACGTTTGGTTTTATTTCTTCCAAAGAAGCGAGAGCGATTCACAGCCGCAAACACGTCTCGAGTTCTTTTAGACGTTTAAGAAGTAGAGGATGGCGTACTTCTTCTTTATGGCAAACATTATGTCATTTCCGACTCGAGAAAACCACAAGATGACAAACGGCCAGCACGCAATGTCAAGGTCCCTGAAGTGGAACGACTAAACCAGCAATCACATAAATCATTAATCACACCTGCAACAAGTCAACAGGTGCAGCTAATCCTGCAGCTCACGGCCTTGACAGCCCGCGTAGGTGGAGGGTTTTATTCATTTGTGATGCAGTTTTTAAAAAAAGTCTGACGAAGAAAAATGACTTGCATTCGCAGTATCTTTTAGAGTAAAATGTTTTATTGCGTCAAATGAACATCAGTCAACTTATGAATAAACTCCATAAAGGTCATCGGTTCTTTGTCGTCTTTTTTGAACTAACGTTTGCAGATCCCACAGTGGCGTCATGGTTAGTGCTGATGCCTCACAGCAAGAAGGTTCTGCAGTTTGCATGTTCTCCCTGTGTCTGCGTGGGTTCTCTCCAAAGACATGGTGATGCTAAATTGTCCGTAGGTGTGAGTGTCTCTCTGTCTTGTGATAGACTGGAGACCTGTCCAGGGTGTGACCTGCCTCTCACCCGGTGACCGCTGGGCTAGCTGGAGCTTGTCCCACTATCAATCAGTCCCTGTGGTTTAAATGAAACCTCCACGTTCAAGTTTGCACGTCTCCTCTGACCGGACGTCTGCAAATGCAATCAACGACACATCCAGAGCGCCATTTTACCCGCCCCCATCCCCTCCCCTCCCCTCCCCAGGTATCACTGTCTCTCCTCTGCGATGGCCGATTTCAAGGCTGCTTTTTTCAAAACAAAACACTTCCTGCGGGGCCGGCGCTCGCTCGGCGCTAACGGGACTGTGCTGCTATGTCGCTGTGCCGGCCCCAGAATGGTGTGCACAAACAGAATGGCTGCAGACAATGGGCAGCATGCAGTGAAGTGCAAGCTATAATGAGGCAGATGTCTGGCTATTGGGAGCCCACAGCGAGCAGGGGGGGGACACATCCCTGCTTTTGTTGGTGGGGGTTCACCCTCTCCCTTTCCCTCTCTCTCTCTCCTCTCTGCCTCTCATGGCCTCTTGCTCTTTCTTCCTCTCTTGCAAACATGTGAACGTGCACACATAAAAACACACACACATGCTCCCCTCACAACCCCACCCCCCCACCAACCCCACCTCCATTGGTTTTAATTATCCCACTCCAAATCCGCCGCTCCATTAGTAGCTGTATAATAGTCCCCCCCCCAACCCCCCCTCCCCCTTCCCTCCTCCCCTTCCCACTCCCCATACCTCCCCAGCTCTTCTCCATTCAGACTTGGGGGAGAGAAGCTGCCCTTTGAGCCCCTGTCAGCCTCGTTGGCCGGGGTCTTCAGGTTCTCACATTCCCTCTCGGCCAATCAGAGCCCGGCGCAGAGGCAGGGCCCAATTAGGTGACAGCAGCGTTCCGCGAGAGGAAAAGGAGGTGAGAAAAAAAAAAAGAAAAAAAAAGAAAGAAAGCCAATCGCTGTGATTAATTTATTCAGATTCCCTCCGGGGACCGTCTCTCCTGGAACGCACCCCGTTTTTTATGTCCCCTCATACCCTACAACCCCCCCGCACACACAGACACACACACATCCTCCCTCCCTCCCTCCCCCCTCCTCTTCATTCTTTTATTGCGTTTGTGAAGAGTGATAGAAGAATGCAGAGTATTTCTTTTTCAGGCACTTTTAATATGCCCCCCCCCCCTCCCCCCGCCCCTCATCCCACCCCACCCTCGCTCTTCACTTCCCCATTTTACACCCGTCCCCACTCCCCTCAAGGTAATTACAGAGAAGTCTCAATAGATGGGAAATTCATGTCTTTGAGCCCCGGCCATATGATGTATGAGAGAGAGGCTGGTACAGAATTAAAGGAAGGAGAGAGAGAATTGGGGGGCGGGGGTTTGGGGGGGTGGCAGGAACTTGAACCTGCAAGTGTTATTGTGCTCAAGCCGAAGGGGCCAAAACATAGTATCCATGGTAAATAAAACAGAGAGCTTCTTCAGGCCCCCCTCGACAGCCCCTCCCTCGCTTCTCCTCCCTCCCGCCCCCCTCCTCCTCCTCCCCCCACCGCCCTTTGCGACCTGTTGCTTTCTTCCAGCCACCATTGTGCCGAAGTGTGAAGTGGGTGACATCACCGCTTCCTCTTGTAAACAGGTGTGATGGGACAGAAAGAGGAGTCCACTGTGCACCTCGGGCGCTCTCGTCTCTTTTCAGTGCGTGGGTTCCATTTCACCTCCTGTCCCGTGACGCCACCTTTGCCCCACCCTCACCCGACTCCCCATCTCCCTCCCCCGTCCACTTCTATACCTACTGCAAGCCCGAAAACAACAGAGGAATAAAGACGGTTTGTTTGAAACGGACGGATCCATCTCTTCAGAGTCTGCAACAGGTGACGCGTTTCGGCTGAAGCTTAGAGGCAGCTTGTCCTTCTAGGCTGTGAGCACCAAGCCCGCTACGCCCCAAAGACACTTAAAAGTGGACGTCCAAGTGATTTGCGCGTCCTGGGAGCGCATGTTTTGCTCTTCACCCACCGGCAGCAATCTGTTTTATGTCAACCAGCGACGACTGTTTGCAGGAGCTCCGTAGCAACCGTGACAGAGTTGCCTGCAGCGCGGTGGCAGAGCGCAAGAGTCACAAATGTAACTTCTGCACGAACCGAACGGGAAATCCCTAATACCTCAACGAGACACTCGGAGGGACGTGCACGGAGAAGCAGCAGACTGCAGGGGCACGTCCTGCACACACGGTGTTTGTGTAAAGCACTCGCCACTAAAAAGGGAGAGCGAAAAGTTCCACACCGCAGCTTTAAAGGTCAGGTAAACTTAAGACTTTAATGCCAACTTTATTAAACGTATAAAGCCGAAACACCTCATTACCTGTTTCGTTCCACCCCTTTTCCCTGAATGGAACACAGTAATCCATTTTTCATTGTAAACCTCTGAGGCAGGCAGATGTTTTTTTGTTTTGAAAGCATGAATTTTTTCCTAACGTGCACACTCCGCTGCCTCTACTGAAATAAAAAATGCCTCCTGTCAATGCAGAGTCAAGATCTGAATCCAGAATCAGGCGCAGCTACGTCCTCCCTGTCTCATCTGCCAGCCATTCAGGTGTTATTTCACTTCAGGTAGAAAGGCAGAGCAGAGTCAGCAGAAACCGGGCGACACCTCCCACACCCAGCCACCTGCACGCAGATCCATCTGGGTGTCGGCCCGAGTTCGCTTTATCGCCTGAGCCCGCTGATCCACGTGGGCGCGGGAGCTTCATCTGGCTGTGCTTCCGCGGAATAATACCCCCGTGATTAACATACATCCCGGGATAAATACGTGACAGATGTCAGCTGTGATCGGTTACTGTGCCGCCGTGTTACATTCTTCCAGGTCACAGTTCATTTATTTTAACTTTGCCCTCCGCGCTGCTTGTCCATCACTGCCAGCTATCCCATTGTGCTCTTTGCACGGTTTGCTGCTTCCCACAGGAAATTACTGGAAGCCCGGCAGCCCCCTCTCAGCTTGCCATGTTTTACTCTTACACCTTGAGCGAGCCTCTTAATCTCCTCTGCAGAGCACGACGTCGCAGAGGAATCTTTCTGACTTTATGTTCGTTAAAGAAAACATAGATGGAGTATCAAATACTGCGTCCCTGTGCTGGCTGGGTGTACGGTTGGTGTGCTGCTGTGAGCGTGACCCACATCGTTTACCCAGACTCTCTCTCCTCAGCGATTCTTGTCACTCTCGACTCTGTTATCCAACGAAGCAGAAAAACCATTAAAAGCTGAATCCTGGAAGCTTATGTCAACTCTTCATTTTCTTCACTCTCTCCTTCCAGCGCGTAAGAGCCTGCCACCCACCTCCTGAAAGTGCTGCTACCCACCCGTATTAACCTCTGTTAATCAGAGCGCCTGTAACCGTGCCCTGATGATTTATGCATCTAGACGGGCACCGTGCTCTCAGGGCAAACTTCACACTGACAACAATCCACGAGGGAGGGTAATTAGCGAGGCGGTTTCACAGTTGATATAGCTCCCTCATTAGGCTCGTAAAATAATGTAGCATGTGCTTTTATCGCCGCTGACAGGGCGACGTAATCACGTTTTGATCTTGCCAGCGTCACATCTCTCACAGTCTCCACGCCGAAGGTTGCCTCTGACGTCGCCGAAGACTCGCAGCTTACTCAACGGTCGCGCTCGCCGCCAATCCCCTCCATTAAAGATGCACGCGTGCGTTTAGCTGGAGAGTTTACTGTATCACTCCGGCGATGTTAGCCGCGTCTCTGCGCCGCTGCAGGGACGTGACAAATGCATGATTCATGATGAAAGCGAGCTGCGCTCCCATCAAGAGAGAGCGTTGGTGGAGTCTCCCTTTCCCACCTCAGCTGCAGAGATGGACCATCACGCTGTAGCTCCAGTGAAGCTATTAAATATTCATCCAGGAATAAATTAAACCACAGCGCACTGACGTTTAACCCCTCTATCCCCTGACCGCCAATATCAAAACTTTTACCTCTCGCTGACTATTTTTACACCTTGATATAAGTGCTGGCGTGCAAGCAGAGTCTTGATGCGACAGTTTGATGGTAACAGGGCAACAAGTGATGAGGAATCTGTTTAAACTGGTGCAGAAATCAGAATAAAACCGCCGCATGTAAGCACCTCACTTGGAACTGAGAGCCTCCTCCAGATCTGGTTTGATCAGAAGGAATTATTAATCAGATTGAGAGAGACGGTGGAAACCTTTGATAATCCATTTAAAAAGAAAGAATCTGAGGCTAAGAACAGCGTAAACACATCACCTGATCACCTGGCTATAAATAGATAACATGTACAGTATAGTAAAATATATATCTTACTATATACTGTACACAATATCTATATATCTCTATACAAGTATTGTATAATAGTATATTGTCTAGTATATTTATAGTTTGTATATTGCTTTTATACACTTTTGTATATTTTATACATACTTTTTAGATCATCAACTTGCAAATGATTAAAAAAGACAAGATCTATCTATCTATCTATCTATCTATCTATCTATCTATCTATCTATCTATCTATCTATCTATCTATCTATCTATCTATCTATCTTGTCTCGCTCATCGTCTTCACATTTGTCAATAAAGTTGGCATAAAATAATTCCAGTTCTGCTGGTGATGGACGTCTGTTGCCATGTAAACTCACATACATCTGATCTGATCACTTTAAACATGTGACCAGTTAATCTGGTTCATCCTAATCCCTAATAAGATTTATTATCAGACCAATCGCTGCTCCTCAAACATCTGTATGATGCTTTGTTATGAGGTGAACAATGAACAGGAGGAGACCACCCACTGATATCATGTATGTTTTTAAAAAGGGGCTTCGTCCTGAGGGCGTGAAGAGCAGCGAGACGTGGGCCTGATTACACAGAGGGAGATGTGTTTTGGAAACACCAGCAAACGTCAAATATCTGCTCCCTTCTGTCTCAGCGTTCAAGGCCAATTATGTTCAGTTTATACTGGAGTCCTAATGGATGTACTGTACCAAACACACACACACACACTCTTTCACGAAGCATCCATCATAGCTCCTCAACAAAGCGCCGTTTCCTTTTGTAGCCAGATTCAGATTTGCCTAAACCTATAATCAGAGTCAAGGGCTGCGTATTTGTTTTCTGTGCTCAGCTCTCAGAGAGGGAGGGAACTGTCGCACTTAAAAGGGGAGCTTGAATGTCGTTCGCACCATCATACTTTCATTCTTCCCCCCACGATGAGAGAGAATCCCCCGGGGTATTCATTAGTCAACCCACAAACCCCCCCCATCCGCCCACCATCGCTCCCTCGTCTTCCTCCGTCCCCCTCTGCTCGTCACATAATTGCAGGGCTCCGCTTTGAGTCCGTATTGAGAAATGTTTCTTACCAGAACTGTCAGCGTTATTGATTCGTGTTGAGACACGGTGGACGGCGCTCATGAGCCAGTAAAGCAGCAGAGGAGGGTAGAGGTGGGTGTAGCATGTCGTCAAGCGCTGGATATGACAGCGTGAGATGCACCCAAAGGTGTTTTGATCTGCAACAGTGAGAACCGCTTTCAGAACGGCCTCCAAACGATGCAACCGACTCTGACGAGCGACGGCCAAGAGCGAGCCCAGCGCCGCGGAGAACCTAACCGGGATGGAATGAGGTGTCGTGAAGAGCCGCGTGACATTTGTTGGGTGTTCACAAAAGTTTAGTAAGGACTTAGCAATGCTGAGGTCTAGCTGTGACAAAAAAATGATGATGTATTCCCATTATTAATGCTGTGAAGCTCTCTCGGTTAGATCTGTTGGGTTTCCGCCTCATTTGCACACACTCATAAGAACACAGATCATTTAATTATGACATGAAAAAACAATTTAAATGTGTTTTTATTACTGAAAACTGCACAAATTAAAGGGGGATCAGTTGGTAACATGTTGCCATATGCAACTGCGAAAAGTATCTTCATTCATTCATTCATCTTCTGCAACTGCATGTCCTGTGTTAGGCTGGAGTCTATCCCAGCTGTCAAAGAGCAAGAGGAGGGGAACACCCTGGCCAATTTAGAATCACCAATGAACCTAACCAGCATGTCTTTGGACGGTGGGAGGAAGCTGGAGAACCTGGAGAGACACAGGGAGAACATGCAAACTCCACACAGAAAGGAACCAGTCGGCCTGGATTCCATATTTGTTATTCTTTTTACTAATAAGAAAAGTAAAAAAGTAAAAGTGAATATAATTGTCTGCGTCTTGTAGCCTTGATATGCATGTAGTTTTAAAGGGGAACTACTGTTTTTCACAAGCTGGACCTTATTTCTAGCATAAATATATACATATACTCACCCATATAACTTTTATGTCATTTGCACTCGTTACGTAGATAATTGGATCAGCGTATAGAGTGACTGGGGCACCAAGATGCAGCCTCTAAATAACGCATTATCTGCTGCGAAACTCGTTCATTTTGATTAATTTCGGTTTGTCCACAAAAAAGTTGCAAAAAACTACTAATAGCAATTTACAGGTAAACAAGCCGACTGTTTCAGGTGTATGCGGCGCTCAAAGATGACATCATCCAGAGTCTGTAGAGTGACCTTTTGCAACATAGCTGAATATTTTTACGATTCTGAGGTTGTGGACGAACCAAAATGAACCAACATGAACCAAAATGAACGAGTTTCACAGCAGATAACGGGTAACTCGTGGCAGATAATGCGTTATTTAGAGGATGCGTCTCGGTGCCCACTCTCAATATATGGATATACGTGGATGTGAATATCTCCTGAACGAGTGCAAATGACACAAAACTTATATGGGTGAGTAAACAACCGTATTTTATGCCAGAAATAAGGTCCAGGTTGTAAAAAACAGTAGATGGCCTTTAAGTCAAAGTGATGGTTGCACTTCTTGCAAAAGAAAAAGCACAATTTCATGTTCCTGTTAATGCAACAAATGAGGGTAAGGAGTGTCAAAGTCATTTTAGTTTGGGGGCCATTCCAATTCGATCTCAAGCTGGCCGATAGCAACAACTCAAAAAAACATGAAGAACAGCACAAGGTGTTGACCTGGCCTCCACATTCACTAGATCCCCAACTGATCAAGTATCTGTGGGATGATCCACAGAGGCCCCTCCCCTCAAAGACCAGAAACCCTCTCCTCAAAGCCTCCCCACTAATAACATGCTGTTGCCAGACACCACAGGACACCCACAGAAGGTTCATGTCCATTCTCTGATGAGTCACCACAAGGGAGACCTGCACGATATTAGGTCATAATGTTATGCCTTTACCATGTCCTGCATAATCTCGCATTAGCTCTTCATTATGAGCCACAGAGTCCATGTTCATCACTCCGTCTTAAGCGTCTTAAGCTGCATTATGTTTTAAGGCCATGTGGGCACAGATCTCCACAACAAACCAAAAACATTTGACGTGCTGCAACCTCCTAATGGCGGTTTGTTTTGTCTGGGTTGCGCCGGCCCTTTTGTGCTGAATGCTCGGGCTTACCTTGAGTTTCTGTGAGAGACAAAGGCGTGTCACGTCGCTGGAAACCCTAAACAGAGAGAGAGTCACGATGTGGGTGTGTGCGCGCGCCCGTGTTCACACCACTCCGGCCCGGGCTGCCCACACACACGACAATAAGTTCACAAAGCAGAGCCGCTGATGGATGTGAGCTCTTTCACATTCCGCTCATTCAATAAATCCATTCTTATATAAACGTCTTGGAGGTTTTATTGAATAAATCTGGTTAGTTAGTGTCTTTCTAAGCCTTTATATCTGCTGCTTAGTTAATGATGTGCAGTAAATCTCCACATTGGTTTATGAGGGAGCAACAGCGTGAACAATACAATACATAAGCAGTCATGTTTTCCTTTCTCTGGAGCTTCAGAGAAGAATGAAAGCTCATCTCTACTTTTTTTTGTGGATGTGACGCATCAGCCTGTAAGAAACGAAACGTGACGTACCAACTTTGCAGCACGTCAGAGAGGAGAACGCAGGCCGACGGCGACCCGGGCCTCTTTCTCTTTCCCTTTCCCCTGGCAGGAGTGAAACAGGAGTGTTTCCGTAGCGACGGTGGGGCGAAAATGATTGTTTTCTCAGATGTTCTGCGGCCCCGCCGTTCCCCACGGTGACGGTGACAGAGGCATTCTGGGGATAGGCTGTGGCCGCGCTTGGCAGGCCTCGAAGGCGTCAGTGCTGTTTCTCCCGGCACATCCTGGCACCGCGTCCCAACCCGCAACGCTGCAGCAGCCGCCTAATTAAAACCACACCGCTCCTCCTCTGCCGCTCCTCGCAGAGTCAAATCCCCCGCTGCACACGCGCGTTCTCACCGAAAGAAATAAAAATAAAATAAAGATCCTCAGCGCCGAATAATTCTCACTTTGTGTTTGTTTTAATCGTGTTGCAGGGGGAAGTTTACAGCATCAGCTTTTGTTAGATGAGCTGTCAGTCGGAGCAAACAGCATCGAATAAAGTTTCAAACACTCTCCTGCGGTTGCTGAATAACTTTCTGGCGCTCGTGGTGTTGTCATATGTGGTAGAACCCACCCATCTGGCTATAAAGTAGGTTAAATCAAACTGCTATAAAAGAAGCATTTGCACGTACGCTCATGGCCCAGGTCTGACTCAGACTCCACACAGAGGCTGAACTTTTCACTCGGCCCAGGCGCACAGAAGACACGGGGGTTTTGAGCCACCGGCGGCTGCAGATGAAACGTTTTCACTTGCAAATGTTTTTCCTGCTCCGCTCCAGAGGGCTTCCTCGCGCTCGTTTCTCTGCCGCTATTAGCTCAAATGTCATCAATCAGACGGCTTGTTAGGTCGGGGGAAAGAAATCCGTTTTGTCGGAGTTCACTGGACGCGGATCAAATGTTGTTTGCGAGTCGTGTCTGTGGTTTGTTTCAGCTCGTGAAGGCGCCAGATGGGGCCGAGGCGGTTGTGCTCTCAAAGGCGCTTTTGCCAACCGTTTTGTCAAACTTGTCAAGTGTTTCAGCCAATATTGTCAAGTTCTGTCTGACTGACAGCTTTCTAGACGTTGTTTGCTTCGTCCTGATCTGCCAACGGCCCGCTCATCCAAAACATATAAATCAACCAGAGGTATTAGGATTAGGTCCGGTCACAGGTTGCCTGAGGATAGTCTTCTTTTTCCTTCGCTGCTCCTGCGCCATGAGCTAAAGTCCCATCAATCACGGGCTTGTTAGGGCCAAGAAATGAGATACCCAGAATCTACTGGCAGTGGAAGTTCAGACTTTTAACCTCGCATGATCTTCCTGGGCTTGGATTGAGCAGACAGTGAGCAAAAAGAGGAAAGGAAAATCTTTCTTCTTCTGGTGATACTGCTCCCAAACTTTACGTCACCAGCGTTCCCACACTTACTTTACATTTAAATTCCCAGCTTTTCCAGAACTTTCCCCCGAACTTCATACCAAGTTTTCATTGCTTGTCATATTCCATAGTCCTGCTCAGACTTTCATGGCTGTGGGAAAATTGGTCTACTGACGGGAGTTGTGGGCTTCTTGTTACGCTGATCAGCCAGAACATTAAAACCACTGATGAATACTCTGACCATCTTGTGACATTTCAGTGTTCTGCTGGGAAACTTCATTCATTGGTGTGGATGTTACTTAGACATGTAGCACCCACCTAGACCAGACCAGGCACCCCCACCCCATAGCAATGACACTCCTTGATGGCAGCAGCCATCCCCAGCAGGATGCAGCCACAAAAACACTTTAGGAAGAAGAACAGCACAAGGTGTTGACCTGGCCTCCACATTCACTAGATCCCAAACTGATCAAGTATCTGTGGGTATTTCTGTGGTGGATAGATGTTCTGGAGTCTCTCTGTTGGGAGCTGAAAGATCCCCCATGAATATTCATTGTTTTTATGAATCTGTAGATAGTTTGTTTAGTGCATATCATCCACAGCGTACAGTATATATATGAATTGTAAGAAGTACAATACAGAAGAATGAGTCATTTTCCTTTCATCTTCTTTTTTTCTGATGATTTAAAGCCATTTAACTTGTTTTTTTTTTCATGCCATTAAACATTTTTCACATTTACTCACAGCGAGAATTGCTTTAAAGAGGAGGAACTGGTTTCACAGAAATCTAATTAATCATCAAACCATATTACACGCGCTGGTGCTGCTAAAGCATCCTTATGTATTTGTCACGTCACGGCGGAGATGACCGGCTGCCTCTGTCCGGCGCCAGCGTTGTCCTTGTTGCTTGAGCAGAGCCACGTTTCTTTCACCTTTTGCATCTTCTTTTCATTTCGTCACCCTGTTAGTTTTTCAGGAAACACAAAAAGTGGCACACACTTGATATAAGCCATTATCTTAAAGGGCTAAAGTCACATGATCTGATCAACTGAGGATGTAGGCGATTTTACCATAGGTGGCCAGTGTCATGAGGAGATGATTTAGTTAAAAAAAAACAATATTGACAAAAAATGACTTTTTCTAACAGTGTGACGATTTGTGATATCTAACCCTAAGGATTGCTAAAATCAGGATAGGTAGACAGAGGTGGCACTTGGATGGAGCTAAGCCGACCTGTGAAGGCACTAAGGTTCATTTCTGCTGTGAAGATGGACGTTTTAACGTGGAAGTCTGCAGAGGTTGATCCACTCTGGAGCCAGCCTCTAGTGGCCACTCGACGAACTTCGTTTTTTTGACTCCTCCTGCAGGGCCTGTCAGCGCCTGGTCACTAAATGTTAAAGAATCTTGATGCAGTCTGAAGCGTCTTTGCGCTGCTCGTTGATGTAACCCTCACACATTTCCTTCTGCCTCCCTTTTTCCTAAACAAGCCTCTTTGTGTCTTTGATGTAAGAAAGAGAGTCTGTCACTGGTTAGATCGGATTACACGTGAATTATGTTTTATGGGGCCTTTATGACAGAGCCTCTGCAAATCATATTAACTCTCCCCTGCTTTCTTCACTGTTGTGTGCTTACTGGCGTGGCAGAGAGCAATATGTAGCATGTTGTAGTGTGTAGCTGTGTTTGTACTGGAAACAGCACGGCCCATAGAGTCTCCTTAAAAACGCTCTCAAGCCTCAGTCCTGAATCCGTCTGGTCGTATAAGAGTCTAAGAAGAGCTTTTATGAGGCAGCTAAGTAGAAATGAAGGTGTTTTCATCGACAGCTATCTTGACTAAACTGTGTACCTGCACACAAAATCAAAATGAGTCATAACATTATGACCACCTTCCAAACATTGTGCAGGTCTCCCTTGTGCCTCCAAAACAGTTCTGTCTCATCTGAGAATGGACATGGGTCTTCTGAGGGCGTCCTGTGGTGTCTGGGAACACAATGTTGTTAGAGGAAGGGTCTTTGAGGGGAGGGGCCTCTGTGGATCATCACAGATACTTGATCAGTTTGGGATCTAGTGAATGTGGAGGCCAGGTCAACACCTTGTGCTGTTCTTCTTCCTAAAGTGTTTTTGTGGCTGCATCCTGCTGGGGATGGCTGCTGCCATCAAGGAGTGTCATTGCTATGGGGTGGGGGTGCCTGGTCTGGTCTAGGTGGGTGCTACATGTCTAAGTAACATCCACACCAATGAATGAAGCCAGGTCCAGAAGTTTCCCAGCAGAACACTGAACTGGAGCAAGATGATCAGTGTTACTCACTTCTCCTGTCGATGGTCGTAATGTTGTGGCTGATCGGTGTATGATTCTGTTCTGTAGAGGACAGAAACAGTAATTCTATATAATTTGGATAATTACATTTTCTTTAAGTCAGCCGTTACATGAGGAAGTATTGTTGTTTGCGTAAATGCAAATGTAAAAATAAAAATGTTTTTCTTCCAGCTCATTTGCCACAACCATCTCTGACATCTCTATATTTACTCTCCTCAGCGTTTGCATATGTGGATCCCACCCACACACACACACACACACACACATGCGCTCGCTTCACGAAAGCGAGGCGACTTCCAGACGCTCCTCAGCGTTCACCTCCTCCCCCCGGCTCACGTAACACGAGGTGACACGCTTTAGATACCTGTGTAGGTGCAGGAGTATCACATCCCAGATTGCTCACTTTTTTATTTTTTCCCAAGAAGGCATCCAGCAGAATATATTATCGCATTGTTTTCTGTCCACCCACACCGCTGTGGTTTATTTCCTGTGGAGGTTTGTGAAATAGAGATACCAGAGATTCACATCCATGCAGCGACTCCACGATGCTTCAAGCGATGTGGACTCACTGCTCCACATCCTCATCCTCACCTTCATCACCACACTCCCTCAAGGTTTCTAGAAAATCCCAGCATTCCTCTGTGGTGATCCTTTCTCTCTCTTGTTTTGTCGTGAGTTGTGACGTTTCCTCGTTTCAGATCAGATTTATGCCCGCCTGTTTTCTGCTCGCCACCACCGACACTGCAGCAGCTGCGAAGAATTACCGCTAGGAAACAATAAAATATCGCTCTCTCCTGAATCTATGTCAGGAATGTCTTTAATTTGACATGTCTCAGTCTAGCTTGGTTCCATTCAAAGCCCACATCTCGTTGTGTCATATATTCCACTGTAATTATATCACGGTCTAGCTCATAATGCAGAACACATGACGAGCTTGATTGCTGCTCCACAGTGCTCTCATTTCGAGGAGGGAAACGAATATTCAAGTGAAAATATTAATCTGATGACATTTCTCGTGCAGGTTTACGGCCCCGGGGTGGCTGATAATGCTAGCGTGTTTCAGTGAGTTTTATTTACATGCCTGCAGTCGTTTAGTTTCCCAAATGTTTAAAGTGAAAGAAAGGAAAGTTGTTGACAAAGAGAAAGAGGATAGTGACGGCTCAGAAGGAAATGTTATTTCTTTTTGATGAGTTTCTCCCAGATTATCGTGCCTCCGTGTAAACTTCTGCGATCTAGTAATAAAATCTGTCAGTCCAGCGTGAGCAGTAAAGGTCCAGCAGCAGTAAATCACGTCTCCTTTTCTTTATTACCCTACAATTCCTGGGAGCTTTTCCTGGATGTTTTTGAAGCAATGTTTCCGGCTTGTTTGCAGTAAACAGAAGCAGAACGGGCTGGTTAACTGTAAGAGGAATCTGTGGGCTACCGCTCCGGCCACAGGCCACCTGGCCACTTCAGGGGCCGATCCGGGACACCAGGAACTCGGGCTCGTTACACTTTTACAGGAAAGCCATTTTACAAAACACAGCGGGTTCACTCGTCCATAAAACACACATCCCATAATGTGCACATAAAATAGAACACGCAAAACACAAAAGTTTCAAATTACACCGATCAGGCGTAACATTATGACCGCCTTCCTAATATGGTCCAGGTCTCCCTTGTTGTGACTCATCAGGCCTTCTTAGGGTGTCCTGGATCTAGTGAATTTGGAGGCCAGGTCAAGGCCTTGTGCTGTCAAGGTGTGTCATTGCTATGGGGTGGGGGTGCCTGGTCTGGTCTAGGTGGGTGCTACATGTCTAAGTAACATCCACACCAATGAATGAAGCCAGGTCCAGAAGTTTCCCAGAAGAACACTGACTTGCAAGCAATGAAAACTTGGTATGAAGTTTTAAGGAAAGTTCTGGAAAAGCTGGGAATTTAAATGTAAAGTAAGTGTGGGAACGCTGGTGATTTAAAGTTTGGGAGCAGTAACACCAGAGGAAGAAATATTTTCCTTTCCTCTTTTTGCTTTGTGCAGATGTATGTGCAAAGTGCATCTGCTGATTCGGTTGTAAATGGATCAAAACGATCCTTACATAGGTAACATTATAAGGCTTAAAGATGTATTGAATCCTACCTCCTGCTTTCCATCTGTCAGTCTGACAAGTTTTAAAGTTGTAAGTTCACAAGTTTTTATAACCCTTCATCCTTATAACCATCAGTCAGTGATGATCATCACACACAAATAATAATCAGTTTAAAATAACAGCAGTACGACAGAGCATTCGTCATGTCCCTGCGTTCTTCAAACCGCTGTTGGGTCTTGTGCAGCTTCCGCCTCGTTGAACATCTCTGGTCATAAATTACCTGTGAGCCGTTTAATCCTGTAGCCGATGTTCAGGGGTCACATGGTGCACAGGCTTGCCGGTCGACTGGTGTGTTCTAATCCCCCGTATGACCCATATGGAGCCAGGGAGAGTGGGGCCAAGACTTCAGATAAGACAAAGAGAGCCAGAGAGAGTGGTATGATGAAGGCACTTTGAGTCTTTCAGTCTCTTGTTCTAGTTGATAGGCTGTGTGGAGATTAGCTAGAAATGTAGCTCAGTAGTTGAAGCGATTACAACAATTTATAATAAGAGTCAGTGTACGGTCACAGCTCTGCTTTGAGATTTTACTGCAGCACACACAGTGACAGGCAGATGCTCAGCATGTTTACACAGAGTTTTGTGTAGCTAGTGTTTGCATATTAACTCATTAAGAATTAACTGATTTAACTCTAATTACAAACTACACCTGAGGCTGATGGGAATGTCATTGGTTTTACTGGTACTTGCTCATATACATAAAGGTGTATAGTTCAATTAAATTCAATTTAGTTTTATTCATATAACGTCGGCAACAATACAAATTGTCTCAAGACGCTTTACAAAATATATAATACAAAAAAAAAGGAAGAAACCTAGAACAGAACCATAAGCTCTGCCTAAGGCCAGCCGGGTAGAAACAGGAAAAGAGAGAAGAGCAGCAGGAGGATCAAGATAAACTAGCAAGAGAAGAAACTAGAGGCCAAGAGCTCAGTGTGAGAGGTTAGAAGCTTGATGCACGACAGAAGAAACTAGAGGTTAGGAGCTCTGTGGGAGAGAGAAGAAAGTAGAGGATAGGAGCTTGGTGTGAGACAGAAGAGGAAGAGTAGAGGAAATGTGCTCATGTAAGGGATCCATTAAAACAGTGACCTGATGCTAAAGTCGTTAAAAGCCGTTTACGCTGAGGAAGACGTGCAATTCTGATCCAAATGTCGAGGCACGTCACGAACATGTGCATAAAAGTGGCAGACCAACCATCACAGCCATCCATAGGAACAGCTATCTAAGTGAAGAATACACCCAGTTAACTTTTATTTCTATTTTATCAACTTGCAGACCTGGTAGCTTTCTATTTTCTATTCGATGGGAACATGCCGTCAGTATCAAGAATCGTTTTGCCCTTTTTAATTCTCAGTTGATCTTGGACTCTCACTCTCTTGCCATATATTTTATTTATTCCCTCACATATAGTACCTGATTCTTCACTCGCATTCAGGTTCAAATGAAGAAAGTTAACTTTAAATTGATCAGTTTCTCTTTATCGGCTGATGTCTCTTTCATCATGGTATAACCTTATCTGACTTCTCCCTCCTCCTAAAGCACACGCTCACACTGGTTCCTGGGTTCCTGGGCTCCACTTTCTTTGAGTGTGTGAGGCTTAGACTTGTGAAGGAGGGGAGTGAGGGGGTGATAGTGGAAGAATGATGGGGAGAGATGTGCCTGTTTGAAGCCTCGCAGCGGAAATCCAGAGTCCTCCCGCCTTGTGTGTGAAGCATATGGAGAGCACATGGCCCTCTGTCTCCTACTTGCAGGGGCTCGGGCTGGAGGGATCCGCTCTGATGACGGTCCAAAACAATCTTCCTCTTCACTCGGGACATTAGTTATGAGGATTAGTTGTTTCCTTCTGCAGCATTGGCCCATCAAAGGCATCCCGAAATGAATGGCCGTGCCTATTTTTAGACCATCGTTCTGTCTTCAGGCAGACAGGATCTACAGTAGCAACATGCCTGTCCAAAACCCTGACTGGTGGTTTTGATACAAAAGACTGTAAAACTGAAAGAAAGGGAAAGATGAAAGAGCTGGCAGAGGAAACACTGATGCAGAGACTGAAAGAGGACCAGTTACTAAATCTGTCATTTGAAAACTGTGATAGTAATTGATTGCTGGCTGGAGAAGTTCCTTTCTGAGCCCTGTAGAGGACCAACGTGTCCATCCAACATTTTGGACCAGAGATTTATTTCAACCACTGCTGGTTGGGCTTGTTATGTTTGCCAGAGGTGCAGCCATTGAACAGACTTTGACCTTTTATTTGGCGCCTGCATTGAACCAAAATGTCTCATTATCTCAAGTATGAGTATACTGTAAGTGCAAAGCAAGCAGATCAAGTTTTACTGACGTTCCCTAGAGAAGTCTTTCAGCTAGACACAAGAAAGTTGTCATGAGATTTACAGAAATATATGAATAAACCCTTTGAAATGTAAGTCACACTCAGGAATTTCGCCCAGAAGATTTTGGTTTGCAAAACCCATGCAAGGCTTTATGCATAAACATTTCATTGTTGCTCGTTGTTTACTTGAGGGCTAGCATCACTGTTTAATGTCGCTTTCCGACAGTGCTCGGTGCAGTTTGCGCAACAAAGCTATTTGGTTGTTGTCGGGAAAAGCAAAAACCGTTGCTTTGGGTTAAAATAAACCCTCTCACAATGTTTACCACCGCAAGGTCCGCTTCCAAGGATGCCAGGGTCGCCGCCGTCCAGACAATGGTTCCGCCCCAGCGATAGTTCTGTCCTAACAATGGGCCCAGAGTTGTGCACGTTGAGTAAATTATCTGCAGGCGTTTCACCACACGCATGGAAAACAAAACGGCAAAGACAAAACGTGACACTTAAGACGGCATCCACAGATCAACGGCGCTCAAGTTGGACTCTTACCAGGGATTATTTCAGTATGTTTAAATGAAATAAAAATCCCTTCATCATTATTAATAATATGGATGGAAAATGGATCAATAAGTCTAAGTGCTATGAAAAGAGAAAATATTCTCATCTGCAGGAAGACACTGGTCACTTCACAGTAAACCATGGCCTCTTGTCGTCTAACCCTAACCTTTGGTCAAGGATTCAAGGATTCTTTATTGTCATTTCTACACATGTTGGTACATATGAAGGACCAACATGTGTCAAACATCAGCAATGAATCATTAAACAGAAAGGCTGCCACTTGTGTGCTTTTAATCCTTAATAGTCTAAATTAAAGAAATTAATGTAAAAATACATACTTTTAATAATTATCAACTGTGATGTAGATTGTGTAAGGAGAGTCTTATCATCAGTCTTTGGGGCGTCACTGCAAATCTCCATTTGGGCGACCCACCACTGAATTAACAGAAATGTTGGCTAAATGCATAATACCATGTCATTTATGCAAAAATATTACATTTGGAAATAGTTGCGAGACAATTACAGCTGACTCGTTTCTGTGAAAGTGGAACCGTGCACTCGGTCTAACCAAGAGCTCTTCTGACTCGCACATCATTGCATAGCTGCATGAAGTCTCAACTGTAAACTACAATTACAGTGCATTCCAGGTCAGTTTGTGGTTGTCCAACACATTTATATTACTTCAATTAACTTCCACAGGCCTCAGACGATGGGGATAAATTCACCCGAATGGACCCTTGTGAGCGGCTCGAGGTTTGCGAGCTATTTCATGCATTTATCGCCTCAGCATTGTTTGTGGCTCTGTGGCTTGAGCATTCCTGGACTTGTCACTTGGACGGCCAATTCAGCGTTCTGATGAAAAACACGGTCCACATTTCCACAGGGAGGTTGTTGACATATTTTATTTATTTTTTTGCTAAGTAACATGAATGTTTTACTCGAGTTAATTACAGCGTGCTCTCTCTCATTGCTGCCCTTCCACGTGTTGTGACAAAAGGCCCACAGGGACTGGATGTTGAAGAAAACGGTTACTTCATGTCTGTTTGTCAGAAAACATGTTGTCTGTTCTCAGATGACAGACTGTTGTGGAGTAGCAATTTAATTCTCAGCAGCAGCAAAATGCTCTTTTAATATAAAACATAGCACGTGAACATTGGAGGGTGTTGTTGCAGCTTTTAATATTACATTCATTGGATATTCTTGCACCATTGCTAGTTAAAAATCCTTGACTGGTCCGTATGTCACTTCAAGATGGCGACTCGCTAGCTAGCGAGCAAGCTAGGCAGAAGTAATGAAAAATAAACTCTTTGATTTTAGCAGCTTTTTAATGTTTGGTAGATTTAGGTCGATTTAATGCTACGATCGAGCTATACAAGATCTTTGGTGAGGTCCAGTGAAGACCTGGCTCATGGCATATGTTCCAAAAGAGATCCAAAATTAATACTGGATGAAGTTATGAACACAGCTCCCTGCAGGCCAATTATTATCTTTCATGCCAAAAAAAAAAAATTTCTTCACGGAGCTGGTCTTCGTGCACAGAAACCTTGTCATGTTGAAAAAGGGAAGACAATCAAAAACAAAGTTGGAAAGGTATCTGCTGCAGCATCAATAAGAACTAAAGGACCTATCCCGAGCCCCATCTGCATGCGGTGTACGCACAGCACTCATCTTCTCTACACAGTTCTCTCATTTCATTTTTAGGGCTCCAAAGTTTTGATGTGTTCAGGTTCATTTAAACTTTGTTAAACATGAATTGGCAGCCCCTCTGATACGGCTGTGTTTATTCCATTTGTACAGATAAATGTGTGAATGTCATTTCATTGATAAGCACGAGTGGCTGGAAAACCTAATATCAATATTCATACATATTTTGTGGATCTGCTGCCATATTTATTACTGTGGTGAACATACAGGATCCCTGGCGCCAGTAGGGAAATATGTGAGTCTATAAAATGTCCTCGAACTTCATCCTTCATGATAGAGTTCCCAATGAGAGGCTGACCAGAGTGTTTTTAGATCACATGCACCATCTAAGACAAAAGATCTTGGGCTGGATTTGATACCAGGATGACGTCAAGACTCTCTGTTCGTGTTCTTATACACCAATCAGCCATAACATTATGACCACCTTCCTAATATTGTGCAGGTCTCCCTTGTGGTGGCTCATCAGAGAATGGACGTGGGCCTTCTGAAGGTGTCCTGTGGAGTCTGGCAACACAGTGTTGTTACTGGGGGGTCTTTGAGGGGAGGGGCCTCTGTGGATCATCCCACAGATACTTGATCAGTTTGGGATCTAGTGAATGTGGAGGCCAGGTCAACACCTTGTGCTGTTCTTCTTCCTAAAGTGTTTTTGTGGCTGCATCCTGCTGGGGATGGCTGCTGCCATCAAGGAGTGTCATTGCTATGGGGTGGGGGTGCCTGGTCTGGTCTAGGTGGGTGCTACATGTCTAAGTAACATCCACACCAATGAATGAAGCCAGGTCCAGAAGTTTCCCGGCAGAACAGCTGTCATGATTACTGTTTGCATCCAAATATCTTCTGGTTCTCCCTGGGAACCAACATGTCCATGTCCATGCTGAAATTCCAGGAACCTTTCACTATCAGGAACCAAACCGGTTCTCTGATTGCACCTAAAAATTAGTTTGCAACCTCCAGGTCACTGCTCAGACTGAACAAACGAGATGTTTCAGCTTACGATTTCCCAAACTGTCTAAAAATACCTTTTCACGTGGACATTGTTGAAGAGCACATCGACGGACTCAGTGGCTCTTGTATCTGTTCAGAATGAAAGCTACACTATAAACTGTGCTGAAGGTGAAGGGGTTTGAATCCTCTGCTCTGAATCTTCTAGATAAATGTGAAGATCCATTTAGTGCAACAATTCATATGGATGAGATTCACAGTCAGATCTCCTGGCTCTTCCACAGATGCTTATGAAGCACGGTCATTCCCAAATGACCTGACCTATTTTTGTTGAACCATTGCTAGCACATGAAATCACACATACATGTATATATATGTGTATATACTGTTTCCTGAAAGCTCTGTTTTCATTGATAATTCAGTAATATCATGAAGTAGTAATAGTACGCATTCATGTACATGCTTCACTGTAGTATCTGATTCCCTGGCTGCTCATAAAACATCTTGGTCCTCTTTAACCTTAAAACATGATCTTCAGTCTCTGTCCCTCTGAAAGCATCAAGCCTTAGGAATGCTAAAAGATCTCAGGGCAGGAGATCACCGACCTTACACCTTTCTATCTTCGGCCTTAGCTGGAATGCTCTGTTATCAGTTGCAAAAAGAAAAGAAAAATGACGTAGTGATAAATCTACTGACTTTCACCAGTGTTGGAGAATGAACTCCACCATGTGTTGGTGCTTAGCTCTGATGCCTACAGCAAGAAGGTTCTGGGTTCTAATCCATGGGCCGAATGGTTCCTTTCTGGGTGGAGTTAGCATGTTCTCCCTGTGTCTGCGTCTCCAAGCCCACTATCAGTACAGTGAATTTATTGGCAGGAACCAAAGCTGTGGCTTAAATGTCCAACATATGATGCATGATGCAGAGTTTCTGTCATGGTACGGTCTTTTCAGTATTTTCTGTGACACGGTTTGGTTTCCCTTGTGTTTCCCTGCTTTTATTTTGTAAAGTTCTTCCTTGGTGTTTCTTTTCTTGTTTTACTTCCTGTGTTTTTTCCTTCTTTGATTGTTGGATTCGTTTCCCGTTGTGTGCCTCATTAGATTCACCTGTGTCTCCTTAACCCCTTTGTCCATGTATGTATATACTGTATATAGCCCTGCCTTTGTTCCCTGTCAAGTCATCTGCAACGTGCATGTTCTTGTCTTTGGTCTTTGCCAGATTTTGTAGTTATAGTTTTGGATATTGTGTCTTTCTTGCAGTTGTGCCTAAAGTTCATTTTCTCGCCTGCTCCAGTCTCTCCACCCTTTAGTGTCTTGATTTTGGGTTGGACTTCACCAGAAACGTGACACAAGTTGTACAAAAGTACAGATCAGTTTAACTTGGTGCTTGCCCACCTCTCTTGTACAGATGTACCCAATCTGATAAAAGTTTCAATGCTTGTATGACTGCAGTATGGACAATGCTCCGCTTACATTATCATTCTGTACACATTTTTAGATTCTGACATTTGCAAAGCATTGAACAAAGTACACGATGATCAGAATCATTTTAAATATCAGATAGCGTCTATCTACCTATGTAATGTCAAAATATGCCAGATTGCGTGCCTTGTCCATGCACACTTCGACCACAGCTGTCAGGCCAAGGGAAACTTCCTTTAATTTCCCAATCCTCATTTAACCACACTCACGTGGAATTCCTCAATGAAGTATCATGTTAGTCGAGGGACAGGTGGAGTCTGTGAAATTGCCTCGCTGTCTCTCTCCATTTGCCCCACAATCACTGATGATAGAACAATATCCAATTATCTGCAGAACGGCACAGATCCACTGCCAGCTGTACATTAGGTCTCAGTTTCTGGGAATGAGCCCTGATATCTCACCGGGCACCAGAGGGCCTCTTCCACAGCTGCTGATTCCCCCCCTCCAAAAAAAAGGAAAACAGGAAGAAGAGGAGCGATGTACTGACATGTGATATTGTCTAAGCATACTACAGGTCTGTCTATTGTGAACTATAGTTAACAAATAAGTTGTGTTTTGCAGTATCTTCTGATGCAAAGAAAATAGTGTAAACTTGCATTTATGCGTAATTGAATTTAGTATTTTTGTGCCTTTACAGTATTTATTTGCACACTTTATATATCATATATTAATCACAGAATCAGCCTAAAAATATGTGTGTTGGTGTATTTTAAATAATACAAGACCACACATAGATTTTAGTGACACATTTACACTAGCTGGCCACTTTATTAGGCACCCTAGTAGAGATGGGCGATATGGACTAAAAAACGTATCCCGATAGTTTCTGCTATTTATCACGGTAATGATAAAAATGACAATAAATAAACAAAATAATCCTTTTGACTGTAGTGCATTGGCAAATTTTGTCTGAGTTTTTTTTTGTTTGTTTGTTTGTTTGTTTTTTTACCGGAGGCTTTGGATGAAGTCGACGCTGCTTCTTGCATATTTTCTTCATATTCTGGTTTGAGCTGTGTTTTAGTGGCGTTACTGTCCTTTGTTTGCAAACCTTGCATGTTGTAAATTGCTGCTCTGCATCAGACTTTTAAAACCAAACCAGTTGAAGATAATGTAGGTGGAGCCTCGTTTAGGAACGAGCTCCTCGCTGCCCGGCGTATCTGCTCCACCTTCCACCATTGTCAGTTTGTCAATGTTCCACACGTGTTGGTCTGAGAGTGTGTCGCGCACATATATACGTCATCAATGGGGATTTATGATTTTTATCGTAGGATGACATATTCTTACCATGAATGTTTTTGACGATATATCGTAAATGATGAAATATTGCACATCTCTACGCCCTAGAGAAAACAGTTGCATTTAAATATAATAGTGCCGCAATAAATCAACCTTCATGGCTGTTCTGATGTTCAGTTGATGTTGAAACATCACCGGAAAGGTGGTAATTTAACCGTATCACAATATGGTCATTACATAAAACTAGCAAGTGTGTGGAAATACTTCACCAAAGATGAAGCCCCTACTACAGTATGATGTCGGTTCTGAAATACAACTCAAGTCCTACTGCAGTGCATCTGAAAAGGCTAATGCTAATGCTAGCAGACGAACGGTCCAAATCCTCTGGACAGTAGTCTGCTAACAAATGCAGTGCACGGAGAAGGCCATCTAACAACACGCTTTGTGGTACTATTAAAAGCATGCTGCATGTTATTATACAGGCTAAACATGAGCTGTCTGTTCTCAGCATATGTATTCAGGTCAAGAATATAGATTTCATTACTTCCCACTGTGTTTTTAGACTGACTTGATTTTCATCACGTAACAGTTGACTCTAAAAAGATCTGTCATGCAACCTCCGTCAACCATCACATCTGAACTCTACTGGTCGACTTCAAACGTTTGGACGCCTCCGTTTGATTTTATGAGTCTGAATGTGCTTGCCTGCATATAACTGAACACTCGAGTCAGTTACGCGAGCTGCAGTTTCCTTGCTCTTGTGTAATTTCCTCGACAAGAGCTCTTAGGTAAATTGAACCGAAGCAGCGGCAGTAGCAGCGCTGCCTGAGTGAAATGTCTCACTTTGAGCTGCGGGGCGCAGGGAGGGAGGGAGGTAGAGAACGAGGCAGGGAGGTAGAGAACGAGGCAGGGAGGTAGAGAACGAGGCAGGGAGGTGCAACGGATGAGAAAGAGAGAGGAGATGAGAGACAAGATTGGAGTTTGGGGTTTCCTCCTGTAGATCACAGGGTCAGAGAAGAGGAGGAAGCCTGCGAGGATTTTTCATCTCGCTGTAATGTTAGATGCCTGTCTACTCCTGCTGTCATACATAATGTAACATCCTTCTCTCTTTTTCTTTTTGCCTATTCTGCAGCTACGGCATCACAAAAAAAACCCACTGTTGCTGCTGTGATGTGCGTGTAAGCAAACCCATTCCAGTGAAATTATCAGCGCTGGGGAAATGTGTTCTCAGCTGGTAAATGAAACGCAGCGGCTCAGCCCAACTAGTCACATTTCAGGGTAACATATGCATTTTTAATGGGGACACAATAAGAGTGCCATGTTCAATCAGGGATGAATTTATTTTGGATATTGCTGCACAGTGGGTACAATATTTTGCCGGGAGATGTGTCGTCAGGCAATTTTGCCATCCAGAGAGCAGAGCACATGAAGCGAGGGAACAGAAGTGCAGAGATATTTCTTCCTTACTCTCATCTCCATATGAAACTAATTCCAAGAAGGATTGTCTTTGTGCTGTTTTCTCGCCTCTCTGTCTGTCTCTCATCCCATTTTTTTTCTATCTTTTACTGCTCACAGTCTCTCTCCTGAAGTGGAAAATCTGAAGTAATTGGTTTCTGAATTAAAGAAAGCAAGCAGAGATGAAAACAGGCTCTAATTCATTTTACTCTCTCTGGGAGAACGGGGCGGCGGGAGACTTTGGGGAATTCTGGCAAACGAGCATTCGCCCTCAATTTCCCCGCCAACAATCAGCGGCGTCACTTAGGCTCTAGGTGTTTCTATTAATGGAGCGCTGGGTCAGCGTCGGCATGCAGAGGCTTATTTTGATTAACCTCACACCTCTGCAGCCGCGGCGAACTCCGTGGCTTAATGCACTTCTGAGAAGGAGGTTTCAGACGAGGCGAGAGATGGGTTCACTGAAAAGGGTTTAAAAAAACACATAATTGGTTGGCTGTCAGGGGAACAGAGTGGTAGAGAATCGTAATTGGGGGGGAGACAGAGGGAGAGAAGAGAGAGAGAGAGAGAGAGAGGTTCCACTCACACGGCAAGAATTAAAGAGATTTCCAACTTGGTGTCAGAGTCTTATACAAAGGCACGACGTGGTGTATTACCTGAAAATGAGGCATTATGCCAGCTCTTACAATAAGCTATTACATCCATTCAGCATGATACGCCTGAGGGCTTCAGGTAGTCGCCGTACTCTGCATACTTAGGGCTTAATCTACAGCTGTACGTCTCTGCAGCTCACTGAGGATAGCAGGCTTTAAAGTTAAAGAGAACCTTCCAGATACAGACACAGAACAACAAATCTACGTTAATGAGTAAAAAGCACGATAATTCATCACTGCATTGGACATGAACAAAGAAGACAAAGACGCCATTTATTCTCATTTTATTCACTCGACTCTTTGCTCTCGCTCCAACCAGCCGATCAGCCGATCAGCCGAGTCTGGTTCCTTCAGAGGTTTGATCCTAAACTGAAGCTCAGGGGGGGATCATTGGGTTTCTCTTACGCAATTCTTATCAGAGTATGAGTCTGGTTACACCATGTGGACCGATACGGAGAAGAAGAAAATAGCTTTGCATGCAACTGGGTAGCCCTCCAACCAATCAGAGCCATTTTGTTGAAAGCTAATTCAATTCCACAGAGCTCACTCGGCATCTATGACAATATTTTTACTGTTTACACCGAGCATCTTACAAAGCTGAAACCCAATCTCGTTGCATTGTGCAACTTGTGTTCTGTAACGGCAATAAAGACTATTCTTTTCTAAATTCTCGTCCAAATGATTCCATTGGCATGGTAGATGGTATCGCAGCAGCAGCATCATCAGTTCCCGCTCCAGACCATCTTTTCACCACATAAATTTGAGGGCGGGCGGAACAGTGCAGTGGTGGTTAGCACTGATGCCACACAGCAAGAAGGTTCTGGGTTCTAATCCAATCGGCCGGCTGGGGCCTTTCTGTGTGGAGTTTGCATGTTCTCCCTGTGTCTGCGTGGGTTCTCTCCAGGTTCTCCGTCCAAAGACATGCTGGTTAGCTTCATTGGTGATTCTCTGTCTTAGCCCTGTGATAGACCAGAGACCTGTCCAGGGTGGACCCTACCTCTCATCGATTGATGGCTGGGATAGGGTCCAGCCCTCCCCGTGACCCTCCACAGGACAAGTGGTTACAGCAGATGAATGAATGAATGAAATTTGAAGGCAGGTACATTTGCCTGTCTTCTTTTTGTTAGGTGCCCTCATATGATTTGGTTTAATGCAAACTAAAGTGAACTGAATCAAACTGTTGAAATGGTGCTTTGAGACTTTATTCAACACTTATTCATCAGATAAGATGGACAAATATCTTCCAGTCGCGTTTTTGCAGATGTCAAATTCATCTAATGCCGCTTCTTTTATGTCGTGTCCAGAGCATCTTTTAAAAAGCATCAGGCTACAAGTCATGTTCAGTGGAAGACAAACAGCTGCTCAGCCGCTGTCACTGCACGAAGGAAGTGACACACAATCAATCACTCTGTTTAGTTTCACTGTCAGAAACAGCAAAGTATGCGAGTTGGTATGGGGTTGGAGATGCTGTGGGATTAGCCAACATTCATTTTTAATAGTATAACAACATAAACAAGGCCACTTTTTTGCTCATATGCATAGAATAACTCGTGCAACATGAGCTTTCGTCTAAATTTGATGTTGAAGTTGGTGCCTCTTGCCTGTGGCATGACTCTTGTATATATTTTTAAAAGAGATAATGTATTGTGCAGAACAGAAGCTGACGGCTGAATCTTTCCACATCCATTTCCTGGGTGAACAGCTCTGTGTGCAGACTGTAATATTCTGTCAGTTGGTTAATTTATGGCGGCAGAAGAAGCGACTCATGGGGCATCAAAGGTTTCGGCAACATTAACGTTAACGGACGTTGATGCAACGGCCTGCAGCAACGGTGAGAATGTGTGTAAACAGAGATGCAAAAGAAAACCGTCGTCTACGACTTCTGTGTGAGAAACTCACCGTACGCTGCTTAGCCAACATTATTTTTACATATTGGTAGAAAGAGAGACATCTACCCTCTCCTTCACACAAATTAGGGTTCAGTGTCTTGCTCAAGGACACTTTGACATGTGGTCCATGCACAGGGGATTGAACTGCTCAGCCTCTGGTTGACGGCTACTGATCCGCAGCCAGTTGCACTCCTTCGTCTTCCTTCTGCCGGAAACACGAGTAACGATCCCATATCTTGCTCAAGGGCACTTCCACATGTGGTCCATATACGGGACCCTCTGGTTCATGGACAACATTTACTGATTGCTTATTTTTTTGTTATTGTAAGTCATTCCTTGTCTCCCTATACCCCAGCTGTCCCTACTGCTGCTAAGGTAGCACCTAGAAAATGACATCCACACATATATTTTAACGTTTTGGCCAAAAGAAAAAACAAACCAACTCGATAAAACAGCAAAATCAATATGTAATCGTTTAAAATGAGAACCAGAAGTGGAGCGTTAGTGTTTTGTGATCCTCCCCTCTCGGCTCAGCGTTTGATCCTGTGCAGGGTTCAGATCAATCAGAGCTATCAGTGACGTTCCAGCTCTCTGAGCAGACGCTGATGGATGTGGTGTGGTGGAGTTCACACACTGTAGACCGGGAATTATACGCGCATGGAGTGGGAGTGGGGTCGCTTAGAGGACTGCCCCCCACATCCCTACCACATCCCTACCACAGCGAGGGTGGGTGTGTTTGGTATCATCATCCCTGCTCTTTACTCTCAGCAGATAACCTCTGATTTGTATGTGGAGGTTAATCCGGGGGGGGGGAGACGAGACGAGGG
Source organism: Planiliza haematocheilus (assembly GCA_005024645.1). NCBI lineage: Eukaryota > Metazoa > Chordata > Actinopteri > Mugiliformes > Mugilidae > Planiliza > Planiliza haematocheilus. The sequence continues at coordinate 4,541,156 of SRSE01000637.1, forward strand.
GACGTTCCTCAACGCGCTGCATCTGCAACCTCTCAGCGTGAGGGGATTTATCTGTCCACCGGCTACAAACACAACGAGACAACTGTCCCTTTCACGCCTGACCCCGAAAAGCTTGCCCCCCCCCCAGGATCAGAGCACACTGATCGGCAAACCTCATTCACTCAACCGCTGGATCACAACATAAAGGGGATGAGTCCTTTTGAGGGAGTGAATCCCTTTCATGGGATTTGACAGAGATCTTCTCATCATGAGGATTTATTTCACCTACTTACAGAGTGTGTCTCTTCTGCAGCAGAAGACTTTAAATAATGGTTCGAGACGCTCAAAACACTGTTTCACAACTCGCTAGTTCATGGAGAGTTATTGGTGTCTTAGTGGGGAGCGAGTTAGTCAAATGAAACGTCCTCAGATGTTTTATTTGGCACTTTAAAACCATTTCCCAAAAGTCCTCCAGCTGCTAAAATATGAATCTTAATCTCTTCCTTTCGGTCCTTTCCTTAAGATGATCACGATGATGGATTGAACTGAATTCCTGAGTGTTTTTCTTAACATAACAGGTTGGACGCTACTAAATAGAACATGTATTTGACTTAACGCAGCAGAGATGTCTCACAGATCATAAAACCTTTTTTTCCAGGACTGCGGAGGAACTCACCTGATAGGCCACCCACGCACAGTTTGGCCTCGTGTGTGTACTTTTGTCTCTCAGCAGCTACATAAAAGCCAACTTTCATAATAAATTTGTCTTGCCTGGATGGATGCAGCTCAGAAGCACTTTGTTCGTCTCCAGCCTCTTGTGTTGTCTGACACTTGAGCTCGGTATCGCCGCATGACGTGCCTGATTGATGGGACGCGCTGTGCAGATTAGAGCCGAGCTGTTTGGATACAGTTTTCCTGATCGAGCACTTGCACAAGGCTCCACTTGTGTTTTCCTACGTGTCTGCTGACAAGTCAGGGATTGCAGCGGAGTGGTGAGGGACGCCGTGTCGGGCGAGGCTGACGGCTACAACAACACGGCTTTGTTATCAGAGGCAACATCATCGGGTTAAAGGAGAACACTCTTCTGCCGAGGCACTTTGATTAATTTGACGATAATAAAGAAAGACGGGAAAGTAGGAGCGTCCTCACTTCTTACACTGCAGGTGCCAAACATACGGCCCGCAGGCAAAAGCGGCCCTCCAGAGGGTGTAATATGGCCCAGCAGCATGAATTTGACAAGTGTGAAAACTGCAAAGAAGGCTGCTTTAGAAAGAGATGTGGACAGAACACAGCAGAGGACTGAGGGCTAACCAGCAGACAGAAATGTTCTCAAATTGCACTTATTTCATTGTAACATGTAATTCTATTGAGATCAAACTGGGCTGTACGTGGCCCCCAAACTAAAATGAGTTATTTAAGCTCAATTCTACTTGCAGCTCTATTAGTTTTTAGGTTTACGCTGGAATTTCCTGGTATATGTTGGAGTTCTGTGTGTCTGTGTTGTCATTTTACATCCTTGACAATGAATCCTTGTTTATATATCTTCCGTAGATTTGTGTTTATTTGATAAATGGAGACATTTCACTCTTCTGTCAGTACAAATCTTTTCAGTGTTAATAATTGACAACTTTTAAGTGGTTGCTTAAAACATTCCTTTATCATAAAGCCTTTCCTGGTTTCTACTTGAGTTCCAAGTGAGTTTTAATCAACATTTTAGATTAGGTTCCCACATGTAATGAAGTTGGTGGTTTCTTCATGGTCGCACCACATGATATTTCATAAAATGGACATACTTGGACAAAATTTACTTATATGAGGGAAATATCATTACAAGATCAATGTAATTTCACATGAGGTTACAAAACACTTTAGAATATATGCCAAATAGGGCAGAAAATAAATTTGAATAGATTTAGATTCATGTTAAATAAATGTCCAAAACTGGATTCATAACTGGAGGGTGATATTTTTACACTTTCAGTAACAAAATAATTGTAAATGCCTGATGATTTTGGGGAAAAAAAAAATAAAATAAAAAATACATGGTTACACCTAGAGGACAGGAACTAAATATATATGGTATAATTCAGATTTATAAAATAATATTTTTAACAAGAAAAAATGCAGTTGGACAATATATTTAGCCGTTACGTCATTGACCCATTTTTGTGTTTTGTTGTTTTTCTTATATGTGTCTGTTTTTAAAATTGCAGATTTTTATGTTTTTATGTTTCGTTTTGTTTTTGCAAAGCACTTTGTAACTTTGATTTGAAAAGTGTGTGGAAATACTTCACTAAAGATGAAGCCCATTTTCCTGTGACATGTCACTGCTGAAATACAACTAAAGTACTAATGCTAACGCTAGCAGAGGAACGGTCCAAATCCTCTGGACAGCAGTCAATTAACAACTTCACCAAATGTCCTGACGTGCTGCATGTTTTTATACAGACTATGCATATCTGCAGCTCACAGTATGTAGCACATGAGCTGTCTGTTCTCAGCTTATCTATTCAGGTCAAGAATATAGATTTCATTACTTTCTACTGACTTTTCATCACATAACAGTCGACTTTAAAAAACTTCTGCAACCCCTACCATGCTCTACTTACTTCAACCTTTGTGGGAGATGTTCAAGAAGGTTCCCCAGGCAACCAAAGCCTGAAATGTCCGCTATTGACCAACTGTCAGCCACTAGAGATGTGTGATGAGGGAATGTCTTTATTTGTTTTTGGTTTTCTGGCTTCTGGGGAGAATTTGTGCTGACAAATCTTCATCAAGCTCAACCGCTGGGATCACTCCCAGAGCTTCTGGCCGTTCTCTGAGGGATGAGGCTCTGATTAAGACGTCACCGCAGTGAGATCCACAGGAGCTGCATGATACGCTGCTCTAGGCCCAAAGAGAGAAGCTCCCTGAAGCTCCTTTATCAAATCCCCTCACCTGCAATCAGCTGAAATCAGAACGAGACTGGATGAGAATGAAAATATGTGATTTATAATACTAGATGCTAATTAAACAATGAATTAATTAGTTATCTGAACACATTAATCACATTAATCACTGACTATTAATTCATGTCACTACGCTTATATGTTATTTTGCAGCAGTTGCGATCTTTCCAGGCTTTGCAGCTCGTCTTGTGTCATGTTTTCCACTCCTCACATCTTCATTCGGCCCCAATTTGAACTGAAACAATGTGAATCCTGCTACTCTATCCATTCACTCTGAACAAAACAACAAAAACATCAGATCCAGCGGAGAACAAAACCCACCGGGGCCTTTAAACATCTCACCGAGAGCTTCTCATTGGCTAAAGAGGTAAAGAGCCACAATCTGATCACTGCTGAAACCGAACACCGGCATAAAGGGGGTTAGCTGAATACTGATCTGATCTTTAGGTCTATCGGATTCAGGCATGTGTTTTCAAAAGGCAGGGGGGTGTGTGTTCCTCGGGACAATATAAATGGTAAGCCGTGCTTGTTGATCCTTGAGAAACTCCTTATCTGGTCTTTGTTGGCCCTTGCGTACATTGATCACGCCCATTGTTGAGCTCGTCCCATTGAGGCAGGAGTGAAAGAGCCTGCTGTGTACCGGCTTTCTGCTCCCCTCCAAATGAAGATGTTCCCACCAGAAGGGGCCTGACACGCAGAGTGAGACGTCCCAGGACGCTTATGCTACGATGCTGCAGATATATTCTCATTTAACTAACCATATAATTCAGTTTTTCTCGTGCTATTTCAAAAGTATTTTATGCACATGCTTCTTCATGGTATTAACCATTTAACCATGACACAGTATTGTTTTTCTCCGCATATATTTTTAGTTATAAACGGCCGCCAGTTAAGCTGTCCGGCTAAATAAAGTCAAGACATTCCCTCCAAAATGTGCCCCAGACTGTCCTCCAACCACAAAGCTCATACTCCTTGGCTGCCTCCTCCTTCCCCTGTAACTTAAACACATTTTCTTTAGCCCCGTTTGCTTTTAACGACAGTTTTCCATCCCATTTTTATCCTGCTTTATAATTATTGTCTTTCCAAATAAACTCTTACTTCGGGGCTAAAAAGTCTCCTAGCAGAATCTCATTACTGCGTTTAATGAGAGACTTATTTTTCATAAATTTTCAGGCTGGCTGTGAAATATTGATGGAAAAAATCAGCAATCTACCTTCATTTAAATGATTAATCAGTGCTTAATTTTAATGAATTCCAGCCAGGATCTATATTACACTTGCAGAGCCGGGGCACAGTCACCGTCTGGTTATGAGAGGATTGTGAATTTTTAATCGGGGCAAATATTTTTCACGTCTTTCGTTTCTAAAAAGGGAATCGTCCCGCCTGCAGACGCTTCTTGCAGCCCTCCTGCTTTTGCGTGCAGGTTTGGGCGCGGTGATCTCCGGTGTTTTGAGGCAGCCTGCTGCTCTGTACAATACAGTAAGCAATGCTGGCATACGCTGACCAGAGGAGGTGTGACTCAAGTGCCCTCTACTGGCGGAGGCAGGTCTCGGTGATAGAGCGGTGCCCTGGGGCGTCTTGAGTCTGTGGGCATTCGTGCAGAGGAGGAGAGGAAGCATCGGAGAGAGCTGTCTTTATGTTATTGATTGTTAACATTAAATTCTACATCCTCAATTTCACTGTTCCACTCTCTGCACAAATGCAGCGTCTCTGTCTGAGTTTACTCCAAAAGTAGAGAAGAAAAGTGAGAAAAGTTTTCCACATGCACAAAACAAAGCATGAACAAATGGTTTCCAAGTTGTTTTAATCTGAAAACTATTGCCGCCCTTTATCCACCCAACAATCAGGGATATGCAAGACTTTAAGAATAAGTCTCAACTCTTTAAATGTAATTCACGGTGCATTTTGTTCATTTAAAATCAGTTTCTCTAACTTGGTGCATGTATTTTTCTTGCTTGTCCTTGAAATAGCAAACTCAAGGACAACTAACATATGTGTGTCTAATAAAAAACAACAGCCAGTATGTGTTTAAATGCTCCATGGGTTAAAGAAGACAGTTAAAGCACGATTAGAAAAGGAAGACAGGGGTGCTCCTGGTGAAAGAGAGGCACAGGTGAAATAAAAGCCTGCAGAGCTTTGCAAAAAGACACATCCCAGGACTGGAAACCAGCCTGGGTTATTGTTACCTTGCCAACCACTGATAAATGTCAAAATAATACTGATAAATGTTTGCGTGCTGCAGAAAGTATGAAAAAGGGCCACATTGTGTTTGAGAGTGCAGCCCTCTGCGGCGTGTATGTGAGAGGCGGCTCCGCTCACGGCTCCCCTTCGCTAGCATTCCCATGATACCACGTCTCATGCTGCGTGGGCTGGACTCTACCCTCCTTCTGGCCGAGCTTGTCTATTCTCCCGCCTCAATAGCTCTGTTTGACTCCCCCAGTGGAGTTCTGAGACGGTCTGAGGGCCCACAGCACAGTCCCTCATGTCTCAGAGACCCTCAGCCCTGCCATCACCCCCACCACCACCACAAGCGAAAAACCCCAGAGTCTGTCCATGCCCCTCGCTAAAGAGCTCCAAGACAAAAGCAGAACACAAAAAAACAAAGGAGAAACAAAAGAAAGCCGTGCTACCGGACTGACCCGATCGCTAGCCCCTTTCTCCGACAGCACAATTTATGGCTGAGCCTGAGATACCGCCGGAGCCAAGCTAACAGTTTACACAGAGAGGACGGTTCCCAAGAACAAGCCGTCGGGCAGGGAGGCGGAGGAGGGGAGGATGTGGAAGAGAGGAAGGAAGGTGGGAAGATAGGGAAAATGAAATAAAAAGATAGTAAAGGGAGATGGAAAGAGAGAGGAGTGGAGGAAGCCAAGCAGACTCGTGGACAGTTGGGATAAAGTCAAAGAGCAAAAGTAAACAGAAGCAAGAAAACAAAACCAGATGAGTGTCCTGGTGCGTTATGGAACCCTAAATGTCTTAGGAAGCTTTAAACTTCATCACAGACACCTAACACATGACCGGCACAAGTTTAAAACTGGAACTGGTTCAGTGGACATTTTAAATTGCGTCTTCGTGCCACATAGTGAGGTTGAGAAGCATTTGGTTTTCAGCCAGCCAATCAGAGAAGATTAAGGCGACAGTCTCAGGTCTAATCTAATGTCATCTGCAAGATCCACCTCTGCATGAACACTGAGCATAACTTCTTTATTAGGTACCACGAAGAAGAAGTGTCCTACTGTTGTCTAATGTCATAATGTGTATGGTCTAACTACATGTTTACATTTGTTTACTACCGTTTCTTTTCAACCTGGACCTTATTTCTGGCATAAAATACGATCGTTTACTCACCCATATAACCTTGGTGTTATTTGGAGTCGTTTAGATCCGTGTATATCCATATAATGGGAGTGAATGGGGCACCGAAACACAGCCTCTAAATAACACATAATCTGCTGCGAAACTCATTTCACCAATATTTTGTTATGATACACTAGTGCTAGTCCTCGTTGAGTCTGGAGTTACTTGTTATCATCATCTGGTGTCTGTAGATTGACCTACTAACCTCTGACCTGGATGATGTCATCTCTGAGCGCCGTGCCCACCCCTTAACGGTCGGCATGTTTACCTGTAATTTGCTACGTGGCTGAATATTTTTCTGATTCTGAAGTTGTGGACGACGACTTTGTTTATAATGGACGTCTTTACTGTTTTGAGTATACGAATCATAACAAAATATTGATGAAATTATCGAGTTTCGCGGCAGATAATGTGTTATTTAGAGGCTCTGTTTTGGTGCCCCATTCACTTCCACTATATGGATATACACGGTGTATGACGAACGACTCCAAATGACACCAAAGTTATATGGGTGAGTAAAAGATCATATTTTATGCCAGAAATAAGGCCCAGGTTGTAGTTTCCCTTTAACAGTTAAAGAACCACATATGGTAACTTATGGGATCTTGATTTTCTTCATGAAAATCAAAAAATTTCAGGTAAAAAGGTCTTCTTATGTCCCTTAATGACACTCAAAGCAATTCCAACGTTCCAAGTGTTTCAATGAATTCCCTGTAAAGGGTTAAAGGAACATCTTTAAATCTAGAGCGTACTAGAGAGTAGCAGGACAGGGCGTGATGATTATAACGAAGAGACATGTTTTTTTGTCGAGATGACAGAAGTAGAAATGAGAGCGATAAAGACGGACTCAATTAAAGGAGAAAGGATGACAGGTGTAATGACACAGTGATTGAGAGTGGCAGACACATGGAAATGTAGCGGGAGAGTTGAGCAGATCTGGACGCATGCAGAATGGGACATATCAATGGAATTACAGTACGCTCGGCTCTCCTCACGGTTGCCATGGACACCTCGCAGCGTGAGAGAGAGACGGGCGTCCCGGGGAGTTTCTCGATGTCTTTCCGAGAGAATTGTCAGATGACGTCGTGGCCCGGTAGTAACCGTGGTGACAGCTCTGACATCAGACACGACTCACAAGCGGGGCCGTTGTTGTCTGCAGGTAGTGGAGCGACCAGCCAGCCGCTGACGCCTCGGTGTGACGGCCTCCACGCTGCCAGAGGCCCATTCCACAGGCAGGAGATGCTGAATTTTCTCAGTGTGAGATATTTATGCCATCCACCGCGCGGTATTTTCCTACACAAGCAACAATGCAAACCAGGCTTCAGGCCGAGGAGAGTTTATTAATCTTTGAAAAAATGCGCAGAATTCTTTTGGGGATGTAAAGACTGGGAAAACATCTCTCTCAGCGTGGATAAATATTTGGATTAATCCTGGTTTTCTCATGCAAAGTGAGGCCCTAGCGATACCTTCAGCAGAGCGCCGGCTCCTGGATGAGTTAAGTAAGCCCCGGCGGCTTAAAGAGATCAATTGGAATCCCCCAGCGCCCCCCTCCTCCATTTTCTCCCTGTGCCCATTCAAAGAGTGGCCAGCAGCATGAGATGGAGGAACACTCATGTGTGAAATAGACTCTTCATGACGCTGGTCTTTGGCCGTCTAGTTTTTTTTGTGGACCTTCGTCTTAATCTCCCCCCGGATTCTAGAGGAGGAGGGAAGGCGAGGACAGGGCCTTTTCTTTAGGGGCAGGAGGCGGGGCAGTGGGAGCGGCCGATGAGCCCATTGACAACAGTTGCGTATCTGTGGAGATTTAGGCGATGATTTCATAAGCAACGGTCGACCGAGCAGCTATGGCCGTCCCCACTCTTCAGCTTCTTCCTCTCTGCGGATGCGTTATGTTTGTGAAACTGACTGGTGGAGCTTTTATTTAGCGCAGACAATGGGTTCAGTCCCAGCAGATGCACACAATCGCATGCTCACATGTGAAGCGCCAAAGCATGGACGGACACAACCCTTCTCGGGACTATGTGCACACATTCAGAGCGTGTCACAATCCAACACATCATCATGGACTGTGGAACACTTTTGTTTAAGGGAAACACACCTGCACAAACATAGAAATATAGAAAATTAAAGTTGTTGACCAAATAAGAAGAGTTGCATCTACAGAACAATGAGACTAAAATTACAACTAACTCTATAGTTGACTTGCTGAAAGCTCATTTAAGGTACTGCAGGACATAGATGCTGTAACCCAGATATGTAGCCTACGCTGGTGCAAGCCATTTATACTTGTGCGTCTGCCAGTCTGACTCGCTCTGTAACTACACCACCCAAACACTAGTCGGCGCTGTGTCTTTTTTGCCAGTCGGGTAAACTTTTGTTTCTACTTCCTGCTTCACTCCCAAAAATGGCGACCAGGCGTCGCATTAACCGAATATTTTCCGTCACTGACTGTTTTTTTAAAAATGTGACGGAAAAATTTGAAGGCCAGATTGCAACTCACACCCCTGACCACTTGGTGGCGAGTGACCGTATTAACTGGCTCTTGTCTCTCATCGCAGTTTGCGCTCCAAACATTGCGGAACTTTTGTCGGTGCACGATTTCCTAGTACACTGATTATACTGATGCACACATAAGAGCTTGGCTAACGATATGTTTACGTCTAGTATATATAGTCAATGGTCTACGTCTAAGCAGCTAACGGCTACTAAAATGGAATTTGTGTACCACCGAATCACTAAGAGCTGTTTATGCTAGCAGTCCTGTTCCGAGTACGGACAAGAAGTGTTGGCAGCATTGACTATCGGCACCCGAAACTTTTGATGTTGTTTTTGTTACCATTTAAAGTCAGTACTGTTCTGAAAAAAGTACTTAGTTAATTAAACTTTAATAAAATTAAATGCTATTGAATATGTATTTATTAAAATATTAAAAATTAAAGTGAAAAATAGATTATGGCAGCATTTTTATGACCCTGTCAGTCAAAATGACAGCCAACGAAAAAGTCTAGCGCAACCTCTGATGGCGACTGAAACTTTTGCTGAAGTAACGAGTTGTACCAATGTTTGTATCTCTGAACCTCCTCAGTTAGCCTTTACTTGACGTGTTCCATCTCTATTGATCCAAAACAATCAGTTTGAAAAGTGTGGAGATGCAGAAGCAGCCGGAAATACTACAGAGGAATCATGCTAGTACCAAGTAGACCAATCACAGCTCTTGCAGTCTGCGTTGTCGTGCCGCGGAGTTACATTTCTGTGGAGGTGAACGTCAGATAAACCATCAAATTTTATTATTACTGTGGAAACGAAGAAACTTTTCTCTGTCTAGGTGGGTGCTACATGTCTAAGTTATATCCACACCAATGAATGCCAGCAGAACAATGAACTGTCACATGACGATCAATGTTATTTACTTCTACTGTTGTAATGGTCATAATGTTGTGGCTGATTGGTGTATAAATGTGTGCATATACAGTAAATGGTTTCCCAGACTGATGTGATTTTCTTGGGTCCCAACTACAGACAAATGTGTGTGGCTCCAGTAACGGATGCCTCCACCACCTCTTCAGTTTCCTCTATAATGAAGCTCTCTCTCTCTCTCTCTCTCTCTCTGACTGGCCCATAGATTCAGCTAAGTAATTATCCATGCCCCACAAAGTCCTCAGAGCTCAGTCTGTGCTAATGTCTGAGGATTCATTAAAGAATAAAACAGATAAAAATTCAATTATTTTCTCCAGGGTACATGCATTAGCTCAGATTGTCCTTCTGCTGGGGCAGTCCTCAGCGGCTGTGCTATCACCACCACCACCAGCAGCACCAGCACCATCACATCCTGATACCTAATGCAGCATTTCTGGTTAAATAGATGGAAATTAATGGAGGGGGGAGAAAGAAAGAAAAAAAAGTCACGTGAGGTTCATTCCAGTCAAATATTTTTAAATAATGGGAAAAGCTCCACTGATCTCTGTGAATGTCTTTCCCTGTCTGTTCCTTTCACAAAGTTATAATGTCCACAATGTGTCTGTGTCTGCTGGAAGAGATAATAATTACAAGTTTAAGGCTACATTAAGAACAATGTTCATGTCTTCTCAGTGTTCTACTATAAAAATGAGGAAGATACATGCACATACTGTAATAATTTGCATTTTTACCAGATTCATATTTAAAAGAATTTGCCACCTTGGCACGATTAAAACACCTGCTGAAACCATTTTATTTAAAGAGCAGCTGTTTTCTCCTACTTGGTAAGTGCATGCATATATACAGTATGTAGTTTCCGTTTTAAGAGCTGGTGCTTCTAAATGTGTGACACCCCAGCTCACCTGGATGAGCGAATGCTGCAAAAATGTGAGGCTCCAGACCCGTACTGCAGTGATGCAGGCTCAAATTCACCTCGCCATCAGATGGATGTTATCTCAACCACAGCTTCCTGATTTCATTTAAAAAACATGTGTTTCTTTGCTGTATACTATGTTTAACACACAGGATAAGATGTTACAATCCCTTGTGTAAAAAACCCAGGCAAAACATTTAGAGGCCCTGTTCAACTAAGAGGCCCTACCAAACCTACAGTCATGTGATATGACAATTAACCTATAATCTACATAAACTAAGTAAAAGCTGCTGGCTTGTAAGGTCATTGAGCAGCAGAGGATACTTCAAGCATTGTAAAACATAACCTAACTAAACGCTGCTGGCTTGTATGGCCCACTCAGCAGCTAACCATAACTACCAAGCAACATGAAAACAACAGGAACCTGACCTGAACAACAGCAGTATGCAGCATGTCATTGGGGTTTTCAAGTGGGCACCTCCTTTCAAAAATCCCTCCTCTGCTTCAGTCAGCCTGCAGGCTCCTCCCACCTCATTGGTCAACTCAGCTCACCTGTGCACGCACCTGCTCCTCATCCTCAGTAATCAGGCCAAAGTATATGTACCAGTTCCACACTCACTTATTCTGCTAACTCATTCTTTGCCATGACAGACTTTCTAGCAGGCTTCTGCCTCAGTTCTTTTCACCTGCTCTGTCTGCCTACCAGAGAATCATCTAAACCTTCTGTTCTTGACTTTGTTGCTTGCCTTCCTGTTGCTGCCTGTTCAAATGGTGGATTTCCACACTGATTCTGTACCTTTTGGTGCTGCAGTTGGGTTCATACGCCACCCGTTTTACATCCGACACTTGATGCTACGTCTTGCCTATCACGTGCAACATGAAGTTTTTTTGTGGATGCATCAACCAACCAACCAACCTGTTATATACTATATATTTATACTGTCAATGCCCATTCCAGACAACATCACCAATCGCTGAGTGACGCTACAACGTATGTAGCTTTCATTGCTCATGAAAGCGCCATGAGCCTCTAGCAGCTAAACCACATTAGCAAAACAAGTTCCCGTCTGGGTCCTCTTCAGCTAATGTCTGATTACTGAGATAGCTAGACTTTCTGGCCTGTGCACCAGTCGATCATGGTCCAAATACACACTTGAAATGAGAGGATGGAGTTGAGAGGCGACATCTGCAGCCTTGGTTGTTGGCAGGGTATGACTTTCTGCCTCTTCTGCTCTCTTCGTGGACTCTCCAACTTCATGCAACCAAAGGCTCCTCCAAAGAGATTGATCAGTACTACTCTGACTACAGAGAGACAACAACGTCTGTCCCCTGTTATAATATGAGCAGCCCTTCCAGGGAAGCAGAAACATCCAGATTCATATGCTCATCTTCATCTCTCTCTCTTTCTCTTTCACTCACCATCAGTAAAATCCATTTTTAATTAATGACAGCATACCCATCCTATTTTCTCTCATTCACACCATTTACTTGTGTCATGGAATGTCATGATTACACATGACTCCACATCTGTGCCTCATTAATACTAAATACGCTCCTAGCTGTTATATTCTGGTTGCTTTATTTAAATGTCACGTGGTGAACTTGAGAATAATCTTGTTATCATCCTCCACAGTCATCCTCCCTCGTGATCCGAGTATTCGGACTAGCAGCTGCCTTGATATGCATGTAGCTTGAAGTCAAAGTGATGGCTGCAACACCAAGCAAAAGAAAAATAATCACAATTTATGTTTTCATTAATGCAACAAATGAGGAGTTTCTTGGTTACACAAACCAGATGCAGGTGAACAACTGCATCAGGAGCCGTACCAAGGGTTCAGTTTTTCGCCTGAGCGTTCATATTTTTGTAAAATTTGAACTAAGCGCATTGTTTTTCCAACTGTGAGCACAGAAAAGCATGTGAGTTTCTCTCATGTCTCACAGATACTGGAGGAACAAGAAAAGCTGCTCACTTTGAACTCTGACCTCTGAACTAGTTTCGTGTGAACTTGCACAGCACTGCATGGGTTGCTGTTGTTTGTGTAGTGTTTGTGTGTGTGTGTGGGATTCTCCTACTTGTTTGCCTTTGTGGCCCTCGAGGCCCCCGCCAGGAGTTCCCTCTGCAACAACACCAACATTTAGAGCTCACTAATTTGTTTCCTCGTTTATCGCTTAATTAACTCTGAGTCACGAGTCCCGGCGATCAATATAAATCACTGCTGCAGACGGGCACCGGCTAATGAGATCAGATTAAGGAACTGAATTACACCCGCCGCTGCCACGAATGATTAGAAGTCGCTAAGTAGCCCTGTGTGCTATTAAAAGGCCATTTAAACCGCATCCATATACCTCATTTCTGTCTGTGACAATGCAGTAATTACAGTCTGTCGGACTCGCATGAATTGTCGCCTTCTTCCTTTTTCTTGCGTCTCGTTCCTCGTCCTCATAAAAACTTCTGCTGCTCACCGTTACGCAGCATGTCATGAGAAACTTCTGCATCTTCAGAACTTTCCTTCCACGCAGGACAGCAACCGCCGTTGCCGCCGCCGTCGCCGCCACCACCGCCGCTCATAGGCTTTCTCATGTTGATTATGTTTCCATTAGCCCCTGAAACCACTAGAGTGTTACAGATGGCTTCAAGGTGGGTTTTAGCACAAAAAGCCAGACAAGAATTTTAAACAGCAATAATTAAGACCAGGAAAAAACAGACAGAGCTCTGCTTCTGGAAAGGAAGCCAATAAATACTAAACATAAAAGCTGCTGCATGCATCCACACATTAACGGGCACTCAGGAGCTGCTTAGACGAGTCATACGAGGAGAGATTGAGAAGTCTGTGGCCTAAACTGGGATGTACAAAGTTAATAACTAACTGGAATTTGCAAGTGGTCTGCGGAGGGAGTGGGTTAACGTATTTAGAAGATGAGCCACTTTCAGCCACCAATGCAGACAAGACGTCGAAAAGATTTGTATCACTCTGCCGCCACTGAACTGAGTATGTCAGTGTAGGATGGGACTGCACAGCTGGATAACACATGTGCTCGGTTTTCTAAATAAATTTGTATAAATAAAGCTCAGAACGAGCCGTCTAGGAGAAACCTAAAGCTTGATTTGGCTTGGACGTATAATAAAAAAAAATAAGGGTGGGATGTTTTCTGCACATGTTTGTCACATCGCCTGTTATTCCTTTTCGAGATGTCAAAACGTGCACAGTCGGTTTAGGTTATACACAGTGACATTATTAATTTGCAAGTCTCTCTAACTAACGAGACCCAATAAAGAACCGAATATAAAAAACAAGGTGCAGGATAAACTGGCTCACACTTTAAGATGTATCTTGAATTTTTTTGCACATTTGTCAATTTGCATCTTTGTTTCCACATTTTCCCCAAAAATTAAATAAGAAAATATCGGTAAATATTGTCCAGATTGGCACATATAAGCTGTATTTATCAAACTTATTAGCATAAAATGGGATTTGTTTGTTAGTGCCCTCTAATCATTTCCATTTTACCTGTTTTCATGTACTGATATAGATAGGGTTTAGTTAGTTTTAGGCACCAACACTCATAAATATGGTTGTATGTCTGCAGGAAATATAAAGTGAGCTTATGTGTGAACATTTTCTAGACAATAAATTACTTGTTTTTCTGTCTGTGGATTTTGAAACACAACTTTACTTGTTGTTCTTTTTGTACCTGACATACAAGAGTCATGTGCTTCGGGGACCTTGTTTGTGGTTTCCTCCGGAGCGGAGATTCACGGAAGGAGATGAAGTACTGTGATGTATTGAGGATTTGTAACTACGAGGTCGCAGCTTGAAGCAAATGTTGCAACTCCTTTACTCCTTCTGGCACAGAACAAATTCAAAGTGCAAGTTATTTAACCCCAACTGATGCAATGAGTAGCTTCTTATTTCTTCAACAAACATGTCTAAAGACACATCCTGTGGTCGTCTGTTTGAGAAGGGTCAAATCATTGGCATGCATCAAGCAGAGAAAACATCTAAGGAGATTGAAGAAACTACTGAAACTGGGTTAAGAACTGTCCAGCATTATTAGAAACTGGAAGGAGAGTGGAGAAGCATCGTCTTTCAGGAAGAAATGTGGAAATCAAATGGAAGAAAACCAACAGTAGAACTCAGGGCTATGTTTAATAGTAAAAGTAAGAACGTTTCCACATGTACTATGTGAAGGGAACTCAAGGGATTGGGACTGAACAGCTGTGTAGCCTTAAGAAAACCACTAATCAGTGAGGATAACTGGAAATAAAGGCTTCAGTTTGCTAGGGAGCATAAAGATTGGACTCTGGAGCAATGGAAGAAGGTCATGTGGTCTGATGAGTCCAGATTTACCCTGTTCCAGAGTGATGGGGGCATCAGGGTAAGAAGAGAGGCAGATGAAGTGATGCAGCTATCATGCCTAGTGTCTACTGTACAAGCCTGTGCTATGGGGCAGTGCTATGATCTGGGTGCTGCAGTTGCTCAGGTCTAGGTTCATTAGCTGACTACCTGAATATACTGAATGAGCAGCTTATTCCATCAATGGATCATATTCCAAGATGACAATGTCAGGATTCATGAGGCTCAGATTGTCAAAGAGTGGTTCAGGGAGCATGAGACATCCACAGAGTCCAGACCTTAACCCCATTGAGAATCTTTGGGATGTGCTGGAGAAGCTTTGTGCAGTGGTCAGACTCTCCATCATCAATACAAGATCTTGGCGAGAAATTAACACAACACTGCATGGAAATAAATCTTTCCCAATGAAAAATTAGAGTGTGTGACCTTTTTATTTGGTGGTGACTTTGTTTTTTTGGCCAGGCAGTGTGTAAACCTGGCTCACAACAGCAGAACATAAAACAAACATCCTTCTCTGCCTCATTCTTCTCCATGGCTTACAAATCTAAAGCAGAAATGCATCCGGAGTCCAACCAACCTCTTTTATCTTTTATTTATCTGTAGCAGCTGATCTTGACGTGAGCGTGCTAAGGTGTGAAATGAAGTGTCATAGTACTGTGGGCTTGTGTTTGACTTAACGTGTGGAAACATTTAGAATACATGGTGTGAAATGCATTTCTGCCGGTGTTTGAATAGACTTTATTGGCATTCTGGCACGGGACAAGACAAAGACAGAAACAGAAGATAGTATGTAAACTTTGAGCATTTACGTACAGAATCTTTAATTACAGATATGAACATGAGAGATTTAAATTCAGTTATAAGATCGTTATTCTAAGAAGCACATGTCATTGTTATGTTCAGAATCGGCTGCTAAAAGGAGACACACAGGAGTAAGAAGATTTAACGCTCAGTCCTTGAGTGGGAGAGATGAAGATAGAGACTCCGTTGAGGAGGACACCCAGCATTGCTATGCCACCCCCTTCCCCGTCCTCGCTCCCACGTTATTAGAGCTCACCTCAAACACATTGTTTCTGTCTCCTTTTATTATCTCGGCCCTGAGGTCACTCTGACCTTGTGTCTAAATCGGCCTCCCGTTCCGGGCTCCAGGTACGGAGAGCGGCTGTGGACTGAAGTCTGGAAAAGAAGGGGGAACCATTTTCACAAAGATAATGATGTTTACTCAGGAAAGAGTTCTGGCAGTGATTTAAAAAAAACAAAAAACAAAAAAAACAGATGAAAACACATGCAGATCCAGAGGTCAAAGGTCTCTGTAACCACATGTCCCTTATGTCTCTAAAACAAACACATATAAAGCTTTTTTATACTCATTAAATCACTATTCTTTAGCCATTAGGGAAAAGGGCTATTGATGCTATATGATAAGGTTAAGTCTGATGGTCTTTCTGTGTAGAGTTTGCATGTTCTCCCTGTGTCTGCATGGGTTCTCTCCATGTTCTCCAGCTTCCTCCCGCCGTCCAAAGACATGCTGGTTAGGTTCATTGGTGATTCTAAATTGGCCGTACGTGTACCCTGGAGACCTGTCCAGGTTGTACCCCACCTCTCACCCCAGTGACAGCCGGGATAGCCTCCAGCCCTCCTACTTGTCTCTTCAGAAGACGAAACGGTTACAGAAAATAAATGAATTAAGGAAATGTTTTGTGCTCAAATCAGGCTAGGAAATCTTTAACTACTTCAACTAAACATCTGAGTAACATCTGGCTTTAAGAAAAGCCACTGACTGATCTCTTACAAATGCCATGTTAGCCTTCTTTTCACTTAAAAGCTCCATAGAAGTAGATTTCAATCATTAATCAATGCATTCTTTTTAAATAATGGCCTCTTGGATGTGCGTCTTCACTCACTGCACGATGAGTAATCCTATTTTTCACTAATGTAAGATGTTTGCAGTCATTAAACTGCTGTTAAGTTTGGTCGTGTTCGGGAAATCTTCTACACCAATTTGTCTCCAAGTTTTCCACAGACAGCTGATTACCAGTCTCTTCATTAGATCCGAACCTAGTGGGCAGCAAAAGAATGCAGCATCTGCTTTCAAAGAGTGTGCTGTAAGTTGAGATGGATTCATAAGTTGCCCCTCTAACAAGCAGGAACTCATTGTCTCTGAGTGAAAGTCCGCTGATGAGTCCTGATCTATCACAGAGCTTCCTGTCAGAGTGTCCGAGGGTAGAGGGAGAGAAACATAGCTTGGCTGTAAAGACTGAAGAAACCCTGCAGTATTTCAGCTCCTCTCTTGGCGTTCGAGCCCAGACACAGCTCGATCCCTGGCATCCGGACTCTGTACCTGGCTTTATAAGGCCTTGAGCGATGCCAGAATTGGGCTATTCCTGGAGACGGTCCTCAGCACTCTGTACCCAGAGAGCTTTGTTTGGACTGAGGCGGGAGGAGATGTATGGCCACCGCTGCCACGCAGAAACCCCCTCTCTCCCCCATGTCACCTATTAAATCTTTATGGTCTACAAAGTCCAGGGCAGGGGGTGGGAAGAGGACACGCTTTTAATTTTCATTTCTTTTTTCCGATGGGACGCGAAGAGAGATGGTGTCAAGGACGAACGGTGCGGAAAGTTGCTGCTCTGGGTGGGATAGTGGCTGTATTATGAATAATTTGGAAGATTTCTTATCCACCACAAACGCCAACTAATCTGAGTTTATTGGTTTATTTATGTATGTATATTTAGCCATGATTGCCACCTGTTTCTGTCTCAGTGTCAGTTTAGATTTGAATAAATAAATAAGTAACCTGTTAAAAGCTGTAGAAATCAGGTTTCTAAGTCAATCAATGCAGCATTTGTTTGTATTTTGCACTGTTGTTCCCTGACACTGTAACACCTTAATTATCTCATGGGGTGGGGGTAAATAAAATCGAACTGTATCGTATCGTATCGTATCGTATCGTATCGTATTGTATCGTATCGGATTGTATCGTATCGTGGTAACACCGTGGAAAGAAAGCAGAATCTAAAGTGCAGTCATTGGAAATAAAAACTGCAGCTAAAAACTCCCCCCAAAAAGAAAGAGATTGCGAGATTCAAACAAGCAGAAATGAATAAAAGACTATTTTTCAGCTTTTTAGCTTGGAAGCCCTGCCAGAGGCTTCTTTTAACAAAACTATTTTGTGAAAATTCTCACTGAAATGAGCTGAGATGTTCAGAGTAATACACATAAACATGAAAAATTTACTTTATATTAAATAATTCCACATTTACAGCAGTTATTATATGTTAACCACGGAAATGATGCGATTAATCGGGATTAAGTATCTCAATCTATTGACAGCTATTAACAACACAAGACAGGACTGCAGAGGTTAATCTCCCGTTGTTTAAATTTCATTTAAACTGTCCATCAATCCATTTAAAATCTCATCCTTTAAGAAAAAAATAAAACCTGAATCATGTCAAACCTGGTTTTTCATTATATTCTCGTTTTACGCAATTAAGATTTTACGCCATCTGCAATTAGATCTTAATGAGCAGAATGATTCCAGGAATTGTTTTCGGCTCATTGCTTTAGCTCGTTTTAATTATTGTCTGTTATCGTTAACTGTGCATCATTATTTCTCCATTTCTTCTGTAGTTTGTCACTTCAAGGGCCTTCTGCTTTCCCAGAAGCAAACACTTGAAAAGCTTTGCGTCGTCGCCGAACGCGGATGAATGAGTGATTGGAGCCCATTTATAACATTTATCAAATCAACATTTTCCGCTTCCACTTCTCCTCCAGTCGTCCGTTACAGGTCTGTGCAGTGAAGCTCCACTCAGAGCGAGTGATTTCTACATGGATGAGAAGGTGGTGTAGGAACAGATGCCTTTTTAAAACAGGAGGTCGGTCTGATCCAGGGGAAGAACTGTGATTGATTCTCCATCAGGAACAGATAGAAAGCTCCTTTCTGAGGAGGTCGTCCCTCTGGGAGCAGCTCAGCCTCTGTTCAGCTTCAGCTGTTGGATGGCAGGATGGGGTGGCCGCTGGCCAAACGTAATGTTTACACTAACACTCACAACTGTTCTGTACGTAGTCACGGGGAATTAACGATCCTGAGACGGGGGGCTTTCGTGCGCTGTTGTGATTTCAGCGAGACAGGTGCACGGTGCAGCAGTGGGAAACAGGGAGGTGGAAATGGGGTTGGGGCAGGCGGGGGGAGGGCAGGATGAGGCCTAAACAGGCCGTCGGGATTTACATTTGGTTGCCATGTTTGAAATTTAAACACACAGACAGCCACCGTGTTAGTTATCAGGCCCTGGTGGATATGTTTTACAGCAGCTCTGTCAGGCACAATAAAGTTTGACTCCTTCTTTACGTGTCTGAATTGAAAAGGTCTCTTGGTGGCGTGAAGGATTCTGTCAGGGTTATGAGAAGTTAAATGGTTTGCAGAGGGCGCTGCAGAAAAGCTCTTCATCAAACTGTGAAACAGGTGAAAACAAGACAAGAGTTTACAGCCGTGCTAGCAGCTCACGGCTGGAAGGCCCACTTAGGGACGGTGGTGTTTTGGGCTCAGTGTTAACATTAGCCTGACTGGACGCTCACAGCGGCAACCTTCATGCCGTCACGTATTTATTAAGCCAACACTTGCTAAGGTGAGGGAGACGGTGCAAACATGACAGTGAGGCAAACTTGGCTGATGAATGAAAAGGTTTTGCTTTTTCTCTTGGTGCTGCAGGAGGGAGGCTGGCTCTCGGTGACGCGTGTCTGCTTTCTGTCTTAACCACCTAAAAGCTTATGAAAGAGAAAATGCTTATAAGACTCTCAGCAAGAAGGCACAGAAATGCCCCAGACCTTGTGTGCAGGGTTCTCCCGGCGCCTTCCTCCAGGTACTGCAGCTTCCTCCCAAAGACATGCTCCTCAGGTTAAATACTGAATTTAAAGTGGCTTTGGACACGGATGTTTGTCTCTTTGAATTAGTCCCCAGATCCATTTTCTGTTATAGTTTGTCCTTTAAAGGGTCACGGGGGGCTGGATCGTATCCCAGCATTCATTGGATGAGAGGCAGTGTACATCCTGGACAGGTAGCCAGGTAACCAGTTTTGGATGTATAATATCCAGGTGTTGCAATCTTGCAACACCTGGGGGTTTTGGCTAATACCTGGAACATAAACATCCCTCATGGCAGTGGTTCCCAAAGTGAGGGGCGCGAGGAGCTACTGCAGAGTTGAAGGCTAGTTTGAGCACTGTTAGCATAGCATAGAAAGGTTTGTGAGGCAGCTAAATGCACAGGAGAGGACGACTCTTCATCCAATCAACGTCCAAAGCAAAGAATGAGGCGTATATCACCCTCAGATTTACCAGTACAATCATGAGTAATGACGGGGGACCACAGTGCGTTGTGTGACATGCTTTCAATTTTCATTTTCCGATGTGATGGGAAGAGAGATGGTGAACAATGCATAAAGTTGTCCTGCTCTGGGTGGGATAGTAGCTATATTAATTAATCATTTAGAAACAGATACAGATTTATCCACCACAAAAGCTAGCTAGTTTGAGTTTTTTGGTTTATTTAGTTATGAATATTTAGCCCTGATCGCCCCTATCTCTGGCTCAGTTATTATCAGCTCGGCCAAGAATCTAAGTCAAAGGCAGCACAGCACACTGTGACCCCTAACCGTCTTGCAATGTCTCGACAATTGTCTCTCTATCAAAGAATACACTGACAAGGTGCATCAGTGATGAGTTGCAGCCATAGGCTCGTTTAGCTCAGCTATGGACCAGAAAGCTTAGTAACGTTAGGCCAGATGCACGACTCAAAGCCAGCAAGAAAATCTAGCCACAGAAGGATTTGCGAGACGATGACCCCTGCTTCCTCCAACCTTGTTAAGACATCCTGTGGCGTTCAAAGGTTAAAGACTACACTCAGTAATTAGATGTAAGGTTGTTAACAGGTTGTAGTAAATTATCAATGGAGGCTTTGGCTTCGATACGGGCCGTGCCTGCAGATTAACTGAGAATTGAGTTCTTTATCAGAATCCACCATGGCCTACTATATTAATGTATAATATAAGGGAAGAAAAAGAGAACGTTCCACTGAGAGGAAAAGCAAATCGTATCGCGGTCTCTGAGGTGGGCTGCTGTAGCATGTCAAGAACATCTAGTGTATCCATTAGCCGGAGGATGGAGCAGCCAATGAACAGACGGTCACTGGTTCAGGCCTCAAGAGAGTCCCCGCTGCTATAATACATTCAGCACTTAACCTGAAACTTAACCTGCAGCGCCTCATTAAACACCCAGCTGTACGAATGGAAAAATGTGTTGAGAAAGTTTGCCATTTGGGGATTTTCTTTCAGGAAAGCGTCAGCGAGGAGAAGCGGCATTAAAAGGAATCGGTTCCTGTGATGTGAGGAGTTCAGGCGAGGTCAGCGCTGCAGGACCAGTCTGGCTTTCATCTCTCCTCCCCTCCACAAGCAAGTGCACGGAGTAGCGCGCCTCTCGTTGCCGGCTCTCACTACACTTTATTTTTAACAACAGCCACATGGAGTTAAAAAAAAACAATAAATGTATACAGTTGACTGGGTGTGCCGCGTTCAGCTGAACAGAGTTCGTATATTTAGATTTTATTTTTTTCCAAGCCCATGCGACATTAATTACAGCCAGGGCAGAAACTAAACAGCGGCTTTGTGTGTTGCAGAAAATGTTTATCCAGGTTGGAGACCAGATAAGCTCGCGAAATGGGAAATGAAGGGAGAAGATAGCCGGCGTTTCTGTAGTGTTTCCAGTGAAAACAAAGTGCGTCGGAGCCCTGTTGGTGACCTTCAGCGCCGACAGAAAAGACTTTAACGCTTCTTGTTTGCCCCGCGTTGAGAGGTTAGCTCTTGTTTCTCACAGATAAACTCTGAACGGAGCTTAATTGTGAAGTATTGAATGAAGAAAAATAAGGATGGAGGCAGGAGGTAATTAAAAAATGCAGCGGCAGGCAGTTTGGTCGCCTTCTCTACATCCACATCTTCACAATAATACCAACATTTTCTGTTAGCATATACTCTGCTGTGGGCTAGTGTGCCGTTTTACAGGTGATCTGTGCAACTACAACAATTCAGCCTTCATCCCAACTCCCAAAAAACGCTATATCATGGGGGTGCCTGGTCTGGTCTAGGTGGGTGCTACATGTCTACATAACATCCACACCAATGAATCCCAAGTCTTCACTTCTCCTGTCAGTGGTTTTAATGTTGTGGCTGATCGGTGTAAGACGTGCATAGAAGAATATGGACGTTTGATCCAATATCCTCTTTTCCCGCTGACAGCATCCTTAACTCAGTTGCATGCCTGTTGAACATTGCTGGATCTGTTGTTGTGGTGCAACTTGACCACCAGTGATTAAGGATTAAGTGCCTTGCTCTGGGGCACATCTGCAGCAGGAAATAATTTAAGCCATAAAACCGAGTTACACAAGCAGGGGTCAGCGTGCTTGAACGATGCCCTCCGCTCTCTGCAGCTGTCTGTGCTGGCAGCCGAGGCCACTGGGGCTCTGGCAGTCACCAGCGCTGTCAGATCAAGTCGGTAACGATCTCCTGGAAGCCGTTCAACAACCCAAAGCCATCAGTCAGGCGGACAAAGGCCCGCCCACAGCATGGCCTGGCCCAGAATGCGGCCATTCATCGCGAGGGAGAACCCGGAGCACCCGGCCAAGCCTTTCATGGACCGAGAAAAGGGGGTCTGTAACCAGACCGTGCTCAAGTAAGCCTCCGATTCGCCAGGGGAGATAAGGGGTAATCAATCATCCATGGCCGGGCCTTGTGCAAACAGCGTCAGGATGTGTTAGTCAGCTGACGAGTCTCAGACAAAGGTGTGAGGGCTAGTCCTGTCAAACGCTTTCACACAGAGATGCTGTGTCTGAGAACAAGCCTGTGGAACAACAGCGCTCTGTGGCTGAACACCGGGTTACCATGAGGAAACAATCGATCAGCAGAGGATCCAGCTCTTTTATTACATCTGAACAGAAGTAACCATAGACTGTATAAAGATGGACGGCTAAACAGCTCCTCAAAAGTGAAGCCGAAGCAAGTAGAGCTCCCCCTGGTGGCTGGTTGCAGTATAGCTAATAAGCTCCACCCCTTCCATGTTAGTGGATGGGACTTGGGCCGAATTAAAAAAATAAAATACATGTCAAATAAATTTCTTTCAAGATGGTTTCAGTCATTTTACATAGTTAATATCGAGGAAATGTGTCCATTTTTTCTATACGTTTAGTTTTAGTTATTTGACGCCATAGAAACAGGATGTGACATCATGATCACTACAAGTTGCCATGCCAACCTCTTCATGAAACGGCCCTTTGTTGAATGTATAATTCAATCTGGTCATCGATATCACGGCTCTGCGTGGCTTCCACTGTCGGACCGTACTGATTCTGGCTCCAAAGTCGCAAGATGGCGCCGCCCATATCTCCGTAAAAAACAGAATCAGTTTGGTCAATGCAAGGAAGTGGGGGCACGTCATCCATATTTATATACAGTCTATGGTTTTTCTTTTGTGCAATCCCCGGGGCTGAAAAGTGAACTGCAGTTCCTTGAATGGCCACTAGAGGCTGGTTCCATAAACAAGCCAATCACCATAGACTTCTAAATTAAAACGTCTAACTTTACAGAAGAAATACATGGGGAAAATGTATATATTATTGGTCTTTATAGCTTAACAACTTTATTTACACCACACTGAACTTATTGAACTCACTCACAATATACGGCAGGGGTGTCAAACATATGGCATGTGGGCCAAAACCAGCTCATCTGAAGGTCCAATCTGGATCAAACAGGGTTGTACACAGCCCCTGAACTAAAATGTGTTTGACACCCCAGGTCCACGAGCTTGTTGGTAAATGCCAATAAATCCTACACACACAGCCATCGTGATTTACGAGGTACAAAAATATGCGAATACAAATAATTAGTGGTCTGGTTCTGAGTCTGGGTTAAAAGCCAATGCAATGATTCTACATGAGTCAGTAGAGACCTAGAATCATTGTTATTTTAGCACAAAATAAATTCTAGTATCTTCTGAGGAGAGTTCAAGAGCCAAGGAATTTTTATTTCTCCTGCAGAGTTCGTATGATCATCATTCCCTTGGATCGCTTCTCGGGAAAATTGTGGATTGGAGGCCAGTCTGTTGGGAGATATGGAGGGTTTGGAAGAGGTTTGATGCAAATAACAGACAAAAGAACAGCTTGGTTATGATGCACTGTTCATCGTCCTGTGTTTAGTGGAGATTAACACAGTTTTATCATGTAATATATGCAAAAACATCACTGCTGTTAAAGAATATGACACATTAATGTTATGTTGTTTTCCTCTGCTTCTGCTTCAGTTCTTCAGTTTATAATGCATCTTGCTTTGTTTAGCCATTTAAATGAATGTCAGTAAATATAGATTAGATTTTTTCAGATTCTTATTTTCATTGCCAACCCTTGCAGTAGGTGTTGAGCAACTTATTTCCAAGCAATGCAAGGTTTTTCTTGGAGAGAAAAAACACCAGACACTGCATATTAAGACCAACAAACGCAAAGGCTTTCAAGAACCGTCTGCAGGTTGAATCACTGTTAAGCAAAATGGACATGTATTTATATAAAACTGTCGTGGATTATTACTTTCCCTGTTTTAAAGTTGAACTTTTTTTTATTTTTTTTATTCTCCACTTCTTCTACCGTGTCCGCATGGGGAATAATTTCCATCCCGACAGACGTGTAAAAAGCTAGTTTGTTTTGAATGAGTCACCAGCAGTTGGTCACCTTTCAACCGTGGCCTGCTGGTTAAAATATCCACCGCTGCTCTACCGTCACATGGACGCCGTCTCAAAGGAGACCGCGTAGGGCGAGCAGAAGGCGGCTTCGTCTCCCTGTGATTCATCATCCACCTTCTGTCTGCCGATTCTGACAGTTTGCTGAACTCTGAGGAGTTTGTTTCCTTCCCCCCCTTTACTTTCCAGCACAGACACACTCACCCAGTCACAAAGGGAGATGAAGACTTATGCAGACGTATAAAACAAAGACGTTTATTGGAGTTAAACAAAGACAAAATGTAGCAGATGTCAAATCAACAGGATCACAGTAAAAACAGGATCTGCAGACGCACAAATGACATCTAAAGTGACCGAACATAACACGCAAAAAAGAACTGCAGAATCGCTTATAATGCAAAAAAAGTTCCTCATCTGCATTAAATACTGGACCCTGTTCCTAAAGGGAATGATTTAATCCAATGAGTCACTTCGAAATTATGTTGTCTTCATCTTATTTTCACTACTGACTATTTTAATAACTTGGTAGTATTTTCTGGCCAGTTTGCAGGAAAATAGATTTTAAATTGACTTAAAATAGAGTAAAGTCAATTATATTGTATTACTACAACCAATACTATACACCAATCAGCCACAACATTATAACCACTAACAGGAGATGCAAATAACATCAACCATCTTGTGACAGTTCATTGTTCTGCTGGGAAACTTCTGGACCTGGCTTCATTCATTGGTGTGGATGTTCCTTAGACATGTAGCACCCACCTAGACCAGACCAGGCACCCCCACCCCATAGCAATGACACTCCTTGATGGCAGCAGCCATCCCCAGCAGGATGCAGCCACAAAAACACTTTAGGAAGAAGAACAGCACAAGGTGTTGACCTGGCCTCCACATTCACTAGATCCCAAACTGATCAAGTATCTGTGGGATGATCCACAGAACAGAGACATCATTTTCACACATGGATTGGCCACCACAGAGTCCAGACCTTAACCCCATTGAGGATCTTTGGGATGTGCTGGAGAAGGCTTTGTGCAGTGGTCAGACTCTCCATCATCAGCACAAGATCTTGGTGAAAAATCTGGTGACACTGGAGAAGATTATCCAATCAATGCCACAGAGAATGAGTGCTGTAATCAGAGCTAAAGGCAAAAAATTACTGTGACATTTGTTTTTTTGTTTGTTTTTTTGGTGGCAAATTTTTCTTATTGTGTGTTTTCTTCACCGTTCCTGCTTTCTTGCAAGTCTCGTTAAATACTCATTTACTGACAAATCCCATCATCACACACACAATTCAGACCAATTCATGGCCCGAGGGCCTGCAGAGAGAGGTCAGAGCTGCATTCAGGGTCAAACCAGTTCCTGGGGATGCCGGGTACAGTGTGTTACGAGTTGTCTCGTTTGATTGACCCAGTGCAGGAAGTCTGCAAAAGGAGACCAAGAGCCCTTTTCATATCGGCCCATCATCTCATGCTGCTCTAAAGTTTGACTGGCCGGAGCTGCAGCGAGCTCATTGGCACGTCATCCGGGTTTCAGAGATGACAACTCTCCAGTGGCTGGCATCTTTTCTCTCGCTTCTCTTTTCTCCTCACGTCTCTTCCCAGAAAAAACGTTGGCAGGAGACAGCTCCAGAGGAATGGAAGAGCTGGACCAGCTAGGACAGATAAGAAGCTTTCGTAAGAGTCGTTGCAGTCGCACTTAGTATCACATGTGCAACTAGTGCTCCGGGTTTGTACGAAGACGAGTTTAGGATCAGTCAGATACTGCAATTATACAACCATATGTTCACAAATAATGAATAAAGTGGTAGGTTTTAGCGTGGAATTTGTAAAAAAGAGCAAAATATATTCAGAGACGGGTTTAAAACTGTAGAATATCCCATTAAAATCAATCTCAGTGCAAAAGCTGTGAACAGAGGACAGAAAATAAATGAATTCACTCAAATTCAGAATCCAGTGAAGCACATACTTCAGTTGCACGTTTCTTGGCCTCGTCAGTCGTGATATTTGGTGGAATCAAAACCAGGAAAGTCCAAAATAGTGGAAGCAACAACATTACAAGCTTCATATTTTGTCATTATTAAGGGTGCAGATGCAGGGCGGTCAGATATTTGTTTTTGGTGTCGGCCCAAACCATTTGAGTTGTTCCCTAAGCTCACTAAGCTGCAGACTGCTATAAATATCTGCACCTTTCATGGCCGGACAGAGGCAGGAAGAGTCGTGCACACTGCACCCAGAACTTTGGTTGAAAATTCAACTTTACAAATCCGGTGATGAAAGGACTAATTGCCGTTAATGCTTGCACAAAGTCTTGCTCGCGTGTTCTCACCATCCGAACAATCTTTGTTTTCTTCTTTCACCTCCGCTTGTATCGCTGTTTAGTATCTAGAACTGCCTTTTCAGCGTAATTATGCACAGCGCGCCGCCGCCACAGTAATAAGGAACTCAGACGTGAACTCTGCCCCTGACTTTCCCCCGGCCCGCTGCGCTGACCAGTTACCATGGCAACTGGCACAAAAGTCATTTTCCCCGAAATTTGGCCACGGCTTTATTTATTTTTTATTTGATTTTTTTGAAGAAGAGCGAAAAAAAAAAAAATAAAAAATAAAAAATGAACAGTTGTATTTGCAGTTGGAGCTGTGAAAACACGTCTTTCATATGGTGCCAGAGAGCCTGCGAAGCTTTGTCCTCTGTACAAATATGAGTGGCAGCCTCTTTTCTAGCCCTGAGCAAACATTACTGGCCTCGTCATCCTCCTCCTCCTCCTCCTCCTCACTCTCCTCCTCCTCGTCCTCCTCGCTGGGCCGAAGCTACCGTGGGACTGCATTCTGTAGACACAGTGTAAAAAAACAGAAAAAAAAAGGAACCAGGAGCACTGGCACTGAGATTGATCCAGCTTTAATTAACCATTGTACAATGATCCACGACTTCTGCCAAACAGCCTGCGTGATTTACGGTCCGCCTGTGGTTGAATATGGGTACAGGAGGAGACTTCAGATGGGCCTGTTCTGCTGTGATATATGTAGTCTAGTACTGCACAACTGAATCTGATATAAAAAAAAAAAATACATTTTAAATTCTTTATTTCCCTAAAATATGCAGGAGATTGTGCACATTGTTTTGTACCAAACAATGGAATATGCATTAAACCCATCAACATATATGTGAGCCAGTTTTTCAGTAAGGAATACTTTACGTTTTTATGTTATCACCACACATGCCATCTTGTCCGTGCCTGACTCCACCCAACTAGCAACTCATTTAAAACAAAACTAAAATGTCAGATAGACAGAGTATGATTGGGAGCTGATGCAGCACTCCAGAAACCTGCAGATACGTTCAGGGCTGCAGAGCGTGCAGGAAAAGAGCTCAAGACTCACCTGGTGGACAGCTGCTGGTCTGCACAGGTGCTGATGGTTAGATTCAAATGACTACTTGAATAACTTTTCATTAACCCGTTGTTTTAAAATCCTTTTCATGCTGGTGACTGCTGTATGGTTGCTCTCAAGACATTAAAATCATTCCCACTTTGGAAAAAAAAAAAGATCTGCGACATTGTTTGGTTTCTTGCTAATTCTAATCCATTTTCATCCACTTATCGGAAGCTCACAGTGACACCTACATAGAAGATAGTGTTCCACGTGTTCCTCTCCTTTGCAACATATTCTAGTTCCTCCTGTAGAACCCAAACATGTTTCAAGAAATGTCAAGATCTACACTCACATGTCACATCACATCACACCAATTACCAAATGTACTCCAATAAACTGAACCAAAATGCTGCAGCTCGTATCGTCACCCGAACCCCCTCCATATCATCACTTCAGTTCTTCAGCAGCTCCACTGGCTTCAGGAGTTCCTTCTACTTCCCTTCAAAGCCCTTCACAACCAAGATCCATCATATCTGAACATCTCCAATTAATTACGTACATCCTCCCGTACTCTCAGATCCTCCTCGGCAGCTCAAATCATTGCACCACCTGCCCGACTGTCCCCCATGGGTTTTAGAGCATTCAGTCGCCTCAGGAACACTCTCCCACCTTACATCTGGAACACATAGTTGCTGACAGGCTGCCTTTAGTGATGGAAGGTGGTTAGCGCTGATGCCTCACAGCAAGAAGGTTCTGGGTTTGAATCCACTGCCCGACTGGTTCCTTTCTGTGTGGAGTTTGCATGTTCTTCCTGTGTTTTTGTGGGTTCTCTCCAGGTTCTCCAGCTCCCTACCATCCAAAGACATGCTGGTTATTCATTGGTGATTCTAAATCGGCCTGTGATAGACTGGAGTCCTCATGATAGGCTCCAGCCCCCTGCAAGGACTCCCTCCAGAAAACAAATGGTTACGTGGAATGAATGAATACCAGAATCTTCATGAAAGCAAGATTAAGTGCAGGACTGGTATGTTAGAATACATTTGTTTTCCCTAGTGTACCAAATGAACTGATAAGTGAGTATATAATCCCTCCAACAAATCCGGTACTGAATCAGTAAACCTCCAAAATGCACGATGAAGTCTCAATGAAGCGGTAAAACCCAAATCAAAGTCCGCTAAGTCAAATATAAAAGCAGCACCATCCCTTCTTGTTAAATGAGCAAATAAATGAGTGATATGTATGTTTGCCTCTTGCCCCGTATTTGACCTGCCCCCATTCATGAGCCTTTATTTGCACAGCCATTCACTTTTGAGTGTTACCTTTGAGCTTGGGCTTTTTACAAAAGGGAACTGGGGTGTGATTGCTTGCCTGTCAGCAGGAGGCCACGCCCCTGTCACCGCCACAAATTCCTCAACGCGCACTCTCAGCTAATTGAAGTGTTCATTTAAGAATCAACGCGGGAAAAGAGTGTAAATCACTGACTAAGCAGGGGCGCTCTCTACAGTATCTCCTCCCTATTCCACCGTAACATGCCTGGAGATCATGCTGCGCTCGCATGGCTACCAGTCAATACTTTAAGAAGACATGAAAAAGGAAGGTATTAGCATATCAAAGCCCAACATCTGACACGACCCTGCCTGCCTGCCTGCCAGCCTGAACCTACAGTAAGCAGTGTGCGCTGGGTGGAGGTGGGATTCGTCTGTCGGAGGAGAAGGTGGGAAAAGTGAAAGTCCAGCGGTTGAAGCTTACCGAGGGTTTTACTGAAGATCATCAGTCACACGAGAAGAGGCAGTCTGCACTCACAGGAGGGGGATTAGGAGGGATACGAGGGTGCAGACGTTAGCGATCTGCCTCAGGCTCCGATTAAACCCTACAGACACACATTCTACAGTGTTCAGTGTGAAAGATCAGAGGTCAGAAGTAAAAAGGTGAGAGACGAGTTGCTCGTGAGAGGGTGGGAAGAATGAGGGAAAAGAGCGAAATATGAAATAAAGAGATTCAGGGTTGAATTTATTCATCATAAACTCCCAACGGGTGGACACGCCCATCAGCTGATCCATGTGAACTGATTTAAGACTCTTCTTGGGAGCATATAAAATATATATGGTCAAAATGAAATGAAGATAGTCAACACCTTCACAAGATGATGTACAAGGAATTATCTGAAGGTCCCTTTGCTTTGCTTTCTGCAGAGGCCTGGTATAAAGGAACCACCATGCCTCGTGGTTTAGTTAATTTCTCTTTTTATTTTTACACTTGAAATATCTTTAAAAAAGTTTGTTCTCCAGTACTGTTGGTACCCTGTCCTTGCTGAAGTCTAAGGCCTAAGCCAATGGTCTACCGTTTGCTAGTGTCCGGTCGTCGCTGAGCATCTATGGACCCAGTTTTTGCACTGTTGGCTAAATTGAAATGTCAAAGCAAACACAGAAGCCGCTTATTGTTTTTCCATTTTCAACATGATCTTTTAAACCTGGGGTGCCCAATACGTCAATTGCGATAGGCCAGTAGATCGTATAGGTAGTGCAGGTAGATCACATTTGACATCTGCGCAATCAAACATGTGAGCTTCTGCAAAATTCACAGTAGTTTTTCCAATTCGTCACTTCTTCTGGAGAGAGATCTTAGATGTTTCACCTTGAATCTGCTGGAGCTACTCTTCCATTTCAGGGGTTTCATGTCTCCAAAGTGTTCCCATCACCATGAAGACCACAGTTGCCTTCACCTACCACATCTTTTCCGGTTCCTCTTTCAGGCCTTTCTAAAGCTTCCTGATGTTGCTGTATAGACACCAATCAGGCAGAACATTGCAACCACCTTCCTAATATTGTGTAGGTGTGTGTGCCTCCAAAATAGTTGTGACTCATCAGAGAATGGACAAAGCCTCTGTGGATCATCCCACAGATACTTGATCAGTTTGGGATCTAGTGAATGTGGAGGCCAGGTCAACATCTTGTGCTGTTCTTCTTCCTAAAGTGTTTTTGTGGCTGCATCCTGCTGGGGATGACTGCTGCCATCAAGGAGTGTCATTGCTATGGGGTGGGGGTGCCTGGTCTGGTCTAGGTGGGTGCTACATGTCTAAGTTACATCCACACCAATGAATGAAGCCAGGTCCAGAAGTTTCCCAGCAGAACACTGAACTGTCACAAGATGGTATTTACTTCTACTGTTAGTGGTTTTAATATTATGGCTGATAATGCAGGTAGATAATCCTGACAAAAAAAAAGGGTGACTGCCTGATCTAGCATGAATCAGCTGTAGTCCAGTTGATCAGCAGGAGAGGTAGCCCTCCTTAGCTTCCTAGGCTCCTAGCTAATTCCCATTTCCCGTCATGAATGATGAATACTACTACCTGCTGGTATGAAGATTTATTTCTTCTCATACATTCTTTTCTCGCTGGCCGCTGGCTGTTGCACGCACACGATTTACTTAATGTTAAAAATGAATTTTAAATCATGCGTCAGGTTAGTTGAGCTTGGGAGTCTTTGACAGTTCTGACTGAAGTTTTCTTTGTAAGATGAGACTCCAGAGGAAAACCTGACCGCAAACTCATTTTACAAAAAGGTGAAATAAGCCATATGAATTACATTTACATAAACAGCACACCAGTTCAGGCATATTTCAACGCATTTTTGCCATTTTTGAGTTTCATTGTATGGTGTTAAATAACATAGATTTGATTTAAATGTAAGAAAAGACTGCAGAGGAGTCAAGCTGAGCTCACTCTGAGAAAGTACTGGAGCCATGGAGAGAGGGAGGTCGTAAGGTGCTGAGGAGCAAGGTGAAGCGAGGGGCAGGTGACGGCACATGTGGCACACAGTTCAACAGGTGCTGTGGCAAAAGGCGGCGCTGACAGACAGGAAGGGAGATGAATGTTTGGTGTCAAGTCTCTCCTCTGGCTTCTGTCTGCCGTCAACGAGGTGAAGACAACCAGGGGAGAGCAGAACAGTGGAAGAGAAAACACGGAGAGAGGAAGGGGGGGGAAAAAAGAGAAAAGAGGAAGAAAAAAGATTGTTGGCAGGGGTGCAGGACATACTGTATTACAGCTGTATTTAATAAAAAGCGCAGCAGCAGCAGCAGCATTGATCTGAGTGTGGGGAATTTCTCCAAACATCCTGCAGAGCTAAAAGGCCAGTGAGCTCCCTGCGCCGCTCTGATTGAGGGTTTCCTGTTTTAAGCACTTAATGAGGAACTGGGGAGAAATTGAACTTCCAGGTCTCCTGACTTGGACGGATTCCTGAAAATAAAATTTCATTCCAGTTCGTTCTGGCTGATATTCCTAAATTCACCTGCCGTTGCCAGATGTTCTGTACGTTAAGAGTTTTAGATGCTGGCTGAAACAAGGGGGCAGAAGAACCTCGAACCAAATACTTGCACATTTAACATATATTATGCCAACTGAATCTTGTCACCAGGAGTCTGGACACCCAAGAGATATCCAAACACTCAATTCACCTCATCTAAAGGTGGATACTGAGCATATGTTCCCACCATGTGTCATGTTTCTGTTCATTATATGCATAAAAGTAGCTCCCTTGGTTGACTGTTCAACTTTAAAATAGCTTTTTTAGAGCCTTTAATTAAGTTCTTTCCGAAGCCAGACCTCTGATTTCACTGTGACACACCACTGATGAGTTCATTTAATCCAAAAAGACATTTCATTAAGTGTCTCGTCCATCTTTGACTCAGTGCATCAGCTCAACGTGGAGAACTGGGCCAGTTTTAAAGTAATCTTCAGAAGAAATCACGTCTTGAAAATTGTTTTTATACCTTGTTTCTCTCTGACACTCTTTGTCAGTTTCTTGCATACTTGTCTCCATGTCCTTAAATCTGAATTTACAGAAACCTATACAGTACTTTTGGTGTATAGATAGATAGATCTCACAGGGAGGCGTCATAGATCTCCTTAATCTGTCCATGAAGCAGGACAGGGACAGCAGCCTATCACTGAACGAGCTTCCCTGCTCGACTATAGTGTCCTGCAGAGGGTGGTGGACATTGTTCATGATGGACCAGAGTTTGTTCAAGGTCCTTGCATCTTCTACCCATCACAGAGACTCCAGCTCTGCCCCCCTACCCCAGAGTCCTCCTTCTGTATCAGCTTCTCCAGCTGCAAAGCGTCCTTCGTCTTAGTTCTACATCCCCAGGACACCACAGCATAGAAGAGGACACTTGCAACGTTAGTCTGGTAGAACATGTCCAGCAGCTTCCAGGTGATATTCAATGACCTTATCCTCTTGAGAAAACAGAGACAGCTTTGACCTTTTTTGTACACTGAGCCAATGTTAGCCGACCACTCCAGTTTGTGATCCAGATGTCGACTCAGGTAGGTCTGAACCACCTCTACACACTCCGCCTCGACGGTTACAGGCTGCAGGCACCAATATCTTCAATCAACAGTTCAAATAAACCGAATAAAACTACTCTCTTGTAATATTTTGTCATGATTTAATATTTTATTGCGGGTTCAGTAGGAAATCCCTCTATCAAAGCGATGCACAGCTTGGCGTGTGTCCGCACCTGCACACCAGAGGAGTTTATCATATAAGCACCGGATCAAACTCAATCTATTACGACTGATAAGAAGCAGATGTGGCGCTGGATAAACTGTGATTATGTGTGTTTCAAACAACAGGGAATGACTAAGCAAGCTGGTTTGAAAGTTTCTAAGCAGCTTGTTTAATCAGCCCGCTTTGTTTATCTGTCACCTTCGCTGTGTTGTAACTATACATAACTATCCGAAAAGGCAAAGCCGCAGGACACGAAACGACTCCAGCTGGATTTGGTTTAGCTTGTAAATGAACGTCAGTGTATGCTTTACTTCGTGCTCCTGTTTTTGCTATTTACATTTTTACCGCCGCCTGAAACACATCCAGCGTGGGGTAAGTGATCGGCTGAGAGACAGTACCTATCATTAAAACAGCATGCCTCTCTCTAGAATAACTCAGGTTAGCCCGTGATAGACGTTGATAGACGGATGGTTTGTACGATCCCCTGCCAAGTACATTTTTTGAAAAACCTTTCCAAACTGTTTCCGAGGACAGGCTTCCCACGCGGGTCTCTGAATCAAACTGTCTGGTAAGGATAGATATCTTGTCATTCACAGACTAAGAGGTTTCTTGGAAGCTGCAAACATGTTGAGCAGTTTCCTAGGCTGGAATACCAGACCAGAAAACTGGGCAAAAGATGCAACTTCATCTAGACCACAACATACCAGGAGGCTTCAGAGGCCTCGGAGAATATGTTACACAGTAAACCTGAAGATGAGACATTCATATCAGTTCAGTTTAGTCCCCCAATAATTCCGTTATACCAGGAAGTTTTCGCTTGGAGCTTGTCTAGGATCAAAAGAAAATCTTTCGAGACATTTCTCGAGTCATTTGCATCGTCTGAACCTCCAGATCGCTTCCAGTGCCAACGGTTCTACCATGGCAAATGCAGCAAAAGTTGTACAGACTAATCGACCAATCACTTTGTCGTTGTGACGCGTTAGCATCATGTGGGCTAGTCGCTGATCATGTGACAATAACAATGCCTCCTAGAAGACAGGTGAGGATTCCAGTGGGTTGTTGCAGCAAACTAGCAGTGGATGCATTTGAAAAGACTAATGCTAACGCTAGCAGAGGAACGGTCCAAATCATCTGGACAGCAGTCAGTTAACAACTTCACCAAAGAGAAGGAGGCTGCACATCAACTATTTGAAGTTATTTGACCTTTAGCTGCTGCACTATCCCATCTAACAACACGCTGTGGAGTACTATTAAATGCTACTGATGGTGCTGCATGTTTTCATACATGCTATACATATCTGCAGCTCACAGTATGTAGCACATGAGCTGTCTGTTCTCAGCGTATGTATTCAGGTCAAGAATATAGATTTCATTATTCTCTGCTGGGTTTTTATTGGTGACATCATCTGAGACTAGTCGGTGTCGGCAAAAAACAAAAAATATTAAGTCGTGCAACCTCTAAATTGCAACGAGGTATGTTGGTTTGGCACTCACATGCTTTTCCAACTTCTGAAACCTTAACTAAATGAAAATATAATCACAAATGACACTTTATACTTCATACAACACTTCCGTGACCTGTAGGTTTTGTTTTGTGTGTTCAGTCAGTAGTTGTTATTGGAGGTGCAGCAGGAACTTTACGTTTTTTCACAATAAAATGTTCTTTGCCTTTTAAGATGTGATTAAACATGTTATTTGTCAAGACAATTCTTGAGCTGACAGGTAATCTTATTATAAGGCTGGAAAAAAGACAGTGCTGTCGGATATATTTTCTTTTTACTGCAGGGCTTTTAAACTGTCAAACATTAGGTTTTTCATTTTTCTCTGGAGAAGAGTTTTTTGCATTTTAACATGTTAAATTATTGACATTTGTACCAAGCCAAAAAAATACTACAATGATAAAATGAAATCACAGGCAAGTAAGATATGCACGCTTCCCTCCTGTGTCTAGACATTTACCGTGTGTAACACATGTTTTCTTGGCAGGATGACCGACAGAGAGTCACTGAGCTCAAAAGACGGTCCAAAGGCAAACAGAGCCCACGCAGAGAAACAGGAGAGCAATGTTTTCTTGTGGCCTTGTCACGAGCTTAAAGCGTGTTTATCTCCCTCCCTCATGCCTCTGCGCGATCACTGTGCTGCGTCACAATCCACCACTGTTCACACGTCGGCCTCCGTTCCATCCGAGGCAGGTGGAGCGACCACATGATCCACACGCAGCGTGTCTTTGTTTCTGTGGCGCTGTGAGGACTCAGGACTATTTTGAGGATTGAGGGGACATTTTTGGACAACGAGGACCGCTTAGAATGTTTTAGTGTCAGAGGTAAAGACGGGGTACGGCATGTTTGTGCTTTTCTTTTAATTATATATTATGTCTATTTGCACGCATTCATGCACAGGCAGCTGATTTGACTGTAGACGCTGGATGCAGTCTGTTGACTCTCTAAGAAGAAGACGTTTTATTATCTGGAGAAAAACAACAAGATACTGTTTGGCAGCTCTTTGGTTTGGGAGCAATAAAAAATAGGAACTAGCAACATAAAGATAAAAACTATAGCAGTGATTTTTCACAATAAAGCACAATATATACAATAAAAGCACACAGTAGCAAAGAAATGAATGTCACTGGCACAATGAGGACAAACATAGCAGCATTTTAAACAATAGTGCAAATCTGTGTTTGTGCAAAAATACCTATTGAAGTAGGAGGACCAGGGAATAAATATGTGGGTTATTGCACAGCAGTGTATGAAGGAGAGGTTGAAGGTGTGAGGGATCTGAGGGCTTGAGGGTAGAAGCTGTTTTTTATTCGATAAATTCTGGATTTAATAACTCGGCATCTCTTCCCAGGAGCCAGTGTGGTGAACAGTCTGAGTCAAGGGTGGGTTTGGTCCCTGGAGATGTGACCAGCTTTCTTTTTTTGTTTTTTTTTGGAGTTGCCACTCTTTGAGTATGAGTGGGATTCAGTTGCATGGAAGTAAACAGTCCACACACTGTGCAAAATAGACACCAACTCATGCCTTGTCAGCTAGCAAGCCGACATGTCGTGGTTGTCAAGTGAATATCTGCAAAGTGAGCCACTGTTGACAATTTCTGACGAACAGAACAAAAACTCTGAACTCAGTTTTCTGTTATTAGTTATGAGGATAACTGTTGGTTAAAGCTGAACCTGAAACAGAAATTTAAATGTACAAATCAGCCCTTTTATTTTAAAGCTGTCCACTGAGTCTGTTTCTAAATAAACCGGACAAAACCCAAGAATCTGAATCAACAGTTTATTGTTTATATGGATGTCATGGGATTTTGCAAGGCGGCGTGTCATAGCATCAGAGTGAGTAAACCACCACCATAGTTCTTTGAGATATTTTCCTGACTCCACACTGGGTGGATAACACCATGTGCATGAAATAACATGAAAATAAGAAATAATCTCAGTTAGAAAAACTGTCGCTATCACAAGAATCGGAGCCAGACTGAAATGATGACCGAGTGATAAATTGGATGTCTCTTGCAGAAAGAGGCCTCGTGGCTCCGGGCCAGGCCAGTAAAGCTGCTAGCAGGTGGGGGCAGCTGGGCTTGCCTGGTCCCCACAATCAGCACAGCACCCCACATTGTTCCTGAGGTCACCGCCTGAGAGCTCCATGAAATTCAGGGTGGGCTGCAGAGGCTCGGGCCGTGGGACAGGCTCCAGAAAGAATAAAACCTCGAACTCGGAGGGAATGGCTTATGGCGGCTGATCATTAAGCTCAGAAATAATCACCATGCATAACAAATGTACAGCAGCGGCACTGATAGAGAGACGCTGCGACAGTGTGCAGGTTTAATAGTTAACGGTGGTGAAGCAGAGCCTCACATGAGAAAGACTGTTTAATTACCAGACACTGCTTCAGCTTTCATCAGCACCTTGTGGATTGTTCTTTAATATCCATTATTGATCGCTCATGGAGGAAATTTTTTTTCAATAGTATGCAACCTCAACAAAGTCATGTATTTAACAAGGACTCCAATCAAAAGACACTAACTAAGCCACAACACCTGCAGGTTTCATCATTTGCCAAGAGTCTAGTCTATTTGTTAGAGTTCTTTCTTCACCTGTTTGTTTCGTAGGTGATGATTGCACAATTGGTTTCCGCCTGTGAAGTCTGACAGTGCGTGCTGATTGGCTGATTCAGCCCCAGACTGTCCAACCACTGCTCAGGACCTTCATGGAAAAGGGACTCAACCAGAGGCTCCAGATTCATTCTGCTGTTACTGTCTTTGTTGCTGCTACTGTTGTGTTTTCTCTTAAAATGTGTGGACCTATATATGCTACCTTTGTAAATGTGGAGTCAAAGTTTGCAATATGTGCAGCACATACAGAGGACTGAAATTACTCAGATACCCGCAGTGCAACAAGTTCATTGTTAAAAGGATCCTCATTAGCTGTCACCAAAGTGGGACAAGCTAATCTTCCTGGGGTCCAAAAAACAATGATAATTTAAAAGATTAACAATGATAATTTAAAAAAAACAAAAAAAAAAACATTGTAGACATTATTAAAACATTATTACATTTATTATTACATTCATAGAGTCCAATCCCTTCTCACAAATTTAGCATTCTCAAATCGTACGTATATTCAGTGGACAATTATTCCAATGATTGATGGCACGATACATGACTGTCCTCTTTAAGGCATTTGATTTTGGACATGGCAACATCATCTGGCCACCATCGGCTGACCTGGTCAAATGAGAATGAACCTGATCACATCTGACAGTTTGGTTATATAAAAAACGGGTAGAGAAGAAAAGACAATGCTTCTGAAAAATGTAGCCGTGTTGAAAGACAGCCTGTTCTCTACCGTTAACCAGGAAAGTTGACGGTGCATACTGATAGTATTTGTTCTTATGGAACAATGCAACACCAACCTGGCAGCTCTGTTTTGGACAGTTTGAGATGTCTGAGATGAAAAATATAAAAAACTAAGGCATATAACAGAATGAAATGAGTCTAATGTCTTGATGTGGTAGAAGGTGTGGAGTAGTTAACACTGGGGTAACCTTTACACCTTCTTCACGTAGATAACGTTTTGTTAAACGTAGGCCTACCTATGTTTGATTATTTTTGGAGCCACAGTGGAAGACGTTTGTTAGTCAGGTTCTGTTTTCTTAGATTGGTTTAGTGCAGCCACATGGTCCAATCCTTCCCCCACTGTGTACGCATTTTACTTTTTGTTTTCATATAAAAATAAATCTTTAGGTTTTTCTTCAACTAAACTTCTATTGTTTTCGTATGTTCATCCCCAAATTCCCCTGGTGCCGCATAGGGATGCATCATGGCTGCATCATGGCATCAGAGAGAGGTTAAATTTCACTTTTGATGAATCCAATGTACTTTTATATTATTTATCTATACTTAGACTTCTGTATTTCGGCTCTGGCCAGGTCCCACTGCATCCACAGAGCTGAGCTTTAGCGGCAGCTCATCCTCCAGACTCCTCCAGTAATTTCTGACTTGTATTTTAAAAACTTCGTCCTGTCAGCTGTGAAATGTGTTTTCTTAAATTCACTGTGTTGGAGCTTTAGCCAAGATGGTTTTAGCTGCAGTTCAAGAAATGTAAGAGGCATATTCCCCAGACTTTTGGTGCTGAGAACATCGGTGTGTGAACGTTGCTTACTGATGCTCGCTAACGTCAGACATTTGACAGAGATCAAAACATCTAAACCTCTTCGTGATGCTAACAGTAGTGACTGGTCAGGTGTGTGGAGGTGAGAAAGTCAGCAAGGGTTGCACTTCTCCCTTTAAGACTGATTTTCTTTTACTATTTTCTCTTTACAACTAAGTGCAACACCATCAAACCTCTGTCCTAACCCTAACCCTAACCAATCAGCAACGCCCTTAGATGAGTTCAGAAAACAATTCAAAGAAAAGCATTTGAGGGGAAAAAAATTCAAGTAAAGAAGTCAAATGTAAACAAATGTATTTATTTATTGTTAACAGACACTTCTTCACATCCTCCTTTGTGAATGTACAATAGTTTCTTTTTTAACGAGAGTTGAAGCGAGACATGTACACTAGAAGAAATAAAAATAACCCCAAAACACAGTGCGGATTACATCATGGACTAGCAGGCTGTCACATCTGATAGCAACATGTGAGCAGAGCTGAAAACAGAAATCTGGAAAGCTTCCCGGTGGACATAAATCTTTGATAGTGTCCTAAAAACACCGGAAATTGACATTTTTAGCTTATGACCACACTGCAGCTCATGTGCACCTGTGATAGTTGGGTATATAAATGTACTGACCAGCCCTTGATCACGTGACCATAACGACATGGAGACAGGCGAGGAGCCCAGTGGGTTGTTGCAGCAAACTAGCAGCAGTTCATCAAGTGTGTGGAAATACTTCACTCAAAAGGCTAATGCTAATGCTAGCAGAGGTCCAAATCCTCTGAACTGCAGTCAGTTAACAACTTCACCAAACGTCCTGTGGTAACAGAGAGAAGGAGGCTGCACATCAACTATTTGATAAACTTGTTAGACCTTTAGCTGCTATAAACGGAAAAGGCTTCAGAGATATACTACTTTTTTTAATTTACTTAAAATGTGTTTAACTAAAAGATCAACCAGTCTTCTCTGGTTAATAGTGAGATAAAATATTTCAGAGAAGCATTACCATGGAGTTAAACAGACTATAGAAAAGTCACAGTTCCAAACTAAGACCATTGTTAGCTGGTCTTAAAGGCAGCATGACAAACTACAGCCAGTAAAAGCCAGAGCAGCGTGTGATAAAAGCAGCGTGACAGGCAGCAGTGGAGGCCAAAAAAACCAACTACCTTTGGTGTCCGTGTCACTTCAGGATATATGGTTTCCCCCTGCACGGTCTGTCACCGCTAACTTCTCACGTTCATGTTCCACTGAAGGCAGACGGAGGGAGGCGGTGCCAGGGCCCGGCCAGGAGTGCCGCTAAAGCCCCAAACTTCTTCCACTCGATACAAAGATGTCATTGAGTCTTGTCTCTGCACCTGCTCAAGTCACAGAGGAGATGGCAGAGGCTCTTCCTGTGTGTCCGAGGGGGCGACGACACAAGCCCAACAAATGGAGTTTAAAGATTTTCTCCCTTTCAAAAGGCAAACGTCTGCCATGCCAGATAAGTCAACAAATGAGGGCCAGTGAAACTTTGTTCGTCGTGTGAGGGGCTTTTTGTGAGAGAGGTTGTGTGGGGAAAGGGTTGGTGGGAGGTAGGATGGGGAGGTGGAAGTAGGTCCGCATTAAGAAGAGTGCCAGGAGGACGCGGTTTGGAGATGGTGGATTGGACCACCTTAAATGTAAGGTTTGCTGATGCCCACTCAGGTGGCAGTGGCTGAAACACCTCCACCCCACTCCCACCCACCCCCAACCCCTCGCACAGGGCTCACAATGAAGAAACTGTTTGAGAAAGACGAGGGCTGCGCCTCTGAGGGCACTGACAGCGGGAGATTAGAATAACAATAGCCTGGGTTAATGATGTTTGTGTCGTTAAAGACACAAAGTCATTACTAAAAAAGCCATTAGGCCTCAGAGTCAACGAGAATGAAAGCGGTTGGTGTTTTTACGCTGATTACTCGAGGCGAATTTTAAACAGAAGTTTGATCAACACAGAGCACCAGCAGCTCCGCGCTTCCTCTCACAGCTCTGAGCTGTAACTGCTTTTTAGCTGCTTGTTTCGTGCATTAGCTGCAGTTTCTTTCCAGACTTTTCACCTGACTTCTTCCCTCAGTTCCACTCATCATGTGGAGACGGCCAGCTGAGCCGAGTTGGAGCTGGCAGAAGGCGGCAAAAAAAAAAAGCAAAAGAAGGCTTTGAAGAAGACTGAGCTCGCAAAGCTGTATTTTAAAGTTGGATGGCACATCAGAGGCACGAGCAGCTACAGTTCTGCCTTTTTAAGGGGCTATATATATGCTCCCGGTGCATGATGCATCCAAAATGAGCATTCTCTTTAAAGCCGAGCAGAGAGGGACCAAACATCCACCGCCATGCTCTGAGGCCTAATTATCCTTTTGGATCAGAGACAGAGAGCTGGTTTCGGGGGTTGAACAGGCGAACAGAAGACGGCTGTATCTGAAAATAATCAGATGCGACATATTTACATTTGCAATATCGGCTGACAGCATCATTTAGCGCAACAACGATAGAGAAAAGTTTCATTTCCTTTGCTTCCTTTGTCCTTGAAGCTTATTTTATAGCTGTAGTGGAGGAAAAGAAAGGAAAGTTGCAGTAAATGAAGCGCACACAGGAGCAGATAATAATGGCTGCTGTTGTCTTCAGAGTCATAAATTCATTATGTGTTAGAAAGTTGGTTCATCTTTCATTCTTCTTTGTTTCTAACTGCAGCTCTGCAGCTGATGTAATATTTCTGAATTCTTCATTTAAAATGTCAATAATTGGAAAAATTAAAGCAGAAAATAGTAGTTTGACCTCTGTGAAACCTTAACCACAGGTTTTTAAGTGTGGTGTCTCCAGCCGTCGCCATCTTGGAAGTGTGTCACCTCACTTAGCTTACGGTTAATTCAAAAAATTAACATTTGGTAGTACACAAGACAAGATATTACAATCCATTGTGCCAAAATCCAAGGCAAAACATATTTAGAGGCCCTACCAAACCTACAGTCATGTGATATGATAATTAACCTATATTCTACATAGACTAAACGCTGCTGGCTTGTATGGCCCGCTCAGCAGCTAACCATGGCAGCATGAAAACAACAGGAACCTGACCTGAACAACAGCAGTATGCAGCATATCATTGGGGTTTACACGTGGGCACCTCCTTTCACCGATGTTTCGTTAAGTTAGGCCCACGAAATAAGATCTGGGCTTTCAAACAATTAGCAACAGAGACCAAAACTGTTTTTTTGTTTTTGTTGTTTTTTAACCAGTTTGTTAACACGTGACTTGCTTTTGGAGCCAGCCTCAAGTGGCCATTTGGGGAACTGCCGTATTTGGCCGTCGCCATAGACCAGGGGTGTCAAACTCATTTTAGTTCAGGGGCCACATATAGCCCTGTTTGATGTCAAGGGGGCCAGACCAATAACAAAAAGAAGAACATGAAAATGTTTTCATTTAATGGACATTTCTTAAGAAAAAGAAATGCAATTTCTATTTACTTCTAGGTCTCAATGTTGTTTTATGTCAACAACTCTTACTAAATCTGTGTGAACCCTAGAAATAGCAGTTCATTTTATTGGAAAAATTGCAGTTAATGTCTTCCGTGTAATTTTTGCAATTTGCATATTCATCCTGTGGGCCAGATTAGACCCTCTGGTGGACCGGTTGTGGGCCCCGGGCCGCATGTTTGACACATATGCAATAGACTGTATAACAAATGGATGCCATGACAGCTCTGCAAAAGTGAAGCTAAAGCATGCAGAGCTCCCCCTGGTGGCTGGCTACAGTATATGTCATAGGCTCCACCCCTTATATTTTAGTGGATGGGACTCGAGACAAACTAAAAAACTGAAGTACACGTCAAATGATGGGTATAACAGGGTATAATGCAACATGTCTGTCACAAAAACTGGGTTCAAATTGTCCGTTGGAAGAAAAACATCAAGGAAATGGCTTTTGGTTGCAAACGAAACGTGCCTTTATTTACAGAAAAAAACAAAGTGTGGAAACAACTGAAAAACCCTGTTCGGCAAACGTCCCATCTTTCTAACTCTCCCTCCGCGGCCTTGGTGGCCAGAGGTTTTATACCTTCAGCCCCTCCCTCTGGGCCAACCATTAACAACAGTAATCAATTTACTCCCCTGATTTCCCTATAACCACATACACATAATTCCCATATACTACGATAATATTCTGACATATTGTGCTACTATATTTTCACACCTCTTACATAAACAAGCTTATCTTTATATATGACATACCATATCACCCCTGACCTACTTTGGATTGGTATATGCCACTTCCAACACACCTGCCAGCAATCTCTGACCCTATATGATTGGGCCTCAGCCACAGTTCTGGTTGATCCTTGGGACAGAGAAAAGGAATCATCATTGGTGAGATGAAAACAGAGAACAGATGAAAACCCAAATATATGACAAAAATACAAATAAATTACCAAATACTCTAAACTAAATGTGGTGAGGTGTGTTATTTTATTGACCTGTAAGTGGTGCGTGCACTCACCACCAAACCTAATGGAATTATTGTACCTGGATGTGAATCCCATTGTTCAACATGGTGTGCTGTCCCAGGCCATGTGACGACGTCT
This sequence comes from Planiliza haematocheilus, assembly GCA_005024645.1. Taxonomy (NCBI): domain Eukaryota; kingdom Metazoa; phylum Chordata; class Actinopteri; order Mugiliformes; family Mugilidae; genus Planiliza; species Planiliza haematocheilus. The sequence goes on from SRSE01000637.1 coordinate 4,585,017, forward strand.
TTGTCACATTACCTCCCCTTTCTCCTGCATCGCAGATGTTTATAGTCTTGACAGATAGTCAGCTATAACATTCTCCTTTCCTGCCTTGTGCCACACACGAAACTTGAAGGGTTGCAGCTCCAGATACCATCTGGTTACCCTGGTATTTCGATCCTTCATGGTCTGAATCCAGGTCAGGGCTCTATGGTCTGTCTGGAGGTCGAACTCCCTTCCAAGGAGATAATACCGGAGACTGTCCAGTGCCCACTTGATTGCCAGACACTCCTTTTCAATGGTGGAGTATCTGGTTTCACGAGGCAGAAGCTTTCTGCTGAGATAGAGCACTGGACGCTCTTCACCAGGATCTCCCTGAGCCAGTACAGCCCCAATGCCCACACCTGACGCATCCACTTGCACCAGGAAGCGGCGATTGAAGTCTGGGCTTTGCAAAACTGGGAAGGAGCACAATTTATCCTTCAAACCCAGAAATGCTTGTTCACATTCCTCATTCCATTCCACCGGATTTCGAGCCTCTTTGCAGGTGAGGTTGGTCAGTGGAGCAGCCAGAGTGGAAAACTGTGGAATGAATCGTCGGTACCAGCCAACCAGGCCAAGAAAGGATCGCACCTGCTTCTTTGTCTCTGGCCTCGGGCTGTTCTTAATGGCCTCAACTTTGTCCACTTGTGGCCGGACTTCACCCTTCCCCAACTGGTAACCCAGGTAGCGGGTTTCTTGCTTAGCCCACACGCATTTCTGCAGATTCAAAGTAAGTCCTGCTGCACTAATTGCAGCCAGCACTTGCTGAAGATGCTCCAAGTGTTCTGCCCAGGTTTGGCTGAAGATGACTACATCATCCAAATAGGCAGCGCAGAACTCTCCGCAACCTCGAAGTACACTGTCCATGAGCCGTTGGAAAGTTGCAGGGGCCCCATGTAAACCAAACGGCATCACAGTGAACTGGAAGAGGCCTAAAGGTGTCCTGAAGGCAGTGAGGGGCCGAGACTGCTTCTCCAAGGGGACCTGCCAATACCCCTTGCAGAGGTCCAACGTGGTGATGTAGTTTGCCTGTCCGATCCGCTCGATCAGGTCCTCAATCCGAGGCATAGGATAGGCATCGAAGAATGAAATGGCATTCAATTTCCTGAAGTCGATGCAAATCCGCAGGGTTCCATCCTTCTTCGGCACGATAACAATAGGACTGCTCCATTCACTCTCAGATGGTTCAATGACTCCCAGCTCCAACATCAAACGGATCTCCTCCTTCAACGCCTCCACCAACCGCTCTGGCACTCTGTAGCATGCTTGTCTCACTGGCCCCTGATCAGACTTGATTCTGATACTGTGTTGCAACACCTTTGTACGGCCTGGTTTCTGTGTGAACAACTTAGGGAAAGAATCAAAGATGACTTGTAATTCTACTGGCTTCTTACCCTCAAGGTGCGACAGCTCCACTTTTGCAGACTGCTTCCAAGCGTCCACCACCCCTTCAGAATCGTCTTCTTCAGCCACATGCCGGGCCAGTAGTGAAGGACTAGGAGTACATTCCTTTTCTTCCCATGGCTTCAAGAGGTTAACATGATATGTTTGTTTACATTTACCTTTCTCACGATGTAGGATTTCATAGGTTGTGGGTCCCATCTTCCGAAGCACTTCGAAAGGTCCTTGCCACTTAGCCAGCAACTTGCTGGGTGAAGAGGGCAGGAGTAACAGGACTTTCTGACCTGGTTTAAATTCCCGCTGACGTGCCTGCTGGTCGTACCACCGCTTCTGTGCCTTCTGAGCCTCCAGGAGATTGAGTCTGGCTGCCTCTCGATACTGCTCCAATCGATCCCTCATTTGGAGGACATAGTGTACCACCCCTTGGCCCTCATCTCCTCCCTTTTTCTCCCATTTTCGCTTAAGCAGATCCAGGGGTCCCTGGACTGGCCAGCCATAGAGCAGTTCAAATGGGGAAAACCCGGTGGACGCTTGAGGAACTTCCCTGTAAGCAAAAAGCAGGAAAGGTAACCACTTATCCCAGTCTTTCCCCGTGTCACTTACGAACTTCCTTAGCATCCTCTTGAGTGTCTGGTTGAACCGCTCCACCAGTCCATCAGTCTCTGGGTGGTATGGAGAGGTCCTGATAGCAGTAATGCCCAACTCTTTGTGCAGCTGTTTCATCAGGTTGGATGTAAAGTTGGTTCCTTGATCTGTCAGGATTTCCTCTGGGATGCCTACCCTAGCAAAAAGCTGTACCAGAACACTTATCAGTTTTGCAGTGGTTATCGACCGAAGAGGGAAAGCTTCTGGGAATCGAGTAGCATAATCACATACCACAAGGATGTACTGGTATCCTGTTGAGCTCTTCTCCAAGGGCCCAACAATGTCCATTGCAATTCGCTTAAATGGGGTGGTAATTACTGGCATGGATTGAAGTGGGGCACGGTTTGATTTACGAACAGCACTGGTCTTTTGACACTCAGGACATGTTTTACAATGGGTTTGCACATCACTGTACATTGAGGGCCAGAAGAATCGAGATGCTAGTCGAAGATATGTCTTCTGGTGACCTAAATGCCCCGCCCAGGGAATGGTGTGTGCAAGATGTAGTACTAATGGTCTACAGATACTTGGTACCACTAACCTCCTGCTTCCTGATTCTTCCTCCTGATAAAGGATATCATCATCAATAACATACATTGACCCACCAACGTTAACCATGTGATCATTAGAATTGAACATTTTTGTGAACAGAGTCTTTAGCGAGGGATCAGATTGCTGTAACACAGTGATGTTCTCTGGAACTTCCCATTTAACCTCTGCTGTGACATTATCTGGCATTTTACAACTCACTGGGGTACCAGTATATTTCTCCAAGCGTCGCTGGCGACGAGTCTTTCTGGGACCTTTTGTTCCAGCCTTGCACAGACTACCACACAAATCTGGCAAAGGCTCTAAACCTGTGTGAACTTGGGCTTTAGCCCGGGACCTTGTCATCACAAAGCAAGAGACATGCTTTTCCAGCTCTGGTATAACATTTTGACTACCACTAATAACTTTTCCCCCAACTAAGAGGTCATGTAATACTGGCAAATCATACCCCAAAAGCATATCCACCGGTAACTTCTCTATTACCCCAACAGTCATCAGATATTTTTGTCCATCTACCTCAACTGTAAGTTCCACCTTTGGTTCTGATTTACAGTCCCCATGTACACAAACCACCTCTGTTTTTTCACTATAATCAATTTCACAGGGAACACAACTTTTCTTTATGCAGGAAATGGAGCTAGCAGAGTCAAGGAGAGCAGTGATAGGTTTACCATTAACTTTTGCTGAAACAAAACGGGACTTCTCCCCCCCATCTTTACAGACACCACTTTTTCTTGGCACATAACACATACCAGTCAATTTTGGTTTCTTCAGAGGGCAAACAGATGCTTTGTGTCCCTGTTGCTGACAGTGATAGCATACCAGTGTCCTTATACCTGGCTGAACTGTTTGTCCCCAGTCTTTTGCCCCCCAATTACCTTCAGTGTTCCTTGGGAAGCTGTCCTTTAGACGGTTGCCATCTTTGTTCTCCGACCGAGTCACTCGAGATGTAATCCCTCTCCTGGCATTCAGGTACTGCATGGCTAAGTTTGCTGCTTTCAGCCCGTCTTGTGGTTCGTGTTCCCTCACCCACGTCCGGACATCTGAAGGAAGCACCTGCAGTAGCTGCTCCAAAATTATAGTCTCACCCAGCTGGTCCTTACTTCTCTGTTCTGGTCTCATCCAGCGGCGGTACAGACCCTTCAGTCGATTATATGTCTCTGTAGGCGTTTCTCCAGGTGGTGTTGAGGTTGCGCGGAACCGCTGTCGGTATGTCTCTGCTGAAATGTCGAACTTTGCCAACAGCGCCTCCCGCAGGTCTGAGTAGCAATTCGAGTTATCTTCATCCATAGCTGTATATGCTTCCAAGGCTTTCCCAGTTAACAAGGGGATTAACCTGCATGCCCATTCATCTCTTGGCCACCGCCATGTGTTAGCCATGCGTTCAAAACGTAAAAGGTAATTCTCAATGTCCTCACCTTGTTGGTATACTGGCATTTTGGGGCCCTTACACTGGACAGCAGGTGGGATGACCGGAGGATTGTCAGAACTATGGGGAGAATATCTCAATGATTGTCTGAAGTCACCATTATCACCAAGACCCCGCCCTCTTGGCCCTGGAGTGGGAAGCCCCAGCCTAAGGCTAGCATCTCCTGGAGTGGAGGGTTCAGTTGCCAACTGCTGAGAACCAGGTTGATGTACAGCCTCCAGTGCAACTCGCAGGCCCCGCAGCTCATCCTGAAGATTGTTATCCCTCCTCTGTTGCGCTGTCATAAATTGTCTGAAAAGATTGACCATCTCTGCTGAAGTTCCCCCTACTGGTGCCTGTTCAGAATGCCTCTGATGACCTTTGGGTCTTGCCCCACGTGTTTCCATGTTCAGCTGTTCGTCTTCCCCTGATGTCACAGCTGTTTCCCATTCATCCTCGGTTGGCCAGTCAGGCTTTTTAACTTGGGACCTTAGTCCAGTCCGTTTTTTAAACACACGCTCGTCTTTGCGACCGGCCATCCCACTTCTGACACCATATGTCACAAAAACTGGGTTCAAATTGTCCGTTGGAAGAAAAACATCAAGGAAATGGCTTTTGGTTGCAAACGAAACGTGCCTTTATTTACAGAAAAAAACAAAGTGTGGAAACAACTGAAAAACCCTGTTCGGCAAACGTCCCATCTTTCTAACTCTCCCTCCGCGGCCTTGGTGGCCAGAGGTTTTATACCTTCAGCCCCTCCCTCTGGGCCAACCATTAACAACAGTAATCAATTTACTCCCCTGATTTCCCTATAACCACATACACATAATTCCCATATACTACGATAATATTCTGACATATTGTGCTACTATATTTTCACACCTCTTACATAAACAAGCTTATCTTTATATATGACATACCATATCACCCCTGACCTACTTTGGATTGGTATATGCCACTTCCAACACACCTGCCAGCAATCTCTGACCCTATATGATTGGGCCTCAGCCACAGTTCTGGTTGATCCTTGGGACAGAGAAAAGGAATCATCATTGGTGAGATGAAAACAGAGAACAGATGAAAACCCAAATATATGACAAAAATACAAATAAATTACCAAATACTCTAAACTAAATGTGGTGAGGTGTGTTATTTTATTGACCTGTAAGTGGTGCGTGCACTCACCACCAAACCTAATGGAATTATTGTACCTGGATGTGAATCCCATTGTTCAACATGGTGTGCTGTCCCAGGCCATGTGACGACGTCTTTGTCACAATGTCTTTGTAACTGGTGGAGCTAGAGCACTCTTGGACATTACTGTCCAAATTTGCAAGATGGCTAGCACCAGTTTGGCTAATGGAAAGAAGTGGAGACACGATGTCCATTTTTTTTTTCTACAGTCTATGGCATATCCATGACGCCATGAATTGTAGAAATTAGAATGATTACACTCTGAAGCTGTTTGTGAACGGACGTGGATTTGTGAAAATTATAAAATTGGACATTTAAGACTTTAAAAACGAGTCCTTTTGAAGCGTACTGAGATTTTAAGGCTGACCAGACTAAGATAAATACTTCTGCCTCATCCAAAAGAATAATTCTTCTGGAGTGATTCTTGGTAAACCCACATAAACATATTGTTTTCTAGCAAACTTTAGACATTGCATTTTTGGTAATGACATTACATCATATTTGTTTTCAGATCGACTTTCAAACGGCACAAACGCCAAATAAACTCGGGCTTCTCTGCGGCTTCCAGTGTAAGCAACCAGCACTGAGCAACATGAAGGTCAAAGCAAACAATAGATGCACCAGATAGTCTCCTTCAAATATTTATGTCTAAAGTCCCACGTTTCTAGCATTACACCGAATCAACATATCGGGTAAATAGCACAATTGCGGGGCTCGCTGCTGCAGAATCTAGACAATGGAAGTGACAAATAGCTGAGCTGTGCAACGAAACAAGAGCAGGGTGGTGAAAGGGGCTTTAAATATATGCAAAGGGAGAAAGAGAAATTAGGATGCCTATTTCTGAAAATGATGAAGTGTGACATGTGCTCAGCCCTGATCTAAACGCTCCCTCCCACACAGGCTTGGAGAGGTAACTGAGGAGAGAGGAACTGAGGAAATGCCTGTGGCCGAGCCTCTTATTTTTCCATGGCAGCGTTATAAACATATAGAGCAATAACATCTCCTGTATGTACCCGCTCAGCCCGCAGACCTGTGGCTGGCCCCCTCAAAAGCAGCACTATGTTATTACCGCCTGCTATGAATGCCGTCTGTGTGTATACACGTCGTTATCTATCTTCTGCTGCTTTCGCGTGTACGTCCTGAGTGGAATGCTACATAATAAGTGCAAATGTTTATTTCCAAAAAGCTTCCTGTGTAAATTATCCCCGCACGGCCCCAACACAGGTAGATTCACGGGGGCCCGGCGCATGGGCGTCAGCGTGCCACAGAAATAGACTGCAGGTAAATGGCGGAGATTGTGCATCCGCTGAATGGGCCCGACTGTCCGTGAAGCGGGAATAAATAGGTCTTTGCATCCACAGATATGCAGCTCGGGCCTCCTCCCTAACCGGCCGCGGTGGAGACAAGTTTATGTACGTATAAGGATTTTATTGATTATATACAGGGTGACCATTCTGGGGGTGAAAAAAAAAAACACACACACACACACAACCACATATTCATTATTCAATATTTGCGTAATTCCCCAAAAGTGTTAGTCCACAAAGTTTCCATGTTTAACCTGACGCTTAGAAAGAACGGTATTTAAATGTAAAGGCATTAAACAGTAGACCACCTACCACTTTTCCATGTATCATGTATTTTACAATGTTTTATACACTCTGTTGTGAGTTAGTTAAAACTAACTTGCAATAAGTGTAATAAGTTTTTAGTTTCAGCTGTTTTCCAGGATAGTTGAACACGGAAGCAGAGCCTAGCAGCGACGTGGTTGTAACGGAAAATCACATTTTTATTTCTGCTTCTCTCGTATACGCCGTCTGCATTTACTTATGTGACCTTTTAGTTCCACATGAGTTCATATGAAGTCGAGATAAGTTCACTAAAAGTTCACCGTAAGTGTAACTCTGTGTTGAACTTTCCAGGTGCAAACCGCTGACATTTACCGTCCTGCATTTTTAACGGCTTTTCCCGACCCCACATTCGGGGTGACGTGTTCTCAGGGTTTTTACTCTGCGCGTACGCCTCCTTCCGCTTGTAGAATATTTGCAAATAAACCAACAAAAGTGATCATTGAGTCTGAATCATTGCTAACTTCTCAACAACAACCGACAAACGGCACGGTGACGAAAAACTGATGATGAAATTTAGTGAACTGTAGAGATAAGTCGTTAGTTACCGACACCAACTAGTCTCTGATGACTTCGCTAATAAAAACCCAGTAGAAAGTAATTAAATCTATATTCCTAACCTGAATACATGTGCTGAGAACAGACAGCTCATGTGCTACATACTGTGAGCTGCAGATATGTATAGTCTGTATAAAAACATGCAGCACCTCAGCATCATCAGCGTGTTGTTGGATGGGATAGTGTAGCAGTTAAAGGTCTAATAACTTTATCAAATAGTTGATGTGCAGCCTCCTTCTCATTTAAAGTTATTAACTGACTTCTGTGCAGAGGATTCGGCCCGTTCATCTGCTAGCATTAGCGTTAGCCTTTTTAAATGCATTGCAGTAGTACTTTACTTGCATTTCAGGGCTGACTTACATATTTTTCATGTCACATTCCTAAAACCCCACAAATCCTCCTCGCTATATTTTACCCGTGACAAACATCACGAGCGACAAAAACACACACAAAAAAAACCCAAAGCTAAAAGTGGTTGAGCCATGTTTTATTTCCTGTCTGGAGCCTAATCTCAAACACTGTCGCCGTATGGTGCAACTCCTCTGCTCCGCCGTGCACACGTTGTTTGTTTCTTCATTGTGCAATTTTTTTGAGGTAACGCTTTACTGTAAGTTACATCCCTCTTGCCTCAGCCGGAGAATAACACTCGTCATCTGTCTCTCTTTATTTGTGAAATTGCTTCTTTTTTTTTTCTAGTTGTTGTTGTCGTATAATTCACCAGTCTGGTGACAGCAAAAGTAGACGGTCTCTAAATGAAGCAGACAACAAAACAATTTAAAAAATGACGTATTTTTATACTCATGTCTGTCCTTTTTCCTGTTATTTCTCCTCTTCGTCTGTAATTACATGTTCTCATTTCAAATAAAATGTCCATGAAATCATTTATAATGTGGTTCAGACGCTTTTGAAACGGAAAAACACACAAAGCGAATTCATGTTAAATCCATTGTTTCCAGCTCTTCTGGAGCTCTTTCTCCATAATTCACACGCAGCATCATGGCGGCGTGAGCTATCGCCGCGTTCCCGTCGTCTCTGAGCATTCCTTTAAAGATTTACCAGTGACATGCTTTGACTCTGTGTTGCGAGGTTGCACCAGCTGGGCCGAGCAGAACGCACAGTCTGCCTTTATTTTTATTTTATTCTTTATTTCCTGCCTCCTGTTACGCTTTTTTTTTATTTTAAATGAAAATCTTCAGATTTAAAGACGTCTGTGAGGTTTCTTTTGGTCCAGCTGCACATCATGAATCTATAAACACGCTCAAGTAAAGAACAGTTATTAAAGATGGTGTTTGATGACAAAGTAATCCTTCATGTGACCAGAGTCATGTTGCAGATGCAGATTTTACTTCAAAATCTAAAGTCCCAGCTCTCACAGTCAAGCCGCCGCGTTCACAAGAAAAAAAAGCTCGAGTCTGCTGACAGGAGCTTCAGAGCTGTCTTCCCTTTTCCACAAACTCTCCATTCTCATACATACGTTTGAGTTTGTGAAAGAGTTTTGGCGGCGCAAGACGAACCCGCGGATTATTGTCATAGCCAACCCCGATATTATAGAATTACAGTCAGACAGAGCGACTCCTGGTGCTGCGCGGGCAATTACCCTGCGGCCTGGATCCCGGTGGAAAGGCCGCATTAGGGAAAAGCCTCTGCTGAAAAACAGGGAAGTGTTGGCAGATAATGTGTCAATACCAACCAAAGTAATCACGGCGAGGCTCCGAGGGGGTCTGGCTAAACTTTATTAGAAGGTTCCTCTCCAGGAAGAAATGCAACACCGACGGGTTCGTGCAAAACTAATGCACGCTCTGGTGAAAGGAACATTTATGAGTTTAAAAGGCAGGTTATTTAAACTGTTACTAGTCGGCTGGTGTCTTTGTTAAAAGCACATTTTGAGTTGCCTTCGCAGCTAAACCCCATCTCCATACTAGATTTCTGGAGAGCTGAGCTGCCTCGCCTGTGGACGCTTGAGCAGTCAGCTGCCTCCATCTTGTGGCGAGTTTAATATCCTACAGAAAACCTCACAGAGGTTCAGAGCAGCCGAGAACATAGTCGGATCTCAAGGTGGCACTGTGGCTCCACAAGTGAGTCTTTCAGCCAGAAGCAACACACAAGAGTCGACACTGAAGCAGAAGTCTGCAGCGAGAAACTGCTGTGTCCTTGTCCTGGCATCTTTAGATTTATAACTAGCATGTTGAAGTGTTTGCAGGAGAAAAATAAAACGAATAAGAGTTTCATTTAATTAGTAAAGTTTGAGATTGCATTTAAAAGAGTGTTTTAAACATGCATTAAGACAAGTAGCACAATTAATAAGAACTTTTAATTTATATTTTTAAATAACTAGCAGGATATACCATTTAACATTTTTTTTATTTAAACTTTATTTAACCAGGAAGACCGCACTGACATTAAGAGCCTCTTTTTTCCACGGTGTCCAGGCCCAGACAGACGGGCAGCAGCAAATACAAAACACAGTTACACAATTAGACAAAGCAAGAGATTAAATTTAGAAACTGATTATGAAAAGAAAACAAGTGAATATTGTGCAGTTTGGATTTAAAAGCGCTCAGTGGTAATGAACTCGGTTAGTTTCCAGTCATTCTGCAGAATAGTCCATGCAGAAGCTGCAGAAAGTCTTTTTATCCTGTTTGGTATCAGGCATATTGAACAGAAAGCGATAAACCATTAAGCTAATTCATTATATATCACATACACATGCAGCAGGCTGTGGCACGGGAAATAAACAAACTAAATATCGTACCGTTGCTTTAAAATGATTGTTTTGACCCAAACTATCACATGAACTAAAACAACTTGGAAAGAAATGACACTCTAGGACAGTGAATTAAACTCAAAGCTGTTCTATGTGCAATTAACACACAGGGTGAGGTTTGGCCATTTGATTGAATCAGCTGCTTTATTCACTGTCAAACGGCAAACTATCATATATTTGCTGTTTTGTATCGTATAAATATGATAATTATCTGCTGTGGCAGGAGGGGACTTTTATTCCAGATAGCTGGAAGGTGGAGCAACTGTTAACACCACTATCCTCCTTAAAAGCTCTGCAGTTGTCCTCTTTTATTTTAGGCTAACCCTCCATGACATGATGTCTTGAAACCAGAATCCTTTTTTTGTTTTTAATTCTAGTGAAACTAAAAAGGTACCACATGTGTCAGACTGAAGTTTATGTGCAGAAATGTAATGTAGATACATATTTATTGTCGATCAAAATACACATCACAGGTGAACACATGAATGAAATTTCCTTGCAAATGGCTCAGGGAGCAAGTATTTAAATAAAGAGTCTAAAAAACAGAACAATAAAAAGTATATATATATAAAAACAAACAAACCGTAATAAGGTGCATAAGAATAAAAGCACTGCATCAGATTATTGCACTGAAATTATTGCATTTGATTTACTGCAATGAATGAATTATTGTACTGAGTTACTGTACTGCATTTTGCTTTATTGTCAAGCCTAACTACAGACTGTTTGCAGTTCAGAAGTTTTATGGCAGAGAGAAGTGTCCCTGATGTGAATGTGTGCAGCGGATGTAATCAAGTTAATACAAGAAAATCCTCCCAGAGAGTTTGATAGAAATGATTTTAACAAACGTAAATTGCTTATTTAGGCAAACACGGCGAGCTTTGGAGATAAATATTTCAAAGTGAAAAGGCAAATTAATTAGTAGCACTTGATTATAACTTATGTTTTCATGATAATTGTGCAAATTTGATTTAAATAAAAATCAAACACTAAAAAAAACTGAAATGTGGCTGAAGGGAAAGTAGTTTAGTTGCAGTTTAATGACAATTTAATTTAAGATTAGTACGTCAAACTATAATAAAAGTAAACTTTAAGTCTGCAGTTAGTTCTGAGTTCACACAAAATGAACTATTTAACATTTACCGACCACTTCAAAAGTCAGTGAAGCATTTTATACGTGGAGCTGCAGCAGCTTCGATCCCTATTCACTCATCTCCACGTACGAGATGAGCTTTGTTTTCCTGCAAAATAAAAACATTAATTAGTCTGAACGGAAGTAGAAAATTAAGAAGCGCTTTGATGGCGGAGAAAAAAATAATCTACAAAGGAGAAGTCTCCGTTTTCTCCAGACGCCTTAATTAGCCACAAAACCGAGGTTTAAACTCTTCAAAGGCGCAGATTTGTTCTCTCTGGCCTACGGACAAGCACGTCGGGACTGTCAGGCAATCTTCAGCAGAGACCTTTTGACAGTTCACAATAACTACGACGTGGAGGTTAATTGCACTCTTTAGGCTGCAGCTAAACAAAAGTTCTCTTTCAACCTCGCGCTGCTGCAGCGTACTGAACGTTTACGCCGTAAACATCATGTCAGGCCACCACACGAGCCACATCACACGAGGGATTTAAAAGTTTATTCACATACGAATACGCTACGAGGCTCTGAATGTGAACTTCTGAGAGCTAACGAGAAGTTTTAGAAGTAAAGCTTTAGGAACAGGCTGTTAGCAATAGCTTCCATGCAAACTGCCCAGTTTCTGAGTGTCTGTTGTATCTGCATAATTGAATTTGGAAACTGCAGTAACAAGGGTACTGAAATGAAAAAAAGATGTTTTATTTAAAATATATCAGTAAATGTGCTGAATAGACACATCATCAGAATCCATTGTACGTGGAGATCAGAGTTTGCATGTTCTCCCTGTGTCTGTGTGGGTTCTCTCTGGGTACTCCGACTCCTCCCACCGTCCAAAGACATGCTGCTGAGGTTCACTGGTGATTCTAAATTGGCTGCACCCGTCCAGGGCCTCCTATATATATGAAGTAGTGGTTAGAGGTGCAGCTTGGGACCAAGGGGTCCTGAGCAAGCATTTCACCAACTGCTCCCCAGGCGTGGTCTAGTTAGAGGCTGCAGCCCACTGCTCCAGCTATACACACCACCGTGCAAACAAATGCATGGGTCAAACAACAGGAACTGAAATTTCCACACTACTATTAAGAGTTAAATTATATTATTATATGAAAAATATTAATTTAATTATACTTTAAAATATAAAAAAAGCTGCATTATTCTGTCACATGAATATATTAATTTTAACTTAATGCATGCTTGTTCTGTGACAGAATGACTAGAGAACTTTTTATTTACATTTAGTTGCTAAAAAGTTCTTTGCTTTCGTTTATCCTTCATTCTGCATGAATATATGATCTTGTATTGATGTATTGATGTACTGATGCAGCGCTTCTCGACCTATCAGTGCTCTAAACACTTTTACAGTCACACCAGTGCAAGTTCAGGGTCTCGGTAAAGGAGGTGGTCCACCGGGGGATCGAACCATCAGACATATTGTCTTGTGCAAACCAAAGCACCAGCTCCCTTTGTATTTAAACAGGACTGTTGGTTATAGACTTTGGTTTGTTAATATTATATAAAGTCAATCAACACATAGAGGATGCTTCAGTATTGCACAGTTAATGATTGTGTGGATCACTGAGCTGTAGATATCAGGCACAAATCTAACCATCTATAACTCTCTGCTCCATCTCTGGATGTCTTTTTATTTAAAGACACTAAAAAATATTTAGAACAATAATTCTAATTTATACTGTATTGCAATCCAGGGGTTAGGTTCTTACAGTACTCAAGGCTCAATGGACACGAGGATAGGTTTATTATTTGACTATATTATTATAGTATATATATATATATATTATATTATACTATATATTTGAGTAAATTTGCCAAAAACTAAACTTTTTTCTTGAACCTTTACTGAAATAATGTTCAGTACTCTCAGATAACACCCTGTATATCCTATCAGATGTCATTTTGAGAGATCTGTTGATGTGTTTTGTGCAGAAAACAAATAAAAGCACGTTAAATATTAATGTGACTGTTACAAATAAACAATCTTCACGTTGGAAAGCAAAGATTAAACGTTTCAAAGCCGCGGGGCGATTTTAAAAGTGTGACTCCAGGCCTCAGCCAGGAGGCCGAGAAATCCCAATCTCTAAAAAGTTCCTCCTGCAGCCTGAGTCACGTTTGTTGACCCATGAGGTTAAATGATCACAGCCTCCATCTCCCAGAGAAAATGTGAACCCAGCAGGAGTCTGCTCTGCTCCTCCAGGAGGAGGGGAGGGGGGAGAGGAGGGGAGGGGAAGGGAAGGGGGGGAGACGTTTGGGAAGCACTGACCCACTCTCTGCGGAGTGAGGTGGAACATGACCACACCCCCTGCTCCTCGGTGTGTGTGTCTATTGGCTGCTGGGAGTCGTCTGGAGCCTGGATGTGGCTGCTGTCAAGGGTTTATACTAATAAAACTCCCTTAACTCCTCCATCCTCCCTGACACTTGTTGCCGCTGCCTGCGCACCGCCGGGAGAGGCCACCTGAACCGCTTCAGCATTTCCTTTGGGATTTCCCGCGGGGAGTGATGAACTCCATCGACCCTCAGTCCCATCACCAGCACCACCAGCACCACCACACCTCCCCTACCGTCGGCTCTCTCCCACCTAAAGGCGCCCAGGAGGCCCCGGACATGGCCGCTGTCTACTGCGACAACTTCAGCAGCATGTATCACCAGCAGAGCCTCCAGGGCGCGCAGAGACCCGCCAGCTACGGCCTCGGGGATTACGCATCGTCTCCAAACCCGTACCTGTGGCTGAACGGGCCGGGCGTCAACTCCTCCGCCTCCTACCTGCACGGCAACAACCCGGCGTCGTTCATCCCGCCCTCCTACGGCTCGCAGCGGCAGTTCATAACGAACTCACCTGGATTCGGCGGGCCCGACCTGGGCTGGCTGTCCATCGCCAGCCAGGAGGAGCTCCTGAAGCTGGTGCGTCCGCCGTACTCGTACTCCGCGCTCATCGCCATGGCCATCCAGAATGCGCACGAGAAGAAGCTGACCCTGAGTCAGATCTACCAGTACGTGGCCGACAACTTCCCCTTTTATAAGAAGAGCAAAGCCGGCTGGCAAAACTCGATCCGGCACAATCTGTCTCTGAACGACTGCTTCAAGAAAGTGCCGAGGGACGAGGACGATCCAGGTACCGTGAACGCACCACAGAAAAGAAAAGAAAAAAGTTATCGGCTTATAAATAATGTGGCATTTGAGGTACAGCTCGTGTAGAGGCCAAAGCATGATACTGAAATCTTTAAAAATGTAAAATAGAAAATAAAAACTGTACATTTCTTTATTTTTGAATCGTTGAATCAGTTAAATGTTTTGTTATCAACACTCAACTATTGAACAATTATGTTCTGTAAAGGTTTTGTCTAAAATCTGTGAGTTAACCTTTTATTTTAAGGTTTTAAAATATGATCCAGGTGCAAATTGTAGACATGTACTCTAGATTTAGAATAAATCCAGTATTTAATCATTTTTTTCTTTGTGATATGTCTTTAAGGGATTTTTTCTGCAACTTCCGTCTAGACTTAAAACCTGGTATCAATGTCAAACGATCACATTAATATATTAGTCTGTACTTCTTCCATCACGTGAAGCTTTAACAGACTGAACCTGAAGTAATTCAGTTAATATTTCTCCACAGGAAAAGGAAACTACTGGACGTTGGACCCAAACTGTGAAAAGATGTTTGACAACGGAAATTTCCGCCGGAAAAGGAAAAGACGGTCGGATCCGAGCGGCGCAGGAGGAGCAGCAGCATCATCATCATCATCATCAGCAGCAGCTGGAGCCACAAAGGTGGACGACGGCAGGCCGACAGGGGCCGCCTCGCTGAAGCCCTCAGACAGCCCTCAGCTCCTGGGCCCTCCCTCCCCGGACATGGAAGCGCTAAGCGAAAACCACAAAAGCTCGTCGTCGCCGCCCGGCCTGGCCTCGGCCTCCCCTTGTTTTAACAACTTCTACAGCAACATGTCCACGCTCAGCTCGGGGGCCGCCGGCCGTCAGGGCTCCCTGGGACTGGTGAACGAGCTGTCGAACAGGAACATAACCGCCCTGAGCCCGTACCACGCCAGCCACGGCGGTCAGCAGGACACGGGGGCGTCAGAGCACAGCGACGGCTTGCATTTCAACCGTGGAGTGTACTACAACACGTTTGGCGGCGGGCAGAGCGGACAGTTCAACAGCCACTTCTACAACAGCTTCAGCGTCAACAGCCTGATCTACCCCAGGGAAGGGACTGAGCTATAGGACTGAGCTAACGTGAATCCCACTGAAACTAACGCCCGCATGCTCCTGTTCCAGCCGAGGTCAGAGTGCTGCACAGGCCCAGACCCTGCATCTGAAAGCCCTTCCTTCCCCTGATCAGCGCGCCGGAGGGAACTCACCGTGTCTTTGGTGTGCGTAATTTAACTTGACAAGCGTTCAAAGTGTGGATAAAATTCAGCCTTAAAGTCGAAACAAAACACGAGCACTTACTTCTTTACGTCAAAGCCACAGCTCTCAGTGGTAAAACAAAAAATATATATATTTGCAAACTACTGAAGACTAAAAATGTCCCTATGCATGCATTAATCAAAAGCGCTTCATCATGTTTAAGATCTGAAACGTGCATTTTATATATTTTTTTGCCTGTTTTGCCAAATCTAGCTTATATTTCTATGGAGTGGCCCATTATTTTATTCATTTTGTTCATTTTTTATTGAAAATGCCCCCAACCCGTCACAGCCAAAGTTGCCTTTGTGAGACCGCCGTTACCTCAGATCACTCCAGATGAAAGTGCCCTGTCATGAAGGGTTTACCTGCGTATCTAGACACATGCAGTAATGACTGATCGAGCAAACAGGGCTTCTCTCTCTGTCTTATCTCTCTGTCCTCCATGTCGACTGAAAGGCTCGTGTAAATACCAGCGGACTTGATAAATGTGTATTTTTGTAAATTATAAAGATAGTTTGTGACTATTTATGCTATTTATGCTAATAGGCTCCTCTCTTCCATTTTTGTTTTTTTCTACCGTTAGTTTGATTAAAGCAGAAGTGAATATTAGCTCACGACATGCACCGAAAACAGTATCACACAAAAAAAAGCTCAGACGTCATCAATATAAATATATAAATATATATATATATATAAATATATTAAAAGCTATATCCTATATCATGGTTTCTCTCAGGATTCAGTGTGACAATCATTGAATGGCTTTTGTATCTACTTTTGTCTTTTTTTTAATCTTTATACAGTGCATCAACTGTGATCATAAATAAATATAATTTGGCCTCTATTGTTTTTGTCATGCGTCCTTTTCAAACGGGGCATCGAGTGCGTTCAGGGCTTCAGTTGTGACTTAAATGCATTCTCTTTAATTTACTTTAATATTTTGTTTCTTGCTGCATCATTATGTACGTATTCTGCAAACCTTAGCTGGAGGATTTGTCACATATACATGGATATCTGCATTTCTCACTGCAAGTTACATCCCACAAGAGCTAAATTAACCCATCTGTTTCTTTTATTCCACTAAATCAGCTTTTCTTCTTGTCAAATTGGAGGAATGACGCCTGCTCTCATGCAGGGTTCATCCCCAACTTTGTCCTCAGTTTGATTTCTGCTCTTGGGGGGAAGGAGGACACTTACAGTCCACTGGTCGACGCCCAAGTCGCCTCATCTGCTTCCTCTGATGTCGATATAAGCAACAAAGCTGCTCTTAGAGTTTCCTTAATTTCCATGTAGATTGGACCTAATTACCAATTAAGTGTGACGGCGGTTAATTTCTAACTCATTCCAGTTAAGTGGCTGCACGGTGGAACTTGCAAAACGTGCAAAGCATCCGTAGGGAGGTCTGTTATAATATATGTGGAGATTTAAGCATTGCATAAATGTTAGAGAGTCTAGATCAAACTTTTCTTTCAAGCTAATTCTTATTCCTATAACTGAGGCGTCAATGAGGTTGCATGCATTTGTAAAGAACACACTTCAGTAATGTTCTGCTTCTGAAAAGCATTAAGAGGAGTTTCAGATTACATCCTCAGCCTCCCTTCAGCTCTAAATTTACAGTCACACCCTTGTATTCCCTAAGATGCAAACTCTAAAGCCTCTATCCCTGAGACGAACAGTTGCCAAGAGACGTTTTGGCAAAAATTAAGAAAGTTCAAGTCTGGAGCCAAGCCAGAGCCTCTCCAAAAACACAGCAGCTGACAGACGTCTTGATACGGAAAAACCTGCCAAACAATGGAGCCATTGTCCTCCGCCCTTCATGCCAATCCTCGTGTATCAATTAGGGACTCTCTGAGGTGAAGATATCCCCCTTAGACCAATGGGGTTTAAGCATTTCCTTTGTTTCCATTCTCTGGCAGTGTTTGCCCCAAATTAAGAGGAGGCCATCTTGCTTTGTTCCTGCTAAGAAACGACGCATCGAGAACTTCCCTCTGCAAATATTTACCACCCAGCGTGCAGGCTGAGCGCGGCGATTCTGCCGATTCAGTCGGGTTTTCGTGCATGTGTCCAGATACTTAAGCAAAGTGCCGTGACAGTGATATGTTTGTGCTTTCCCATTATTGTGGATCTGTGTCTGTTTTGGCTCTCGGTGAGTCAAAACTGAATGGCTCGTAAAGAGTGAGCGAATTTTATTTTCATTCGGAGGGTCTAAATTTACAAGAAGGATAAAAACTAATATATTAGTACAGTATGATAGAGTATCCCAACTCTGTGCACTAATGTGACCCTTGTTTAATTAATCATACTTTGACCTACTAATTAAAGCCCTTATGAATTTATCTTTGCATAAACACAGCTTCATAGCCAAAAACACATTTAGGGTCTAATTTGTAGAAGCACCCAAGTCCTCTGCTCAGAGAACGGATCAGTTAACGCGATTCCATCCCGCCGGCCCCGCCGTCTGAAGTGTGTTTCTGCTCTCTAATGACGTGACGACCCCTGAACAACAATCGGATGACCCCCATCTGACATGTTGAACTCCGATGTATGTATGGCACAGACGGTTCCTAAACTTTTCCACTCGGGCAGACTGTGCCAGCGCTGTCTGCTGAATGACTGCCCCTGCTGCCAAGTGTGAACTTCTCAATTAGAGAGGATCCACTGACCCGGGCTCTGTTTGATCAGCATCTTTGGGGCCTGGAACACCGGGCAGCCCGTCCTAATTTGGCGTTCGCACGGCTCTATTGGGTGACATTTGAAAAGCGGCATTGTCGGAGCGGCTGGGAAGCGGGGCTCAACACGGGATTGTTGGTGCTATTTCGATCTGTGACTGTATACTGTAGGTTCATGCCCTTAAATGACCCCACGAGACCCACAACACAGATTGTTTCTCCGATAATGCACAGGGAAGAGGTGATGCCTCGCTAATGAGAGAAAGCAACTGTTTCACATGGAGGGCTGGAGGTCAGCTTCGTGGAGGATCCCTGGTTGTGATGTTAAATAAGGACAGCGAGGTGATGGGGATCAGGGCTCATTTCAGGACTCGGGAATAATCCACAAACACAAAACAGATTGATTCTAATGAGATTTTACCACTTTTTACCAGAATATAAACTGACATACTCATTTGAAGTGAGTTTCTAAATCCTAATCCTGCCATTTGCCTTTAATTTGTCGCAGGAGATTTAATGTACCTGGATCCAATCACACCTTTTCCAACAAGCTTCTCCTGATTTCCAGTGAACCGGTTGCACGTGACTGAATAAACATCTGTACTCGTCACATTCCTGTTACTCTGTTGCTTAATTGTTGTCACATGTGATTAGCACACTCTCGACTTCCTGATTGACCAGTTTGAGTCTCTCGAGATGTGGCATGAAACTTTTCCAGAGGGCTCCAATGGAAGTGAAAGAAAACTGGGTGAGCGAAGCTTTCCCAGGATTAAGAGATGCTTTTTCTAAACACTTTGGTTTGAGTTAAGATTTGATTTGTTGCATCTCACTGACGTCAGACAACACGATGCATGATCCTCTAGCTCTGTCTTTGAACAGTAGCCCTCAGTGGGCTAGAGGTAGTCGACTAACTTGCAGGATAGCCACAGTACCCTGCGGTGCCAAATCATAACGGTTCCCACTATACTACAAATTCTACACGACGGTACTACCGTGGATTACTATACTACCGGTGCCAGTTTCCGCTACATAGTGGCTTGCTCCACTCTCCTCCCAGCTTCTCAATGCATGCTACTCCCTTTTAAACAAACTAACCATGCAACTACTGCATCCGAACTACACGGCTGCTGAATGATTGGCTGTTATTGGTGACGTCTGGGGATATGATGTCCGCCCTGTCTGTTAGCCGGCTGGCTGGTCAAAAGAGAAATGCTGTGGCGTACTGTTATTGATGGTGCTGATGTGCTGCATGTTTTTATACAGGCTATACACATCTGCTGCAGACAGTATGTAGCACATGAGCTGTGTATTCAGGTCAAGTATATAGATTTCATTACTTTCTACTGTGTTTTTCATCAGAGACTAGTGATTTTCGTCACATAACAGTCGACTTTCAAAGATCTGAAGGATGTTGCTCCATCCTCTATCTTTCTGGTATCATGCATCACCTAGAAGTTTAATGTTTATATTCTTTACCCAGATGCATGTTTGAATTCATCGTCTACGTCTGTCTCTCTACCTGAGCGGCCTCAATCGCACTTTTTCTTGTTAAAATGGAGATTTTCCTCACCCCTGTCACTTCAGTGCCTCCTCTGGGGGCTTTGGGCTCTATAAAACGAATTATATGTTTTTTAATTTTGACAAAAAAACATGTCTCTCCCTTGAGTTAACCTTCTTCCTTTTGTGCCTAACTGTTAAAGCAAAGAACATTGCAGCAGGGTGAGACTGAGGGAAAACATCTTGACGGGTTGAGACCGTGAAGGAGTTTGAAGTGGGAGGGTTGATAGAGGGGGGGTCCCGAGTACGATTTGATCCTGGAAGGCTCAATTAAGTGGTTCGTTTACCCCTCGTGTGGAGCCGGCGAATTGGAGCCAGGTCAGCTCCGGGTTGAGGTGTTGTTCATTATTTTTCCGCCTGTCGGATCCCATGAGCGGCCGCTGGAGACGGTGGCTGCTCGGCGGCCGAGGAGCAAAGGGCCTGCCGGTGGGGTACGTCAAACACACTCAAAGCCTCTCCCCTCGCCGGGAGGATTATGATCAACAAAGCATGTCCCACACCTGCACCGGCCGGCACAATGGAAACTCCGCGGGCCAATGGAGGCGCAGGGAGAGACCAGTTATTAGAGGCCCCCACCACTGTAATGGATTACATTAACCCCTTCTGTTGTTCTTCCCCCTGGAGCTTAAACATCGGACTGACAGACTCCACATCCCATTGAGAAAAATCCCAGTAACACTTTCTTACAATAGCAGTTTGTCCAGTTTATCCAGTGGTCTGTCTCCACGGCTAAACTGTGTGATGACTTCATTAAATGTTAGAAAGATCTGGACATTTACTCTTTTTCCTTTTTTTAACTGATACTGCTTGTTGCTGTTGACTTAAAATCAGATTCAGAAAACTTTATTTGACCCCGGGCTGCACTTTAAGGCACATGTGAGCTGCAAAAAAATAAATGTTTAATGAAATAAGAACTGAACAGACTTAAATGCATAAAATAAGTCAATCAAAACAGAAAAAAACTGAAATACTGATGTCTGAGAGGGAATTTTCTTGATCACATTCACTTTTTACACAAGAAGACATTTAAATCTTTAAACATGCAATTGAAGTCGATCTTACAGCGAAGCACTTCCCTTAAAGTCTTTGAGAGTAAAAGCTCATTTACTACTGCGCGACACCGTAACCTACGTACATAGCCTACACCTGTGCACGCTATTTATGCACTTGTCAGTCTGGCTCGCTGTGTCTTTTTCCTTTTACTTCCTGCTTCACGTTCAACAACAGCGACTGAAACTTTCGCTGAAATTTCGCCAAAGACGAGTCGTACAAATGTTTGCATCTCTGAACCTCCTCAGTTAACCTTTCCTCAATCAAATCAATTTGAAAACTGCGTAGATGGAGAAGCCAGGGGTGCAGATCCAGTGACAGGAAAGTGATTGTTTAGTGGAGTCAGAAATATATTTGTCAAACATTATTTGTTCAATCATTTTAGAATCTAAAATGTGAAGAATGTGAACTCTGACAGTACATTTGTTCAGTTTCGAATAATTTAGGTGACTTTTACTGGGCGGGAAAAGTCATGTTTTTCAGAAATTGAGGGGGGCATGTCCGCCCACTCCCCGTGATCTGCACCCATGGGAGAAGCAGCCAGAACTGGTGGGAAGTTGAGGTTTTAATAGGAACATCTGTGGGTGCAGCTCATCAGAAAAAAATGAAAGTTAACCTCAACCTCAAAGAATACCTCAGCTCCTCATCCAGCCCTTTAGAGCTGAAGATGCTACTACGCTAAATTATTTTCATCCTATTTATGCATGAAATGAACTTTCTGAGCTTGAGGAAATCTCTTGATATCACGCTGTACGGACCTTAAACCAAAAGCCTTACCCAGCTGAACCTAATCCATGCTAAAGCTTTACTTTTATCCAGATCACAGATCAAACTGTATATATTTAAAATATCAGCCTAAGTGGTTTAGCTCCACAGTACATCTCTGACATGTTAATTCCATATTCTGCACCCAGGTCACTGGTCACCCTCACAACTCCTCTCAGTCCCTAACTCTCACCTTAAATTAAAAGGTGACCGGGCTTTTTCAGCTGCCTCTTCGAACCTCTGAAATTCCATCTTACGTTAAGTCCTGCTGCAGTTTTAAATCTCATTTCTCTTGCTTTTAGTTTGGTTTGGTTAATTCTGTTTTTTACAGACTCTGTTATTGTACCTTTACTTTAATATTTCGGTTTAGTGTGTTACACGTTGGAAAAGTCAGCTTGCATGTCCACGAGCATGCAGGTGTCACTTGACTGGAAGGCTGCCCTCCAGCTGCAGCTCATTCTGCTTCATCACGGCTTAATCTGCTCCGGTTCAGAGCATCAGCTGATCACGTTCGGCTGTAAATATGAATCTTCCTCCTCCGTGATATTCTCCGTGTCCCGTTTCTCAAACTGTATCAACATGTAAACAGCCGTGTTTACCCATAGCGGCGCGGCGGTAACACGGCCTGTGGCTGTGTTTGGGGTTTTGTTTCAGACGCGAGACAACAGAGGAGGAGGACACTCAAGTATGTTTAATGAAGGAGAGTGTCAGTCCCCGGGGAGCCCGTCCGTCATGGGCGAATTAGACCGAAGCTCGGAGGAATGTACATCTCTGCCCTTATCCTTACCCCCCTCCCCGATACTCCCACCACTCCACACACTCCCTCCTCCTCCTCCTCCTCCTCCCCTTTTTTCTCCTTTAATTGGGCCCATTCTCCTGGCACCTCTCCAGATCACACTGTCACTTTACGCTGTGTAATAAGCTATTAGCCCCGGCCGGACCGGGCTCCACCGCCACCCTACGCTAATCAACATGGACATGGTCATTGTGTGGGACTGGGACTCAGGACAGCACAGTCGGGCTTTTGTTATTCCCCCCGGACCTCAGAGCCTTGGATGTCCTGGCTCAGAGAGACATGAAGGATAGGGGCGAGGGGTGGCTTTAGGGGGGGAGGAGGAGAGGTAAACAGAGGGGGGAGATCAAGGAGAGGTGAACTCACTCTCACTGCCCCCGGGGAAACAACAAAACAAACTGTAACACCTTTGGTTCAGCCATCTTGCTTTGGCAAAAATATGACTTTTTGCCTCGTCCCAAAACAATGGAGCTCTTTGATTTAAGCCGTTTTCCAAAATGTGAATGAATCTCCTAATTTGGATTTATATTTATGACATTACTTGCTTTTTTAATTATTATTTCTGTTTTGTTTTATTGTCACACGCTGCAAGGTTTTAGGATTGTGGTAAAATTAATCTTCAGCAAATCCCTGCGTCAATAAAAGCACATGTGGGAGCAGCTGGGTGGTTTCTCTGTTGTTCTACATCCTGGGTGTGGTTTTTGTTTTCATGGGCAGTGGTTCATTCACGCATGGACACATACACCAGTCAGCCACAACATTATGACCACTGACAGGAGACGTAAAAAAACATTTAAACCATCTTGTGACAGTTCAGTGTTCTGCTGGGAAACTTCTGGACCTGGCTTCATTCATTGGTGTGGATGTTACTTAGGCCCCGCCCACACGGAAACGGTTTTTGGTTTAAACGCAGATGTTTTGCATCGTTTTGGCCGATCGTCCACATGAATCCTGTAAATGCACTTTTCTGAAACCTGGTCCCAGGGTTTGCAAAAAATTTGCAAACGCAGCTCTTGAGTTTTCGTGTGGACGGGGAAAAACGTTGATCGCCTTCCACCTCTTATATCCCACAAGACGTCTCATAACAACATCAACAACAATGGTGGACTACATGCTCGTGTTCCTGCTGGAGAAGATATTGAGCCTATTATGGTTACTAGGGCTAAATATTATTTCTCCTTGAGTTTGGTTTCTTCTAAAGCAGATTTGTAAACAGCGCTCAAGCTTTATGCATGCTCCGCCTCTTCCTCTACGTTTTTGGTGAATTTCTGAAACGGAAACAGCGCCACCTATAGGCCTGGAGTATAAAGTAGCGTTTTGAGTCGTGTTGAGATGGATCCGTCTGGACGCAGATATTCTTTAAACGATGCCAGGGAAAATGGAGGTGGAAAAGATAGTTTTGGTACGTGTGGACGAGGCCTTAGACATGTAGCAGCCACCTAACAAACAAAAAACCAAGAAGAACAGCACAAGGTGTTGACCTGGCCTCCAAATTCACTAGATCCCAAACTGATCAAGTATCTGTGGGATGATCCACAGAGGCCACCCTCAGAAGGCCCATGTCCCATTCATTTGATTTGGAAGCTGGTCATAATGTTGTGCCTGATCGGTGTCTAGTGCCATTCATTTTCAATCCTGGGAAAATTAGCCACATTATTAGCTCTGTTTACGTCTCATGTCGTAAGTGGCAGATTGCTAATGCTCTGTTTTCACTTGTGTCGCATGTATTTGTGTTTTGCAAAACACATTTGATGAAGGGTGAGAACTTGCCTGATTGGAGAGAGATAGAGAGAAAGAGAGAGAGAGAGGGAAGCTTCCTGAACCTTATTACAGCTCTGGTACAAGTCCTGACACCTCCAGGCAGAAAATCAGGGGGTTAGACGAGGCCTTGGCGCTGCAGCCTGTCTGAGGCACTAATACTCAGCCCTGGCAGCGAGGAGCCGTGTTTAACTTCGGGGGATGTACAGATTTCACGCTCACTGCCAAACGTCTCTCAAGTCTCTCACCACCGGCAGCAGATTGTTATATATGTAAATCAAAGTTTATGATAGGAGCAGTTCTTATCATGCAGGATATCAGTGATGTCAAAGTGTGTGCATGTATAAATGTGTGTGTCTGTGGGTGTTTGGAGGAATGCTGGGGAGCAGGCTGGGACAGAGCTGTGAACAGGTGCATGATGGGGAGGGGGGGAGCCCAGGGAGGAGCCCCTGTGGTTTAACGTGTGAGATTGATGTGTGTGTGGTTAGATGTCGGGGTGGGTGCAGAGGGACTTTACCTCCACAGATTTAACTACGCTCATTTTCTTTGAGGAGAAAAACAAAATAACTTTTATTAGTTTTTTTTTAATCAAAATGGAAAAGATTACAATGTGATCAGATATATTGTGTTTTTACATGCCCCCAAACATCAGTCACTGTAGAACTCTGCCCGCCTTGGAGAATCAAACCTGCAGGAAATATAACAGAAGAAGAAGAAGAAGAAGAAGAAGGGTTTTCTCCTCCTACATTTTCTTGATAACACTTGATTATTTCAAAAGAAGAAGATGACCGAGATGTTTTAACGTCTCCAACATTGCTGTCCACATGGACTGGTTGTTTTTCCGCCTCCATGTTTCCGTCCCTCCTGTAAACTCCTCACCAACGTGGAGCAAACATGCTCAGAGAGAATGGATTTATTCCAGTAACCACAGAGGAACCAGCAGATTGAGAGTTTGCACGGTCATTAGAAGCTAATAATGACCAATTAAGCGGATTATCCTGATTGGGCCACCTTGTTTTGGGGGGAGGGGGTTTGGTTGGTTAGAGAAGCAGCTTGGGACTGAAGGGTCACAGGTTCGCATACCCCCATGTCCATGGCTGAGGTGTCTTGAGCAATCACCTACCCCCCAGGTGCTGCACAAGTGGCAGCCCTCTGCAAAGAGTCTACACGCTAACATGGGAACCAATGGATGACTTAAATGTAAATGAATGCACCCCATTAGGGATCAATAAAGGTAGAATTCTATTATTTTTTATTGTGTTCTAGTGTATCTATCTATCTACAAACACATATACCCTTCTATCCTCCCTTCACCCTCTAATCCAGCCCCCTCTGAGCCCAGGGTCCGAGGGAAAGGTTCATCCAGAGGGCGGAATCAGCCTCCATGGCAAAGAGCTGAAGAAGTATTATTCGCTAAATTGGGATATGGGGGGGCTGATTCGGTCGGGGTGGGGTGCGTGCACGAGTTCCTACTACGGGGTTTGAGTCGATGTTGGGGTTATGTGTGCCGGAGGTTGACCGGTTTCGGAGGTTCCTCGCTCCACATTTGTCTGGGTTCACTGCTCCGAGTGTGCGCTCAGGGGTCACGGCTGAGCCGCCGGTCCGCTGCGGCACAGATCTTAGAGGGAGGGGAAACGCTAAAGGATGATTTTAGGGGGCTGTCAGAACGGGGTCATGAGGGGAGCTTTATTTCACACAATGCTGCTGTAGTGTTCTAGGTAGAAAAGTTTAAAAGGCCATGGAAATCATCTAAAAAAGACGATAATCACGCTAATTTAAGGAATAGTTTTGCAGTTTTTTCTCAGTTTAAGTACAGCAGTCGTCTTTTTAAACACTTAAAACAACTCGATTTTTAATTATTATTGTCAAAAAGCTATGATATCATCATTTTATTTTGTCAAGAGCAGATGCAGCTTGTAGAAGCCCCGTCCTTGGCACGTTAAAGGCTCCTCCTCGACATTTAAACATTTATATTAAAATCAAATTGCACCCAGGAAGCCATTTAGCCCTGCACGCCACTGAAAAGTATCAGGCCAGTGGTCACCAAGAAGACCAGAAGTCAACATTAAAACGTTCACACTTGGAAGCCGCCCAGTACTATGAGAGTTGGCAGCTACACTGCAGCAACCGGAGGTTAAGTGCCTTGCCCAAGGGCAGCGCGATGCTGGTAATGAGAGGGATACGACGTTAGTTTGTGTGAATTCTACCCGGACGGAGAGAAATAATGACACAGGCCGAGAGAGAGTGTGTGTGTGTTAAGTGTGTGTGTGCGTGCATGTGTGTGTGTGTGTGTTGTTTACAGTTTACACAGCAGCACACTGGCAGAGCATCAAAACCATGTTGCTTTTTGTTTTGAGGTAAACACAACCTCCAACCCGGAGGCAGGGCCAGGACAAACAGCACAGCCCCAGGAAGCCGCCCGTCCTCCATGATACCCCCGACTGCCCCAGAGCTTCAGGGAGAAGGCTCGTCTGGGCAGAAAGGAGACGATTGGGAAGTTAAAAAGTCAATAAACAACAAATTGTTTAAATTGTTTTAAAAGCAATTAACAATTATTATGTTATATTTATTCTTCTGTTGCATTATGTACAGCACTTTGTTTCAGCTGTGGTTGTTTTAAAGGGCTCTATAAATAAAGTTGAGTTGAGTTGAGTTGAGTTGAGTTGGGAACAGATTGTTGTTAATGGGGGGGTCTTTGAGGGGAGGGGCCTCTGTGGATCATCCCACAGATACTTGATCAGTTTGGGATCTAGTGAATGTGGAGGCCAGGTCAACACCTTGTGCTGTTCTTCTTCCTAAAGTGTTTTTGTGGCTGCATCCTGCTGGGGATGTCTGCTGCCATCAAGGAGTGTCATTGCTATGGGGTGGGGGTGCCTGGTCTGGTCTAGGTGGGTGCTACATGTCTAAGTAACATCCACACCAATGAATGAAGCCAGGTCCAGAAGTTTCTCAGCAGAACACTGAACTGTCACAAGATGGTCAAGATGGTCATAATATTGTGGCTGATTGGCGTATGTGCCCATGTGTGTATAAAAAACTTTGGAAAACCACTGGCCGTGAAAACAAAAACAAACCCAGGATATAGAAAGATAGAGAAACCACACAGCTGCTCCCACATGTGCTTTTATGTCTAAGTAACATCCACACCAATGAACGCCAGGGGAGCATGTTGAGCATTTAGCACCACCACAGAAGCCTGCATGTCAGACTCTGAGGAATGTTTGTTTCATTTTCATCTGTTAAACTATGAGGTGCAAAGATTTTACTCCAATTCCTTAAACTTTCACTATAATTCTCCATAAAATGCAAGAAGAGCGGACACAAGTGCTCCGCCATATCTTCCGGCTCGGGGATTTTGCATTGGGCAACATTTCCCAAGAAAATAAATCCAGTTCTTTTCTGTCTCAAGCATTAAAGTCATGACGACACTTGATGATCAGGAAGAAAAACAGGTTATTAAATACAAACTACCTCCTTCTATAAATAGACAGGAATCATGATTTTCCTGTGAAAACTTCTAAATAAATCATAATCCTTCAGTAATGCAATCATTCATCGCTTTCTGCAGAGTGTTTTTCTCTATCAGCTTCCCTCTGCTGCTCACTGAGGCCGCAATTAGTTGAATTTATGGAGCACTCACAGAAAGCCACAGAGGGTTATGGTCTGTAGATTGTATGTGTGAACCAAAGGCAGAGTGGTGGTGGTGGTGGTGGTGGTGGGGAGCTGGAAAGCCCCCAGTGCAGGTGCAACCCAGGGCCATCCGCGACGCTCCGTCAGCTTCGCACCGGGCCACGGAGGGGTTCAGACGGGGCGGGGTGGAGGGGTGAGATCTCCTCACCCCGCTGGCCTTCTTCTGCGAAGCGGAGCTGGTAATTTGGACAGAAGGCTGGATCTGTGCCCAGCAGAGCCTGGGCAGCGAGGCAGTGAAGCAGCCCACAGCCGGGGCTCGCAGCGGGGAAGTGGGGCTGAACTCGGGATGACCAATGAGTTTTCATTCATTCATTCATTCATTCTGCTGTTTCCTCACGTCGCCCCTCCGTCCTCCCCCTCCTGCTCTCTCACTGTACCGATCCACTTCTCTGTGATCAGCTTAGTCTGTCTCTGCTTTCTAGGACGCTTCATCGACTCCATTGTTAACAATGCATTCCTGCAGAGATAGAGTTTGAGTAGTTCGCTTTGAAAATGTTATAGATCGCACATCGAGAAATATCAGATATGAAATGTGATAAAAAAAAGAAAGATTTAACATTTAAAATAAAAACTAGTCAGGAACTATGAGGATTAGTAATGTGCAAACATAACTTTAAGTGCAGAGATTACCCAGATTAACCAGTGATTCTGCTGGAATCCTGGTTCCCACAGGTTTTTTGCAAGATCCCCTTTTTTGCAGATGAAAATATTTGAGCTGAGACCATATAGACCTTATTTCTGGCATTAAATATGGTCGTTTACTCACCCATATAACTTTTGTGTAATTTGTAGTCCTTCGGAAGATATTTAGATCTGTGTATAGTGGTAGTGAATGGGGCACCGATTAGAGGTGACATCATTCAGGTCAGAGGACACCATCTGGGGTCTGTAGATTGATCTACAGATAACAGGTAACTCCGGACTCAAGGAGGAATAGCACTAGTGTACTATAAGAAAATATTGGTGTAGTTTTGTAGCAGATAATGCGTTTTAGAGGCTGCGTTTCGGTGCCCCATTCACTCCCACTATATGGATATACGCTGATCTAAATATCTCCAGAAGGACTACAGATTACACAAAAGTCATGTCTTTATATTTCTAGTTTTTTATCTGTATATTTTTTCAGAGTATTGTATTTCTTGTATATTTTTTGTATATATTTTTCAAAAAAATTTGTATTTGTGTTTTTTTGGTAACTTTTTCTCTGTATATACATATAGTATTTTTTGCCAAATTCCATGCTACTGGGACAAGGAAATTTCCCATATGTGGGATTAATAAACATATCTTGTCTTATCTTATATGGGTGAGTAAACAACTGTATTTTGTGCCAGATATAAAGCCTTGTGCTCTGTTCTGTTAGCTCCTTGTGTCCAAAAGTCTCATTTTGGTTTTGTTTTTTAATCTGCGTTTGGATTTTCTTAACATCCCTGCAGCGCTTTTTGCTGTCATTAAATTTCTTTTGCTTCCTGCTCACGCCTCATCCCTGTGTCTTGCATTTGGGTTCTCTTGCTACAAAACCATGACCATGTCGACCACCGTTGTACTGGTGGTCTTTGCTTCGGAGGTGAAGACTAAAATCTTCAATCTGCAGCTAGCTCCTTTAGCTTCTGTTTGACCATTTGATGGCAGCAGATTAATTTTCTATCAGTTTCTAAAGCTTGCTGAGTACAGTGAACTTGCAGGGAAACCCCCCCTGTGGAAACATCCATCAACATTAGCAGCCAATTTATCCAAAGTCATGTCTTCCACCTGTCAAATGTTACCTCAGCATGGACTCTTATTTCAAATAAAACTATCTTCTGATGAGCATATTGGGGCATGTGCCAATGTTTCGGGGCTTCTAGCGTAGCTATCGAATACTTGGACTTTCAAGTCTTTCTATTCCGCGCCCTGATCCATTCGTGGTCCGACTGGGAACCTGTAACAACTTGAAATCCGCCAATTCAGTCGGTGTTGAAAGACGACGTTCAATTAAGAGATTCAAACTCTGGCTGCCAGGGTATGACGGGGCACTCCACCTCTTTTGCTCTGGACCGTTTATCTGCCTGCAACCAAAGCCCACTAACAAATGATTGCTCATTTCTATTCAGAATGGAAAGAGAAATCCAGTTTGATGCCGTAGACCATAGTTCAGGTTGATCGGTGCAACTTAAAATCCCCATACAACAAGCAAATGGGAACTGGGAAGATCAGCTTTCAGCAGAGGCCTCTGGGACCAAATTTATTTCATTTCTCTTTTAAAATATGGCCTCTGCTGTAAGCTAGGTTGTTGTTGGAATCAAAGAGTGTCAGATTGCGTAATCCTCCTTTCAGACGCTGCTCTTTTTTTGTTGTTGCTCTCAAAAACAGAACAGAGTCTTGTCGATTCACCTGCCAAGCTTTGTTAGTCAGTGTGAGGTCTCCATCTGCCAAGGCAGGCACAGCAAAGTAATAGAAGGTGATAAAGTACCCCGTAATAGAGCATCGCATAGGAGGTAATTACAGTGAGGGGTAGCCTTTTAAAGGGTTGTTTGTAATGATTCATGGTTGCACAAATGCAATTTTCCTGTCACTCCCCCACTCATCACTCACTGCTGCTCGCCTGGATCTGCAGATAGCCTTCCTATCACCTCTACGAGGGGCATCTCTGCCACGCTGGTTTAAAAAAAACAACAACTTTCCATTAGTTCAGGTGATGCTCTTCCTCTCGACGCCGTTTCTGGTAGCGCTGCAGCTCCCAGCACTGAGTGTTCCTTTCATGCCTCGCACCAAAACACGCGCTTCCCTGTATATTACTATTTGCCGCCGACAAATAAGAGGGATGATTCACAAGCACGATCCGACCCGAGCACTTCCAGTCAGCGTGTGTGAGCATGCCGGAAGGTGGCGAGGTGCAAGGCAGAGACAGCTTACTCTCGCTTACCAAGCAGATTTTAGGTTATAAAAGCCCGCAATTAGAAGACTGCTATGGCATCAGAAATCAACGATGGACATAAAGTCATTTTAAAGTCGACTGTCTAGTCTCTGACGTCACTAATTAAAACACTAGAAAGTAATGAAATCTATATTCTTGACAGTA
The DNA here is from genome assembly GCA_005024645.1 of Planiliza haematocheilus. Taxonomy (NCBI): domain Eukaryota; kingdom Metazoa; phylum Chordata; class Actinopteri; order Mugiliformes; family Mugilidae; genus Planiliza; species Planiliza haematocheilus. The sequence goes on from SRSE01000637.1 coordinate 4,616,073, forward strand.
ATCCATCTGCTGAGAACAGACAGCTCATGTGCTACATACTGTGAGCTGCAGATATGTATAGCCTGTATAAAAACATGCAGCACCTCAGCACCATTAATAGCATTTAATAGTACTCCACAGCGTGTTGTTAGATGGGATAGTATACCACGTATTTCTCTGTTCTCTGTTCTTTATTGAAGTTGTTAACTGACTGCTGTCCAGAGGATTTGGACCCTTCCTCTGCTAGCATTAGCATTAGCCTTTTCAGATGGATTTCAGTAGTACTTTAGTTGTGTTTGAGGACTGACATGTCACACTAGCATGGGCTTCATCTTTAGTGAAGTATTTCCACACGCTTGATGAACCTCTGCTAGTTTGCTGAAACGACCCACTGGACTCCTCACCTGTCTTCTGGGAGGCGTCCATGTTGTTATTGTCACGTGATCAGTGACCCTGGCTCCTGGCCAACATGGCGGGCCGGTGCTGGCAGCAGGCAAAATACTTATCTCCCAAATGGCCACCGCTTCTTGCTTACTAGTTCTGTTACTTGTTAGTTTACTTTGAGCTGTAGGGGTGGACTGCCTGTTTTGTTACCCACTTTTATAAAGTTAGGAAAGTAAGTGCTTTGTCCTTTGTTTGCATTTGTTAGGTGGGTTGCTTGGTTTGTTATTTTGGCCTCAATCCACCCTGAAGATACCATCTACTCATTGTTAAGTAGTTCCTTTCTTTGGTAAATTAATTATCTTACTTTATATTGGAACGATTTGGTGTCTTGGGGACGATCTTAAATCATGTTGTGTCCTAGACACACCTAGACGAGGCATAGCAAACCCCTAAGAAGTACTAGTTTGATGTACGATGAAAACAGTTAAAAATAAGTTAAGAATGAGTCTCTGGTCATTAATGCAGATAGAGAGACATTCAGTTGGGGAAAAAAAAGTCTTGTTGGATGGACACTACCATAAAATCCCCACCAATCATTTAGAACGGAAGTAACTATCTGGATGAAACATCTTCAAAGATCATGTCACCTTTGTTGGGATGCTCAAGGGATATAAAGAAAACTTAAATTTGGATCCAAACATGGCACTTAATTTATTCCAATAATAGTTGTGATATATCCTTGTTCTTTTCTCAGTCCAGGCAGTACAACAGGACTCCTGCTGCAACAGTTTTCTTTGGTGTTTCTTCTCCAAAATCGTCCCTTCTAACACAATCTTAACCCACAATTTGCTCCTTTTTGCTCCAGATCTTTCAGGGAATACAAACCCCTCAGATCTGACTGCATGAAAGAAGAAGTGACAAAAAATGCTTCCCTCTCTATAAACTGTGTTGTACATTTGCTGAAGACACTAGTGGGATACCACTGAGAACTAAGTGTACAACAGAAAACCTGCAGCGAATCAGTCAAGCTACTTTTCTTCTTCTCCAAATTCCACAAAAGTTCACGTTAGGCTTTTTCATGTGGTTTTTCGTGTGATGTACTTAAGAAGAAGTCTGCATCTCTGCCCCTGAGTCATCTCCTATTCCTCTGCCTCTTGACAACTCTATAGGCCTATTTGTCACCACAAGAAAAGCTTCCACCCCCAGCCCCTTCTTTAATAACCCGGGTTGGCATGGGACGTCATTCATGTTCAGAAAAACGCTCAGGCGGGCTGGAAGAGACTCGCGGTGGAGCATGCAGCAGCACACCGACATCGCCTCTTCCCCTCCACATCCCAGCCCCAACCAAGACCCAGACATCAAAGGCAGGTGGAGTGAAACCATGAAATTACAGGTAAGGTGTCAATTACCCTTTGAAACCAAGCACTCTCCAAATCCAGGCAAGACCCAGCCAGTCCCTGGAATTAGAACAAATAAAGAGGAACTGAGGGAAGAATGGCAGAGAAGGGGAGGGAAGAGGAGTGAAGGGGGAGGTTTTACGGGCCGTGTTGACAATATGGCATCAGTATAAAAGGTCCTAATTCGGCTTTAAATTACCCCCCTCTTGCTTTCCTCTCCGCACACAAGTGTGCAACCACCGCCTGTTTGGGTGCGTGAGAGTGTCTTGTCTGAGGAGAAGGAGGAGAAAGGACTGGTTGCAGGTAAAATCAGTTGCTTTTTGCATGCGCCGACTTTCTCCTGCAGAGTTTTTTTTTTTTTTTTTGCAAAAGCACCACGTTTGTACCAAATTACATCTCTGGTGTCACTCAACCACCTTTCCCTCAAACATCCGAGGCAAATTTCAGCATGTAACGGAGGGTAAATGCGACTGAATGCCCTTTAATTTGTAGCTGCACCGTTTTACGAGAGACTAAACATTTTTTTTAATTTCTTTGTGGGACGTTTTACACAAACTGTAAACAAACTGATCATTAATTCACGTTCAGAGGGTTTTTTTTTTAAGGGCAAAGCATGAACTGTTGCTCGTATTAGTTTCTGCAGTATCATTTCTGAGGTGTTGCTATTGCAGAGTGACTTTAATACAAACACAACGGCCTCGTGCTTTTCTCTGTTTCCAGTTTAACAATGCGCTATTTATTGTTTTCTCATAAAGGAGACTGTCACTGTGGGAATTAATTGAATTAATTATTGTTCTTGCTCTCTCTCTCTCTCTCTCTCTCCCTCTCTTTCTCTGTCTTTTCGTCTTTGTGTGCTATGAAGCCAGTTGACAGCTCATGTGGGAAAAAAAAAATCCATCCACAGCTTTGGGTTACACAACACACACCCAACAGCGCTATCCTGGTCCAGCCCAGACGCTGCAGAACACCCACAGCGCTTCCCCGCCCCGGGCCTGCCTTCTGCTGGCAGGTGGCCTGCTCCGAGCCTGGCTCTGAAGCAGAATGAGGAAGGTAGAGATGACCTGAGCGGAGGGAAGATTTTATATAAAGTACACATATGAGTGCATCTGTGAATCTGACGAGCTTAAAGTGGATGGGATGTTTTCTGCTGCTGCTGCTGCTGCTGACATTTAATGTCATATACGTTTGCCATGGTACACATAGAAATGTTAGCAATTTCATCATTTGTTAATAATATCCAAAACTCTATACTCTGTTAAAATAAAAAAACTAAATGAGTAGGTTTTTGTGTCGTAAACAAATTAATTGAAGATAAATCCTATTCAAAACTGTGCACCTTTATTTTGAAAAATACAGCCTGTGCAGTGACGGTGAAAACTAATATGACGCATTTCATGAAAACAAGATAAAAATAAAAGTAAAAAATAATAATCTATGACTATGAAGTTACAGAATAGCCGCCAACTGGAGCTATGTTATACGTATGCTATCATGTGCTACGTACTGTGAGCTGCACATGTGTGTAGCCTGTATAAAAACATGCAGCACATCAGCACCATCAGTAGCATTTAATAGTACTCCACAGCGTGTTGTTAGATGGGCTAGTGTAGCAGCTAAAGTCTAACTTTATCAAATAGTTGATCTGAGATTGTGAAGTGTTAACTGACTGCTGCCAGTTGATGTGACCGTTCCTGGTAGATACATACCTTTTCAGATGCATGCAAGTACAGTCATTCAGGACTGCATTCAACAGTAGAATGGGCTTAATCTTTAGTGAAGTGTTTCAACGACCCACTGGGCTCCTCACCTGTCTTCTAGGAGGCGGCCATGTTGTTATTGTCACGTGATCAGTGAGTATTAGTAATTAATTGTAAATTTAGAGCTTTTACTAAATTCATGAGGCTAAAAAATTAGTTTTATAGAGTTTAATGTGCTCAGATATTTTGTACCTACTATTAGATGTCTTCTTCCTGATATCCCAACACACGTATGTCCACCATGAATATAATAAGTGGATATAAATTATTATTATAGCTCGAGGGAAGAGGTTTGGTGCAGTGCGACAGCTACGTTATTTCAGGGACACACTTTGTGTTTTGTTTAGCCCGCCGTCTAAAAAGTGCACCTTGTCTGCGCTCTATGTGAGGTCCTCTTTCATATATTTTTTTTTTTTTTTCAACGCCTTATGTAACCGTCTCGTAATGCGCCAGCGCAAATTAATGAAGTCAAATTCCTGGTGCACCACTTGGCACACGGACGTGATCCTGAAACGGAGCGCTTGTAAACAGGTTCAAGTCTGATTGAAAGTTTCAGAGATGATGCCCCTTCCCCGCAAGTCATAAATGACGGCATGCTGGACAGTTACCATGGAAACTACATACTATATGTATTATATTTTATGGGAACTATCCAATTATGCCAACTTTTTAATGTTAGTAGCAATCAGGAAACCACACGTTATTGTTTTCCTGTTTTTACTCCATCATCACACAGTATATCAAGTGTCATACAGTTTTATCTCTTATGTATAATGAGCCAAACATTAATTCATTATTTAATTACTCATCTAAAATTGGGTTCTTGATCAACGGCTCCGTCAAAGAGGAGGAAATTATCAAGAATCAAAACCAAAACTGTGCATGAAGTGGAAATAACCGACGCTCATCTGCTCACTTCACCTGCCATATCTTTTTTTGGTGTTTACAGATGTTTGCCTTGATAAATTGGCCTTTTATATCCTAATAAATGTTCTAAACAAGCTTGTAAACAAACCAACTAATAGAGGGGGAGAGGCAGACAGAGCAGACGGCGTGTCTGTCAGCAGCCTGATGACGATAATAAGTAATATATCGGCTCAGGTTCATAAACAACTTCCCATTATTAGTGACTGCTGTGATTCATCGAGGGCTGCGGTCTGCAAATCACCACAGCCGACTTTTTTATGCATGAGCTGAGCTACAAAGTCGGTGTGTGGCATAATTTCCAGCATCCCCAGCCAAACATCTGTCAATTCACGTTGCACTTCATAATGAACTGTTGTTTTTTTGTTTTTTTTAATTTGGTCGGTTTGATACTGGCACAAAAAGCATCTCTAAGAACATAGTGTACTCTGGTAAAACTACAATGGAGAATTTGAGTTGAGTAGTTTGTTCAACAGCGCGGATGTTTTGGGGGATGTAAAGAAACAAACCAGCATTGTTAAAGCTTCTTGTGGTTGAAGATGTCTGGAAATACATTTCCTCTAAGCAGCAACAGTGTCAACAAATAGATGCAATGTGTCGATGACAGCAGTTCCTCTAATGTCCACTAGAGGCTGACATGAGTAGATCCCCATTGACCTGCATGTTAAAATGTCCCGCTTTACAGCAAAAATAAAAATAAACGTTTGCAGCCTGGGTACAAAAACTGTTTTCTATATAACTTATATCAATCTGAAGTAGCCAAGAGGGCGGCACAGCGGTGCAGTGGTTAGCACTGATACCTCACAGCAAGAAGGTTGTGGGTTCGAGCCAACTGGTTCCTTTCTGTGTGTGGAGTTTGCATGTTCTCCAGCTTCCACTGTCCAAAGACATGTCGGTTGGGTTCATTGATGATTCTGTGAGCGTTTGTCTGTCTCTCTGTGTTAACCCTGTCATAGACCTGTCCAGGGTGGACTCCAGCTCTCTCCCCATTGTCAACTGGATAGACTCCAGCCCCCCCAACAACCCTTCACTGGACATGCAGTTACAGAAGATGAAGATGAATTAGCCTCCTGAGTCAGGAGCTGCAAAAACCCTCTTCATGAAGATCACAGAAGCATAACATTATGACCACCTTCCTAATATTGTGTAGGTCTCCCTTACTTCCAAAACAGTTGTGAATCATCAGAGAATGGACATGGGCCTTCTGATAGTGTCCTGTTGTTAGTGGGGGGCTTTTGAGGGGAGGGGCCTCTGTGGATCATCCACAGATACTTGATCAGTTTGGGATCTAGTGAATGTGGAGGCCAGGTCAACACCTTGTGCTGTTCTTCTTCCTAAAGTGTTTTTGTGGCTGCATCCTGCTGGGGATGGCTGCTGCCATCAAGGAGTGTCATTGCTATGGGGTGGGGGTGCCTGGTCTGGTCTAGGTGGGTGCTACATGTCTAAGTAACATCCACACCAATGAATGAAGCCAGGTCCAGAAGTTTCACAGCAGAACAATGAACTGGAACAAGATGGTTTAGTCCGTCAGTGGTCATAATGTTGTAGATATGTTCCATTCACAGGTATCTGCAGTCTATAGTAGACAGTTATCAATTCCTACACTAATATTTCTGAAAATCTGACTCTGCCTAAGGAATAGCAACTGTCCCAGATGCATTTTAAAGTGTGTTGCCCCTTTTAGGCCAGAAGTCATTTCAGGTTGCCCTCGTCAAGTAGCCATTAGTGGCGCGGAGCCTTCAAACAACGTGTGAACTCGCCTTTGTCAGAGGAGCACAGACGACGACAAGCGAGTGACACTTTTCGTCTGCCTCGGGAGGGGGAAGTGATGCAACGTCGAGCCTGGAGATTCAAAAACAACACGGAGCCGAAAAATCAAAGAGGCCCGGCGTCGGCTCAAAGGAGCCAGTGTGCCCCGCTGACAGACGAGGCGCTTCAGCCGTGAAAGAGGCTATCAGTGCGGCGTCACGTCACTCCCGCCTCCTGACACACATTTAAATATGTTGCAAATATATTTGCGCGCGAGAGACGTGACTGTCCCGGGCGAACGTGGGCAAGTCTCTAGCTGCTCGCGTACGTAAGTGGCTGTGTGCGGTGGATTTCCATTGGGTGACTCAAACATAAATTATAGATAAAGATTACAAAACAGCACATCACTCAAGGTTTAATGAGGGAAACATAGTTGACAACACGTGTTACCGCAGATAAACGCAGCAACAGAGCAAAGGTGCTCGAGCACAGGCGTACGGATATTTTCATTTCTCTGGAGGTCTGTTGTTGTTGCTCAGCTGGGACAAGACAGCTGGCCCCCGTGATGTGCTATTACATCAGATCCCCTTATTACAGAGAATCCCAGCAGTAATGGAAATAACCTGTCGTTCTGGGCCAGGTAGCTCGACGAGCCCATAAATCAAACCGGCGTTCGAAGTAGGGGGGAGGTTTCACAATAAGAAAGAAGTAGGGTAAGGAGAGGACGGGAGGAGTTTCCTGTGCTTGTTGACAAGCTGGAACGAGGCTTGAGCAAACAGGCTCTTCAAGACGAGAGGAGGAGAGATAGGCGAGTCGGTAGACAGGTGAGGAGCAGGGTAACGGGCTGCAGAGCTAAAATAATAATAAAACAGAACCTGGGAGCAGCAGTGTGGTCACACAGCGGTGCATCCAGAGCTTTTTTAGGCGGTGGGACTGCACCATGTGTGATCAGAGCCACAGCCTCTGTCGCTCTCGGTCGCCCCCGTCAGACGCAGATATTCTCTGCTTAACATGTACACAGATTTTCTCCAGTGTGAATAAAGATGATTCATTATGCATGTTTGATATCACACCATCAACATTGTCTCTTGTGATGCTCTGCAACTAATTGGGCAATTACAGCACAAATAAAGAACCTGCATCTGCATCTCTTGCTGTTCTGTTCAAGATGGTTCGTGTGGTAACGGCTGCTTTGGAGCTCTTAAAACCAACTTACACCAATCAGGCATAACATTATGACCACCTGAAAACAGACATGAGGACTTCTGGGGGTGTCCTGTGAATTTGGAGGCCAGGTCAACACCTTGTGCTGTTCTTCTTCCTAAAGTGTTTTTGTGTCTGCATCCTGCTGGGGATGGCTGCTGCCATCAAGGAGTGTCATTGCTATGGGGTGGGGGTGCCTGGTCTGGTCTAGGTGGGTGCTACATGTCTAAGTAACATCCACACCAATGAATGAAGCCAGGTCCAGAAGTTTCCCAACAGAACATTGGACTGTCACAAGATGTTCAATGTTGTTTACTTCTCCTGTCAGTGGTCATAATGTTGTGGTAGATTGGTGTATATAATTTTTTATATATTTAAATGACATATAGTTCAGATATTACATCTTTGTTGCAGCTGTTAAACACACCTGTGTTCATCTTTCAGATTAAATATGTCGCCAGATTAGTTCCATTAAACTGCAGATGGGGCTAACGTGAATGTAATTAGGTGTACAAACCAAACACCAAGCTGTTGGGCAAACGGATGAAGAAAAAAAAAACATCATAACTGGGCTTGAAAGGCTTGAAATGAAATTTCACAGCGGCTTTATATCAGTCTGGAGTAAAGTGGTGGAGCAGTTGGCCCGTTGAGCGTCATCAGATAAAATGACGCCTCCATTAACGTGGTAAACGTTTCAGTCCTGGAGGATCTGGTGACGTCTGCAGTTACTCATCCTGACTCCAACTCCAGGCGCTCAGATGACGTTTTGTGTCAATCACTGCATAAAGAGCTGCCCAAACGATTCGATTTGCCTGGCAGATCTTTGCTGGAGCATGATCAGTTCCCAACGGAGAGACTCCAACTCTCGGCTGTAAAAATATAATGAGCAGGGGAAGTCGGGTTGGCTTCACGTTAGCGTGTACAGCTGCTAACTTCAAATGCACTTCAATGAAACAGAATTGCAATGGCAGCAAAGCAAAATCAGGCAATAATTTTCCCTTGTGCATCATTCTTTATGCTCTACATGAGTTCATCAACAGCACAGTGAAAGGTCGGCGGGTCGGATGGAGTTGTGCAGCTCCTGCAGTTCTTCATCTAGCAGCTCACTGTGGTTGCTCCTGTTAGTTCCGTTCAAACTGACTTTATGTCAAAAAAAGAAAAATAATGGTCTTGTTTTCATAAAGAGTGTGTGCCAGACCAAAAAATAAATAATAATTTGTCATAGGGAGCCTTGTGGCATCATAACAGTCAAAAGCAAATTCTTGGATTTGTTTTACTTGGTCGGGATTTCAGGTGATTTGTTCCCGTAAAGGGGTTAAATTCCTTGTGGTGTTGTTGCTGAACCGTCCCGCCGGTTGCTGCTTCTCCTCCTGAGTTATGACTGATTGTCTAATTATGATCTCGTAAACTCAAGGCGGGCGGAATCTTTGTGATCTCAACGGTTTACGCTGATTAGCCGTTATAAAGTTTGATTGCCATGTAATGGAGCGAGACTAAAAGAGGCCGGTGCTTTTGAAACCCACGCTTACGGATTTAAGGTAAGTGCAGAAGCAACGCACATTTTGCATCATAAAGGGAATATTATACTAGACTGTAGAGGTTTGAGGCCGTTTAACCTCAGAAGAAGTCCGAGAAGCAAAGAGCAAACTGAATCATTTCCATTTAATCTACTAGACTTGTTCGTGTCCCACGTGAAGCGCGACAAAAAAAACAGTTTGACAAAGATTCTCTGCACCCGCTGAGGTTTGCTTGTGGTCTGGTTTTGGCTGCAGGTTACGTTTAGGCACAAGATCATGGTTAAACCAACCATGACACCTGATCTTTGTGCTCTACCATCCTCCTCAGATCGCCACTTTCAGCTGCAAATGCCCACAAAGAGCAGGAGTTTAGAGGGAAAAGGGAAAGTATTTAGTTGTACAATTTGATTTTGGTATTTCCTACAAAAGAATTGCACATGTATAAACTGCTGCCGGTGACTGTTTACGCAGAGATGACTCTAATCCAGCTGCGATCTGGCAGAGATGTTGTGTCTGTGAGAACTCCAGAGGGAAGCCACTTAGAGAGCTGTGTTTATCGCTCCCATTAGTAAAAAACCACTGAGGATAACACAATGGCACGATTGTTTCTGTAGTGTAGGGGAGGATAATATGAAGTGCTTTTAATATTCCACATATATCAGTTACCAGTTTGGGCCGCAGGCTTGTTTAGCGCTGAGCCCCAGGGGGAACAGGTGGATTTTAGGTGTGTTCTCTCGCCGCTCTCGTCTGCACAAACACACACTGGGAGACGACGCTGCAGGAAGGACGGCACAGTTCAAATGGTTTTAATTAGCTTGTAAAAAAATGCTTTTGTGTCGCATCTCTGCGTCGTTTGCATACCTCGCGAGCAGGAAACGGACGATTATGTTCCATCATGCCACCCATTGATGTTTTCTTTGGCCATGCACGGCTTGGCAGGGGTGCCCGTCTGTGCATTTCAACACAAAGCATTTTGTTTTAGTGCTAATTACACGGCAGGCAAAGGCAGATGGGCCCTGTTTCTTCCTCCGCTCTGCGGGTGACAGTTATTGACAACCGGCCCCGTCTAGCCATAATACGCCAGAGGCAGAGGAATCATCCACTTCCAACATAAACATTGCAGGGGGAAGAGCTTCAAATGTGGCAGATTTTACCTTGACAACTGTAACTATGTTCAACAAATTAGTCGCAGAATCCTCAGGTGTTTACACTCCCCGAAATGAAAGAGATTGGCTTTCTTCAGACTGACAGCGGAGGCATCCTGCAGGTTTGGCCTTTTGTTTTCATTGCTGCGGTTGTGAATGGGCACGGCGGATGACACCCACTCCAAGATGCCAGTCTGAAGATTCACATCAGATCAGATCAGTGTGTGTGTCATTGCCAGAGGGTCGAAGTGTATTAGCGCACTGTTCTTTCCATTCCTTGTAGCCTGTCTCCACATCTCACTGCTGGCTGTCGATTTATATTCCCTCCTGCTCCAGCCAGGACATATTCCTACTGAGGCCCGATACGTGTGCACGTGCAGGAGTTTCTGAAACCAGGATCAAAGATGAGCAGGAGTGTCTTTCCCTGCTGAGTGACTCTCAATCTCATGTGAAGACGGTTTGAAGGGTCAGTGCAGGGGGAGCGACCCGTAGCTCTGCCCTCGCTCCTCTGATTGTCCCGTGTCTGCGTCCGACACTCAGTCACAGCAGCTTCAAAGGAGGCAGCCCGTCACAGCCTGCACATGAAAGACACGTTCGCTGCAGTCAAACTGTACGCACCAGCGAAGGAGCTGCTACCCATCGGAGCCGTGAAGCTTTCTTTAGAGATCAGCCTAGTGGACGTCTTTTGAAGACAGTAGTGACAGAGTACAATACTTTCAATCTGACATCTTCTTCTTTTCCTTTCAGCTCTTCTGCTTCCATCTTGCCCTATCCTACGTCTCTGTCTACAAGCGTTCTTCCTCTCCAGTAGCCTAATTTCCACCAGTACCCTGTAGATATGGAAGTCTTGTTTGTGCTGTGCATGTTTAATTTGGCAAACGTTATACACCGGATGCCCGTCCTGACACATTTATTCGGGTTTGAAACCAGCACAAGAAGTACACTGGCCTGTGACCCCCTGTAGTTGGGAGATATGAATCTGACATCATGGGAACATGGTTGGGAAATCTTGCCATCGTCGCCTTTGTGTTTAATGTGGGGGATGTTTTTAGACACTATCTGAATAAAACTGGATTAAAATGAAAAGAAATTTGGATATTTTAACGGAGCTCATCCTGATTCAGAATCACTCCAGGGTGATTTCCTAAAAATGATTTTATGATTCGTTAAAAACGCTTTAGATCTGGTGATTTGTACTGTAATACAATTAATTGTCAGTCCTGAAATACGACTAAAGTACTACTGCAATGCTTCTGAAAAGGCTAAAGAGAAGGAGGCTGCACATCAACTATTTGATAAAGTTATTAGACCTTTAGCTGCTACACTATCCCAAATGCTACTGATGGTGCTGAGGTGCTGCATGTTTTTATACAGGCTATACATATCTGCAGCTCACAGTATCTAGCACATGAGCTGTCTGTTTTCACCGTATGTATTCAGGTCAAGAATGTAGATTTGATTACTTTCCGTGTTTTTATCAAGAGCCGGCCCCTTTAAAACCAATCTGAAGTCTGCATCGGATTGAGGAAACAACCTGGAGGATGTGATTCTGGTTTCAGGTAGTTGTTGGCTTCATAAAACTGTACCATGAATCAGTACCATTTAGTGTCAAATTTACTAATTTGAGTGACTCACAGAAAGAAATATCAAGCCAAAAATCAAGCTGCAGAACGAGATGTATATTCAGATCAGATTGCAGCTGCTATAAAAACATGAATATCTTGTTATTTTTCTCTTATTATCACGATAATTAAAACATGCTTTTAAATATTCACTAAAGAGCTTGGCAGAAATTCATACTACAACTTTACTTTCCAATCTGCCTGAGGAGCTCCAGCTTCATATATGTGCATGTATTTCACTGTATCTGTGCTGGGCTGCAGACTCAGAGGGAAGAAACCGTGCCCTGATCCACCTTAATTAAGACATTGACAGCTTCCAATATAGATTCATCTTTCTTAACACTGGCAGCTGCTCTAAACCCTCAGAATACCTCCAGGCTGAGGCGCACACACACACACTCACACACACACGTATCGCCCAAACAACACGGCGGAGGTGTCAGGCAGTCACTGTGAGCCGGCCCCGGCCTCGGCTCTCACGCTTTAGTAAAACACCAGTTTTCTTTTCCGCCTTCGCCTCTCGGGAGTTTGGAAGTCGCTCACATGAGCCGGAGTGCAGGTGGTCCGATATTCTGCCAAAGTGATCCGAATCTGATTCTGTGAAAATTACAGCGTCTGAAAACCTCACTTTCACGACGTGTTGAGACGAGGCTCGTGCCCACAGATCATTCTTTCTCTCTCTCTCTCTCTCTCTCTCTCTCTCTCTCTCTCTCTTCTTAGTTTCCCTCCTTTTTTTTCTCATTATGTCTTTTCTATTTTTTTTTTTTTGCATCTCATCCTTTTCGCTTAGCTTCATTCTTTCCTAACCCCTCGCTCTTATAATCTTCTTTGACAGGCGATTTTCAGACCAATTTAGTGCAGAAACTTCAAACAGCTTCATCTAAGATCAATTCACGGCTAATATCTTTTTCTTTCGGGATAAGGCAATGCCAAAAGTCCTTCCCAGGTAAGACGAGAGCGTTCATGAGGGCTGACTGACGGGTTTGCGGCCTGAGGTTCAAAGGAGATGAGCTCTCGTTCCATTTACATGCACTCAAACTCTTTAATTAAGCGTGCATGCAGAGAGTTGGACGTTAACAACTTTTGCGGTGATTCTGTTCAGCGTAACTGAAAATTAAAAAGTGTCGGCGGCTGTTTGAGAAAGCAGACAATGTCAGCCTTTGCACAGTCGTCTGCAAACTCGGTCTGCAGAGACAAAGCTAGAGAAGACTACTGCTTCTTGCAGAGTAATGAAGAAACAGGCTGACGGTTTCAAATTTTTACAATGATGATGACTTCTTTGATTCTGTGGTTCAGTTCCTGCAGGTCCACAATGCCGACTGCAACAAAGAATTGATCTAAATGTCGAAAGTCAGTAAGAGTGTAAACGTAGACGTATGAAAAGCTGACGCCATCTTCCTTATCAGTCACATTCTCATAGTACGAACAATGAAACTGGATGTTTCTTTGACTGTAGAGGGAAAAAACTGACTTAAATAATCTGCATGTCAAAATACATATCAATCAGGCATAACATTATGACCACCTTCCTAATATTGTGAAGGTCTTCCTTGTGGTGACTCATCAGAGGATGGACATGGGCCTTCTGAGGGTGTCCTGTGGTGTCTGGCAACAGGATGTTGTTAGTGTGGGGGGGTCTTTGATCAGTTCTAGGTGGGTGCTACATGTCTAAGTAGCATCCACACCAATGAATGAAGCCAGGTCCAGAAGTTTCCCAGCAGAACACTGAACTGCCTCAAGATGGTCTATGGTATTTCCTTCTCCTGCCTTTCCTTCTCTGGTCATAATGTTATGGCTGATTGTCTCTAGACTTAATTTCCTGCCTAAAACCTGATTCATGTAACTATTCTACCACATGTGTGACAGAAGTGTACTCACGAGTTGACCTCAGAGATATGGGAGAGCTTCTTTTTACAAATACTTTTTAAGTTGAGCTGCTTATTTTGGGATTAATATTGATTCCTCCACTGTAATTACACCGCTACATCCTGTCGTATCCTCTCCGTGAAGTGTTTCCAGGCACGTTTTCTGCCTTTGTGGGAATGTGTGCAGCCAGTCGGGAGTTTTGTGGGACCGCCGTACGTTCTCACCGCGCTGCCTGGATGTACAAACAAACTGAGCGCCCCGTGCAGATGGGGACAAAAGCCACGGCTTATGGGTGAGGCGAGGAGGAGTCAGGTGGATCAAGGAGCAATGTGGGAAAGGTGGAATCTCCCGCTGATCCTCCTGGGACAAACACCCGGAAGAGGAACGTCAGATTTGCAGGATTCGTCGTTCTCCTGGGAAACATGGAGGATTTGACGCTCTCACATGCGAGAGTTGTTACTTTCACACACGTCTTCTGGGAAAAACTTTACCAACTGATCGCAGGTGAAGGCCTTTAAACGTTTTACCGTTCCTGAGAAGACGAGGCGACGGGCTTCACACGAGCTCATTCAAACCTGCACGGTCACACATTTGTTTTAGGATGCGGCTGGACGAGCAGATTATATGTGAATGTGCACACACTGATGAGCGTTGTCAGATTATTAGATTCATGATTTGATGGGAAAACACTGACAGACACATTCATGCATGCGTGCACACAAACATGGTGCATGCATCTGAAACAAATACTTGTTAAATCCTCCAAAAGTGGTGCATTTGAGCATCCGAATATTATTTTAAAAAAGTTTAGCCAGTGTCTCGTGTGCATTTGAAATGAGGATTTATTGGCATTTTTCATTTATTTGATTAAAAGATAGGAAAATATATAATTTCATGTTTTTTTTCTCATCATCTAACAATATAAAAACTAATGTAATAATCATTTTTAAAACAATAAATTCCTGCTAAATGCATGAATATTAAAGCTTGTTATAATCGCTTTCATCTGTGATTTTATCCAAATAAAGGCAAATTCTTATCAGATTAGGGCTAAACACCAAAACCAGACTCTTTAATTTTATATTTATTAGTATTTATTATATTAATTAAACGCTATAATTACTTGTAATGGGTCTGAACTGTAAAACTCTATGTTCTGGAGCTTAAATATAAGCTGTCAACAAGGTTTTTGGGTGAAATATGAGCGTGAGCCGCAGCGCGTGAGGATGACGGGTCTGTGAGACCCCGGCCTGCAGTAAGAGGAGAGATTAGAGAGATTACAGTTAAAGAGTGTCTCGTCCTGTGGAGCCCCCTCTAAACACCGGCTCCCATCAGATGGGCCCGGGCCGATGGAGGAAACAGGAGAGATTATGCACGTTTAACGGTAATCCCTCTGTTCTGGAGCGAGGCCAGCGACGAGCAGACGACCACTGCCGCTCGACTGCGAGGACGAAAAGGAGAGAGGCAGACGGTGGTGGGAGAGATTTAAACTTTTAAGAAAGTTTATCAGCATTCCTGTTACTTGACATCAGAGCATTTAAAAGCTCATTTTGCAAATTTAATCTTGTTCATTTAACCGAAACCTGAGCTGTCATATTTTAACCCCAACTGATGCAATGAGTAGCTTCTTATTTCTTCAACAACCATGTCTAAAGACACATCCTGTGGTCGTCTGTTTGAGAAGGGTCAAATCATTGGCATGCATCAAGCAGAGAAAACATCTAAGGAGATTGAAGAAACTACTAAAACTGGGTTAAGAACTGTCCAAGGCATTATTAGAAACTGGAAGGAGAGTGGAGAAGCATCAGGGTAAGAAGAGAGGCAGATGAAGTGATGCAGCCATCATGCCTAGTGTCTACTGTACAAGCCTGTGCTATGGGGCAGTGCTATGATCTGGGTCTAGGTTCATTAGCTGACTACCTGAATATACTGAATGAGCAGCTTATTCCATCAATGGATCATATTCCAAGATGACAATGTCAGGATTCATGGGGCTCAGATTGTCAAAGAGTGGTTCAGGGAGCATGAGATGGATTGTTCCACCACAGAGTCCAGACCTTAACCCCATTGAGAATCTTTGGGATGTGCTGGAGAAGACTTTGAGCAGTGGTCAGACTCCCCATCATCAGTACAATGAATGCAACACTGGATGGAGAGAAATCTGGAGACGTTGGAGAAGATTATGGAAACAATGAGACAGATAATGTGTTGTTGTTCTCCTTGAGTAGAACTGAATTTCTCCATGTGTTTGTTTATTTTTTTGAGTGTACGTGATTGCGAGTAACCACAGGGTCGGTGGTTCGATCCCCACAGTGTCCTCAGGTAACACACTCATTTTTTTATTTGTGTATGTTTTTAAATGTCAAATGCTTTTGAAACCTCATCCCCATGAACTCATCGCTAATCGCTGGGTTGGTGGTTCAGTCCTTCTCCTTGAAGTGTTTCTGTTTGTGTGGCAGCAGCAATTAAAACACGGTCAATCTGTTTTTTGTTTTGTTTTATATTTCATCATGCATCGCAGCAAATTTTGACTTTTCACTGCAAAATATGATTTGTTGCATTATATACACTGATCAGCCACAACATTTAAACCACTAGCAGGAGAAGTGAATGACATTTAAACCATCTTGTGATAGTTCAGTGTTCTGCTGGGAAACTTCTGGACCTGGCTTCATTCATTGGTGTGGATGTTACTTAGACATGTAGCACCCACCTAGACCAGACCAGGCACCCCCACCCCATAGCAATGACACTCCTTGATGGCAGCAGCCATCCCCAGCAGGATGCAGCCAAAAAAACACTTTAGGAAGAAGAACAGCACAAGGTGTTGACCTGGCCTCCACATTCACTAGATCCCAAACTGATCAAGTATCTGTGGGATGATCCACAGAGGCCCCTCCCCTCAAAGGCCCCCCAACTAACCACAGGACACCCTCAGAAGGCCCATGTCCATTCTCTGATGAGCCACAACATGAGACGCCTGCAAATGTTAGTCAGGTGGTCATAATAAAGAGCTATTTTCTTCCGCATGCGTTTGGATTATGCGCATTAGCATGAGTTTATATTCTGGTCTGCATATTTGCATTTGAAGTGTAGTTTCTGCGGTCGTCTGCGTCCTTTGAGTGAGAACAAGCTCTCAGGGCGAAATGAAATGCAGCCAATCGGAGGAGAGATCAGAGACGTAAACAGAGAGTCGAGCTGAATGAATAAGAAGACGACAGACGAACTGATTGATGGAAAGGAGCAGCCTGCCAGACAGACTGACAAGCCAGCCGCGCTGACTCAGTGTCTGAGAATGAGATGCAGAGGTGGAATGAGCGAGCGAGGGGGGGGAGAGAGAGAGAGAGAGAGAGAGAGTAATGAAACATTTAGAAAACATAAAGTTGAAAATGACTCTGTTAACTCACCTCTGATAACTGGTTCAGTGCCAGACCACACACATGGATGAGCAGATACACACACACACACACACACACACACACACACACCGTATCCCTGGCTGGGTGGGCTTAGCCGCTCCAGGCTACGGTTGCAGGTTTAATTCGTCTCCATGGCAACGACAACAATGCTTGAGTGATGATCGAAACCGATGGATGAGGGGGGTGCAGCAAAGCAATTAGAGATGTTGACGATCAACTCGTGTCACTCAGCCGAAGTGTTGGACGCGTGCGAGTGACTCTTAATAAACTTTATATCAGCTGTAATGTGGTGTAATGTAATGTAATTAATAAAAAAATATATAAAATAATAAAAAAAAACGTTGGTGAATCCTCCATCCAGGTGGATACAGATGTTTTTTTTGCCAGTTTTTAACCTGTAATTTCCAACTATTATATCCTCCTCAACGTGTAATTGTACGTTCATGAGTCACGACTTAATTGGCAACGAGGAGGAAAATGTTACAACAAAACTCCTGCACACGCATCATTTCCACTCACTTTACGGTAATAAAATCACATGATCAGTGTCAGGTCAAGGACATTACGGAGGGAGGCTCTTAGTAAGCTTCTGTGCCACTTTAATTATCATAATAGACCTATATTCAGAGAAAATGTCTATAATAATAATAATAATAAAAATAAAAGTTAGAAAAAAGAACTGGCATCTGGTTCAATAGCACATTTGCTTGCGTAATTTACCGTTTAACGTTCAGTCTGTTTACTGTAACTCCATCTAAACCTAAAATGAACTCACAGCAAAGTGTTTACTATTTAAATTTGCTCTTTACTCATGAGTCTGTTTGTTTCTTCTTTAATCCTGCAGAGGGCGATGTACGTCTGGATTTTATAAAACGACCTGTTCCTCCGTCTGCCTCCGTGTGTCAGCATCAAACTATGAAAGGTTTAAAAACACATGTGCAACATTTAACCCCGTGTCCCACAACAGAGGATGTGTTCAACCTGGGACTGGATTACAGAAATGAAATATCTGCAGGGCATCATTTTACATCATTTTCACAGGTTTTGTCTTGCAGATACAAACAACATTTCAATTCAGTTTTATTTATATGGTGTCAATAACCCAGTCTGAAACCCCCAGGTCAAGCCTGAAGGCGACGGTGGCAGAAAAAACTCCCTTTTAACAGGAAGAAACCTTGAGCAGAACCTTAAGCCCACATGGGAGGGACCCATCTGCCTAAGGCCGGCCGGGTAGAGACAGGTATGCATCTGACTAAAATGTAGAATCTGAATCTGACTATATCAGTGTCTTAGCTGTATTTCACTAAGAAAGAACAGCTGCAGCAGATGTAGAAGATCAAGGAGAGCGTGGTACCCGTGGTAGAAGGAGCACACGGGACAGTGATCTGTTGGAGCCTTTGGTGGGGTCATTGTCCCGAGTGCTCCTACTACCACGGGTAGAATGCTCTCCTTGACTTTCCACATCTGCTCCAGCTGTTCTTTTTCAACCCTTTCCAATCTATTTGTGTTCCTTCTTCCTGTTGTTGCCGTCAGCTGGTATCACCACATCTATCACCATCTATCGCCACATTCTTCTGCTCTTTGTCTACCACCACTATGTCCGGTTGGTTAGCCAGGACCTGTTTGTTAGTCTGGAAACCCATTGGTCTTTGCGTACGTCTATTCTTCTGTACTGGGTGCAGATGTTCCTGTACACCTGCCAGCCACTTGGCTAGCATCTTACCCCCTGCTGCTATGTGCTGGACTGTCTCAGGGGCATCTGTGCACAGTCTGCACCTTGGCTCATCTTGCCTCTGTGCACCGTTACGGATTTTAAGTTTAATACAGGATCCTTCTCTTCTAATGTTTAAATGTCGCTTGATATTCAACTTTTCAGTATCAAGCTGCACTGTAAAACATCACAGCCTTATTAAGTTATGAGAACATTTTTCTATAACTCCAATAATCATGACAAGGTTTTGATATAAGTTTTTAAAAATGAACGCAATCAGTTCTCAATGTTTTTCTTCTTATTTCCTTTGGATATGTGGAAATTACGTATAAAACTGAGTTGCATTTATGTACCACACGATATGGAAGACATTTATTGAGGATCTTTTAGTTTGATGTACAGCTAGATGCAGATTCAGGAAACTTTATTTGTCCCTGGAGAGCAGTTTAAGCCAAAACAAAACAAAATAGAACAATACAAAGTATATATGAAAAGAAAGAAATATGCTATAAATGTTTTAAGTATCCAAACCATCCATGGAGGATGTAAACATGACTGGAAGAGCAAAGTGCATACATTTTAAATTGCTCTATCTGTTTTTTGCACGTCCTGCTGCTCACATGTGCCTTACATCGTCCTTTTTGGGTCAAATAAAGTGTTCTGACTCTGAATCTGAGTCTGAATAATTAATAATCTCTTAACTGCCTGTTGCCAACCTAACCTCACTGCTCTCTTCTGCTCTACGGTTTACTGCATGAACAAGGATTGAAAAGCATCGTGGAGCAGATGACAGGTTTGTGCGTGAACATTTCTGCATCCTTTGATGTGCACGCTTCATGATTTAAGGCTTTTTAAATGTTGAGTGTATTTAAGAGAACAAAGCAGCGCCACAGTCCATTGAAAACCACAGGCACAGGCTGGAGGTACGAGGGGAACAAATAAATTCAAGCTGACAGGACACCCGCTATAAAAATAATTACCAGGTGCAACAGGCCCTTCTGAAACTAAACAACTTTAAGATATGCTCCCTGGATGAAATGTTTGACTCCTAAATCTGCCCCGTGACTCCACCCCAAACAGAAATGTTCCAGAGCCACGGTAATATTTCTTTACCAGCTCACAGCCAGCGGATTATTCTGTCCAAACGGCAGCCAAGAGGGGTTTTAGTTAAAGGGCATTTTCTCTCATCTGCTTGAAGAGAGAAATTAAATTTAAAAAAAATTAGAAAACTGAAAATAATGGTGGAATATTACGTTTGAGACAGTTGGTGGGAACTAATAACCGGTAATTACAGTTTCTTGACATCCTGACCCGTATTGAAAAGGACACACGTCAGTGGTGGAGCTTCAGGTGCTTTACAAGCTGGATCGTCTTTCACACAGAGAATAATTACACACCATTGCAAGAAAAAAATCCTACTGAATCAATGGCTTCACGTGAGAGCTTCCACGGTCCTGCTCTAACATGTCATTAATCTACCGTCACCTCTCTGTTCACGGCTGGAGAGAACTGATGCTGCCTTCAGGTTCTCTTAATGTCTGGACACAAGGTGTTGAAGTCACCTTACGTCATGTATCTGCTCAGGTGCTGCAGATAACAATAACTCACATTTGCAATCAGACATAACATTATGACCACCTTCCTAATATTGTGTAGGTCTCCCTTATTGCCTCAAAAGCAGCTGTAGCTCATCAGCGATTGGACATGGGCCTTCTGTGGGTGTCCTGTGGTGTCTGGCAACACAATGTTGTTAGTGGGGGGGCCTTTTGAGGGGAGGGGCCTCTGTGGATCATCCCACAGATACTTGATCAGTTTGGGATCTAGTGAATGTGGAGGCCAGGTCAACACCTTGTGCTGTTCTTCTTCCTAAAGTGTTTTTGTGGCTGCATCCTGCTGGGGATGGCTGCTGCCATCAAGGAGTGTCATTGCTATGGGGTGGGGGTGCCTGGTCTGGTCTAGGTGGGTGCTACATGTCTAAGTAACATCCACACCAATGAATGAAGCCAGGTCCAGAAGTTTCCCAGCAGAACAAACAACAACAACAACTGTCACAAGGTTTAAATGTTATTCACTTCTCCTGTAAGTGGTTTTAATGTTGTGGCTGATCGGTGTATAGTGTTGATGCTGATGCATGTTAAATATTAATGAAGATTTAAACCATTGGTATGTCTCCAAATCCCTACTGAGGTCTTTACATGTTGTTAAAGACACATATTATAAAGTCTCAGCACCAAAGTCATGCTGCATTATCACTTAATCCTCAACATTAACATCTTGTAGATATGTGTTGCACATTGGGATGAGTGAGCAGGACAATGCTAATCACTGGGTAACACATTTTATGACCGTGTTCCCCTCCCCTGGTTTCTGTTTTCACGCTCCGTTTACGGGAAGATAAGAAGTTTATGTCGTCTTCCTGAGAGCGTTGTGTTCAGGTGCCCCGAGGTCAGGACTGGGTTTGTATTAACGTCACGTCTGATGAGGTGCGTTAACCTCTGATTGAAGTGTCACCCGTTAATGAAACCTTAATGCTTTGCTCATCTGGATTTAAAGATTGGAGAAAGATCCAATAAAATAAAAACAAAATTCAAGAATGTTTTTATGCTTTCCTGCTTCTGGTTCCAGGAAACAAGGGTACGGGATGCTCAGACTCCCACTCGTGTTTTGTTTGCGTAACAGCAGCTTGATTTATGTTTCCTCTCTTTCGAACCTTTAAAACCGAACGCTTGCTTCTGGTGGATCAGTCAGACAGCATCATGGCGTCAGAGAGGGAAGCGCTCGTTGGTGCTGCTTTTTTCCTTTTTGCCTTCGTTCTGCAGAGTAAGTCTTCAATGATTCATCCTTTAGATTTAACATATATCATTTCAGACTGCGTTATCGTGCTGTTGATGCAACTTTTTCTCCAAATCTACACCGGCACTGGTGTCAGAATGTAAACTTTTCCTCTGCCTGCCTCAGGTGAGGGGATAATTGGGGGCAGGGAGGCTGTACCCCACTCCCGACCCTACATGGCCTCCATCCAGGTGCCAGAAGGAGAGGCTATGAAGCATGAGTGTGGAGGCTTTGTGGTCGCCGATCAGTGGGTGATGACTGCCGTACACTGTATGCCAACCGGGTGAGGAAGCATCCTTTAAATCTTGATGAATGTGTGGACGACGGAAACTGTCAGACTGGGTCAAACCTCATGTTCTCTCTATGTGTTTCTGTTTGGGAGCTGCTGATGGTTTTACTGCTTTTTCTTTTTTAACAGGCCACAGGGAAGGATGGTTGTGCTTGGTATACATTCTCTGAGTGAACCTGAAGAGACAAAGCAAACCTTTAGTATCATGGAACTTCACAATCATCCAGACTTCAGCGAGATAAATTACGATAACGACATTGCTTTAATCAAAGTAAGTGTGTGTTTTTCAGCCAGCAATCTTGTTATTATAGTAAAAGCTTATAAAGCGAACTCTGAGTGTGAAATTCAAACTGTTTTTTTTTGCAGCTGGATCGTCCTATAAACGCCACCGAGGCTGTGAAAGCCTTGGAGTTCCTGCGAGCCGGCGGCACAATGCCCGACATCGACGCCGAGGTCGAGACGGCCGGCTGGGGGTCCACCGACAACCTGGGGACCAGACCGGACAAGCTCAAAGAGGTGGTCATCGACGTGATGAGCTCCAGGCGCTGCAAGCGCAGCGACTACTTCGGCAGAAAGTTCACAGACAACATGTTATGTGCGCACAGGGTGTGCCCAGACCCCTGTGATCAGCCGCATAAGAAAGAAGACAGCTGTGATGTAAGTTTCAGCTCCTTTGTTGGTCATTAGGGAGCTAAGATTAACCACGACTACGGCTGCTTATACTGCAGAAATCCATAAAAGGAGAGAGGCTTAAAGGAGAAAAGAAAAGCATTTCTGGTGTCACAAATCAGATTTTGTTCAGAGAAAGTTATGTGTTTATTTGTTTTTACTGCAGCATACCAGATAAAGCACCTCCTGTGGCTCGGCACAGTCTCCGTGGAGCCCCTTGAATGGTGCTGTAATCTGGCACCGCGCGGCCCTAGCTGCTCCCTAATGAGAATCACTCTTTCATGTTTGTTTGCTTTGCTTCCCCCTTCTCTCTCCCAGGGCGACTCTGGCGGTCCGCTGCTCTTCAATGGCGTCGCAGTGGGCATCACCTCCAACGGGGGGAAGAAGTGCGGCCAGGTGAAGAAGCCCGGGATCTACACCATCATCTCCCACTACACCGAGTGGATCGACAGGACCATGGGCGTGGGGTCGGTCGCGGAGCCGCAGCAGAGCAGTTAAAATAAAGGAGGGCGCCGTCACACAGACGTGACTCCCCCACGGCTTCTGCTTCTTCTCAGTCACTGGTTATCACACATGAAGCTGCTGTGTTTATTATATGTGTTGAAATTAACCACCTGTACAAAGCTGCAACAGTAAAATTCACATTATTTTATCAAATGAATAAATGCATTAATAAAATACACTTGATCTCATCTCTGCTGTCGTGTAATTCTTTAGTAGTTTTATACAATCAGCGTCACGTGAAGTAAAAAAAAGAAAAACAACATAAAAGTCCCTAAAATAAGAAATTACAGAGAAGGTTAAAGCTAAATAATAAAAGACATTTAAGTGTACCTATAACAGCGTTAGAGTTACGCAACAACGGCCACAATCAAATCTTAACACAATTTCACATCGTCGTTATTTTTATGCAGTTGTGTCAGTTTGTTGGCAAGTGAGTGCTTTTGGAGGCAGGCCCTCAAGGATGGAACTCTTGGGCAATCGAGATATCAACAAGTAAATCTGGTGAACTTGTCAGTCCGCATACCGACGGGTGCGTCCTGCAGGGAGTCAGATCAACAGCTCAACTTTTGCTCTCTTCCCCCTTTCCTCCCTCCGTCCCTCCCTCTGCTCTGCTCTGCACGGATAAACAGACGGGGAAAAAAATCCCGATGCGTTCGGCCGACCTGTCCGACCTGTGTTCAGCGTGCAGTTTGACGTTACAGGAGGAAGTAAGTCATGTAAATATGATCTGTTTGGAAGCAAATCATTCAAAGTAGAAATTTTGTGCATATGATCTACCTTTGAAAATCAAACCATGATATCATATTAAAAAAACAAAAAACAAACAGCATTTGGATGTAATTCAATCATATTGAAAACTCCTGCGCTGGCAGCTCAAGCACATAACTGAACTGACATGTCAATACAAAGAAAAACAAACATTAGAAGAGTCGGAGAGATAACGTTAAATGCTTGGTTGATGCATTGTATTTCACTGCATCATTCTTTCCCTGTGCATATGAGAGCAGAAATTAATCACCCCTTAATAAGTAGTTGTCTTCCAGAGCCCCCTCCTTCCTGTCCTCAATCACGTTATTCCTGTTCTGCAGCTCCTGCACGGAAAATCTCTTCGTCGTGTAGGGGCGTCCCCCGTGCGAGGCCACCAGTTTGTTGATTCCTGCGAGGAGATCTTTCACCTGAGGGTAGCTCAAAGCATTCTGGCTCTTTGTAATGTTCAGCTCGTAGTAGCGGCAGCCGCACTTCCGGATGAGCTCCTGCAGGGTTGAATGGGCGCCGGTCACGTAGTCGTTGATCTTCTGAGGCCGGTACTGGTTGGCCTCGAACTGAACGAACAGGACGATGGCGTGCTCTGCAAACTCTCTGCCGAAGATCTTCTGCAGGTGCCCGAGCATCTCGCACTCTCCCTGGGTGAAGCGGCCCACCTGGAGGACCAGCAGGAAGACGTGGGGTCCGGGCAGGGCCAGAGCCAGGCAGTCCTTCACCAGCTCTACGTTCTCCACCCCGTCTTCATCCCACAGCTCTGGGGTGTCCACGAGGATGAGCTGCCTCCCGGCTGCCAGCGTCTCCTTTCTCTCACAAGACAAGGTCGCCGGGGCTATTTCGTGGCTGGACCCGTTAACGGAGTACTGATTATCTGCTCTTTCTATGATTAGATTCAGAGCAGAAGACTTTCCGCTGCCGGAGAGGCCCAGCAGGATGACGGATATCTTCTTTGATTCAGCTTAAAGCCAAAAAAAAGAGAAAGAAACTCTGTTAGAAAGCATCTTTAGCAACATTGCAAAACTATGTGCAAAACTAAATATTTCATACGAGAAGTGACAAGGCCAAATGTGCAAGAAAAAGTTGCTTTTGTGTGAAATAAGCACTATTCTGCAAACTGACATGTACCTGTTCTCATGTACTGTGTATTTGTGCAAAGGTAAGTATTTTAAATGCAGTCTAGTCATGACCAAGCAACTGAAAAGTAACTCTTACCATCAGGAGCGCCCTTATGAAGCTGTAACATGGACCTATGGCTCATCACAGCCTCCTCCAGGCCCTCTCGTTTCGTCTCATACTGCTTCCTTTCAGCCGCCTCCTTCTTTCTCTCCTCAGCATGCTTCGCCTTCAGCTCCTCCACCTCCCTGGCTCTCCTTTCCTCTTGCTGCTGGATCAGCAGTCTGAAGGCCTGCTCCTTCTCCTCGGCCTCTTGCACCTTCTGCTTGAGCATGTTCATCGCCGAGTTCTCCGTGCTCCTTTTCCTGACCGCAGCCAGCGTGGCGTCGGTGTAGCCGGTCGCGCCGTTTTCGGCCAGCATGTAGTCGACCATCTCGAGCAGCGCGCGCAGCCCGTCACTGGGGGCGGACGCCGCGACGCGGGAGTACCTGCCGTCACACATGTTGATCAGATCGAGGAGGATGTCGTCCAGTGTGTCGGCGACCTCTCCGTTCTCCACTGAGAGGATGACCATGTATTTCAAAGCCTCGGCTCCAAACTGGGCCTGCAGGATCTCTACCATTTTTCTGTCCCTCTTTGTGTAATATCCACCTTGGAGCAGCAGCAGGAATGACCTGATCCCCTCCGTGCAAGACCTGAAGCAGCCGTCCAGTGTCTGGCTGATGATTTCCTCGGTCATGTCTTCTTTTAAATCTGCATAGTGCAAGCTGATCAGGTTACCCTCCACTGTCAGATCACAGACTTGGTTTGACCCCAGAGAACTAAACTTTGACTGGGGACTCTTCTCTCCAGAGCTGTCCTGCAGCAGAGATTTCAGAGAGGCCCAAACTTCCACCGCAGAAACGACCACCATCCTCTGCCTTGTGTTAGATAGACTTTCTGCTGAACAACACAGCAATGAGTTAGTTAGTGTTTTTAATAAAGCTCAGACCAAGTGATATCTGTACTGATAATTAAAGTTCTGCTGGCTACTGATTGCATTGAGAATTTCTGAAAACATTAATTTACAGAAAATAGTTACTCACCGGGGGACATGACTTCTCGCAGGTGCTCCAGCAAGTCTGCTCAGAGGTCCTTGTCAGCTCAGGATGACACCTTGAACTGGATTCTCAGGCTCCCAAACAAGCATTATCAAGACTGAAAGGAGACACTCTTCCTGATTTCATGTGGCACCCGCAGAGCCGTTGACAAGGAAGTGCATTCCGCGTTTCAAACTGGAATGAACCTGTGTTTTTCCTCATGTTTGAGAATACAAAAGAACTGTGCCCTGTCGTTGGCTCAGCGAAAACTGCTTTAGTTGGAAATACATGCAGGCTACTTAATATCATGCCATACCAACATGCATAGAACAACTTTCTCTTTCACACAAGCACGTAATTTCTACTGTAAGCAAACATAAACACAAACTACAACAGGTCTAAGATAAAATCTACCTGTAACCGTTAACAAAACCAAGGCCACAACACAACGCAACTCTGTTTGCAGTTTCTGTCCCAAAACTATTGATATATCTATGTCTGTTTTAAAAGTTTAGTTCAAGATGAACTGCTGAGAAACACATAATCACTTTGTCTGATTCTGTTTCCTTTTCTCTGCCTTAATCTACTACGTTAAGTGCCCTCTGCACAATAAAGTCTGCAATACATCCTGTGATTGTTTCTGTGTGTCGTAGATTAGTGCTGAATCATCCACACTGCGGACAGGTCCTCTATAACAATAGTGTGTCTTGCAGAGCAGGAAAAGATGTGAGTCAAAGTGCCAACTTCTCTGTGATAAAATGCTTAATACAGAACTCCCTTTCCTATAGCAAAATATATGAATAAATAACTAAAATATATATAAATATATATCTAAATATAAAATATAGACGATTGCATATGTATGTGTAGGCTATAATAGCCTCTTAAAAGTAGTAAATATAACTAAAGCATGTGCAGGATTTCCCCTATATACAGCTGAGATTGCTAGGGGATTGCACCATCGCCTGCAGCTGCGGGCTGCTGCTGTCAAAGCGGCCCAAACAAGGCAGTACTACGTGGTGAAATGGGGGTACATCATCTGTTGAGTTCGGAAACATCCGTCTCCTAATAGATTAAGTTGGCTGAAATGAGATAAAATAGCATACCAGTGAGTAAAATAGTGGATGTAAAAATAACCCGTGATTTATAGTGTCAGGATTTCCCGGAAGTGTAGATAAGCTGTTCTGGTCCCACCTGACCATCGAATGGTTCGCCCCGTTGCTACGCTATCTTGTGTGGACATTCTCCAGGGTGATGGAGAAGAAAATGTAGTTTCTCGGCCTCAAAGGAGAAAAAATAACTACGCCGCTCGATTTCGTGTTGTGCCGTGATAATAGTTGCAATGGCCGGTATAAGGAGAGTGAACGGGAAGTTCTCTGGCATCAACACAGCCGTCAGGTAATGCCTTTATCGAGGTTGTGTTTACAGAAAACGCTCGACGGAAGCTGTCAAGCTAGCCCGGCTAACGTTAGCACGAGCCGTTTTCCGTTAATAACTGACGTTCCAACGTCAGTTATTAACGGAAATCATGTAGCTAATGTTATTAATAATGCTAACGTTAGCAAGGCGGTTATGCAGTTTTATATTAGCCGGAAATCGTAATAGCATCCATTCTTAGTATTGCCCAGCACCCCAGATTATTTATTGCCAAACCCTACAGTTAACGTTATGTTTCAGTGGTTTGAAATATATTCAGATACATTTCAGCAATGTAAAAATATTTAATTAATTGTATAAAAATCCAGTTAAACTAAAGAGGTATTGATAGCAACAAATAAAAGTAATTCTACTTTTTGTGTATGTATATATCTATATCTACTATATGTATATATATATATATATGTATATTTGTAAGGAGGCTGCAAATAAATCTGTAGATTGTATGTAGATTGGTTGTAGAGGAAAGGAATAATAAACCGGTCATAAACCCATATATCAGATTATAGTTTTGGTACTTTTCCTCTATCTGTGATTGGTGGTGAGATGTTCTATTATTTAATTATTTGAGAATTTATTAAAATGAAACCACATGAGAAGTTCAGGAGAGTTGGTATTTGGTTTAACTGTCATCAACTCTGTCATAAACATCTGAAATGTGACCCAGAGTACACACTACATTTTGAGTGGTATCATATAAGCCATTAATTGTCTTAACCAATTTCATTATGGTTTCCATCATGTAAAATCTTAAAGTAACTAAATATGTCAGTAACTGCAAACTATACTGTAAAATAACATAAAACAGAAATAGCCAAGTGTACATACCACAGAATTGTACTCACATGCAGTACTTGAGTTTCCTAAAACAAACAACCTAAAATTAAAAATGTAACACTAATCTTGAATAAATAAATAAACCAAACTGCAAGCATGTATTCAGGGAAAAGCTTTATTTAAACAAAACATAACAAAAAACAATTTGAAAAGTTAAGAATGAACCCTTTAGCTTAAAACATACTCAGAGTTTCATATTAGTATCCAGCAAATCCATTGTTATTTTATATATTTTATTGTCATGTGTTCCAGCTGCTGTCGCCTGCGTCAAGTTCAAGCTCTGCTCTGCGAGGGTGGTGCTGCCGCCCCCGATGGCATCCTGTGCTCTCTAGGTATGTTAAGTAGTTTTTAGATTGTTTATCTGGCCCGGTTAACTGCATTGCATTCGCATGGCCATTCCAAAATCTTTTTTTGTCCGTCATAGGAATTGACAGCAGATACAATGAAGGATGCACTGAGCTGGCCAAGTTCCTTTTTTATGGACTATACGGACGGAATCAGGTGAATCTGGAAAATGTCCTTGAAGAATTTCCTGAAGAAATGCTGGATGGTGAGTGTTGATCTCTGTGTTTGTCATCATATTTGTATCCTTTGCTTTTGTGTTCATATACTCTGACACTGCGCATGTCTCTTTTCCAGATGTGATCCTGCTGATTAAGGCGGAGTGTGTTCACCTGTACTGCAACCCACTAAACTACAGTTACCTGTTACCATATGTGTCACACTGGAGGAACCTGCATCTCTACTGCATGACCGAGGCAGAGGTCCAAAACGTTTCTCTTCCTTCACAGACCAATCATTCCTGTTTATTACACTTCCTGTATGCTGGAGCTGAGCGTGTGAACCATGTCCAGAGTATTTAAATATTGTCATATCCACCTTGATATAGTTTTAACTCTGTAAACAATAACTGCACAGTGATATCAGTTGCGTAGTTGTTTTCCAATGTACCTACAATTTGTGCACAGCTGAGATTAACTTCTGTCAAGTTGACTACCCCTGAAGTTTATTTCCTACATACACAGTATGAAGATGAAGAAGCTGCAGAGGAATTCAAAATCTCCAGTTTTGTCACAATGGTGCAGGATTGCTGTCGTATCGGAGTACCTTACAGTTCCCAGGGTATGGATCATCACAGCTTCATCTATACATGAATTCATTTCGTTGTACATCTCAATAAGTTATAGTACAATGTAGATTCATTAGTTTTGCACACTTGAGAGCATGTAACTGTATAATTACGCCACCTGCAAAACAAAGTCTTACTTGCCCTGTTGTTTATTTTAGGACACACCCAAAGGTTCGATATGTTTATGGTGGAGAAGTGGCCCCTAATTCAAGCCTTCGCCCTGGAAGGCATCGGCGGAGGAAGCCTTTTTACCACGAGATACAAGGTTTTTACAAATAAAAAACAACGCCGTCAGAAAGGAACAAACACAATATGTATGAAGTTGTGCTCCTATGCTTCTTGTTTCATTTGGTTTTCTGTATTTGTGCTTTTGCAGCTAATGGACATGAGCGAGAAGCTGAAGAAGGTTTACAACAGACTTGACCCTGTGTCCCTGGATGGCCTCCTATCAGAGGTAACAGACACAATGCCCATAAGTCAGTTGCTTTAATCAAGAACTATGCACAACCTTTTAAAAACTTAGCTTAAGAATTGAGTAAATTATGAAATGTCTCCTCTTTGTCAGTTACAGTATCTAAAAATATATTTTTGGACAAATTGGATCATAATGGTTTTAATGCAGTCATTATTTCAAGTCTGTAAAGGTTTGAACCTAAGCAGTTAATGTGTACTGTAACATAGGCTCTGTTTGTTGTGTTATAGGACTTGGTGACCTTTGAGAAGCAGTGGAGTGGCTTTTTCTCCAGCATGGACCTGGAGAGTCATCTCTCTATCTTGGAGCTGTCAGAAGCACAAGCAGGAGAGGTAGGTTTATATCTGCATGTTCCTATTATATCTAAAGATATTACTATGTTTTAAATAACTTGTTTTTGAACATATGTCCAAATAAATTATCTTAATAAAATCAGATATATTAATTCCTACATGACAAGAAGATTAATAACCAACTGTCTTTGTGAGTTGTGCTGTGTTTAAATGTATTTTTAGATGGATAGATACTTTATTAATCCCAAACTTTGAAATTATGGGAAGTGTACTTAAATCACCTTCTCTGGAGAGCATCCATTTCCCCTTCCTGCAAACTGAACTTGGACATGCCATCAAAGCTGTGGTGTGGCAAGAGGAACAGTGCAGTGGCTGAGAGAATATTAAGCTATAGTCAGATTAAGTTTTATGCAGTTTAAAACAATGTTTTTAGCCAGCGTTGTCCATTGTCTGGTCTTAGAGTAGTGCAGTGTACGTATGTGATCATAACCTGTATTCTCATCAATCCACAGGCCTTTCGTACATATTACTCTCATGGACTGATCTCAAGCAACATCACAGACAAAAGGTATTCTATATTACGGTGTCAAATGCATGAAGTTATCTTCTTGTATAGTCTTTAGTTGTAGAATGAAAGAATACTATTGCTAAATCAAATATTTCCTTGTTACAGTACAAGTCGGCAGCCGTTTGTGTTGTTTGGGAAACATTCCTCCTCGGAGGAACTGAAGAGTTATTCTTTTAACTTTCCGTCCGAGAGTCATCAGGTCCGCAGCACAGGGCCTCAGGGTTTTGCAGCCAGACACATGGTGAGAAGCAGCACCTCGGTGAAGGACAACAACACTCACATTTACATTACTGTATCACACTTATTAAAATGTGGACTTGTGCCAGTGTGTTTGGTAAAGTAGGAGACTCATCGCTGTCAGTACTCTCCAGTATTGCAAACTATTTTCCCACGAAACACAGACAGTAGATAAACATATGCAAGTGGAATTTATAACTGTATTCTGTTATTGATAAATACAACTGGACAGGTGAACTATAACTACAAAATCTGTGTAATTAAACATTACATAATGGTACTCAAGTGAAAGAGAGAAAAGAGAAAGATTTGCTGCAGCACCATCTGCTGAAGCAATTTGGTACAACCAGTAGTCAATATTATTTTGATAAATCATCGTCATGCGGCAAGAAACATTACCGCCGATCCTATGTCTCCTATAAAAATGACATATAGGCAGTTTTGTGTCGTTGGTTAACTGGGAACATGCTGCTGTTGTGAGTATATTTCAAACTAACACGTTTTATCCTGCCAGCTTTTGCAGTGTGTGGCCCCCAAAGGACCTCTAGCCTGCTCCCGAACCTATTTCTTTGGAACCACCCACAGCCCGTACCTTGGTGAGGTTTAGTGTAATACTTTGCTTATGTTATACTGCATATTAGTTGCATATTTGTAAAATAGTATTGTCTTATATTTTAAATAACTAGTGGCATCTGAGTGTATAATTGGTTCGCGTGTGCGTGTTTTTCTGCCACAGGAAACAAAAACACAGAACAAAAGAAAACAGAAGTCTTGTGAGTGATTTCACTTTTTATTACATGATATTTTTTTTCTTTGTTTGTTGTAAAAGTTTTGAGAATATCTAAAGTAAAATATGTTTTTTCAGACTTTTGTCGCAGATTTATTCAGCGGCTGTTGAAGCAGTCCTTTCAGGAATCAAATGTTATTCCTCAACAACCAGTGCTACCAAGGTAACAAAACAAAAGAGCCCACATTGTACATTGATTTTATAGCATTTACAGTTGCTCATTAATCCTAACCCTAATGTTTTTGTAGGCTAAAGATGTGGCTGAGAACACCTTTCTGATGGGGTTGGATGCATACAACTTAAGTCAGTACCGCAGTTCTCTCAGGTATAGATTTATATTTTTTCACCTTTAAGACAACTATACTGCAGCTTGAAGTTCATTTTATTCACTGATGTTTTCATTGTGTGTTTTCTCTCTCAAGGTCCAAATGTGAATTCAGCATTCAGGCTGTGAACAACCAAGGGATGTGAGTGTTAACAATCCTTACGGTCCTCGAATGTGTTTGTGTTTTGTTATAAAACTCCTAAACTGATGCTTTTTTCCCCCAGAATAATTCCACTGACTGATAAAGACAGCCGTTATGTTATAAAAACAGTAAGTTCCAGAAGCATATCATTAATATTTGTTTTATAAAGGGATAGCAATGAAACAATACATACACAGCGTTCTGTGTTTTTCCTGTTATTAATTCTACTTTCTTTAAGGCTTCCCTGGTTGTCCATGACATCCCAGATCTGCAGAGGAACATGGGAGACCTGGGCTCTGTGGTCTTCTCTGAATCCTTCTTGGAGTCCAGCATCAACATTCAACAGAGAGGTACGTTATTGATTAGATTAAGACTAATTAGAAAGGATTGTTGGTTGAATCCATAAAGGAAATTTGATTAACATAGTTAGCAGAACAAATCCACAGGTTATTGTTAATAAATAAATAAATAACTAAATCGTATTCCTTACCATGAGGGTGTTATTAGTCGTTCATCTTTTGTGTCTGATTCTTTGACTTTACTTTATGCTCCATGTCCTGCAGATGGCACTGTGTCCTCAGACAGCTGCTACACCATCCTGACTACAACCGTGCCTCGCTATGCCTGCTGGCTGGTGTGTGTTGTGCAGAAAAATTAAATGGACATGAATGTAAAATACAATACAGAACAAATGTTTAAAGTAATTACACATGTTAATGCTTAATGTTGTTTTCAGATGGAGTCTGATGTCAAGCAGTCTGAGCAAGCTCAACAGCTCACTAAGGTAAGTCCAGAAGCCTTATACTTAAAGTCCTTTGATATTTGCTAGTTTGTATTCAGTAGATGTGTTTATCATAATGATGTAAAATATGTGTTTTAAACAGAAGGAGGACGGCACCTGTCTGGGAACTGTTCTGACCGACGCAGATGCTGCGTATGTGTTCTCCAGCAGCCAGCTCTCCACACCTGAAGAAGGTGACCGTCTTACACATGCAGCTAATATTTGCAGTTATTTTGTAATCTTGTCTTAAACTTTTTGCACATTATGTGACATTTAATTATTCATTCATATTTAATTTTAGGGAAGATCATTTTCTTCTCGGAGGGAATCCTGTTTGTCCATTCTCAGTATGGCAGCATTACTCTGTCCAAGGATCACATCAAAAACATCAAGTTCCATCATCCGGTTTGTATATTTATTATGTGACTTGAACACACAGTTTTCTGGAAATCATCTGTACGTATGCATGTACTGTTGAACTCCTGGTACGTACATATGCGTGATTTCTGTGTCCTCTTCTTACCAGGAGTACAGCGCTGTGGCTTCTCTCTTTGTGGAGTACGACGCCAGCCTGCTGCCACACCTCCCGTTTCCTCTCCACAGCTCTGATCAGTGTCTGGTCTTTGCCCTGCAGCCTAGGTCTAAGAGCCACAGGGCCTTCTATTCCCAGGTGAGACCGAAAGAGAGAGAGAGGGAGACTTCTGACACCTTTAAGAGAGATTTATAGTTGAAGACAAAATTAAGTCTATGATATGGGGAAAGGAAGTAATTATAACCCCTGCAGTCAGTCAAATATGATGAAAAACAAAAGTCAAGGGCAGGTTTTACGTAAATTCTTGATTTCTGTTTGACTCATTAGGCCAAGTAAGGGTCAAGGATTGACAATGGAATTGGTTTGAAATGTGTGCATTGGTTTTATATATTTTTTTTCTTAAGTTACATTGCAACCGTATGTTTAAGCGGTTTAAATGATATGTTGTGGCCCACTTTCTTTTCATATCCTTCCCATTAAAGATACAGCTTTTATTTTTTTGTTGTAGGTGTTGTCTGTTTGGAAAAACTCTGAGTCTGGACTAACTCTGCATATGTTGGAGCAAGAACACCTGACCTGGAACCAGAAAAACATGTAAGGAGACATATTTAACGTTACTACTTTCAGTTATCACAAAGTATAATTGTTTGAAGAAATTAGAAAGATTTTATTTATATATTTTTTTTTTACAGGCACACCAGGCTGCAGAAGCTACATGACAGTCAGGAGCCACCAGTGGCCAAACGCAGAGGCAGCCTGAAGACTTCATACTCCCAGCTGCCAGAGCAGGAAATGTTAGTACACACCGAGTGCCTTAGAGTGGCACTAAACAAGTAATAAAACCTGATGCTAGGTATTGCTTAATCATGAGAATGTACTCCCGAAATAGCATTTAAGCCTCTCCTTCCTGATCTACTGTTTTTATCAGCGCTGACCATCTAACCTGACAAAATAACACAAATGAATGATCACTAAACACTTGCCAATAATTTGTGTCCACATTCCTGACCTTTCTAAGGTTTCTTCAGCACTTTGCCCTGAGTAGCATTGGTCCCGAGCCCATTCTGTATGACCACCTGGGGGTGCTCTTCCCCTCTGCAGAGCTGAGGAAACCAGGGGTCGGCCATGCAGACAAGGTGAGTGGAGGAGCAGTGTAGCTACAGTAAACATTTTTTAAACAATCACGGTAAACCTAACACAATGAATATGTGGCTTTTGTCAAAAGGTTGTCATCACCATCATCACTGGGCTGCCGGGAAGCCACAAGGAGCGACTTTGCAACTTCCTCGTCCAACTAAACAAGGAGTGCGAAAAGTAAGAGGTTTTATCTTCGATATAAAATCATAATATTAAAAATTTAAAAAATGCACTATTAAATAATATTCTCATTACATTCACAGGTGGGTGATGTATGAGCCTGGTCTGAACAGCTTTTCAGCCTCTCACCTGCAGCAGTATTTGTCCAGCTTCCTAGAGAGCCAGAGAGGCACAAGAGGCAAACCCCGTCTATTGCTGCTGTCACCTGGGTACGAAACCAGTCATCCAGTCAATATGTGAAAATAACCATCTGACATTCATTCATTATTCATTAACTGCAATGCTTCTGAGTGCAGTGCTGTTGTTTGTTGTGGTATTCAGATCAATCATTGACTTCACAGATACACTGATGTTCTGGATGTGGTCCAGGCCGTGCTCTTCCACCCAGACCCGGTCGTCCAGGCGTGTTTCACCATTGGCGCCGTCACTGCCTGTGTGAACCCCCTCGCCTCCTGTATGGAGCACAGGTGCGTTTTCCGGGTCTCAGCTCTGCTACGTAACACACGAAACAAGCTTTGACAGGATAAAGTAAATAGCAATGAGCAAAGGTGAACAGCTAGCGGCAAATATTAACCGCGCATTAAGGCATATTTTGACCCTCTGTGCAAAGTTACATAAGCTAAAACAAACCTTTGTTAAAATATTTCTGAGTAACGCAGACGGAGCAGATGATTAGAGATAGTGCTGGATGTTGATAAATTGTTGAAGCCCTGGGGGTTTCTAGGATGAGGTTACATGACATTTTTAACTGTCAAAACTTGCGGCCGGGTCCCTTTTACAGAGGGGATCAGCCCCACATTTAATCTCACTCTCCTTTTGTTACAGGCTTTAGATGTAGCTTACTGAGCTTGTCAGTGTCCTAGATTGACTGAGCTGCTCCACACAATATGACATACCACTCCGGTTAATAGGTTGTTTTCCAGTGCACAAGCAAACTGGATTGGCCAGTGATACTGACACACAGATGAATTCAATCTAGAGGGTCTGCTTTATACAACACGCTCTGAGGACGACTGCCATTGTCTGCCTGCACCAGGAATTCAATTGGAAAGCGTTAAAGTGTTATAGCAAACATCCTGTATTCGATCATAAACACTATATAACGACATAAATATCCATCTATCAATTATCTATCATCACTTGTCCTCTAGAGGGTTACAGGAGGCTGGAGCCTATTTCAGCTGTCATACGCACGACTGAGATTACCGTATAAAATGATCATCATAAACACAGTGATTGTTCACAAAGCTGAGCATCAATAATAAATCTTGCAGATACTTTGGATGTTGTGCCCAAACATGCTGTAACGACCCGGTCAAACGGCTTGTTGTTCAGCAGTGGAAAAAATGTGTAATAGGTGGTTTAGTTAGCAATGCGGTTAGCACTGACTTTTCCATCTTCAGAAAGCCCCCTGTCACTCTCTTGCTATAGATTGTGTGGAAGTCTATGGACCCTTACTGTCCCGCTAATTGGGTGTGGTTAGCCCAGCTTAGGCTTGACCTGACTCTCACCCCCTTCAGCATAGCCCCTTTAAGCCCCTCAGATCCACATGTGCGACCAACACACCCTCCTCACTGAAGCTCATCAGTCAGTCATGATCTATTCTTTGTGATGGATGTAGACAGTTCATTACATCAGGACAGGAAAGATAAATGCCTTTCAAATTGCTGATCCACCAGCCTGCAGGCTCCCTGAGAGCTGGAGGCGGGAGGGAGACTTGGCTCAGAGTGGCTGTTCAGAAAGCGTTGTGTAACACTGATCGATTGGAAAACTCGGGATAAATTATTAAAATAAATAATATAAATTGGATTACAGAAAGCTTTTACATTGGTCAGTTGCCAGTCATAGCCATAATGTCATGTGATGAAAAATGCCTCATGGTGGACGTGGGGGTGGGGGGGCTTGCTAGCTAAGGGCCATAACATGGAATTAGTCTGTTTATTGCTGCACAACTTTGGCATGCAACCATCAGTCATAAATAGAGTTCTCTCTAGTGATGATATTGTGCAAGCGAAGGTTAAATAAAGAGGATTTTTAATGAATAAATTAAAACACAGATCTTGTACATTAACCTTGTAGTCGTATCTACAGTGTAGCAGTTAAATTATATTTTAATTCGCCCAGCTGATAGCACTATCCTCAGCTATACTGCATATTTAACTTGAGTCCTTCTGTCTCTTGTCTCTTTAGGTTTGCTTTTCCTAAGCTGCTGGAGCAGTGCAGTCAAGGTTAGTCACTTTACTACTTCCTTCCCAGCAATAAAACACATGCATTCTTTTTATGTTATGCTGAGGAAACAACACCACACTGATATTCAGTTCTTTGGAGTTACCTTCGGAAAAGTAATGCTCTTAAAGCCACTTTGTGTTTTGTTTATTGATATTAATTAAAAGAAAAAATATGATTTAAATAGTGTTAAATGCTGAATCGAGGGACTTTTATTTGTGTAATGTGTTGGAGAGGGACCCCTTGTTGTAAGGAGAATGAAAGTCACCTTGAAACATCACACATTCACACTAACACTTTGCCCAGTGTTTATGTGAAATGACACAATTTTTATTTTGGTTTACTATCATCAGCCATCTTTGTTCAAGGCACCACAGCTTAACCTGTTTCAAAATGCCCCATTATGCCGTTTATGGTGTTTCAGTCGTTAGCAGAAAACAACCTGTCAGTTGTGCTCCCAGCAGCAGTAGCAGTAGCAGTAGTGCCACTGAATCAAACCTAGTGTAAAATAAGGTATTTCAGCAGTGGCAAGACAGACGGCGTTTTGTATTTTCAGGAAAGTGATCCATTTTCTCCCAGAATTCACATTCACATTTTCTTTTTCTGTCTTTCTTTTTCTTTTTTTTTGGCCTCGTTGTGTGTCAGGTGTTGTGAGTACAGTGGTGTTCACTGGGCTGACAGCAGAGAAGAAGCACCCTCTCATGCAGCATGTTCAGCAGTTGGTACGCTCTGCCAACCCCACCGCTGCCTTCATACTGGCAGAGAGAGGAGCTGTCACCAGGTAGGCGCCCACAGAATCATGATCAACGCTGCACACTGTCACTTAACTGCTTTTATCTTTGCCTAAAATATTCACTCCAGGCTACATTGTATTCCACTTTTTTGAGTCTATGTTTGAGTCTGCTGGGTCCGAGGACTGCTCGGCGCTGGAATGCATTTTAAAATAATATTTCATTCTTGATATTAAATGCCTGTTATGGACAGAGAGTATTTGATAAGTAATTGTTTATATATGCTTATATTTCTGGTAATTTTAAAGTTGATCATTGAAGTGTTCAGTGTGATTCTTTTACTTACTTCTTTTCTGTTTTTAGGAATGAAGATGTGACTCCCATATTGTCAGAGAGCAGCTTCAGTGAGCCGCAGATGCTGAGAGCACGTTACGTCCTCTACCCTGGATGGTAAGACAGCCGCGTGTCCTCTTGTATCCACACTCAGACACCTTCTGGCTGCTGAACGACACATTCATTCCTGCCTTGGCTTCCCTCAGTTCTGCCTCCCTGCAGTTTAATTGCCACTCAGCTGCAGTGGTGGGGTATCGGCTGCTGATTGCTGTAAAGCCCCTCAGGGCATCTCGTGTTCTATCACCAGTTGCCTTCTGGCAGCACAGTAACAAGCTGTTGGCCATGCAGTTGCCATGTACACAGAGGGGGTCTCTTTCCCCTTGGAACTGGTCCATTTAGCCTTCATGCCTCGATGGTCAGCCTAATATGTACCTCTGCTAAATCCTCCCCTCAGATCATACTCTGGCTGCTCTGGCACTTTAATTCACTCATCTTCCAGCATTAATGTCTGTGTGCTGCGTTTGAAGGCCTTCCTACACGTCCTTCGCTCTTAGACCAGTACAGGAAACCTTTTCACCTACTGATACGAGTGTCTACATTTACAGATTGAGTCATTCACACCCTCACTTTCGCCAGCAAATCAAATACACTGGCCTCTTTTCTGTGAGCAGCTGGTAGTGTAAACAACTTTCCAGCCAAAGACAAAATGTAGCCCAAACATTTGGCCTGCTCTGCACTTAACTTTCTCACCATTTGTGTAATGTGCACATGTTCTTTGTTCCAGGTGCAAAGGACGCTTCTTTTCTGGTTCCGGGACTCTGGTCCTCACCCAGCAGCGCGTGGCTTTCAGCCGGCCCCTAGAGAGGCCTCTATTTGTCACCCGCTGTAAAGGTGAGATGGAAAGAAAGCTCCCCCTCCCTCCTTTTCTATATATTTTTTTTTTTTTTTTACTCTTACACGTGACAGAAGCTCCAGATATGAGCTGGCAGGATTTGGTTCTGATTACATAAGCTGTCTTTCTCTCCAAATATGGAGACAGCTGAGGTCTCAAAGTAATTATCAGCCGTTGATGTGAAATAATCTGTATTCCCAAAGGATGCACTTACAATTCTTTTCACCAATCATGTTTTACAATATTATTGTTAAATTTTATGACTTGTTTGACAACAGCCGCTACTAAAACTCTTACATTTTCCCTCTAGCGATCAAGTCATCACTGAGGCCGAGCCCATTCCGAGGAAACGTGTACAATATTTGGGGAAAAGTCAAGTTTTCCGGTAAGAATTTCGTATTTTCGTTTCATTTTTATCTTGTAAAAATACATAACCTTTGACATTTTTTCCGATCAGAACTTGCTAATGATGAGCGTTACTAAACAAATGTGACTTCTTTCCTTGGTAAATATTTCACCTGCATTTGCATTTCCCAGTCATGGGAAATTATTAGAGAAAAGGTTTCTCTCAAGGCAGGCAAGGAGCTCCAGACGGTAGGAAATACTGCTCGGTTGTTGCTCTGGTGTCTGGTGTTTAGGATTCAGCTCATAGTGCACTGGTTTGGTTTCCTCCACGTAGTTTTTTCTCACTCCTTTTTGATTTAAAGACCTGTATGGAGGTGTTGCATGAGGAGAGAGTGCAGGTGCCTGTGAGGAGATGTACAACGAGTGTGCAGATATGTGTATAGTTTGGAAAATGCAGAATGAAATGAGTGTGGCTGCTGGGTGATCCTGAGACGACTACTCACATTTCCTCAGTGTGTATCTCAGTCACTGTCTTTAGGGTAGCGTATCATTAATGTCATTTTATTTTGCTTTTTGTATTTAGCTGTTTTACATTCAACACATCATTGAATTAGAACATATTTGCTATAATTTATTTTGTTCTACATGTGAATTCTGTGAGCCATTTTGGGATCAGAGGGACTTTATGGATTCTAAAACATTAACACCCCACCAACAGCATGCTGGTACTATATGAAGCCGCTGTAGCAGGTGTTACATAAGGTGCGAACTTTAAGAGACTTGAATCTGAGCTCCTTCATCTGTGACACGTCCAGACTCAGACCAACTGATGGAGGTGAGCTACAATACCGTGAGTGGGAGCCTGAGTGTCGTCCCAGAGCAAAGCATTGACCCTGTGACCCCAGGCCCCAAAGAGACCAACACTTCCTGTTTCCTGATCTTTGATGGTGTTGGCCTCCGTGAGGATGGACTGAAGGACTGGCTGAGACTGTGTGCCAAGCCGGTAACTTCCCAGTACACTCTCTGTATACGTATACTGTCATGGAGGGAAATTAAATGATCCTTATTGATGTTTACAGAGGCAGACAAAGAAGGCGAAGAAGACTAAAAATACTCTCTCAACGCAAGAAATCAAGAACATACACGTGAGTGCCAAGTTTACGAGCTCAGAGCATCTCATCTGCAAAAGATTCAACAAGTTTATTGTCATATACGCAGCAAAGGTTTCACAGAGTCATGAAGTTCTGACTTTATGAGTTGCCGTTACACAACTGAAATAAATTACTAAACTAAAATATAGACAATTAACTTTTAAGCATAGAAAATAAATAAATAGAATAAGCGAGTACCATGTACAAAAGAGTAGAGTAAAGGTGCAATACTGTCACAGTGGTAGAAGATACGTAATGTAAACTATAATGTGTAATGTAATAGAAAATAATTACTTTATAAAAGGTCCCAAACAGCAAAATGACTTGAAAAGAGAGCTAGTTTGAGAAATGTTACCTCTAATATCTACAGCAGACGGCTTTTTGATTGTGACACGGCACCGGAGCCTGAGAGCAAACAGGATAAGAAAGTGGTAAACACTTAAAAATGACTGAATCAGCACTGTGGATCAAATGGAGCCAACCATTTTCATGTGTTTTGGGAATTCCAAATAATTAGGTCTTACTGGGGAGAGATCCATAAACATATTGAAAATGTATTTAAAATGTGAGACTTTGTTTTTGAGCAATATTTTGTTTGAAACATGGAAAATAAAGGACAGGGAAGGAAAAAACTGCTTGCTATGCTGTTGGCAGCTAGTAAGAAATGTGTCACGAGGAAATGGTTAAAAGTGGATCCTCCCACCATTGATGAATGGGCTGAAATCATGTATGAGATTTATGTTATTCCCTCAAGGTTGAGAAAGAATTTTTTTATAAGATATGATCCAATGACTGAGTATGTAGCCAATTAGATCTGGTTTTATTTGAATATACTTGTGCTTTGTGTGAATTTACCCTCATTGTTTTTTAATGTGATGTGCGCTCCCCGGTTTTGTTCTTTTTTATTTTCTGTTATTGTTCCTATATGAGGTAATTTTGGTCCATAAAACAAAACTGTAGAAAGGCAGTATGGAAAAGATACTTCATTTTTCATATTTTTCTATGTTTTTGACAAACTTAAGCTGTAATTAATGAATGCGATGGAAATGTGCTTTTCTAAATAAAAAGAGAATTTCAAACCGCATCAGCAAACTAACAGCTAGATGCAGACAAAGCATCTGAATTACTTCCAGTGGGATTTAAAGCCATGAAAAGGACAGAACATAACCAGCTGTAACTCCTGTGGAAATCCAGGGTTACTGATGTGGGATCAATAATCTGAACTTGATATTGACTCGATGTCTTTATTCAGGTGACCCGACACTTGGACCCGCTGCCACCAGGCTACTTCTACAACGGCTATCAATATGTTGACATCTTCGGGGAGAAAAGAAGCTTCCATCCCAGTATCCTTTCCATCGTTGAATCCCAGTTACACCCAATCAGGCACAAATACGTGTTAAATAACAGTTAATGTAGATAGGAGCTGACATTTTGATCCAGGAGAACAAAAACATGTGATCACTATGCAGATGTGGTTGCATCCGTGTGCTCTGGTTTGTCGTTTTCCTTACATTTCTTTCACTCCAGACATGGATGAGTTTATCAAAGAGTATATCGCTGAGGCCAACAAAGAGATCGACCAATTCAACCGTCAGCTGGAGCTGCAGGGCCAGCCCGACCTGTTTGAACCATGATAGAGTGTGTGTGTACGTTCACTCCATCTGTCTTGTTGAAGTTTTAAGGGAAACACTGCGGGAGGGGACGGGGAGGGCACGGGGGTTACGTACCGAACACTCCACTAGAATGGTCAATGTGTGTTCACACCGCATGAATCTTGAGAAACTGCAGCTGCTAGAAGTCCATTCCATTCATCTATGTGCTATGTCACTTTGTTTCCCTGTGAGGTAGCATAAACCTATCAAGTCCGGTTATGTCATAGTGTGGCTGTTTGCCTTACTTCTTGCTTCACTATTTATTGAACACTTGCGACGGGGAACGTTGTTATGACGTGGAAGTGGCAAGTTGATGTGGTCAGTATTAATTGAGATCAGGGCAGGGATGTTTGACGGGGATTTGATCGGACAAATCTGAAACATAACGTCACACAAGAGCCCCGTGTTTCCAGATAGTTTTAGCGCGATTACGCCATGAAGCCTGCGAGCTATGAGACTTTCACAATTGAGGGGAATTTCCAAACCACGCACTCCTACAGCCCGTGTGTGTTTCTGCTCACCACAGTTGGCGAATTAATGCCTCTATTTCTGGGTCGCCGTGTGATTCTTGTGGGCTCCCTGGTGGGGTTTCTCAAGAATTGCTCCTCCTCTGTTGTCACCCAATCCACGGTCCACCTGTTAGCTTGTCTGCGAGCCACGCTGCAGCAGAGGGAGCGCTTTGGCCATAGAGCTGTAAACATTAGACAGCCTGTTGGCTGCAGACAGCTGATGAATGAGGCCATTAATCACATAGCTATACGCCGTCCCACTGCTTTATTTTAAGACTCCTGAAGTGAATCTCATGAAAGTGCAATAAAACTGATCTGTCCCTGTTGCGTAACAGCTGTCGCAAAACGCATTGAACCACTCCAAGCTTCCAGCTTCCATGTCCCTCAGAAACATTTCCTCAGAGCAGCGTGTCCTGCTTGTTGTACTGCTGCTACTAAACAGTGAGGTACTATATAGATGGATAGATGGAGAACGTAGAGCTGGCTGTGGATCACACATTGCACCATTTCTTTTGTTTTTTTATAAGTGTGAACATTCCCATAATCTTTTGTGTCGATACGTTTGGGTAGGACCGGGGCAAAAAGGAAGCTGTCTGGAAAAACCGTGATTCAGTTTATTGTTTTGGGGGTTAATTAGGAGTAAACATGATTGGAGTCGTTAGTAAACGGTATCAGGCTTTGTATCAGTGGTGTGATGTTGCAGAGACTCAGACTTAGTGTCCTGTTTAAATGAGTAGTTATGCTGCTGTTTTCTCTGCGATGGTGTAACACACTAATGTTCTATGCATGTCTTCCTCTTACCAGGGCTCCTACACACGTTGGAAATTTGATGTCTATAGATTCTCTTGAGCTGCTGTTAGTGCAGCTGCTTATTTAGGCGCAGTAAAAGCTGCTTCAATTATACAAACATTACAAAAGCTTGAAAAATGTTCAGAAGCTGAAAATGTGTAGGAGCCCTGTCACAGTGTCTGAGATCGGATGGCTTTTATTCACTATGGGGTCAGCAGTGTAACATGCACACTAAACAATGTTTGCGTACATTGGCCAAAAAAAAGAAAAGCCTGTTAGTAGAGGAATGATGTTTCTGCTCAGAGTGTATTTGAAGTTCATAACCTAATTCACAGCAAAGTCTGCTGGTGAAGCGAAAGCTTTCTGATGTAAGAAACGTGTCTCAGCCACCGGCAACCAAAAATAAACGTGCGCGTCAGTCTGACAGCGCCGTCAGCCGTCAGTACAATTGAAACAATTGATCATTTTTCCTCTCTCCACACAAACGGAGTGATTACATTTATAGCAAGCTATTTTCCTCCGGATGACCTCTCTGTCTGTCCGTGCAGATTCAAATAATTCTGAGCCTGAACTCATCCCGACGCTGCTGGCCCCATCCGTCCACTTTAATCTGAACAAGCCATGCCATCTCCTGCTAGGTGTGCCGCTGTCTCCTAGACAAATCACAAGATAGTACGAAATAGCACAAAACATAGCGGTGCTGTACGCCTCCTAACGTGTATTACCCAGGCATGTTCCACATAGCCAGCAAAAGAGGGGCCAGCGTGGAGAGGAGGGGCTCGTCCTGTCGCCTCCTCTCTCACCGTCCTTCTCTTTTACTCTTAATAAGAAGTGCAATTGTTCTTTGTGTTATTTTATGTATTCTACTTGCGGTACCCTCAAATAGCTCTTTAAGGACAAAGCTGGGGAAACAAATGAGCTGCTAAATTCTCAGTCTCTCACAGCTTGTATTCTGCGGTCGGCTGGATCCCTGCTCTGAGTGCTTGTCGCTCACATAACAAGTCAAGGGTTTGGAGCAAAATTAAATGCCAAAAAAAAAACGCTTACGTGTGCTTATAAACGCCTGGTGTTAAAAAAAAAAAAAAAAAATGCAAATAGATTATAGTGGGCTTTTAAAAAATAATATAATATATAACTTAAATCCTTGGCTGACAAAGTAACAACTCTCGTTTAAGCTGGATCCTCTTTTCAGAGATGCACTCTCTAAGCCGTCTGTTTGGAGCAACAGTTGCCGTCATTCTTAGCTTATGTAATCCTGCAGAGAGTTACCTTGATTGACAGTGAAATAGCTGTGAGGCAGATGTATGGGAGACTGAAAGTTTCACCACTTTGAAACCCCGCTGCCCGTCAGCGAGCGGAGCAACAGAAACTCTTAATTGGCCGAGAGATCAAAAAATAACAAAAAAACGAGTCCTTAAAGAGTCGAGGGTTATGTAAGATGTTTGTGAGATTTAAATCGAATTACCACTAACAGATATAGACGCATAT
Organism: Planiliza haematocheilus; assembly: GCA_005024645.1. Classification (NCBI taxonomy): domain Eukaryota; kingdom Metazoa; phylum Chordata; class Actinopteri; order Mugiliformes; family Mugilidae; genus Planiliza; species Planiliza haematocheilus. Next base: position 4,660,970 of record SRSE01000637.1, read on the forward strand.
ACACGGATACTACTAAGTCTGTCTACACTACTCTGCATGTGTTGAGATGTCAAGTGAATATGACGCCGCATATAAACTGACAGAATTGCCTTTCACCAAACTGGTACAGCAAAGAAAAAAAAAACCTATTTTACATATCTGCTAAGAATTTGAATTACCTCAAGACGACAAATAGTATTTTTATAAGACTGTGAATTGAGCGTTATAGATGCAAACAAAAAGTTTCCTTTTCGCACAAGCTTCAAAAAAACAAAACAAAGCAGATGCAACTTTTTTTCTAGCGCAAAACTCGAGGATCTGATCCGTTGCGAGACATCAGGTTTCTCTGATCCAGCAGTGCCTTGGCTGCAGCTAAGAAAAGCAGAGATTAAAGCTGCGTTCAGAGCTCCATCCCTCTCCCCGCGACTGGACTACGGGGGGAGGTGGAGGAGGAGGAGGAGGAGGAGGAGGTGTTGTCAGGCGAGGATCCGTCCTTCAACAGTGTTGGTGAAAGGAATCCGTGGAGTCGTTCTTTAAAGCAATGTGTTTTTACCGAGCCAGAGGGCAGAGTAGGCGAGGTCACACAAAGGAGGCCGCTGGTGGGCTCAGGATAATTCAGGTGTTCTTACAAACTGACCAAAAAGATGGAAGAGGGAAGGGAGGGAGGGAGGGTGATGGGCTGGGTACCATAGAAAGACCGTTCTTAAATTATTTATATTTAGTTATTTATGAAAACAAGTTTCTAGAACAAAAGCTTTGTTTATTCTTTTTTAAATTTTATGGTTTATTCCCAGCAACCCCAGTGAGGATAAAACCTACCAGAGTACGCCCCCCCCACCCTCACTAAACGAGGAGGATTGAGTTTGTGACTAAAGTTGGGTGACTCCTACTTATTGCACATGGGAGCCCCACCGAGCCCCCCACAGGCCTCTGGGTGTGACGGCTACGCGGCCCTCTGGCAACACTTGAGCACTCTGGTGTCTTCATCCTGTACGTGGAGGCTAGCCATTCTGTAGCTGAAGTTATAGGACAAAAACAAAGTTTGGTGTTAATTGCTTTTAATTGGTTCGGTGGAGGGAAATGTTAACGTTCTCGTGCTGCGACGTCGGCTGAACGATGTTCAAACCGGCCTTCAGCGCTGAACGTATGCACTCCCCGAAGAAGCTGATATTTTCTGGTATTTTTGTGCTTATTGGAGGAAAGAAAAACAAAAGGCGGCTTGGAATGACTGACCAAATACTTCTCTGGCCTCAGGGGACCGTTGATACTAATTGTTCTGTCCTATTAAGGAGGAAAAGGGAATCGCGCACTCGTCACCTCGCAGTCCTCAGACGGCGAGATGAATTCACTCAGGTGTACTTATTTGTTCCTGCACCTGAGATTACACACTTGCCCTGTCAAATCAAATTCTCAGAAGAAGATGGAGGTGGAATTGTGGTTACTATCTTCTGTCTGATGCCACATGAGCGTTTCATGTCTTGATAGCAGAATTAGATCTATGAAAGAAAATAAAGCAAAGGGCTCATTTCTTCCTCCCTTATCTACAGGCCGTCCAAAGTAGAAGGAAATCTCCCTGTTTGAGGTCTCTATAGCCATGAGAAGCAACTTCAAATGTGCCAAGCTGACTCCCACATTTGTTCAGAGGATGTTCACAGAACGTGAGCTAAAGCGACTGCATTTGCACAAAACACTACTGTAACTTCTGTTTTTTTCCTGTGACTGATGCTTTTATAAACTAATTGTTGTATTTATTGCACCACATAATACATTAAATATTTATACGGCTGATCGGAGTTTGCTCTTTTGTCACTCGGTGCGGTTGTTTTTTCCGTTCCGCTGCCGCGCTCGGTGTCATAAGCGTTTTTGCTTTCACTCAAACCTGAGCCACAGAGCTGCCTGTTAATGGGATAACAGACAGTCTGTGGAGTGTGTGTAAGAGCTTGTTCTGTTTGTGTGTTTTGAGCATTAACACACTTTGCTGAGGAGAAATGGCAGCTGAAACAGTGCTGAGAGAATGTGAGGAATCCCACCCCACATATCCCTCCATTTCCTCACTCACCCTCTCTCTCTGTCTCTGTGTCTAAAGAGAAAGGAAGATAGCGTCTCTGTGTGTCCTTGTATTGTTGCCAGGCAGATACAGTCCTCCACATGGCTAACCTCTGACATCAGCGTTTCCTCGCCTCTCCGCGCTGCCACCACCGCGCCGCCAGTTTCTCCCCAGCGACTCAAGGCAAGCATACCCTCCCAGATACGATTAGCACACTTAGAGCACGCTCTCTCCATATCTCCTCCACCGTTAACCGCCCTTTTTTTTTTTTTCTCCTCCACACCCCTCCATTGTTGTATTTTTACTGAGGCACGGAGCTATTTGTGGGCTATTATGACAGCCACATGTAAACACTCATCGCTCCCGCTGGCGTCTGCCAAAGCCTGCTGAGTGGGCCCAGGTCACTACAACAATGGATCACTGTACAGGGCTGGATTTGTTCGCTTTTATTACGTGGGATTGCGGGGGCGTTCTTTCTAGCTCCGAGGCTAATGAGGTGATATGTTGCATGTTTTGGTGGGATGGAAAGAAGGGTATCTCCAACTTAAACTGTCCCCTGGGTTTGACTGTTTCTGGATACACTCTCTGCTGGCACTTTATTAGGTACACCTAGCTAAAAGTAATGTGGTCAGGTACTTCACTTTGAATGTCTGGTTTCCAATACTGCTTTAAACATGCCAGTATGTTCATACACACCAATCAGCCACAACATTAAAACCACTTACAGCAGAAGTTAATAACATTTAAACCATCTTGTGACAATTTAATGTCCTGCTGGGAAACTTTTGGACCTGGCATTCAGTCATGTTGCACCTACCTAGACCAGACCAGCACCCCCCCCTCCACCCCATAGCAATGCAGCCACAAAAACACTTTAGGAACAACTAACATGAAGAACAGCCAAATTCACTAGATCCCAAACTGATCAAGTATCTGTGGGATGATCCGCAGAGGCCCCTCCCCTCAAAGACCCCCCCAAATAACAACATCCTGTTGCCAGACTCCACAGGACACCCTCAGAAGGCCCATGTCCATTCTCTGATGAGTCACCACAAGGGAGACCTGCACAATATTAGGCGTAGGTGGTCATAATGTTATGCCTGATCAGTGTATATATCAATTCTAAGCTTTCTAATCTTATTGGATTGTTTTCCTAGATGTTTCCAAGACAGTTACCCATTAAAACAAATCCTAAATTTCAATGATGAGCTACATTGACAACTGAAAACAGAAGACTTGGATTTAGTTGTTGTCCTCACATCATATTTTTATTGCACACAAACATCATTTTCAAAATCCAGATTTGCTTCTCTTAAAAATAATAATCCACTCTCGATCTGTGAGATGTAGCTGAGCACCACAGCTGAGCACCGTTTTCAAGCGAGTCATTTAATCGTTTGTAAAGCACCGAATACTACCTGGATTAAACGCAGACAGCTTCCACAATAATGCCACGTGAGTTTGCTGTTGTTTTTCTACTGCTATATACAGTCAGCTAAAAAGTTTACACATTCACAAGGAGTTTAAAATCACTTTCCATCCACTTTATTGTGCCGGCGTTAAAGTGTATTGTGGTGATTTAGTTAAACCTGAAGGATCGTGGATCACAGTTTGAGTTGTTTGCAAATGTTTTCGACATTCAGTCCGATTTGCATTAGTCCGTGTCAGCATCTCCATTCGACGGCCTTTTGACTTCACTCTTCTCTCTCCGGCTGCTTGACGTCGAAGGTCATCAGGACGGTCATGTCACTGGATTCCTCCAAGGAGGCGGCCAGTTTCAGCGGCTGCACGCCGGCGCCGCTGTGCACCTCCCCTTCCCACACTCTGCTCTTGTTCATTTTCAGGTCAGTTCGTGTCTCGCCCACCACGCTCACTCTCTGGGCCCCGGGCACTCGCACTCTGAAGCGGACCCAGGAGAGGGCCTCCAGCAGGCCCACGCGAGGCTCAAAGAGCACGCAGCCTTTCCTCCAGGCTGAGTAGACGCATGGGAACGGAGGCCCCGGCTGATCGCAGCTGTTCCTCAGAACAAAGTCACACATGGGGTTGAAATCTCCACCGGGGCTGGTCCTAGCGTAGAGACCCAGCCGATACACCCCAGCATCGGGTAGGGTGATGCTCACTGTCACCTTGGTGTCTGTGTATGTGCAGAACAAGTGGCGTGAAAGTGGAAAAGCCGCCGTTTGGTGCTCTTCTTTGCTGAGCACGCTGTGGAGCTCCAGATCCCGCTGGTTGTGGAAGGTGATGTTACACTTGCCCTGCTGGGTGTTCACTACGGCAGCCGTGTGACTAAATTTGATCAACCCAGCCTCGGATGTCCGAGTCCCCGGGCCGCACGCCGAGCCAAGGTTCGGAGGGAACAGCTCACCTGGACCGACCACCTTCCCTTTGCAGTGCAGCAGGAAGTTTGCTGCGTTCTGGAACTTGACTTCTGTTTTCTCATAGTCCCGCACAAACACAGATAGCCGGTAGAAGCCGTGCATGGGACACAGAACGTGGCAGGTCAGGAGGTCCGGCTGAATCTGAGTAACCAGGCAGCGCTTGGCAACAGCAGCGTCCATCTCCGGATGAACCAGCTCACAGACCACCATCAGAGGCCTGGAGGTTTTCAGCAGCAAATCAAAGACGCCTTCTTTCACTTCGGCAACGTCACTGCCCTGACTGCTGCCTGCAACACCCAGCGATCCCGCAACGGGCTGAAGCCCCCAAGACAAGAAGGGGTTCTCTGGGATCTCCTCCATGGCCCTGGGGGTTGGACACTCAACCGTGAAGGAGCACACCCAGACCAGAGGTGTGGTCGCAGCTTCAGGTCTGGCAAACACCTTCACGTCATACGTGCCCCTCGCAGGAGGCAGGAGCTGCAGCTTCATGCTCCGATGGGAGACTGTCAGGAGGCCGAACGAGGAGTTGCTGGACTCCTTTTGCTCTGAGGCGCCACTGTGGAGGAGGTCCTGGTGATGCGTGATCTCATAGGTAAATGTTGTTGGCCTGGAGAAGCCAAGGGACACGTTTGCCTCGCCGTCATCTGAGTAGGAAACAAATGTTTTCAAATGCTTTGAATCAAGTTAATGCTCTTTCTTGGAGAAAAACTAGGCGGCATGCAAACATTCTCACTTTCAAAAGATTTTCGCACGTCCCTTGAAAAATAAAAATAACAAAAACTGATGCTGAACCTGTGACAATGTGAAAGTGATAAGGCTGAATCAGCCTGAGCCCCAGGGTGAAGAAGGCTGACGTCTTGAAGACCCTCCTCTCAAACTCCTCCAGGGAGATGGGGGTGTCTAGGAGCTGCCACTTCTCCTCATCGGGGAAGTGCGAATCGATGAACTCCTCCGGGTCCGTCAGGAAATAGAAATCATCCAGCCTTGGAGGCAACAGATGGAGACAGCACACCAATGGTGACTGCACTAAAATAAACCAACTATGAATAACGAATTTGTCGGGATCATTTCATACCTTTTGACAAAGCTTTCATGTTCCATATCCACTCGTCCTGCTCCCCAACAAGCGTCCAGTAGGAACCACTGTCCCCCCAGAAGCACTGCGTTCCACAAGTGATCCGATTTCACATGCTTGAGGCTCTGGCCCTGACGGTACCCGATGCCCTTACTGTGGCCCGGCACTTCTTGGCACTCGATGCCCACCTCTCTGTAAACACAAACCAAACAGAACTGGCTCACTGTGTTATCAGACTCCAGAACAAGGTTGTCATCTTACATCTCGTCTTGTTGTTGGTTACCTGCACATCTCCGTACAAAGACTGGAGTAGCCGCAGCAAACTCCCCGACCGGCCGCTATCACCTCTTCTGGGGAGCTCAGCTTCTCAGAGCGGCCGAGGTAACCGCTCACGTCGTACTCTGCGAAAGGTTTAAATGCGACACACGCTCTTAAACTTAAAGAGAGTACACAGCATCGCAGAGAACACTATGGGATGCAGAATGTACGTAGAGTCTAGATAAACCCACCGATGTTGTGGCACAGCCAGACCCAGACGGCACGAACTTTCTCCAGCTCGCTCCTGGCTCCCTGCGTGATGCCTTGTACTATCGTCTTTACGTCATACACCCGCTTTTCCTTCAACTAAGGTCAGATACAAGAGGTTTATCAAGTTAACAGTTACCACTATCTTTTTTTCCATTCTGCCGTCTGCCCGAGAAAACGTTGTCATGGTTTTTATTGTTTTATTAGTCCTTCTCTGTGTCTTGTATGGATGAGGTAACTCAGTGCCTGCCTATGAACTGGTGAGTGCGTTTAGTTTGGCATGTGGACAGTGGGCTGCTGAGGCTAAAGGAATGAAAATAAGAAGTGAATGGTAAGTAGATCTGCATTTCAGCTGGCCCCTGTTATCACTTCCTGAGTAATTTTACTCTGGAATGTGTTGCACAGGTGTCCTCACCTCCGCTCCAACCCTGATGACATGCGAGTCGACCCTGTGGAAGATGTCTGAGTTGGTGAAGAGGTCCCTTCGCCGCTTTCTCTTCCCCGCCGGAGCGGTGCATGGCGTCACCCTCTTCCCCGGTTGCAGTTTCTGTTGCAGCTGTCTTTGTTCATCCGCCTCTTTCCTCAGCGTGCTCTTCTTCACGACTGTGATGGTCCGAGCTGCGCTCTCAGAGGACAGCTGTCTCTTTGTCGCGGGACGTTGGTCCTCGCTCTCCACGGTGAGCTTCTCAAACACGGTGCGTCTGGACACCACGGCGCTCTGCGAGGCCTCGGCACACGGCAGGACCTGCGCAGCTTCCATGTCTGCCCCAGGAGGAGGCTTTGGACTCTCATGAGCCTGCTTCTCATTATGCACCAGAGCACCGATAATGGCAACCGGGCTCGGTTCAATTAAGGTCGGATTCTTCTTAAGCTCATGAAACTCCAAGGCTTTCACCTGAATGCATCCTTTCTGAGGAACCTCATCTTGCTGAGAAAGGTGTGCGGTGGAGGCGAACGGGAAGGAGAACTTCTGGATTGCGACTTCTGCTGACATTATGCTGGATGCATGGCGCCCTAACCAGAGGGAAGAGAGACTGAATTTAAAAGAGTATTTGTTCAGGTATTTTTAACTTTCGTGTCTGCAGGTAAAGCGTTGACTACTTGTCCTGCTTAAAAGAAGACACATGCCTGCAAAGGGAACTCCTCTGTTCCACATGCTGTGGAAGAAATGTGGAAGAAACCCAAATACAGCTCATTCAATCTAAGACAATGACAAATTGGCAATTATACCATGTCTATTCATAACCATAAATGAACGCAAAGGTTGGAATCATTAGTCACAGTCACGGCCGACAGCGCTTGGAAATTCAAAGCCTTTGTCGCGAATGGTCATATTCATCATGTCTTAAAAATAAGCAACCCATTAATCTGTTGCAAAACGACTTATTATGTCAAAGGGACAGCGGGGTTGGCGTGGTAACCCTCCGTCAACCTGACGACCCCGGGGGTTGGAGTTTGGTGCTGGCAAAGCGCCTGTCCACCTCAAGTGTCCCTCAGCAGGTCATCAAACCCTATCAACTCTGTGGGCTCCGCGGCTGCAGCTAACGCCGACCCCTGCCCTTCCTGGAGAGCAACGAAGGTCCCAAAAGATATCGACAGGTGTCACCACCCATTCCCAGTCATGAAAGCATTATCTAGTTCTTTAAATATATATATTAATACTTATAAAGTGTTCAATGACAACTCTTTAAACTGCTGATTTATGATTATGATTTACAAGGAAGAGATAAAGAGAGATAAGACTAGTGTAGGTAGATTTAACTGTCGCTACATCTTTAAGGCTTTTACTCACCCTGGGACGATTTAAAATGTCTGCTGGATGTTTGCCGGAGTGTCGGGCAGGGATGTTTCCACTGTGTGTTCTCAGTGGTCCCCAGTTGCAGGGGGAGGTTTATATACCCTCCCAGTGCCCTGCCAGGACAGGCCCCAGAATAACAGGCCTAAAAATACTACAAAGCAGTTAAGACCGGCCAATAGAGTAAGCCCTGACTGAGGAGTGTGACGTCTGTGTGTGTGTTTGTGCGTTTGCGGCTTACAGATGTATGTTGGGACGCGTGTTCTGCACATCGGTGCGTGCACGCTGCGGGCATATCTGTGCATAGCGTGCACGGGGTGCGAGTGTGAATTGATGAATGTGTGTGTGTGTGTGTGTCTGGTTGTGCAGGTTATCATGTGTTTGCATGAACTGCGGCTGCCGTTCTATGGCGTGCGAGCGGGCAGGTGGGGACAGCGGCGGGGGAACACGTGCTGGGTGTGACGAAGAGGTCGGATTCGCTGAAACGCTGGACGAGGAAAGCGACAAAGGTCCTTAACGTAGGTCTTTGAAATCGGAGACACGCGCCTTCTGTCGCACACTCGTTATTCCTTCTCGTTTGTGTTTTGCAGAACACCCAGACAGCTGAGTCAAAAAAGTCGCAGGTGAGAAAATGAACAGCCACAACATTAAAACCACTGACAGATGAAGTAGATATTGTTGACCATCTGGGAAACTTCTGGACCTGGCTTCATTCATTGGTTTGGATGTTACTTAGACATGTAGCACCCACCTAGACCAGACCATGCAATGACACTCCTTGATGGAAGCGGCCATCCTCATAAACGAAACTCTTTAGGAACAAAAAAAAAACGTGAAGAACAGCACAAGGTGTTGACCTGACCTCCAAATTCACTATCCCAAACTAATCAAGTATCTGTGGGATGATCCACAGAGCCCCCCCCCCCCCCCCCCCCCCCCCCCCCACACACACACACACACTAACAATATGCTGTTGCCAGACACCACAGGACACCCTCAGAAGACCCATGTCCATTCTCTGATGAGTCACCACAAGGGAGACCTGCACAATAACAGGAAGGTGGTCATAATGTTATGCCTGATCGGTGTATATCCTTGTGTGTTTAATCTACATAAAAACTGGGTGATATCCTGCAGCGTTGTGCCTATCTGGACCAACTAAGACTCCCGTTTCAGCCGCTATTTAATATTTAATGCACAAATATTAGAGCGCTATCAATCCTCTCGACTCAAACGCAGGGAAAATATAAGTGAAAATAAATAATTTCTGTTTTCAAGAAAAAAAAAAAAAAGAGGCCCAAAGAGGATTTCATTTAAAACTGACAGGAGCCTTTGCGAGAGCCTGTTCAAAGAGACAACCCGGGAAAACAAACACGAGATTCATTAACTACTAGAAACGTCGGGGAAAACATTTCAGCCCAGGTATTTAGATGCACACATTGAGATGCGGCGGGACCTTCACAGGAGAAGAAACTCCAACGCAGTCCTAAATGTGCTTCAGTCAACGTCAACAGTCCGATGTTTCATCTCCCAGATCCATCATGGAGGCTTTGAACTTAGAAGCTGAGTCTGTTTTGCTCCTTTCAAGCATGTCTCCGGGCTGTTTTTTTTTTATGCAGAGAAAGCTTAGAGCATCGAGGTCTTCTCACCTTTTTACCTTCAACTCAAACACTCTGTCATCTTCAGTGCATTTATCTATTCGCATAAATACTTCAGAAAGGAAAACAGCCCCCGAACACAGATTTTGTCAAAGTGCAAAGACGGAGGACTCGCTGGGTGATCACTTTAAGGTATCACCCAGCTCCTCGCACAAGCGTTGCATAACCCCGCCATATGTCGGTGTTGACGTGTGGGCATGGCAGGGGGACAGCCACCTCTGCCGGTGGTGGATCCTGAGCCAGATGACTGTGAAACCGCAGAGTAATAATGCCATCTGGAACAGCTGTCAGCCAAGGAATCTCTTCCTGGCTTATTAGGGAGAGCGGAGGGTGGGGTGGGGGGGTTTCTCTCCAGCTCAAAGAGAGGTGAGACACATGAAGGGGGAGATGTGAAGTATTGATGTGGGGAAATGAAAGAGGAAACCAGTGCAGGCTGAGAAGGAGGGATGGTGATCTGTTACTAGGCACGGTGAGGAAAATATATATCAACATGAGAACATGGTTCCCTACAAATATAATGTGTATTTGAAGTGACTGGAAGAAAAATACGTTAAATGAGTAAATAAGTAAATGGTGTGAAGGTGTAGAGGCTGAAACTGGAAGCTGGTGGAACGCGCTCAGTTCTCTTAATTGTTGCTGCAGCTGCAGTTGAAATGTGTTGCAGTTGTCTGCAAGAGAGCATTGCACCCTGCTGGAGACAAAGACGAGATGAGTTCCTATGAGTCTCACATGGACAAGAGACCTGTGGTTCATGCTGCACTGCCTGGCCAAAAAAGAAGTCACCACCAAAAATGTCACCAGATTTATCTCCATCCAGTGTTGCATTAATTTTTCACCAAGATCTTGAACTGATGATGGGAGAGTCTGACCACTGCTCAAAGCTTCTCCAGCTCATCCCAAAGATTCTCAGTGGGGTAAAGGTCTGGACTCTGTGATGTCTCATGCTCCCTGAACCACTCTCACAATCTGAGCCCCATGAATCCTGACATTGTCATCTTGGAATATGATCCATTGATGGAATAAGCTGCTCATTCAGTATATTCAGGTAGTCAGCTAATGAACCTAGACCCAGATCATAGCACTGCCCCATAGCACAGGCTTGTACAGTAGACACTAGGTATGATGGCTGCATCACTTCATCTGACTCTCTTCTTACCCTGATGCTTCTCCACTCTCCTTCCAGTTTCTAATAATGCCTTGAACAGTTCTTAACCCAGTTTTAGTAGTTTCTACAATCTCCTTAGATGTTTTCTCTGCTTGATGCATGCCAATGATTTGACCCTTCTCAAACAGACGACCATAGGATGTGTCTTTAGACATGGTTGTTTGCAGTAATTATCCAATCGGAGGCTCCTACCTGTTTGATTAGTTAAATCCAGGTGGAGACTTCTTTTGTGGGCAAGCACTGTATAATTAGACGATAAAAGCCTCCTTGAATCATTATTGTGCTGATGCAGCAGCAACTGGAGCAACAATCTAACTTTATGTTTTGTCACAAAGGATGCAGAGTAGTGTGACGGTCGTGATCAGAGATTCAAATAAAATCCTGATCAGACACCATCTCTGCTGCATCACCTTTGTCGTAATAAGGTTCATAAAGCACATGCACCTGAGGGTTCTTGCCGTGAAATAATTAAACTTCCATTCTGACTCTCCCGACTTTGCCCCAGCCCTGAACTCTCAACACTCAGCTGATAGCAGTTCTTGTGCCTTTTAAACATCTGGTGAACAGAGAATAACAACGGCACAATCTGGACAGCTGGCTTCTAAAAATAATTTTGATAATGGCGGGGTCGGTTATGCATTTTGATTTTGACTATTTATAGTCCAATCTAAAAACATCTTTTAAAATAAATGGCAACTACGTCCTGTGGTGATAATTCCTTAAAAGCTATAAGCTACTTTCAGCATAGGTCTCGTACTAATACCTGCATCAAAACAGCTCTGGATTAAATATTACTTTATATTTCAGTCTGTCACATATGCTTTAAATCACAGGTGAACTATTTTACCTGCACTTTAGTAGGTTTTAGTATCACATTCTGATATTTATACCACATTTTAGCATTAATTAGGCTCATAATGGATGTTTTTTAGGGGGGAGTGGGATTGTTTGCACCTATAAGAAACTTACTAAAGCAACTTACAGGTGTTTCCAACTGGACATCAGGACCCCAGAACGTGTCGCAGCCTGAGAGACACGAGACAAGAGTGTCCAGAAAAGGTCTACACTATACTAAATTATCTTTATTTAGTCTGACTTCCCACCAGTTTTTTAAACAACTTCTAGTCAAGAAAAGAAATGATTAAAACTTAATAAAAATTATATATTTATTATATGTTCTGCTTGTACAGCACTTTGGTTCAAATGAGGTTGTTTTTAAATGTGCTTTAGAAATAAACTTTGCCTTAACTTGACATGTAAACAGTGACTTCATTTTTAAATATGAGACAATTGTATTTAAGTTGACACCAAAAAAGAAAAAACTTTGCTTTTTTAATTATGCTGCTATAATTAATATTTACTTTATTGATGAGTCGGTGAATAGTAAAATAGTAGTAAATGTAATGTGGTTGTCACATTTCCGTGCTGTTCTCAAACGCATCAGCGAGTTGTTTTGTCGACTTTCGAACATCGCAGCGGCTCGAGCTCGTCGACTCCTCGGACTCAGCGGTGGGCGGGGCCTGCACTCGGCCTCAGCACGCGACCATTAGCATCTTGTTGAATTAGCCGTTGATAACTTGACCTGAAGAAGTCAACGGTTAACTGGTTCCCTGCTAGCTAATAAAATAAAGTAAAGATTAAGTGTCGACGTTTTCTGGAGACATTTTTCCTGGGACAATATGAAAACTGGAGTGGACACTGGAGTGGACACTGGAGTGGACGATGGAGAGGTGAGGACGGTGACGGTTGACAGATTTACAGAAGGTAAGATGCTTTTCTTCGTTTCTCTATTTTATATAATCCAGCTAGTTTGTCGCTTAACGGGGCAGGTAAGTTTTTTTTAGACTGGCTGCAGTTTACCTACACCGTGTGTGGGACAGGAGAGGCAGAGGTGGAGACAGATGGAGACAGAGAGTTTCTAATTAAATGGGACTGAACTGGAGGAGGGACAATTTCCTAAAGAGGAAAACTGAGCAGAGAGGAAACCCTGTAACGGTCTCTGAGATGTTTTAAGAGCTGTTGAGATGTAACTGAAAGTCTGCACAGAACACCTACAGGACAGGGACAAGCAAGACAGGCGGTGCAGGACATCTGCAAAACATAGGCGGTTATGTACTTTGAGTACTGCCTGTGCGTGGGAGAGGTGCAAAGTGAATCTGGAAGGCATACTATGTGTATGTAAAGGAGGAAAAGGCCAGATAGGCAAGAAAATAAGTGAATTGATATATTAAAAAGGAGGGGACGGTGTGGTATTAGCACTGATTCCTCACGGCAGGAAGGTTCTGGGTTCTCCCCCATGTCCCAAACACATGCATTGTGTCTTCTGTCTCTCTGTGTTAGCCCTGGAGACCTGTCCAGGCTGTAACCCGGCCTCCTGTCCCAATCACAGCTGGTGAAAACCTCCAGAGGACAAGCGTGTACGGAAAATGAAGCAGAAAGTATAAATGTTGGATAGCAAAAGTATAATAACGTGGCATGGTATTATTGTAATAACCCTGATAGATAATATTAACATTTACTTGTATGCAAATTACATTAAAAGAGCAGGGAATAAGGTCTGAGGACCATCAGGAGCTCCAGATGATGCAGCAGGGTTAGGTCGGAGGAGGCAGTGTTTGTCATTTTGTGGATCTGAGACCCAGCCAGGAGAGGGCTGGCCCGTCACCAGATCCCTTCCAAAACAGTCCCTCCGGCCCTGAGGAGGGAGCCTGTTTATTAAGGAGCTGTCAGTCTAGATGCTGTAGCTTGTAAGATCGTGGCCTAGCCCCACTGCCTCCCCCCTTTACAAAGACTTTTCGTAGACAATAATAGAATAAAGAGCTGGTATTTGCTAGGTTCTGGTGCAGCCGTGCGGGTCTTCCAGCCAGGACGCGCTGCGACGTGCGAGGGGATACGTGATCCGCTGTAGACGGATGGAGCAAATGTTGAACGCGCGAGCAGCAGAGCAAACCGCCACCGGTGCCAGAACACATGTAAACAAGCAGCTTTGCGTCAAACAAACAGTGAAATGTGGCGTCTCCCAAATGTCTGCAACACAGGCAAATGGCCGTATAGTTCTCCAAGCCACTCGGAGTATATGGAAAGATGTCTGATAAACCAAAAACATTTTCTGTAATCTGGTGAAAAAGCAGAAAAGAAAGACGTGGGATTTACTGAAATATGATGCATAAATGTAGCTGTGTTCAAAATCTGTCAAGCTGTGCGGTTACGTTTGTGCCAGAATTTAGTCTGTCGCACAACTTACAGCTTTACGTAGACAATGCTTCTCCAACCTGACTGAAACTGTTCTGAGCATGCAGCCTGCACCACACATGCCCCAAAAGTTTCTCTGCAGCTTCATTCACAGCAGTGAATTCAGGTTTTTACCCCACGTGGGGCAAACATGCTCAGAAAGAATGGATTTATTCCAACTGCGGCAAAAACAAACAAAAAAAACGTTCAGATAATTTGTTTACACGATTACTCTGAGCTTTTCCTTTTCGGATGGATTAGCAAAGGTTTACACGGCCCGACTTAATCTGATTATTTCTGATCGTGCTGGTCTGCTCTGATCGGGATGTTGTTCTGATTATTAGAGGAATACCAGTTGTTTCCATGTCAGCGTGGACATCTGGCTTTGACTACGCTGCTGTCTTGCCGCGCTCCGTGTCAGTCGACTGTGTTTCTTGGAAGTCAAAGGTCAAAAAATGGCTTTTTAATTGTTATTTTGATCGTATATAACCAGCAGGTGAGATGAGATCACGTTCTGAGCTTTATGCAGACAATGCACACAATGCAAACTGTACAAGGCCACGTAAAAAATGGTGCTGATAGATGGTGCATGCACTTACGAAAAGACGCTACACAACAACGTCTAAGGTCCCCCGACATGATGTTGTCCTCGTCGTTTGGTGGACATATCAGGATGACGATCGAGTAACAGGAAGTGCAACAAGAACCAAGGCTAGAGTTTAGCTAAACATCAATTTTATTTATATAGTGAATAAACAACACAAATTATCTCAAGTGGGGGGTCACACAACATGCTATACAGTAGTAGCACAGAATTTCACGACTAGTAGTAGAGAAGAAATGAGACGACTGGAGCTAAAGAAGAGAGAATAGAGTAGAGGACATGTGCGTATATGTGTTTGCTGTATTCCTGCAGTAGGTTCAATTTTATATTGTTTACTGCTTAAAGGGAAACTACTATTTTTTACAAGCTGGACCTTATTTCTAGCATAAAATACGGTCGTTTACTCACCCATATAACTTTTGTGTAATTTGTATTCCTTTGAGAGATATTTAGATCTCCGTATGTATCTATATAGTGAATGGGGCATCGAGATGCAGCCTCTAAATAATGAATTATCTGCAGTGAAACTCGTTCATTTCACCAATATGTTGTTATCGTACGCTAGTGCTATTCCCCGCTGAGTCCGGAGTTACCTGTTATCATCATCCGAGGTCTGTAGATTAACCCTAGAGACACTGGATGATGTCGTCTGATTTAAATGATGTAATCTCTGAGCGCCACATGCTGCGACGGTCGGCTTGTTCACCTGTAATTTGCTACTGCTAGTTTTTTTTGCAACATGGCTGAATATTTTTTTCGATTCTATGGTTGTAGACAAACTATAGCAGTAGCAGATTACAGGTAAACATGCCGATCGTCGCAGGTGCATACGGTGCTCAGATACGACATCATCCGGATGATGATAACCGGTAACTCCGGACTCAACCGGGAATGGCACTAGTGTACGATAAGAAAATATTGAGATGAACGAATTTCATGGAGGATAATGCTTCATTTAGAGGCTGCGTTTTGGTGCCCCATTCACTCCCACTATATGGATATACGCTGATCTAATTACCTCCCAAAGGACTACAAATTACACAAAAGTTATATGGGTGAGTGAACGACCATATTTTATGCCAGAAATAAGGTCCAGGTTGTAAAAAACAGTAGCTCCCCTTTAATTCTTACGTCATAAAATGAAACTGAGCTGCTTGTAATTTAAACAGCTCACATAAAGACATATCATTAGACTTTTAAGCGATCATACTCTATGTGTTCAGTTGTAATTTAATATAGCCACTGTAGATCAGGAGCTTTGGATGTCCAAGTTCAGTTCTGCTAAGTTATATATATATATATATATTTTTCCCTTTGACCTTGAATTTCCTCCCGAACAAGCACTTTTCTCCACATCATCCGGTGGCGTATTGTGTAACTGTCTGTCGTAACCGGGATTACCACTCCTCTTTTATATGCCATTTGGCTGGCACTTTTCATCCTGAGCTCCTCGCGGACCTGAGAGTGAATGCATGTTTTGTTTCCGGTGGGATTCGAGCCTCTATCCCTGGCGCTGTTAACGCCATGCTCTACATGTCCACCCAGCCGGGAGAATACACCCATGACCCTGTTAGTACGGCCACTACTCTCAGCAAGAAGAAGAAAAACAAAACAGGAAAGTGCAGGGTTCAAACCATATGTGAGTTTCATGGTAGAACAGATCCAGATAGAATTTAATGTGTCTTTACATTAACTTCACTTTAGCAGCTGGTAAAAAGAAACCTGAGTAATAACATTTAGATTATTGAAAAACAAACTGTTGACTGGATACAATGATCAGGCATAACATTATGACCACCTTCCTAATATTGTGTAGGACTCCGTTGTGTCTCCAAAACAGTCATCAGAGAATGGACCTGGGTCTTCTGAGGGTGTTGGGGGGGCCTTTGAGGGGAGGGTCCTCTGTGGATCATCCCACAGATACTTGATCAGTTTGGGATCTAGTGAATGTGGAGGCCAGGTCAACACCTTGTGCTGTTCTTCTTCCTAAAGTGTTTTTGTGGCTGCATCCTGCTGGGGATGACTGCTGCCATCAAGGAGTGTCATTGCTATGGGGTGGGGGTGCCTGGTCTGGTCTAGGTGGGTGCTACATGTCTAAGTAACATCCACACCAATGAATGAAGCCAGGTCCAGAAGTTTCCCAGCAGAACACTGACCTGGAGCAAGATGCTTTAAATGTCACTTCTCCTGTCAGTTTTAATGTTGTGGCTGATCGATGCATGAGGATTGACTCCATTAAAGCTTTTGGTATTTGCTTCAGCCGTTGACGTCTTGAGGTCTTTCATTGGCTGTAACATGTGAGGCTAACGGTAGCTAGCTATCAGAGCGTATTTAGCCTAACCAGGTCCCAATCTGGAACCCTACCTGCTATGGTCTGATGAATTAGCGCTCTGGGCCAAGAGCCAATGCTTCGGGGTTTCCTGTGTAGCCTGCTAATATGAGGACAACAGATAAGACTTCCTGAAAATGGACTTCAGAGACTACGTCAAAAAGCTACAATGGCTTTGTTTGAGCGATTTGCCTGAGACAAATGTGTCATGCTAGCCCGCTTACCGACAGTGTGATGAACGGCGTTCTGCCTCTTTGCTCTCAGTTGTTGACCTGCGTCCAGAAACTGGAAAGAGCTCCGACACCTTGACCCTCGTTTAGCCAGAGCCACGTTCCTGGGTTGTGTCTTTGTAGGTGTGAAACGTAACGTAGGAGCAGATTCCACCTTAAAAGCTCAGGTAATGGGACAAATAAATGCTCTTATTCTTCTTAGGAAAAAGGTTTGGTTCTCAAGGATGTGCAGAAAATTAGATTTTGGCTCATACTTCATGCAGATACCTTCAGCAGCTCTGCCTTTATGAGGCCTCTATGGGAAGAAATGCTTTGTGGTTCTTTTGCATTTGCAGGATTTTTTCGTCTAACTACATTTTTCGTCCAAGAAAAACATCTTTTTCTGGCTGATTTTCTTTTGGATATAACCTGAATGGCTAAGAACATTCACTGACATGTCTACATTTAGGTACTGAGTCAGAAGCAGGCTCCTAGATAAGTTTCTCAGCTACATCATGTACTCTAAACATATTAAACAATTATTTATTCGTCCAAAAATCCCAGTATTAGATATTACTTAGTGTCTAAGTAAATACTTTAAATATGTTCTCAGTCATTTCCAGTGATTGATGCTGAGTGTCGGATGTTCAGAGCGAATCTCGTGCACCTGAACTCACCCTCCTCCGCCTCCTCGGCCCGTCTCAGATAATAGTGTCGGCGGTGTGTTCATGAACGCGCGGGACTTTAGTTAGCGCTGGTAATTGTTTGTTAAGTGTCATTCATTAACCGCTGCTGGTGAAGCCATTAATCAATGTGAAGCAGTGGACAGTCAGTTAGCGGCCGGCTCCCCGGGCTGCCTTTAGGAGCCCTTTGTTTGCAGAGTTAAGTAGATAAATCAACGAGTCCTGCCCTGATTAAAAGTTTGTAGTTACTCACGGACGCCTAATGAAGGAAGACGAGGACGACGTGATCTGGTGGAGGCTGTGAGAAAATGCCAGAGGTGCTGCAAGCAGATGTTCACCCGTGGTTTATTCATCTTCTCACTGAATAATAAAATATATGAAATATTAAAGGAGAGATTACACACAACAGAGATACCTGAACGCCACGGTTTCTTCTGCTTATTTATCAGAATAAGTCAAAAATATAAATGGAAATCAGTTTAAAATGCAGGAAATCATTTTAGGAATTAGAACGGCTGCAAAAGTTGCAGGAAAATCCTCAAGTAATTCATCTAATATCTGAATGCTAATGCTAATAATTAAATTTAATTAAATGTAAATTAAAAAAAACATTACAACCTTCCTGTTTCTGGTAAAAATTCTAATTTGTTCAAACAAGGGAAGATTTTTAATGACATTCAATCGCCTCCGTCCTCCAGAGATCATTTAAACTCATCTTATTCTCTTCATTAGAAGATCTTTTGAGAAAATGAATCATAATTACAAGATATCAAATATATTTCTAGATTTTTTTCTGTTGTGAATGCCACTTGTGTCCGTTAATAGCAGAAGAAATAAGAAATAAGAGTTTTCTTTCTCACCTATGATCCTATTTTAGCACGAATAATCACTTTTATGTCTCTGTGCTGCTTTAAGGACTAAACGTTCCTGGTTATAACGTAAAATCTGAAAATATTTAAATGCAGGGTTTTTTGTAGAGAGGTCAAGACTCCAGCAGCACTCGAGCCACTTGATTAGACCGACGTGTTACGGCTCGTGGCCTTCCTCAGCCTTTTCAGCTTGTTTCTACCAGGACTCCTTTGTATTCAGGTTAAAATGTGAAGCATTTATTAAACTGGGCTGAATTAAGCTGGACTATCTTTCACTGTGTGTTCCAGCAGCATTTAAATCACCACAATACTGAATTTAGCCAATTAAGTCGCTCACATGTTTGATTTTAGCTGCATTTTCCAGCAGTGTCAGACTCTGAGAGGCTGGTGTGGATATTATTTGCTGCTTTCTGACATTCTGTGTATTCATGCATTCATCTTCTGTAACCGCTTGTCCTCTGGAGGGTCGCGGTGGAGAGGACTGGAGCCTGTCCCAGCTGACAGTGGGACGAGAGGCGGGGTCCACCGTGGACAGGTCTCCAGTCTATCACAGGGCTAACACAGAGAGACACTCACACCTACGGACAATTTAGAATCACCATGAACCTAAGCAGCATGTCTTTGGACGGAGGGAGGACGCTGGAGAACCTGCCCCCATTCTGCATATGAATAAATATATTTCTGGCAGAATAATCAATGAGTAGAATCACTGCTTGCAGCTCTAGATGACGGGCAACTTGTGTATCTTTGGTGTTCTTGCAAAACTCTGGTTTGGGACTGTCAGCTCACAGTCAGCGTGTTAGTGTGTGCGATCCAGAGCGTGCGTTTCGTTTGCCTTTGTGTGCAGATTCATGACAGACGCGTTTTGTTATTCTCCTCGGGCGAGCGGCACGGGGCCAGCATCTGAACATGGACAATGTAAGGCAGGAGCCAGTGAGGAGGAGAGGAAATCCCACCCAGTGTTTGTCCACTAACTGTGTCTTTGCTGTTTTCCTGCTCGCAGCAACAACACAACAAGGTGCCCTTTGCAGTTTAACACTAGAAGTCCCAGCATTTTTCTGCCTACCTAGAAGACCCAGAGAGGGGTCATTTGACCCGGCTGCTTTTCTCGAATACACTAATCACTCATTTTGTTATGGTAATGAGGCCAGGAGAGGTGGTCACACCTTACAGTGGTGAAGTCATGTTGGCTACTTCTGGGTTAGGTTAGGGGAAAATAGTAGTAATCTTGCTCTTAGAGGAAGATACTAATGCACAGGCTCAGGTTGTCTCCTCAATAAATTAAAACCAGAGTCTAAAAAGGAGCTCCTCCTTCCTTCAACTTAAAGTAATACAAAATTAATTATGGGGCCCTCAGGAAGGGTCAGCCAAACACCAATCACCAGCGTCACCATTCCAATATAAATAAAAAGCCTACTCGAGGAACCAACCCCAGTAAAGTTAGATTGCAGAGAAAAAAGCTCACTCAGCAGGTCATTCGACTCAACCACGGTAAGTGATGCATTTACCAGTGTCGGTTAGGGTTAGGCATAAAATGTATCAATAATTTAAAGACAGGAATTGAGCGTAGGGTTCTAAATGGTTAGGGTTAGGTACAGGATCAGAATTGGTTAAGTTTAGGCATTTGGTTAGGGATTGGTTAGGTTTAGGCATACAGTTCAATCATGGTTAGGGTAAGGTCAACCGGTAACAGGATAAGGCAATAAATAATTTTCAAAGATGGTCTTACGAAAAAATATTTCAACATAAATATTAATCCTAAATCAACAAAAATACATAAATAAAAATAAATAAATAAATAAATAAATATATGAATAAAAAGCTAAAAATAATTCATAATTTTAACCTTCCTGTTCGTTTTTGGTATCTCCCTTCCCCTCGGAAACCCTAACCCACTGCTGCAATTTCAAACATATGGGGATTGTTTGTCAACAACTGCATCACATCCTACATCCCTGGTCAACACATCACCATCGACGAACAACTTTTCCCGTCCAAGACTCGCTGCTGTTTCCTACAGTACATTGCATCTAAACCAGACAAGTTTGGGATCAAGTTTTGGGTGGCGTGTGACTTGAAAACCAAATACGTCTAAAGCTTGCTCTCAAAAGAACCACCTGAGCTGTAAGGTCCCCTCCCCCCACACAGGCTCAGGTGGCTCCTGCCGTGTGCCACTAACAGCCACATTTGCATAACCAAAGGAGTCTCCACAGGGGGGACTTGGGGTCAAATGACCCTCTTGTGGGTTTTCTAGGTAAAAAGGTCAATTGACCCCTCTCCGGGACTTCTAGTGTTAATGCAGCGCTTTTTTTATTTTAGGTGCACAGAATGTTAAAGCCTGGACGCGCAAAAGAAACGGCTTCAAAATGAGAAAGCTTAATCTGTTTTAATAACGGTGACATGCACTCTCGCTGGATAAAAATATATATATTAATAACACAAAGTAGGAGGATGACAAAATGATCCTGAATGATGATCATCAGGAAATTGTAATTTTCTCAGAGAAAGAGATGGGCAGCGATTTTAAAATTAATTCTTTAAACACACATCAGATAAAACGAGTGGGACATTGCTCGTGAGTTATTGGATTTAGCGTGACTATAAATCTATACGTAATGATTTAGTCATTTTGTTAAGGATGGAGTTAAACATCTATCCTCCTGCCTTGCTCATAATTATTACAGGATTCTGTTTAAAATGAATACAGAAGTCCGAAGATTATTATTACTATTAAACTAAGATGGTGTATTTTTCTGAAGGACAATTTAAATTAAGCTGGGAACGTCCAGCCAGTGTCCCTGTCTTCACAGGGGGGGAGTGATTTACAGCGGGGCCGGAGGAGGAAGGATGATCCGTGTTGCTGATGTGACCGTTTAACTCGCGCACTTCAAAGTTAAAAGTGTCTGTGTCAGCATCGCTTCCCCGCGAGGGCTTTTGGAAATGTAAAGACAACAAACATTTCCTGTGGAGTGGCGTGAGGCTGGGCTGTGAGCTTTGTCAACGCCGGGGGGGGGGGCATGTAAGGGAAACCCGGGGCAGCAGAGGCCAGCGCTGCTATCTTTAATTCATTGTTGCTTCTGCTCTCTGCTGCACATGTTCTGCGTCTGAGCAGCCCCAAGATCAGACGAGCTCACAGAGTATGTGTTCCTTTAATATATGCTTTTCACTGTATATATCTATAGAGAGAGAGATGTTTAATAGATGGTTTTTACCTAGAGAAAAACAGCTGAATGTAGTCAGTGTTGAGCTCTCCAGCAGAGGGCAGTGTGTCTGTGCCTCTGTCTCTGTAGAAAACAACTGATTCTGTTCAATTTGTGACGATATAGAACATCTCTGGCTTAGAAATCCTCAGTCGATGACATGATTTGGCTTCATTTTCATCCTCATACCAAAGGTACTCTAAGTATTCTCTGCAGCGCACACAGCAGTTAGACTGACAATCATTTATAGAGGAGGTCATTTTTTATTTATTGTTTATCACCTTTCTATATGCAGCTGGCTTTGTGTCGCCTTTAGGATTTAATGACTCTGTCCTTGCTAGGGATGGATGATATGGACTAAAAAATGTATCCCGATAATTTCTGGTATTTATCACGGCAACGATA
Organism: Planiliza haematocheilus; assembly: GCA_005024645.1. Taxonomy (NCBI): domain Eukaryota; kingdom Metazoa; phylum Chordata; class Actinopteri; order Mugiliformes; family Mugilidae; genus Planiliza; species Planiliza haematocheilus. Next base: position 4,683,122 of record SRSE01000637.1, read on the forward strand.
AAAATGACGATAAATAAACACCAGTTCAGTCTAATCTTTTTGACTATAATGCATCAAGTTTCTCTTTGGATGAAGTCGACGCTGCTTCTGCATCCTTGCTCATTTTCTGTCTTTCTTCATATTCTGGTTTGTGCTTGTGTTTGAGGTGGTGGAACAAATTAGTGCTGTTACTGTCCTTTTTATGCACTATTTGTTTGCAAACCTTGCATGTTGTGATTTGACTTTTTAACCCCTTCATGCCTAGTGTCGCTAATTCACGACGCACTGTTTCCGTTCAGACTGCAGCTGAAATAACGCATGTAATACTTCAATGTCGGTTTGTGCACATTCAAAAAATCCTAGGAACCTTTTGCAAGCACTAGTTTCTGGTAGGACCGGCTGGAGTGGTAACAAAAATACAAATATTTAATTTCTTTATATAATTGAAAAATCAATTCAGGTGTTAAGGGGTTAAAACCAAACCAGATAATGGAGGTGGAGCCTCGTTTAGGAACGAGCTCCTCTCTGCCGGCGTATCTGCTCCACCTTCCACCATTGTCAGTTTCTCAATATTGTTGGGTGTGTCGTGCACATATATACGTCATCAATGGGAATTTATCATTTTTATCGTGGGATGACATATTCTTATCGTGGTGAATGTTTTTGACGATATCTCGTAAACGATTAAATACTGCACATCCCTTATCCTTGCCGTATTTTTTTTATTATGCGGAATATTTATGGGGTGGAGCTTGTGACCACAGAGTTGCTGGTTCAAATCCAGCAAGAGTCTGTGGTCACACGTAGGAAAATCAATAGGATTGATTGTGCCCTTGAGCAGAGGAGACGCCGGCGGTGTCGTGCCACGAGCGAGAAAGTGCAGAGGAAATGCTCAGCCAACCTTCAAGAGGCAAAACTTCCTCGTTGCACCGGACCTGTTGTTTATTTTACAATTCAGTTATGTCTTTTGGGTTTCCAGGACAGCTTAGTGTATTTTAAGGGAGCGGGGAAGGGATTTGTTGTTGTTGTTGTCGTTCACTCTGGCAACGTGGCCGTTTATTGGACACGTGAGGATTGAGTTTGTCAGTAATGCTGAAAACTACCCCTTACATCCATTGTCTTACTGCCACGAAAAGTAGTAGTAGTTTGCAAACTCCCTTTTTTAAGGTCTGCATTGTAGTAAACAATAATATTTTTTAAAGGGGAATTACCGTTTTTTACAACCTGGATAGTGGGAGTGAATGGGGCACCGAAACACAGCCTCAAAATAACGCCTTATCTGCCGCTCGTTTCACCAATATTTTGTTATGATACACTAGTGCTAACTCAACAGAGAATAGCTCTAGTATCATAACTAATTATTGGTGAAATGTAAGAGTTTTGCGCGGATAATGTGTTATTTTGAGGCTGTGTTTCGGTGCCCCATTCACTTCCACTATATGGATATACGTGGCGCTCTGCTGGAGCTAAATGTCTTACGAAGGACTAAAAACGTTCGTATTATACGCCAGAAATAAAGTCCAGGATGCAAAAAAAACAGTAGTTCACATTTAACTTTAAATAATGACATGGCTAATTTTGTTAACTAAAATTTGCTTAGGAATGAATTTAAAAAATTACATTTTCATATAAAATGTCTAAAGATTTTAGCATTGCACAGTGACATAGTAGAGTCTAAGCAGATATGTCTTTTTCCAGCTATATTACGCTAGTAAGGGCTAATGTAGCCTTGTGCTTAAGCTACAGCTTAGATATTCTTGACCAACAATATGAACACTGCAGAGTTTAGCATACTAGGTATACTAGGGGTTGCACAGGCTAGTCAGTTAGTCGACTTCACCTCTGCAACGTGACTCTTAAAGCATCGTGTCGACTAGTCACATGACAATAAAAACATGTCTGCCTCCTAGAAGAGAGGTGAGGAGCCCAGTGGTTTGTTGCAGCAAACTAGCAGCAGTTCATCAAGTGTGTTCAACAAAAGTACTACTGCAATGCATCTGAACAGGCTAATGCTAACGCTAGCAGAGGAACGGTCCAAATCCTCTGGACCGCAGTCAGTTAACAACTTCACCAAACATCAAGATCAACTATTTGATAAAGTTATTAGACCTTTAGCTGATACACTATCCCATCTAACAACACGCTGTGGAGTACTATTAAAGGCTACTGATGGTGCTGATGTGCTGCATGTTTTTATACAGGCTATACATATCTGCAGCTGGACGTATAGATTTATAGTCATGATAACAGTCGACTTTAAATTAAATCTGAACACGTGCATGAATCATCATTTATTTGCTCCTCGTCTTCTTGTCTGGGACAAACAGAACATCCCTTCAATTATATTTGTGTTTCAGTCACACATGAAGAAATAACCAACGCTTCTGTTTTTTGAGCATGAGCACTGGCACCAAAAATCCCCAAAAGTATAAAACAGAAAACACGCAGCAGGGCCGTCTGCTGCCCCGCAGAGTTTGGGGGATAGCTCATCACGATACTGAATTTAAAAATGGATGGAATGGAACACGGGCCGAAGCACAGCAGCAGCACGAGCAGAAATACCATCAGAGTAGGTTACTGAGGCGGGCGGCTCTTATTTTCAGCCTAAACTACGCGTGTGTGTGAAAAGTGTCCTGAGGTAATGGCATCCAGCGAGCACGCACATTTGATTGGGTGTGTGTCATTACATCTGCAGTCCAGCGTGTGTGTGTGTGTGTGTGTGTGTGTTCACCGGTGTCGTCTCACTTACATTTCCCTGAGCCGTTTTTGCCCGAGAGAACATAATCAAGTTGTTCTTCTTCAAATTAAATCTGTAGCTAGTTTGTGACCTGAAATATGCCCTCATCCTCTTGGCAATACTTACAGCTCAGTACTGAACGTCACCACACATGCACGCGTGCACACACACGTGCACACACATGCATACACATCTATAGAGGGAATTGCAGGAGGCTATATTCTGATAGCTCCTGCAGAGATGTGTACGGGCGGCAGAGTAACAAGAACCAGCTGCTCCCCTCTTCCTCCTTGTCTTCCTTTTTCTTCTCCTCCTCCTCCTCCTCCCATTGTCTCCTCCATCTATCTTCTCTGTTTTATTCCCGAGCGTTATTATGATTATCACAGTGCCTCTCTCTCTCTCTCTCTCTCTCTCTTCTCTCCTCCTGTGCCAGAGTACAGCATAAACAACAACAACAACAGCAACAAAGACGACGCTGAAAAAAAGATAAATAAAATAAAAAAAGAGACACACAACTCCCTGCACACACACACACACACACACACACACTGCACCAGCTTATACGCAAACAGAGAGACAAAATACACACCTACACACAGACTGAGAGAGAAAGACAGACGCCTACACAAGCAGACACTGAGGTGTAGTTAAAACACAAGCACACACACACACGTACAGTAGACACACACACACACGAGCGCACACGGCTGCTAATGAAGGTTGTTCCCAGTCAAAAGCAGCGAGCAGGATTCCCTCACTGATGGATGACTCATTGAGGCAAATAGCTGTGGCTGTTTGTGCACCATTACTCTCCATGCAGCATTACCGTTATTGCCACGCTACGGCAGGCGCAGCCACCTCGCCGAGTCCCGTGGCTTTTTTTTTTTTTTTTTTTCCAAAAACGTCGTCGAGGTTTTAGAGCCGCCAAGTGAAAAGGCGTTAACGGCGGCGCCGAGGCACGTTGGCATCCTAATGAGTTGTACGCCGCGTCGTGACATCTGGCACAAGGACAGGAAAAAGGACAGAGCGCACACACTGCAGCGGCACCATCCCGCACATTAGCAGACTACAAATCAGTCATATCACGTAATTTACACGAGGCCTCCCCTCGACGTGGCTGCACACCGCAGAGCACGGTGTCTGACAAGTACAGAATGGATGAGTGCGTCTGTGTATGGAGACATGAAACATCCAAAGACAGGACAACATCCATCATGCTGCTAACTTAGCAATCAAAGCTAATCATAGCTGCTAGCCTTCTGCTAACATTAACTGAGTAGAGCATTCACCCACTGGCTGCATTTGTCTTTACCTGCCCTGAAACCTCAGTTACAACCAGAATCTCTTTACCAAAGTGGTTCTGTTGCTACGGAGAATCAAATATTCTGGAAATATAAGATAGGAAGAAGGTTTTTTTGCCTTTAAAACTTTATTTTGAATTCTTGAAGGTGTTCACACGGATTCTGGCTTCTTTCATGCTTTCTTTGAGCACCACCGCCGTGTTTCTGTCCCATCGTGTTTACCCCACGTGGAGCAGAAAGAATGGACTTACACCAAATTCAAATGCAGAATGTGAGTTTTCCTTTGCGTTAGCCTCAAGACTTGATCTGAGAATGCTGTAACGCTAATAAACACCAATCAGGCATAATATTATGACCGCCTTGCTAATCGGTGTCCTTTGAGGGGAGGGGCCTCTGTGGATCATCCCACAGATACTTGATCAGTTTGGGATCTAGTGAATGTGGAGGCCAGGTCAACACCTTGTGCTGTTCTTCTTCCTAAAGTGTTTTTGTGGCTGCATCCTGCTGGGGATGGCTGCTGCCATCAAGGAGTGTCATTGCTATGGGGTGGGGGTGCCTGGTCTGGTCTAGGTGGGTGCTACATGTCTAAGTAACATCCACACCAATGAATGAAGCCAGGTCCAGAAGTTTCCCAGCAGAACACTGAACTGGAGCAAGATGGTTTAGATGTTATTCACTTCTCTGGTCATAATGTTGTGGCTGATTGGTGTGTGTGTGTGTATTATTATGGCAAACAGTGGCTCCCTCTCTCTCTCTCTCTCTCTAAAACAAACTCCAGTCATGCCTGAGACTCGAGCTGAGGGCTTTAAGTCAGAGCTGCCTCTGGTTTCTTCTTCTCTCCTATCGGTTAAAAACGAGGCGTCACTCTGCTTTGACCCGCTCATTTGCATCTAAACACAGCTCCACCACATACCTGAGGAGGGAGGTCTCTGTGTGTAAAAAAGCAAAGCTAAAATGTGAGTTTCAGGTGACACTGAGTGCACAGGGAGGCGTCTGGAATGACCCTGCAGCTACTCTGCAGCTAGTCATCAGCGGGTGCTATGAGGCTGGAGGTGGGAATGGCCTCCAGTAAGCTCACAGCTTGGTGTGTGTGTGTGTGTGTGTGTGTGTGTCAGTGAGTGTGTGTTAGTGAGTGATGAATCACTACTTGTGAACCGCCTTAACCACTAAAAAGCAATAAGGTGCACAGAGAGAGTTTAGCAGTGAGGACCCCCACCTCGTAACCACATGTACCTTCCTGCTGGCTTCAGATTGAATTGAAACTGTCTATACCATGAGTGTGTGTGTGTGTGTGTGTGTGTGTGTGTGTGTGTGTGTGTGTGTGTGTGTGTGTGTGTGTGTGTGCTCAGGCCTCCTGCTGCTAAAAAAATAACAAACCAGAAAAAATAAAAAGCAAGGGTTTAGATGTGACGGGCAGTAACACTCACGAGGCCCGTGGAGGTGGCTGCACATTAAAGGTTCAGCCTGTAATCCTCCCTGAACCACAGCAGACGCCAAAGACAAAACTACAAAAATCAAAAGGACAGATGACACGCTTAGAGGCACGACAAAAGAAATCTTTTCCTGGATTTATGTTAATCTGTGAACACAAAATCCTCTGCACACGTCCTCCGGTGCTCTAAGCCTCCGTCGTTATGGAGAGGTACCTGAGGTGAACACCTTTACTAAACAACAGAGCCGGAGGTGATGGCCTCGGAGTTCCCACAGAGCAAATAACGTCGTGCAGTATGTCAACATGGTGACGGAGCATTTAATAAGAGCAAAGAGGATGTTTGAGTATTAACAGTAAATATTGCACGAACTGATGAAAGCTCTAGGCGGCAGGGACACGTTTCTTTTGTTTTAGTTGTCTTGTTAATTTCAACAGAAAGCAATCTGTTAGTTTTTGTTTTCTTTATCGTCTCAGAAGGAATTTTAAATCAGATCTACCACAAGTGGGGTAAATATCAGATGGTGTGATGAGTTTCCAGGAGGGGCAGAAACATGGAGGTAGCAAAACAACCAGATGTTCAACAGGTGTTTGAAAGAATGACAGAAAATTTACTTTACGGTTGAAGATTTTTATTTTTTCATCTTTTAAAGATGGGTGGCGGAACAGCTCCTTTGAAAGTGAAGCCAAAGCATGTATAGCTCCCCCTGGTGGCTGGCTGCAGTATAGGTCATATAAGCTCCTCCCCCTCCATGTTAGTGGATGGCACTAAAACACTAAAAAGTCAAATACATTTTTTTAGTGATGGTTTCAGTCGTTTTAGGTGGTTAATATAATGACGATGCATCTTCAAGGATCCAAGTTTAATTTTAGTTATTTGAGGGTATAGAAACAAACTGGATGTGACATCATGATCATCACAAGTTGCCATGCCCACTGCTCCTTGAAGTGCAGGGAGTAGGAAAAAAATAATCCAATGAATAAATACATACATAAGTACAGTGTATAATCCAACATTTCCTTGTAAGTGGTGGAGGTAGAGCAGAGCGTAGTATTAATTAAACAAAGACGCGAGTGAATCTGGAGGAAATGTGGGCGGGGCATCGGTATCGCAGCTCCACGTGGCTCCAGTCTCGGACGGTCCTGCGCCGGCCGGATCTGGCTCCAAAGTCGCAAGATGGCGGCAGTTGTTTCCCTGGGAAAATAACGTCAGTTTGGCCAACGCAAAAAAGTGGGGGTGCATTGTCCATATTTATATACAGTCTATGTTTGATACTGTAGTACTCTTAGTTCAGGTCTTGAGGCTAACGCAGAGGAAAACTCACATACAGGAACCTAATACATCAACAGCAGAGCAGAAAAATATGTTTTTCATCATGTTCTGCGTTTGAATTTGTGACCAAACCACAGCGGTGAGGAAAAAGTAGAGATTCTCAACGACTTTTTATTTCATCCATTTATATGCAAATAACATAATAAAGTCTGAACAGAGATTGAAATCTTTGGCGGGGCTGGTGCTTTTTCCTGGAGAGTGATTTAAAGTGAGTAAGGCTTGAGTGTCAGGGACAGTTGAACACAGCATATGTCTGTGGCAGCTTATGTCAGGCCACTTACTCCATCCTGTCCTCTCTGTCTCAAACTGATTGCACTGATGTCTGGTCAACGACTAGTCAACATCCAGGGCTGCTGCTGTTTGTCTTTCTCTGTTTCGGGCAAACTAAGAACAGCTTGCTTAGAATACGTTTGAATAAATAGCTGTGGACGAGGTGAATGTCTAGCCATCCGTTTTGTTTTAGTTGTACTGGAGTCTGGTTCCTGGCTATGATGGCATCTATAATTAAAGCAAAAAAAAAAATAGTTAAATATTTCTCTTTATGTAACTACTTTATCCCCTTCGTGGGATATTTTGACAGCAACTGTCAAAACTGTTCTTGTAATTCCAACACCTCTGTGTCCCAATACTTTAAGCTAAAGCAGCGTTAGTGTGAGATGACTAGAATAAACAAGAACTATTCATCATCGTACACAGATATGTTCAGCGTTAATTCACCGTTCATTCTTCAGCTGCAGAATATCTGTGTATATCTGTATTTGTTAAAAGTGAAAGAGGTGATGGTGGTGAAGGTACAGGGAATGAGGCGTCGATATTTGTTTCTGTCCAGTCTGTTTTGGTTCATTCCCGTTTATTAATGTTTTTGGTGCATCAGTTTGTAGTTCTCAAAAACATACAAACACATTTGGTGACTGACTGATGAAGAGCACAGTATTCCTAGTATTAAGGAGTTGATGGAGGCTAAAATCAGAGCTAAAATGGAGTGAAGGACAATGATTTACAAACATCGACTGTCTAGAAAACCCTCTGGGACATCGCCCTTAAGAAGCAAGAAATTTGTTCTTGCAGCCCTCGTTTAGGAGTTCTCACAGCTTGCTTTAGACACATCAACCGGGCAGAACTTTATTCTTGTGTGCTGTCTGGTTACTATTCTGTGATTGGTCAGAAATTGGAAGTGGGTGTAGTTAATGCGGAAAAGTTGGAATGCCACTAGCAGTGAGCTCCCAGATGCTAATGTTCCATGACCACTAGGGTTAGGGTTAGGGTTAACTTTCTCTTTGCTAGAGATCATTGAACATGGACGTATAAACAACTAGCCGACATCCGTGAATAAGAAAAAATGACCTCTCTGGTCTGTCTTCCGCATCTCTCACAATGCTTAGCATGTGGGAGTGGCCTCTGACGACTTCTCCATAGTTCGGCACTAGAGTTTCTTGTCAAGTAGAAATGACCTGGCCAGAACGAACTTTATTCTCTCAGCCCTAGGAGCCAGAACAAATTTCTCATAGTGTATGCAGCAAGCCTTAGAGATTCTTTGCCCGTATCCATTTGAGCCTTGGTCCAGGCTACTTCAGAACAAAGAGGTGTCAACCACCTGTTGCATAAAGAAGCCTCCGCCCCTTAATTATGCATGAATTTATGCCTCCAGCAATCAAAGTATATGGTCCCCGTCAGAGATAGGCGATATGGACAAAAAAATTTATCCTGATAATTTCTGCTTATCAGACTTTTAAAACCAAACCAGTTCCAGATGATAATGTAGGTGGAGCCTCGTCCAGGAACAAGCTCCTCTCTGCCGTATCCTCTCTGGCGTATCTGCTCCACCTTCCACCATTGTCAATTTGTCAATATTCCACACGTGTTGGACTGCGTGTGTCGCGCACATATATACGTCATCAATGGAAATTTATCGTTTTTATTGCAGAATGACATATTCTTACCGCGGGGGAATGTTTTTGACGACATATCATAAACGATGAAATATCGCACATCCCTAGTCCCCGTACAGGTAGGGTTAGGGTTAGGGTTAGTTTTTGGACCAGGTTGTTGATTTCTGCTGTAAAGTCAGTCATTTTATGGTGGAGGTCAATGGGGGCTTGAGTCTGCAGTTTTTTTTGCAGAAACCAAATTTCAGTGTATTTGCTCGTGTTCTGCACTGATGTATTTATTGGCTGAAATGCTTAGAAACGTTTGAATATCAGTATTGGTCCAAACATCCAGTACAGCTCTGCTGCATCTAAATGAGTTGCATTTAAAACCTATGTCCAACTAGGTTTATTTAATGTATTTCCTGAGGGATACAGGCTGCTTCTCTTGCTGCGTTGCCTCTCAGATGTGCTGTCAGATTGACCGACCAGTATCATTGCTCCAAATACAACCCACCAGAAACCATGGCAGGTGTTTAGACACCTCCTATGGCACGTCTTATGTGACCTTTCACCTATGTCACGTTCATCAAGTCATTTTAAACACCAAAAATAAGTAGCAGCAAGAATATTCCACGTCCTCGATGAAGATTTTGTGTTAATTCTTTCATTTAAAAGTGTTTACCTTTTCATTTCCTCCCTGTTCTGTTGACACACTCAAACCTCCTCAGGTTCAGCCAGGAGCTTCCATGTTAATGAGAACTGAGCAAAGGTAACTCCAACCTCCGGGCTCCGTGCATCACTTCAGGCACCAATAGGCAACAAACACTGCAGTCGTGTTTGCATGCAGCCCACTCGCTCTTATTGACATTTCCAAGGACGTGCGCTGTAAACGTAGCCGAGCCGTCCCATGTGTAAGTGTGCGGCCGTCGTTACACCTGGGCTGTGTTGAGCGTGGCGGGCGAGAGCGCTGGAATTATCCTCCAGGGAGAACGTGCCACGGCTCACAGAGTGACGCATTTGCCCTCACAGTTCGTAACAGTTCTTATGCAAAGTAGAAGCCACCGGCCACACCGCACGCGGCGATGTTGTGTTTGCAGGTTTATGCTAATGACTGACCTTTCACAGAGCATTTACATCAGGGTGAGAAATGAACTTTTTGATCCAGTAGCTTCTGTCTCTGGAAGATTTAGAAATGTAACCAAACTGTTTGTTAATACATTACAAAGAAAGTGACTTAACGCCATGAAAGGAGCATTTTTTTAATGCAGATACTAGTGACACTGTGTTCTTCACTGCATTTTAAATTTAGCTGCAGCAATAGTTGTAGCTCATTGCATGTAGCAATTATTTTTACCATTAAATAACCTTTTAAAACATCTACTAGTCTTTCAACCTAATTAAAACATTTTCTTACAATAGCACGTGAAATCTATTAATGTAGAAACCATTTCCAACTTTGTGTATCTAAAAAATGAAATGAAAACAGAAGTCGCCACCAAAACAAAAAGGTCTTTTGGTGGCGACACATTTCCTGTGACCACAGGATGTGTCTTTCAACATGGTTGTTTAACAAATAAGCAGCTACTCATTGCGTCAGTTGTTGCCAGATTAAAGATAATCGAGGCTCCTATCTATTGGCTTAGTTACATCCAGGTGGCAACTTTTTTTTTTGGTGAGGCAGTGAATATTTTAGGAGTCGACTTTACTGCTGTGCCATGACACTTTAAGCAGGAAGTAGACTAGTCACTGATCACGTGACAGTAACAACATGGCCGCCTCCTAGAAGACAGGTGAGGAGCCCAGGGTCGTTGCAGCAAATTAGCAGCGGTTCATCAAGTGTGTGGAAATACTTCACTAAAGATGAAGCCGTAACATGTCAGTCCTGGAATACAACTAAAGTACTACTGCAGATTGAAAAGGCTAACGCTAATGCTAGCAAAGGAACGGTCCAAAGTCAATTAACAGCTTCACCTGTGGTATTAGAGAGAAGGAGGCTAAACTTGAATTTTATTGTTTAAATTTATTAGACCTTTAGCTTTTTTATTTAAGTAGGTACTACAAATGCTATTGATGGTGTTTATGGTGTCGACATGGGCTAGTCCATGTTCAAGCTTGCGGTTTAAGGAATTCTAGCACTTCGTCAGGTTTGAGCTTTTTTTGGTGATTTTTAGCGTGACCGGCTGCAAAATGGGCTGTGAAACTAAACATTGCACTGACAAACTGAATTATAAATTCATTAATTCACCATTGCAGTCCTACTGTAGATGGTTTGTGTTGATGCAGTGGTTGATTGAGAGGTGTTTGAGGGTGCACAACTGCAGTTTTCCTGCGATAATTAGAAGAAATGAAAGAAATGTTGTGATGCTAGGTTCTGTGGAGCCCCAGGCAAAGAGGACGCACGTGTCCCTTACCCATATCTGACAGAGGGTTGACAAAAGGTTGGTTGTGGAGCACTGTTGATGCACTGCAGGAATTTTAAAGGTTTGTCCCTTAAAAGCGAATGTGTTGCCGGCGAGTGCACTTTGGTTGTGCTATCGGAAACTTTCCAACATTTTCTGAAAGGACATATTAAGGCTAAGATGTGAAAGGTTAAAAATGTAGTTGTCATTGTAAAATACGCTCAAAAGGCAGCCATGTAGAGGCCCCCTTTCTCATTTTTTTGTTGCATTGCTTGTTTTTGCTTGTCTTCATGGTGCACCCTGACAGCGACGCTACATTTAGTGGTTAAACTGGTATTAAAAGCTGTTTTAACAGTTATTTGGAGCCGTTTTCCTTGTGAAATCAATCTGCTGTCGAGCTCCAACGCTTGACAGAGGTCACAGCAAGGACGAGGCTGCATGCATATCTGTTCAGGACGTCAGTACAGGCTGTCTTTGTGTGAGCTCTCTGTATAAAGTCTCATCTACCATGTGATTTCTACTTGCTGCTGAAATGTGCAGGTGCACTTTGGGTTTAGCAGCGCTGCTGTCCTGACCTGACACCTTAACAACTTTGGCTTAAAAGTCACACACATGTCCCCTCCTGCGGGTTGTGGGTTGCCAGGTTGTGGTGACAGATGGGCTGAAACTGTGCACAGTGTGCTTCACAGACCATCTTGGGTAACGTCAGGCAAAAGAAAAAGAAAAAGAATTAATATAAAAAAAATTCCCTCTCGGCGTGAAGCGATTGGAATTTGTAGAGAGGAGTCGACTTCTCTGCAGTTTTAAATTTCTGCGTCGGTCCCGCGTGAGTCCACAATGACGGTAATTAAAGCAGGATTTGAATCACACGCTGGGAAGCAGTTTGATTTCTGGACGGAGTTAAGGTCTTACCTGTCATCCTGCAAGAGTTTGGCAGCTGAAAGCAGAGGCGTCGGCGTCTGATCCCCGGCCCCCGTCGCTTTAGGAAGGCGCTCATTTAGCATGTGGGTGCCGTTTAAGAACGAGTCCAAATAAATACTGAATTATTTTGTCCGTCTTGGTCAAGTCTGTTCTCACGCTATGACTAAAAACTTTCATTGTAGCCTAGTATGATAGTCCTTTAAAATAAAAATAATATTTTTATATAAACCGTATCCGGCATAACATTATGACCACCTTCCTTTGTGTCTCCAAAACAGTTGTGATTCATCAGAGAATGGACATGGGCCTTCTGAGGGTGTCCTGTGGTGTCTTTGGGAGGAGGGGGGGTCTTTGAGGGGAGGGGCCTCTGTGGATCATCCCACAGATACTTGATCAGTTTGGGATCTAGTGAATGTGGAGGCCAGGTCAAGTTTCCCAGCAGAACACTGGACTGAAAAGATGTTTAGATGTTATTCACTTCTCCTGTCAGTGGTTTTAATGTTATGGCTGATTGGTGTATGTATTTATTTTATTAGTCACCAATCAGAGCAGGGCTATAAACCTGATACCAGCCTCTGTGTTTTTACTCCTATCTCACCTTGAATATGATTTCCTTTACTCACAGGGAAGTTAAAGCATGAACTCCAGCTACAACATATTATGGTCTGTCTGTTTTGTCATGCGTCAGTCCTCAGCTTAATGCTGTTCTCAAACAAACAGCGTAGTGTGTGTGAATGATGGTGGAGACAGATTAGCTCCCGTTTACGGCTCAACTAGTTTAGTCAGTGTCGGCTGAAGATGTGGGGCGAGGTCGCCGCGGCTGACGAGATGACATGGCCGCGTGTCGGCAAGTCTTGACGGGAGGCTTGCCTCGCCTCGCCTCGCCGCGCGACGGCCCGCCATTGGCTGCCTGCTCGCCGGTGGGCTGGGGGACAGAGGAGCGGGGAAGGGGAAGAAAAAGGGAGCGGGAGGCTCTAGGACCCAGCGGCGAGGCGGCGAGTAGGCAGGCAGAGCGGGGCTGAGTCACTGCATGTGTCTGAGAGGCAGTCAGAAACAGAGCGGAGCAAGGGAGCAGAGGTGATCTCACACTCATCAGCACAGGATAACACAACCATGATGGGTTGACTTGGGGGGGGGGAGGCGGTTGGAGAGAGGAAGTGTGCATTCGCCACCACTTGCTCAGCCATGGAGACCAACAAAGTTCTTCATTTCGTGCCTTCTGGTAAGTGGACCAAAGCGCTGAGAGCTGCTCCTCCTCAGCTGTGCACGACGCGCCGATCACTGGGAGAACCTTGGGGTTCCCTACCTAGTGAAACCTGAGAACCCCCCTTGTGCAAAACATGTGCAGCCCACTTCCACTTCCACTCTGAGGGATGGCAGATGTTTTCGTGCATGCGTTCTACTGTACGTACTCTGTGGTTTCTGGCGTTTTGCTCTTTTTCCGTGTACTTAGGAATGTGGAAATGTTCCGTTTGTGACAGAAAGACGCTGTTTTCATTTTCTTTGCGTGGAGGTGGGGTTGTAGGAAATGCAGATGTGTGTTTTTTTCTTGCTTTTTTTTTGCACGAGTGTTTTTTTCTTTTTCTTTTTTTTCCTCCTCCTCTTTGTCTTCTTCTTGTTTATGTCTGGTATGCGGCACGAGAGGTTCCTGTGTCGTATTTTATCAGTCCAGGAACTGAACCTTGAGAAACAATTGCATTGCGAGCCAAAGAGAGAGAGAGCGAGCGAGCGAGAGCCAGTATACCTGTCGAGCGTGGACAGCTGGAATGCAGAGGAAGCCTGGGCTCGTAATGCACTTTCTCATGTGTTGCGCTGGTTGGGGGGGGGCACGTGCGCTTGATGCATGGAGAGGGGTCGACGCTGTGTGTGTGTGTGTGTGTGTGTGTGAGAGGGAAAATAAAAAAACGTACACCAGCGTCCGAGTGTTTTCCGCCTGCTGGAAGATTGAGGAAGGCAGGTTAGCGCTGGTGACAGCCACAGGAGAGCGCCGACTTCTCCCCATCCCTGAAAGAAAGTCCTGTGAGAGCCCAGAGCCCATTTGGAGGTGTGATGCGGCTACCTCCTCACTTTCATTTTGTCTGAGAAGCGGGATCCTGCGCCTCGGCGTGTGGATGCGATGAGGACGTTTTGTTGCATGGGAAAATGATTTGAGCGCATTTTTGTTTGCAGCACACAACCCCCTGTATGTGTGTGTGTGTGTGTGTGTGTGTGTGTGTGTGTGTGTGTGTGTGTGTGTGTGTGTGAGAGAGTGTGATCGTTAGATATCTGCTGATTTGCGCGTGCATGCATTTTGAGTTCAGTTGTGCAGCGTGTGTTTGTGTGTGAGCGTCATGCGTCGTGCACACTAACTACATCCCCGGGTGTGTGTCGGGGCGTGATGGACACTGCTGTGGCTCGTCCTCTGAAGAGTCATTTACATTTATTTGCTTAGGAGCTGATTAGAGGCGGAGAGGGCAGGTTTGATCCTCGCAGCGGAGCGACATGCTTCCAGTGTCAGTGGAAATGTTTTCAAAAGGTTTCGCTGCACGGGGAAATAATAGAGATTTGTGCAGCAGTAGGATGGAGTCACGGCTTATCCGTTTAATTGCCACCGTTGCACAACCTTGGGATTAAATGCACATTTTAACATAATGAAATACCACAAATACTGTAGATGTGAAGGATCTGAAGGATTATTGATCACCACCGGTGACTCAACAATTACTTTTCCACAGGATTAGATTATTTTTTTTTGCTTTCCACGCTCACTTTACTGCCCTCTGGATTTTCAAGTGAAGCAGAGCAAGCTGTTCTGTGCAGCATACTTAACAGGAACACGGTGTCCAACGAAACGTTTGGCGGAAGATGCCCGTAGACTGCAGTCGGCGAGTCCTCCCTGCCACGTTCAGCCAGTAAACTTCCCGTTTGTGTCATTATCAGCTGCAATGCCACTGACAGGTGAAGGAGCAGCTGGCTCTGGTGTGCGCGAGGAGGTCAGGAGGAGAGGGATTCACTTGGCGGAGCTGTGAATTAGCACAGAGCCTCCACGTATAATTACACAGCGTGACAATATGGCAGTCAGTTTGGATGCAGAGGTGTAGTTTGATTAACCTTTCGTGCAGCGAATGTACTGAAGGTTCCCTCAGTCCATTTAGAGATTCCATCTAAATGATAAGGCGCTTACACGGCCTCAAACGCCACTTTCAGTGGTTCTGCTGCTGAATTCATTCAACAGTAGATGAACCAGGGTGTCCACACGGATCCCAGCTTCGTTCCCCTTTGTGCCCTTCCTGGTACCTCATCGTGTCACCTGATGTTTTAGCCCAAGAAGAATGGATTTATTCCAACCATTTCTGATTTAACCACCTTAAATATGACCTCAAGTCTGTTCCTAGAGTCCTTTTAAACACATCTAAAGACATCTGAAGGATTCCCTTCTGCATTTATTGTTGAGTTGGTTTGTTTGTTGACCAGTTCTTTGGGAATTTTTTTTGGAATAAATGAGCGATTATGATGATGCATTGGTGATTCTAAATCGTCTTTCTGTTTTAGCCCTGAGATGGACTGGACACCTGTCCGCCTCTTGTCCCAATGGCAACTCTGATAGGCTGTTACAAAAGATGCATGAATGAATGAATTAACACAATCTTAGCTTAAAAGCATTGAATTTATTCTCAGGATCAGTCTCCAGTTTGTGTTGTCTGAAAATGAAACAGCTTTGCAAAATTAAAATGGTAAGAGCTTTTAAATCCAGCCACTCGAGCCCAATCTGCATTTTTTATTTTTTATTTTTTAATCTTTAAACAGTCCTGATTAACCGTCATAATCACAACATAAAAGTGAAACCTCCCCGGAGCGCCGCTAGCAGGGTGTCAATCTCCAGGTGTGACAGATAATCAGCGACGGAGACCGTGACCCGCGGAGCCGGGAAATATCAGCATGGAGGACGCGTGGTGGCTGTGTGAATTAGTAGTTCGACCATGTGGAAGCGCGGGGAAGGTGTGCGGAGGAGAAGATGGATGACGCCGCGTTGCCGCGTGCGTGCATGGCCGTGCGTGCGCGCGTTTGTGCGTGCGCCGTAGATGTGACAGTGATCTCTGATCAGTATTCACCGCTGGCGACGGATCTCAGAAGCTCCGGCCTCTGAGCACAGCCATCTGGGCAGATGGAGGAGAAACACACACATACAAATTATTATACAGTAACACACACACACACACACAAACACACACCAGCGCTGAACTATCGCAGTAACACGTCCGTGCAAGACACGACAAGACAGCCACACACGCAGAAGTGCATTTTTTTTTTCTTGAAAATTCACATGTCAGACGTTGTCCGCGCCCACTGCTCATGATTACATACACAATTCATTCTATCTACATAATTTGTTGGTTTACACACACGCGAAACAATTATGTAGATGTGTCAACACAGACACTCATCATGCACAGTTCAAGAAACACAGAATGAAGAAGACCACAAATTCATTACGGTCGCAACTCCCTCGCTCGCTCGCACTCATTTTCTCTGGTCCTTCATATCGCCGCCTTGCTCTCCCTCTCCCACGCGCAGCTTTACTTGCACACTTTTGTTATCTGCATATCTGACTCTGTAAAATAACACACAGGTATTTAAAAAAAGCAGAACAAGTGAAACCACGTCTCTGGTTTCGAAGTGTCTGAAGCACTCTGCCTTCATTATGAACTCGTGTCTGCTGCAGTGTGATGAAAACACTTCCTGTCATTTTGGCGGGCAGTGGAGTCTGTAGGAGGCGGCTTTATCATGATCACGATCTAATTACCAAGTGTAGTAAATGTACAAAATTAGCAATGTGACAGTCGGTTTATGGATTCAGGGTGTGACATATTGATTTTTTTATTTTTTTATAACACAGTCTCACGCCAGCTCGTAAAATACTGACATTTAATCAGTTGATTCGTGTTCGTGGAGACAAAACTGTCCGTTTTATTTCCTGACACGAACCACTCACTAGCGTAAGAATATTAATGGGAATAACAGGCCACTGCGTCATTTAAAGGCAGTTTAATGAAATAGTCACGATATGAACAGGACGGTTGACGGTTAAAAAGCCAAACAGAAACCTGTCAAAATTGTCAAAAATACAGTTCCTCAAATGGCCACTTGGGGGCTGGCCCCAAAAGCGAGTCAATCCCCAATGACTTCCATGTTAAAATGACCAACTATTAGCAAAATAAAAGCAAGAAATGTTTAAAGGCTGGTGCAAAAAAATAAAATAAAATAAAATTTGATCTTTTGCTAATTTTTCTATTCATGACATTTGTATGTGGGATTATTTTTGTATAATTTAAAGTGAAATCAAGGGTTAAATTTGTGTAAAATTAAGGACATGGCCATTTTATTCAATTATTTAGGAGTCAGGTGCAGTCAGGCGCCGCCACAATGTCTGGAGACACGGCACGTAGCTTCACAATTGGTCATTCAAATTGGTCTATTTTTAGAGGAAGTCAATGGTTATGACACACACAGATTTTTAGTTTTATTTTTACACACAGCCATTGTTTTTACTCACCGTTTCTTGTTTTCGTTGTTTGACTCTCTCGCTTTCACTTTATGTAATACAGGTCCATGCTCGGTTTCACAAAACCTTTCTTTCCTGACTAGCTCAGAATTTCCTCTTGATTGTTATTTACTCTTTGATTGCGCCGTTCAGTCATTTGTTTTGAATGCCGACCGCTGTTTTGTGCTCTCACTGTTTCAGTGGTAAAGGATTTTGTCATTGTGGCATCTGTGGGGAGCACCACCACAAACTGTTGCTTCTTTCCTTTGAACGGCTGAGCAGCCATTTGCATGAACTAAAATATTTTTACATTTTTGAAATTCTTTCACATGGACGGCCAAAAACAACAAAACAAACCAACAAAGCATTTCCCCAACGGCGGTATTTCCTTGCGGCACAGTTCCTCATTGCATTTTTTTTCTTCTAGTTGTGCAGCTTGTTTTGGTGTCTCATCGTCCTTGCTTCGTCTATCAGCTCTTTGCAAAAGTTCACTTTATATTGCTCATTAATTTTTTATAAATCTAATAGAGACAAGACTCAAGATTGGGATCTTACTGTGACTAATTGTGCCCGCCCTGGCATGTTACGCTTTGGATTCAAGTCAAAACTAAAACCCAGTCGTCTGTGTGTTATTCTGAGGAAGATTCAAGTTCTTTTTTATATTATTTCATAATGAAAATAGAAACAGACCGATTTAAACGAACCGAAAGATAAATTTATGTACAGTAATCAGCCAAAACATTATGACCACTGAAGGGAGAACCATCTTGTGACATTTCAGTGTTCTGCTGGGAAACTTCTGGACCTGGCTTCATTCATTGGTGTGGATGTTACTTAGACATGTAGCACCCACCTAGACCAGACCAGACACCCCCACCCCATAGCAATGACACTCCTTGATGGCAGCAGCCATCCCCAGCAGGATGCAGCCACAAAAACACTTTAGGAAGAAGAACAGCACAAGGTGTTGACCTGGCCTCCACATTCACTAGATCCCAAACTGATCAAGTATCTGTGGGATGATCCACAGAGGCCCCTCCCCTCTCTTCAACCCAAAGGACCCAAAAGACTCAGTAATTCTTTCAAGGATTAACTTTCTAAATCGTTCACCTGAACGGGCAAAACATACTAAAAACACAAGCTCTGTTTTCTTCCCAAAATGAAATCAAACTTTACTGCTGTCAAAAAAAACCAAAGCCAAGCGCCGGTTCATCAAGTTTAGTTATTATTAGACACCAAACAGCCGACGAATCAGCCCGCTAAAGACCCACATACGACTTAAAAGCCCAGAGATGAACAGCAGCGAACAAAACAAGATGACAGTGACTGTCAACAAAATGCTCTCTAAATACTGCTCCGGAAAATATCCATTATATTCTGGTCTCTGTGGCTGTGCTTATCAAGAAGCGTTAAGAGTTAGGGAAATTTTCTAAATCTATTCCGAATTCCTCCCTAATGCGGAATTTACGATGCTATTTACAATCGGACGGCAGAAGAAACGGCCCCCGCGGCCCCAGCGTGGTGTTTACCATGCCACTTCTGCAAACCTTTTAATTCCCATACGTCACTGCTTTCACTGCAGATGTGAACGTATGAAAGGATCTATTATTGTGAAGACTTAAACACTAGTGTGGTGCATCCTCAAAGAACAGCCGGTAATCATGCATCGAGTCGAGCTGAATCCGTTTAAACTAATTGCAGTTATTTTTAACCCTGATTATAAAGCCAGAAAATTTCCCATTGACTATTACAGGGGGGGAGTCCCCTTCTTATTCATAAAAGTGGACTGGTTTATTTTCAGTCCTCTAGCAGGAGATTGCAAAACAATAAATAGCTTTAACCCAGAGATTGCGCCGCCTTTGTTTCCCTGTTTTACGTTGATGATGCACAGAGGTGTAAAAGAAAAGCTGCACAGCGACTCCGGCTTGTGACACAGCATGTGAACGCCCACGAGGATTAAGTCGACGGAGCTACTTTAATACTCATAAACACACCTGGAGACACGCTCTGTGTTGGTGGTTCTCTCTCCCAGTCTTTGCTCTCTGCTTGCAGGTTGCCGCCGCTCTCTAGCACGGAGCACGCGCCTCCTCGCTGCACATCAAAGCTTCCTCTACAGGTTACAGCACAGGAAGCAGCACCGAGCTCAGGCGAAGGCGTTTGTTTCAGTTCCTATTCAGCACCGCTCTCTCTCGCACGCTCCGCTAAGACGGCACGGCGTTTTCCAGCACAGAACAATTTGTACTGTGCAGGGCATGTTTTTTTTTGTTTTTTTTTCCTTTTGCAGCGAATTCAATTTCAAACCAACAAACAGAACGCGGCCGTAGACATGGCGCTACGCCGCTCCCCTCCCTTCTCGATACCCCTTACCCATAATTACTCCAAGATGTCTGAGGATGCCGGCGTTGATGAATGCTCAAACTTCTAATTGTGAAGCTTCCCGTTTGATGTGCGTGAGCAGAAATATCAATGTGCCAAATAGAGTGTGGCAGCGGCAGCAGGTATAATGTAGACGCACACGACGCTGCTGGTGCAGACACTCATTATTTCTTTATTCTAATCCCACTGAGACACACACACACACACACACACGCACACACACACACACACACACACACACACACACACACACGTCTCATCATGTGTGACGCTCTCAGCAGAACCTGGATGCGTTCGGAGCTGCGGAAACAAGTTGCATCACGCCGAGCGCTGCGTTCTGCGTTAACCCTCCTGCAGAGGTTATCTGCGCCGTGCTGCTGTTGAATGTCTTCGCCGCCGTTCGCCGTCCTTTTTGTCCTTGTCGCGTGCCGTAACGGCGCAAACCCATTTGCTGCCCGCCGCAACCAAAATTGCTTCCATATTCCGACACACTTAGAGGAGCCGTTATGAAGTCTATAGGCGTTGCAGTTCGGTGTTGCGCGATGAATGCAAAGGACTGTGGCGGCGCAGACGTATCGGTCTATCAGCAGAGTTCACGCTGAGTGACATGGGTAAAAGAATCTCATCTAGGCCCGAGACATAAAACAGACTACGCAGAAACCTCTCTGCGCCCATTGTCAGGTGGAGGATTAAACAGGGCGGCTAGCAGTGAGTCGTACTGGAGGATGATAAGCAGGAGAACAGTACGTAGCCAAGGTTGCTTCATTTGAATTCTGTCAGTGTGGTGCAGGATACAACCGAGCTAAGCAAAGAGACGGGCGCTGTGCGGAGCAGGGCAGGGCACTGACGCCGCAGAGGTGAGCGGTTTGATTCTCACCGGGGCCCCGCATACTAAAAAGGTAGCAGTGTATCTGAGTGTATGCAGACAGAAAGAGAGACGGACGTGAGGACGGACGCTGGCGTTTTCTCTCCCGCTGTCACACATTGATTTAGTCTAGAAACTGTCTGTGGGGTGGAGGAGGTGGGGGCAGTGACGGGCTGGAGCAGCGTACAGTAGAGGAGAGCAGCAGACTTGAAAGGGAGATGGTGGCCTGGCTTTAATCGAGCCAGAGGAAGAAGGGAATGTGCAAGCAATTAGCAGGAATCCCCCAGCAGTGGCTTTCTTTCTTTTTTTTTTTCATTTCCCCCTTCTATGAAAATCGAGGCAGCCAATTTCTGCAGCGAGTAGTCGGTTCGTGTGTCGTGGAACAGCAGCCTCACTCGCTCTCTGCAAACGCACAGCAGAGCATCCCCGCTGCAGCACCTGAGCATAATCCTCTACCTGTGTGTGTGTGTGACTGTTAGAGAATATTAAAGCAGGTGAAAAAGGGGGAAAATTATAATGGAAAAATATTCAGACAAGCCAAAGCAGATAGGATGAAACCCTGGCAGTGGAGGGGTTTAAACTGGAGCGTGTTCCTGCGCTAGCCTCGGTCACGACGCCTCGTCTCGCCGCGCTACAGACGGGGCCGGATTCATCTGCGGACTCGCAGTAGCCGGCTCGCTCTAACTATCCGTCCCTCTCAGGTGGAAGGACCGGAGGATTACCGCAGAGCTGCTCAGTCCACACCTGACATCCCAGAGACAGCTTTTAAATTCATTAAAGCCCCATCTGCATTCACGACGCTGACATCTGAGTCGTTTTTTTTTGTTCTTTGGTTCAGGCTTGTCACTTGCTAAAATGATGTTGTTGATCTAGCTCCGACTGGCTTGCTCAGGTCTGATTCGCTGCACTTTAGCCCAAAGCGTCTCCGCTTCCTGTCACGTCCTCTGATAGATTTCTAGACGCGTACATGCACAAACAGCACGGAGGTTCAAACTCATCTCAAACATCCACACAGAGGTGGATGCTCAGATGCAAAGGCAACAATTTTACACGCGCTGACGTGGCCGAAGGTGTCGGAACAGATATGACAGAGATACCCGGCGTCTGTCCACCTGCTCCGCCAGACGGCTCGGTCGTAGCCGGTCTCACAGCCGGTCTCATAGCCGGTCTCATAGCCGGTCTCATAGCCGGTCTCATAGCCGGGGCTCTGAGCGTCGGCCCAACCTGCAGCGGGGCAGCGTTCGTATTTTACATTTTCTAACATTTAGACAAGATGCTGCAGCAGATACGACTGACACGCTGATGAAGTCTGTGACCAGGCCTCCTGTTTAGTTCAGATATTATGACATTTAGCTTTACTTAATCTAGTTTTTTCTTTCTGCAGTCTCTTGTCTGTGCTGCAAACTCACAGTGTCCCTCACTGGAAAACTGCTGCAAACATGTGCTTCGTTACACCTTCGAGTGTCAGTAAAGGTTTCTACCAATCTGTTTCAGGGAAACTGAAGGACAAAAGTATTTATTCTGGTGATTGGACTCATTGTACTTGAAGGTCCTTTGGATAAAAGCATGCAACAAATAATGTGTTCACCTCGGACGCCTGAAAGGAGGCACAGACTGAACAGGCTTGTTTATTTTAGTGACATTTTCTGCTTGAAATACACAGATAACCTACAGATAAGACTGGCACATGCTCATATGCAGTGTGAACCAATCAGGTGGAACATTATGACCAGGTCTAGGTCTCGCTTGTTCCTCCAAACCAGTTGTGACTCATCAGAGAATGGACATGGTCCGTCTGAGGGGGTCCTGTGGTGTCTGGGGACAGTGAGGGGGGTCTTTGAGGGGAGGGGCCTCTGTGGATCATCCCACAGATACTTGATCAGTTTGGGATCTAGTGAATGTGGAGGCCAGGTCAACACCTTGTGCTGTTCTTCTTCCTAAAGTGTTTTTGTGGCTGCATCCTGCTGGGGATGGCTGCTGCCATCAAGGAGTGTCATTGCTATGGGGTGGGGGTGCCTGGTCTGGTCTAGGTGGGTGCTACATGTCTAAGTAACATCCACACCAATGAATGAAGCCAGGTCCAGAAGTTTCCCAGCAGAACACTAAAGATGGTTTAGATGTTCTGGTCGTATTTTTATGGCTGATTGGTGCATAAATGGTACTAGTATAGAATATATGGACAGAACAAACAAGAAACTGAAGCAGAAAGGTTTGCAAATGATCATTATTGATAGTTATTTTCTTGACTCAGTGGTCACAAATATCTTCGTCCAACCCAAAAACCAAAAAGCTGTTATTATCTGAACTGTCATCAGCTCTGACGGCTCCAGCTACAGATTGTGTTGTTGTGTTGTTGTCTGTCTCTTTTTAATAATTTGCTCCAAACATTGATGGTAACTTGCATCGACCACCCTCCGCTGTAAATGCGCCTCTGTCTGTTGCGTCCCCCGTTGGTTTCGGGTTCAGCGTGAATTAACGTTAGACAAGTAAGAAATATAAGAAAGCCGCACGGAGGCCTCTGCTGACAGGTGGAGCCGACAGCTGAGCGGAAAACTGCACTCTGGAGTGCGAGTGTGTGAATGTGACGAGAGGCCGAGCGAAGACGAGTCCTGGCGGGTCCGGGTTGAAGCTGTGGGGCTGTGACGAGTCGGAGGATCCAGCCTCATCATGCTTCCTTCACGTGCTGTGTTACATCACACAAACCAGATTTAAAGCCTCGCTGGCGTGGTTGTCTTAAGCGGCTCAGAGGCCGCAGCGTGCCTTGAATACTCCACGCAGGACGCCGGGACCGGTTTGTAATAAGTCTGTCTGCTTTTTCTTTTCGGCTGCTTATCTGGGAGCAGATTATAACAGAGCAGCCCCTTCACCTCCACCTCTTCCTGGTGGAGTCTATCCCGCAACTGCGTGCTGTTTTTTTTGGCCTCACCGGCCGAGGGACAGGGATAAGATCACCAATAAATGCTGCTGCAGTTCGGGTGTCTCGGAGTTAAGAGATAGGACGAGGATGATGATGTGGGAGAACAGCGATGCAGCCGCTCTGGGCTCGCTGCCACGCGCAGAGTTAAAGGTCTGGTTGGTTTACTGACGGGCTGCAGATGCTTTTACAGTAAGTTTTCCTCCAAAGTGAAAACTCATTGTGTCTGTAAAGTATGGGGAAATTATGCAAAACAGTGCAGCAGCAAAGGGCGGCATAGTGCTGTGGTGGTTAGCGCTGATGATGATCAGGAAGAAGGTTCTGGGTTCTAATGCATCTGTGTGGAGTTTGCATGTTCTCCCTGTGTCTGGTGGTTCTCCAGCTTCCTCCTACCGTCCAAAGACATGCTCGTTAGGTTCTTTGCTGATTCTAAATTGCCCGTAGGTGCACCGTGGAGACCTGTCCAGGATGCACGCCACCTCTCACCCGATGACAGCTTCACATAACAAGCAGAAGATGAGGCAGTGCAGCAGCAGCTTCAGTCTGTTCTGAACGTGACGGTGATGAAATGCAGAGAGAGCGTCCGTCGGTGCTGTTCAGATGAAACCTAACCCACGGCTCCACCATGCCCCCACCCCTCCTGGGAAACACAGCGCCAACACGTACTGTAAACCGCCCCTTTACAACGTGCGCGTAATTAGCATGTTGACTGGAGTTCTTTAAAATTCCTGCGGAATAAAACGACAAATAAAGGCCAAATGTGGGCCGGCTGTTTGAAGCGAGCACGCAGGCTGGCTCGGAGCAGAGCAGAGCAGAGCGGAGCGTCGGGAGGAATTCCCTCTCCGCTTGGGCTCTCTGGGCGACCACAGCTCCGGAGACGGGTGCCAAGAGAGCCTCCGGGCACAATTAGCCAACAAAAGCCATCCCGGCCTCCTCCTCCTCCTCCTCCTCCTGCTCGGTGCGGGTGCAGCCGTCGCATGTGACCCCTCCCTCTTCCACAAACGCAGCGGGGGCACCTTTTTAATCTCTTGCCCTCTTCACTTGAGACTCTCAGCCTCACCTCTCCTGTAAATTCCAGGGCTCGCCGTCCCTCCTGGGGGTTCTGGCATCTGTTTTGCATGTACCTGCGGCGCACCGCCCTGCGATGGATCAGCCTGCACGGAGAGCGCCGTTGGCTCGGTTTCAGCCCGGCTGGTTTACACACACACTAAGGGTCGTATAAGTTGACTTCCTGTTGTCTTGGAGCATTTAAATTCACATCAAAACACTTTTTTTTTAATGCGGGTAAGGCTGAATCTGTGCTGGGTTAGATTAGAGATCGGATGACGTCCTTAAAACGCGCCATCAGAAACGTCTAGTGCAGGGAAAAGGAAAAAGATTCCTTGGTGACTTGTTTTTAAAGATTTACGTCTTAAATGAACGTTCCACAGACGGGCTGCAGAAGGATTAAGAGCGGCCCGCAATCTTTAGCTAATTCACGCCGTTTCCTGCGCATTTTTTATTTATTTTAATAATATTCTCTTACGTGTCCCTAAAATGTAAATTATTTTTGCTTTTTGCATTGCTCCATATAACTATTTGTTTCCCCCGACCACTCTCTGGAATACTAAACCCGCCTGCTGCTTTTAAAAGGGGATTAGAGGTGATGGCCATTATTAAAGCTCCACCCGGACTTCACCCGTTGGTACTGCACCTCTCTAAAAATATATTCATCCCTGCTTTAGCCTCTCGTCAGACGCGCTGCACACTGCACCAGGATTGGGTTTCAGCTAAAAAATAAAACCCTGCTCTCCGTTCCTGCTTTTGTTTTGCACTTGAAGCCGTTTTCGAGGAGCCCTATAGCATGTGGTTATGATATCTTTCTTGCCCAATTGTCGTCTCTTAGCCGGTGAAAAGCATTCGCAGAGAATTCTCAGCGGGCTCTGTTTACTGAAACAAGTTCTGTAAGTGCGTCATGCCTGCTAGGGCAGAGCTGGCCTTCCCGCGGCGTTCAGCCGTAATGTTCCTCTGTGACTCGGTAAGAGAGCTGCTAAATCATATTAGATGTGGGCGCATGCATACACCTACCAGGCTTTATCTCAGTCCTGGCCCGGGGCGTCCCAATCACTAAAACTAGCCCCGAATTCACTTCATACAGTTGTTTCTTCCTCTTAAGGCCGATGGGAAGTCGCGTTCCCTTCGCATTTTTTCTCCTTTGATAACACAGGGATCAAAAGGTGGGATTCAAAGCAAACAGTGGGGTCGGGTGGCGTTTGATTTGCGGCCCACAGCGCTTTGCGGTTGCCGGCGAAATCATAGAAACATCTCGAGTAACATTTCCTCAGCTGTAACGCGTCTTTGTCAAACAGCTGTTTCTTGCTGTGTCACCCGTCCTCCTCGGGCCGATGCAAAGCAGCCGCCTGCCGTCTCCCTCTCTGCAGATAGCTCGTATCAGACCAAGGTTTGGGGTTTATCAGGGAGAAAGAATTTGTCATTCGCCGTGTACCGGCGCTGCGTGGAGTGGCGGGCGCTTGTGCGTCGCTGACATGTAAGCTCAGCCGTCTGACAGATACTTCCCTCGTCTGTAACGTATACACGGCGCCGATGAAAGCGTCGACTCTTAAGCGAGGCGCTCATTTACACGAGCAGCCGCACAGATCAGTGACAGTGATGAGACACGTGTGACACCGTTCTAGGCCTGACTTCCTGCCTGCAACTAATCAGCTTCCTCTTTTCTCGACAGTGTCTTGGCTTTTTGTTTTTTGTTTTTTGCATGAACTGTTCTCATGTTCTCACTTTTTTTATGTGCATTTCATCCTTTAGTTATTTTTGGTTGTGATGAGTTTAGAACGAGTGACTTTCTAATGCGTGCTCATCATAAACGGACCCATAAAGCACAGGTGCATTGTAAGTAATCATCTAAGATAGAGGAAGTTCCTGCAGGCGTGCTTCTGTTCATTCTGATAACAAACTGGACGCCTAAACAAACTCAGTTAAAAAAAGGGTGGTGCACATCGCCCATACAGCTGTAGATCTATTTATAATTGCGTGCATGCTTTCAATCTGTCGGCTGCACATCACTTTCCAGCTCCACCGCAGTTTCATTTCAAACGCCAACAAAGCAAACGGTGAAATTATGCAAATTCCGCGGCTGCTTTGGGTTCCTCACATCTAGGCGTTAACGCTGCACGTCTCCGTCGAACGCCCAGATCTGCGTCTGACCCCCGGTGGATGCAGCGAACAAAGAAAAACAAATGTAAATTTGAGAGCGCGGCGTCAGGAGAGGTAACGTTAATTCCTTGCTAGCGCGTTGTGACGTGCGTCTGCTGTGATCTGAAGCAGCCCGTGCATGGATTTGACTCGCGTTGCTCCATATTTGAAACGTGGTTGTATCAGCGTTTGTATTTTTTATTTTTAGCCTTTGAACATTTGAAAATAAAAAAGCTTCATCTAATGCAAAGCAGCCAGCTTGTCTGATATCACTGGAGTCAAAGTGAAGTTAAATGAAGGCATTGCTTTACGTTTTAAAAAGATCTTTTTTACTTTTAGTTATTTAAAATAGTGGGTTTCTTGATATTAAACAGTTGAATCTTGACCATCCTGCAACATCCTTTCCTGCACCTTGGTTGCAGATGAAGTTGCACCAGAAATCTAGTTTATTTTTTTTTTTAAAGCGAGCTTTGAAGTCCAAATATCTGCAGCTTTCTTTCTCCGTTAACCTCCGTCTTTAAAATGATAACGTTCCTGCAGACTACCAGCGCATTTCCTCTGAGCATCAGATCATTTGTTTAATTTCTCCTACCAGGGCTGCAGAGAGAGCTACATCCCATTAGCAGGGTGACTCTGAGTTCAGGTTTTTAGCTGAAGTGTAAATATAACGAACAAGCAAGAAGAACAAGTTAGTGACCCCCCTCCAGTCATCGTCTAGTTTTGCTTCTCGCTCGGCCACGGCTGAGCCTTCATGACTGCTAATGAACCTGTCTCTGAAAGACCACCGGAGCATGAAGTATGTAAAGGCCTTTAATCAGTCCAACAATTATGCACGCGTCTGCAGCCCCCCCACCCCACCCCCCCGCTACTACAGCGGACAGAAACAAGAGAGGGGATCAGCTCGGCTCATAAAGGAAACAAGCGATGCGGTCTGAGGTGCCGCTGCTCATTCGCATTCAGCTCCACTGTCCGCTGGAGCCGAACATGAAATCAAACGCGGGGGATGTATACGGTCTGCAGCCAGTCGCTCACTTCCAGAAAAAATACAGATCGTATTGATTGAGCTGAGTTACACGGACGCGAGCGTTCAGCTAATAACCTGAATAAAGACGTCTGATCAGGACAGACGTTTGATGATCTGTTCAGTAGGAAAATATTAGCTCCTAATAACCACGGAATAAATCCGTTCTCTCTGAGCATGTTTGCTGCAAGTGGGGTAAAGCATCAGGTGTGGAGTTTGCAGAAAAACCAAGCAGGTGTTTGAAAAGATGAACCAAGCTCAGAGACGTGGAGACATCTTGGTCGTCTTCTTCTTCTTCAGTTAAATGTCTGGGAGGCTCATTTCTGATGGATGATTTGATGCAAAACATATATCAGATCTTTTATTTAGCATCCACTGAAGGGGTTAAGTTGGATTTCTAATTTTAATATTCTGAAATATCGGCCCTGCAAGCATCGCCAGCGCTACTTACTTGGATTTAATTTAGAACAAAGCCCTGTGTTTATCCACGACGTGAAGTTCAGCGTCTCAGGACTGAGGAGCGTTCCCGCTGCATCTTCTTCGTTGATCCAGCCAAAAGCCAGTAACATGGATAATGTGCGCTCCCCCTCCAATCCTTCTAAACCCCCCCCCCCCCCCTGCATCTGCCAGTGCCAAACAGCTCAATACGAGCACAGCACATGAATCTTCATGATGCTGCTCCTGATCACAGCACTCGCGCTAAGACGGGCTTCAGAGGAGCACAGGAAGCTGGGCGAGATGTGCCACATGAATAAATGAGCAGTCCGACATATGAGAACCCTCCAGGACGCGGAAATATATAAAAAAATAAATACAAAATAAAAGATTTGGCTTTTTGCTGCGACTTTCAGAACGTCTCTCTCAATCATTTCCACCAGTAACTTCTCATTTCCGCTGCTACCTCTAATAACGATAAAAAGAATGAGAAGTAAAGTTTAATAAGAACGTAAAGCCATTTCAGAAATTAGCTGCGTACCGTCGCAGGCTTCGTCTCTCTGTTAGAGCTTCATGTTTTATGGCTTTATTCGGGCATGACAGGACATTTATTATAGACAGCTCTGCGGCGCTGGTGCAGTATTTGGCAGCCGGTGCAGAGGAAACATATTGAAGCCTTAAACAGTGATCAATGTGAATAAATTAAAAAGGATTAAATAAGTGAGTTCACTAGTAATGAATGATAACACCACATATCTGGACTTATTCCAGTTTGCTGCACGCATGTACAAGTGTTTTCAAAAGATATATACAGTGTTAACGTGACAGCTGTAGATTCAGACATGTTTGTCGTTTGTCGTGCCTCAAACCGCTCTAATAATTATCATGATCTTCATTATAACAGAGAGATATTCATGCGCCAAGACAAGTTAAGAAAAACAACACAAAAAGAAAAACTCTAGTCGGACTTGAACAGCAGGATGCAGAAATACTGTGTGAGCCAGAGGCTGCCGAGCTGTGAGCATGACTCTGTTTAGATAGATAGATAGATAGATAGATAGATAGATAGATAGATAGATAGATAGATAGATAGATAGATAGATAGATATTTTATTAATCCCGGGGGAAATTCATGTTTAATTCAAGTTTATTGGATGTACATGGCTGCACGCAAAAAAATAAATTGTACTTCTAGGTGAGTGAAAGTAAAACGCTTGGGACAAGATGTGCCCCTGAATGTGTGTGTTTGTGTAGGAAAGTGATGGGAAAAATGTACATGACACGACTGACAAACCAATCAAGCGCACCCAGAGTAATGCAGGAGTTGTGGAGGATGATTCGGCAGCAGGATGTCGCATTAACGCAGCAGTTCAGATGGATGAACTTGTTTATATGTTGTTTTGATGGACCTGGACCTCGTTTCTGGCATAAACCATGATCGTTTACTCACCCATATAATTTTTGTGTAATTTCTAGTCAGTCGGGAGATAATTAGATCAGCGTACATCCATATAATGGGAGTGAATGGGGCACCGAAACACAGCCTCTAAATAACGCATTATCTGCCGCAAAAAATATTAATTTCACCAATATTTTGTTATCATACGATAGTGCTATTCCCTGTTGAGTCCAGAGTTAGCAGTTTTGGTTTGTCCACAACCTCAGAATCTGAAAAAATATTAATATATGTTGCAAAAAACTAGCAGTAGCAAATTACAGGTAAACAGGCCGACCGTCGCGGGTGCACGCTGCGCTCAGAGATGACATCATCCAGGTCAAAACGTAACTCCGGAGTCAACGGGGGATAGCACTAGCGTACGATAACAAAATATTGTTGAAATGAACGATTTTTGTGGCAGATAAAGTGTTATGTAGAGGCTGCATTTCGGTGCCCCATTCACTCCCACTATATGGATATAAGTGATCTAATTATCTCCTGAACGACTGCAACTTACACAATAATTATATGGGTGAGAAAACGATCGTATTTTATGCCAGAAATAAGGCCCAGGTTGTAAAAATAGATTCTACGGACAGACGTACAACTCACCCGGCTGCATTTTAACCTTGGGTTTGACAAGAAAATATTAGCAAATATAGATGTTTTCGCTTGTAGGAAGGTAGGTGTAAGGTATCGCAGTCTTGCAGCCTTTTTTTCCATTAGCTAATGATCACCACACACTCGGGCTTAAAGTCTTAAAGACTCCACACTGGGCTGATATATTTATTTTCTTATGTTTCGGGGACTCGGGGAACGTATGTGGGCGTAAACTTCCTCATACAGCCGGGAGCACAGCGAGTCAAGAAGCAAATGTTAAATAGCTTGCCTTTATTTATGAGTAAATAGTAAAAGAAGCAGAAGCTATGTGTAACTAACCTTAATACATCTGAATTCATCTGCTCTGAACTCATTTATTTATTTTCGTTTAACACTTTTTGGGAAAAATAATCACTCAGTAGCAGGTGCTTAGCTTAGCATCGCAAACTACTGGAAGTAAAAAGGCGGGAAGTGTTGATCCCGGCTTTGTCCAAGGGTAAAACAAATCTACCCACCAGCTCCCCTAAAGCTTGCCGCTTTAATCTCCACTAAATTAAAGTGTAACACGTTTTAAAACAGGTGTGCGGGGGAGGGGCTTAGCACTTGACTATTACGTAGCCTGTAAAACAAGACTCGGGGACATCAGGTCAAAGGATATGAAGTCCACCTTTCCTAGTATTTTGTGTACCGTTCAGCCGTTAATCTTAAGTAGAGGGTCAGTTTTTCCATTCATTGTATTTTGTGAACAATGTAGATCCGGTCATTCCTTGATGGCAGATTTATCTGCAGCCGTTTCCATGTAACGGCCCTTTTTGCTCGCAGCCAAGAGCACTTTATAAAGATAATTGTCCCGGTCCATAAGTCCAACTGAGATTTTACCTGAATACAAAGAAAAATCAACTTTTAGACCAAAGATTGTCTGACTTCCTCCGAACGATACGGCTGAATGAGGGGGCAGGCCCGGGATATATGAAAGACGTCTACCATTGTCTGAGCACATTGTCTCCAGCGTTTATCCCGTCCCTGGAAACCCTGCTGTTTGAATTTCAATTTAGGCAAAAAAATCTTATTATGTTCTTCCGTCAGAGTTCTGAGCTTGGTCTTAGCTTGACCCTAAAAATGAGATTTAAAGTGTTAACTGGTCGACTTTCCAGCTTCCTTTTTAACGTGGCGTGGATCGTCTCGTCCTACTCCCTGCGATAAAAGCAAACGCGCATATTTGCCGATGTATTCCACACGGGGAGCTTTGCTTTGCAGACAGGATCTGAGAGGGAGGCTTAGCAGGAAAAGACTCGGTGCACAAAAATAAATAAATATATAGTAATTACAGACACAAGCAGGTACAGTAACTCATTACCTGTGCAGATTAAAGCGGCTAATTGTTTTGGGGATAGATGGATCTCAGGTCGTGTGGTTGAAATGGTAGCGTGGTAGCTTTAGAAGACATCTTGAATTTGCTCCTCCACATGTACGAGTCGTTTTTGTGAATTTCCAGCCTTTTTGTTATTATATTTTTTATTTCCAGGCTTGTGTCCCCTTTGTCTGGGCTGTCTGTGATTCTAGCTGTCGAATCAGAGAAGTAGCCGCGAGACACGGCGTTGATCTTTGGTTATGGGATGAGTATATAAACATATTGGCTGACTGAAGTCTGGTAGCACGGCGGCGCTGCCTCCCTCCCTCCCTCCCTCCCTCCCTCCCTTCAGCGAGAACCCACAATGTCTCAATAACCTTCAAAGTATCCCCGCTCCATATCTGCCTCGTCTCTCTCTCTCTCTCTCCCTCTCTGCTCGATCCTGCATGCTGCACACATCCACAAGGCCGTGTGACAAACACTCTGAAATGTTGTACTCTAGATTCCCTCTCTGTGCGTTTGTAGTGGAGCTCTTCACCAGATTAAGTTTAATTCCAAAACGAGATAGCCACCATTTTATAAAACGCCGCGCCCCTGCCGTCACAAAACGACGGCTCGCCTGGAAGCAAAGCCCACGATGGATTATCACCGACTTTTATTAGTGAAGCCGAGACCTTTGCTGATGAAAAGAATCTCTGCTGCTTATTATCAGCGCCTCTTAACATTTTTTTTTTTATGTCTAATGAATGAAGGCTTTACATTTTTCCTGATAAAGAGAATTCTTCTTTTTTTTTTTGCCCCCTGGTTGAACTGATGGGTCTGTGTGTGTCTTTGAAAGCTCTGGCCTTATGAGGAGAGACAGTTTCACCTGATAGACCTGTTCCAGAGAGCATCGGTGCAACGTGTTGAGGAATTTAATCTTGCAGAGAAATGCTGGAAAGATACTCCCACGTCTTCTTTGCATTAATGCACAGTTATCGAGTGTCCATCCATACGTCCGTCTATATGTCTGCACAGACTTACCTTTCTCACGGACGTGGAGTCTCAAGAACAGTTTGAGGAAACGTCTTCACGTGTGGCACTAGCCTGCTGCAGCCGAGTTTATTGTCGCATCAGTCCAGAGAGTCCCGCAACCAATCAGAGACATTTTGTAAAACAAATTCAGCTCTACAGCGTTCAGATAACGTGTAGGACTCCATCACCACATTAAGCTCCGCCCCATGCAATCTGATTGGCCCTGCACATCTTTGCAGGAGCTTAATCAGTTCCCAATTGGAAAGACTCCACATCAACTTTCTCATTCTCATCTTCCATCTGCTTATCTGAGATCGGCTTGCGGTGGCACCAGTCCAAGCAAGGAACTCCAGATGTCCCTCTCCACAGTAACACATTCCAGTTCTTCCCGGGGAATCCCGAGACCTTCCCTGGCCAGATGAGATATATAATCCCTTCAGCGAGTTCTGGGTCTGCCCCGGGGTCTCCTTCTGGCCGTCCATGCTTGGTAAACCTCCAAAAGGAGGCGTCCAAAGGGCATCAGAACAGCTGGCCCCTTTTGATCTGAAAAGCAGGGGTTCTAGTCCGAGCTCCCTCTGAATGTCTGAGCTCCTCAGACTCATGTCTAAAGCTGAGCCCAGCTACCCTTCGGAGGGTGCCGCTTGTAACCACGATGCCGTTCTTTCGGTCACAGTTTATGGTAAATGGAGCCAAGACCTTTTTACCACCACTGTTCCATATAGCGGTCCGGGGCAGGAAGTCATCCCCAGCCTGTAGGGAACAGTCCACCGTGGACTCGGACTTGGAGGTGCTGACCCTCAATCAACTTTCCACCGCAACGAAATTTAAAAGTTGGTCCATCTTCCAGACATTGACTTGGAATGAATGGCCAATGTCTTTTTGTTTGTTTTTTTTGTCATAAATCGTTAATGCAACAATATCAGGATTGTCTTAAGGGAATTTTAGCACAAACGTTTGCAGTTTGAGTTTGGCGTCTAAAGCTTAAAAACACATCTTTAGCCATAAGTCTCTTAGGAAACGCCTCATTGAACTTCCTCACTAGTGTTCATTGGATTCAAGGATTCTTCAGCGTCATTTCAACACATGTTGGTACATGAGATGGAACGAAAGTAGTTTCTCTGATCCCAATGTAAGCCAATAGCAGAAACAGTAAAAAGTATAAATATAGAATAAAATTAGCTAACTGAGTATAGTACAAAAAATAACAAGAAGTGTATAAATATAGAGAGTAAAACCGTGTCAGCACTGTGTCAGCATAAGAAGATGAGGAGGCATTCAATGTCTTTTTTTATACTACTGTGTTTCTGTGATGGTTGTCAACTGCAGCACTGATTAGTTAGAGAAGGCAAACCTCAGCTAGTTGGTTAATCTAGTTAGGTGTGATATTTGAGAAATGCAGATCTGAAGACTGATGGACACATTGACAAAGTTATCAAGACATATTAAACCGATCCCTTTGGCGGAACCTATCTGGCCCCGTGGGATGAATTTGCAAAAGTGCAAACTGTTAGCTAATTTGTTCGCTAAGGTTCGCACTGCAGATCCAGAACTAAACAGCAGATGGCAGCATTGTGTCGAAATTGCGAAAAGGATCAATATGTGGCCCCTGAACTAAACTGAGTTTGACACCCCTGATTTAGCCCAGGTATTCGTACGCAAACTAGTACAAGTACATTTGGAGCCGTGGGCTGCCACATGTAGATGCGACGCCGGGGTTTGGGGGTTAAGTTTTTGCTCAAGGCTCCTCACCTGTGGACGTCAAGGGGAATTGAACCAGTGATCACAGGTTTTATCCATTTCATGGCCTCACCTGGTTCTGTACCCTCCATTTACCTGCATGGGAGTTTTCGTCACGCTGCTGTTAACCTGCAATACGTGTTCAG
The DNA here is from genome assembly GCA_005024645.1 of Planiliza haematocheilus. Taxonomy (NCBI): domain Eukaryota; kingdom Metazoa; phylum Chordata; class Actinopteri; order Mugiliformes; family Mugilidae; genus Planiliza; species Planiliza haematocheilus. The sequence continues at coordinate 4,717,696 of SRSE01000637.1, forward strand.
AGTGAATCAAAATATACTTTTATTTCCATCATTATATAACCAGTGACAACAGGTGGTCAGAGCTGCAGCCCAAAAAATATTTTCTAGTCATCCATGGAATTTTAATGAGCATTAGCTCTTTTTTTATGGATAATATTCACCTCCTGTTTTCAAATGCAAACCCTGAAAACAAACAAGAAATGGCTGCTGCAAAAGGGTAATATACTAATATACATTTCCCTTGTTTTCCACTTCCACCCTGCTGCAAAGTAAAAACCAGCAATGCAACAAAGCCTCTGGAGGCTTCCCGAGCCCGTTGGTGACTCTCATCCTCCCCCAAGCTCATTAGTTTCTACAGAACTATTTCCTAAAACAGCTGGACAACTTTGAGAAAATGTTTCTGGGAAAGAAATAAATGGTGCGTTTGTCAGTGGCTGTTTTAAATGGGAGATCTTTTTTTTTTTTTTTCTACGTGGGTTTGACTCGAAGCAAACAGCGTGGTGCGTTCATGATAATGACGGTCGCCCGGGGCAACTGCGTGACTCCTGATGTGCTCGGACAAAAATGGATCTCTGTATTCTTAAAGGCTTTAAATACGCAGGCGATAGTTGTTAGGATCTGTTGACGAGGACGAAAGTTGTCCTTTGATAAAGTGTCGTAAGAACGGCAAAGCTGTGTGGATTCAGCCGCTGTTGTGTCTCTCAGTGGCCACTAGGGGGCAGATTATTTCATCAGTAAGTGCTTTAATGACTAATATTTGACTTTCTATGCGTGTGAGGCTTCCTAAATGGCTAGCAAAGGGCTGAGAATGTTTTTATTTATAACCATGCCTCGTTCTAATGATTAAAAATAATTCATTAACGACGCCTAGTGGTTGTTAGCGCTGATGCCTCCCTGTAACATGGTTCTGTGTTCCAATCCATCGGCTCTCTGGCTACTCTGGATACACCGGCTTCCTCCGACGGTTCAAAGACATGCCCTTTAGGTCAAGTGGCGATTATAAATTGGCCGTGATGGACTGGCGACCTGTCCCCCGCGTCCCTCCAGAGAACAGGCAGTTACAGAAAATGAATGACTGATGTCTAGAATCACCTGAGTGATCGCTGTCTTTCTCTGTTTCCCTCTTGCAGAGGCGCCCCCATCTGGGATGTCCAAGAATGGATACTTCTTTCAAGAAATGGGTGAGTCTGAGCCGCCACGAGGACATATTTGCTGTTTTCTTTTAAAATTACAAATGTGTTTTTAAATACTGGAATCCAGCAGTTTGACAGTGAAACCACAAAGATTTTTTTCCGCCCGAACGTCGTCGTACGTCCACGGTGAAAGACGGTACGCGCTCATAGACACAAAACCTCTCCAGCAACTCACACTTCACTGCATCTGGATATAAATAATGAACTCGGCTTCGGCTGTTATGATAACGGCAGTTTCATTACCTTCAAGTCAAGGAGAGGCACCCAATTAGTATGTGCAGCACAAGCAGTCAGGACAGAATACGCTGGCATCGGATCTCCCCGTCTCCCCCTCCTCCCTCCCCAAGCCAATTATTCCCCCTCTGCAACATACCGATTCACCCAGCAGATTCTCAGAAGGCCCCCCGCTGCTGCTCGACACAACTGTCTTTATTAGGCAACCTTTTTATCAAGAGATAAATGCAGATACATTATTGTTGGCACGTCAGCATCACCCGCCATCGTCATCGTAGAGGTTCATTAGTAAAGGCTGCTCTGGAACCTTCTAAAAAACAAACGGTCAACCATGATGGTGAACGTGTCTTGAACTGTGGAAGCGACTGGATGTTCTTTGTCACGGTGTTAAAAGCTGATATGTCAGTTTACATGGTACAGCCACAACATTATGACCGGGAGAAGTAAATAACATCTAAAGCATCTAGTGACAGTCCAGTGTTCTGCTGGGAAACTTCTGGACCTGGCTTCATTCATTGGTGTGGATGTTACTTAGACATGTAGCACCCACCTAGACCAGACCAGGCACCCCCACCCCATAGCAATGACACTCCTTGATGGCAGCAGACATCCCCAGCAGGATGCAGCCACAAAAACACTTTAGGAACAACTCAAAAACATTTAATCCAGCATAGAAAGAATTACAGGAATCTAAGTGAGAGGTGATGAAGGCATGAATAACCCTCTTAGAATAAGTTAAGGGGATGTAGCTCTTCACCTTAAGGCTCAGTTAAAGTACATCGGGATTAGACGCCGTAACCTACGTACGTAACCTACATTTCTATTCGTGCCCTCGTCAGTCTGAAACTTTTGCCAGCATTTCACCAAGTTGTGCAAATGTTTGCATCTCTGAACCTCCTCAGTTAACCTTTCCTCCATGTGTTCCATCTTTATTGATCCAAAACAATCAATTAGAAAGTTGTGGGAGATGGAGAAGCAGCCGGAAATACTAGAGTGGAAACACGCTGCTGCCAAACGGACCAATCGCAGCGCTTGCCGTCTGCGTCGCCGTGACAACAAGGGAGATGCGCGACAGGCTACAACATTGGAGTCTGAGCTGACGTCGTAGGCGTTTACTAAGACGACTCATGTGCAGAAAGAATGAATTTATTCCAACCAGGAAGAAACCATCGGATCAAGGATTAAAGGTCCTGTTACTTACATGAGACATTTTTAGTTAGGATTAGGCTTTAATTCTTATTATTAGCAGACTTCTGGTGTCCGTATGATGTAGATTCTGTGCACACGAAGAAGTTAATTCTCAAAGTTTTTTAATGATTCAGAAAAGGCCCGATCAGTGCGAGTGGCTGCGTGTGAACGTCAGCGCTCCCAGCACACCTGAAAAGCTGCTGCAGAGCGCCGTTTGAAGGATGCACATCAATCATTCAATGTTTTCATTTCAAACATCCCACGTCTCTCAGCAGCCTTGTTCCTTCTGCATTTTACATGTTTGTGTTCACTGCTTTTTAATCATTTCAATCTCATTGTTAATCAGATTCTGTCCTAATTCATGTTACGGGATATCATTGCTAAATTGTGTCTAACGTTGCAGGACAGGTTAGGAAATAGAAGATAGGATTTTTTATTTTTTTGTCACAATAATAAATAATAAACTTTTAATAACTTTCCCTTCCCCCCCCAAAAAATAAATAAAACTGATGCCATTCCATTTCCGAGTGCAACTCAAATTTTTGTCCCCGCCGCGTTCAGCAGCTGCTGCTCTCTCTGAAGGTGATTTGAAAGTCAGAGCCCTGTCGGTAAGTCTGAGGCAGCGGCTGACGCAGGGAAGGCGACGACACGGGAGGTTCAAATAATGTCAAGTGCTGAGGGATGATCCCGATGCAGGACAAACTAAATGAACTGAAATTGGGGCCTCCTCGCCGATAAGGTCAGCAGATAAAGAGCACCAGCATGAGATATTGTTCTTGTCGCATCACACCGACCGCTGGATGATATTTGGGAGCCCACTAGTTACTGTGGGATTGGATTTAAGGGGCGGCTGCGTCAGGGAGAGAGAATGGGATGACTCATACCAACAGGCTTCAGGCTCGGTCCTGTGGTGTTTGCTGCCCAACTAAATTCTCCCCAAAAAAACAGCAACAAACTGTGTTTACCTGCTGATTCGTGACGGATGATTGAAGTCGATCTATTAGAAGGTTTTAGTCGTAGAGATCGTCTTCATACAGCTAATAAATCTCCTTCTAGTTACTCAGTGAGGGTCTTTACTGCAGATGCTGTTCATTTATTTATTATTCTGACAGGACCAGTGCGTAATTAGAGACAATCTGTAACCTGAAAACAAAAAAACAAAAAACACATCCTGGGATAATGAATCTCATCCAGATATGAAGTATTATAAAATACACACAACTTGAATAATAATTAACAAATACCTTAATCAGCCACAACATTAAAACCACTGTCAGGAGATGTAAATAACGTTTAAAGCATCTTGTGTCAGTTCAGTGTTCTGCTGGGAAACTTCTGGACCTGGCTTCATTCATTGGTGTGGATGTTACTTAGACATGTAGCACCCACCTAGACCAGACCAGGGACCTGGTTTTGCAGACGTCCCTCACCATAGAAACGTTATCCAAGCTGAGATATGTTATCCCTCCAGCGAATTCTTTGTCTGCCTCAGGGTCTCCTCCCTAAACCACCAAAGAGAGACTCCTAGGAGACATCCTCCCAAGACGCCTAAAATACGTAATCGAGCCCTTTTAATGCAAAAGAGCAGCAGCTTTACTCCAGTCCCTCCAGACGGAGAATATAAATATGAAATACACCGATCAACCACAACATTATGACTGACAGGAGAAGTAAATGACATTTAAAACATCTTGCTCCAGTTCAGTGTTCTGCTGGGAAACTTCTGGACCTGGCTTCATTCATTGGTGTGGATGCTACTTAGACATGTAGCACCCACCTAGACCAGACCAGGCACCCCCACCCCATAGCAATGACACTCCTTGATGGCAGCAGCCATCCCCAGCAGGATGCAGCCACAAAAACACTTTAGGAAGAAGAACAGCACAAGGTGTTGACCTGGCCTCCACATTCACTAGATCCCAAACTGATCAAGTATCTGTGGGATGATCCACAGAGACCCCTCCCCTCAAAGACCCTCCCGAAATAACAATATTGTGTTCCCAGACACCACAGGACACCCTCAGAAGGCCCATGTCCATTCTCTGATGAGTCACAAGGCAAAAGGGAGACCTACACAATATTAGAAAGGTGGTCATAATGTTATGCCTGATCGGTGTATATTTAAAAGTAAAAGAAAATTTGAAAATCTGCTTAATTTATATATTTCTTTTTTAAAGCTGCAGTCCAGATTTTTTATGCCGCCTTGTGGCTCTGAGAGAAATTACACAAACACTGATGACACAATAAAGTTCCACGAATAGTTTTAAAAATACAGAGACATTTCCTCAGCTCTAAGGTGATACATGATTATTCAGGTGGAGCAAATATAATTACCACCTCAACTATTTGCCGGTATCTGTGTTTGTCCCTGATGATGATTCCTTTCTCTTGTAGCCTGTGATTCTGTGAACATCAAAACTGTTCTTGAATGCCCCTGATTTTTATCCAACACTGCTCTGTTGCATACATCCCTAATAGTGTAATACCAGGACGTTGCCAGTGTCTCCAAAGTCTGCCATAGTGGAAAGTACAGAAATAGTCCCTGACAGGCTTAAACATCACCATGTGGCTGGAACTGAACCAACGTTCTGCGACAGAAACTCAAATAAAAAGCCTAAACAAGACGTTTATAAATTAAAATCTCTACTTAAAACCATAATCATTATTTTTAACCATACTGCAGCACCTGAAGGACTTTAAAAGTAAAGCTGGGATGAGCTCTGAGCGCCACTGGAACCATCTTTGCTTATAGTTTTAAGGGTTATTTGTTTTATTCTGTTTGCTTTAAGCCCTGTGTGTTTATTACAGAGTCAGGATGGTTCACTGACTCCCAGGTAAACAGTTAATTCCTCATCACTGTTTTTTATTATTTTATTTTATCGTCTTCCTTATTAACATCTTCTAATAGTTTAAACTCACAGTGCAGACACACGGCCCACTGGAGGACTTTGACACCTGTCTCGATGGGTCCTGGCTGGATTCTAAGTCTTCGTCTGAGGAGTACTAATCAAAGTGAGCGTGCCGCCCCGCCTGGTTCAGGAGGTGACCCTGTGCTGTTGTGTCCCCAGAGCAGCGGGAGGTGGAGCAGGAGGAGGGCAGCGAGGGCCGAGAGGAGGGACAGGACTCGCCGATCGCCTGCGGAGATGACATCCACCTCTATGACAACCAGATCAGCCCCGGGCCAGGTCAGTACTCAGAGAGGGAGGGAGGGGCTGGGAGGGCAGCGGCGGGGGTTACAGTGTTTAGTGGGGATAAGGAGGGAGGATGAGACTGAGGAAGAAAGAGTTTAAAGGGGAGAATGGGGAGACGAAGCAGGGGGAAGAGAAAAGATAAAACACTAATTATTTATATAATATTCTAATAAAATAATAATTTAAAAGCTGCAATTACTGAATTATCAACATAATCTATAGCTGAGAAATCTGCTGTATGCTACCTGCACAACACCAAACAGCACAAAGACTAGGTCAGCAATCAGCCACAACATTATGACCACCGAAAGGAGAAGTGAATACCATTTAAAGCATCTTGCTCCAGTTCATTGTTCTGCTGGGAAACTTCTGGACCTGGCTTCATTCATTGGTGTGGATGTTACTTAGACATGTAGCACCCACCTAGACCAGACCAGGCACCCCCACCCCATAGCAATGACACTCCTTGATGGCAGCAGCCATCCCCAGCAGGATGCAGACACAAAAACACTTTAGGAAGAAGAACAGCACAAGGTGTTGACCTGGCCTCCACATTCACTAGATCCAAACTGATCAAGTATCTGTGGGATGATCCACAGAGTCCCCTCCCCTCAAAGGACCCCCCCACTAACAACAATCTGTTCCCAGACACCACAGGACACCCTCAGAAGGCCCAGGTCCGTTCTCAAGGGAGATCTGCACAATATCAGGAAGGTGGTCATAATGTTATGCCTGATCAGTGTATGTATCACTATATATACAGTCAGACATTAGTATGAACATATGCAAATAAATAACCAGAGACAGTCTCTTGTGCATAACGTTAATCTATGCGTATGAAGTAGTGACAGAGTGAGTATTATTTAACTGACACTAGTGTCACTGTGGCGTCGCTGCAGAGCCACGGCTGTGTACCAACATCAACCATTTTGTCAGAGCAGACAGCCAGTGGGCTGATGGGAGATGTTCACTGACTCTGGTCTGTTGCATTGTGACAATCCTGTGCATCACCTGCACACACACACACACACACACACACACACACACACACAGCTCCTGTCATGTTAAATAGCCAATATCTAATATTTGCTCATAGTTTTGCGCCAAACATTCCCCAGCCCACGTGCACCGTGCTGGAGCTGCATGCGTCTCATTTTAACTCTGACTGCGTGTCACTGTCAGCTCAAGCAGATAAAAGAAAACAACAAGAAGAATCTAAAAATTGAAATGCTGCTTCATTGAATTTGCCTCTTCCAAGTCAATAAGCTCCTCTGCTGTCGAGCCGCGCGACGATCGATACGACCGGTTCAAGTTTCCCTCGAGCTTCATCTGTTCAGAGATGTTCCACATCACAACACGAGGCGCGCTCTTCAAAGAGAGTCATGATAGCTCCACAGCAAGAAAAAAAAAAACATCAACAGGCTTTAAACTCATTTCTGTGGAGGTCTCCTGAGGTTGGAGTCCACCCGGAGACCCCCCCTCCCCTCCCTCACCTTTGGCAGGTGTCGACTTGACAGACAGCTCCTCAGCTGCAGGTGCAGATGATTTTGACCTCATCGCCAGAAACCCCCGTGGGTCAGCGGGTTACCGTTGCTACGGTAACAGTCACAGGTGCACAACGGGGAGAGATGGAAATGGAGAAAGAGAGGGAGAGAGAGAGAGATGCCTGTTCCCTTTGTATGTGACAGGTGACCATGTCACTCGGGCTGATTCTCCATACATAGTAACACTTAAGGCATCTGACAAGAGAGCTGCAGCGGTGAGAGCCGGGAACAAGTTAGAGGACGGAAAACTTGCGGTTTGGACGCACGTCAGGTCGAAAATAAAAGTGTAAAATAGCTGCTGTCACGTGAACTGTCACAGGCGAGTCAGAGCCGATGGAGGAAGGGCTCATCATCGACCAGGAGGAGGAACAACAGCCCCTCTGCCAGTCTCACAGGTAGCTGGAATGACTGACGCGTTCACTGACACCCTGGACGTCCCGTAGCTGCAGCAGCAGGCCGTGCAACAGTTTCCAGATCTGCAGCACGACTGTTACGCTGCTGACGCGTCAATGCATGTTTTTGTCTGATATGACAACTTAAACCCAGGACGGTAGATGAACTGATCACCTCTTAGTATAGAAGTTTACTCCTGCAGCACTGCACATCATCTCGGCTACCAGTTACTGCGCCGTGGCACATGCGGCCCGCTGACTCATATGCTAAACGGACGAGCTGCAGGCGTGAATCTGTGAGCACGGCCACGGGAACACTGAGATTCTCAAACAGAGAGAGAGAGAGAGAGTGCTGCAACAACTGGAAGAGATTCTGCTGAAAAATGCAGAATAAGCTCTCAGAGTACACTTTATTTCTCAGTCTCAGCAGCGGCGCCTATCGTTCAGTTGAACTCCCCTCCAGTAACGGTTTTTTTCACGGCGGACATCTTGACTTGTAATTCATTTACTGCGCTCTGGCTCCCTGTCCTGACTCGCACCCGTCGTGACCGAGCCATGAGAGCTGCGTGCTCCTCTCGGCCGATGCAGCTGTAATATGTTGAACGGCTCGCTGCTGTCATCGGGGAAGACTCTCGCCTGCAGGTGCAGAATGTTTGTCATGCCCAACAATACCCGCTCACAGATTTCCAGTGCATTATTCATTGACAGTGCAGCTGAATGTTGATTAGCGTTTTGTTTTTATTCCTGGCTAACCCCCGAGTCTGACTGTCACTTACATTTGATCCCAGTATCATGGCTTGTTTGCTTGCCTTTTAATCTGTGTCACAAAATGACTGCGTTATTTTATTATTCTGCATCAGCAGACCGACTGACCGTCAGTGCGGCCGGGCTGGCGGGCGAGCGGGCGGCTGTGGAATATGTCCACCGTATCAAATCAATATAAGACTCTGGACAGGACTTTTAATCACATCCTGTCTGGCTAAATAAGCAGTGGTTTGGAAAAGCAAATAGCCCCGTGATTACATCAGGCCAAGAGACAGCAGCTCCCACCTTAATCTAATTTCAAAAACATCTGTCTGTTATAATTAATTCATTTCTCACCCTATATTTAACAGAGCCTCTCATTCATGAGAAAATGTGGTCATGCTTTTACAATTCTGCCAGATTCCTTCCAGCCTGCTCTCTGGGACAGTGTTCAGTCTTGACCTTTGTGATATTGCGCCTGTTGCATATTTAACCCATGCACTGAATAAAAAGATGCACGGACCCTCAGTGGCCGTAAGTGGATCTGAAGCTCAGCGAGGTGGCCTTCCAGGCAGAGCCACTAAAAGTCTGGCTAATTTAAAAGTAGGAAAAGAGTTGGAGCCTCAAGGACTCTGGTTTTCCCAAACGCACGCAATGAATGGCCTGTAATTCTTTCTGCAGCCCTGACGTTTCTGATGCAGACTGTGACGCCAAATAGTAATTACAAACCGAACGATAACGGAGAAGGGGCAACTTGTTGCTTTGGTTTTCAGTTTTTCTACTTTTCAATCGATAGTCCTTTAGTGCATTGGTGTCGTAACCATTTTAGTTCAGCGACCACATCCAAAGGGGCTGGACCAGTAACACAATAACACCTACTAGGGTTTTCTCTTTAATTCTAGTCCAAAAAATATGTTTAAATAAAGGAATTATCCTTTTACATTTTGTTCATGAACAGCCTGTGTGTCGCGTTACGTCCACAAATCTGACTAAGACAGTGCGACCTAGTGGAGAAATTTGGAATTGCAATTATTCTTATTGAAAGATTAGTGTTAATGTCGCCTGTGCCATTTTCGCCCTTTGCAAATTCATCCTGCTGTGGCCAGATTGGACACACTGGTGGTCCCAATGTTGGGTTCTCAACTTGTGGTTCATGACCATGCTTTGTTATGTATTCAGTGAGCAGGTACTCAGCGTTTTCTGTTCGTTTTCCTATCCCAGCTGTCATTGGGGCGAGAGGCATGGTCCACTCTGGACAGGTCTCCAGTCTATCTCAGGGCTAACACAGAGAGACACTCACACCTAAGCAGCATGTCTTTGGACGGTGGGAGGAAGCTGGAGAACCTGGAGAGAACCCACACAGACACAGGGAGAACATGCAGACTCCACACAGAAAGGCCCCTGATGGATTCAAACCTTCTTGCTGTGAGGCATCAGTGCTAACCACCACGCCACTGTGCCGACCCACCTTCCATCCATAAGCTGCACTTTTAGGTTTTAATTAAAACGCAGCCTCTCTAGCATCACCACCTGCAGGCTGTTTTGCTTCGTCATTAAATTTGTAAACTTGCTGCAGCATCTTTTTATTAAATGAATTTGAGAGTTTGAAAATGTTCCTATGCTGGGTGGCAGCTTGGGCTGGTTGTGGGTCCTAAAGTCAGACCTGGTGGAAAAAGTCTGCTGTAGAGGGTCCAATGGGGAGGTGGAGTCTATCGCAGGGATGAAAACCTAAACGTACCTGCTACATATCAGCACTGTGAGCATGTTAACCATTGTTGACCTTTAGCTGCAGCCTCACCGTGACTCTAGCCTCTCATCCCCGTCTCATCTTTCCATTATCTACCCGTCGTGTCACCAGTCACACTTTTTTAAAAGAGTCCTTTCACTCCACGCGCCGGCGAGCCGGTAATACGGCCCGCTCGGTGGCGGTGCGGGAGTGCCACAGATCAAAAACAAAAGTGATTGATGGCGGTTTCTCAAGTGAACGTTGAAGACTTGGAAATTGAAACGCTAACCAGCAGAGTGGAGCGCTGCTGGCTGCCGGCTGCCGGGTAATGCACACATTAGTTTGCTGTCTCCTTCTGTTATTCCATCGCTTCGACGCCATCTTATTGTCATAAAGCTGTCAGATGCTCTTCATAAACAGAACTCATGTCAGGATGATGCTCCAGCCGGCGCTCGGGCTCAGTCGGCCTGATGTGGGTCAGTCATGTTTTTAACCAAGGTCACTGCTTGACCTTGATAACCCTGAGTGCGGCTTGTTAGCGTCATTCATCGCAGATCAGCCGCTGCCCTCTCTGCTGCAGCCGGGCTGGAGCTCCACGTTCCTAAACTCAGGTTGAGCCCGAGTCGTGATAATCATTCCTTTGTAGCACTGATACTCTCACTCAGAGTGATTTACAGTAAGGGGGAAACGTAATAGTGTTGCAGAGTGTAAGGCAGGAGCGGGCATCAAATTGATTTACATACAAAATACTTTGAGAGAGGAAAAATGAGCCTAGAGCCGCGTGAGAAGCTGACTCATAAGACTTTATGCTACACACTATATTTGCAAGGATATTTGTTTGCTGAGGTTATGGGTTGAGGTTTTTTTTCTCATATTATTATTATTATTATTTCTTTTACACCAGGCTTGGTAATATTGTCGGCGAAGTGAACTATTTTCTGTTTGGTAAAATATGCAAGCATTTGACTCTTGCTGAAATATCTCAGGGAATGAATAAAACTGGAAAATAGAGAACTCTTCTACAGGCTTCGGTCAAATTTGCCTGGATTCTGTTTTCACTGGGGACTGTTTGACGCCCGGAGCTGCAGATAATGCGTTAGCTTTGCACTAAATCAAATAAAATAAGTGGCGAACATTTCTCTCTATAAAATGTATGTTTGTACAAGTAGAACTAAGTTGGTTTACGGCGGTTCAGACCAGCAGCGTCACTGCTCAGCGCGCGCAGACGTTTGCTTTAAATGCTGCAGGAATCAGATTCCAGCGTCGTGGTTTTAAACCTGAACTGCATGTGCAGAAGAACTGGGTGTCACACACAGGGATGTAAAGCTGGAGGATGCTGCATCTCATCCCTCGCGTCTCTCTCCAGCGGTGGTCTAGTTGATGAGCAGTGGCAGGCAGAGTGAGGAGAAGGAGAGCAAACTCTTAACTTCTAACTTTTTTAGTGCTGCTGGTGCTTCTGTGCAAAGGTGTGAGTGGAAGTGGACTCAAAGGAGTGGCACCCGTGATCTAGAGTGGTGTCAAATTTAAGACCTTGCCTAGAAACGCATGTGATAGTTCTTATTATAAATAGGAGCTGATTTATAAAGAAAATAAAGATTGTACCCAGTTAAATATGTTTAATTCTGTCTTTATGTAAAGGATTCATGACCTCTGCTTCATAAGGTCAGTGTGATCCATGACACTGGTCTGATCCCTCCCTCCCTCCCTTCCTACCAGGTTTAGAGTTTTACCAAATGAAACAACCTGAGCACATCCACTCTGAAAAGGCAGAGCGCTGCAGATGAATGTGAAATGTATTTTTAGTATTCTAAAAGCAAAAAGCAGTGAACCTCTGCTATTCTGCTGCCAATTAAATTGAACTTTCTTCTCCTCCCCTCCTCAAACTAATTATATTTGAAACATTTGAAATGCATGTACTGTTTCATGCCACGCAGCCAGCCCGGGCCTGAGCCTGAGAACACTTAGTAAGACGTCTCCTGTCACACACAAGCAGCTCAGCGATCCTCCGTCACCAACCCCGCGACCCCTAATTACTAAAATAATACTCCACTCTGAGATTACATAACGCTTGAATGTAATTAGCGGCGCCGAATTGATCAAATAAGGAATCGAGAAGGAAAACAAACCGTTTTAACGCCGCGTCCTCCTGCTAATCCCCAAACCCTGAAATTCTCCTGGATTACTTTAAGCCCCCAGCACTGAGACGTACAGAGGCCATTAGGAGGAGGTGATCATCGGGGGACGGGGTAATCTTATATGAATATATGAATATCTCCTTACGGCTGCAGCCTGACAGCAATTAGAGCCGCCGCTCCGTCTCCCCTCTGGGAAGGGATCAGCCCAGCCCGTGTGCTTTTTGATTGTGAGGCTTTGATGAAGCAAATCCACTGCACACGACACGTGCACCTCCGTCCCCCCCACCACCTCCGCCACCCCTTGCCACAGTGTCATCGCAGCAAGGCGAGGGTTGAGGCTCTTTTCTTCCTGCACTGCCTGCAGGTTTTTTTTTTATGAGTGCATCACAAGGTGTTTGGTGTGGCGATCAAAGCCGTCCACCCTCCTGGTTGTTTTTTTTCTGCAGACTCACACTCAAACACGTTCACTTGTGGCTGGATTATTGATATTCTGATATCCTGGTGCTTCCCTAAGGCTTATTGGCTTGTTAAAGGTGGTGGTGGTGGTGGTTGCTTTTCATTGCTGGGGGGCGGGCGGGCGGGGGGAGTTAAGCTCTGATTGATTTCCAGACAGAGCGGACACAGTGCATCACGCGGAGCAGAGGAGGAAAGCCCATGGTAACCTAATAACGTCCTCCCCACAGTAAACGGCCGTAACCGTGTTATGTAACGGTGGTGGCGGACGGTTTTATGAGAGTCAGCAGGCTACTCGCAATCTGCTGGTGGAAGGGAACTGAAAACCTCATTCCCTCCGTTTGTCCCTGGATTGTTTTCTGACATAAAAGCCCCCCTCCCCCCTTTTTTTTTTAACAAATCCAAACCTTTGTTCTTCATCTGAGCGCTCGCCTCGCCTCCACAGACGTGTGCATTAAAGCCTTATCACCAGAGAATTTCCAATCCCCGTTCAATGAGAGCATTTAGAGACGCTCCTCTTGACATTTTCATCGAGAAGCGGTCTCGGGCTACTTTCCTCTATGGGCTGAGTGGTTGTTCCTTGTGATTTTCGCTAATGAACGTTGTGTTTCGCGATGAAATGCCTTTTAAATGCAAATACAGGACGTTATAATGACCAGATTTGCATTAGCTCTCAACTTTAATATTCTTTCTTAGGCTCGGGGGTCCAACGCAGTGACCTTGAGTCACATAGTCGTAGGTGTGGATCTGTAGATTTGCAGCCAGTTGCTGCTCCACAGTGTCTGTCCAGTGCACATGGGACGGTGCATTCAGTGCCCCCTGGTCTGCAAAATGTGCAGCGAAGGAGTTCTCTGTTTTAAAATCTAGATTGGTTATTTTTATATAGGCGAAGATGCAGAACCGTCATCTTAACCTGAAGATAAAGATGGTGGTTAGAGACTGTAGATAAAGATGGACAAACCCTTCTTGACGTTAGCCATAGGTTTTCTGGTCGCCATCCCAGAAAAAACTGTGCAAAGAGGTGGAGGTTAGGTGAAGCTACGACGAGCCCTTTCCGTTAAAGCTTCTACACGTTTAACTGTGCATAACTTCAGAGCTGGAGGTTAATCAAAGAACTTCACTCACATAGAACCAGAAACATGCTGACGCCTGAACAGGGACTTGAACCCTGGACCCTCAGATTAAAAGTCTGATGCTCTACCGACTGAGCTATCCAGGCTCTTGGTATGAGGGCCACGCTTTCTGAACCAGACTCAAGCCTGTTTTTTACAATAGCTAAATATATTTGATTTTTATTCTCATGGCTCTCCAGAACTGGCTTCATTGTTCATCCTGATCGTCATCCTGAAAATAACTTGTTCAATTTGAAGCTAATCCAAAAACTGTGCAAAGTGATGGTTGCTGGTGTGAAAGCCACTTCTCTGTCCAAGCTGCTACATCATTCTCAAATGTGGAACTTGAATCTCTAAACAGTACCCTAAAGAACGCCTGAACAGGGACTTGAACCCTGGACCCTCAGATTAAAAGTCTGATGCTCTACCGACTGAGCTATCCAGGCTCTTGGTTCGCCTTCCAAACATTGTTGGTCGGGATCGTGGGAATAACTCTGTTAATCCAAAAGCTGTGCAAAGGTGGGTTAGGTGGAGTTTGAGTACAGCAAGACAAATGAAGCCTGCTTGGTGGCATGAAAGCCAACTTTCTTCTACAGCTTCTACATCTTCAGAGCTTGCTCAGAACTAGAAGACATAGAAACTGTAACGCTTCTCTAAACAGTACCCTGAAGAAACGCCTGAACAGGGACTTGAACCCTGGACCCTCAGATTAAAAGTCTGATGCTCTACCGACTGAGCTATCCAGGCTCTTTGTAATAACTTTCAGAACCAGTTTGTGGATTTCTGGATCCAGTGTTGCATTCATTTTGCAGTCTGACCACTGCTCAAAGCTTCTCCAGCACATCCCAAAGATTCTCAATGGGGTTAAGGTCTGGACTCTGTGGTGGAACAATCCATCTCATGCTCCCTGAACCACTCTTTGACAATCTGAGCCCCATGAATCCTGACATTGTCATCTTGGAATATGATCCATTGATGGAATAAGCTGCTCATTCAGTATATTCAGGTAGTCAGCTAATGAACCTAGACCCAGATCATAGCACTGCCCCATAGCACAGGCTTGTACAGTAGACACTAGGCATGATGGCTGCATCACTTCATCTGCCTCTCTTCTTACCCTGATGCTTCTCCACTCTCCTTCCAGTTTCTAATAATGCCTTGGACAGTTCTTAACCCAGTTTTAGTAGTTTCTACAATCTCCTTAGATGTTTTCTCTGCTTGATGCATGCCAATGATTTGACCCTTCTTAAACAGACTAACTTTAAAGATTTGAGAAGCTACTCATTGGATCAGTTGGGGTTAAATAACTTGTTGTCAGCTTAAAGATAATCACCCATGCAGTAATTATCCAATAGGAGGCTCCTACCTATTTGCTAAGTTAGATCCAGGTGGAGACTTTGTTTTTGGCCAGGCAGTGGATATTTGTTTTTTATTCTGACAGATTCAGAAAACTTTAACCAAGGTGGTATGCCGTGTTGCCCTTCAAACATGTCCTCAGATATTAAATTGGCTTCATTGCTATTCTTTTTTGTTGCTGTCGAGTATAAAGTCCAGACTCAAGTCATGGCAAACTCTCAGTGTCTAACCATTCCTCTTGTTTTTCCCCAGATGCCGACGACTCTGGCTGTGTGTTACTGAACACATCACGAAGGGTAAGCACAAACAATCACGGTTTAAATCCATTATTATTTTTGGATTACAAAAAAAGACGTTTATCGCTACAGGTCAGCAACATTTAATTACACATCTAAACCTTGGTGGAACAGATGGTAAAAAAAAACTGCAAAGCACCTAAAATTTTAATTATGAGTGCGACACTTTGATTAAAAGTTTGGCAACGACTCCATTTGGACATAATGCATGCTCGCTAAAAGAGGGAAAGTGCTCCGCTAGTGTCCAAAACCAAACCTCTGTATTGATCGGAAGCATTATGGCTTGTAGTGTTTCCTAAAGTAGAGAAGAAGATGTTAAAAGGCCGCTGCGTCACAAAGCCTCGTGCAGGATCGGCTGCAAGAATGACACCTGTACAGCAGCTGCCTCATATGAACACATTACAGTGGGCTAAAGCACATTATCGAGGCTTAATAAGTCCCATTACTTCCCATAACATGTGAGTCACGATGATATGGATGAGAAGTCACAAAGCAGCCATTACCGTTGCTGGCTGACGCACTTAAGAGTGGCTCGCCGGCGTCGTGGCTCTAAATAGAACATCTGTGATGGTATTGCCTGTTTGATGATCCTGTAGATTTGATGGCTAGCCCGAGGTCCTGCGTGTTTACCGTCCGTTGTGTTCGCTGCCGTCATCCTCTCGGCATCTTAATTGACTTTGTTTATGAATGAGCACTCTGCGCCAGAGCCAGACGCCTTCGTTCCTGGGGCCTGGTTGAGACCGGTGTGTGCGGGTTTGTGTCCCGAACAAAACCAGCTTAGGAGCAAATATATAGATAGTACGTAGCATGAGAGACGCTGGACTAGTCTTAGTCCTGACCTGGAGACCACAACAGCCAGTTTGAATTATTCTGCAGGGTGTTTTAAACAATGAGACAGGGACAAATCTACCCAAACCTACTTCCTTGGATGATGTAAGACCTGTTTTCGTGACGGTGCATGGATCAAAATTCAAAACAGATTAAAAAACTTTAAACTTATGCAACTCTTAGACGACAGGATTGTTGATTTATCCCCTAATTCAGGCTTCAGACGTTTGGCTCTGACTACCTGCTAGTCCCACAGACTCTGCCTGGTCATTTAGGATTTAAAGTCTGGATGAGGATGAAAGATTACAAGGACACAAATCAGCTGACAGACACGAAAGTCCTCAACAGGCTAACGCTAGCTAGCATTCTACTGAAGACAGATCTTCTTCTTGTATACTCAGGTGTAGGTGCAGATCTGTAGATTTGCCAGTTGCTGTACATGGGGCGGTGCATTCAATGCTCCCAGATCTGGCGGGATGATCTGAATACCATCCTCTAGTGCGTGCTGCACTATTCTCTTCCAATCTTGTGGTGCGTGCAGGTTTTGAGATTAGAGATGATGAGTTTCTCCTTTAGCGTACTTTGCAAGCTGATTTTAAAACCGTGCAGGATTTGAAAGTCCAGGATAAGTTGATAAGTTGCACTGCTTCCCTCTGATTATCTGCACCCATAGCTGTCTTATGGAGGATGGATATAGCTGCTTATCGTCTGTATAGTTGAAGGACTCGCTTCCACAGACCAGGGCTGTATTTTAAATTCTCCCAGTGGAAGCAAAAACACAACCAGAAGCTTTGGAGCATTTTGCAGGCGCATATTTTAAAATGAGGGGTGATCTGTGCAACAAGCCAATCTCTTACGCTGTAGATATACGACCTCTCCTCCACCTTAAGGAGTTTGAAGCAGCTCTGAGGGGTGATTAGTTTAAACCGGTGACCAAAGCTGTCAAACGTTCCCGGGTACGAGGCTGTCGGACGCTTCGGTTTGTTGTGCCTTGTTCCTGCCAACAGCTTGCCTGCGTCTTCTTGCTAATCTCCCCGTTCTGTATCGCCGTTCTGTTTGTTTGCTCTCTCCTTCTGTTTTTCTATCAATTTCACATGCTTGCGTCCAAAAATCCCCCGTCGTTTCTGGATCTGCTTATTTGCAGCGATCAATAAATAGATTCATGTTGGACGTGGCTGTGTGCTCGCTGCCGGCGCTGCTGCTCTGCACACAATGCTGCATCCTCAACATGTGGACGGCCGTACCATTCACTTCGCCCACTATGACCGAGACTAGAAGTACATTTTAGGCAACGCCGCATGGATTTAGTCGGTTCTTAACATTTTAATAAGTTGATCCGAGGCTCACTAGACACCCAGACCCAATCCCCTACAGGTTTGTACGAACAAAACAAAATCAAATTTAGATTTAGAGAGAGCGCTTTACGGAAATAACTCCAAAGACTCGGGACCTTCTGCTTGTTTCATTTTTTAAAAGAGAACAGCAGGAAATCCATTCATCTCGAGGATTTCTGTCAATCGCGCGATCGATGAAGCCGAGGGCCGGTGGGTGTCTGGGCTCTTAATCGAGCTGTGTTCTCCTCTCCGTCCATTCATCTGTCTTTAGGTGATTGTCAGACGCCACTGGTACAATGTGGATAAACTTCTGAGGGGAGGAGATATTTGAAAAGCTCTTTGGCTCAGAGGGGGTGACGCCAAAGGGAGAAACTTGCAGGGCGCTTGTTCTCCCCTTTGAAACGACGAGCGGTTTGACATCAGCCAAAATTTGTGACCTGGCAGAGACCAGTGGCCCTGCACTGCATTTATACTGGCGCCGGTGCGGCAACATTAATCTGCAATTGCTGGGCTAATGTACTACTTGGAGTTTCCTTAATTGGGCGTCTGATACTGATAAATGCTGCAGAGACGCTACTTTTACCAAAAACGTTGCAACTCAGGAAAAAGACATCTGAGATCTTACGTATCTGTTGAATAAATTTAGCTTAAAACGTCAAAATGAGGATTTATAAAAGTGTTGATTTCTCAAATAAATAAAATGCCTAGTGAAGAAAAACCTTCTCCAGACACAAACCTCCGTCACAGATCCAATCAAACAACCAAACCATACTAGCATTCTCTCTCGGGTCTAACTTTTCGCTCCAGTTCCCGATAGGCAGAGGAATCTCATTTACAACCCACTTTCAGACTTCTAAAAGGAATTTGTTTTCGCAGTATGTGAAGCTGATGAACTTCGAGGAGGAGGTGCGGGCGCACCGGGACCTGGACGGGTTCCTGGCGAGGGCCAGCATCCTGTTGGACGAGACAGCCGCCTCCCTGGACGACGTCCTCAAGAGGATGCTGCACCACGTGGGCCAGGACAGCCACGTCACCGAGCCTGGGTGCAACTTCGAGGAGGTGATGAGCATGCTTTTCACAGATGCTGGAGCTCAGGAGGTCAACGGTGAGTTGGCGGACCCCGCCGGCGTGCATGCGCAAACGTAGAGAACATGTGATATGTGTGAGATTTAGACCCTTGTCAACACCTCAAGTGGTTAGTTCAAGAGGCTTTTCATGCACAGAGGAAAGCTTGTGATGTTTTAACCAATGCTGTTAATTTATAGGACACATATATATATATATATATATATATACCAACAAGCAAACAAACTGTTGGGTTTAATAGTCAAACGTCTAATTTAACCTCTGTAGTCGACGGAAGTGTTGGCGTGTCCATTTCGCATGACCAGTTTAAGACGATGCAGCATCAAGACGAAGTCTCACTTACATAAAGTGCTAACTTCAAACTATATACCAGTTTTTAAATTGTGTCGATACGTCAAGTAAAACTGGACTTATGAAACTAATATACGTCATGCTTTTTCCTGAATATTGTCATGGTGTTTGGTGCGTTTAGTGCAGGAGGATACGACAAAATGGAAAATGCTGGCAAACGGAGATCGCTAGCTGGCTTCAGGTGATCGAAAACAAAAAACATGAAAGCCTCTTTCCTATTGGTGGAAAAATGCACCACATCAGCCAATCAGAAGTGTATATGGTAATGGTTGCTAAGAGAGAGGGAAGATTTGTGGGAGTGACGCTATATACGATCTATGGAGTGATGACGATGAAGAGAAAGAAACGAGTTTTGAGATTTGAGACATTTGAGACCATACGTATTTACATACCTTACTTATTATACATTAGTTATTGTGACGCCTGATAGTTTTGCAAATGTTTGTAAATAGTTGCAAAAAACTCCTGATGCATTTCCTGCATTTCAATGTAAATAGTTTATAAATAACTTTGTTGTTTGCTAAATTTTTATATAAGCTTTTGAAATTTACAGTTTAGATTTGCATTCTAAGTTATAAAAATGGTTCGTTAAATATGTTTGTGGTTTTCACAGTGAAAAATCTAGGTTTTTCTACCTGGATTTTACGTTTTTAGTGTGGTTTTAGGTCCACTGTGTTTATACAGTATGACATAATGAAAAAATAACTGTAAAGTCACACATGTGAGGTTGTACTGAAATGAATGATACCCAACAAGCCAAGGTAAACTGTTTTTAAGATGAAATATAAAGGTAAAACCAAATTATATTATACTATAATTATACTACAGACCTCAGAGGGTTAATATTTATTCTAATTTATTATTCTTATGAAAAAAGAAGTGACAATTTAAGAATTTAAGAACATCTATCTATTATCAAAGTTTGCCAAAGGTAAAATTAAAAGCCCTTGTTACAAACTCTATTCTCAGCAGACGTGTGCAGATCAATCGGACCTAAAAGACCCAAAGTCCCACTGATGCATAAATTCATGTCGCAAAAAAACGCGCTGCAGCTTCTCCAGGTTTGCAGCCCGTTTTGTCGGCTCACAGATCCGTGTCACATTAGTTCAGTCCCCTCAGCGCAGGTTTTACTTTTTTTATTTTTTATTTTTTATTTTTGGAGGAAGGCTGAGCGGCAAAGCCTCTTGGTTAAGGCGAATCTCCTCAGCCCATTAGAGCAAAGAGAAATCCGCCCGCTTACATAACAGAGTGTAGCCATCGCTGAAGCCTCGGCTTTCCGCCGCGAGCTGCACTGAACACGCAAAGAAAAGTAATTGTTTGCCAAATGAAACTCTGCTTTCTCTCTAGTTAATGTCACAAAGAATTGTAAGGATACATATTCACGCTGCCTGGTTCTGAATAACTCTGCAGACACGGGGATAAACACGAGTGGGGTGTTTTATTTTTCCGTTTTTTTTTAACCACTCTGAGAGCATGTGGAGGTAATGGCTGCCTGCCATGTCGTCCGTGTCCAGGGTTTTCCTCCTTGTCTGGCCGCTCTCGTTGATGGGTAGAGTCAGAGGTGGGTGGTGTGCGCGGCGCTCCCCCTGCACAGCAGCCTCTGACAGATCCGCAAGGTGATAATTGACTTCTGTCATCGATCACTCACTTAGCTTTTCAAATGGCTCTCAGAGACTCTCGAGCTGTGGTGGCTGCCACTACTTGACTGTTCCTTCTCCCAGAATGTCCCACAAAGAGGCTGAAGGAAGAGTCTTTTGTTTTTTTCTGCTAACGGAAAGATTGCTACGCAGGTCTTTCTGTGTAATCAATGAGCTTTCAGGAGAGACAGATTTTTATAGCAATGATAATTGATTGTTTCTATAACAAATCTATTTTAAATGTGACTGGACTGAGCTTTCGTGAAGATGTTTCAACTAAGTGGCTTCTTCTGTAATGACTGGTGGGGAATTTAACCATCATTAGGACCTGAAACTCACCTGACTAGGGTCTGTTAACCCTTTAAAACGTGTCGCAAGGACGACTCCCAGACACGACCGCAGATCAGAACAGTCTGTCAGAACCAGGGCTCGCATTAACCGAATATTTCCGTCATTGACCGTTTTTTTAAAAATATGACGGGTTGCAATTCACATCCCTGACCACTTGGAGGCGAGTGACGTCGCGGAACCTTTGGTCAGTGCATGATTTCCGGGTACACCGATTACACTGACGCACACGTCAGAGCTTGGCTAACCATAGATATACATACAATAAATATGTCTATTTCTGCGCGGCAAACGGCTAGCAAAATGGAGGAACTGGATGAAAACAACGACTGACGGAAGGCAAATTTTATTTAAAAAAATGATCCTAGCTTCAGTGGAGCCCCAGGCAAAGAGGACGTACATGTCCTTTTAGCTAAGTCTGTCAGAAAGTTGATGTAAGTGGCCCCTACGTTGGTTGTGGAGCGCTGTTGATGCACTGCAGAGCCTTTACAGCCGTAACTACGCCACGGTTTGTGGAGACGTTGTGCCAATGCGGTGTCATTACCGTTAATTTCACTCTCTGCCCTGCTCTCCTGAAAGGTTATTACCCTCTTATAACATGTAGTAAATTGTCAGTAATTGCCAGATATTAAAAGTTGCAGGTTTTCTGGAAGAAAATGGGCAAAAGCGCTCACTCACGGGACATTTTCTGACCTTTTTACAGTCAAAATAAGCACAAAATATGTGCAGGCGGACACTTTGAGACTTAGGTGTTAAATTGCTAATGACCCAGCACTCATCTCTAATTAGCGGATACTATTCAGATTAACCTGGGAGGTGTTATTAACGGGTTAGTGAACCTTTTACTGTGCAACAAGAGATAGAGACATCCCTTAAATGCAGGTGAGTAGTGGGTCGTTAACAGGCTCAGCGCCCCGATGCTCTCAGCTGATGGTCAGACCTTTGTGGTGTTGGCGTTCGTTGGTGCTAGCATGCAAGCAACGGGAACGCTCTTGCCTTTTTACATCTTTACACCTTTAGCTCATCATGTAAATACTTTCACAACGTCACGATCGTCTAGAATGAATAAACGATCCAGGAGGAGGTTTCTAGCCTCCTAGCCCCTCCAGCTAATATTAGCTCCTCCAGTTTGTGATCGGGCTGAGTTATTTCCTCGCCAGGCGCAGAACATATGCGCCAGCTGTTCGTTGGCCGCGCTCTTGTGTTCGCGTGCCAGACTCGGCAGACGGGAGGTGACGTCACAGTCGGCCCTCATTGCCGGCAGTCCTTAAATGTCCGTACCTTCAGTCGTGTGAGTTTCAGGTGGACAAAAAGTGCAGAGTTTCCAAATTGAGGAGGCCACACATTAGTGAGAGCTCAAACAAGGCCTTTGTTTTGGCTTTGCTCTAGATGCACCGTGACCCTGGATGACTGAGAATCTACACCAGACAAAATACTTTTCACAAATTTAGACGCCTCATTTATGAGCAGACACTCTGCTGAAGTCCGTAGTCAAGTGTGCATCCTTATCTGAGTCATTCTGCAACTAACTAAAGATAAACAAGACATTTTTCTTCTTATAAATATGGCCGAGTTATCTCTCCGGGGGAATGCATTAGCTGCAGCTGTAGGATAGTAACAGACGACAGAGAGATGGCGGATCATTTAACGTGCTGAGGGTAGAACAGTTCTGCAGCTACGCGGACAAATGAAGAGGCAATTAAATTACATTTGCAGAAATGCTCTAACCTGTGCATCTCGGCCACCTATTACTCTTTTACTCGGCCTCATTAATTATTTAATAGGACTGTGCTGTGCTGTGCAGCGGTCTCTTCTGTGCCCTGTTTAAATGCCCATGTTGAGGGTAGGATCCCTGATTTCACACGTGAAGCGCTCATGTCAGAGCAGAGGAGGGGGAAGGAATAATATCTCTGGGGGAGGAACAAAAGGCTCTTCCCGGGGGGGTGGAGGAGGGTGGAGGGTGCATTCATATTGCACGTAAGTATGTTATCAACGGGACATATCTCTTCAGGTATTAATTTCTGCCGTATCTGCGCTCACTCCGCCACAGTGGGGTATTACAGCTGGCGAGCGGGCCAGCTCATTTGGAGTGTAATACTGTACAGCTGCGAGATAAAGAGAACAGGGGTGAGATTATAACAGGCGCTGAAAGAACAGAGAATTACAGAAATGAAAAAGATGAAAGCCCACAGAGATAATTAGTCCTGCTGCAACTTATGCAGAAGAGTTGATTTTTTATTTATTTATTTTTTGGCGAGGCCAACTTGTGCTGTTTTTTTTTCTTACTTCCCTTTTGTCTTGGGATTCAGCGTTGGGGAACAGAACGCGCTTTGTGCAGGGAATAACGAATTAAACAGCGAACTGCTGATGATGCAATGCATGAATAATAATATCCTGCTGCTGCTGCTGTATGCACATCTGAATGACTTCTAGCAATCGAGCGTAACGCGTCTTTTAACGCGCTCAGTTATTATGACACCGGTAAATCGTTTGCAGGCTGCTGAAGGTGAGGAGTGACGGACAGCTGCCACGGGATTGTCAGTGTTTTACGCCATGGTGTACACTTTGCATTTCTTCCTCCGTGACGCTCGGCAGCTACAGCGCTCGTCGCCGGGCGCCCTGTTTGTGATGACTGCACCATAATGCCTCCCTAAATTGCTGTCACCTTTGATCGATCTCGCCGGCTCTCCACTTTGCCTCCATTTGCATAATCCTCCAGAGTTTCTCTTTATTTTCTTTTTAATGTATTGCACAAAAACAACCTGTAAAATATTATAAGGAGACTGTCTTTAAGGACTGCACAGTCTGGGACTTTTCTGAGGCCTAAGTGAACATATTTGGTGCAGATAAATCATAATTACAAAGGCGTGATTGCACTCCATCATAAAGAGTATTCCACTAATAATCTCAATAACAATGTGACATGCAACCACCTCAATCAGAAGAGACAGACCTGATCAGAAGGAAATGGGATGCTGCAAACCTTTGATATCAAAACTAAACATGTGAACATTTGATCTGCTGGTTCCTCCGCCCATAACCTGATGTGGGGTAAACAGTTTCCATAAAGGACAGAGACATGGAGGTAGAAAAACAACAAACTGTTCAAACAAGTCTTTGAAAAGATTAAAAAAGTTGTTGCATTCTGTGTTGCCAATAAAGCTTTTGACAGATTTGATGCTCCAGAACCACTTTGTTGATAAAGTTCTTACAGTGGCCGATGGTTGGTCATGTTTCAAGAAATATTGTCAAACCAACAACCATTCCCACTTCACCCAAACGCTCAAGGGTAGCATCAGTTTAATATCTGATACGTCCCTTAGACAGGAACCGATATGAATAGATTTTTCTAGACTAAAGAAATGGTCCATGCATCAACCTGGTACTGCAGTACCTCTGGGAACGTTGCACTCTCCTTTGGTAGGAGTTGTGGCAGCTTGGGACCAAAGGGTCACTGGTTCACATCCCTCCATGTCTGAGGGGCTTTGAGCGAACATCTAATGCCCAATTTGCTAAACACAGCTTTCTGGTCAAAGGGGGAATAAATGAAAGGTTCAAATGCAGAAAAAATAAGTTCCCAATGTGATTAGCACCGATGCCTCACAGCAAGAAGGTTCTCCAGCTTCCAAAGACATGCTGGTTAGGTCAATAACATGCAAACTCCATTTTAAAAAGGCTGCAGCCAACAAGCAGGCGTCATAAATATTCTGCAGGTAATTCACCAGCAAAGCTTCTTGGTATAACAGTAGTAATGTATCTTCTCCTGGCGGCCTGCGTGACTTCTCACCGCGACACTTCTCTGTAACGTTATGCACGACACGAAACGATCGGCATACTAAATTGAAACCATTAATTCGGGCTCTTTCCCCGTCCATACGTGTCCCTTTTTATTCCCCGTCTCCATCCTTTTCTACTGACGTCTTCTGCTCTTCTTCCTTTCACACGGGCCGAACACATAACCGGTATCGGTGATAAAATCCAATTTTTGGTAATAGCCTGTAGAGAGTAATCAAGATAGGATCTCTCTGTGCCTAACAAAGACGAGACAGTGAGGGATTTTCTCTGGAAAATGATATTTAATATGCATGAGGTAAAGGAGGGCAGGAAATTAAGCTTCTGTTCAGCAGAGATATTTATATGTGTGTGTCTGTTAACCAGAGAATCTATATATATATATGTATGTGTATGTGTATGTGTGTGTGTTTCTTCTTTCTTCTGCGTATGTTTCTCCAAAGCCTCGGCAGAAAGGTGACTGAACTGACTCTCTTGTCTCTCTCCTCTCCCCTCCTTCTCCACATGCAGACAACTCTCAAAGTTTCGTTTTCTTTGATGACGGTAAGCTGCGCTAATTGAATGAAAATGTCAGCGTCGGCCGCCGCGAGGCTGCAATCAGCGGCGTTGCTTCTGTACCAATCACCATCAGTATGCCGTTTGTGCTCCTCTCTTCTCTCTCACCCCCCTCACCCACCACCTCCCAACACTCCCCCCCCCGACGCTCCGGACTGGGTCGATCCGTTGAGCCGTCAGATGATTACAGACGAGCCGTGTCACAGATGCATCGACGCCTCTTCATCTGCCCTTCAAATCAACGCAGTGTCCAACTTGTTGTTTCGGAGAATCGTCCAAATTTATGAAGGAAAATCTGAAGGTTGAGGGATCTCACCTTTTCCTACGCTCTACAACACGTCCTGTATAAATGTAGGGCATCCATGTGTTTAATATAATTAGTTATTACGCAAACAAGTGGACGATTACAGGCGACAACCTCTCCAGATAACAAGGTTTTCACCGTTGACCCAGTCCGAGCGACCCCCTCATCACCCATGCCACCATCTCAGCATCTGTGTGCCGCATGCCGATTGGCTGCACGACGGCTGCCTAATATGCAGTGAGTGTTTCATCCACCACCACTGCATCCCGTGTTTTAATCACCTCCTTCCAAGTGCCCTCCACATTCTTTGAAGGAAACCAATCATTTCCTCTTTGTGTGTGTTGTGTGTGTGTGTTTATATGCATATATATTTGTGTGTGTGTGTGTTTGGTGGCAGGTCTACGGGCGACTGAGGCTGCAGTTAATCTTTTAGGCGGCGTAGGATCAGAGGCTTTATTGAGGTCACCTCCGACCATAATGCAAAGAGTCTCCGTTGTTTTCTGCAGCTGCACGTTTCACCAGACTTTTCTGCCATTTTATGAAGTTAGACCAGATTTATTTTCTCTCCTCCCGACCAGTTTAGCATATTTATTGATTCGTTTCTCCCTTGTTTGTGACATGCGGCATTATCCTCATGTGATTTGCAGAAAGTGCAATCTGTTTTTTTGCCTCCCCTACCGCCCCAACTGTGTGGATAACGCAGTTAAAGAATCCTCCAAGAATCCGGGGAGAGATCAAAGCGGCCAATCCAGCCATCCAGTCTTGCCTTCCACATGTTATTTCATCTCTTTCCATTGAAGTTTGTCACATTTGATATGCCACGTGTGAGCATCTGTGATATATTTTATTATTTTTATTTTCTTTTTTTTATCTTTCCTCTGTGTGGAAACAGCAGCGTTTGCATAGAAAGAGCTGATGAAACCGCGCAGAAATCACACAGCTGACAAGTATCGAGTGTGTGCGTCTTAATTTGATCACGCAACGCATCGCTCACATAAAACTCCTCTCAGACAGTTCAGGTTTGTTCACCTTAGACGGTGCTGCACACTGCTTTGCTGCATATATGATCCTGGACATTTATAGGATATAAATAGGTGGTTTTGTCTTTGAGAAACTACCCTCCACGTTTTTCAATTTGAAGAAGGTGCAAGATACACTGCCTGGCCAAAAAAAATGTCCCACAGTCTAATATTTCGTTGGGCTACCTTTCATTGTTTGGATAAGCTTCTCCAATGTCACCAGATTTATTGGGATTTATTGATGGAGAGTCTGACAACTGCACAAAGCTTTCTCCAGCCAAAGATTCTCAGTGGGGTTAAGGTCTGGACTCTGTGGTGGCCAATCCATGTGTGAAAATGATCCCTGAACCAACCCCAGATCATAGCACTGCCCCATAGCACAGGCTTGTACAGTAGACACTAGGCATGATGGCTGCATAACTTCATCTGCCTCTCTTCTCACCCTGATGCCCCCATCACTCTGGAACAGGGGAAATCTGGACTCATCAGACCACATGACCTTCTTCCATTGGTCCAGAGTCCAATCTTTATGCTCCCTAGCAAACTGAAGCCTTTATTTCCAGTTATCCTGGAAATGTTCTTAACCCAGTTTTAGTAGTTTCTACAATCTCCTTAGATGTTTTCTCTGCTTGATGCATGCCAATGGTTTGACCCTTCTCAAACAGACTAACATCTTTTCCACAACCACAGGGTGCGTCTTTAAACATGGATGTTTATTTGGCCAGGTAGTGTATATTCTGTTGCTCCCATCCCTTAAGTTCAAATGTAAAACTTGTATCGCCTGAATAGGGACTTGAACCCTAGACCCTCAGATTAAAAGTCTGATGCTCTACCGACTGAGCTACCCAGGTTCTGACAGCAGTGCTCCACGGATCACACTCGTTGGCAGATGAAAGATAATCACTTCTCAAAGAGACTAACATCTTTTCCACGACCACAGGATCAGGTGTCTTCAGACATGGTTGTTGAAGAAATGAGAAGCTACTCATTGCATTAGTTGGGGTTGCTAGCTTAATCCAGGTGGCGACTTTTCTTTTGGCCAGGCTGTGGATAGTTATTTATATTAATTCACTCCACTCACTCAAGTAGGTTCTTCATTTCTTTGGGCTGGTGAGGAGTTTGGGTTTAAATTAACACATCTGTGGGTGTTACCCGACTCAATGCTTTGGTTGGAGGAGACATCTTCAAGAAACTCCAGTTGCCATTCTTTGGTGTTGTTTGGATGTACTACAGCCAGGATGACTGAAAACTGGACTTGTAGAGTTTCTTGAAGACGTTTCATCCAAGTAGCTTCTTCAGTTATAAAAGAACTGGTGGAGGAGTTGGGGTTTACATCTGTTGGCGTTACCCACCAAAAACCCACATGACAGGCCTTTACTCCCATTACATCCTCTCTCTCCAATGAACATTGCTCTATCGACCCATTGTCAGTCAGACGCTCCAGTCTCAAGGTGTGAAACTTATTGGGGACAGATGTTCACACTCTGTTGTAGATTGATGTCTGATTACATCTCAGTCCCCCTCCTCTTATTTAGAGGAAGGTGTCCCAGTCTGACATAGATGGCTTCCTTTAGTTCCTCTTTTTAAACCATGTGTCTCTCTTTCTTTGGCTGAAATGTTGACGTTGTTGCGTCCTCTGTTCAAACTATGGGGTTCAACCCATAGGTTTTCCTCATTGTGGCACTGCCAGAGTAATTCACCAATGGTCAAAGAGGTGGAGCTGACAACCTGGTAACCTGCAACCTGAAATTGCCCTTCGTACAGTGGTCTTAAATGGATAATGGATGTTTATTTCTGCTTTAAAGATGGAGTTTTTTCAATGGAGGTCAATGGGGACTCACTTTTCCAGCGTGCCTCTAGTGGACAGTTTAGGAACTGTAGATTTTGGCACTGACAGTGAAGCTGTGCGCCAGTATTACACTAATCTCTACTGTAATGAATCAAACTACATATAAAGGTAATTATTTTTTTAACGATTACAGTTTAATTGGAATCATTCTTGAAGACAGAGAGCTGATAAAATATATATTGTGACTTGTTGCTAAGGCTTTATATATGCTGTAGGAATCTCCTCTTTTATTCTAATGTTAGAGAAGTCAAAGTTACTCAGACGTCACATTTACTGAATGTTTTTAATCTTAAAAAAGTCAGGGAGAATCTGCATGAATCATTTAACAGAAGCTGTCCACTCTTTGCTGTAGTGGCATTTATCCCTAAAAACCGACCGTGTCCGTGCTGCGGTCCGACCGTTGAACCGCTCTTGACACCGAAACCATCTATCACACTTGGGTGAAAGACATTTGGCACCAAAAACACTGAAGTGGGGTTGTGATGTGGGCGCTAGTGTGTTAGCAGCGTTAGCTATTAGCTGACGGCAGCCTCCTGGTCTGGTCCGTCGGTACGGGGGGGTGGAGGGGTAGAGAGGATCCTCGCTGGCTGCACACATCCATCCATCACTCCTGCTCCCGCCGTGTGTTTCATGTCTCCACTTTGCTCCCTCTAACCTTTGCCTCCTTCTTTTCCATCCTCATTCCGTCCTCTCTATATCTTTTAATCTTTCTTTTGTTCTGTTTGCATCCCTCCCTCTCTCTCTCCCTCTCTCCCTCCTCTCCTCATCCCTGACGTCAATGAGAAATTGGATGGTTTTTGATTATTACATGGCTGTCAGGCTTACTGCTATTAATTGAATTGAATCCCAGTCCATCTCCTCCACTTCTCCGTCCCCCTTCTGTCTCTGGCTCTTCTTTCCATCCCTCCTCATCCTCCCTTTTTCCTCCTTTTTGTTTGTCATCTTCTTTGTTTTTTCCGTTTTTCTTCCCACCCCTCCGTTCCCTTGGACCCTCTTTGCCCCTGTTTCTCGTGCTCGCAGCTTTTTCTCCTCTCTGAGTTTCATTCCCTCTCTCTGCATGCGTCCTCCTTCTCGTTTCTGTTATATTTCCCGTCTCCCTTGTTTTTCCTTTTCTCCCCCCCACCCCTCTCCTCTCTCTCCTTCTCCACAGACTTCTTTTCATCCTCTCTTCCTCTTTTACTCTTTATCCACATGCTCCCTCTCCCTCTCTCTCTCTTTCTTATTTTTCTGTCTCTCTTGTCTACTCCCCCCCTCCTCCTCCTCCTCCATTCTCCCCTCCTGGCTCTCTCACTCCTTGAGCACTGTGATACTGTTGTCATGGTGACGCCCATCATTTTCTGGCATGAATGGAGGATACTTTATTGATGAGACGGCATGGCAGAGGGGAGAGAAAAGAAGAGTGATGGAGAGAAAGACAAAGACAGGCCGAAAGAAAGAGGAGAAACCGCTGGCAGGAAAAAAAATAAAAATCTGAACGATATGGAAATGATCGTCCCCGCTGCTTACGATACAAAACATTTCCACCCTGTAATTTTCTCCGTGCTGACGAGTGGGAGAGGATGTGGCGAAGGCGAAGCATAGCGGGTCTTCAGGAGGGGTTTGGGATAGAAGAATATCCCCCAAAACACTGTTATTCATCACTCCCAGTGTGAGACGTTGAAAGGGAGATTCCTCGCATTAAGCAGAGGCGAGCTGCCTTTTGAATTGCCCTTAGTTGCCCATATTTCGTGGATTGCGCTCTCTAAACATGGCAGCATAATGAAATGTGATGTTTTTTTCTTTTTCATTATTGCCTGCGAGCACGAGCGCCGGTGTTTCCTAAGGTTAGGCGAGCATCCTTGTTAGCTCTCGGCGGCGTGATGTTTGCACACAGTGCAGCAGAAGGCGAGCTCGTTAGACGCCTCTGATGTAGACATCACATCGAGAGGCTTGGCGCGGCACACGAGACGTTATCGAACATTTTAGGCATTTTGGCTGACACAAATCGGAGCCAGGTTTTATTTTTAAATGCCTTTAAGGCTTTTGTTTGAAATGCTTACGAACACGAATCCACACATTAGGATTATTAGTCAGGGACACTCAGTGCTGGTGCTTCTAAGACCCAAACAAAAAAAAGAAACGAGTTCAAGCAGGAAATGACAGGATGACACTGAGCGTGAGGTCAGCCTCACTGTAACTTGTGTTTGACCTCTGACCTTTGCCCCGCAGTTCATCTGCTGTCAGAGACGATCCAGGGAGTGACAGCCACCGCCACCGGGGTCCAGTACCAGCAGTCCTGGCTCTGCATCCTGTAAGTAACGCCATGCCTGGGTGCAAGGTTTTGAGCTGAAACGGTTAATCTGGTAGCTAATTTGTTCACCAATACATCAATCAACAGTTAATTTGCATGCATTTATTCAGCAAAAATAATGTCAAAGTTTAAATTA
The DNA here is from genome assembly GCA_005024645.1 of Planiliza haematocheilus. NCBI lineage: Eukaryota > Metazoa > Chordata > Actinopteri > Mugiliformes > Mugilidae > Planiliza > Planiliza haematocheilus. The sequence continues at coordinate 4,748,768 of SRSE01000637.1, forward strand.
CCTGATTATTTCTTAGTTTTCTTTATCCTCCTGACTACCAGCAGTTCAAATTATCCTCTGTGGAGGACATTTGTAAGCCTGAATGTCTGTTAGCTACTGCATACTACTGAATTGACTCCTTCTCTTATCTACAGAGGACTTTTAGGGTTAGGGTTAGGGTTAAAAAGGTTGCACCATCAATTATATGATATCTTAAAAAAAAAGTCTTATAATCTTAAAAATATTTGGGAATTTTCAAAAATTAAAAAAATAAAAATAGTCCTGGTAGTCAGGAGGTTAAGTCAATTTAAAATCTTTGGCTCATTAGGAAACAAATCTAAACCAATCTGAAGACATTTCTTTTGGTACTTTATGTTTTCTTGTAAGTATTGTATATTTAAAAGAACGGCAAAAATAAGAAAGTGTAATAATCCAAAGCACTGTCAGTACGTCATGTGCACAGAGGTTGCGCTAGACTTTTTCGTTGTCTGTCATTTTGACTGACAGGGTCATAAAAGTCCCGCCATTATCTATTTTTGCCCGTCACTTTAATTTTTTAAATTGATAATAAATACATGTTCAGTAGCATTTACTTTTCATTAAAGTTTAATTAACTTTAAGTACTTTTTTCAGAACAGTATTGACTTTAAATGGTAACAAAAACAACAACAACAATAAAAGTTTCGGCTGCCGACACATCTTGTCCGTACTCGGAACGTGACTGCTAGCGTAAACAGCTCTTAGGCGGTACCGTGGCGTTGAAGTGCTTCGGTGGTACGCAAATTCCATTTTGGTAGCCGTGAGCTGCATAGATATAGACCACTGGCTGTATATACTAGACGTAGACATATGGTTAGCCGAGCTTTTATGTGTGCATCAGTATAATTGGTGTACCAGGAAATCGTGCACCGACAAAAGCGATGTTTGGAGCGCAAACTGCGATGTAAGACAAAAGCCAATTAATAAGGTCACTAGCCTCCAAGTGGTCAGAGGTGTGAATTGCAGTCTGTCAAAATGACGGATGGCCTCAGACTTTTCCGTCACATTTAAAAAATAAAAAATAAATGGTCAATGATAAAAAATATTCAGTTAACGTGCATGTGCAGCAAATAATACAAGGAAGTCCAATGACAGTGCTAAAGGGAGGAGCTTGGGGTGGATGAATGGTTCACCAAAACATCTGACTGAAATATGGAGAATTTTACTGTTTAAATCCAAACTACAACCTGTTCTTTAACCATCTCTAGTTATTATTTTTTTTACATTTCAGTATTTTGTACATGTTTCCAGCCTAAAGGAGGTTTTGTTGGCTGCTCCTTTATATCTGTGCTGGTTTAAGTAGACAGCACAACACGCATGCAACCTTGCAACGCTTACTCACTCTATCTATTAGGCTCATTACTATTTTTAAAGCCCTCATCCAGCGTTGCTCATTGTACACCAGGGCCACATGGGCTCTAGACTCAACCACTGGTAGAGTCTCATTCGCCATCACGACCATCATAACATCCTTCCTTCAAATAAAGCATTTCAGGTTATTGTGTTTGCTCCCAGGACTCATTTGTACCGTCTGTCCTGAAGGGCTGCGCTAATTTGTGAAAAGACGAGCTTTGAAGTATCGAGCCCCCCGCGCCCAGAATCACTGGTAAAACTTTCTACATCGTGAAGAGCTGGTTGCACTAAATTAATTAAGTAAAACTAAATTTTAAAGGACTTAAAGGCACACACATCTGGTCCTAATTGTTAGTGATTATATAATATTGCCCCAGGTGAATAATTCTGTCCTTTAAACGTCTATTTTCGTGTCGTGTCTGTGATCTTGTCTGCAGCCATGTTGCTTTAGCTTTGAAGGTTATACACCGATCAGCCACAACATTATGACCACTAACAGGATAAACCATCTTGTGACAGTTCAGTGTTCTGCTGGGAAACTTCTGGACCTGGCTTCATTCATTGGTGTGGATGTTACTTAGACATGTAGCACCCACCTAGACCAGACCAGACACCTGGTTTTGCAGACGCCCCTCACCATAGTAACGTTAACCAAGCTGAGATATGTTATCCCTCCAGCGAATTCTTTGTCTGCCTCTGGTAAACTACCAAAGAGAGACTCCTAGGAGACATCGTCCCAAGACGCCCAAACCACCTCATCTAGCCCTTTTTATCGCAAAAGAGCAGCAGCTTTACTCCAGTCCCTCCAGAGAGAGAATATAACATATGATGTACACCAATCAGCCACAACATTATGGCCAGGAGAAGTGAATAACATTTAAACCATGTTGTGACAGTTCAGTGTTCTGCTGGGAAACTTCTGGACCTGGCTTCATTCATTGGTGTGGATGTTACTTAGACATGTAGCACCCACCTAGACCAGACCAGACCAGGCACCCCCACCCCATAGCAATGAGTGATAGCAAATCACTGTATTATTTATTTAATGTGGTATTTTAATCACACTGACAGTATCACTACAGTGTCTACTCCTGCATTCCCACTCACTGTGTATTAATAAACAAAACACGTGTGACTATTTGCAAGGTAACACAAGCTCACCCCACACATTTGAATTCTGTCCAACTGTTGCTGCAGAGAAAGAGGTTAATCTATGGAAATGAGGGGCGCTGCCGGTGAGGTGAGGCGTTGACATTTATAAAAACCTCCTCCTACCGTTTTTTTTTTGCTCCAGCTGCAACGTGAAGCATCTCCAGAGGCGTCACGTGTGCATCTCCCGCCTGGAGAGGCCGCAGAACTGGGGAGAGAACTGCTGCGAGGTCCGCTATGTCATCCTGATACTGGCCCCGCTCAAAATGGTAAGTGCCACCCCCAGAGGGAGGGAAGTAATACGTGGGGTTATAATTCACTCGTTAAATAAGTTTTGTATAATTTACTTGTAGCCTAATCTAAATACAACAAAATACGCTGCCTGGCCAAAAAAGTCTCCATCTGGATTTAACTAGTCAATAGGTAGAAGCCTCCTATTGGATAATTACTGCATGGGTGATTGTCTTTCAGCTGACAACAAGTTATTTAACCCCAACTGATGCAATGAGTAGCTTCTCATTTCTTCAACAACCATGTCTAAAGACACATCCTGTGGTCGTCTGTTTGAGAAGGGTCAAATCATTGGCATCAAGCAGAGAAAACATCTAAGGAGATTGAAGAAACTACTAAAACTGGGTTAAGAACTGTCCAAGGCATTATTAGAAACTGGAAGGAGAGTGGAGAAGCATCAGGGGAAGAAGAGAGGCAGATGAAGTGATGCAGCCATCATGCCTAGTGTCTACTGTACAAGCCTGTGCTATGGGGCAGTGCTATGATCTGGGTCTAGGTTCATTAGCTGACTACCTGAATATACTGAATGAGCAGCTTATTCCATCAATGGATCATATTCCAAGATGACAATGTCAGGATTCATGGGGCTCAGATTGTCAAAGAGTGGTTCAGGGAGCATGAGATGGATTGTTCCACCACAGAGTCCAGACCTTAACCCCATTGAGAATCTTTGGGATGTGCTGGAGAAGCTTTGAGCAGTGGTCAGACTCTCCATCATCAATACAAGATATTGGTGAGAAATGAATGCAGCGCTCATCTAAACAATGCCCCAGCGAGGCCAGGCAGTGTCTTCTTAAAACCTTCCTTCAGTATTTTCACCAAGTGTATTTGAAAGTAAATGTGTGATCCGTTTCCCCGTTTAAAACTTCTTCTAATTGATCTGTTCTTGCAGCGGTTACAGTAAACCACCTGTCAAGTTCAATTAAGCTCAGTTCTGAATTAAATTATGGAATGAAAAAAGAAATAGCATCAGTATGTTTTGCTTTTGCAGAGAAATACACAGATTGGTTTAAACAGCTTTTATGTCAGTGAACAACACATGTTATAAAAACGAGGTCTCGCTGATCAGATGTTCTCTGCAGTTCAAAGGAAAAAGACAAACGGGAAGAAAACACACATAGTTAGATTAAATGTTTTATATTTTTTATTTTAATGCCGCAGTTTCCAACATTACGTTAAGTTCACTAAAAATACTCATGAGTAGGGTGAACTAAAATCTATCCAAGGTTCTTCTGTGCAATTTAAAATAAAAAACATAAATGGGAAACGTCAAACAAAAGAAATAAACAATGGACGTGGTCACCATTTTCCATAAAAAGTTAGACTGACTTTTATTTTAAGGCCATTTATTTAAACCTTTTACTCAGATTTAAACTTTATATTCACCAAATTACCCACAAGTGGGACGTCAGAGCTGCTAATCTACCAGGGTCTTGTGTGGGCACAAGTGTCCTGTTGGTTGCACCTCCCGGGTCACGGCTGTGGGCAGGATCGCTGTTTGCTCCAGCTCTGAAGAGCTCGCCGTAGCCCGATGGAGAGCGCCACATATCCTGTAATATCCCCTCTCTCCCATCAAAACATGAACTCTTTCTACTTCCCATCAAACCACTCAACCTTTCTGTCCTCCACTGCATGAGCAGACATCACTCTCCTGTCTCCTGATGGCTCTGATTGGTGCCCACTCCAGATGGAGCCCCCGCCCCCACCTACCCACCAATCTCAACCCACTCGTGCTGAAAAACAGGGATTTCTCCATTTTTAGTGTTGCACACCATTATCACCAGTGGGGGGTGGGGGGGTGGGGTTAGGGTGACCCTGGCAATCAGTGATGCCCCAGCTAACTGCATTATGTTTTCTGTTTGTTTGGATTTCTGTCCCCTTTTTTCCCATGAACCCTCATTTATGCGTGTTCCGTTGTGCAGTGCCTACAGCAGCCTCCTTACCAGGCTGACATACAGCAATCCAAACCACTAATGGCATCCTTGGAGACATTAATCTAAGCCCCGAGTAAACATAAAGCACTATTATGTCTCAATTATCCTTGATGGGGACTCCTTCTGCAAGAGAAAATCTTTGAAGGAGCATGATGATAATGATAATAGGAATTCCTTTGGTTGGCAAATGTATGTAATCTAGCATGTGTAAGGCTGGACCATTTCCATCACCCACCATTTAGAGAGCTTTACAGCATTTGTGGCTTTTTTTTCCTCCTCCCCCCTTCTTCTCTTCTTTTACCCAGAGTGAATGTGCTGAACAGACATGACCTTCGTTCAGAACTGTTCTGTTTTTCATTTGCTCAGTTACGCAGTTACCTGAAAGCAAGCGTCAACGCGTTCTTCTTCTGCTGCCCTCAAAGAATCTCCTCTAGTTTTGTTTTGTCTTTCTGAGAAGCTGCCTCCCGTTGTGGATGTTCACTGACTACGCCCACGTTTTCCCCAAGTAGCAGAGTAGTGGCCTTAAAATCTTAAATAAATTTTGCGGTTGCCTCTAACAGCAGTTTTAGTGGACTCCCAATGGAGAGACTCATAGTATAATTCTCTTTGGCTTGACTTGAACTAAGTAATTTTTGCAGAGGAAATGGTGCCAGTCAGTCGATAGATCCAACGCTTTGCTCAAGATTTCATTGACATTCACGGTCCCTGTAACAGGTTGTGCTACTTTGCTAAAGGTTGACGAGTCTAGAAGTACTGGTGTTTCCCTGAGGCTTGTCATTTATTGCTCAAACACATTTCCCCATTGCCCCTGTTTAATCAAACCATTGACCATAAAACCATGCCATAAAACGGTGCCAGTCAGTCAGTAGGTCCAACATTTTGGTTTCAGCTGAGATTTTATTCAACAGTTGGATGGACTGATCAGAATCCATTTACATCCCTGGTCCTGGTAACAGTTTGGGTTTGGTTTTCTTTGGTAAAGTTTGTTTGACGAGTCTAGAAGTACTGGTGTTACCCTGGGGCTTCTTATTTATTGCACAAACACACTTAAAGACACTTTCTACACCCACATTTTCCCAGGTGCCCTGTTTAATCAAACCATTGACCATAAAACCTTAAAGTTCATACTGAAAATGTTTCTTTTTTGCTTTAAAGGAGGTTATGAAGTTTTTATTGCAGAGGATTTCACAGCAGGTTTAGTGGATTCCAATAGAGAGACCCACAGTGCAGATCTCTTTGGCTTGACTTGAACAAAGTCATTTTTGTGGAGGAAATGGTGCCAGTCAGTCAATAGATCAAACACTTTGTAGAGACTCAGATTTCATTCAACATTTGGATTGATTGTGCAGATATTTCACGAACATCCACAACAGTTTGGGTTTGCGTTTCTTTGGTAAAGGTTGTTTGAAGAGTAAAGAAGCACCGGTGTTTCTCGGAGGCTTGTAATTTATTGCTCAAGTGCGCATTTTCCCAGGTGCCCTGTTTAATCAAACCATTGACTTTCACACAGTTTACACTGAAAATGTTTTTGGATTTGAGTGTGAAGGCGTCTACTTAGTTTTAAAGGTGGTTTTGAAGTCTTTGCAGGTGAAGGATTTTACAGCAGTCTCAGTGGATTCCAACGGAGGCCTATTGCCAAAGGGAAACATAAGCGTCTCTTGGGCTTGACTTCAGGTGTTTGTTGAGTTTTTGGCTAGCATTTCTTGCTTCAAGCAACCTTTACCAAAGAAACCCAAAGCCAAACTGTTACAGAGACCAGGGATATCCATGGATACCGATCAATGCATCTAACTGCTGAATAAAATTTCAGTCTTTTCCAAAGCGTTGGACCTATCGACTGGCACCACTTACTTACTTTAATCTGGTATCTTTGTCCGTACTTTAAATATAAGCAATTTACAAATGTGCCATGTGATGACTCATATCTAACAGATCCCCAGAAGATGAAACGGATGATTTTCATTCATGGTTCCCAGTAGATGTGTCTTCAGGAAGTTTTGCTGTTGAATAAAATGCCTAATTCTTTGAGGATGATCTAGACTTCAGCAGCAATTGTAGAAAATGGAACAACTTTATTAGACCAACATGATTTGACACTTGGCCTTCATCAGGGTCATCAAGAACCACACTGCAAAGAACAATTCAAATAAAGCAGGAAGCATATCCAATGGGGCATCAACTGCAAGGTGGGCTTGGTCATGTGGCATCAGGTCAACCAATCACATACTAGTCAAGATACGCCTAAAAAGAAGTAAGATTCTATTCTTTTAAGACATAAATGTCTTTTCCATCAGCCTCAGTTTATTTGTGTGGATATTAAACAAATATTAGCTCACTGCCAAATGTTAGCATTCTTTCTCTGCTTAAATTATTATTCTAGTTATTAATTCTATACACAACAGAGCTGATAGCTCTTGCACCGGCTAATCTTGCAGCGGCTCTTGAGTTTACAGTGGAATCAACTGGATCTGCCGTAAATCAGATCTGACCGGAGCTGCTGTCTCTGTGAGTCAAACTACAAACTGTTCCGAGCGTGCCGTGGCTGCGTGAAATCTTTGATGGCATATTCTCGCTGTAAGGCTGCCTCCCAGACCTAACTGAAGGTACGGCATCGCGTTCCCTTTACACGGAAAGAGAGCCTTCGGAGAGCCTCTGGATTAATCAGGATCCATTCTCTCAGTTCTTTCAGCTCTGGTTGAAATTCAGTTACCACTGTGGAAAAGCTTAAAGGCTTTATTTATTCTGTTTACTGCAGCTGCTGCTGTACACACAGAGCCCAACTCTGGTGGTATCATCACCACCTGGATAACAAGGCTTCCCTGGCAGCAGGCTGTCTCTGAGCCTGCCAGGACGATATTACCATCACTCTGCTGCACTTTGTGACTTGTGACAGCATTATTTGTAACAGATGTGGGATTATTGACACCCCCATAACACGCCCAACCTGTTCCCATTACAGATATCCAACCACTGAAGCAGAGATAACTAGTTTAGATGTACCGGTTCTCAGCGTTAAAACCAGATTTATATTCCCAGTATTTGACATAGATGTTCTTACCAAAAATGTGGCTGGTGGCAGATTTTGACAACGCATTGTGCAGGGTGCAGTCGCAACGCACAAATTGAACAGATGGGAACGTTTTCGGTTGGTTTGTCGAGAGAATTGAATACCTAAAAGATGCCTCCAGCTTCTGTATATCCCCCAGAAACAAATTCTAAAAATGCACCTAAAAGCTGCAGCAGTCAAATAAAGTGAAGGCGGACAGACATTGAGCTCACCAAGATCAAAATATAGAGCAAAATAAGGAGAAAATAAAGCGACTAGGAACATAACACAAGGCCAAGTGAATGCTAAAGTTGCTCTATGTCTGCTCGTCGTCCCAACATTCAGCCGCTTCCATTTCTCTCACAGAAAAGTACCAAGACGGCGATGGAGCTGGGCCGGACGTTCGCCACCCTCTTCTCTGACATCTCCTTCAGGCAGAAGCTGCTGGAGACGAAGACGCAGGAAGAGTTCAAGGAGGCTCTGGTGTTCCAGAGGCACCAGCTGACCGCGACCAACCAGCAGCCCACCGCTCTGGGGAAGGAGGAGACCGACCCTCGCAGTCACAAGCCCCTCAAGGTATGTTGACGCGCTCATAGAAGCATAGACTGTATATAAATATGGACAACACGTCTCCATGTGCATCAGCATTATGTTTTCTGACATCAGAGGCTGCACTAGACTTTGTCGTTGTCTTTGACTGACCCGTCATAATTTATTTTATCACTTAATTTTTTAATTTTCAATTTCATTTACATTTCATTAACTTTAAGTAATCTTTCAGTATTGATAGTATTGACTTTAAATGGTAGGAAAAAATTTTAAATGTCTGCGCTGTCAACACATCTTGTCTGTACTTGGACTGGAACTGCTAATGCTAACAGCTCTTAGATGGTATCGTAGGGCTGAAGTGCTTCAGTTGTATGCTAACTATTTTTTCTTGCACAATTTCCACAAAAACTCAACAGTCCTAGCAACATGTGTTCACAGATTCCTCCCTTTTAGTAGCTGTTATCTGCAAAGACATAAATATGTCTATGGTTAGCCGAGCTCTGACGTGTGCATCAGTGTAATTCGTGTACCAGGAAATCGTGTATGAATCGTTTGGAACGCAAACTGTGATTAAAGACAAGAGCCAAATAATAACGTCACTCGCCACCAAGTGGTCAGGGGTGTGAATTGCAGTCTGTCAAAATGACGGATGGCCTTCAGATTTTTCCGTAACAGTTTAAAAAAAAACGGCCAGTGGCGGAAAATATTCCCGTCTGACATATACTTTATGATCTATACCTCAGGCGGCCACCAGGGGGAGCTGTACTTACTTTGGCTTCAGTTTTGCGGAGCTGTCATGACATCCATTTTTTATACAGCGCTGAAGCAGCGTGTATTCACATGAGTCTTCGCCCTGAGAGGAGGCCTTGCTTTTTATCATGTGCACATCCAGTACAACCTTTTCTCTAAATTCTCTTCCATCGGTGCTTTCTCAACCCCCCCTCCACCAAACGCCTCTTCCTCCACCACCACTCCTCCTCCTCCCATTCCTTCCTCGCTCGACTGGCTTGACTCTTCCATCTTTTCTCTCCCCCTAATCAATCAGCATCAACTCCTGCCAGGCCTCCTCAGTGGGTAAATGACCTTACATCTCTCACAGTCCTGTCAGAACTCCCCACCCCTTAGCTACACATGCATGTGCACGCTCATGCACACACACCACACACACACACACACCTCCAGGGGTGCTCTGCTCAGTGCCACGGACCAGCATCTCCTCCTAATGTTGCAGCTGACAGGCCACGGCTCCTAGACATTTCCCCTTGTGTTTTTTTTTATAGCGAAGGATTTTGTTAGGTGTTTATCCCAGGGCCTGAAAGGCTCAGTGCCACTCAGTGAAAGAGGGATATATAGAGGAAGACAGATGGAGGGGGAAAGCTGGAAAGAAGGGATGGCGGTGGAGAGAGAGCAGGTGGAAGCAAGAGGAAATGTTCAGGGGGAGGAAGAAGAGAGCTCGCTCGCTCACTCACTCGCTTCCACATCCAAAACGGACTTCAGACCACCCGCGTCAACACACCACTTTCCTGTACTTTGAGAAAAAGGCCAAATTGTTGCTCTGTTTTTTTGTTTTTCCTCTCCGCCATCCGCCTCCCTCCGTCGACCCTTCAGAACGAATGGCAAACAGGTGGACGGTAATTCCTCTCGGAGACTTTTTGTTTATCGAACCTGAGCCAAGCGCCGGCGATCGGGCCTCACACACACACGCTCCCTTGTAATAATAAATGATTCCATGATGTATAGGGATTTAATGGATGAGCGGCCCTTGTTGAACAAGCGTGTGTGTGGCGTCATTAAACTAGCCAGCCCGCTCGGAGGGGCAGAGAAAAGAAATGCTGATGCCGTTGTTTGTTTTCATGTTGTTTACGTTGAGGTAAATTGCTTTCCTCTGCCAAAGACCGTCAAAACTTTTTAAGATGACAAATGAGGCAGGAATGATTTTCCCAAGAGCTGTTCCTGCTCGTACCCCCCAGCCCGCCACCCGTTCCATTAAATTGCGTAATGCTATGTTCTACAAGAAAATGAAACACTGGGTAATTGGATAATTTACTTAATAAGCTCAATCAGGGCCGCACATTTGCTCCGTCGCTGGTGTAACCTGAAAGCTCATCCTTTTAAGAAGCGCTCCACGTCTCCTTTTTGAGTCACGTGGCCCTCTTCCTCCCGATGTCTCTAAAAATAAACTAAATCTTCAATCCCTCACCGCGGCTGTCATCTCTCTGTCACTCCTGATCATTCTGGGGCCGCAGAGATCTTTATTAAACCCAACCACGCGGCTCCGCTCGCTTTGTTTTGGGCTAGTTTTTGGAGGACTGCCTCGTTAATGGCGATGACTCAAATGATCTTTTCCGAGGGTCCCTGCGTGGAATCACCTGCGCCACAGCTGAATCATCAAATGGGCGTTTTTTTTTTTTTGTTTTTTTTTTTGCATCTAAATGTGTCGTTGTCCACAGCGGAGCGCAGAATAAAAGGAACATTCGGGAGTTGGACGCAGCCTCGGGCTTTTCAGGCTGTTGCTTTTTCTTTTTTTTTTAGGTCATTGTGGGTAAGACGGACTAAATTAGCAAAACGCCTCGAAGCAAAATGAAAACTTTATACATAAACAAGGACGCAATTAAGTGTGTGTGAGTTTGTTTGAAAAGATGATTTAGCTGGTTGCGGTTTTAGTTGTCTACAGGCAGGGAAAGTGACACGAGCAGCTGCAGTTCAGACCTTCGCATGTAAACCGTCTACAAGGAGAAGAAGTTTGATAAATCACTCCATTGTTGTCCATCTTGGTCAGATACCCCTTACAGAGCTTGGATTTTCAGCTCCTTGTCCTGCTGAAGAACTCAGCTCTAACCAGATGGGTCTCTGCAGGATCCTGTGGCAGCCATGCTGGTTAACTATTTCCTCGACTTCTGAATAAATGTCCGACAGCGAGACCGGCAAAGAACCGCCACGCCATCACAGCTCCGTGCTTTATGGTGGCGAGGACCAAATGTTCACCATCTCCGAGTCTCATACGATGGACGCCACCTAAAGTCTAACTGGTCTAATGGTCCAAACCTTTCAGTCTCCCTCACTCGTTGTTTCTTTGCAGCAGTTTCACAATAAAGGCCAGTCTCCTCCAACTGTTGATGCTGCTGCTTGAAGCACTGATGCGAGCTCTAATCTGAGCGGCTGTTAATTGCTGATTACCGAGGCTGCTGACGCTAATAAACTTCTCCTCTGCAGCGGAGGAAACTCGCGGTCCTCCTTTCCCCGGGTCGGTCCTCATCAGAGACACTTTCATCACAGACTTTGAGGGTCTTTGAACTTGAAGAAAGTTTCTTGTAATTCTCTCGATCGACTGACCTTCACGTCGAGTATCGGTGAACCCTCTGATATGGATTACCGCAGTGGTCGAACAAGGCTGCGTGCTGTACGCAAACGTAACGAATGGTCTCAAATGCAGAAGGTCGCTCCTGTTCGTGGAAAACTATTCCAGCTGACTCCTACGTGAAGCTGGTTCAGAGATTGCTCGTGTGCAGAGCTGTTGTCGAGACAAACGTCGCCCATCTTGAAGAATACAAAATCAATCCGCCCACTTTCTTCCAATCTGAAGTCGGCAACGGTTCCAGCGTGGTTCTGCAGACATCCCTCACCATAGAAACGTTATCCAAGCTGAGACATGTAATCCCTCCAGCGAATTCTTTGTCTGCCTCAGGGTCTCCTCCCAGCAGACCACGCTGGTAAACCACCAAAGAGAGACTCCTAGGAGACATCCTCCCAAGACGCCCAAACCACCTCAAACAGCTCTTATTGATGCAAAAGAGCAGCAGCTTTACTCCAGTCCCTCCAGAAAGGGAATATAAAATATGAAGTACACTGATCAGCCACAACATTAAAACTACTCACCGGAGAAGTAAATAACATTTAAAGCATTTTGCTCCAGTTCAGTGTTCTGCTGGGAAACTTCTGGACCTGGCTTCATTCATTGGTGTGGATGTTACTTAGACATGTAGCACCCACCTAGACCAGACCAGGCACCCCCACCCCATAGCAATGACACTCCTTGATGGCAGCAGCCATCCCCAGCAGGATGCAGCCACAAAAACACTTTAGGAAGAAGAACAGCACAAGGTGTTGACCTGGCCTCCACATTCACTAGATCCCAAACTGATCAAGTATCTGTGGGATGATCCAAAGAGGCCCCTCCCCTCAAAGACCCCCCCACTAACAATATTGTTTTCCTAGACACCACAGGACACCCTCAGCAGACCCATGTCCATTCTCTGATGAGTCACAAGGGAGACCTGCAGAATATTAGGAAGGTGGTCATAATGTTATGCCTGCTTGGTGTGTATGTTTTTTTATGTTTTGTTCTCCGAGGGAACAAAACATAATAAAGGAAAAAGTAAAAAACAATAAAAACCTTTGAATGACCTTTGAATTTTCGACTGGTTGCACAGATTGGACGTTGCATCTGTTTGTCCTAATAATAAAACTTCATTTCCCCCTCCTTTCTCCGCAGTGCAAAGATTTCTTCAAAGCCGGCCGGGGGATTTATGAGGACTTTCGCCGCAGACTGCCTTTCTACCCCTCTGACTTCACAGATGGTAGGCTGGACCTGGACTAGTAGTGAAAGTGAATCATCGTCCTTATTATGCCACACCGGGGGAGCCTCTGGCAGCTCCTCATTTGTCTGTCACCCCCTTTGCCTCACATACATCTGTGCCGCATCTGTGTCACATCTAGGGTCTTCTCCCGCTGAAACGACTGCCTCAGATGTCTCACCGCTCCCATATGTTTCCGTATATTATTGTAATTTCCCAAGTCATCAGACACGGCCGTGGCTCTATACATTCCCGTTGCGATCGCAGCAGGCTGCCGGCTTTATTGAGTCATCAAATCATACCCTTCATCAACAGACGTGTGAAAGGGTTCCTGTTCCCCAGTCGCATAAATGTACACATTCTACTTGACCTTTTAGGATTTGTTTACGTGAAGAAAAATGTATCCTCGCTGTTTATACCACAAATTTAGGAGCGTTAAATCGACCATTAGCTCGATTCTCCTCCTCGGCCGCTCTCTTTCAGTCCTAATATCCAAACACGTTCAGTGGGCTGTAACAAAATCAAGATATTTCTGTCTTATGAGTGTCAGCAGATAATGATCATCTGATGAAGGTCACAAGACCAAAAATCGTTGTGATCGCATTAGAGCCCAATTAAAGTGTTTTATTCCAAAATGAGTTATCCATCATCCGGATAACTGCTCTTACAACAAAATGATGGATGACACAAAACCGAAAACAAATGACTCACGCTTTCTAAAGGGCAGTAGGTGGCGTAAGCCCCTGTAGAATAGTTTCACTGTATGAACTGGATGTTCCATATTGTAGAGGCGCTGAATGATGAAGTCTGCTAATGTTTTTGTCGTTTTGAAATTAAAGCTCTGAGCCTCCTCCGCTCCATTATGAGGTGAATATGACTCATGTGTTTGTGTCTGTCTCCCCTCAGGTATCGTTGGCAGTAATAAAACCCTGCTGAAGTACATGACCACAGCCATCTTCCTCTACATTGCCATCCTCCTTCCTGCCATCGCTTTCGGCTCCCTCAATGATGAGAGCACGCGTGGAGAGATCGGTGAGAGCGCAAACTCGAATGCAGACACGGCTTCTCTGTCTCTGGTTCTGCAGTAAAACGTTGTTTATTCCTTTCAGCATTGATACTTAGGTATAAAGCAGCTTTTTAACAGTGGGATAAAACAAATGACGATCATAATAAAATAAGTGTTAGTGCACAAAATGTTGCAGAGGGCAAATCCTTCATCACATCATCCAGATGTTTCATGCGGAGTGATTTTGAAGCTCACTGTTGTGTCACCGGATGTCGCCTTTTTGGCAAAACTTGGAAGTTGAGGTGAGTCAGAAAGCTAGGTAGTGAGAGAAATGAATAAAGGGATGAGAAGGGTCTAAGGATATGGGATGAAAAGGGGTCGAGAGTAAGGGCTGAAAAGGGTCAAAAGGGATGGGATGAAAAGGTATGAAAATGGGTCGAAATGAGCAAATAAGTTTAATAGTAGACAGGTAGTGAGAGAAATGGATGTAGGGATGAAAGGAGTCGAAGGGAATGGGATGGAAAGGGGTAGAGGGGATGGGATGAAAAGGAAGAAAAAAGTGTTAAGGGGGTGGGATGAGATGGGATGAAAAGGGGTCAAGGGTAAGGGCTGAAAAGGGTCAAAAGAGATGGGATGAAAAGGAATGAAAATGGGGTTGTGGGGATGGGATGAAAAGGAAGGAAAAGGGGTCAAGGGGATGAGAATAAATTTAATAGTAGAGAGGTAGTGAGGAATGGAAGGAGGGATGAAATGGGTCGAAGGGGTTGGGATGAAAAGGGGTTGAGGGGATGGGATGAAAAGGGGGGTGGGGATGCAATAAGAAGAGATGAAAAGATTGATAGAGATAGAACGAAAAGGGGTCAAAGGGATGGGATGAAAAGGGAAGACATGAAGGGAGCAGAGATGGTAGAGGAACCCAGGGAGTGAGACTGAGGGATGGGGGGAACATGGTTCCTGTAATGAAAGAGAAAGACAGAGAGAGCAGGGGATGGGGAGGGTGGGGGTTGTTCAATTGGCTATAAAGTTGGACATTTTTACATCAATGGTGGTTTACTCTGAGCCTCCAGTGGCCAATTTAGAAACTGTACTTTTTTGCATGTTTGCATCATCTTCACCACTCAGCCCAGAGTTTGCTGCTCGTCCAAACCACCCTGCACCTTACTCTAAGGTCATAATAGGGATGCAGCCATACTGAAATCCAATGCAACGTAGCGCTAACGTCTCCCTTGTTGCACATTCAGTAAGCAGCTTCAGGCGCAGGTTAGCTGGCTGTTCTCTTGGCTCAGGGAAGCAGTGCCAGCGCATTGGCAGTAACACATTTAAATCTTAGCCTGGAAGATGTTCAAGTGCAGCTTAACCTGCGTATAAAACGACCCCAGTAAGACGTGCCGGAACAGCGTGTACTACACGCTCGTAACATCAAGTAGCATCTCTGCTAGTACTCTATGATGCTGCAGTCTCTCATTGAGCAGGAGCATACTCTGGGGATGTTTGCATCTGAAAACATGCTCTCTGTGTTAGAAATAAAAGTAGACACCGCTGCAGAAGTGGTACAAAGCTAAGAGCTAGAAACAATGATGTAAGAAGTGTACGGTTATTACAGTGACTTCTGTTTATGTCACATAAAAGTTATGGATATTACAGGACATTTAATTGTAGGATTTCACTGATTTGAGAGCAAAGTTTAAAAAAAGTGGTGTTTTCATTTGTTTTGTTTTTTGCACAGACCTACTGTAGATGTTTGACAATGACTTCTAAAGCGGCGTTAATTGATTTTTATTGAGGTACAACACTTTAATGGATTGTTTGGGGTTTTCGCTGTTGCGCTGAATCCACCACACGCTGACAGAAACAGCACCGAGATGTTGTAACGCTATTATTTCTGATGTTTGAGCATAAAACTTGGTTATGCACAGCTGACGGTCTCTAAGCAACATGAGCATCAGTCTGAAATTGTGTTTCTGTCCACCTTATGAATAAATGATCTCCTTCTTAGCTCTGATTTGTATTCCACCTACTACTCAGGAACATATCACATGATTTAGCCGCTTCTCGGCGAATGAGAGGCTGAACCGTACGGTAAAAACAAACCAAAACATTAGGTTAATAATCTACAGAGCGTAATTATTCTCTTTCATTCGCCGCTCTGTGTTACTGTCTTCATATCATACCAATAAAGCAGCCTTGAGACTCTTTGAAAATATTGATTAGTGAAGTTTTAAATTGTTAATACCGCCCCACTGCTCCGCTCAGCTCAGCTCCGTGTTGTTGTTCTGTCACGTGGATATTTGACCTTCGCTATTTTTCTCTGTTATCACCTTCAATCTGAGTGATTTTTTACGATGTCCAAGAAAGTCCAGGAGATGAGCGAAGGAATGCTAAATAATTAAAACAGAGAGAAAGAGTCGGGAGACCGAATTATGAGAACAACCCTGGAATTTATTGAATTTGTTAAGAAACAGAAGGAAAACACAAACACCGCCCGCACTGATTGAATTGCAGCACTGCAGCTTCACGTGGCCACGGCTGCCAGACTGCAGCTTCTCCCCCAGTGTTTCTCCTTTGAGTTAAAAAAAACAGGAGCGTGCTGGTCGTCACCTATCACCGGCTAGCACCGAGGGCGAGGCAATGCACCCAAACCATGCCGCTAATAATCGGAATAAAGACGCCTCATTTAATCTCTTAAATGAGCTCCGTCAGAGCTCCTAAAAATAAATCCATTCTCCCCCTCGTACGTTTGCTCGACGTGGGGTAAATATCAGGTCTCGTGGAGGAACAGAAACATGGAGGCTGGAATCCATCTTGGTCGTCTTCTTCTACTCAATCAATGCATTGTTGTCAATAAAGCTGGGTTCTTCTTCTTCTTCTACTGTTGTATTAGAAGTGGATTCAGTGCTACTCCTGCAGAACCAGGTTGTGCATGAAAACATTTTATTCCAGCTAATGTTTTGGTGTGGTGGTTAGCACTGATGCCTCACAGCAAGAAGGTTTGAATCCATGTCTGTGTGGAGTTTGCATGTTCTCCTTGTATCTGCATGGATTCTCCAGCTTCCTCCCACTGTCCAAAGACATGCTGCTTAGGTTCATTAGTGATTCTAAATTGTCCATAGACCTGTCCAGGGTGTCCCCCGCCACTCGCCCTATGACGGCTGGAATAGGCTCCACCCCCCTCGACCCTCCATAGGACAAGAAGATGAACGAATGAATAAATGATGTTTTGGTGCATGTAAATGATCCGATCATTTTATTTGAGTCTCTGATTAACACTTCAATCAGGCTGAAGAAATATAGTCCATATAAATATAGCCACTCCACTGAGCATGATTTATTTTACATGGCTTTCACTTTAAAAGCCATTAACGGTTGAAAAAAAAAAAAAAACTGCAAGAATTTCAGCTGTTTTTGTTGAAAGAAACACGTCATTACCTAACAGTTTTATCCTCTAATTTGTCAAATCAGGAACTAACGTCAGCTTCTGCTCTGCTCGGCTCTGCGAGAGAAACCCTCGCAGGCTTTCATGAACATTAATCAGGCTTCCTCCTGTGTTTTCTCTGTGTGCGTTCTCTCCGTCCAGATGTTCGGAAGACCATCATCGGCCAGAGCATCGGCGGGGTCATCTACTCGTTGTTCGCCGGCTCTCCTCTAGTCATCCCTCTAACCACAGCTCCCCTCGCCATCTTCATCAGCGGTAGGCTTTCCCCTCTTCTTTCGTTCGGCTCGCCTCTCTCATCTTCTTCACAGCTCCTGCCGACAGCCGATTTGAATAGGAGGCTGGGGGTGGGTGGAGTACTAAGAAGATTACGTCAAAAATCAAGAAAAAGGAAGCCACCCGACCGTGTGGAACAGCAGCTAAAAGCTCTCGCATCCTCATCTGCTCCCTCTTTCACCAGAAAACGTTCACCGTCGGAGTAATTAAGCTGTTTGTTCACACATGTGCCCCTAATGAGTGTTCCTGGTGCAGCCGTGCAAAGAAGAAGCACAAAAAGTTGCGTTTCTCAGGAACGCAGGAGCAGAACTTTTCTGGCTGACGTTGCGTAACGTGCGCTGTCAGGAGCCTACGGGTCAAGAGACTCTCTGGGCTCGTACGCGAACATGTAAACTTTATGACGCGGCGCATAAACTGTTGTGTGGTTTCTACCCAACAGCAGTGTTTTGTTGGTTGGAATTTAAACGATGTTGACGGCTGGAAGCTGCAGAATCGGCCGGTGATGAGGAAAAGCAGCGACTCGCAGGCCAAGATGTAGTTTTAATACCGAAGCTGTTTGCTGGGTCTGTGGTGTGATGATCTTTGAAGTAAATGGGTTAGAATACGGCTAAGCACATTCTCATGGGTATAATTATAGCACATTTCCAGCAGCCTTGTCTGAGCAGAACAATGGCCTGTTTGTAAAGTTGTAACTCAACTGCACACGAATCCGCTCAAGATTACAACCGAATTCTTACGGCCTGAACGAACCCATTACGATTCCTTTGTCCTTTTAACGTTTGAATGAAAATGTGCTCTGTGTGTCCTGCCACAGCTCATAGTGAAGTTCTTCTAGAGCCAGAAAAGCATCTACAGTATCTACAAAGATTCTCCTTATTGGCCTAGTTTGTTTTTTATTCACTCATTGATTAAATCACCTTGTTGCCTTAGTGTCGGTTCGCTCTTCACATGCAAATTCTCAGACGCAGCTCATTGAATTTTGATGACTTTTGATGTATTTTCGCATCCCCTCGCTTCAAAAAGCTCCGTGTCTGCACGCATTACAGCCAAAGTGACACACGAGTTGCGTTAGAATAAAACAAAGCAGTCTTTATTGCCACTGCAGAACACATTATTGAAGTGTACAGTGCAACAACAAGATTTAGTTTCAGCTCTGTAAGATGCCTGGTATGAAAAAAACAGTGGAGGGGAATTGGATATAAATGTCAATATAAATGTAAATCTGAATGTGGACTAGAGCTTTCTTGACAATATACGTTCCCATTTTATCAACTCTGACAAAGGCGCCACTGCGTTTTTGTCCAGCATGGTCTCAGCTAGCTTAAAAATGGCGGGAAGTAGCAGGTCTTCGCATACAGTAAAAGGTTTCTTGGCTTTAGCGACGAGCAAAGACGCCACAGAAGATGCTTTCCGCATCATATCTTGACCTGAATTCCGAATGTTTCCTCTTAAAAACAATTCTTGGTGGCTTATCGACATGAGTTGCGTGTTTTGTCCTGATATAGCGCTGGAGATGTGCTAGCTTTGTGCCACTGTTGGCTAATTTGTCCCTGTGCAGAAAAAACACAACGCCGTGGGTGGGTCTCAATGTAACGTAGACGTAAATCCCATCAAAGCATATTCCTCGGAATATTGCTGGAATTTTGCCGGCTCTGGTTTCGCCTTCCTTGGTACTTGCGCCTCCATGCATTCATTAGCATTGCTGCTACGCTTTAACCATGATTGTTTTAGTTCTCAAGGCAGTGGTGATTGACTGGTGATAGCCATTGGCCATGTCTCTCATACCAGGTTGGGTCAAACCATCCTGGGATGACGGACATGGAGGGTTTTGAGGATAATGAAGTTTAATAGCCTGCTGAAATAAAATTTTATACACTTACAATTGGAATATTTCATACCCCCATTTGAGAACCACTGGAGATTATGACTATTGATTATATACAGTGTTGTTCAAATTAGCATTCAGTATAGTTGCATTATTATTCGTATTATTTATACCCGTGTTTATTTGCATTGTCGCAGTGATCCGAGGAATCTGTGACGACTACAACCTGGATTTCCCGGCTTTCTACGCCTGCATCGGTTTGTGGAACTGCCTGTTCCTCATCCTCGGAGGGATCTTCAACGTCAGCCTCCTCATGAAACTCTTCAAAAGGTATGTCTCTCTCACACACGCACACACGCGTACTTTTAAATTGATCTCACTTTAATTGTTTTCATTTCAGCACAATCCAATTTATTGAATCGCTTCGTACGTTCTTTTATCTGCCAGCGCGCTTCCTTCTCTGTCAGATAGAAAAATGTTTTAAATTGGCTGGTTCCAACTGTGTCTGCAAAAAAAAAAAAAAAAAAAAAAAAAAATCACTGGCACTCAACAGAAAAGTGTTTTGTGCAACAAACAGTTTTTAAAGAAAGCAAAGTCAATTCTGCGTGAAAGCCTTTTTAAGTACGTCCAGAGTTTCTGATTTTTTTCTCTTCTGGTTTCTTTAGTTGAGTCATTTTTAGGCAAACCAACAAAGAGCCAACAACTGTATAATTTTTGTCTGTGAGGAA
The DNA here is from genome assembly GCA_005024645.1 of Planiliza haematocheilus. Classification (NCBI taxonomy): domain Eukaryota; kingdom Metazoa; phylum Chordata; class Actinopteri; order Mugiliformes; family Mugilidae; genus Planiliza; species Planiliza haematocheilus. The sequence goes on from SRSE01000637.1 coordinate 4,768,947, forward strand.
AGGGGAGCTTATACAACGAACCGGAGCTAAATTCTAAATTTTTAAACGTTTTTTATGTATGAACATACACCGATCAACCACAACATTATGATCACCAGGAGACGTGGATTCCATTTAAACCATCTTGTGACAGTTCTTGCATTCATTGGTGTTGATGTTACTTAGACATGTAGCACCCACCTAGACCAGACCAGGCACCCCACCCCCACCTCATAGCAATGACACTGCTTAATGGCAGCCCCTCCCCCTCAACCCATAGGACCCAAAGGTACCCCACTAACAATACCCTCAGAAGGCCCATGTCCATTCTCTGAAGACTCAACTGTTTTGGAGACCTATACAATATTTGTAAAGTGGTCCTAATGTTATGCTTGATTATTGTACATAAATGTTTTAGTTCCATTCAATAACTGTAACTTCTACCATTAATCTTTCTTTACAACCTTTAGTCAGACTCTTTTACAAAACTTATTTCCATCCCAACATAAAACAATAAAGCTGCAAAATAACAGAAATATTTCAATCAAGTCATTGATTGAGGCATTTTCAAAATCTCATATAAAGTTGCGTTTAAATGATTTATAGTGGTGGAGTTGGTCGAATTTCAGTTTTGCATTTTTACTTCTTATTTTGCATTGTCTTCTTGATCCTGGATCATCTGCCTGCAGCTCTGCTTCTAGTTTTGTCTGATAGGTTTGATTTTTAAAGGTCGCTGCACAGGGGTATAAATTATAGTCTACGAAATGCAAACTCTAGCTTGTATTCACGTTATTTTTCAAGAATAGTGGCCCAAGATTAATTTCCTTTCCAGCGACACATAAAGCAATGTTGTTTTTGCAGTCTATCATACAGCAACGTCACCTGTCACGTCTGTAATGTGTTTTCTAGGTCGACGGAGGAGGTCATTGCCCTGTTCATATCCATTGCGTTTGTGGTTGACGCCGTGAAAGGAACAGTGAAAAGTAAGTTCATCCCTCTTTTTCTTCCTTGCGCCTGTAGCTCAGTCTGCGTCTAGTTAACGCCACATCACCTCTAACCGTGGCCTCTTTCTACATCATCCAAATCCACTGAGATCCGACGCCTCATTCCACTGACAAAATATTATAATAATGCAAAGTTATAAAAGATTTTTTTTGAAGATTTTGATTTAAACGAGTAGCTTCCTAATTAGTCTGTCCTCGACAGAAGAATCCTTTGTTGGCTGAGGTCTCTTCAACTAATCATTTAGTCCTTGTAATTAAAAACTGTCAAATGTTTTTTCCCCTGCCAGTGGCTGGAGAAGGATCTCTTTAAAATCTACTGCTTATTAAAGGACAAACCATATTTTTTACTTGTTATTGTAACTGCGTATAATCTTCCAGTTTTTAATCAGGACTGAGACTACTAATCTAATATGATCAGACCATCTTATTCTGGGTTTAAATGACTATGGATGACAATAAAGTGAAGTGAGTGACTCTTTAAAAGACGCTGTGTGCTAAATGAATCAATCCAGATTACTCAAGCCAGCCTGCAGCCGTGTTACACCACCCAAGCATTTAACGGCACCTCATCTTGGTATATCATAAATATTTTACACAATTTAATTTGACAAAAACGAGGTAACGATAGCAGGACATAATTTATTTTGAATGTGATGCTGCCCTGTTTGGGAGATTGCCCGTGCAGTGGTTCAATTTTCCAAAACCTAAAAAATAAAAAAATAAAAAAGAAGAAAAACGCTCCCAGCTCACATGCCATTACCATAACATTAACCTATGTCATTTTGTTGACACTTTTCATCCAAAATATTCCCCAGTAACACTAATGAATACGTTCTGGGCTGTGTTTCCAGTCTCCTGTAGAAGTTACCCTGCTGCATAACTTTCTCCCTGTTTGATGGGAAGGAAGTTGAGCTGTATGCCGGTCACGTCGCTCAGTCCTCATCAAAAGTGATGATAGAAATTATTCCGAATTGTATGAGTTCCCGTCTTCTTAAAGCACGGCTCCCACAGAGTTTAAAACTCCAGCCTTCAGCTACACATCATGATGGCTGAATCCTTTATACTCTAGCTCTTGTATGGGTGGAAGGACTGATTTCCGTCAACCGGGTATGGTCAGGTCCCGTCGGTGCTAAGAACCTAGAGATAAAACCATTTGACCAATCCTTTTCAGTGGAATAATTTCTACGTATTGTTAATCATGTGATGAAGGGGGGATACTGGAAGGGGAAATCCTAATTCCTGGTACAGACGGGCAGCTGTGCTACACCACGTAGCAGTGTAAACATGCAGCATACCCACTAAACTGAATGAAGATCAAGACCACACACAGTTCCAACATCAAGCAACCAAGTGTTCATGTTTTAACGAGACAAAAAGGCCCGTAAGTCTATCATAGTACATGTTCATTCATTCAACAAATGATACGCCATATTAACTAAAGCATAGTGATCCCTAAACAGTGGTATTTTAGTTGGAATTAACAGCTACAGCTTGATATCTGAGCAATCAGATGGTACAGAGGTTACCCAAATCACTGAGTTTGCCTAAACAGGCCTCCACTAAAACCTTTCTGAAACGTTTCTTCTTCACTTTATTAGAGTCAGTCTTGGTGCAGGCAATGGTAAGATGTGGTGTTATGGGTTTCTAGAGATTTTGGGCTGCTGTTGCATCATTCTTAAGAGATATTTGCTCTAAAGGACACATTAAGCCAATGGGGAACCAATGGCGAAAGACATCAAGATTTCAAAGTTTCCCTGGTCAAACTATAAATAGCTCTCCTGGTTACAATAAATTTGAATCATATTTTCTAGTTTGCCTAATTTTGTTAATTAGTCTCATGTCTTGTGTAATACATATTAAATTCTGGCCTTGGTAGACTCTGGGGTTTGTTCACAGTAGAGCTACAGTTTATCCAGACTAACCTTTAAAGGTCTAAACCTGTGGATGTGATTTCAGTCTTTCACAGGTACTACCACTCTCCGACGCTGGCCAACAGAACCATCGAGGACTTTCCTCAGACCGGAGACCTGCTGGGGGGGAACAGGAGCGAGGTGGCGGGGGCATTAGGGCTCAACGCCCTCCCCGAATCCCTCATCCAGTGCACGAGAGAGAGACCTGTCCTCTGCCTCCTGCTGATGCTCGGGACATTGTGGATGGGATATACTCTCTACCAGTTCAAAAGGAGGTACGCGCAGCACTGCGGCACTCTTGAGATAAATCACTGGGGAAGTTTAAATTGTATTTGGACTTGGGCTCTGCCTTCTAGGACGAATACTGCTGAGTAGGGCCTTGACTCTGAAGCTTGTCAGGAGTGACAAAGCTCACAGGAACTTTCCAGACGCCTCTTAGAAAGCTCACTTTTCTGTTGAAGCTTCTGTTCCAGTCTGTGATTTAATAAGCATTAATATTCTACTTCTGATTGCTCCCAGTAATCAAATCAACCTCAAAGCTGGATTCAATTGTGTAAGCAAAAGGCGGACCAAGGTACTTAAGCAGTGTCAGGATTGCAGCCATTGTCCTTGTCTTGTCCACAGTAATTGTATTCTCCTATTATTTGTCTCTCTCTGCTCACTCCCCCTCTCCCCCCACTCTCTCTCTCTCTGTCTCAGTCCGTTCCTGCACGCCAAAGTGAGGGAGGTGCTGTCGGACTGCGCCCTGCCGATCTCGGTGCTCCTGTTCTCCTTCATCGGCTCCTACATTTTCAGTGACATTGAGCGTCAGTATCATTTGTTGTTGTTTCATTGGACAAGTTAGCAGTAGAGAGTGAATCGGAGACGGCAAAGACGAGTATACTGTCTAATCACGGTGTCAGTCAGCTTACACAAAGAAAAAAATTTAAAAGTTGCGATTACAGTTTCAGATAAAAGAGAGGTTCATCATTATCACCTGAAATGTTCTTTGTTGCGATGGAACTATCAGTCATATAAATCATATACGACGGCCATTTAATGACCACTGAGCAAGATTTTATTTTGATTTCTTATTGATATTTTGCTGTTCTGATGACTTTATGCATGACCTTGATATTTCATAGAGCTACAAAAACGGGACAGCTGTTTGCTCTGTGGTGTCTTAGTGTCTCCGTAGTGTCTTTCCCACTTTGAGTTTCCATTTCAGAATTTCCCATTTAGTGATATGAGTTTTGAACAATATAATTTCATAACGACACAAGCTGCAAATGAGCAGATTCAGTGCCAGAATGACATTCGTAACATTTCTGTTTTAAAAAGTTTTCCTCATAAAAACACGTAGAAATTTTTGTGAGGATATTCACTGACATTCAGTAACACACAGGATAAGATGTTACAATCCCTTGTGCCAAAATCCCAGGCAAAACACATTTAGAGGCCCTGTTCGACTAAGAGGCCCTACCAAACCTACAGTCATGTGATATGACATTTAACCTATAATCTACATAAACTAAGTAAAAGCTGCTGGCTTGTAAGCCCACTGAGCAGCAGAGCATACTTCAAACATTGTAAAACATAACCTAACTAAACGTTGCTGCCTTGTATGGCCCGCTCAGCAGCTAACCATAGCTACCAAGCAACATGAAAACAACATGAACCTGACCTGAACAACAGCAGTATGCAGCATGTCACTGGGGTTTACAAGTGGGCACCTCCTTTCACCGATGTTTCGTTAAGTTAGGCCCACGACATAACATATTCCCTATCATCTTACACTAACATTGACCATGTCAACTAAGTGCTAAACTCTAGCCCTCAACCTAATCCTAACCATAACGTTATTTGAGCCTTTACCTTTCTAAAGAAGTGAGTACTGACTAAAATGTCCTCACTTACACACTATTCAAACCAGTCCTCAATGAGATAGCTATACAAACACACACACACTTACCCTCTCAAGTATGTGCCTAATTGAAACTTTTCCCTTTAAACAAAATGTAACCGTTTTTAATTCTCAAAAAGTTCTGAGGTCCAGAAAAACAACATGACCCCACGACGTCAGTGTTCTGCTAGACTTGGGCCCTCACACCGTAATATAAACAAGAACACACACACACAAGAGACAGCAGAAGAACTGTACAAGGTGCCGACCTCAATCAGAAGCTGTTGGGCTTCTTTGTCTTGGTCGAGGATTTACGACAGGTGTAGTCAGGGACTAAACCGTCAGCCCTTCGCTTCCTTCGATTAATGGACGACGCTTCTCAGCCAGAGCTGCTGTGAGTGTGTGAGTTCATTCAAAGATAGATTCAGAACATTAAACAGATTCGCACTCCCGGTTTTATTGTTATTGGTTTCTGTTATGTGCTATCTTTAGTTTCTGCTCACCATTAGTTGATGATCCTTTAAAATGTACATTTGGGAGCTGTGGTTGGTTTCTCCCTTTTTTTTTTTTAATTAGTTTATATTAATCAGTCATTAAAGAAAAACTGATTCTCCAAATAGTGTTTACGGAGATAAGAAACTTTTTGTTGAGTGAAATTTTATTGAAGTAGCAAGAGCTTGTGAGACAATATATATATATATATTTTTTTTTGCCGTCATACTATGATGAGAAGGGCATTGTCTCAGATGACGGTAGTTAGATAGGGACAGGACGTCCAGGAGTCCAGAGGCTGGTGGTGGGGCAGATTTCGGAGATTTCAGATCGGGCAACCAAGGTTAGGTAGAGACGGGAAACCGGAGAGCTGCACACAAGAATCTGAAAGTTACAGAACTGCAATTTAAAAAACGGCGACTGATTGACTCTGAGAAGACAGGGAAGTCTGGTTCCTGGAGGAGAGGAGTGATGCTGAAACTGAGAATAGAGGGACTGTGACGGTGCTGGAAACAGAAGTGTTGAGGAAGAATAAATCAAATTGACCACAGGGAAAGAACGTGTCAGCGTTTAATTTCCGAAATCCCCAAATAATTCCTTCCACTTCACTTCAATCTGGTAGAACAAGCACGGTCATGCTTGCTGTGTCACAGCTGTAGTAATAGTGTTTCTGTGGTGTTAAGTGGGGCAAAGGAAAAAAAAAAAAAGGTGTTAGTTTTTTTAATCGTCTGCATGTCTGTTAATGTGATCACTGACTGGTTTAAGAAGAGCAGTAGACCTTTAGCTGCCTGCTCTAATTGACGCAAATTAGATTTTTGTGAGTGTGCAGCACTGGCACGGTTTCGTCTCCGTTTAAAATGATCTGGACCTGTCAGAAGCTGCTGAAGGGCACAAACTTATCACCTGTTTACTTCCTTAAGAGGCCTTAGAACAGCGCGGCTCCACTCATTCTGTGCCTTTATTGTCTTTTTATGTTCCTTAATCAAGGCACAGGCCCAAACACATTGTAGGTTGCCAGTTCTCTATCCTCCATTGTTCAGCATCATTTCGAGCCCCCCTCCAGTCGACACCCCACCCCTCCACCCGCATTCACTGTTGCCAAGGCAGCAGCTGTTCTCCAGGGGTCGACACCTAAACACAGAGACGAGCGCCAAACCCTCAAGTGAATTTTAAAATTTTAAGTGGCCGGCCAATTTTTCCTGTGTTTTCACCTCCGGAGACAATAGGTTGTGAGATAATAGACCCATTATTGTATTGTCATCTCTTCCTAAATGCACCCAAATTCACAATGCAGAAGCATCTGACAGGATGCAGTGCTGAATGCAGATATGCAGCATTTGGAATCTGATGGGATGGAAGTGAATTTCCAGTCATTGATCTAATGCAGTAGTTTTAAAATATAAAGATATTAAACGTACATTTGCTGTTTCCTCTTGAACAGTTCCAGTGTTTAAAGTTCATGACCGGCCCATCTTCGTCGTGGCTCCATTCGAGCGTCTGTCAGCCATGAACGTCGTGAGCGCCATGGGCCTCGGCTTCCTCCTAGCCCTCCTCATCTTCATCGACCAGAACATCGTTGTCTCCCTGACCAACGCGCCGGAGAACAGGTAGAGAAGCTCAGACACATTCACTTTTACGACCTATAATATTCACAGCTGCAAAACTTAGTGAGCCAGTTCCAGCGTCTGATTAAAAAGGCTTTGACCCTTCGGAAAGCTGCCACTGACCTTTCAGGGATCCACCGTCCCTATTTTTTGGGCTCTGGATTTGGATATTTGCCGGTCTGTTAGGGCGGGCAGAGGAATTGAGCTGGAAACTTGACATCTGAGTCAAGTCGTCACAGTCTGGGAGCTCAGGAGATGCCTCAGAGAAACTTCTAAATTTGCATCAGACGGACCAATTTAGAGCCATCAACCATCAAAACCGTCTTACAGTAAAGAAAATCTATAGTGATGGAATCTCAGGGCTTATCTTCTACGTTTGCCCGACAGAGATTAATTGGATTTAAATATCTGTTTCAAAGAAGAAAGACTTTCCCAGAAGGCAAATAGTGGCTTTTTAAAGAGCATTGATCTTTTATTTTCTACCGTTTGGGCTTATTTGCAAAAGTAAGCATCTTGTATGTAAAGATTTCAACTCATTTTAAATCTTGAGGACCAAAACAGTTGCAGCTATTTCTATTGCAGCGTCATAGTCTTTTATCCATCGCTTTCAATTATTTGCTTTACATCTTTTTTTTATTCTCTGTCATCCAGTGAGATATTATTGGAACCATTTGAACTTTTTTTTTTTTCGCCAGCAGCGCAGCAGCTCTTTAATTGCATCACTAATTTGTTTAAAACCATCTGACATTAAATATGGAATAACTTTTAAGAAAATTAAACGGCTTCTGGCCGAAGGGATCAAAATAAAATCCACTCTAACTTAAAGGCACCGTGGTCGAGTGTGATTTGCAGCGTGCACCGGTGCAAATGTCGTGTTGTAAGGGCACATTAGCAGGAAATGGATTTCACCACAGACGACGGCTGTAGACGCTAGAGGATGTCGACTAATATGTAGTGAAATCTCTATTCCTGATGTCGTGGCAACTGCAAGTCAGTTGCTTGTCTAGTGCAGATGAAAGTCAGTGAAATACCAAGTTGTGACACAATATTTAGTTTCTAGAAACCTTTATTGCTTGCAAGCAAGAGCCACTCATCGGCGACAGATGAGCTATATACTAACCTACACAATGGTCCTATCTGCAGTCACATCATGAGATCACGTATGACTTGACAAAACTCATTGTACAAACATCACAGCATACATCTCATGACATACATAACAGTTCTCCTTTCTGTAACAATCACTGTGTGACATACAGTGACAAATTTCCAGAACATCGGGACACAGAGGAGGCAACCACATGCAACCACATGATTATCATAAGGCAGAGCTTCTGACCACACGTTGCATCCACAAATGTTAATTCATATATATTTAACATAATAAGGGACATTTAAGAATTTCCCTCACACTGACCTGAAAACACACTGTAGCGTCTCTCACAAAAGAAGCTACGGATGCTTTCCTATAGGGTAACTGATGATGGAGCAGTGGCTACTGTTGGCCATAGACCACGACAACACCATAAACACAGTCAGTCTGACACTTCTAATAAGCATCTCTCGCTCCGCAATCTCTCAGATCTACCATAGCTTCTGTCTTTTGCATGGTGCGTTCACTGACATCAAGGATAAAAAATACACTATACAACCACTGCAAAAATCTGACATTAAATATGGAATAACTTTTAAGAAAATTAAATGGATTCTGGCCGAAGAGATCAAACTAAAATCCACTCTAACTTAAAGGCGCAGTAGTCGAGTGTGATTTGCAGCGTGCACCGGTGCAAATGTCGTGTTGTAAGGGCACATTAGCAGGAAATGGATTTCACCACAGACGACGGCTGTAGGCGCTAGGGTTTCAACGACTTCTGATTCTTTAAAAGTCAGCTAATATGTAGTGAAATCTATATTCCTGACATGAATACATACTGTAGTGTCTCACACAAAAGAAGCTACGGAGGCTTTTCCACAGGGTGACTGTGGCTACTGTCGGCAGTAGACTATGCCAACGCCATAAACACAGTCAGTCTGACACTTCTAATAAGCGTCTCTCGCCCTGCAATCTCTCAAATCTACCATGACTTTGTTTTTTCCCACGGTGCGTTCAATGACATCAAGGCCAAAAAACACTCTACAACCACTGCAAATATCTGACATTAAATATGGAATAACTTTTAAGAAGATTAAACGGAGTCTGGCCGAAGGGATCAAAATAAATAAATGTAGTGAAATCTATATTCCTGACCTGAATACATACTGTAGTGTCTCACACAAAAGAAGCTACGGAGGCCACGCCAACACCATAAACACAGTCAGTCTTGACACTGCAATCTCTCAAATCTACCATGACTTTGTTTTTTCCCACGGTGCGTTCAATGACATCAAGGACAAAAAACACGCTCCACAACCACTGCCACAACGTCAACTTATAGAACTCAACAGAACTGAACATAAACATATGAGATATAAATCGGCACTGGCACACAGCATATTGTAACCTAGGCTAATGTAGCCGTGTTAAAAAAACAAAATACATAAAATTTCTGCAGGCTTCTTTGTGTACAGCAGCAAAAGGTCTATTCACCAACAAGTAGTTGATGTGCAGCGTCCTTCTCTGTGTTACCACAAGACGTTTGGTGAAGTTTTTAACTGACTGCTGTCGAGAGGATTTGGACCATTACTCTGTTAGCATTAGCATTAGCCTTTTCAGATGCATTGCAGTAGTACTTTAGTTGTATTTCAGGACTGACATGTCAGGGTAGTATGGGCTTCATCTTTAGTATTTCCAAACACCTGTTAGTTTGCTGCAACGACCCACTGGCCTCCTTACCTGTCTTCTAGGATCATGTTGGTATTTCCGTGTGATGAGCGCCTTGTCGACGTGATGTAATCTGTACTTACCTAGTAGACACTACTCTACCTTCACGCGACATATTTACAGTTTTAGCGTTACTCTCCTGTGAGACACTAACACAAATACCTGCACATACACACACATCCTGCAGTTTGTTTCTTTCTCTGGAAACCTGGGACGATGAATAGCAGTGATCCTTCACTAACGCGAGCGGAGACGCGTTCAGTGGCATCATAAAGGTCGCGTCCTTGCTTTTATGTAAAGTTAAAAGTACCGTCACGCTCGGCTTATCAAGTCCTCGTCTGCGACATATCAATTCACAAAAAACAAGAATTTTCTTGTGCAGTATCTCGAAGGAAAAGACAAACATACGAGCGTGTTTATTCAGGTTTTGTTGAAGGGCACCGCTGACCGTAGGAGAATGATGCCCTTTGTGTTTCAGTCTGCTTGTCACGTGTGCTCGGTATTCCTGCACCTTTATCTCTCTATCCGTGTGTGTCAGTGAACGGATGAGTGTTTCAGGAGGTGTTTTTATTTTTTGCTGCAGCCTCATTTTGTTGCGTTGCTCCTCAGGTTGCTGAAGGGAACGGCGTATCACTGGGACCTGATGCTCTCCGGGCTCATTAACATACTGATGTCGGTGCTGGGGTTGCCCTGGATGCACGCCGCCTTCCCCCACTCCACCCTCCACGTGCGCCAGCTGGCTTTTGTGGAGCAGCGCGTGGAGGGGGGGCACCTCTACGAAACGTGAGTTACCCCCTCCCCCCCGTCGCCCTTCGCCCGCTAATCAGACGCTCAATTACAGGTCGTCTTCGGAGCGTGTGGCGACTGTAATTTTTGAGTCGCGGGCTACTGTATCAGTCTCCTCTCTGATTGCATGATTACCATGTAACTAAGCATTTTCTCTCCGGGTGAAAGAGGTGAGGTAGTTTTTAAAAGATGAGAGGATTAAGTTCGCCTCTCTGGCCGCAGAGATATGTGCAAAATTATAGTTAATTCAGGATTACTAAAGTAGTTAAGTGCCATAAACGGAGCGGAATTATGTAAGAGCGGGGGATCTAATTACAGATATTAGTTGTTGAAAATTGTGCAGTTCTGAACGTATCTATATATCTGGGAATTAATATTCTGTTTATGACAAGTCGTTAAAAATTTAAAACATGTTTCAAAAGCAGAATATCAGGAAGTACCTCACAATAAAAATCAAGAGACCTGAAGATTTAAGAAATAAATGTAAGTTGCCGAAGCAGCGAGTCTAACTAGGTTGGCTTGTGGAGATGTTTCCTCAGCTGGGGAGCAGAGAGGATACATGCTGCATACAGCGGAAAGGATAAATATGTGATGATGGAACGACCTGAATTTCTGCATTAATTAGTCATAAAAATGTAATCTGATCTTCATCTAGTATAGCCAGGGACTATTTGCTTAAGCTACGACACACAACAACAATTATTATCTGCTGAATGGAATCTGGGAGGAAAGCCGCGGACTGGGCTCACAGAGAGCCTTCAGTCGTATTCTACACATGTCGGATGTCGACGGCTCTCTTGAAGTCGTTCTGCGTCGTCTCTACGAGGTTCAGCTTTGAGCTCTGACTCGGCCACCTTTAAGAAAGGAAGGTTTTCTTTGAAGTATCTCTGGAGTAGATTCACTCCAGCGCTCAAGTGCCAACTTCCGCCGCGCTTCAGCTGGACATCCACCCTGACATTACCCTGTAAGATATCTTCATCATCTTGGGTATTTTCCCCTTGATGTTCACTCAGAAGAAGGAAAGCAGTGTCAAACTAATGCTTCTTCTATTGGATGATAGAAGAGAATAGAAGAAGTATCCCTTTAGTCATTTTTATTGTCTTTTACTCAGAATGGTGAGCTGCCACTTAGGTGACGATCTGGGGGTTAGGTGCACCTTAGCCATGGACACTCAGGGGTGTGAAGCTTCTTTTCTAATCACTAAGCTTCCCCCTATAAAACACATGCCTCTGCAATGTCCTGCAAATCGCATAAGACAGAGCCATTACCTGCATTAACGGCATTTTGGAAAAGGTTTCCCAGAGTTAACGCTTCCAGAGAGAGTAGCTGCAAAAACCTGATGTAAAAACTGTGTAATAAAAAGCTGGATGAAACCTCCATTTAAGCACCTAACTTCTTCTAACTATTGGCTAATTTAACGACATGGTCGCAGAGTCGGAGCAGAGGTGAAGCTGAGGCCGGTGGCTCACGTCTGGGCAGAGCGCTAGCAACCTGTGAGGGTGCCCACTTGTCACTCAGAGCAGCCTCGTCCTTAATTATGCATAACTTTAAGCCTTGATATTATTAATTTAAACTGGCAAGTTCTGTAAAAACTCAAGAAATTAGCTACGTAGATCAAATTTTAACATGGAGATACATCCGAATTCACTCGCTTCTAGGGGCAGCCCTCTAGTGGTCATATGTGGAACTGCCCATTTTGGCACTGGGCTGCATTTTCTTGCTACGCTTTCAGTTCTCACAAAAAGCTGCTCCTTAAGTAGCATCGACCTCTCCTCAGTGCTGGGTCTCCAGATTTGTCAACTCCTGATTCCAGTTATCTGTTGTTGACGTTGTGAACTAAAAGCTTTCCACTCTTTTGGTTTGAATGAGCGATGCAATGATTTGCTTGTTATACGTTAAATCAGATTGTGTCTGTTCATAATTGTACCTCAGCTGAAGATCTGATCGTATTTTATGGTGAATTTGTTCGTAAATGTTTTCCAAAAAATGACAAAACTAAAGCTAGAAGAGTGGTAGTGGACAAAAACGTGGCGTAGCATCTGTTTGTTCTCTTTTAAACTAGAGCTGTAGGTTTAAATAATAATTTATGCAAAAATCAAATGTTTTTTTTCAAATGGACAATGTGTCTGAACGCTGATAAGAAAATCCCAAGAAAAATACGTCGCCTGTTGCATTGTACGAAACAATTGTGTGCGTTCCAGTTCCCATCCATCTGTTTGTGTCCTCAGCATCGTCCAGGTGAAGGAGACACGTCTGACGTCTCTGGCCGCCAACATCTTCATCGGCATATCTCTGCTGCTGCTGCCCGTCCCGCTGCAGTGGATCCCCAAACCCGTCCTGTACGGCCTCTTCCTCTACATCGCCCTCACCTCCATCGACGGGAACCAGATGTGCGACCGCATGGCTCTCCTCCTCAAGGAGCAGGTGAGAAAGTCCGCGGCGTGGGTGTCCATATGTCGACTGCAGAGCTCTGCACATCAAACAAGTTGAGCCGGACGGCCGCTGCTGCAGCAACGGACCTCGAGTCCGATCATATTTACCCATAAAAATGTTTTATTATAACAGACTCTCAGTAGCAGGTGGGTGAAGTTTATAGAATTAAAACACATCAGGTGGGAAATCATTATTCATGAGCCACATGAAGAAGCTAAACGCTCTCAACACGTGCAGCTTTATTTAAAACATGAAACGACACATGTGCATGCGACAAAAAGAATATTTCTTTTACTCGTGTCTCATCTCCTCTGTGTCCGATTTAACCTTCCCTCTGTCTGAGTAAAGAAGGAATGCAGGGCTGCTCGGTAACTTCACACACAGCGCCCCCAAATGGCAGCGAGAGGACATGACTCCGAGCACGCTGGATTAAAATGACACCACAGTGTGACTTAAAAAGAAAGGATAACATACTCACATCTGCCTCGTTGTCCGATCCCTTTTTTAAATCATAACTTAATTAATTTTATATAAAAGTTTCAGCTTTATTCTGTCTGACAGATGTTTTTATAATTCAGTGAGGTTCTTCTAATATTTGGAAATCAGTTTTTCTGCAGCTTTACATTTACTAGAAAGTAAATTCCTACTTTAGTCCAACTCACACATCCATGCATGAGACCTCTGATGCTTTAATAGACTTTGTAAGGAAGCATCATCTGAAAGCTAACTGTAATTCATGATCTAAGAGTCTGAGAGTCTTCTTCAAGGTGTGTGGGCCTCCACTGTCCTCAATCATTTCTCTGAGACGTTGTGAGACCTGAGGACTGGGAGGATAAAAAGAGCCACGGGGGTAGATTGTATTCTAATCTGCTCTTGATCCTCTCACCCCCCCTCCTCCCCCTTTGCAGACGTCTTACCCACCCACCCACTACATCCGCAAAGTGCCCCAGAGGAAGATCCACTACTTCACCTTCCTGCAGATGATGCAGCTGCTGGTGCTGTGCACGTTTGGCATGTACCCGATACCGTACATGAAGATGATCTTCCCTCTGCTCATGATCCTCCTAATCCCAATCAGGTACGTCCGTCGTCACCGCTTTGTCCATGAAAATGGTTTTTCTGGAGTGCCTTTAAACCGGGGTGACATTCAGCGGCACGCCTGACCTGAATCTACGTCATGTTTCATTCCAGAGATACCTCTCTCAACATCACCACAGTTATAGTCTTTGAAGTCTGTTTTAAGGTTAATGCTGCAAACAGTCGAGCGCTGCAGTTCGTCTGCTCAGTCTTAATAAACACAGAACCAAACAGCAGCAGACGGATGTAAAGTCACAGAACAGCTCAGTTATAGCTCATTTCGCTGGGATCTCTTCAGCAGAAAACGATGGTTTGCAGTTTAAAAGCATCCGATGGTTTGTTCACACGGTCACGGAGAAGAGCTCGGCTGTCGACGCGTGCGTCTCTGATTCAAAACACCTTCGGTTGGTGCTCGGAGGCAGAGCGACAATCTGCAAACACGACCGAGACTTGTTAGGATGTTAGAGAACAGGTACCTGTGCACATGTTTGAGGTCAGAGGTCAAGGTTGAAGAGGTTTTCGTATATAACAGATGTAGCACGAATTGAGACGAGAGGACGTTCGTCCTCCAGCTGCATGAAGACATAGGACAATACAAGGAAGTGTGCATGTGCAAGAAGAGAGTGCAAAACGCTTGGTAGACAATGCACAATGCACAGATTCAGCCTAATTTATTATTATGAAACATGTAATGAACAACTGGATGTTTCTGAAGAAAAAGAACTGTTTCTGTTTGGTTTGAGGTCTCAGTGGTTTGAGGTCTCAGTGTTGTGTTATGTCCACAACTCTTACTAAAACGTGGCGAACCTGTCTTCAGTGTAACTTAGTGTAGATTGGACCGTCCGGCGGGCTTGTTTTGGCCCCCGTGCCGTATGTTTGACACCCCTGGGTTAAATGCTTCACTGTTGACAGAGAAAGCATCTTCAAACCGTCTGGATCTGCAGCCTCAGAGTTCACTTTACTGGCAGATGTACACACTCAGGTGCCATTTTGTGTCCTGCTGTTTTATTACCTGCCATTACTCCAACATTATTTATATTATATCTGTGAGTAGAGGCTGAATAATAGATATATATACATGTGTATCTATAAAATCTCCACGGCGTGCAGATTCATCCACTGCTGTAAATGAACCACTGTGTTGTTCGCTGTGAGGAAGCGTTCATCCTCGCCTGATGAGCTCTGACATACCCATGCTTTCATTCTTATGCCTGTGTCCCAACGCGTCCCCGCTGACATAAAACGCCGTCTTCTCTGTGTTTAGGAACAACGTGCTTCCTCACATCATCGAGGCCAAATACTTGGACATAATGGACGCCCAACACATGTAGCCACGGACGGACACGAGCTCTGGATCCGCGATAAGAGACGTCTGGGATTTAAAGAAGGAAAATAAAAAAAAATAAAAAAGGAAGGAAGCGAGAAAAGAAATGTGGATTAACAAAAAAAAAACATATTTTTCAATGCAAAACTGTACGGAAGCAAAAAGAGAAATAGCGACTGTTTTGATTTTTGTATCTGATAAGAACATTCTTGCAGGTGAAGCACTGGAAACGCGGGAACCCGGGTGAAGGAAGTGAGAGTTGTGGGAAACATTTTTTCCCGGGCGTTAAACCGACGGCATCTCTCCGAGGGAAACCGATAAGGAAAAAAAAATATAATAAAACTAAAACAGGACCGTCCAGAACTCCCTGTTCCACCTCTGTTTGCCCCCCCCCCACGTCAGATTGTTCAGTGCCATATACCTCCATGTATCTCCTCTCACGCCTTTTCCTTTTCTTCTGTGGTGACACTTTATCCTTCCTGCAGTGTATACGTCTGTGTTTGAACCTGTGGGGAAGTGCTTCAAGTACTCACTGATACCGTGTAAGTAATCCAAAACGCTGCCAGTGTACATTGCTTAGTCCTTTAGAGAGGTGTGATGGCACAATGTAAGTCTGATCCCGTGTTGACCTCTTTGCACTCACATTGTGTTTTTACACGTGGCCGAGTTTTACGTACGTACACTGTGTTGATAAGTACTTAAATACTTTTCCGTGGGTGAAGTCGATTTTAAAAAAAACGCTGCATTCGCGTCTGGGTGAAGTAAAACAGCCTCCGTCACCGTGCAGTGGTATGAAGCTTTCACATTCCTGCACCTTTTAGCTGTGATTCCCTGGTTTCTGTTTGTTTTCTACGAAGGACACTTACGCCCTTCCATATCTAGTTTTATTCCAACTTAAAGTCATTAATGAGACTATAAAGCAGCGTGTCTGAGACCGTGTGTGTGTGTGTGTGTGTGTCAGCTCTTTAGAAACCCCTTTTCACTTTTAAGAATTTAAGTCCTTGAATAAATTTAAAGAGAAAAAAAGGTGACACATTCCATGGATATATATTATATGTAATTATTTAGAATGACAGCACAAACCAAAACATATAGTAAAGTCTTTATCAAATTATGAATATATTAGAGTATATTGTGGCAATTTCCAGCATAAAAAAGAAGTAAAATAAAACATTTAAATAGAATATTTATTTATCTTTCAGATGCTAATTTTGTGTGTTTACCCTGAACTGGAAAGAAACCTGTGCTTATTGTTTCCTCCTTTACATTCCACAGTCGTTTGTGTTTTGAGTGTTTGTCTGACTTCTCCGCAGCGTTTCCACGTCCAGCTCCATGTCAGAGTCCAACACAGTTCTGGTGCATTGCTAGTAAAGAAAGGTTAGCGGTATTAAAAAAAAAACAAAGTGTTCGGAGAGCTTTGGATTCAATAAAATGCATCCTTTATTTTGTTTTTCTTTCTTTTTGTGAACCAGTGTTCAGAGTTTTAGAATAACCCGGTCTTGTTTTTCTATTTAGATGTTATGATTAGATCAGTGCTTGCAAATGTTGTCATGTAATAATGCTCCAGGCGTAAATCTGGAGAGATTTATCTTGTTATCTACAGTTCAAAAAGACAAAAAAAGAACAATTTCTAAGCACTGGTTGGCTTCAAGCATGTCTCATCTGGGTTTTTTGATACAACGTGATGCCAACGGACATGTATCCTACACACGAGAAGAGAAAAGAAAAAAAAAAACAAGTAGCAAGTCAAACAGTTCTCGTTTAAAAGACGAATGCAACGCTCAATATTCAGCAATACTGTGTATAAAACTTCACCGGTGAGATTCGGGATTCCCAGCGGAGGCGGACCCGTCACTGAAGCAATGACAGGCCAGCTGTATTTTTTTGAGACAGCAACTTTTCAGTCCATCCTCGTCGTACAAAGAAACGCTCTGTGATTTTACTGATTCAATTATTTCACACATCAAGAAGAAAGAGAGAAAGAGAGAAAGAGAGAAGAGAGGAAGGAGAAAACGCTTGCCTGTCAAAGAGGCGTTCACAGTCCTGGGTTTTATTACGGTTTAGTTGCTTTCCCAGTATCAAAATGGCAGCTCCCTCATGCAGTTCAGTTCCACTT
The DNA here is from genome assembly GCA_005024645.1 of Planiliza haematocheilus. Classification (NCBI taxonomy): domain Eukaryota; kingdom Metazoa; phylum Chordata; class Actinopteri; order Mugiliformes; family Mugilidae; genus Planiliza; species Planiliza haematocheilus. The sequence goes on from SRSE01000637.1 coordinate 4,786,375, forward strand.
TGTCTTGCAGATGTGAGAAAGATGTCCAATTTAAGCAGATGTCTCACGCCGAGATAGCAAGGCATGGAGAAGGAAAGCTCGCAAGCAATTTGCATAATCCTTGGACTAAGCCTTGAGACAGCACTGGTGAAAGAAGGAAGAGATTGTGAGGTTTGAAGTAATATGTACAGTTTGCAATGCAAAGTTTAGTTTTTATCAACTATCCATTATAATCCATGGCAAAGGTATTAGTTTCTAACTTTGGACCGAGTCTTCTTCTTCTTCTTCTTCTTCTTATGTGACAGTACTGTTGTCGTTCCTCGATATCCTCACTGTACCGGTGATTTTGGAATAGCAGCAAACTTCTCTCAGAGGACTTGATATTGGATTCGGCGTGAACGACATACTATATTCCGTTTGTGAAACCTCAGCTCCTCCCACCACCCCCCTTCCTAATTGGATTTGTTTGAAATTGCGTACTGTGGTGTTTTGTTTTCATTTTCTCTTTCTTTCCTTTCCTGATTTCATATAGCCTACTTTTTCTAATCAAGAATGTATGATGTGTGGATTTTTATATAGCATACTAATTTAGGTGTCAAACAGAAACTGTAATTTTGTCAAAAAGATCAGCTATATTTGTAAGCTGTAAATGTAAAAACGAGAAAAAAATGGTTATCAAACAGAATGTGTTGGTTTACTATAGTATATATATATATACATACTGTACACTGAAAAAGAGAGACTATCTCAAGCTGTTTGCCAAATAAAAAGTAGTAGTGATGTAGATATGTGTGTGTGCTTCATGTTTGATGTGTTTTAAGACGCTTTTAACCTCATGAACATATAGCGCCACCTTCAGGACAACATGTCGCCTGTTTAAAGATTTATGAGGCGCCGTAAAAGGTCAAGAAGCTCTGTGACGCTCATCTGCTATTGTCACATGGTGACATGTGACCTGACATAAGATAAGATAGAAGAAAACAAGATAGGACACATTTAAACAAGAGAAAACAAGACATTACAAGCTGGGATAAAATTAGACAAGAGAGAATAAGACAGGAGATGATGAGATCAAACAAAGCTAGATGTATTAATTGCCCATAGGGGGAATTTACATGTCCAAAACATAAATAAATATGAATATGTTCAAAGTAAGTCGAGGGATGAGCAGAAAAGCTGTATATTTTAAAAGTGCTGTGGTGTATTGCTTTAATTAGAGACTACAGATGTTACCTCCCAAAGCTAACAGCAGATTTACTGGGATTAAACGCAAGGAATTCATTCTTTAAAAAGCCAACTCGTGCCCAAAATATCAACATTACAGGCAAGAAATCACATAACACTGCAGAAATGTTATTGACATTCATGCTCCTGAGAAGATGAACTAAACCTGTCACATTTTAAGATAAGAGATAAGATACGATAGGACTGTATTTATCCCAGTGGGGAAATTAGGGTGTTACAGTGAAAAATAGAGCAAGATAAAAAAAAAAATAGAATAAGGTAGACAAGAGTAAATACATTATGGTACACAAAATATTTACGTAGGATTTCAGTAACTAAACCATAAGTTGAAATGACCAACTGGTGAAAGTTAAGGAGGCTTAATATGCATGTTGACATTCATGAATAAGGAGTTGCACCAAGTATTGCACTGAAAAGACATGACAGGTAATAACAGGGATGAGTTTACTGTGCTCTTGTATGTCCCGAAAAGAAGCTCAAACAACATCTATGTGTGTTTTGTTTGACTAAAATATTTTTTTCTTCATCTACCATTAAAATGCCAAATTTCATTTTATCTCTTTGTGAGTTTAAATCTTTTTCAGAATCAAGTTTTGGAAAGAATCCCCAAAGATATTCCCAATCAGAAAAACAAATGTTTCAAAGTTTCAATTTCAGAATCACAGAAAGCACAATTATTATTTTTATTGTCAAGATTAAACCTTTATCTGAGAATCATCATTTCATGTGTAAATATCGTTTAATATCAGTTTCTTCAGCTTCTAAAGCAAATATTTAAACAGTTTCAGCAAACACTTCCTGATTGCAGCCTCTGTTTGTCCACGTGGTGTCGCTGCACATGCGCAGATTGCCGCAGACTCGCTTTCACCGCCGCTCTAGACTTCCGGGTGCAGAGGGGAAATCAGTCCGTCTCCTTGCCGCTGGGGGCCGGGCCATGAGACTCCAGGGGTGGGTCTCCGTCTCCTTGGGTAACCTGGCAGCTGGATTTATTCTCCCCGCAGCATCCCGGAGGCTGGCGGGTGCTCACAAACACGTGCGTCCCTTCAGTCGGTCTGCAGCTAACATGGCAGAGGAGGCGAAGAAGCTAGCCGCGTGCGCCGCTGTGGATAACCACGTCCAGGTAGAGTGGAGAGTTTGACAGTTAGCTCCTGTATCAACACATTTTGACAGCCTGCTAGCTTAATTCACACCAGCTGACATTTAAAACAGCTTTACATCCCTTTAACGCGCTAGCAGAGTTGGCTAGCACACGTTAGCCTACATTCCCAACTTGTTCAAATCCAATTAGCTAAGTGTTGTACATCCTCGTGGGCTAACTTTATCTAGCATTACCTGCTAAATATATACATATATGTTAGAGCATGTTAGTTAGTTAGCTGCTAGCACAACGGGCATGTTGATAGAGAGAAATAAATGAGCTAACTTGTTAAGCATGACTTTAATTAGCAGTCTGAAATTTGAAACTGGTGACAATGCATAATTAAATAATAATTAAAACTTAATTTGCCTTCTCCTTTACATAGTTTGCCTCGTTTTGTCTTTAATTATAAATATAACATTTCACACGTTATTTTAAGAAGCTTTGCAGGATAAACATCTTCTACTCAAATAGATTATAACTCAGTAGTTAGTTTATGGTTAACTGGATTTTTTGTTGTTGTTTGCTTTCTGACCTTTGACCTGTTTTCAAACGTGCTTCCATCAGTTTCTACCCTTTCCACTTGCAGAACAACCAGGTGGTTGGAGTAGGCAGCGGCTCAACCATCGTCTACGCCGTGGACAGATTAGGTGAGTGAAATTAATGATGGCTGGACACACACACTGACAGATCTTTGAGGCGATCTCCTTTTATTTATGGCAACTGGTGAATTTGAACGACAACAAAAAAGAACACCATGTAATTGAGCTGCCCGTTCGTTGTCCTGTGTGAGTAAAACTAATTTAAGGAGACGGGCGGAAAGTTAGCGTAACACACTGTGACTTTATGCAAGCAACAGTTACTCAAGCATTACCGACATATTGCAGTATTTGCAAGGTAAAGCAGAAACTAAAATATGCACCAAAAAACATGATAAAAGTAGAGTATTAGCTGTGATTAGTCCTATATACTGAGTGTATAGTATCACAGAGGTGAGAGCTCTGAACCTAAAGTGACGGCCAGGTATAGAAACACTTTGCATAACTCTAACAAGATGTTTATGCAGGACCCTGTTACATATTTCTAAGATCCTTATCCACGACAAAACGCGAGCTGTTAAAGGAACTGAACACCCGGTTCTTCTTGTTGTGTTTGCCGTTTGTTGCAGCGGAGCGAGTGCGCCAGGAGAAGCTCAACATCGTGTGTGTTCCCACCTCCTTCCAGGTTAGTCGGACGGATCGACGCGCATTCAGAGGGCAGACGGATGTTTAAGTTGTTTAATCTGAAAGTCAGTCTTTTTTTAGTTTAAAACATCGTTTGATATGAAAACTGTGAAAAAAAAAAATCTAATTATAAATGGTAAATGGCCTTGTATTAAATACATTTTTAATAAAATATATTTGTACTTTACAGTCACACCCACTAGTTTACATCTAATCTATATGTTGACAAACAATTAGCATTAGCTATTAGCATTTTCTCTAGAGAAACTTTATTGAGGTCTTGTCTGAAACACAAACACAGGGAGGACACGGTTTCACCCTCCACCTGCTCACCATCAAAGTCCAAATGCTGACGTTGATGTTTTGTTGTTGTGAGGTCAGATTTAGTGGCCAGTTTGCTTCAAGACTTTTTATTTATTGAGTCTCTCTGAATAAAGAATTCCCACTCGTTTGTAATTCAGATTCAGGCCTTTTCTTTGCTTTATTATTTTTATTTTCATTCTGCTGGGTCTAAAAATAATTAAGGTTTGTGTAACACCGTGGCTTTACATGTAATCTGTTGCCTCAAAGAACCGTTTCCTCTTTTAAAAACGGTCACAGTGACTGACATTTACAACACAAACAAACAAACCGTCCCGCAGCGTTTCCTCTGTGTCTCATTTCTTCTCATTCCTACACTCCCACAGGCCCGTCAGCTGATTCTGCAGCACGGCCTCACGCTGTCAGATCTGGACAGACACCCGGAGGTACGATCAGCCCACAATGAACGTTCCTCCTCAAACCTCGTTGGCTCAAATTGTAAAGTTGTGAAAACTGTCTGTGCAGCACAAGTTTTCAGTTTCTTGTTTTGTGTTTCTCTCAGCTGGACGTGGCGATCGACGGAGCGGACGAAGTGGACTCCAACCTCACCCTGATAAAAGGTGGAGGGTGAGTAAAGTTCAGCTGAATTTAAACAGCGTCCACCCTCCAGACTTCTCTCCCTCACTCCCCCCTCTCTCTGTCTCCCCCAGCGGCTGCCTCACTCAGGAGAAGATCGTAGCCGGCTGCGCTCAGCATTTCATTGTCATCGCCGACTACAGGTTTGTGTTTGCTAGTTCACCTCGACTTTAATCACTCGATTGGACTCAACCAGGGATCCGTTTCTGCCTCACTGCAAAATATCAAAAGACTTGACGTTTAATAGCAAAGCCTTGAAAAGTAAATCCTCTTTTAAATGTTTGCTTGGTGTGTTTCAGCTTTTCAAATCAGTTAATTGGAAATTTGAAAAGGATTAAAAGTTATTTTGCGCGATAAGCTTGTCGACGGCGCGCCTTAGGATTTTGGAGTCAGTGCTGCAGGAAACGATCTGAACTTTGGATGACTTGTTGAAAGTTGTTCCCCTACATAACGAGTAATCCCATCATTTAGCACAGTTATAAACCTTACGTGAGGCTTACCCGGCTTTTATTTCCTCCTTTCTGCCCCCCAGGAAGGACTCCAAGGATCTGGGCCAGCAGTGGAAGAAGGGAGTTCCCATCGAGGTCATCCCCATGGCGTACGTTCCTGTCTCCAGGACGATAGCGAAGCGCTTCGGAGGAGAGGCCAGCTTACGGATGGCTGTCAGTAAAGCAGTAAGTGGACTGAGTCTACCACCTGTGTCCTGCTCACCTCTCTGAGCTTTACAGAAGCAATTTCACAGTTGTTTTCTCTGCTCACAGCTTTTGTTTTCCTCTGGGGTATGTTTGATTCCAGACGTCTGCTGAGAATGACGGATACCGATGCGCATCACCTCCCCAGAAACAAATCAGTCCAGTTAAATTTAAGAAAATGAGCAGATATTAGCAGACTACACGTTACAAATGATCTCAAACAGGGATAAACAGCAGTGTAGTTGATGTCAGCAGGGTATTAATAAATGAAATAGACGTCTAACTGTACAGATATTGCACATAAAACCATCTGATGGAAACTTTGACCAAGAATCAGTCCATGGTACAAAAGTATAAACTGTCCAAAACAGAAAAAGAGTGATAGCTGGAATACCTTTGAAACTTTTATCTTCATTCACACACATGCATGTCTGCTAATGAGCCTAAGCTGCAGGCCTAGCTGCACTAAACCACACAGAGACTCTTACCAGTGTCTTAATTGACTTTATGGAAGATGTTGTGAACCTTTCCTGTTCTGTCCTTCTCACTGCAAAGCCTGAAAAAGGTTCACGTACATATGAATTGACCGTTTATAAACCCATCTGAGAGTTTGGGGAAGTCTTTGTAATTAACTAGGTTGTGTCTTTGTGGCTTTCAGGGTCCTGTGGTGACTGACAACAGCAACTTCATCCTGGACTGGAAGTTTGAGCACGCTCAGAACTGGAGGGAGGTCAACACCGCCATCAAGATGATTCCAGGTGAGCAGCTCTTAACGAATCATCACACATTTGTTTTTGGCTTCGATTAAATCTTGAAGCCTGCTTCAGACGTTCAAGATATTATTTCAAAGTATGTGTCTGCGTGTCCCGCTCAGGTGTGGTGGAGACGGGGCTCTTCGTGGGCATGGCTGAGCGCGCCTACTTCGGGATGGAGGACGGAAGCGTGCAGGTTCGGAATCCTCCGGTAAACTGATGAGCTTGCCTCAACCACCACCACCATCATCACACCACCACCTCCTCCTCCTCCTCCTCCTCCTCCTCCTCCTCCTCTTCCAGTGAATGACCTCACTTCTCCCACAAGTGCCAGATTCATGATTCACCAGGTCTCAGGCTGTGTTTCGGTTGCAGCTCCTGGATAAAGCAGAAGCAGGGAAGTTCTCACACACGTCACACGTCGGTTAGAATTTGAGGATCGCTCGGTTTTCTCATCCTGGACGGTGGTGCTACCGATTCTGTGAGTTTAAAAAGTGCCTGATGAGTAAAACGAAAGCGGTTCTCCATCTATTTTCAGACAAACAATGAGAACGTCGTCTCCTCCTGTAATTAGTGGGTTTGACTGAACGTTTGTGGTTCTCCAGCAGCGTGATGAGTCACTGCAGGGCTGCAGAGTAAAACTAAGAGGTGCCTTGACAGTATAATCTATTAAAAGTTTTACTTTAAAAAGCTTCTAACCGTTCATCAAGCTATTATCTGCAAGGCTGAAGCAAATTAAGTTAAAGTCCACTAGTCAAATAAATGTCAGGACACTGTAAGCAGTCAGCTTGTCTAATAGTTTTGTGTAATTAGATCAAGGAAGGCATAAAAATGAACACGGCTCCCCCCTAAAAAGATTAATTGAGCTAAATAATATGCAGATTGCAGGATTATATATTCATAAAGCAGCTGTCCTTGTTGAGGTTCAGGTACGGCAGGTAGAAAGTGACGTCTGTGGCAAAAGAAGAGCTGGAAGAAAGCTGAACAGTTTATTCCACTCGTCAAACCCGTTATACGTCGTCATGATTAAATGTAAATTCTCTTTTTGGGAAGTTTGGGAAATGTTTGTGGTTTCCTCTGAGTTTCAGCTGCTGTTGCTGTTCAGTTACTTCAGTCAGTCGACGGAGTTAAAGTCTGCAGCTTTAAAAAAAAACACTGAATGCATGTAGCTTCCTCTACTGTGCTGGTATTAATTTGTGCCTGTATGTCACTTGCATGACGCTTACTCGTTCCTTACACAGTCACAGGACGTCTCGTGCCATGAGCCTCGTTTCAAATAGACGATGTACAGATGCAAATAATGTGCCTGTGGTTTGCCAAAGCAGTAGAATATCCTGTTTGAGGATTTAGATTATGTAGCTGCTGAAAAAAAAAAAAAAAAACAGTCTTATGTATAAATCAAATGAGAAATGCAGCAGTTAAAGATCCTAAAACTAGAGTTCAAACATCCAAACTGTTACTGATTCACAATCTTATTTCTGGTGATTTAACAAAAAAATGTGGATGTGGAGATGTTAACCGTCTTATGTTGTTGTACGTTTATTATGCTTTATCAGGGAAACATATTTCCTTGAATTTTCAATCAAGCTGTTGACTCTTGCTGCTTTAGGCTGACAACGCCTTACACACACTGATTTAATTATTGTAAAAAAAAACAAAAAAACATTACGTGTACAACTGTGAGAGACTCAGGTGAACATGGAGGCTGGGAAATTTGACACGATCAAGCCAAACGTTTTGTGGTTTTGTCTCCAACCCGTTGTCATCCTGGAGACGAAGCTAAAAGCTAACCAAACTGATATTTGTTCACCAGCATTTCTTTCTTTCTTTCTTTCTTTCTTTACCAGTTGACTGTGATTATGAGTTTGCTGTGAAGGTACTATATTGTTGTCGTTAACCAATACAGGACCAAACTGAGAACAGCAATGCCTCCTTGTTTTATTTCTGACGTCTCACTCACATATTTATTCTTATCATTCTATCTCTACCAAAAGATGATGCACAGACTCAGTTATTTCAGTAATTTTTGGTTGCAGTTTTAACTTGCTGATGCAAAATTTTTGCTGTTGTTGATCCTTACGACATAAGCATTTAAATGTTTGATATTTTTAGTATTTTTCTCTAAATTTTGTTAGTTGAAGCCATATTATAGCGCTGATTAGTGTATAAGTTAAACGCTTCAATATTTGTTTTTCTATTCAAACTGTTAAATGTCAAATGTCAAAAAAACCTGATGCTGCTAATCTCATGTTTGGCCACAGGGAGGCGCTATCAATGCAGACCCCTTAATTCTTTAAGTCTGTTACTGCAAGCGCAGCAAACTCCCAATGACCTCATATTACCCCTAAAATAATAATATAAACATATATATATCATCTGCTTGGAACATCTGCGTCTATAACTACATTTTTTTTTTATATGACACATTTTACTATTTTATTAAATATATTTGTGAAAACATAACTGTAGAAACTGGAAAATCCAGTGCGTGCATGCACCCAGACAAACATTATGTCATAGCCCTTCCTTGTTTGTTTGTCTGAAACTCGTGATCAGGAACCAGGAACTGCAACCTGTCAACTGCACTGAAGCCACGTTGATGTTTTCATGTTGCCTATCTTGACGACTGCCCTTGAGTGACAGGCGATGCATCCAATCCGGCGCTTCCCATTCAGTCACACCGGGACCCACGTCGACCAATGGCGCCGCCGCTTCTCGGCGTTGTCTCTCTCATTGGACGGGCGACGTAACATTCCACCAATCGCAGCTCCTCCACGGGAAACGCCATCGGGGACTTTTTTGCGTCACCTTTTTCCACCCCGTTGTGTGGCAGCCGCTTCAGTGCGCCTGCGTCGACGTGACTGACAGCGGGTTAGCCAATGGGGTGAACTGTTTGGGGGGCTGGAACGTTCTGAGCCCGCCTCTTTGAGTGACAGATGTGTGGTGCAATCGGATTCTGCTTAGTATGCGAGGATACGCGATTGACAGCTAAAGAGCCAATCAGAGGCGGGTATATGAATCTTTAACGAACGTAAGGATTTTATTGTCCAATCCTAGTGTAGAAACAAGGCGGGGCTTAGCGTTACCAAGGCATGTCGAGGCTAGTATAAAGGGAATAACATGGTTTCCCAGTGGCTGTATATGTTTACTTAAAGAACTCATTCGAAAGGGCGTTTTTTGCAACACACAGCTAAACTTTCTGTGTTGTTGCAGTTTATTTTCACCTTGGGTTTCCTTTTTGTGTTAAGATTTACAAGGCCAGTGGCATGTAAATCTCATATTTCACTAATGTGCCAGTCTTACAAATGGAAAGGGGGCTTCACTTTGGAAACGTGAGCATTTCCCTGGTGCTCCTGCTGTTGCTGAAAGCGCTCATCGGATTCGGGACCTCGCAAGCTCAGGGCTCCGCCATCGGGAGGGAGCCGCAGTCCGCCACCCGGGGTCCGGGTTCGACCTCGGCGGAAGATGGTGCAAGAGTCATGGAGCGCGGCTTGGAAAACGTGGGCGCCTCGGTCATAGGAGCAGACGTTACCGTGGAGGACGACGACAACGGGTCGACCGGGGAGACCGACGAGTCATTCGGAGAAAGTAACGGAAACATCCCGCCGACGAGGTAATTTAATGGAACTTTAAAGCCCAACGGTCGTCTCGTTGCTATACACCCATTATCGGACACGTTCAGTTGAACACCTGTAAAACGTTAACGAGCTCTGAAATGACTAGTTAAAATACTCAAAAGGCTGAAAAAAAAACAACAGTTTGGTTTATTTTTTAAGCTAGCTAACATCTCAACAGTCGCGTGCTTTAGCAGCATGTTTTTTTTTTTTTTTAGACGTATTCCTCCGCTCCCGGCAACGGAGTCGAAAACTTGTTTTGCATGTATCCCCATTGGCTTTAAACCGTTTATTATTACATATTTGCTCACTATTATCTCCCCATATTGTTAGGAAAATGTTGCAGAAGAAATGTTAAAATGACGGCAGCCTGCTGTCAGAGTATAAAATGGGAAAATAAATGCAAGTTTGACTCTGTGTCCGATAATGGGCGCAAGTGCTTGGTTTAAGTTTGAATGGAAAAAGTAGACTAATCTATAAGCACATGCGGCTAAGCAAGCGAGCAAGTCAGTCAAGATACGAATGTATATATTTGCATATTTGCCTCATGGTGTTGATATAAGTGAAAGGGTTGCAGAAAGTAGGTTGTTTGTTGTTGCAGATCATCGATCAGAAAGTTTCTGTGGCGAGATGGAGAGTTTCTACTGCGCAGAATCAGTAGAGGTTGTTTCCAACAGTGTGGCCGGAACATGTTATGAAGTGGCATGGCTATTATTTTGGCTTGGTGGAAATTGTGTAGATATGCATGAACTACAGGAAGTATAGTTTTAAAACAGGACCGAGGTCACAGATCTGAAAATGTATATGTTGTATTATGGGGACTTCTAGTAGCTTTGTTTTTAGCCCTTAGTTTGGCTCTTAGCTCACTTTCTCTCTTCAATCTGGAGGTTGTTAAATTAAAATGTAACCTTCATTTTATTATCGTTCAGCAATCAAATTGTAAAGTAACTTTCCACATGAGACTGCCTGCTTCTGAAGTTGAAATAAAATTGTTTATGTAATCGGTAACGGTTCATCTGCAAAGGAAGTTGTGTGACGGCTTAAAGCAGCAGGATGACGCTTTCACACCCAAGCTAAAGTGGCTCTGCATGCTGAGAGACAGCCTGAGAGCAGTGATCTGTCGTTATAATAGAAGCTCGGTCGGTGGGAACTTGTCTCGCTTGTGAAAATCAACCGTATGTTGGAAATGAAAAGCAAACACTGAGTGATTTAGTCACAAAGTCAGCGCCGCGACTCTTAACATGACAGGCACAGTTAACATTTTGGCTTATTTGTCATGCAAACGCGTGTCGCTCTGCGGAGGAAAAGCCCCTCAGGATGCTGCCAGTCAAAAGTTTACAGCTTCACACAAACCACATGTTTACCCGATCCTGCTAGACCTGCTGCTGCTGCTGCTGCTGCTGCTGCTGCTGCTGCTGCCGCTCAAAGTGAGATGCAGTTCTTGGCGCAGTGGGTAGGGCATTGATTTTGTCTTCCTTGGTAAACAGTAGGTTTTTACGCCCACCTTAGATGTTTTGGCGCAGTGTTTTCCTCAAAATGTTCATTTTCTCTTATGTTTTTACCATCACACGAACTTTGGACTGTTATTCGTGGATCATCATTATTTCAGCGCCTGTTCTTGGATGAATCACATCAGGTCCCGCGCTAAATTATTCTCTGTGTAGTATTAAAAACACGTTGTCTGTTTTTCAAGAAGGAGCTGAAGTTGTCAGAAACCTTGTTAAGAGTCGAACCTTTTGAAGATGCCTGCTGCCGTTCTTGACCTTATTGTTAAAACTTGAATTTCTGTCTTTACTTGGTGTGCCATGTTTTCTTTTTAATCACAGGGTTCAATTTAGAGCTTTCTGACAATATCCAAACCCCGCATTTAAACAACAAGGGTTTGCAGTAAGCACGCTGAGAGATCAGTCCCTTGAACATCAGGAAAAAAAATGTTCTTTTCAAGTGCTGTTAACAGGGAAAAAAACAAAACCTAGTATGTCCTCTGCTGTACAGGCTTTCTGTTTACACCCTGTGCACCTCCAAGGGCACAGACTTATCAGGATAAAACATGAGTGGAATAACAGTTGTAAGGGCAACGCAAGGTAAAAGACTTTGCAGCTCCCGTCTGTCAGCTGCAGTACAATATCAAGAGGAAATCGAAAGTAATTGGCGATGCAGTTTGCTCGGCGAGATAGCAGCAGCCCTATTCCCCTGCCAGTCACCTCAGCTGCTGCAGGAAAACTCCTGAGCGTTCATCCCGGTGCTGGTCACACCCTGCTCCTATACAGCTCACACATCTCCCCCTCTAAATCACACTCTGGGCTGTTTTACTATTGTTTGCCACCACCTATGCGCTCTGATTAATCTAACACCCTTTGCTGTTTGTGCTGTATGTTGAGAATACATTGACCTGAATAATTCTTTCAGGTTTTAAAAAGGCCGTCCTCGTGGGACATTAATTTACATCACCATAACAGACAGTTACGAGTCAATAAGTCAACATGATAAAGAATTAACAAAGTAGCTTGTTAGGCAGGTGCAGGAGAATAAACGGTTGAATTATTCATTAAAAAGATTATATGTAAAACAACAGGGATGACACAGAAATTAGACGATAACAAACTCCGGTAAAGCTTTCTGTTTTACTGGGTCAAAACAAACTACACCGCGTCTGTGCGACTCTGTCGAGTTCTGGATTTCCCTTGCATTTATTCTCTTTGTCTCTTGAATTTTGTCTCTCTCTCATCTTACACCTGCTTCTTCCCTGATGTTCTCCCTTACCTTCACACACACACACACACACACACACACACACACACACACACACACACACACACACTGCCTTTTAATGCCATCCCCTGAGCCTATACTCTACTACACGCTCTGTTTCCAACCGTCTCCCGAAAGAGTTGTTGCTGTTTAGAAATGCCACTAGAAATTAAACGTATTGGGCCAACTCAAACAATGAGATGTCAGAAAATATATTTAGGGCTGACAGGAAAACGTTTGTGTCTGTAATAGAGATTTTAAACGTCCTGAGAAGCGACGGCGAACTTGAGATGCGAGGAGCGAAGCTGAAACGCAGCAAACAATAGAGGTGAGCGTCATCTCTGCGCTCAGCGTTGAGTAGGTCAACGGTTTGAAAACGTTTTGCCGCCGCTTCTCCGTGACCAACATTTTCAGTCTTTACCTGCAGCTGCTTTCTTCCCAAGTCAAACACACCAGGTCCTGTGACATGTGCCTCAGCCCTGTGATAACAATGCCAGCGCGGCCTTTATCTCATTTTGGCTAAACAAACAACTCTGGAGACACGAGAACAAAGTTGCTGATTGTCTTTTTCATGATATTAAATTAAAACCACTCCGTCTCCCTCTTTGAAGCATCTCGCTATCGAGCCGTAGCGTTTTGTTGACAGTGGTATCGTAACTCTCGCACGTCTCTTTGTGTTTGAAACAGAATGGATCTCCACTGAAGCCCTTTTTGTTTTCTTCCAAATGAGATCTTGGAGCACTTCAAATGTTTCATGCGGACAGCTTGAAAACCAAGTCTGCGCTCAGATGTCAACGTTTTTAACTTTGTTTTTGCTCATCTCCACCCCCCCTCCTCCATCTCCGTATCCTGTAATCTATAAATATTCTAGATGTTGGCTTTGATCCGGCCTTCAGTTTGTGACGAACGCTGCTCTCGTGTCGGCTGACAGCTGTCACCTCACCTTTACCGCTGTCATCTTTACGTTAGAAACTCTGGAGACTCTGTGTTTACATCTGTCTCAGTGCAGTTATAGGAGTGAGTGTGTGTGTGTGTGTATATGCTCGAACTCTTGTGTGTGTGTGTGTGTATATGCTCAAACTCTTGTGTGTGTGTGTGAATCATACATGTGACGCCAGGTTTGACGCCTCCGCTACCAAGCGCTCCACCAGGGGCCTCCGGGACCTTTGGGAGCACTTGGAGGTGAGAGGAGAGAGGACAGCATCTTTGTTTGAACCTGCTACCCCTAACGCCACCCTCCCCCCTCGCCCTCTGTACCCACCACCCCCCCACGTCCCCCTCAGGGCCCTGTAGCTGCAACAGCTCTTCTGGGCCGCCGTGCTCGCAGGCTGGCTCCCACCAGCCCTACTCCTTAGCAACAGCCAATCGGCCAGGCTGGGCGACTTGTTGGCCAATTAGGTCTGAGAGACGGGCTAGTGCTCAGAATTTGAGTTGGCCGCATGGGTCCGGCTATAGTTAGGTAAAAGATGTAAAAAAAAAAAAAAATGTTCCTTTTCACGGGGGGAGAGTTCATTTCCTTGTTATTTTTTTCTTCTCACATTGTTTCTGCAGTCTGCTCTCTGTAACCAGGGATAAGTTGTGTGTTTTAATAATAGACACTGTCCCAAAAATCCCGATGAAGATGATTGAACTCCCTCTGGGAAGTTTGATTTGAGCACTTTTAACTTGCTGTGTGTTTGTTTTGCATTCCAGACGTCTGACTTTCTACCTGCAATCGTCAAACTCGCCTCAAACAAGCTTATATAATCACTTTTAACCTATTTTATCTTCCTTGTCTTTCCCTTATGCAACCACGGCGTTTATTCCTGTCTGCTGCCTGCTTTGTCTCATTCTCGTATTTGTTTATTTGCTCTCAGTCATGTTGCTTAAATTGCTTTAAAGCCGAGGAGCATAAGTTTTAATTAGATGACCTTTGTGACCTCTTGACTTTGTTTACACTTGATGAACACCGTCTGTTATGGAGGAGGTTTGTCCCACGTAGCTGTAAAAAATAAAAACAGCATTGTTAAACAACACTAGGTGTGATTACCAGAAGAGGGGGATTTATTAGGTCAGTGGCTATTTTGGTAAGTCGGCAGGACCCGTCTTGCAGCACTGCAGTATGGGTGGGGCAGAGGCAGAAAGGTGCGATGCTCAGAGAGAGAGAGAGAGAGAGACGGAGGGGAGGATGAAAACACAGAGTTGGCTGTTAGTTAGTAGGACCACGCTGTCTTGTTTTCACTCTCGATGGCTCCTCACTGCTTAGCAACAACGAATCAGATCCTCGGATCGGAGCTGCATCCCAGCCAATCACGCGGCAGGAGCGTGGCGCCATAGAGTTTGGATTTTACCACGTGTGAGATCGGAGAGAAGAGCGCGCTTATGCAGGAGGGGAGAGAGGGCGATGGCGACGCTCTTAAATGGTGTGTGTGTGTGTTTTTCATGCTCATAAGTTTTTTTTTTTATAAAACCACACCCTTTGCTCTTTGCTGCAGTGGTCTGCTGCACTGACCCTGCTGGATGTGGAGTCGGGGTTTTAAAGCGGATTGATCACTGATCTGCATCAGAAGGCATAAAAATAATCTCTTGTTTGTTTAACAGGTGCAGAGGACAGTTATATAAACCTTCACGTCACATTAATCTGTGTTAATAGTGTCACCTCAGGACTGGAGTTAGAGCTTGTTTACCTTTTTCTTTTTCTACTTTGAATCTAGTCTAAGAGTTTACATTAGAAAGGCTTCGTAGGGAAGCATATTCATATATTTCAGACTAAACACAGAGGAGACAAAAACAGAGCTCTGGTTGCATGCTGGGATCATCTTAAATGTTGTCTTTAAAGTCTTCCCCAGTCATAGGTCTGACACTGTTTGTCACAATGTGCACAGTTCAAAGGAATGCACTTGACTCGTCTTCTTCCTTCTGCCGGTGCAGCTGGTGCTGGCGGTGGCGGCCGCGGTGGCGGTGCTGCTGGGTGCGGCCGGCTCAGAGCTGCAGCCATAACTTTCTCCCCACGTGTTCCCCACGCTCTCGTATTTTTGTTCTGCCTCTCGGTGGCTGCACGGTCGGCTCAGTGGCAGCTGCGCGGCAGCAGAACTCCACACTCCAGCGTGCGCCCAGGCTGCTTGCTGTTGCATGGTTACAAGCTGTCCCGCCCTGCCATTGGCTCAGAGTCTGCACAGCTGCCGACCCATTGGACAAGCGAGGAGAAAAAACAGTGCCTCCATTGGCCGCTGCGAAGCGGCAGGCTGCTAGGATTGGTCGGGCTCGGCGGCTCTCGCTCCTTAGAGACTCGGCCTGTGTAAACATCCTGGTTGTTTCTTTCAATGGAGAGTGTTTACCAGCAGCTCAGTTTTGCCGGTGTGTGCAGACTGAGGCTGAGCGTCTCCGAGGAGCCGAGTCTGGTGAGAGCGAGGCTAATTGGCTCCCTGCTCCGCCATACGCTTTGTGATTGAAGACACACTCTGCACTATTATGACACTTTGACAGCATTACAGGCGAGGACGCTAACAACCCTCCGTCTGTTGGCAGGCGCACTTCTCTCCCTCTTTCTTCCTCTTCATTCACCATTCAAACGTCTTCCTCAGTGTCCCCGCCGCCTGCCTCTGTCTCAGTCAGCAGCAGCAGCAGCAGCAGCAGCAGCAGCAGCAGCATCAGCCCTGCAGGCTTCATGTTATCCCTTTGGTGACGGGCAGTGCTGCGGTGTCTCGGGGCACAGACGTGGAAAATAAATTGCCTCGAGTTCTAAATGCTACAGTCGGCCTGTTTGTATGGTTTCTGTTGTTTTTATCTTTTGGTTTAAGTGCTGCTTTTGTAGCTGCACTCATTTTCTCCATAACCATCATGATACCTAAGTTGTAGAGTTAAGTACCCCACCCCTAAACCCCCCCCTCCTCCTTCATATCCTTTATCTGGAGTACAAAGAGTCCACAAAAGCTTTTGATCTCCCTCTCAGAATGAAATTCCTCTATCTCTTGCTTAGCCCGTCTCCATCTCTGAAGATAAACCCGATGCTCTCGGTGACTTCTTCCTCACTTCTACATTCACAGCATGACACTGGGGGAGGCGGGGCCGGCCGAGCGAAGGCCGCCAAAGCTTCCACCCTCTCACAGAGCCGACTGCTTAGCAACAACCAATCAGCCTAATATTTTTGGCAGGGTCTCGCAGCCAATTGAGAGGGTGAGAGCGGGCTTTAGCGCTGTGTTTTTATTGGCGGCTGCGAGGAAAAACAATGTTTTTCTTAGTACTACACACTTGAGTGCGGAGTGGTTAGGCTGATAATGCTGAGAGCAGATTTGGAGAGATAATCTTGGCTTTGATGGTGCTGAAAGACACATGGCCCATTACAGTTAAGGGATCCTATTTGCATTTTTATGCAAAGCTCCAGCTCCAGTTGAACCGAATGAAGTAGCTGTTCCTCCAGAGCAGCAACTGTAACTGTTTGACTGAAGTTTAACATGAGAGAAACCTTCCTAAAATTGATTTGCTCCCTCAGAATTAATCAATGTCTTAGTTTCCTGAGGCCTGAACATCCTGGAACATGCTCATTCCTCTTCATGACTAAAGACTTCAATCAATAAGGTTTTATACCTCGTCAATAGCTATTCACCTGCTCGTTCTAAACGACGGGCAGCTTGGGGATGCTGTTATTAAATATACTTAGATTACAGCTGTCACAGTGTACATAATTTAAAGTGGTTCTGACAACTTAAACACTTTCTTTAATTGCTAATTTCGTCTTTAAGAAAGTGAGCAAGTGATAACACACCATTTTCCCCCGGCTGCTTCTGTCTAGTTGCCCTTCAGGGAGGCAGTTAAAACTCTGTGCGCTCCAGTAGCCAACGGAGGGAAGCGGCTTGGGTCCCAGCTGTGTGGATGTGAAGCAGTGGGTGCTCGGAGACGGCGAGTGTGTGCTCAGCAGAGCCTCGCTGGTTAAATAAAGCTAAAAGCCCTGTTGACAGCACCTCCTCTAGACAGATACAGATCAATAGTCAGTTTGTGGCCCCTGCCGGAGCTCCGGACGTGATTGACAAGCAATGCGGCAGAAGCCCTGAGAGATAGGTGAAGGGTGGGGCTGGATGTCTCTGTTCGTTTACGTTGGACTGTTGCTGGAAGAAAGGGAGATATCTTAACCAGCGCTGATGTGGAGGGGAGGGCTGCGTTTGGAGAACTTGCAGTTGGTAATAAAATCCTTCATCAAGTAAAGTTTTCGGGTAGAGTTTTAGAATTAATTGGAGGAAATAAAAAATCCATCATCACAATACTTTTTAAAGTCTCAGGGGTAAAGCCCAGCGGGGCTTTTGGAAATACTCAGCCCCATACATCTTGCAAGGAAAAAACCCTTCCACCCCCTGCATCTTAATTCCTCCCAGTCTTAGTTTTATCTGCTCGCTGATTCTGCAAAGCCTCTGAAAGAAGTAAAACTAATCCACTTCATTTTAAAATATTAAAACAGAGTATTAAAATAATTTGTCTTTTTAGGGTCATTTTGAATGCTAAACATCATTCATTATACGCAGCTTACTACAAGATTCAAACTTCTTTGAAAGGTAATGAATACATAATCAATGTGCTGCCCAGAATAGCTGATTAGATGGGATCTGTCATGGCACAGGTGTGCCGCTAGCTGCTGCTGAAGGTCACCCTGCTTGCTAAACAAGGGCGGACTAGTGAGGGAAGATAACATCTGCACCACCGCATAACAATACCTCACCCTTTAGTGTCTTAGATTAAA
The DNA here is from genome assembly GCA_005024645.1 of Planiliza haematocheilus. NCBI lineage: Eukaryota > Metazoa > Chordata > Actinopteri > Mugiliformes > Mugilidae > Planiliza > Planiliza haematocheilus. Next base: position 4,804,415 of record SRSE01000637.1, read on the forward strand.
GCTCCCATTGGGAAGTAGCGTTGACGGATAGCGCTTACTGTAAATATTTGTATATCATAGCTTGCGTGGACACGAGCGCCTTGACATTTGTGGTGATTGTGTCAACACATATAAAGTGTGTTGGCTTGTCTCTGTGTGAACCTCTAATACAAGTGAATATGGCCAACGCTATTTAGTTTTAACACTAGGTAGAGATAGTGTCTTAAATGCTGCAACTTTTACACGAAACAAGATTTATCAACAGACTTTTGGCCAAAAATAGCAGAACCAAACAAACGCAAAAGCATTCGAGTGCAGGAAACGGCAGGAACTAGCTCTGCTAACAAAACGCAGAAGAATAGCCTCGAATCCGAGGTCCTCGACTCATTGCTCGACACGGATGGTGTCTCTGACGGTGGCATCATAAACCAGTGCCTCAGCAAACATTCGACAACGTTAGCATGTCTGGAAACACTTGTACTGATGTGCGGCGAATTGAAGTCTCCACAGACACTATTTTTATCAGGAAGATTGCAAATTGAGAAGCAGAATGACCAGCCGCTGTCTCTGTTATGTCCTTCACATTTCAACCACCATTTTAACAATGAGCTACCAACTCTTTTTGTAACTAAATAAATGAAAACCTTTTATGGAAAGCTTTATGAAGCGTACTTTATTTACCTCACCAGGCCTACGTGTCCATATAAGCTCATTCGGAGCATATGCTGAAGTCTTTGTGTTCCGTCCACAGGTCTCTAGTAATCATCAGTACCTTGGATGGACGGATCTCGGCTCTGGATCCTCACAACCAGGGCAGGAAGCAGTGGGACCTAGATGTCGGCTCGGGATGCTTGGTGTCCTCCAGCCTCAGTAAGCCTGAGGTAGATCAACTCCTTTGGTTCATTCACATTTTGTTTTTAATTTGTTTTTGAATAATGAATTTGATGCTAATATGTAGAGATATTTAAATAGTAGATTATGATTAGTGCTTTAATTAATCCCCCTTTTTTAATTGAAATGAAGACCAGCCATTAATGGTTAAACACAAAGGTCAACTACAGCCATTTAAACAGATTAAAAGGCATTATTCCAGTGATTAGCATCTAATAGCAGATGAAAAAGTCACTTCCCACAGTCTTGACATTGTCAGTTTGAGGCTAAGGGTTCAGTCTCGTCTCTGTCTTTTCCTCTGAACAAACACTGTCCCTCCCGGCTTGCTGTCAGTAGACTGTAAGACCAGTAATTGAACTCGGTGCACTTTGAACAGTCAACCAAGGCAAGGGTTGCTGTTGTTTACATTTTACAGCACACTCGATACACAGCCGACGTACTGTACACCCCCACATTAAATCCGAGAGGAGCTGTTTCGCCTGGAGGATTACCCTCTTTGTTGACTGTGGTGGTTTACACATACAAGCTCAGCGAGCCCCTCGCCTCTACATGTATACAGAAGCTTAAACCGCCCACACCGACACGCAGAAAGTGAAACGTAGCCCAGAGCGAGACCAGAACGCTGCTCGCTCTGCTCTGAAATACATTCAAGAGGCGTGCTCGTGGACGCTCCGCTTTGATGTGGACTCGATCTGTGTGAGAGTTTTGCCTCAGGGAAAAAAGCCTCTGATCCTAACAAGGGTCTTGGTGGCTGCTGAGATCAGGCTAATGTTAGTGTGCTGGTCCTGGTAGGGCGCGTTTGAAAGTGAAGAAGCACAAATTGCGCGTCTGCTTTATTAGCGTGGTGTTACAATAAAAGACCAATCTAAGTTTTAATATGTTTTTGACAAGCAGTGTTTTCCCAGGAGGCTTGGTTCTGGCTGTGGTGCTGTGTTTGTTTCTATTAAAAATAGATTTGGTTGGAATCAGTCTGTGGCAGGCAGCTAATGGAGTAAAAAGCAGTAACTACTTGGCTTGTTAAAGAGTATTAGTTTAAAATATGTGTCAGATGAAAGTGCAAAATAAGCAATACGAGTCCAAATACGTCAAGATCCATGCAGATGAGTTTCTTTCACGTCTCTAAGTGGTGCTCAAGTAAGAGGCATCAGCATGAAAAGCCTTTGTCCCAACTAAACTCAGCGGCTGAGTTCACTGATTAGCAAACCTGCAATTAGGAGGAGGGAAGTGATCAGTGAAATGAGCCGCTGGCACGTGCTGCTAGATTTAATAGAAATATTTGGACGTCTTCTTGGCAGCGCGTCGTTAGGAGCTGTTGAATTTGAAGTTTAGAAAACCTGACTTTATTAACCTTTTTTTTTTATTCAAGGGTCCCCTCCTTGGAGGTTAGAGAACCCCTGAAGGTTCCTCGAAGCTGTTGTAGTTTATTCAGCAGAGACCGCGTGAGCTCAGTGTATAGCTTCTCCATTGACTTTATCAGAATATAAATTTGACCTTGGATATATGAGATGGAACGTTTCTTATATGGAGTTTTGGAGCTCAAGGCTCTAAGTATTCTCTTTGGGCTGATGAAAGCAGCTTCTGACATATCAAAAACTTGTTTTTATAGCTCCCCGAAATTTCAGTTGCAGCGCAGATTTATTTGACTCCACTACTGTTAATATGGTTGTTGGTTACATATTTAAATCTTGTTTTAGCTTATTTTATTTATTTACCAATCAGCCACAACATTATAACCACTGACAGGAGAAGTGAATAACATTTAAACCATCTTGCTCCAGTTCAATGTTCTGCTGGGAAACTTCTGGACCTGGCTTCATTCATTGGTGTGGATGTTACTTAGACATGTAGCACCCACCTAGACCAGACCAGGCACCCCCACCCCATAGCAATGACACTCCTTGATGGCAGCAGCCATCCCCAGCAGGATGCAGCCACAAAAACACTTTAGGAAGAAGAACAGCACAAGGTGTTGACCTGGCCTCCACATTCACTAGATCCCAAACTGATCAAGTATCTGTGGGATGATCCACAGAGGCCCCTCCCCTCAGAGGCCCCCCACTAACATGACAGGACGCCCTCAGACCATTCTCTGATGAGTCACAACACAATATTAGGAAGGTGTTTACCAGAACGTCAAATCATTTCCACACTTTTTTGACAAAGTGATCCTGTCTTCAGTGGAGCGTTGGATCTGCAGGAAATATGACAGAAGAAGAATTTTAAACCCAAACTTCAGTGACGGCACAAAAATAAAAAGACAGATCAAGATGAAACTCGTCGCGTCACCTGATGTTTACTCGACATCCCAGCTCAACAGAAGTCATCAGATTAAATGTTTACCATCTTATTAAGAGCTAATATTATCTGACTCCACCTCTCAGTCTGACGGGGTCACATTGTTCTGGCTGAGGTGGTCACTGCTGCATTTTTCTCTGGTTGTGTCGTTAAACTGATTATTAATGGAAAATTAGATCAGACATGTTGTGAGTGTGAGAGACTTGACAGGAAGTGTCAGAAAATTCATAGACATACATGTAGCATCCTCCTGTCACGCTCCAGTGTGTGCTGACGCGGTGACAGGATGCTGACTGTGTGTGTGTGTGTGTGTTGTTTGTATGTTGGACACGCTCTGCTTGTGCCTTTTTACCTGTTAGCTTTCATTTGGCTGACGGAGCGAAACGAGGAGAGATGCCTGTCAGCTCTGAACCCGCTGACTTACTGTGACGTCACTTGTTATGATCTGCCGAGTGTGTGCTCGTGTCTTCTTCCTCTCTCTGTGTGTGTGTGTGATGTTTTTATGCTCCTGTGCTTTTATGTAAGTTTAAATCCAGCCTTGGCCTCTCTGCCCTCTGTAACCTGGGATGCCTGTCTGCTGGGTGGAGTTGTGAGGGCGGGGGGGGGTGGTGGTGGCAGCGCCGCCGCCGGCTCCTGCCTCCTCCACACCACCTCCACACCTCCCTGGCTGCTGAGCGCTTAGCAACGGTTTCATTGGCGCTCGCCTGGTCCCTGAGACACCGAGTCTGCTCGGTGATCAGAGGCTAAGGGGGGGTCTGCTTCCATGCTATTGGCTGGCCTCAGGACGCCGGGACGGATGCAGCCAGTCACCTGCTGCATCCTGCCGAGTGTGTGTGTGTGTGTGTGTGTGTGAGGGACAGCAGAGCCACAAACAGCATTGTCTGCAGAAAAAGAAGCCATCACTTCAAAAAGCAAGGAGTTGCTCCGGGGTGTCAGAGGGGGCTGTGGGGCGTGTGGAGTTAGGGGTTAGATGAGGGGGGTCGGTGCCAATGTGAGTGACTCATGCTGGAGGGGGTGGGTGCTAAAGGGATGAGGGGGGGAGGATGGGTGATTAGGGAGATGAGGTAATGCCTCCGACCAGAGATGATGTCATGGACAGCACACACACACACACACACACCGGCGTACCTCTGCTGGCATGCAGTGTGAATGAATGAATGGATGATGGGAGAATCTGAATTGATTGCTCCACAGTGATAAACGATAGATCACCTCGCAGGGCTTAATGTGACGGGCAATAATTCTTCTAGCCCGACGAAGGAAATGAGAAAGGCCAGATGGACGGTATTTTTTTGGCAGAAAGTCGATCTTTCTTCCGGCCGCCCTGGTTTTGTTTTGATTTTTGGTTTGTTCAAACTACCAACGGTACGGTAAATCTTCCCGTCTGCCACCTCTTTAAGCAGAGCAGTTGCATTGTGGGCCGACGGTGGCCGACGTATTAGCGGCGGGTGAGAGGTGACAGCGGTGACAACAACACACTTAAACACTTGCGCGACAAATGTCCGACCCCCCTGGCCACCTTGCTCCCCTCCTCATTTCCCCAGGGCACAATACGATGGCACGAGTCACAACATCAAATAATCATCATGCTCATTTGGATGAATGCTTCCATGATAAACTGGTTTTATAAAACCAATTTCAAACAATACAAAACAACAATAATAAACACATAATTGTATTAAAGCTATTAAAGTGCAAAAATATATTAACTTGTAGTCTGACCTTAAACACTTAAGACAAATGCTGATGGTTCCCCGCAGCAAACAAATGAACGGCTCTGGTCTCAGAGCCATGGCGGATATTTTTCTTAGAAAACACACACACGTTGAAAAAAAAGACGACGTGAATGAGTCTCGGTTGTGGCTCTTTAAAGATTAATGAGTCTATAAAATTCACAGCGGAAAGAAACACACAGAGAAAGGAAAAAAATAGTGCTGAGGCATCCATTTTTTAAGCGTTTACAATACTTTAAAACGGATTTGAATATTTTCTTACGCTCCGTAGGTCATAACAGCAAAACGGGGTCATCCCTGTTATTTTTCTTTAAAACCTAAATAGGAGAAATCACCAAATCCATTCAGAAAATAAAGACCAGCGTAAGGTAGAGACAAAGGCGTGATCATAAATGTGTTGGGGGTGCACTGTTGATCACGTTCAGTTCATAAGCATCAAAGGATACTTTTAATTTGCTTTGATGGGGGTTAGAGGGGGCGGGCGCTCATGTTATCAAGTCAAGGTTACCAGATCTATTTAAAATAGTTTCCTTTTTGAATGATCTTATTATAATTACCCAACATACATGTTTATATCAAGGTCTGTTCAGTGCTAATAACATGGACAATCATTTTTTACATGTAGATTAATACATAAGGCATCTTTCAATCAGCTTCAGAGGTCGTCGAATTGATCAATTATCTAGAAAATAATAAAAATAAAGAAATAAAACATTGAGTTTTCCTCATCCGCATAATGTACACAGTTACACCCTGTAAAATAATTCATTGTGTAGAAATAACAGTGTTCATAAAATCCATCCAAAGTTTCTTTTCTTTCTTCTTCAGATCAAATAATGAAAATAATTTGACCTTATTTTTAATAACCTGGGTCGTGTTGTGAGGAATTTAGCTGTAAATAACTAAGAAGTAATCTCACTCTTATTTTCTCTTTGCTTGATTTAATCAAAACCTTTATTGTCTTCCTTGATGATTCCCGTATAGACGGACTGGTTCATGATTTGAGTGAATCATCCCACAGAAGCTTTAGAGACTTACTGAATCTATGCTGAGATATATAACCCTTGTTGAAACTCGGTTAAAACTGAGGTGCAGTTAATAATTCACCAGGCGTCCCTGCTGAATTAAGATAAGACGCACCGAACACACTTTTTGGACGGGGAGTTTGAATAGTTAAGGCTGCGCTGCAACTTCCTACAAATCTGATGCAAAGCTTAAACTTTTGGTCGAATTCTGATCTTGGTACGTTTGCGGTTGAGTAACCGGATGTAGTTGTTAACGGGAACGAGGAGCGTGTGGGCGAGAAAAGTGACGGAAAAGTCATCGTCTCTGGCGGGTAGAAAGAATCGAGGAAACGCCAAAGAGAAGTTTACTCAACTCATACAATCCACGGGTAGGACGCAGACAGGCCACCATTAATGATGAGTGAAAGTATGCTTCACTTAGTGCTAAACGTTTCTCTTACATCAACTAATCCTTCATGCAGAATTATTTTGGACATTATATCGTATCAGTCAGAGCAGCAGAAACATGTCCATATGCCAGAACCTGAAGGAGGTGGACAAGAAGAACAGCTGAGAGAAGGCAAACTGGTCTTAGATTAGATCATGGTGACCTGGATTAAAGCATCAGGAGCCCGATGACTCATCCACGTCTCCCAGTGTTTCCCCCTGCGCTGTAAACCTCTTTGTAAACCTCTTTGCACCCCCCCTGCTGCCATACCAGCACGGTGTGATGTGATGGTCAGATTGTTAACCCCTCCTTCAGTCACTTGCTAAATTTATCCTCAGCTTGTCTCCGATCCTTACCCCCCCTCTCCTCCCTCTACAAAAGATGACCTCACTGTTGCTCCTGGCTCTGCTCTCTAGTAAATCATCCTGCCACGCTTTGTGCCGGACTGAGAAGTGACTTTCTTAGAGTCCGATTGATTCCCAAATTAAAGTTATTGGCAGGTCATGGGTTTTCAGAACGTTCAACACCAGCGAGCCGAGAAATTGGTCATTGTTTGTTCAAATATCTGACTCATAAATAAGTCGGACGTCTAATAATAATGAAAAAAAAGAAAAAAGGTGATGACTAACACGCTTGAAGAAAACCATTGTCTCCCTAACGAGCTCAAAAGCTGTGCAGGTTAAATCAGGATTAGGGTCGGGATGATGTAATGATGTCATCCTTGCTGCCCTCCTGCAGTGAGCATCTAATAGCACACACACACACACTCACACACACACACACTCTCACACACACACACACATCCCGGACTGAATACTTCTCTTTTAAAGATCCAGGTTAATTACTTAGGCTCTCTGTTGTGTAATGGTGCCAACTCTGTGGATTGAGTCCAAGCGTGTGGGGGCTGGAGCTGCTGCTGCTGTGTGGGTGGATGTCTGTGTGGATAAGTGTTTTTTTGTGTTTGAATGATTTTCTGTCTGTGCAGAAAATTAAATAATAATAATAATAATTAAAAAAAACAAAAACTATCCAGGATGACTCGTGTGTGTTGGAAGCTTTTGCATAAATCACACTGTAATAATGAAAAGTGTAATTCATTATTTTCATGAAGGATTTGCTTGTTCAGAAGTTTGTGACACTGCAGCATTACCTCATATACTCTTTATGTGTCAGTAACTTGGCTTCATTTAAACTATGAGAACATTTAGTGGGTTCATGAAGCTGCAAGGATGTTTTCATATGTTTACAGTTTTTAAAGCAGTTGTCATTACAGCCGTGTTATAATAAATAATAGATGGATTATTTTCATTTATTATCTTTTGGTGCAACCCACGCGACAGGAATAAGCGGGTATAGAAAGATGAATGAATGAATGAATCTTTTGGTGCACATCTGCCAACAGGAGCAGTTTTATGATACAAATTAATAAGAATAAACATTTAATCTGTATTTTTATTTTATCCGTTATTTTCTGTCTGCATGTACTCAAAACAAAACGTGATGTTTTCTTTATTAAAGCGTCATGGCATGTATACGGTACATGGTCTTCAATATATATATATTTAAAAAAAAAAAAACAGGAATAAAAATGTCAGTGTGCATTATTTGTTAGGAAATTTTTCTCTATAAAATAAAGTGCCACTTCTGGGCAGGCTGTCTCCAGCGGCTGCATTCCCTCCAGTGAAGCTCAGACATGCTGGCGACTCAGAAATGGCCGGCATTAGGGTGACGACAACAGGAGAAATAATCTCCATTTTGCAATTGAGGCATTTTCCGTAACATCCAAGATCTCAAATGAATCTAATTATGTCGCTCAGCTTCTAATAACCTTTGTGGACTACCTCAGCTCTTTCCAGCGTATGTCCATGAACTTGTTCCTGAACAACAAACGAGACGACGACAACCAACCGGATTTGTTTCCTTGCAGGTGTTTGGCAATAAGATGGTCATACCTTCACTGGACGGTGCCTTGTTCCAGTGGAACCGGGACAGGGAGAGTATGGAGGCAGTGCCTTTCAGCGTGGAGTCCCTGCTGGAGTCGTCCTACCGCATCGGAGAGGACACGGTCCTGGTTGGGGGCAAATCCCTCACTACTTACGGCCTGGGGGCGTACAGCGGCAAGGTCTGTACAGCCACAGTGATTTAAATAAATGTAACACATCTTAACCTCGCTTACGCGGAGGAAGGACCTTGCTTGTAATCTTCCCCCCTCCCTCTCCGTGTCGCTTCCCACAGCTTCGGTACATCTGCTCCGCGGGGGGCTGCAGTCGCTGGGGGGACGACGAGGTGGAGACCGAGGATGTGCTCCTACTGCAGAGGACTCAGAAGACTGTGCGAGCCATCAGGCCTCGATCAGGGATGGAGAAGTGAGTTTGATTCAATCGAGCCATGTGTCGGGGTCAGTCAGTGTGTCAGTCAACCTGGAGCAGATACTGTGTCTTATGTGGCGTTTCGGAAAAGAGTCGCAGACGCTCGATTGATTTCCTGTCGGATGTTGTCAATAAAGTCACTTAAAGCTTCAGGGTCAGTGGGACGGCCTTTTTGACACCTCGACTCTATAACAGCAACCAGGCAGATCATTTTTGACATCGATTACCCCTAAATTATTGATTATCTAAATGTCTAATCATCTCGATCCAAGGTGGAACTTCAGCGTCGGAAACTTTGAGCTGAAGTTCGTTCCGGAGATGCAGCCTGGAGTGAACTTCCTGGAGGGAGAAGTGTTGAACGGTGACACCTGGAAGGAGAGGCAGCGGGTCATCACCGACGAACCGGGAGCAGGGAGGGAGCAGGCGGAGAACCAGCAGAACCAAAACCACCACTTGGACCTCGTCATCAAAGTGTCTGTCCCCGACTGGAAGGTCATGGCCTTCAGCACCGAGAATAACGGGCAGCTGATCTGGGAACGTCAGGTGAGACCAGGATCATTTACACCTGAATTCACAGCTTCATGACTAAGTACATTTGATTTCACCTGTTTTCTTTTTTGGTGCAGTTCTGTACACCCATTGCCTCGGCCTGGCTGGTGGGTGGTGGTAAAGTTACACCAATCAGCCTGTTTGACGACACCGGCTACAGCAACCAGTCTGAAACCGACGACGAGGAGGAGGACGATGATCCGGAGAAGGCCCGGGGAGCTGCAGAGTCCAGTGTTTACCTCGGTAGGTTCACACACACATGCACGTAGACGCCTGCAATCCACCAACGGGACGTCCTGTCCTTCCAAGTGCATGCTGCGACTCTTAATGGATCTTGTGTTTGTGTATTTCAGGTGCATTATTTGCACCGTCCTGACACTAAAGTGAATTTAGAGCAGCTTGTTTTCCCCTTGGTTTTCCAGGCATGTTTAGGGGGCAACTCTACCTCCAGTCCTCAGTGAGGATCAGCGAAAAGTTCCCCTCCAAAGCCATTGGGTCGGAGAAAGATATAATTCCACTGCCCACCGTCAAATGGAAGCCTCTAATACGTGAGTCTGCTTGCTTATTCATCACATGCTGTGCTCTGGCACCAAAGGAACCAAAGATCTTCCGAGGTTCCAAGAGATCTTTGATGTCGTATGGGCACCGTGCACCGCTTTGTCCTTCTTTAATCCTGTCCTCAGTTTGTTGTTCCATATCGATTGGGTAAACAGACCTTGTTCATCTTGACCTTGCTGCAGATTCTCCATCTCGGACACCAGCTCTGGTCGGCTCCGACGAATTCGACAAGTGTCTGAATAACGACAAGTTCTCCCACGAGGAATACAGCAACGGAGGCTTGTCCATCCTCCAGTATCCATACGGTCAGAGCCTCATCATGACTTTAAAAGACAAATGCAGCATTATCCGTACAAACCTCAACCTTGTGCTTTTTCCTCCTGTAGACAACGGCTACTACTTCCCCTACAACAAGCGCTCCCGTGGGAAACGTGACAGCGCCGTGATCCTGATTAATGGGAAGGGGGCCAAGTCTGACAGCCGCAGGAGGAAGGACCCGGTTCTGCTGCTGCCGTGGTGGAAGGAGATCCTCGGCACCATCGTTTTCTGCATCGCTGCCACCACGTACATCGTTCGCAAGTTCTTCCACCCTCCCGCCCCTGTGGCCTATGTGAGGGTAAGACCAAAGACGCAGCCTGCAGCGAGAAAACCTTCCTGACAGTTAGAAGGCCGCCCGCTGCACAATGCTGATGTGAATTCAGCCGCTGCAGACAGCTTTATCCAAATTCATCATAATTCTTAAAAACATATAATCTGTATTTCTTCTTTGTTGACTTATCTACTGTTTCCTGTGTCTGATAAAACTTATTTAAAAAGGTTCTTTCCTTTTTAATTTTAAATCACAACTCACCACCTCCCTAACGTGTCTCCGCTGTCCTCCTTCTGTCCCTCAAAGCAACGGAAAGAGTCGGAGACACAGTGCCAGACAGACTGCAAGTTTGACCTTGAAGTTGTGGAATCCAAAGAGCCCGTTTCCACGGAGACCCGTTCCTGCGAATACGTGTCCAGGTACATCATCACAGCACGCCGCTAAGCAGAAGACGCACACGTTATTTATTTATTTTGTAATGACTGGCGAGAACTTCACCTGTCTGCTGTGCCGGGGAGTTGTTATCCCCCACACTTGAAAGTCGGACGCGAGTCCCACTCTTTCAAGGTGTAGCCACGGATTCAGCACTGTTACCATGGTGACCAGCGGTCTTCCAGCCTGCCTCGATAGGACAAGGCAGAGATGGGAGAGTCGTAGTGGTGCATGATTGGGTAACTCAGCTGTTTGCCATCAAATGAAAATGACCTTGGTCCCGGCAGACCGCACCCCGCTCGGCAGCATCTGCCACGGGGTCGGAGTGTCACTTTACATCACTGTCAGGACATTGTCAGAAGTTTTTTTTCCTGCTATTTTGGACATGCCGAATATGATCAGCCACCATAATTTATGAGCTGTCGCTGACCTCCTGCTGTCTGATCGATGAGAGTTTACATGTTTACATCCGTGTGCTGAATAAAGCCTCTCTACTCTCACAAACACCAGCAAAAATCACATTTAACTACCGTTTTTTTTTTCATCTCTTCATGTCACCACTCCCCCCTCCTCCTCTTTTGATCCTCCCTAAATTCACAAACCCGTCCCTTCCTCTTTTTATAGCTACTGCTGCTGCTGCAATCCATGCAAAAGACTTTAGCCAAAGAACTTTCCTTAAATAAAACGTGCGGCTGTTGCAGCAGCTGAGGCCGGCGAGAGTCGGGTTCATTAGGAGGGAGGAAGAGATCAGAAAGTCTTGAATCACACGTGTTCACACGCTTCCTAATAGGACGGCCTTCAGTCCCCTGAGGACAACGAGCAGGGATGGTTTGACGGGGTGGAGGAAAGTGGGACTGTAAAGTTTTCTCACTTTGAGCCTGTGGCTGCTGAGCTGTAGGTAAACACTGCTGCAACTGCAACAAATATCTTTAATTTAAAAACAGGTCCACGCTAGTCTACGAGGACAACTGTGAAATACCTTAAAGTGTAATGTTTATTTCTAGTGTGACAGCCTGTTTATGAGCCTTAAAAAAAGTAGTTCATATCTAATTTTGCTTTCCAAGTCTCACAAGGCTCAGAAACAATGTGACTTGTGGATCGTGTTTAGCTTGGCGTTGGTTAACTGCCAGCTCAGAAGCCACAGCCAGCCCTGATGGATTTGGCTGGTTGTAATTCCTCCTCCGTTAATCACCTTTCGTCACTTTCTAATCCTCCGTGATCACAGTGAATCTCCTGCCATCACACAGCTCCTTTTTGTTTTTATTTAACGCTCAGAGCAGAGCGACTCTTGTTTGCACAACGCTAACCCGAAAGTGTCTCCCCCTCAGGTACCTGACAGACTTTGAGCCGGTGCAGTGCCTCGGCCGCGGGGGGTTCGGTGTTGTGTTTGAAGCCCGCAACAAAGTGGACGACTGCAACTACGCCATCAAAAGGATCCGTCTGCCCAATAGGTAGCTCCTCACGCTGGCTACACCAGACTTCCTTGCTGGGGGGCTATTAGCTCTTCCTTTATCTGTTTTTTTTTCTTTGAATCTGTTTAACTTGGTTATATAAGCAGAAAACCACGTCGGGGGCATTGCTGACTCTTTGGAACAAATATGAGCCGTGGATTTCTTTATCTAGATCTGACAAGCATGAAAATGTAGCGCTGAGCTGATGTATTTTAGCCCTGTTGTTGATTAGTCTATTCATTATATTTCATCCCTTAAAGTTTCTGCAGTTGAATAAATGTTTTTAATGCATCACCAACCCCTGAAAGAACTGCAGTTTGTTTTTGTTTTCTTTAGACGATCAGGACGACCTGTTAAAAGATGAATTGATCCAAATGTGAAACTCTAAAGCTCATTTTTCTTCCTGTCATACAGGGAGCTGGCCCGAGAGAAGGTGATGCGAGAGGTGAAGGCCCTGGCAAAGCTGGAGCACCCGGGGATTATCCGCTACTTCAACGCCTGGCAAGAGAGCCCCCCTGAGGGCTGGCAGGAGGAGATGGACCAGAGGTGGCTGAAAGACGCCAGGTGAGCCAAGCTTTTTGTTTTTTTTCTCCTTTAAACCTGTTCTCCTGGTGTAGCTCAGCGGGTCGTCCCACAGGCGACTAAGCACACAGGACGACTGTTGTTAAGCTGTGTCCACACACGCAAAGACGTTTAGCCCTCCCCTCTGGACAGATAAAGACATGACAAGTCCACAGACTCTGCACCACCTCTCGTCTGGTTGCACTTTGAGTCTAAAACGTCATGAAAGGTTTTATGCATATTAATGTTAAGCACTTTAATGCCGCTTTGCTTTAAATTGCCTCAGCAGACTTGAACATGAATCATGCATCCATGCATTAGATTTATTGCTACTCACTGTGCATTTTAAAGTGCACACATTATAGAAGCAGCTCTGAATCAGACGCATATATGCCTTCTGCTGTAAACAAAGTCCTACTTTACAAAGTGTTTTTCATGCTTATAACAACTCTTTTTTTCTGTTTCAGCACCACCGACTGGCCAATGAGCTTCCTCGACCACATGGAGGCGCTGTCAGTCAAAGTCCCCGTGTCCAGCTCGGTGTCTCCTGCCTCCGGACCTGGAGGAGACGCTCTGGAGGCGTCTGTCAGCGCCCAGGCCCTGCTCTCCAACAGCGCCGCGGGCTTCGGCGTGGACGACGGCGACCTGTCCTTCCACCCCATGCTCGGCCACGACAGCCTCATGTCCGAGAGGGACAGCCAGGCCGACCCCGACGCCTCGGACACGCCCCACTCGTTCGAGCTCTGCCCCCCCCGCGGGCCGAGCGACTGCACCTCCTCCTCCTTCGACATCGTGTTCGAGGACTCGGGCTGCGACCGGGATGCCGACGCAGACACGGACTCGGGCTCCGACGCAGCCGGCCCCGGCACGGTGACGAAGAACAGTTCATCTTCCTCACACACCAGACGACAGGAGTCTGTCCCGACCTCATCTTCCTCTCCTCCTCGGCCGACCTCACTTACCCTGGCTTTCCCTACCACTCCTCCAAACCAGCGAGTCCAGCCTTCCCCTAAGGTCAGTGGAGAATCTGCTCAATCTGCTGCACTTACTGGAAATTCCAGCACTAATCTGATTATAAAATAAAGCCAAAGTCATCTCTTTTAAAGTAAAAGTAACCTTTCCTGTGTCCAGGTGTACCTGTACATCCAGATGCAGCTCTGTCGGAAGGAGAACCTGAAGGACTGGATGGCTCAGCGCTGCCTGCCGGACCAGAGGGAGCACAACCAGTGTCTGGACATCTTCCTCCAGATCGCAGAGGCGGTCGACTTCCTGCACAGCAAGGGACTCATGCACAGGGACCTCAAGGTGAGGACAATCTGCAGGAAAATGATTTCTTTAAACACATGTCAAACGTATGGTAAAGCTAGTTTTGGTCTCTATATTGGTTAAGTTGCATGCAAAGTTTTAGATTGGTGCATTGGTAAAATAACCGCTCTCTACTTCTCCTCCAGCCCTCCAACATCTTCTTCACCATGGACGACGTGGTGAAGGTGGGAGACTTCGGCCTGGTGACGGCCATGGACCAGGAGGAGGACGAGGATGAGCCGAGCGCCCTGACGCCCGCCCCGCTCCTCACCCGCCACACGGGCCAGGTGGGCACGAAGCTCTACATGAGCCCGGAGCAGGTGAGGAAGCACACTGAGAAACACGTATTTTAATGTTTGAAGCTCTAAAACAAGGACTAAGTCTGTTTTTATTCCTCCTTTTTCATCCTGGCAGCTCTCTGGAAACTCGTACTCTCACAAAGTGGACATTTACTCTCTGGGTTTGATCCTGTTTGAGCTGCTCTATCCCTTCAGGACCCAGATGGAGAGAGTGAGGGTGAGTCAGCAAACACACGGGCTTATAATCAGGGCTCTGGACTAGCATGGGACCACTTTGAGACTGTTGAAGCTAACGATTTTATGTGATCACATTGTTTAAGTGGCCCAATCTGGTGCCAGGTAGAGAGGTATGAAGAAAAATGAGCAGGGAGAGAAGAGAAGAGGTTCTGACTGAAGGAAGACTGAATACTTTCAACTGATATTGCTCGATCTGAGTCCGGAAAATTCAAGGCTATTAAGTTGTTTTGAAGCTCCAGGGATGTGGTTTTGGTTTATGGCAGAGCTAAAGTAAATAACTACTAAAGATCAGGCTTGGCTGAAGCCAGAAAAGTGCCCGATACCGACCGAGACATCCCTACTTTCAACCAACTTTGCATCATGGGAAGGCGAGGCTGCGTGCATACATTACCAGGTCAGCGCCGTGGAAGCTTGAGACGTCGCCGTTGAATAAAAGTGAAAACCTGCAGGGAACGATGCGTGACCCAAATCTATACATCAGCACAGAACTGGGTTATGCAAATTACCTTTTCACCGGCTCGCAAGGTCGCTGTTGGTCACCAAGTTGGCAGCACCAGCGGACCATTAGTGGGGGAGAGAGAAAAGAAGGTGTAGAGCTCTGGAGCCGGTCAGATGATGATGGAGTCTAGGTAGGGAGTTGGAGAGTTGTTGTTGCTGCAGCTTCTACTGCAGAGCGAGCGTGCAGATGGGACGATGGATGGTTCCTCAGAACCAGGACACACTTAATAACGCTGCTGGAGGACAGGCAGAGTGTGCAGACAGAACGTCCAGCTAGCAGACGACATCGTAGATGAATCTGACAAACGCAGATCGGGTTAAATTGCTTTCATTTCATTTAATTTCCAGAAACTGCTGATACAAAGCATGCACCTAACTAATCGGCTCATGAACGATTAAATAAAATAGGTTCAACGTGAAGTTTTAAAATGTGATGAGAAATTAAAAATGTAGTGTTTCGATGTAATTAATAGAAAACCAGTGCAGTTTATTTTAAAGAAGAGAGATGTCCAATAAAACAAGCCTGTTCTCTTTACTAGCGCTTGATTATTTTATTTTCTGCAGAGGTAATGGTTGTTTTGATTGCTCCTTCTCTCTAAGTGCTAGTTTTCCTGGTGAATTCTCTCACAGATGCACTTGTTTTTTTTTTGTTTTTTTTTACTGGCGATTAACCGTGAAGTCTTTGTCTCACTAACAAAGCCATTAGCACAGCTCCACTCACAGGTGTTTACCTCCTTGCTTCCAGACGCTGACAGAAGTACGATCGCTGTGCTTCCCTGAGCTTTTCTCCAAAAACAACGTGCAGGAGGTGAGTGGCTGTCTGCTGCCACCTAGTGGCCGAACACGCTAACTGCGTCTAGAGACAAAAACACTATTAATGTTTATGATGAGAACAAGAACAAGAATGTGAACAAAGTGGGATACACAGAGAGAGATGTGAGGATTTATTCTGATAGTATGGTCAGATTTAAGATTAACCAGGTGGTGCTGAACTAATCCACATGATATTCAGTCAGTTTTACTCACTGAAAGCTTAAGTGTGAGACCTCCAGATCAGGGTCAGAGCTCAGGGAACCTGGGGCACCTAGGATGCCCCTGAGCTTGTGCCACAATGCACAAGCTCGGTGTACCAGGGGCAAGAGACAGTGAGCTCTGGGTACCGTGGGAACAAGGCTTCTGTAGGATGCATCTCTCTCAGCTGGATAGTTGGTAGTGGCTTAATCGTAGGACCTCCAGGTCTGACTGGTGCATCTTCATTAAGAGTAAAAGGCAGCCCTAATATTTAATTAATTTATGACTTTAATTCATAATTAATCAAATTAGATTCCTCTAATCAGTAGAATAGAGACTTGGATGTGTGTTGTCGTAGTTCACCATGAATCAGCCGGTAGTTTGGTGTTGCTTCCATTACCTCGTTTACCTGCAGTGAGATTAACATAATCCCTCAGCATAAGCTGTGAACTACCCCCACCCTCTCATCTCAGTATCCCACTTTACTCTCAGCGTACTTTAAGTAGTGCTGCGTGTGCAGAGGACGTGTTTCTGTTCTTATGGCAGATAAACTCACTGTCCTGCTTTCCTCTGTGTGTGTAGCTGAGCATGGTCCGCAGCATGCTGTCACTGAGCCCCAGCGAGCGTCCCGAGGCGGCCGACATCACCGGGACGCCGCTCTTCCAGGAGCTGGAGCTGCCGTGCCGACTGGCCGTGAGGCAGCGGTCCCGCACCTACAGCGCCTCTTCCATGGGCCGACCCTCACGCCAGACCTCGTCTACCTGAAAAGCCCACCACCACCACGCAATATGTAAACCCTCCTCCTCCTCCTCCCCTCCCCCCCGTGTCCCTTTCACCCCCCCCTCCCTGCTGGTCTGCCACCCAAACACCTCAGCGCCCTGCCATCACCCTCTGCCTCAGATAGATTCACTTTAAATGCCAAGAAAGTCTGCAGGAGTCCATCTGAATCTGTTTAGAGCAGCGAGACGAGGTCCTGCACAGTTCCTCTCCTTGGTGAATACCGTCACATTCTCACGCATCATTACACTGCCCGGGTTTTAATCACATGAACAGGTGAAGGAAAAAAAAAATCCTGTTTTAGAAGCAACAGGCGTTCTGTAATGTCCATGACCAGATGTTGGTTGGAGTGGCGCCTTCAGATGCCTCTTAGCGTGGACTCTAAGTGTCTGTGAGCAGCAGATGGGAGCTGTTTACGTAGATTAACCTGGTGATTTATCTTCCACCGTTTGCCTGTTACTGACACGGCAAACTCATTCACCTGCTCCTCAGAGACGGCCGACAGACACGCTAAGAGCCCCGGCGGCGGCGGCCACGGTTTGATCCAGGTGTGGTCACGGCGCGCTGCTTGCTCCCAACATTCAGCCAGTGTTCACTCACCCACGCTACACCTCAGGTATCAGAACCAAGAGGACACTCCAAAGGGGCCTTTGATGCTTGATCGTCCGATCCACTGGTGGTCGGTCACTAGTTTGAGCACTTACTGGTGTTCTGACACCTGATGCCTGATTTGGGAGACCAAAAAAAAAAAAAGACCACCTCTTTCCTATGTGTGTTTTTTTTATGAAATGAGAGAAGGTGATGTATTGCATAGAGAAGAGTTTATGACCTCTGTCCATCAGATATGACTTGCCTTTAGAAAAGGGGCCTGTGGCTCCGTCTGAGTGTGTGCTGAGCCAGTGGCTCGTGTCTTTTTGCATGTACCTGATAGGAGGTTGAAGGCGTGAATGTGAGTTTGATCTCAAAGCCAGTACTTGGACGCGTTATTATTATTTTTTTCTTTTTGTGCGTGTAAATTTTACACAAAGACTCTTGAGGTGCTCAATCATTTTCTAACACCTCCTCTTTGCTCTGTGTACATAACGGAAGGGAAAACTTTGTTTATATCCTTTTCTTTGTTAAATCAGATGATGCGTTGTACATAATGTAAGGCGCCATTGCTTGTAAATGGCTTTTTTTCATGAGACAACTGTAAGATAGTGTGATATACTGTGAGAGAGAGAGAGGGAGCGATGAGGAGACGATCTCTGCCGTTAACGGATAGGTGAATGTTACAGTGTGACCTCCTGAGACGAGACGACGGTGGTCACCTCTTTGAAATTATTTTCAGTGTTTGATTTCACATGTCTGGGGAGCCTGGGTGGGGAACGGTGCGCTCCGCTTCGAGCACCAGAGGAGAACATGCAGGAACCAGAGTGCCATTTGAAAGTCAGTTAAGTGTACTTTTTTCCCCCCGTAACTGATAACTCGCCTCACATTTTGGAAATGTGCTGTCGTTGCTCCGACCCCATCCAGCCTGGCGTGAAACACGACGCCGAGGTCTGCAGCTCTCCCGTGATGCAGGAAAAGAACATTTAGTCAAGAAGCCGATGCTGTTTCCCCCTCCTTCACTCTGTCTACCGGGGACCTGGACCTGATTTAGTTCATGTTATTCACATGTTCCATGTTGCATTAGAAGTGCTGGGAGAGTCACATGACCTGTTTGTAACCACACAAACTGCTAATTGTAATGTGCTTTCAATGATTGTACTTTTCTAAGATCCTCTTCCTTTTTGTTTTTTGAAGTAAGTGCAGTTGTTTTGGATTATTCTGCAGGGTTTTTGGATTACTGTAAAGTCTTGACAGGAAGTCAAACTGATGTTCGTTCGTTCGTCCACTCACTGCCCGACAGACACCGTGATATAGAGACGGTTTTAAAGGAAGTCTCCTCAAGATGGGAGGAAAATTAGTCACGCCACTAATCCGACTGAAGCTTCTGTATGAAGGTACTGTTACATGAATCCAATGTAACACATTTTGTAGGATGAATTTTTGATATTTAATTTTGGAATTGGAGGCAAAAATTTGCATTTTTTTTGTTTCTTTTGGTCGTAATTTTATAAAAATCCGGAGTGAATTGTGATATAAAAGTTAGCCGGTCCACGAGGGAAACTTCCACAACTTTAATCACCTACAGTAGTGAATAGTCATGTTTATACCTTTTAATACTGAAAACAGCATTACTGATAATAATAATGTATTATCAGATGTTCTACACATGTTCTCCTTTTCAGTCAAACCAAGAAAATGTGATCACACCAGTAGATCCCCCCCCCCCCCCCATGCTTCGTTCAGTAACTCGTGTTCATCGTTCTTCTTCCCACTCCTGCCGTCCGCTGAGAAGCCAGAGCCCTCTTCAGGACACGTAGTTGTTATCTGTGCACAAACTCCCTCCCGTTTCCTCTGTCCATGTTCAATTGTAAATATGTTTATTTATGTTTCGATGCCGTGATCAATCCGTTCTGGGTTGGTGTTATTACGAATGCGCTTCATGCGATGGAGTGCGTTGGAATATGATGACTTCTTATAAGTCTAAATTTAATAAACTTGTTCTATACCATTTGTACAGTTTGGTGTCCTTGGTGTGCAGTCTGTTATTCTTTATGTGATGCATGTATAACTGCTCATCCAGTGCTTGGTATATTATATGATGCATGAAAGTACAGTTGTTACTGCACAAAGCAGCATTAGAGTCTAGTATTTCTACAGAGTTGCACCTAGAATAGTAGAGAGGAAATACAACTGCCAAATCCAGCATTTGGAATATTTCCTGATGCTCCAAAAGAACCAAATACCACTTCAGTTTGACCCTAAATCTTAATATTCCAGTTAAATTTGCATTTAATTAATTGAATTGTTATTTTTTGTGTTTATTTAATGTTCACTTTTTGAAAATATTCACACTGCGGAATAAATTAAAGTATCATCTTATTATATCATTCATTAAAACACAAAAAGTGATTAATCTGAATAATTAGACTGCTACCAGCCCCACACTCATCAGGGAAGATAATAATTATAATAAAATAATAAATAATAATTTCTAAATTAGCTTTTTTTTTTATTGTTGCTGGTGGAGAATGAATCATTTAAAAGACAAAAAACTAATAAGTAAAGCTAAAGTTATGACTTATTTATTAACGTTTGTTATTTTATGGTCATTAACTACAATTCCCATGAGTGCCTGTGTGTTTCTCAAAGCATCATGGGAGATTTAGAAAACGCTAATTACAATTATACTTTTTTATTTTTCTAACGTAAATCTAAACACGTTCGCTTGTAGAAAGCGTTTAGATAATATAAAATTAAATTAGCTTAAATATCGACACAAAATCCAAGAACAATCGACGAAGTAAAACGCTTTTTAGGAGGAACGACGAAGGGAAAGAAGCTAACGTTGGCTAACGAGCTAGCTGCTAAAGGGGCGGGACTTGTCCTCTCTGTTTTCAAAATAAAAGTTTAAAGACCTGCGCGCATCGCCTCCTGCCGTTGCGCATTTCCGTTGCCATAACGTCACTTCTGGATGTCAATATGCGGCTCGGTGCGGCGGCGCTGGGAAACAGAACCACTGGGAAGAAGTAAACCAAGTAACCGGGGAGGACCAGCCTCAGCGAAGACACTAAACCGTACCCTCTGGGAGACGGTACCTTCATCCCCGTAAGCGGAACCACACCGGCGGGCGGTCTCGTCGGGTCGCTGCCCCCCCTCCCTACCCGAAGCGGCGGAGCGCTTGCCTCAAAGCAGCCATCTTTTGTGAGAGAATGTACGGGGCGACGCGGCGGGCCTGCTCGGGCTCCGGCCGGGGCCGGGGCTTGCTGATGCTGACGACCGCGCTCCTGCTCTCGGTTCTGGGGCTGCTCTCCGGGCTGCCCGGTGTCACCGAGGCGAAGGAATGCGACAAGCCGTGCATGAACGGACAGTGTAACACCGCCACCGGCAGCTGTGTGTGCTTCCCCGGCTGGGTTGGGGACCAATGCCAGCACTGCGGAGGGAGATTCAGGTACTGTGAACACAGGAGGGGGGCACATGCAGGGTATAGATGCTTTTATTATCGGGGACGGTCCCCTCTGATGTGGGACAGCTGTTAAATCACAGCCCGGGCTGATAGTGAGGGGATGGAGGAGGAGGAGGAGGAGGAGGAGGGAGGAAGAGGCAGTGCACACCTGAGGCGTTTGCATACCTACCACCACTACTCCAGCTATTAACGCTAGCACCAGGGCAAAGTACTCTAGTTTAAACGCAGCACATGTTTGCAAAGGTGCACATGTGTGTTTTGCATTAATTTATGAGGTATATGTGTCTCACCTTTAATCCTAATTTATGTCACGTCTTGTCAGTTTTGTGCACAGCTCTAATCTCTGCAAACATTGCTGTAACCTAGATTATAAGAAGAATTCCTGCAGAGGCTTTGGTTTATTGAATTCATAAATTTAAAGTTGTGGAGCAGCACCA
Organism: Planiliza haematocheilus; assembly: GCA_005024645.1. Classification (NCBI taxonomy): domain Eukaryota; kingdom Metazoa; phylum Chordata; class Actinopteri; order Mugiliformes; family Mugilidae; genus Planiliza; species Planiliza haematocheilus. The sequence goes on from SRSE01000637.1 coordinate 4,825,892, forward strand.
GCACCAGGACAATAACAACAGCAGCAGCAGCTCGGGGTCAAAGTATGAGAAATGTGCCTGTGACCTGGAAAGCACTTTATGTTTTTACAGCTACATCTAGATTAGTGCAGGGACGAGGGACGAAGGTAAATTAAAAAGATTGAATTACATCCTCTACACCTTAAAACTCAAAGTGACACTATACGTGGAGTGATGACGGATACAGCTGGAAGTCGGGAGCAGACCGGCGATTTAAGAACAGTATTTCAAAGACTCGCCTCCTCTGCTCCTTGGTCCTCTGCTCCCGTTAAAGTGTCACTTCACATAACCGGACTTCATATTCCGTCCTGGTCCTGCAGCCGTCGATGACAGCTCCTGTTAGACACGATCGGTGGTGATTGCATTATTGGCCACTTTGTGTTCAGCCGTGTCACATCCTGCCAAGATGGCACACTCCGATTAGGCGTAACATTATGACCGACTTCCTGATGTTGTGTGGCTCCAAGAATGGACGTGGGCCTTCTGAGGGCGTCCTATGGCGTCTGGAAACAATATTCAGCTGTTCCTTAAGCGTTTCTGTGGCTGCATCCTGCTGGGGATGGCTGCTGAACATCAAGGAGTGTCATTGCTATGGGGAGGGGGTGCCTGGTCTGGTCTAGGTGGGTGCTACATGGAATGCAAGGTCCAGAAGTTTGTCTAAGTTGTCACAAGCCGGTCATTATTCACTTATTCCCTTCAGTGGTTTTAATGTTGTGGCTGATTGGCGTGAGACAGAAAAATAACTTCCTCAGCGCACTACAGTACCAGACTTCTGCTTTCTTTTTTAGCTTTCTTTCCTTTGCTTTAGTTTTTGGTTTAATTTTCCAAGGTTTCCGAGTCGTCTCTCAGAGAGCGTGTGCAGATGTTCCACCTCTAGACCTCATCGTGAACCAGGACGACTTCTTTTCCACATCATTTATTCAAAAACTGATAAGAGCTGAGGTGTAAACCTTCAACAATCTGTTCAATAAGAAAATATTAGCTCCTGACGACCATGTAAACACTTCCCTGTTAGGAATAAATCTGCTCTTTTTGTTCACATTTTTCCAAGATGACCTAAGCTGGCCTTCTAACTTCCTCCAGCGTTAGACTTCTGCTTTCTTTCTCAGCGTGTCCGTGCAGCTGATATGCGTCAGGCGGGTGTTGTGTCCTCACGGGGCGAGCTGGAGCGCGGTGTGTTTTTTAGGAAGCTGTTTTTGTGCGATGCTCTGTGTCATGCTGCCTCAGCTCAGGTCGTAACGCGGCGCCACGGGAGGCCTGCAGCGTCGCGGTCAGGGTAGACTGGGGTGGAGGGGAGGGGAGGGAGGAGGCTGCAGATATTTCCACATTAGCACAGCAGATTACTAATCACGTCCCAGCAGGTAAAATGGAGGACGGCGAGCGGCGGCTTCCTTGGAGCGTGGAATGCTGTCTGTCCAGATGAAAGTGGCTCGTTGTTGGTTTGCGGTTGAAAACTGGTCGGTTTATCTCCGTGGGAAATCCTCGCTGGCACCGGTGGAAACGTGGATGCCTCGGGTTCGAGTGGAGCAGCTGATGCGTTCACGTGCATGCTAATAATCAGAATAACGTCTAATTTCACCATCTCGATTAGGCAGGGACGTGGAACCCTTTGATTACCCGTCCACACTTGATCTCTGGTTCTCTCTGTTTGGGGTAACTCTCAGGAGACGTGAGGGACACAGGTGTTTGAATAGATGATGAATAGATGTTCCTGGGCGTCTTTCAACATCATACGCTCTCCTCCGCAGCCAGCTTTGCCCCCGTCCATGCTCCCTGGACAGACATCGGGCTGCAAAACCTGGAGGACACCTGGCTCTTTAGCCGTTCTTCATGCTTTGTGAGCTTCCAAGCAGCCTACCCAAGGAGCTGTTAGCCCCAACACAAGCACCTGCATGATGGATTCAGACAGTAGAACAAAATCCCGTGTGAGGGTAGTGGTTTGCAATGCGGTTGGGGAATTCCAGGAGCTGGGAGTTAGGCCGACATCTTCTTCGTCTTTTATATTTTCCAGCAGCGTGAGTGGAAACACTTTGCACGTGACGTTTCTAGTTCTAGTTCTATCTTGGCTGAAGTTCTGGGAAGTTGTAAACACACACAAAAATCATCATGTAAATGAAGCAACTGATGAATCTGGACGGTATTTTTCTCAGTTTAGCTTAGTTTGATCGAAACGGCTGCTAAACTCGAAGCGTTTTGGTTCATGAAGCATCGTTTGGGCGTTCTACTCTGACAAGAACACGGCAGTTCTGTTGTAGTTGTTCAATTCGTGGCCTTTTTTCTTTTTGACTTGACTTTATATCAAGTATCCGTGCTTGGCATGGCCCTAGAGCTCCTCATGAATATGGATACGAGGCGTTAGCCGTTGACTTTGACTGTTCTTTGGTGTCTGTGGGTCAAAGACGAGGATGGACGTCCCAGCGGACATTATTAAAGTCGTACTTTCAAGGCGTCGGAGCAGCACGTAGCCGCCCTCCTCCTCCTCCTCCTCCTCCTCCTCCTCCTCCATCAGTGCTGTCAGAGCAGGTCGTGGTGCAGCCTGTCTGCAGGAAGACTGATAGTCTGACCCTGAGTCTCACTAATAAACACAACCACGGCTCTGTCTTACAGTATGCCGTTTATCAGCGCGTACATCATTATCAGCGATACTGTAGCCTCCATCGCCGCCGACGCCGCCGCCTGGCCCCGTCAGGCTAATTATCTTTAAGTGGAAAGGTGAACTTTCTTTTCTGTGAATCCACTTCTGCTGGAATCAGGGCAGCGTTGTGTTGCTCAGGCAGTCAAAGGGCTGATTTCTTTATTTTTTTATTTCTGGGGAGAGCCTGTGGTCTGAGGCCGTGTTTAGCATACAGACAATGCTGCCATACAAGGCTCCGTGAATGCCGGTTAAAAAGCAGCTTTCTGTGGCGGGCTCGTGCCAAAATGGAGTCCCGGCTAGCCAAAACCAACACGGGAGAGGGGGGCAGGACCAGACCGTGGCGCTCTATTGTTGCTGAGAGTATTTTTGCCTCGTGGCTCTACGATTTCACCTGATATTTGTCCAGTTTAAATGATCAGAAGTGTTTGCAAAATCCAGATTAAACTGACGTTTAAATGTCCATCAACTCAAAAAAACAAACTTCAGTTTTTGCTTTTATTTGCCAGGTTTCTGCAGATGTTCGTGCCAGTCTCTAGCCACTTTCATGAGCATTTATTTTCTAGGTCATGTGGGACTAGTTTCTAAAGGGACCAGGTGTGCTGTCGAGTCCCGATAATAATCCAATCAGAATAAAAACGCCTCGTGTCACCACCTCAATCAGAGCAGACCGACCCAATCAGACGGAACTTTTTTTTGTTGTTGACGGAGGTGGCGTAAACCTTTGATGATCTGTTCAGTAGGGAAATGTTTGCTCCAAATGTTCCATGTAAACGTTTGATTGTGTCTCTCTGGTTGGAATATATCTGTTCTTTCTGTGCCAACGTGGGATAAACCTCAAGTTCAGTTTGGGCAGCAACATGTCGGTGAAGTTTCTCCGTCATCCAGGTCATGATATATCCAAAAAACAATCTGAAACTAAAGCTATCTGGATATGTTACGGTTTCTTGAAGACATTTCAGCATCCGTTCATCTTAGAGATGCACCGAAAACTTTCACCTGAAAACCAAAAATGCACTAGACCAAATCTAAAACAAGGCGAAACAAGGTCAACTGGACTTTTAGTGTCTCTTGAAGACGTCTTGCCACTCTTTCCAAAAGACTGATGGGTTAAAGTTAGATTTGTTGCAGGTAGTGCCTACTTGAAACTTGCATGACAAAGGTCCTTTATCGACCAGATACCTGGCTGTAATTGGAGGAATTCAGGCAGATGGATGAATTAGGGATACACCAAAAAAAATGTGTCTGAAAAAAAGAAAATGCACTTTTTCTTGCATCGTCACAACATCCTGTTTCGGACATGTTGTTTTTTCCCAGTAAGTGGCTGAAAATGCGTTATCGGACGTACATTTTTGGACCTTTTTTGCCGACACGTTCAAGCAACAACCGCACTTTAGGCCGAGAATGGCCCAAATTTTTGGTGCATCCCTAATTTAAAGGTTTCTTGAAGACGTTTCACCATCCGTTCGTCCGTCTTCCTGAATTCCTCCAATTACAAGTAGGATGAAGGACCTTTGTCATGCAAGTGGACACTACCCACCACAAACCTTACAAACCTAGCTTTAACCTACCAGTCTTTTGGGACGGTTGGCAAGACGTCTTCAGGAGACGCTAAAATTCCAGTTGACCTTGTTTCGGCTTGTTTTGGATTTGGGCTCCGGCATTGGAAACCACTTTGCTCATGTCAGAAATGTTCTGTCGTGAAGCAGATCATTATGAATATCGTATGATTTCATTTTGCTTCCATGCAAACAGTTGCCCGGTAACGGTAATTGAACGGAGTGAGCGATGGAGAATGACCTGCCAAATCTTAAATGAGATCTTTGCTCACCATTATTAAAAAATGATCCTCTTGGACAGGTTTGGTTATAGGTCAATGCAAAGGTGGACCGGGCGTCTCTGTTTTTTTTAGGTAGCATTAATCCGGCCCTCAATCTCTTGTTTAATGTGTCGGTTGCTGCTCTGAGTCCAAAAGTCTGGCAACAAAAGTCATCTTTATGCTTCCTTGACATGAAGAGAGATTCCCAGAGACACACGACCAGTATGAGATGAAGCGTTAACTGAGATCAATCTGTTTTTAGGTCCTGAGACAGTTGTTTGTTTCTGTGCTGAATAAATGCCTTGTCCACGCCACATAGAGCCAGTGTAAGCCTCTGACGTAGGTCCATGTCCCGGCATCAACTCTGAACCCCCCGAATGTTTCCACTGCAACTAATGTGGAACTCGTACCAACTGATGACTGAATTTCCTGCTCGTCTTTGCCTTTATTCATGAATGCGGTGGATCTAACCCCGGCTTTCTGGATCAGACTGGGAGACAAACACTGAGGCGTTGTGAACACATCCTCTGTCAATTCATTTCTCAACTTTGGGGATTGGAGGAGCGTCCTTTGCCGGTTGTAGTTTTTGAGGACGTTTTTGATAATTTGATAGTCGGATTATTGAGAATTCAACTTGGTGAATAATTAACCTATCCAGTGCAGTTAAGGGTGGGTACAAATGGGATCTGACACTTGGGTTAGGCCGTATTATGCAGCTCTTTGTCGCTGTGGTTTCTGTCTTTTTAAGACCGTAGCGGTTGTCGTTCGGTCGATTGGTTTTTAGGAAGTAACGGCCACATTAGAGAACTCTACAAAGAACGTTTACAATCATTTAATAGCTCGTGTTATCTCCTGTTTGTTCATGTAGAGGCTGCTAACCCGGCTTATGCCACCCAGCTCTTCAGTGTTGGTGCTTATCAAGGATCTCATCGTGATTTATTGCGTTTAATTAAGAAGAGACCTCCATAGGCTGCAGTCCACTGCAACACAATGATCTCGGGCTGTTGTCGTCCAGCTAAAGGCAACTGGACGTCCTCTGTTCAGTTCAGTACTTGGATGAGAAAGAAACTCTACTTAAACTATTGATAACTTAATCAGAACTAAACAGATGATGACAATAATTCCAGGTAGATATCTCCTAAAGCCTCGTCCAGGTGTAAACTGGTTCGTTTGTTGTCCATCTCTTTTGGGATAGTGTGTTTCCATGGATGTCCCTAGCTCCGGTTGCCTAGGTAACCCTCTTGTATGCACCGATCAGCCACAACAATACGACCACCAATGGGAGAAGTGAATGACATTGAACATCTTGTGACAGTTCAGAAGCTTCTGGACCTGGCTTCATTCATTGGTGTGGATGTTACTTAGACATGTAGCACCCACCTAGACCAGACCAGGGCAGACCAGACACCCCCCTCCATCCCATAGCAGTGCCTCATGCCATCAAGGAGTGTCCAAAAACCAAAAATGCTTTAGGAACAACTAAAAAAAAACAAAAATAACATGAAGAACAGCACAAGGTGTTGACCTGGCCTCCACATTCACTAGATCCCAAACTGATCAAGTATCTGTGGGATGATCCACAGAGGCCCCTCCCCTCAAAGACCCCCCGACTAACAACATACATGTTACTAGACACCACAGGACACCCCTTTATGTGTTTTACATCGGATCAACTTCACCAGATGCTCCCATTGGTCGTTGTCTCAAAGTTGAGTTAAGTTCATCTTGGTACTTTGGTTTTCTGGCCCGTCTTGTCTGTTATTGATCGTCAATCAAAAACTCCACAGTGTGGTGGATTTATTTTTTGCCTAATTTGAGCAATTTGAACTAATTTGAGCAGAAACTACAGTTATTTCACTCCCGATACCCTACCGTACTTCAGGTCAAGGGTTATATCTGGCTAATCTTTGGTTCTGCTAATTTTAGCTTTCAGACAGCTCGCTGCTTTTTAGCAATTTTGTCCTCTCCTCCCCTGTCCTCTCCTCTCCTGTCCTCTCCTGTCCTGTCTTGTGTAGCCTGAATACTGGTCCATTAGCCCCTCTCTAGGACTTGTTTGAAGGCTGAGCTTACTTCACAAAAGGCCCCACTGAGCAACCAGCCATCTGCAGCCGCTAATGGTCCCCACTGCTGTACCACTGATGTGTTCTTTCCTCAGCCCACTGAGGCTCAAGTACAGACATCGGTCCCGTCCACTTTTTCAGAGCTGGGGAAGTGTCAGAGGTAAACGCTCGATGGATCTGCAGCAACCAGAAAGGGAAGCGCGCTGGCAGTTAGAAAAGAAATATATGAACAGTGTGACGGGGCAGATACGTGATGCACGAGGTGCAAAACAGCCTCTGCTAATAACCCATGAAATATTTACCACACAATATAACTGACTTACAACTTTGTGAGCTTTACCTTCTGGGCACGTAGCCTCGCCAGCAAGATTTGTTACCGGCAACATTTTGGCACGGCAGCATCAATAAGGGAAGATGGCAGCTTCTAAAACGTCCTGATGGATTCTGCTCCGGCTCCTCGCGGGTCATCGCTCAGGACATTTTAGTATCGCCGAATCCTGCGAGTCAATCTCAGCCTGAATTTCTAAGCAGCTCCAGTAGCGCTCTATAAAAACCCCGGCACCTGGAGGAAATTATTTTGTTGCCGGGGTGAACGTCTTTCTGCTAACGTGCAAAAAAAAACGTATGAAATCATCAAATCACGGCCTCCACGGTATTAAGATATAACGCAATAAAAGCCAAACTCCCCCGCTCAGATATCCAGTAATTGATTTAAAATCTCATATGGGCTTTTTTCATACGTCTGCTCAGACGGTGTACGGGGCGGGATAGAAACATTCTGCCAGCGTAGCGTCTGCTCTCTGTCTGAGCATGCTCTGAGCAGGATCGCTGTCGTCGCCTCTGAATGAGGATTCATGTTTGCTCTGCTCTCACGCTGCACCACTTTGCCGTTTGCAGACCACTGGGCTCTGCTGCAGGGTTACTGTGTGCATCAGAACAGGCCGCTGCTGGGACGTCACTCTCCGGCGCGACGCTTTGCTTTTATTGATTTGCACCGCTGGCGAGATGTGCAGGCGCCTCCTTGTTTGTTTTTGCTTTAACTCGTGACATGTTAGACATCGTCTGTTTAAGATGACAGCTTTATATTAAACTAGCTTGACTGGATGTAGAAGAAGAATAATAAAAAATAAAACATTTAGACTTAGACAAACTTTATTCAGCCACAAGGGAAATTGCTCAGTGGCAAAAAAAAACACTCTTGAGAACCACTAGAAATAAATATGTGTTAAAATGGTTCATAGATAGTTTAAAAAAAATAAAATAGTAAAAATAAGATAAAATAATAATATGGTAAAATTAAATAAAATAGTAAAATAGTAAAAATAAGATAAAATAATAATGTTTAAAAATAAAATAATAAAATGTTTTAAAAATATAAAATAAGAAAATATAATGAATATAAAATAATAAAATGTTTTAAAAATATAAAATAATAAAATAGTATAATGAATATAAAATAATAAAATGTTTTAAAATATAACTGTATATAACTAAAATAAACAGAAAAGTAACTAGAAATGTAGTAAAATAAAAATTAAATGAGCAGAAAAAAATGAAAAAATCTGCATGTGAACAAATGTACAAGAAATAAAAGTAAATATATATTATATACATAGGAAGGCTCAATAATGCTCAATAATGTGCATTAACATTAATAACATGGCGTTATCTGTTACAGTAAGGTGAGTTGTTGTCTCTAAACGTGACACGTTTAAGGACATTCTCCCTAATTTCTCTACAAAGTTAAACAGACTTAACTCCCGGTTACTAACATAAGGCTTTGGAATATCGTGTATGGTTCAGGTGCAGACATCTGCCCCTGTAGTTCCCTTTGGGTGTGTCGCCAGCACAAACACGAGAAGGCCTCTGATTTTTATTGCCTCATGGCTTTAAACGAGGCAACAAAAAACAAACAAACTATAAAACCACGGCCCAAATGTTTCTGCCGCCGGTCGGTCAGGGTGAGGTGGTTTTTATAAACTAGCTGCTGTCCAAACTCCCAGGTGATGTGCAAACCTTCTATCACTGCACCACAGGTTCTGTTCATGTGATCAGATCAGACCGTGCAGAAGAGGAAAACACAGCAATCCCAACGTTAATGCTGGCTCCTAAAACACACCTGTAGCTCCTCACAGGACGCTGGCTGACCCGCATCAGGCACACGCTGATACCTCATCTCCTGCATCACGCTGCATCACAGGGAAAATGTTTAGGTGTCTCTGTCCTCAGTGCCTCTCAGAGACGAGCACTTCCCACATCTTTTGCATGCATCTTAAATGCATCCAGGCCTTCAGTTTCCCTCTTTTTAAGTTTATACAGCTACAGCTTTGCTTTCCGTTGCGGCTTTTGCGTCTGTTCGATGAAATACCAAAAGCCGGATGGTTTCATTATCCGACTCAGAGATCTGTGCTGCCAACCCTCTTAAGTGGAAGGGAATGCAATTTTATTGAATGGCATGTGTGAAGCTGCACAGAGGCTTTTCTTTCTAGGGAATGTGTGCATATATATATGTATGTGTGTATGTGTGTGTATGTGTGTTGTGTGTGTGTGTGGACGCCACTCGGGATAAAACACAGACCACGCTGTCGGCGGTTTTCAGCGGAGCACACGAGGTCTGGAAATGATCCAGTGAACCTCGGTATGCGTCTTTTCAGTTTGGATCGTCACTGCTAATAATGTGTCATGAATTGGGATCATGTGCCGGGGGGAGGGGGGAGGGGGGGGTCTTCTGACTGGATGTTTTTAGGTGGTACAGGATGTAGATGGTTGTGGTTGTGGTGGCGGTGCGTCGGGTTCAGGAGCGTCCAGAACATTTGGCCCTCTGAGAGAGCTTGTTTGTCTGCTAGCTTGGAGGGCCGGCGGTCCCTGCAGGCTCTGGCCACATTAGCACTGCCAGATCTTTAACTGCACTTGTTAGCGAACCTAAAAGAGAAATTACGCTCGTAAAGCTCCAGTAGAATCCAGTAGAAAGCCTTAGCTGGAGATTCCTGAGCTGGAGCATTTTTGCTTTGCGCCGTCATGACTTTGGCCGCCGACGTTAACTCAACAACGCCCTCGGCCTTGGACTCTGAGCCTCCCCGGCCCACACAGCTGAGACCGTCGGCCTCGGCAACGAAGGGAGCGTGGTTAACTTTTCAGTAACGAGAAGTTGCCGCACGCTTGTTGCCTGGATACGAGTGAAACTTAATTGTGCAGAAACACCGCGGGGATGTCCCCGCCGCCCGCCCTCGGCACAGAGTCGGCCCGAGCGTCTGCAGCGTCTCATCTGCAGACCGACTGTTTTGGAACAGGGCTGTTACTTGGGTGTGTTAGCGGAGTGGCTGCACCCTGAGACCTTCATCAGTGATGATACAATCTCTGACTGCGTCTAAGTGTCCCCTGTGTAATTCAGCTCCCCGCCACTGCTGCTGCTGCTGCTGCTGCTGCTGCTGCTGTGTCATCAAGCTGGAATTGATCGGCCAATAACAGGCCCGGGCGGCGTACAGTGCTATTAGAGCGCGTGCAGCTGCCCGTCACGGTGCTCGGCCTCGGATAATAATTCGCTGTGAGGCGTTATCATTCTCTGCCCGTTTACTGTCCTGTTTGTTGCTCTCTCTCAATCTGTCGGCTGTGGGAAGTCAAAAAAACAAAAAAAGTGAAGCAGAAGTTAGTGTTTACCTGCTGTCTCTCTCTCTGTCTCTCTCTCTTTCTGTGTCTGGCTCCTCTGTAACGAGTATAATCACGTCTTCCTTAACGGCATTAAAGCTGATTATATAGATTACTGTGCAGACCTATGCTCTAGTGCTTTAAATGAAAACACTGCTTAACTTCTGGGATGATATGATACTATTTTAAGCACACACACACACCGAGCAGGCATAACATTATGACCACCTTCCTAATATTGTGTAGCTCCAAAACCAGTCATGACTCATCAGAGAGTGGACATGGGTCTTCTATGGCTGTCCTGTGGTGTCTGGGAACAGGATGTTGTTAGTGGGGGGTCTTTGAGGGGAGGGGCCTCTGTGGATCATCCCACAGATACTTGATCAGTTTGGGATCTAGTGAATGTGGAGGCCAGGTCAACACCTTGTGCTGTTCTTCTTCCTAAAGTGTTTTTGTGGCTGCATCCTGCTGGGGATGGCTGCTGCCATCAAGGAGTGTCATTGCTATGGGGTGGGGGTGCCTGGTCTGGTCTAGGTGGGTGCTACATGTCTAAGTAACATCCACACCAATGAATGAAGCCAGGTCCAGAAGTTTCCCAGCAGAACACTGAACTGGAGCAAGATGGTCAGAATTATTCACATCTCCCTTCCGTGGTCGTAATGTTGTGGCTGATCGGTGCATGCAAGATGGTTACCTAGGCAACCGGAGCCCGGAACTAGAAACCAACTATCAACTTCATGTTTGTTTTTCTTTTGTTTTAGTTGTTCCTAAATCGTTTTTGTTTGTGTACCTGTGTCAGGCTGCATCGTTGCTATGGGTTTGCGAGGGTGTGGGGGGGTGGGGGTGCCTGGTCTGGTCTAGGTGGGTGCTACATGTCTAAGTAACATCCACACCAATGAATGAAAGAAGCCAGGTCCAGAAGTTCCCCAGCAGAACACTGAACTGTCACAAGATGGTTTAAATCTCATTAACTCCTCCTCTCCGTGGTCATAATGTTGTGGCTGATTTGCATGCTTCCTGTCCGCAAACTGTTTTTCGGCACTAAACAGATTTTCCCAGTAATTTAATTTGCCAGCACACGGTCACGCTGGAATCTGAACGCTAATTAGCACGCTAACGACGTTAGCA